>OX326997.1:75879552-78279552 GCA_946800695.1 Geum urbanum | reverse complement strand
TCAGAAACTCTATTTTGCTTCGATGTCTGAGGACATGTAGTCCGATGAACAATTTTAGGCTGCTAAAAATAATCTTGGAAAGAATGATTGACAAATTCCCCTCCATTGTCAGACAGAAATACTTTCACAAAAGCATCACACTAAGTGCGAATCAGATTATAAAAAGCAAAAAACACAGCATCCTTCTTTTTTATCAACACAACTCATGTCAATCTTATAAAATCATCAATAAACAGAATAAAGTATCCCATTCCTGGCAAGGTTGGATTCTTCGAAGGTCCCCAAACATCAGAATGGATCATCTCAAATGGTGTTGAACTATAATGAGTACTAGGAGAGTAACTAGACTTATGACTTTTAGCAAACACACAGGTTTCACAATGGAGACTAGATTCTTTTATTCCCAGAAACAAGAATGGCATGGACTTCTTCATAACACCTAAGGACGGATAACCCAACCGGCGATGCCATAAGCAAATTTCTTTAACTCAATCAGAAGTCAATGTCAAAGCAACGGGTCTTAATGCCGCTTGTGTCTCCCACTTATACTTGCAATCCAAGTGAAACAGTCTCCCCCCCCCCCCCCCGCGATCTCTCTTGCATATTATTGCCCGAGTACATAGATCTTGAAATACCACATACATTGGATAAAAAAGTAACAGAGCATTTGTTTTGGAAATTCAACTCAGATACTGACAACAGATGATGGGATAGAGAGGAAAGATAGATAACATTATGTAACACAAGATATGGAGTAGCTTAGATTGACCCAATAACTAAGACTGGAAAAGACACACCATTTGCATTAGACACTTCAGCTATAGGAAAAGGTGATAGACTCGAAACCAAGGACTCATCAAAGGTCATGAGATCAGATGCACCCAAATCAATTATCCATGTATCACCACTAGTAAAGTCAAAAAATTTCAAAGCAATACCAACTTTACCTTTATATTTCTCAGTTAGAGAAACATTATCCTTCATGTGGTCTTGAGTCTCCATGCCACAGATAAATAGTGAAATATCTAAAGCCATGACAAAATCTTCACAAGTAAATAAGACAAGTAACAAACAGATCAAAAAACTGATGGGTCTTTTGACCAGGACAAGGATTTTAGAACAAGACGATCTTGAACAAGGAACACGAGCAGATCTTCAAACAAATTCAAGCAATTAGATCACCAGGAAAAAACAGTCTGACAAAACAGTTTTAGGTTGTCAGGCTTCAACAGGTGGAGGACATATTTCAATGCGTCGAACAGGTTCAAATCAAGCAGCAGAATTCAGGTCAGGTTAGGTTACCAGGATCAACTTAGGCTCTGATGCCAAGTCAAATAGAACACAAGTGTTTAAATTTTTTTTGATATATTGATCAATCCTAAATTGGGCATATATACAAGCATACTTACAGTCATAAAAGAAAACATAATCAATTACAGAATCCTACTTAATTACATAATATACACCTCCTAAATATACAAGGAGTGTGACTCACTCTAACACCCTGTTCGGTACAAAGTAGAGCAATCTTCTTAGTGTGTGTTAAAAACACGAGTTTGTTGTGACTTTGTCTTCTGCCGAAACCTTCACACCCTGTCCAGTGAAACCTCATTTGATCACCATTGTCTGACAAGAGTAAACTACCGAATTTTTCACGCCCTATCTGGTGAAAACTCATAGTTTGTTGCTGCTGATTGACAAGTTAGAATTTTCGAATCCTTTCACACCCTGTTTAGTGAGAATTTTAGATTCATCATTGTCAATTTCTCTCGCGAGGAGAGTTGAATTTGTCGAATTTGCTGAATTTGCTGACGTTCCTCGTCTAAGTTATTAAATTAAATAAAAAACCAAATTTCAGATGAAATTACTAAAATTAAAATATGTATATAATAGCCGATCGATATCAACATTCTACATCGGTGTTCTGACCCTTAGCCCACTCCCGCAACTGTCATCATCACCATTGTGGTCGGTGTTACATGAATGCTAAGATGGCACATGTGAACTGCTACAAGGCAGTGATAGTAACCCCATATGTAGCATCATCTCTCGAATCAATGCCTTGGTGCCCGCCTTGATCTCTCGAAGCTGCAACTTATACCACTCTCACTCCTCCAAAAGGCGCATCTTTGCCCGTTCCATCTCAGTGAGAATACATGCCTCTACCCGCTCCTCAACCTCTTGAATGTGGTCATCAACCCCTCTTGAATGCGATCTCGAGGTAGACATCGATGACTGGCTCAAATTCTGAACTCTAACTCGTCCGAGACCCCGAATCTCCTTCCCGGGTCGGATTTCGAGCGTCTTCTCAAACATCTGGATTTTGGTAGGTACATCCAGTGGAGGGAGTTATTCATGCGGAATGTTTGGGTTTTGTGCTGCCCTCTTGGCCATTGCTTCCTCGGCCAACTAAGTCATCCTCTCCTACAATAAAATATTCAATTGAAAATTACCACCAAACACGACTTACTCGGATAATTCTACCAAAAATTTGACATAATTTCCCCTAAGAATAAAGGGTACCAAAAACCTGAAAACACATAAAATTGTACCATTCTAGCACACAAAACATCTACATTCTCAATCTAGCAACAAATAACCACTTAACTATATTTCAATGCTCAGTAATTAACCAATTTGAATTTTGATTCATCAATCAAACAAACAACGCACATAAAGTAAATTTCTTCCGCTCACCATCTACTCTAACCTATGTGCATACCAAGAAGATGCTTCTAAGGTTGTGTCGCATAAACATTCACAAAAAAAGCAAAATATTTTTTGTTTCAAATTTAGTGCATACTTACGGCATTCCGAATCGCCTTCTCTTCACCAGGCCTCACGTACATATCTTTGTATGCGTCTAAGAATGGCATCTGCGAACCCTCCATATGGTCTATGACCAGGTAGCACACCGAAGTTCAGCCAGAATGGTGGTTCAGCTCCTTCTGATCCCAGTTGACAAGAAACAGTAAGAAACAATTGAATTTGAATAAATTATTCAAATAACAGACTTTGTATTCGATATTTAACACATTACCTTAAACTTTCCGCTCTCAAAATGTTGGACCAACCATTGCCATTCATCCTCCTGATTCTTGAACTCGACAGTGGTAGGGGACCCGAACTCCTTATAGATATTGTGCAAGGCATACTTTCAATCGGCAAACCTTTTTGTAGCTCGTTCCTCAGTGAAATCAAACATCTCCAGGCTCTCCGGAAAGTCAAAGTGTACCTACAAAACATATGACAAGGTATTAAAATATATCTTAACTACTAATTATTTACATTACTTAATTTAATTTAAATTGAAAGACTCTTACCGAGAGATAAACGTACACCTTGTCTCTCTCGCCCTGTGAGAGCTTGTTCCATGACAGTGCCTTCATCGTCACCTTGCTCCGTATGGCAGCCCCAATTTGGTGGGTAACCAGGCTGCTCAACTACTTTGTTGGCGGGCCTCTTGCGAAGTCATGATATGTGACTTTGATCTTCTTGTTTGTCATCTTCACCATTTGAGAAGCTTTGGTCCTCTTACACAACCCTTGGATGCGTGTCGTGGCTGGTCCTACAACAAAAATTTATAAAATAGACTTAATATTTAATGAACAAAAAATTTACCCATTATGCATAAGAAATTTACCCATTGTGCTACACCCTTTGCGGCGGGCACTGATGCACACTTCATCCGCTAGAGATGAAGAAGAGGGTGAGGAAGTTGTCGAGATAGGAATATTTACTATAGGGGCCTCAGGCGGGCCTTCTCCTTCCCGTGGCTCATCGGTCATCTGATCATTTGAACTGCCACCTCCATTTATCTGACACATCAATTGACATGCGGCAAGTCTTACCTCCTATTGTTGTTTCCTCTTCCCACCTGGCATTTTCTGTGATATCCAAATAAACAGTAAATGAAAGAAAAAAAACCATTTCTAGCAACAACAACAATAATCTCTAGCAAAAATTTTACAAATTTACTTGCATAGTACAAATCATAGTGGCCAAAACAGAGAATAGATGAATTTGAAAACAAACATTAAATATCACCAAATGTACATTCATATATCACCAATTTGAACACGAACATTCATATATCACCAATTCATATATTACAGTGGCCAAAACATATATCACAGTGGCATGTTACATATCACAGTAAGGCAGTCAATAATATCAACATCACCAATTTTTTAGACATATTTCTAAACTTAAGAATTTAAATCCAAAGACTGGTTTAGGAAAACAAACAGGTCGGACTCGGGGTGAGGCGGTGGTTTTCAATTTGATGGTGGCTGCAGGGAGAGGAGGCAGTGGTGGCTTCGGGGTGAGGTGGCAGTGCTGGCTTCAGGTAAACTCGTGCAGTGGTGGATTCTGGCATTGCGGTGCAGTCACGGTGAGAGAAAGCGCAGAGGTGAGAGAGAGATGAGGGTGAGAGAGAGGTAAGGGAGAGCAAGAGAGGGACTGACATCAAAGTGCGGCATCTGCGGTGGTGTCTGGCGTGTGACGTTGGTGTGCCGCATCGGACAGGGGAGGAGAGATAGAATAGAATTAGGGATTTTAATCAGAATTCAGTTCGATCTTATTAACAAACACTTACACGACAAACTTATTTCGTCGTCTAAGTAACCAAATATTGTCGCCTAATATTTTTCAAAATTTTCCAAAAAATTGGCACAAATAAATTTACCGCCAAATATTTTGGAGTTAGACGACAAAATGAAAAGGTTTCGTCGCCTAATATTGACTTAGGCGACGAAAACATGTCAATTTCATCGCCTAAGTCTTATTAAATTTAATTTTTTAGATCATCTATGAATAATTAATTTGAGTACCTATATATACCATTTGGTAAGAAATTTAATGTAAAAAAAAATTGGTATTTTCGGGTAAAAACGAGTGCGCAATATATGTATCTATTAAAATTTGTATAATTTAAGTGTTCGCATGTTTATATTTATTACACGTCAATATTATCGAAATTAAATTTGAACTAAACAACTGTTAGATACATTTATCATAACATAATATATACGTAGATAAAATTTAGAGATATTCGAAGGTTAGTACAGCTTTGATCATAGTGGTCAACCATAAACTTAAATTTGTAAAGACACGGAAAGGTTCACAATCAAAAATTCGTAACTCCGTTTTTCAAACTGGAGACACTTACAGTCTCAGAAATTGTAAGCCTATGTTCTCAACAAAAAAAAATATTAATTATAAGATGATATGTATAGTAGTGTCCTTAGACGATTGGAGGTCAACTAGGTCTTAGACGATGAAACCTGAAGTATTTGTCGTCTAAGAGTATAAATTAGGCGACGAAAAAAATCAATTTGGTCATGTTAGCCAACACGGTTTAGAGGTTGGGAGTTAGGGTTTAGGGTTAGATTATATGTTAGACGATGAATATGGTATTGTCGTCATCTTACACTTTACGTAGGCGACAAAAATACCTTGGTTCGTCGTCTAGGGTCTAGATGGGTCGAAAAAATTCCTCGATGGGTCGAATAGATGACTTTGCCCAAACAAAAAAAATTCTACGACGGATCAAGAAAATTCCTCGATGGGTCGAAGGGGACATTGGTATTTTGTCTAGAGCGACAAATATGGTATGTTTGTCGGCTAACAGGCTTTTTAGGTGACGAAGATACATTGGTTCATCGTCTAGGGGTTCGACATATCGAATAAAATTTCTCGATAGGTCGAAGAGACGGCTCTGCCCAAACTGGAAAAAATCTACAACGGATCGACAAAATTCCTTGATGGGTCGAAGGGGAAATTTGGTATTTTATCTTGGATGACGAACCTAGTTTTTTCGTCATCTAATATGTTACTTAGGCGACAATTATACATAACTTCGTCGTCTAAGAGGTTTTTTAGGCGACGAATATACGTATATTCGTCGTCTAAGAGTTCAAGTAAAATAGAAAAGAACCTGCTTGTTATTTTTTAAAACATTCCTGCATTGCGTAAAACAATTATTCATTCCTGCCTACTTGAAACACTCAAAATCATTCTTATAATGTACATTAATGTACTTCAAAATAAGACTTTAAATTAAATCTCACAAATTATTACAAATATGTAGTGGAGGCATCCATCATTCACTTCCATAATATGTGTCATCCTCATCATTATACTCACTGTCACCTGAGTCTTCCTCCTCGTATAATAAGTCATCATCGGCCTCTTTATCCATGTTATTTGTCTCTAGTTCCTAGACCTCAGTCCAGGTAAGCTCTCTTGTCTTGAGTTCATTTACAATAGGGCCTTCATTCATGCGAATAGAATTTGTGTCTGGTAAGTCTGTAATACCAGACTCTTGATATGGATCACTAACATCATTCATGTTACTCTGTTCTGTATTAGACATCTCTTCAAGTGTTGTTGCGCTCCATATATTTCAGTGAAACATATGGTTTACAACTTTCCAACCACCATCCTCTTTCAGATCATCCAAATAGAACACCTGCTTAACTAAGATGGCACGGGTGAATTGCTCATCATCGTACCAACTTGTGTTTGTATTGACCGATAACATCCCAAGATTCTTCTTTGTAGTATTTCGATGGTTTGGGCAAGTGTTGAACCATTTGCATTTGAAAAGTACAACAGACATTCTATTCTCATATATTAACTTAACAATGTTGATGATAACCCCGTAGTATAAATCATCACCGTCTCTCATCTTTTTTTCGTGCCATCTCATTGTTTTTGTCATGTACGAAGACATGTAAAATTGTTCCAGTTTAGGAATCAAGGAAAAATGGCGAAGCACCATCTAATGAACACTTTTCTTCTTATTCTTCTTCGTGAGGTTCCATCTCAACTTGCCGCAAATTGGACCGTGCTGGAGGTCTACGTGCTCTTTGTAAAATAGGACACAACTGTTTTTACATACGTGGATTTTCGTGGATGAAAGGCCAAGGTTGTTCAAGATCCTTGTTACCTTATAATTAATAACTATCAGGAAATTTGTGATCACCTGGAAGCAACTTAGCTATATGTCGCTAGACATCGAAAAAACCTACATTGGAAATTTTGTGCTTCACTTTATACCCAATTTCCTTCGTTGTGGCACTCAAACCAATCTCTTTACTCTGTGGGTACAACGGTGTGTCAACTTCTAGTAGAAGCCTGTTGTACTTATTGTAATTATTGGATCTCATCAAGTCGGGAGCAAGATGGGTTGTCTTATGGTTGGGAATATCGTAATGTCCCTTTTTAAAACCGTATCCACCAGAACTATATGATGAAAATGCATTATGCACAAGTTCCATAATGGGGTTTCGAGAAGGTTCGTCAGGATTGCTGGATGTGGCACCCTGGTACCCTGATCTGAACTCTATCATTACCATTTCAATAGTAGTATCTGATACTTCACCGTGTTCAGTCCATGAAGTGTACTCCCATATTATACCATATCTAGACAAGGGTAGGAACATCTGTGGAACCGAAAGATATTCTAAGTTATGACATCTCCTGCATGGACACATGTAACGATCCTTTCCTTAACCATGTTTAATTGCAAACTTCATAAAGTAGTAAATTCCCTGTATGTACTTAAGATCACCTCTTTCCAACCTTAACCAACTCTTGTCCATATTCTGCGTAAGTTCTAATGAGCTAAACAAAACTATTCAAGAACATGCACTAATCATTCAAGAACCTATATAGCTAGCTATTTTTCAAGAACCTTAACATGCTATTTCTAACCAACTCATGTACAGATCTATTTAGAGCCATAATCATGCACTAATTATTCAAGAACCTATATAACTAATTTTGTCACATTTCAAGAAACTAGATAGCTACTTTCGTGACAAATTCTCAACATAACACTACTAGAAGATGTACTATACCCGACGATGAGGTGTCGTCGGACTGTTCCTCTTTATCGTCGGGTATACCCTATACCCGACGAGGCATTGTCGGTTATAGTCTCGTCGGTGATACTATAACCGACGATGAATTAGGTTTTTCGTTGGAAAAAAAAGGGACTAAAGGCAACGAGAAATTATCGTCGGCCATAGTTTTAAACTATAACCGACGACGGCATCATCGGTTATAGTTTTCTCCATGGTCAAAATGGTTGACCGTGTTGAAAACTATAGCCGACGATGTTGACACATATCGTCGGTTATAGCTATTAATAATAATTTTTTTTTGCAGGTTCTGGGTTTTATCCCAAAACCTGCATTCCCAAATAATCACAAATAATGTTCAAATTGCACATCAACAACCATTGAAACTATAGTAATAAATAAATAAAAAAAAACCGAAATAGTTCAAATCTGTATACATATGCATGTGTACGTAGTAAATAATTAAAATAAAAACCGACAATTGTTCAAATCTACGGGTGTCCTAAATCTATGTGATCAAACAGATTGTCATCAGATGGTTGGTCCTGGTCTGGCTGAGGTTGCGGCTGAGGTTGAGGCTGAGGCTGAGGCTGTGGCTGTGGCGCACCGAAAATAGGCGGGGGAGCTATCTGGATTCCAGATGCCTGCAGCTGTGCATAACAGTGCTGCATCTATGTCCCCATCTGCTGCTGCTGTTCGGCCAACCGATTCTGCTCTGCGGCTCGCGCATGCTCCATCTCCTCCATCCGACGCCGTTGAGCTTCCATCTCAATTGCTTGCCTATGAAGCTGGTCCTGTAGCTCATTAGTCCTCGAAGATGATGATGATCCCGATCCACGAGAGAATTCAGGGGTTTGCTTCAGCAGCCCTTGACCCCACTTTCCGGAACCCCTGCAGTAGAATGTGTTCTTCCCTGGAGGGATCGCAGCTGACATAATCCTGGCCCTGACGATCGGATCAGATCGATCAATCGAGAGTTCCGCATCGGGGGTGTTGGGATAGAGCTCTCTCGCCACTTGAGTCAACACCTCCGGAATCGCCTCCTGAATTCTCGCCTAATTTACAAAGAACAATAAAATATTAATTAAAAAAATTATATCTAAATAAATAAGAAATAAGTTTATTTTGTTATAAGGACACTTACAGCATATTCGGGGGATTGCGAATACGCGTGCTACATCGTATAGACAAGGGGATCCTCTTCTGGGTGGTTGGCTGCCTCCTCGATCCAACCTGAGTATGATCTGGAACCGGCATGATGATTTTTGGTGTTTTTGGCCCGGTTCCTTGTGTTGACTTCAGAAAGAGCCTGCTCGATTAATCCAACATAAAAAAAACACTCATTAGCCAAATAATTTAAGGGAAATACGATAAAACAAAAATTTAATCGATGGAAGGTTGTGTACCTTCAATTTTGGGTTGTTGAAGTGAACCACAAGCCATCGCCACTCGTACTCCCTATAACGAAACTCGCTAGGGGTACCCGAACGATCGTCGCCGTACTTTTTCCAATGCTTCTTCAGCTCACCCTTCCACTCCTTATACCTATATATACCCATAAAATCAAGCGTTAGTAACTTACAACATTGTATGAACATAATCAAAAGAAACAAAAAAATTGAAACAAATGCCGGTCTGCAAACCTGCTCCCATGCACATCATCTGCCCACGTGGGTCTAATGTTTGCATCCACGCGGAACCACCTCTGCAATGCATATATATATATATATCAATAATATTAAAAATTTATTTAGAAAAATTACATAATGAATATACAATTCAACTCACCGACAACGCATTATTCAGCTGATATTTGACGGATTGCGGCACTGAATTCCAATCTGGCCACAACATTGGGACTCTATCCCGTATGAGGCTGCCCGCCATCCCCGCGTACTTTCGAGTGACCTTTCCCTCGATCATCTGCCCTCTATCCCCAGTCGGAATCATAACTTGGCCACCACCGCTAGTCTGAATGGCGTCGTCCAGTAACTTGCCGACGACGGGGCCTCTGGTTCTCTTCTGTTTGTCACCCGGCACGATCTCGCCTATCACATATATATGTAGACGATTTTTTAAACATCAACACCTAATTGAATTTAAATATTACTAAGTAAAAAGATATCACTAATTAATATTTACCTGATTCGTCGGTGCGTTGTCCCGGAATCCTCACACTCCAGAGAGGTTCCGGGAAGGGTACATACGCATATGCCTGGTCCGGGGTAATGAACCCTAGCTGTCCCGGAACAGACATCCCGTCGGAATCGACGTGAGGTATCGTCGGGATTTCCAACGGTAAGAATAAGGTAGACGGCGGGCATAGTCGCATCCTCGCCGAGGACTGAGTGGATCCACCAGCCTCCTCGGAAGAATGAGGAGCTGTCTGGTGGATGACGGGGGAAGGGTCCTCGTGATGAATGTCCGGCATTCGGACCGAGGATTGAGTTGCACTATCCGTTTCCGGCGTGCGACTAACCTCTTGAACCCTCCTCGCGCCTGAGGATCGAGGAGGCTCGAACTGCTGCTGCTGAGGTTGTCCCTCGCCCATCAGTCTACGGTGTCGAGAGGTCTGCGGAAGACTGTAAGTGTTGCCGACGCTGGTGGATCCTGATGCGGACCAACTTCCGGTGCCCTCATCCCCACGTCCCGATCTCCCTCTCCCTCTCGACCTCCCCCTCGAGCTCGACCCCCCTCGGGAAGCACCGCAATTTAACCAATTCATCGTTGCTATAAAATTATAAAAATTCAAAATAATTCCTAATTCATCCAAAAATTCGAATACATATTCCAATATATATCAATAATCCAATACATAAATATTCCAATATATATATATCCAAAAATTCCAATAATTCCATAAAATCCAATATATATAATTCCAATAATCCAAGATATAAATATTCCACAAAAATTCCAATAATCCAATATATAAATCCATTGTATATTCCAATATATAAATATTCCACAAAAATCAACAATAATTCCATAAAATCCACAATAATTACAATATATATATAATCCAATATAATTCATCCAATACAAATATAATCCAATAATTTAACTATATATATTCCAATATATATATATATATATCAATAATCCAATATATAAATCCAATATATATATCCAAAAATTCCAATAATTCCATAAAATCAATATATAATTCCAATAATTCCAATATATAAATATTCCACAAAAATCATCTACATCCAATATATAAATCCACAAAAATTCCAATATATAAATTAATATTAATTCCACAAAAATCAACAATAATTCCATAAAATTCAACAATATCCAATATATAATCACAATGTTCATGCATGCATCCACATTATCGATCAACAAACGAAACAACTTCAAATCTAACCTAAATAAAAAAAAAATCGAAATTACGAAATTAGGGATTTCAAACCTGAAATGGAGAAAATTGACGAGGGCTTTGGCTACAGATTCGATGGGCTTTGGCTTGAGCTTCGATTGCTTGCTCCCAACACACCGGAAATGGAGAATCGTAGAGAAGAGGAAAAATTTGAAATTTGGCAGTTTCGTTTCTGCCCAAAACGTACCCAGTTGCCAATATAAACCATAACTATACCCGACGATATAAGTAATATCGTCGGTCATAGTTGAACCGAAACTATATCCGACGAGATTTCATATGAATGTCGTCAGATATAATTTTTTAATTTATTTTTCATATATATGCGCCGGTTATATATATGTAGTGTATTAATATATATTTATTAATATTTAATACGAAATTATTAGGAAAAAAAACCGAAATAATTTAAAAGCGTAATTAAATTAAAATGACATTTAATTTTTTTGGCTATATTTAATAATATATATTTATTAATTTTTAATAATACGATATTATTTCGAATATCATCGATCGGTTGTATTTTTTTTTTTCCGATCTCTCGATCTCTTTCTCTTATGTTCGCTATTTAGCAATTTAATTGATCGACACAATTTAAAGTCGATAATCTGAATATAATTCATTTTAATTACATTGCACATTCAAACTCAAAATAACATACATACGTACACTAATTAAGGCGCATAATCAGAATCATCGCTTGAGTCTGACTCTGTTTCCGAGTTAATTTCAGGTAAGATGTGTATGTCCTCGTCACTTGAGTCTTCATTGTCTTCATTTTGATTAATATCAATAAGATTTGGTTGAGGAATTCGTACCACACTGCCCTGTCTCACATTATTACGGCGAATTGTTGAGGTTTCAGGAATACCAGTTGCGTTCGGCTCTTGGTATGCACTGACTTCTTCATTATCCGAGGTCACACCAAGGGTTGAGGCACTGTATATGTTTCGTGGAAGAACATGGTTAACCACTTTCCACGCGCCTTTATGCACAAGATCATCAAGATAGAACAATTGTTTCACCGCCGTGGCCAACACAAACGGATCATCTTCATACCAGCTTGTAGCAGTGTTCACCGAAAAAATTCCGTATTGATCTGTCCTTGTGTTCTGAGGGTCGGTATCAAACCATCTACACTTAAACAAGTGCACGGTCATGCCTTCCCCATATATTAATTCGACAACAGAATGGAGAACACCGTAATAATCAACTCCATTCTGCCCACCATGCACCATTACCCCAGAATTCTGTGTTTTCGTCTGACATCTCTATGTTCACAAATAAATAGCATGCCATTTACCTTACACATAAGATAAACTCTGGAAGTTACCGGTTTCTGCGCCAAGAGCCTCAATTCGTGTGACCACTGAGGGATACCATCATCTTGTACATGATTCATCTGAAAATAATCATTTATTAACTTAACTATAAATAGGATGCGAGACATGCACTTAACATCATATACAGGTCAATTTATCTATAAACGTACCCAGTTGCCAAAATAGTTTGCGAACGTCTTGTTGTGGTACTCAACATCACCAGAAATAGCAGGGCAGTAAATGTGCAAATTTTTCCAATATTGAACTTCTGGACAGTTAATCAATACCGACCAATGGGCAATGTCTAGTTCATAAGGTTCCAACTTGTACGAGTTGGGCAACTTTCCAGAAACTTCAACATCAACGGAGATGATCGAAAGGTTGAACTGCCCTCCATCTACTGGCATATGTTGTGGAGGGTCCTCCAACGCTCCCAAATACAACTTGGTGTACGTTACGCACTCATGCGCAATATATGCTTCAGCGATACACCCTTCGGGTGCAGATTTGTTCATCACATAGTCTTTGTAGTCCCCTAATTGTCTGTAAATTGGTAATTACAGATCGAGCATGTTATGCTTATTGCAACAATAAGTGAATAAATAATATTAAAGATCGACATATATATAGCCAGATTCAGAGATGCATTACGTACCTTTCCATAGGATACATCCATGGGTAGTGTACTGGACTAGTAAGCAACAATTGTTCCGGAAGATGGAGCATCAGGTGAGGCATGATGTCGAAAAAGTTTGGAGGAAATATCCTTTCGAATTTGCACATGATAAAAATTATGTCCTGTTGCATTTCCAACAAGTCCGATTTCTTCACTTCTCTCGTGCATAACTTCTGAAAGAATCTTGATAAAGCCACTAACGGCTCCACCACCTCTTTGGGTAGGTACCCTCGAATGAAAACAGGGAAGAGGCGTTGAAGCAGTATATGACAGTCGTGACTCTTTAGTCCGTACATCTTATTGTCTTTGAAGTTAACACATCGACTTATATTTCCAGCATAGCCTGAAGGATACCTGACATTACCCATCAAGCCAAAAATTTTATTCTTCTGGGCAGGCTTCACGGTATAAGGAGCTTGTGGCATTTTTTTCTTCCCATCTCTCAACCACAAATGTTTTCGCAGTCCAATCCTTTTAAGATCAATGCGTGCCTTCGGGCCGTCCTTAGTTTTTCCCTCCCAATTCAACACTGTGCCGACCACACTCTCGCACACATTTTTCTCTATGTGCATGACATCTAAGTAGTGTCTGATCAGCAACTTGGACCAATAAGGAAGTTCCCAAAAAATACTTTTGTGTGTCCAGAATTTATACCTGTCGGGTTTGTCAGGTATTGACGCCACTATCTCAGGATGATTGCTTAGCTGCCCAAAATCGTATTCATTTAGCACTTTTAATATTTCATCCCCCGTCCATCTCCTCGGCTGCTCACCTGTTTCCACAGTCCCATCAAATGCCTCCATATCCTCCCGAAATGGGTGATCATATGGAAGCCAACAACGATGACGCATCTGTACAATCTTCCTGCAATGAGGTCTACAACACTCAACCGTCATGCACTCTGGACAAGCCTTGTATCCCCTGGTAACGTTGCCCGACAACATCCCGCGTGCAGGAAAATCGCTAATGGTGCCAACAAGCATGGCATGCATCTGGAACATCTCATTTTTGAACTTGTCATAAGTGGGATGACCATGCTCACTCAAGTACTTAAGCTCCTCAATCAAGGGTCTCAAATACACATCGAGACACTTTCCTGGATAACCCGGCCCTGGAATTATCATAGTGAGCATATTGTATTCTTTCTTCATGCATATCCATGGAGGAAGGTTGTACGGTACCAAAATAACTGGCCATATACTGTATTGAAGACTCATGTTGCCAAAAGGGTTGAATCCGTCAGATGAAAGCCCCAGCCAAACATTTCGAACCTCTGATGCAAAATAAGAAAACTCCTTCACCATGTACTTCCAAGCCTCTCCGTCAGCAGGGTGTATAAGCGTATCACCGTCGGGCAAATTCCTCTCGGCCCACCATCTCATAACTTCAGCCGTGTGTGCACACATGAACAACCGTTCTAGCCTATCTATCAGGGGAAAATATCGAAGTATCTTCACAGCTTTCTTGTTTCCGGCAGGAGTCAACTTATACCTATCTGTACCACATACCGGGCATTCATCAAGGGATTCAAGATCATTCCCATAAGCATCTTCACCCCAGAAGAGAACACAATCATATCTACAAGCATGGATTTTGATGTTGGAAAGGCCAAGATGTTTAAGGATCTGTCGCACCTTACGATGAGTGGTAGGAAGACGATGACCGGGGGGCAACAACAAACCAGACCACTTCAGCCAATCATCAACAGCCTTCACACTCATTTTGTTCTCCACTTTGAGCTTCATTACTCCCATAACACTTTCGAGAACAGTCTTATTACACCCGTTGTACAACGGGGTCTGTTGGAAGGCAATGAGGTTGTTGTACTTGTCCATACCAGCAGTGTTGCCAGCTGTAGGTAATTGCTGGACTGGCTCAATATGAGGGAAGTCTCCAACGGCGGAGGGATATCCGGTGCTTGAGCAAATATACCGCTCTCATGAGGAAACATATCGTTGATCAACCTTGTTGTTGGATCATTGGATGTACTGCCACTCTCAAAAAATTGTTCGTGATCATGTTGACCAACTGATGAGCTCTCACCGTGATAAATCCAACATGTGTACTTATCCCAAAATCCGTTTTTCTTCAAGTACTCTAATACTTTATCGATGTGAAAACGATATCGCTCGCTGCGACACTGACATTACGTACACGGACAATAATGAATTGTCATCCCTCCACAATTAACCTTCACATATTCGACAAAACTTCTAATTCCACGGTGATATCTTACATCCCATCTTGGAAGACACATCCAACTCTTATCCATCCTGAAAATTATAACTGCATGTATATATACCCATGATCTTATTAATAAAAATTTCATAGCTAGATATAAATATTTATTATTATAATTCCCATAATTTTAATATATATATATATACACGTACACACGTACACCCTAACTATATATATATATATATAATCGATCGATCACAAAAATCTAAATATATATATATATAACCATGCACGTACGTACACTAGCTAGCTAGCTATATATATAATATATTAATCCTATATATAATAATCACAATATATATAATGCAATATATTAATTAAATAAATTAATCACCCTAGCTAGCTAGCTATATATATTCACAATAATCAAAATTAACAACAATTAATATATATTTACGATCATTAATCACGTACTCAAAATCAACCATCGATCGATCAATTACTCAAACTCAAGAATCAATTAATTAACTCGATCGATCGATCAATATATATATATATATTCAAAATCAATATCGATCGATCAATTCAACAAATTAAAAGCAATACATGCATGCATGCACAACACATATATATATATATATTAAGCACGTACCTATATATAATGCATGAATCATCACGAACTCATTCTCGACATCACCCAAAGATCGATTTCAGTGCATTTTCAAAAAAAAGGGAAATTTTTTTGAATGACAGATCGAGCTGCTGCCCAGGTCTGAAATAAGAAACTATAGCCGACGATAGAAAAAAATCGTGGCTAATAGTCCAAAAAAATCGTCGGTAATAGTCGAAAACTATAACCGACGATTTTCCGGCGACTATAACCGACGACAAGAAAATCTCGACGGTCAAAAACCTATAACCGACGAGGTAATCCTGTCGTCGGTTATAGTTTACTATAACCGACGAGAACCCTTCTCGTCGGTCGTTTTTTGAAGACTTCGTCGGGTATACTACTTCTGCTGGTAGTGTAACCTACGTAGCTACTTAATTACACATTGAAAATCATTCTTACGTACACCCAATAAATTACATAACACAAATTAAACTAATTAATATACATGTATTTAATCCAAAAATTATTAATTTGTCAAACTACGTACTAATCTAACATTTCATATATATAATTAACCCATGCAAAAGCTTAGTTATCAAGCGATTCTATACCAACAATTTCGCCAGAATACTTTCGCCGGTAAACTTCAAAATACACCCAAATATTTAAAAAAAAATCAAAGAAAAGAATATATACAAACACTAACCAATATAAGAAGTTGATGGAATGCTTTAGGAGGCCTCCATGAAAGGTTTTTTGTTGGAGATCGAAAAATCGCCTGAGGAGGTGTTAGGATAATTTTTGAGGGGTTGTGAAAATATGGGGTTCGATCTGGAATTGCTACTGATTTTTATTAATTATTTCAATTTCGTCGTCCAAGAAACAAACCTCGTCGTCTAACTACTATCTTAGACGACGAAAAAATTTTGTTGGCTAACTTCTTTCTTGGACGACGAAACTTGATTTTCGTCGCCTAAAAGACTCTTAAACGACGAAAATGGCAACGAAACATTATTTCGACGTCTTGAATATAACTTAGTCGACGAAATGGCGACGAAAACTGTTTTCGTCGTGTAAAATCATTTTAAGGCGACAAAAATCCCTACTAAGGCGATGTAACATCTTTTCGTCGTCTAAGTGTGTCTTAGACGACGAAACCGAAAAGATTTTGTCATCTAAGTTGGGAATTCTGGTAATGAGCAAAGCAATATGATTTTGTTCTCAAACTAAGCTTGCTAAATAAGTCATAGGAATCGGCCCAAACAATATTTATTTGTGGTCCTACAAGTACAATTCTACTTCAACATCTTTGAACCGGTACAAAATGAGGACTCCAAATATAGATCAAAATGGCAACTCAAATTAAAGGTTTCAACTGGTATTAAGGACATATAACAATGCACCCATTTGAGCTAGATTATTGACATAGAAACTAACTAGCTAGTACTTACAGTGTCGACAAAAGACATTGTGATCGATCTGCAATCTTACCTTCTCCGGTCAATAGAAACAAGCACTATACCAGCAGAAAGTATGAGATGCAGCATGAACTTAAATGGACATTTCAATATATAATCAAAGGGAAAATATCCTTGTGAAGACTGTATGTATGTCAATGCCTTCAAAGAAGCACCAACATATAACTAGCCAACAATACTGTTATAAGCCTAAGTACAACTAGCCTCCATTCTCCAATATTAGTTCGATACCTTAACTCCTAAATTCGTATCATCGGCTGTGTATTTTCGTCGCACTTCCGTCCATTCTTCGTTTATTTTAATTTAATAACATGGCACACGCAGTTTTCAAAATAGAGGTTTGATATGGCTAGACATCAAAATTTCTATAGTGGTTCGGAGTATAATTTTTTTTCCAGTTTTGGAGCACTGAATTATTTCTGCAGTCTCTACTTTTGGAGAAATAAAGTGATCTAACGTTCCAAAACTAGAGAATTTTAATACTCCGGAATACTGTAGAACACCCTTGCTAGGCATGGCCATCTTGTATCCATGCATAAACCCAATCTTAGGAATAATGAAAGCCACCAGATAAAAACGAAATTCACCTCACATCTTAACCCAAAATAATAAATGCCCTGCCAATGAAGTTAGCATGAGGGGACTTCAGACTTGCATAAGCATTTGATGAGTACTGAGCACATGACTACATGATACAACAACAAAATGACCCTGTACATACTATGACTTTTCGACATAAAGGATAATCTCCCTGAAAAGAGGGATGGAGAAGTAGAGAACCACTTTCTACAGTTTTGATTTTGGTTGTAAGACGTGCTCTTACTCATACTGCTGAGTAAGCTATGCACTTGTTCACATGTTATATCAACAGTAGGTTCTTCACATACTATGTCAACTATAAGTTTGAACAATAAGTTCATATTGAAAGTATTAAATTCATCGATTGGTGGTTGCGTGGATTCATTACTATTATTCAATTTCATTTCGTCAGTTATTGAGGTGGTTTTTATCAGTAGACAAAAATCGCATGACTACTATCTATGAACAACTACTATCCATATGAAACGGGCTTAACCTTAACCTTCTTCCGGAAATTGGCGAATTAATAGAAGTTGTAAACCAGTTCAAATCCATGGAGTATCGCGCTCGCCCGAGATTGTCCGCATACACCGGACAGTAACATCACAGTACATTTAACTTCAACATCTTTGAAACAGTACAAAATGAGACTCCAAATGCCAAATCAAAGATTTCAGCTGGTAACATTACTGACAAGGCACTCCTTTGAGCTAAGATGGTAAGATTATTGACATAGAAACTAGTCCTTACATTGTCGACAAAAGACATTGTGATCGATCAGCAATCCTACGTACCTTCTCCGGTCCAGCACTATACCAGCAGAAAGTATTGCCATATATATGTACGCAGAGGAGGTGCAGCATGAACTTAAAACATACAAAGGCATATTCTCCGAGCAGAATAACGCGTAAACGCATAAACGAGAATCCCCTACATCAACTATCGAGGCTAGAATGGAACTGTTCATGGTTATACCATCATCGATCTGGAATGCTTCATAGAGCAAAACACAAAATCTGGCCAGCATACAATTCCACTTATATTGCTAACCATCAGAACATAGATTGCAGGCAAGCAATCCAATACCAATGCATAGTGCATTGGAGAGAGAGAAAGGACATACGTTAGCAAAGCACAAACACACAGTGATGAAAACTTGAAAAGTAAGTACTAAAAGATCACTATATTATTTGAGTCATACACAGATCGACATACGAAGACACGACTGGCAAACATTGCCAATCAACGTACAAACTTAAAAAGCACAACCATGAAAAACAAAGAACCCAGCCCTATTAGTTATAGTCCCAACACACAAGACATTCTAAAAATCACCACCACGAAGACGCAGAACCAAGTGAAGAGTAGACTCCTTCTGGATATTGTAATCCGCCAAGGTACGACCATCCTCCAGCTGCTTCCCGGCAAAGATCAACCTCTGCTGATCCGGAGGAATCCCCTCCTTATCCTGAATCTTGGCCTTGACATTATCAATAGTATCGGAGCTCTCCACCTCCAAAGTGATCGTCTTGCCGGTCAAAGTCTTCACAAAGATCTGCATACCTCCCCTCAGCCTGAGCACAAGATGCAGAGTACTCTCCTTCTGGATATTATAATCTGCCAAGGTCCGGCCATCTTCCAACTGCTTCCCTGCAAAGATCAGCCTCTGCTGGTCTGGTGGGATCCCCTCCTTATCTTGGATCTTCGCCTTGACATTATCGATCGTATCGGAACTCTCAACCTCGAGAGTGATTGTCTTCCCGGTGAGGGTTTTGACGAAGATCTGCATACCTCCACGAAGCCTGAGCACAAGATGGAGAGTCGATTCCTTTTGAATGTTGTAGTCGGCCAAAGTCCGGCCATCCTCTAATTGCTTTCCGGCGAAGATCAGTCTCTGCTGGTCCGGAGGGATCCCTTCCTTGTCTTGAATCTTTGCTTTTACGTTATCGATCGTATCGGAGCTCTCAACTTCAAGAGTAATTGTCTTTCCGGTTAGAGTCTTGACGAAGATCTGCATACCTCCACGGAGACGGAGGACAAGGTGAAGAGTGCTCTCCTTCTGGATGTTGTAATCAGCGAGGGTTCTGCCGTCTTCCAATTGCTTTCCGGCGAAGATCAGCCTCTGCTGGTCCGGCGGGATCCCCTCCTTGTCCTGGATCTTAGCCTTGACATTGTCGATGGTGTCGGAGCTCTCGACCTCAAGAGTGATGGTCTTGCCGGTTAGGGTTTTGACGAAGATCTGCATGCCTCCCCTGAGACGAAGGACGAGGTGGAGAGTGCTCTCCTTCTGGATGTTGTAGTCGGCGAGGGTGCGGCCGTCCTCGAGCTGCTTGCCGGCGAAGATGAGTCTCTGCTGATCGGGAGGGATGCCTTCCTTGTCTTGGATCTTGGCCTTGACGTTGTCGATGGTGTCGGAGCTCTCGACCTCGAGAGTGATGGTCTTGCCGGTGAGGGTTTTCACGAAGATCTGCATGATGATGACGATGGAATTGGGAGATTGAAAATTGAGAGAAGGATTGCCGATTTGTATGAGAGACAATTGTGAGGATGGAGGAGGGGGTGAGGTGGTTTATATAAGGGAGATAGCCGACTCGTTTACGCTATTCGTTTCCGAGAAGGAAAATGAATCTGTGGTCAACAAGAGTCGTAAGAGGAACGGTCTAGACATTTCCACATGCCTCTTTTGACCTAATTTAGCCTGGCTGGTTTTGTATTTGGATTTTTATTTTGGTCGTGTCGGGATTGGGATTGGGTTTCCTTACTCTAGAACGTAACTGTTTTCTATTTGAACTTTCATTCTTTTTCGATACATATTTGGACTTCTATCGTTGTTGAATTCTATTCAAATCACGAACAGATATTTGAACAACGTGGCAGCGAAACGAACTCTTATAAACTGTGTTCAAACGTTGACGACGTAAGGAACATGCTGAACCAGCTATAGAAGTTATAAAAAAAATGGATCGAGTGTTTTGTCATCAAAATATCAATCAACATAAGGTATCAGAGTATCCTCTGAATCATACTGATTCTTTATAATTTCGTAGTATTCACGATTTAAGTGCCTCCTCAATTTTATTTTATTTTTAATCGTTAGTGGATTATCATGTCGGCCGTTCGTTATCTAGAAGATTGATTCTTGTGCTGAGATAGAGAGCAACTCCAGAGAACGTGAGCCTTGTTAGAGCATTCCCAGCGGTAGAGGATGCGAGGATGCCCCATTTTGAGGAATTCCTCAGAATTTTGAGGAATTCCTCAGAATAGGAAGTCCTCAAACAGTTTTTCGTGCAGCGGTGCCTGTTTGAGGACTTCCTATTACTATTCACGAATAATTAAAATTTTGAAATTTAAATTATCGAATATTATTTTCACCCAATAACTAACCGACACGTGTTATCCCAGAACATATAATTGGTTACGGATTTACGATAGGACGGTTATATTTCTTGTAACATTGCGGTCCAACGAGAATGTGACACGTGTATTGTGTCGGCAAAATTATTGATGAAGATAGAATAGGACGGTAATATTTCTTGTAACATTGCGGTCCAACGAGAATGTGACACGTGTATTGTGTACGTGTTGGTGTCGGCAAAATAATTGCGAAAGATATTCGGTAAGATTTTCAACCAACCGACGGTCGACACGTGTCGTTATCTAATCTAATCTGGTTCTTCAAAATGACTATAAAAAGAATGAGCTATGGGAGTAGAAGAACTCACACCAACACTTCATTGCATTTCTTATCATCCTCTCTAAACACTTCATCACATTTCCCTTCCCTCAAGATGAATCCTACGGGTTTCACTAATTTTTTCAATAGGAGGCGACAACAACGCCGACAAAATGCTGAAATTGCCAATCAATTCGTTATCGACGCGGTGGCGGTTGATGCAGCATTCGATGATGATCCAGCACCACGCCGCCAGACGAATCAACCAAGGCTGAGGGAAGAGAGGGGCCATAATCTTATGGAAGATTACTTCATCGAACGCTCGGTCTTCACCAACCATGACTTTCGTCGGCGGTTCCGAATGAGCCGACATATATTCAACCGTTTAATGACGGACCTCTGCAACAACGACCCATTTTGGCATCAAAGAGCCGACGCCACTGGAATGGTCGGACTTCTTCCCCAACAAAAGATGACCGGTGCTCTTCGGATGTTGGCATACGGCTCAGCTGCAGATCAGTGTGCCGAAATCACAAGGATGGGGGACTCAACAACTATGGAATGCATGAAGAAGTGGTGCACCCAAGTGGTTGAGCTTTATGGTACTCGTTACCTCCGTGCTCCAGATCAGACAGACATCACTCGGCTTCTAAGAAGGGCTAAACAACGCGGATTTCCTGGTATGATCGGCATCATTGATTGCATGCATTGGGAGTGGAAGAACTGCCCAACTGCTTGGTCCGGGGCGTACTCAGGGAGGAAAGGTCGTCCAACAATCATCTTAGAGGCAGTGGCCTCATATGACACGTGGATCTGGCATACTTTTTTCGGGGTACCAGGAGCTCAAAATGATATCAACGTGTTGTATCAATCAGATGTATTCGATGCCTTGCTTGCTGGAAGAAGTCCATCTGTGACTTATAAAGTGAACGGTATGACATACCGTAACACCTATTACCTTGCTGACGGGATATATCCGAGGTACTCTTCGTTTGTCAAAACAATTTCTAATCCTCAAGAGCTTCCACAAAAGCTTTTTGCGAGAAAGCAAGAGTCGTACCGTAAGGATGTGGAGAGGTGCTTTGGCATCTTACAAGCTCGTTGGGGGATAATTCGTCATGCAGCTCGGTGTCACCGCCTTTCGACGTTAAAAGACATCATGTTGGCTTGCATCATAATGCACAACATGATCGTTGAGGACGAGTTCGTGGAGGATGAGTTTGAGGAGAACGAAGAAGAAGATCTCCAAAACCCATCGACCGCATTCACTGCTTATGATGGGCCAGTGGATGAAGGGGGGAACCGTATTCCATTCGAGCCGGTTGGAAGATATGGAAATGAAGAACGGTTTAATGAGCGTATTGTAGATCTCCAATCAGCTTACATCCATGGAGAGCTTCAACAGGACTTAGTTAAGCACAACTGGTTTCTTGAGACCGGTGAACAACTATAAAAATGTTGAGCTTTAATTGTTGTATTTTTATTATGTGTGTTTGCATTGTTGTGTGTTTGAATTATGTGTGTTAAATAATTGTTGTAATGTGTGGGAACTTGATGGAAATAAAGAAATTGCATTTTTATTTAATTTAATGGGAAACTACATAATTTAAATGCTTGAAGGGAAAATACATGAAAAAAATACGTTGGGGTAATTTAATTTAAGAGCTTGGAAAAAGGGGGCGATAACAATTGGAATAGCCTTCTCCGCTTGCTTCACCTTCAACCTCATCCATTTGAGAAAGGATTTCGGCTTTCCTCTTGGTAAAATACCTCTTGGATTTAGGAGTCATAATCTCGGTATCCATTGACATGATCCGAGTCTCTTCCGCCAAAGCTCTCAAATCGATATCTCTTTTTTGAAGCGCGATTTGCTCTCGAAGAAGGGAAACCTCAATTGCATCATTATCTTTTTGATTGCGACCATAAGCTTCTTGATTTGTCGCAATCCTATTCAAAGCCTCGGCTCTTTCATTTGTTGAATTCATGCCTTTTTTTCCTTTCTTTTTCCCTTCCTTGGCCGCTTTCACTCCCATAGGACGCTCCGGAGAAGAGGGAGCTTGATTGCTCATTGGTGTGGGAAATGAATCATCCTCATCCAAGTTGACGGCGGGAGGCATTGAGCTTGCCGGATGTGTTGATGAGTAAGGCGGAGTAGAGGATAAGTAAGGTGGAGGTGTACTAGCTTCGACATGGATGAAGTATGGATGATTCTTCACCACATCCCAACAAGCAAAGTCCTTAAACTCTTTCTTCTTTTTGGCAACATAAAATGATTGAGCACTTCTCATCTAAAAAATTAAATAATTAAAGAACATGCCATAAAGAAAATTAAATAAAATGGACATAACTTATATTAAATATTTTTTCAAAAATAACTTGCAAAAAAATGGAGATAAAAACAATACCTCATCGTGTAAGTTGGAGCCGGAAGATGCATTTCTTCGTGCGAAAGAAATAGCACTACCCCAAAGTTTCAAATTCGCCTTCAACTTTGCGAATCGAGAGGATAATGCGTTTTGGCTCCTAGTTTCCGACATTGATTCACCATAACCTAGCTCCCAATTCGCCTTGAAATCACCATGAATCTTTTCCCATAATTTGTCGACCTTTTGACGATTTCCGGTAATCGAATCAACACTAAAACGACAATAAGATATGCTTAATTGCACATCTTCCGAAAGAAGCCAATTTGTTGACATTTTTTTCCCAAAAAATAAACAAAGGATTTAGAGGATAGATGGAGAGATAGAGAGGGGGAGAGAGTGAATTTGTTGTGCACAAATTGATGTAAAAAATGAATGAAATGAAGGTAGTATTTATAGAAAAAATATAGGGGGTGATTTGCAATTTTTTGGGATTTTTTTGCAATTTTTTTGGGTTTTTTTTGCAATTAATTGATTTCTGGCCGAAGTGGCCGTTGCATTTGAATTTGGGCCGTCGGATCAGTTTAGATCCGTTTGAAATGGATGGCTGAGATCAATCTATCCGTTACTCTTTCAGCCAACCAGAAGCTGACACGTGTCAGCTTCTGATTGGCTGAAAGAGTTACTTTTTACTGTTTTACCTTTTTTTTTTACCAAAAAAAAAAAAAAAAAAAAACCTGTCACGCTGACGTCACCCACGTGTGGTGGGTCCCGCCAGCGGACGTTTCGCCAGACGTGCTGAAGCGAGGACGCCGGCGAGGACGATCCGTCCGTCAACGGTCGGTCCTTGCGCCGTTTCCCCCCCGCTGCACGCCTCTTCCACCCCCGGACGTCCTCGAGCTGCTGGGCCACCACCGGAACGTCCTCGCCGTTCCCCTCCGGTGGGAATGCTCTTAATTATCAAAGTGAGCGAACATCGAGCAAGTATTTTGGACTTAACATGGTTGAGCTTGAATATGATGAATTTTTTTGTAAAAAAAAGGACTCAACAAGTCTCATTTTTAGGTATAAAATTAATTTGAGTAGGTTTAACTTGAACATAATTTACGTGAAAGCTTTTGATAAAAAATGAATACGAATGTAGATTATTATGAGATTCTTGGCAGAGTCGGATATGACATTTTTAGATCCAAGGCGAGAACAAAAAATAGTACCTCTCATGGTGATAAAAACAAATAACGAATACAATACTTTAAAAATTGAAAATGTTCAAACCCTAATACAAACTAAATATTCCAACAGAATTCCAAAAGAGAAAAAAAAAGTTTTAGATCCTAAATTATTTTCTTAAAACATCACAAGTTAATTAAATATTACATGTCTCGGAGGCGAATCTATGTCAGTTTTTTGTTTTTTTTGTTTTTTGTTTTTATATAAATTGTATTTATATAAGTATAATATTTTTTATATAATAAAATATATATTTTTAAAAACATTGAGACCCTAAGATGATGTGGTACCTGAGGCGACGACCACCCCCACCTCTATTTTAGGTACGAGTCTGGTTCTTGGTTTACCATCACTACCACAATTCTTCTCATAGCCGACGACTTCAAGAAAACAAAGGCCGACGATTTTTGTTGTCGTCGGCTATAATACACTATAGCCGACGACAACACCAAAAATCGTCGGCTATAGTACTACAGTCGACGATTTTTGCAACAAAATCATCGGCTATACTCTTTGCCAACGCTTTATAGTCTACAGGACTATAGCCGACGACTTCGTAAAAATCGTCGGCTATAGACCTGTAAGCTATAAAGCGTTGGCAAAGAGTATAGCCGACGATTTTGTTGCAAAAATCGTCGACTATAGTACTATAGCCGACGATTTTTTGTGTTGTCGTCGGCTATAGTGTACTATAGTCGATGACAACAAAAATCGTCAGCCTTTATTTCCTTGAAGTCGTCGGCTATGAGAAGAATTGTGGTAGTGCATCCGGAGAGGAATGCGCTAAGCTTACTAAGAAATTAAGACATTAGAAAAGCATGCAAAGATAAGGCATTAGTTTTGCACCCTAACAAGAGACCAGATTATGATGCTGATGCTGTTGCTGCCAATTTTCAAAAGCTCAAGTCATCGTATGAGATATTCATGTAAGAATTAATATGGATATTACACGATTACGTTTATTAATAACATATTAGTTCTCTAAGAGCATCTCCAACAGCTCTTGTATAAAATCTCTACTATACAAGACTAAAACACAAAATTTGTATAATTGTTTGGGGTCAACTCCAACAGCTATTCTATTTTATTCTTAAAAAATAAATGTTAATCTCTATAATTTAATGAGTATAGGGATATTTCTCAAATCAAGTTAATAAATTGTAGGAGAGAAAAAAAAAATTGATGTGTTTTTGTTCATATTTTGAGGAGAGAATGTTGAATTGTGTAAGTGAGCAATAAATTTTTGAGATTTTTAGATAGTTATACAAATTTTGAGTTTTCTATAGATATAGGGATTCTCTCTCCTCTTTATCCATTTTCTATAAGATACAAGACAGTTTACAAGAGTTGTTCGAGCCAAAAAGATGTACTTTTTCAATAAAATAGCAATTCTTGTGTTTTTACAAGAGTTGTTGGAGATGCTCTAATTGATGTTTAAGTACACTACCAGAAATGGAGACATTACCGGCGACATACCGTCGCCGGCCTTGTCCATTTTTTTCGCCGGAATTGTCATTACCGGCGACAAGTCGCCGGCAATGACGTCGCCGGAAATTCCCCGCCGGTATTAACATTGCCGGCGACGGAGTTTCACGTCGCCGGTAATGTCTTGACATCACCGGCGACTCAAATCGCCGGCAATGTCAAGACATTACCGGCGACGGAAGTCGCCGGCAATGTCAGCACCGCCGTGGCCGGAATGTGAGACATTGCCGGTGACTTAGGTCCATGTTGCCGGCAATGTCTGGAAAAATTTTGAAAAAAAAACGCGGTTCTGGATTGGGCCCAATTCCAGAACCTGCATTGAAAGACATAAACCGTACAATCATACAAGTTCAACAGTACACATAAATGTCCAACGTACAGTACAAATAGCAACGACGATACGAAAATTAACTACAACTACAGGTCAGGGTCCAGGAACTTGCGGGTCAGGGTCGAAGTAATCCATGTACTCATTTGAATTCCGGTGGCTACCTTGGTCTTGCTCTGGCGTTGACTGGTGCGGTGGTGGTGGTGGATAGTTAGGGAACGGAGGGACCGGGGAAGGTGTGGGGAACGGTTGTCCGGTAGTCTGAGCCTCATACATCGTCCGCATCCATGTGTACATCTGAGCCTGCATCTGTGTCTGCTGCTGGACCATGTTTTAGTACTCGGTCATCTGCCTCTTTTGCTCCTCCAACTCCCTCTGCGTCATCTGAAGCTCCGCTGCGAGGTTACGACTAGAAGCTGAACTTCTTGACCCGGTAGAGTATTCTGAAGTGTTCTTCAATACTCCTTCGCCCGCCGAGCCCATTCCCCTACAGTAGTAGGTATTCTTCGCAGTCCCGCACGCTTTTGCCATGATCTGAGCCGCTATAGGGCGATCAAGCGGATCGATCTGAGAGGCATACTGGGTGACTTCTTCCTCGGAGCAGTCAGGATGGTTAGTCCGAGCTATATTCATGGTCACTTCTGCGGTCGCCTCCTCCACTCTCGCCTAATTGAAAAGCGAAAATGAATAACGTACTAAGGATACAAAATAAATTAATATCGAAAAATAGTTTTATTAACACATGGAGAGGCGAAAGACTTACCGCTTCGTCAGGGCACTGCGGATAGAACTTCTGATGAATATACACCAAGGGGTTCACTTCTTGTTGTTGCTGCGCCTTAGTCGACCAACCCATGTAGTTGAGTGAACCTGCATGATGGGCCCTGGTGTTTTTCAATCTATTCGCCTGGTTCGTCTTCGAAATCGCCTTGTTTGATAAACATATGGAAAAAAATTAGTAACTAACTATTTCAATCTGATACGATACATTAGGCTTGTAAGATATATTCAGGATGCATACCTGAGCTTTGGGGTGCTCGAAGTGGGCTATCAGCCACTGCCACTCGTACTCCCTAAACCGGAATTCGCTAGGGGTAGAACCTCGGCCTAGCTCCTTGTATACAGTGTAATGGGAAGAAAGCTCGTTCTTCCACTCTTTATACCTATATTAAAACAAGGAAAAAAGTTAGAGATATTAAAACACTTCATAAACAAAATCTAACTCGATATATATTCAAATAAGTCGAAGCACATCACCTCATATGTAGTTGACGCTCTACCCAAGTGTGAATAAGAACTTCATCCACGTCAAACCACACCTGCAATATGAATATATAAAAGGTAAAATTATATATTTATTCGGACTTAATTAATAAATGTAAAATTTACGTAATGAAAATACGATTTTACTCACACTGAGTGCATTATGCACTTGCATCTTCACGTAGATAGGCACAGATTCCCAATCTGGCCAAAGCATTGGGACCTTGTCCCGCACGATCGCACCGGCCATGCTGACATATTTGCGCGTGGTGTCGAATGCCTCGATCACCTCGCCATCCTCATTGGCCCTTATGGGCGTTTTCCTTCCGCCGGTGGCCTGCTCAAGTCTCTTCCCGGTGTAGGTGCCTCTAGCCCCTTTCCGTTTTCCAGTCCCATTAACGAAATTGCCTAATAATACAATGTCAACAAATTGATATCATTAATTGAACCTATCGCAAGTCTTAAGTAATAATTAAGTAATCAATCTGATATTAAATAAAATTTACCTGCATCGTCCGTTTGTTGGTTGGTGCACCTCACACTCCAAAGATACACTGGGTCGAACGGGAGGAAGTTATACGCTTCCTCCACGGTCAGGAACTCCTGCCGTCCTTCAACATAAACAGGCATCCCCCTATCATCGAATTCAGGGATCACAGGAATCTCGTCGGGTAGGAAGAAACCGGACGGCGGAGATAGACGAGGCCTGGACGATGAGGCGCCAGCACCACCATGTGTCTCAGATGATTCCCGTGAAACGGGAGTAGGCACCGGGCGAATATGGGGCATTCGGATTGAGGGAGTTTCTGATGCCCCCGTTGACTGTCGCTCGTCTGAGGCTCTGCCACCGGAGGGACGTCTGCTGATTGAGCGTCTGCAGACTGAGGCTCGAGCCTCGACTTCCGGTTGCACGGCTCTTGATCGTCACTACCAGAATAACAGGTATAGGCAACGATTTCAAATCGTTGCCTATAGTCCAAAATTCGTTGCCTATAGTTATAGGCAACGAATTTTCGTTGCCTATACTTTCGTTGCCTATACATCGTTGACTATACTATAGGCAACGAAATCAATAACCAATTCGTTGCCTATAGTTCGGGGTTTAGGGGTTAGGGTTTTCAACAATAGGCAACGACCCCAGCTTAATTCGTTGCCTATAGTTTCACTATAGGCAACGACTTCTTCGTTGCCTAAACCCTAAACTGACAGGTCACCTCTCAAACTATAGGCAACGACGTCGTTGCCTATACTTTTGGATTTCGTTGCCTATACTTTTGGATTTCGTTGCCTATAGTTTGAATTTTTGCATTTCTGGCAAACTATAGGCAACGAAATTGGTCCATTTCGTTGCCTATAGTGTGTGTAATTTTTAAAAAAAATACTTGATTCTGGATTGGGCCCAATTCCAGAATCTGCAACATTTACATGAGTTCAAACCACAACAGCGTACACATTTCAACCGAAATCAAAAACTAGCTACGTGCTACTGATCAAAGTTAACAGAATTGAGGAAGTCCTCGTGTGAACCCTCCTGGTGCTGCTGGTCGTCATCCCCATAAAACTGATGAAGCTGCGGCTGCTGGTCACCCCCGTAAAACTGATGCTGCGGCGGCGGAGGCGGCGGCTGCTCGGCACCCGTCCAAAACTGATGCTGCTGCGGCGGCTGCTGGTGGTCCCCATATAACGGCGGCTGCTGGTGACCCCCAAAATACTGCGGCTGTGTTGTAGGCGTGAACAGATTTGGCTGAGTCTGTGGGTGCGGGTGCGAAGCCTCCCGAGGTTGCTGAGATTGAAAGAATGCCCACATTTGGTCGTGCTGCTCCTTCTCACGGGCTCTTTCCTGCTCCATGGCTTCCCTGGCACGCCTCATCTCCTCCAACTCCTCCTGCTGCCTCCGAATCTGCTCATCCTGCCTCCGAATCTGCTCTTGTACGCCGGACGACCTAGAATTGCTGGACCCGCTGGAGAATTCTGGAGTCATCTTCAAGACTCCATTTCCTCTGTAACCCATCCCCTTGGCCCAAAACTTGTTCTTTCCAACGGGAATCGCATCTGACACGCACCTCGCCGCATTAATGGGCGTCATGTGGTCAACCTGAGATGCATACTGGGTCACCTCTTCCTCCGTGCACCCCTGATGCAGCTCTCGAGCTACTTTAGCACGCACCTTTGGGATCGACTCAACCAATCTCTCCTAATAGACAATGCAAAATCGGTGACGCATTAATAATTGAGTAAAATACAAGAATTAATTAAACATGAGATGTATCAAATATGGACAAATATTTATTAGATACTTACAACATATTCAGGGTTGTTCGGATACCCATGTCGGATGGAATACACGAGAGGATCAGTCTCTGGTTCCAACCTTGCCCCACGTCGAGTCCATCTCTCATACGTTCGGGAACCGCAATGATGTGGGTTCACGTTCTGCGCTCGGTTTTTAGCATTTTGTTTCGAAATGTGCTTGTAGAAAAAGAAAATGTGCACAATTATTAGCCAATTATATATATAGCATAAATTAGAGAATATCCTCGCAACATTAATTTTTTTGATTAAAATCCAACCCATTTATTTTTCACATATTTAGTCCTCGGACCTAGAATTGTTTCCTTTAATTTCTAGGTTTTTTCATGTTATTCTGCAGGGAAATAATTTAATCTTTGTTATTTTTGGTTTTAATTTCTAGCATCTCAATCACTAATACAGTTCACTATCTTTACTTCGTATAAACAATGTAAATTGTATAATTTAATTTACCTACACAATATATTAGAGATTTACCTACATATTAAATTAATAACATAGATAGAGATTTACCTACTACCTCTTGCGTATATAAAATAATATATCATAAAATGTAGGTAAATTAATAATAATAATAATATTAGTTTAGATTTAGGTACGCAACATAATTCATGTGCATACCACAAGCTTGGGATGCTTCCAGTGGGCTATAAGCCAGTTCCACTCGTACTCCCGGTATCTGAACTCACTTGGAGTGCCATTTCGGCCTTTATCTATGTTCTCCTCCCAGAACTTCTTCAAGTGAGACTTCCACTCTCGATACCTATATTGATGCAACAAAAATATCATATAACCAACACTTTATATTCACAAATCTAACGTATTCACAAATCATATAAGGATACTTAGCCTTATATAAATCCAAAATCACATCACCTAGACGTGAGCTTTCGTTCACACCACCCCCCGGGCTCCTTCAGCCGATCGTCAATAATAAACCATTGCTGCAATACACGTATACATAATTAGCCTCATAAATATGTATGTTTGGTGCCTTACAATAATATATAAGAACGTCTATTTTTATGACAAATTAATGTAAATTTAACTCACCGACAGTGCATTATGCACTCGGGCCTTCACTTCAGCATCAACTGAACCCCACGAATCCCACAACATCGGGACGAAATCACGTATGACAAATCCTGCTTGGCTAGCATACATCCCTTTGTCAGCATACTCGATAGCCTCCCCATCATCTTCATAATCAATATGAGCCCGATTGTCACCGACTCGATCTTCAATACCCTTCCCGGTTGTGGTACCTCTGCTCTGTTTAGCTTTAGGGTTGACGACGGTGCCTAAGACACGGTACAAAAGAAGGAAATTAAGAAATAGAACCTAATTTAATGTACTGTATCTAGTAAATGAACATAAACTTACCATTCTCGTAAGTGAGCTGACCCTTAACCCTCACACTCAACAGAGGTTGAGAGAACGGCTCATATGTGTATGCTTCCTCAGGCGTCGTGAACGGGTCCTCATCATAGACGGCCACGTTGTTAGGGTCGAGCTGAGGTATCTTCGGAATAACCGTAGGGAAGAACAAGTCCCTTGGCGGGCATAAGTGCACAGAATCCGTGCGGGATGCACTGCCGGATGGCCCAGATGATCCGGAATTAGGTTGTGGCGTCGCCGCATTGGGAGGAAGAGGTGGCATACGCGGTGGGTCCTGCTGCGAACGCCCAAATAGTACCCTCGTACTATTTGGGCGTTCGCCGCTGACTGAGTGACGACCGGATTCCGTGGTGGAGTTTCGGCTGCTGTTGCGGGAGGGTCGTTCATGAGACACCGAGTGACGTGGACCTTGGGGATCCTGGGATGTGGCAAGAAGTTGGAGATGACGATTGGAATGTACATAGACGGTCTCAAGACTGTCCGGTACGGTGCTTCCAGAACTCCCACCAACGGACCTAGACCCACTCCTGGGTCCTTGAGGGTTCAACCCGGAGGACATTTGAGGTGTCGCTCCTTGAGGTGACGAGGAGGAAGCTCCTTTTTGTTTCCCACTTTTCCCGGGAATCAATCTTTTGAACACGGACATTTTTATTTATGTCTGCAACAAAATAACATAATGAATACCTTACAATTGAGGCAACAATAACCTAAATTTAAATTTTGTCTAACTAAAATGAACAACCCAAACTAACAATCACACTTATTCCCGGCCAATTCTAATTACCTAAACTAAATAACCAAACTAAAATCACACTTAATTATTCCCAATTCTAATTATTCCCAATTCTAATTACATAAACTAAATATATATAATCCTAATCCACAATATAATCCACAATATAATCCACAATATAATCCTAATCCACAATCCACAATATAATCCACAATATAATCCTAATCCACAATCCACAATATAATCTACAATATAATCCACAATATATATAATCCTAATCCACAATCCACAATATAATCCTACTCCACAATATAATCCACAATATAATCCTCTAATCCACAATATAATCCTACTAAAATCAATCTAACAAACAACCCAACACAAATCCAACACAACCTAACCTAAATCACAACACAAATCCATCTAAAATCAACCCAACAAACAACCCAACACAAATCCAACTAAAATCACGTTGTTTATTCAAGTAAGGAGAGAGGGAGAATGCGAACCGTACTTTTCGGGTTGCGGAGAGGGCAGAAATCCGGCGAGGTTTGCGGAGAGAATGCTAGTTGCGGCGGAGCTGTTCGCGAGCTGGGAATATATTCCAGGACTATAGGCAACGAAATGGTGGCATCGTTGCCTATACTATAGGCAACGAGGAGGACTTATAGGCAACGAATTTTTCGTTGCATATACATTAGGCAACGAAATAAATACTATAGGCAACGAAGTGTATCGTTCCCTATACTTTAGGCAACGAAATGCACCCTAAAGGCAACGAAATATGTCGTTGCATATACTATAGGCAACGAAATTTTCGTTGCCTATACTATAAGCAACGAAATGCATGATAAAGGCAACGAAATCCATGATAAAGGCAACGAAATCAATGTTAAAGGCAACCAAATCAATGTTAAAGGCAACGAAATCAATGTTAAAGGCAACGAACTTCAATTTATAAGCAACGAAATTCAATTTATGTTTTCCACAACATACATGAAAATAACCGTTAAACTAATCCATCAAATTACACAAGTAAACTTCGATTCGATCAACACATATATACATTTAGGAGTTAATCAACTGAATACAAGCTCGAAGACTATACTCAATTACATCTCTAACTAAGGCTGATAATCAGAATCATCGCTAGAGTCTGACGCAGTTTGATAGTTGAAGTCTGGTAATAGGTGTCGCTCCTCGTCCTCGTCACTCGAGTCTTCATCAAAGTCATTTGGATTAACATTTAGAAGTGCTGCTCCAGAATTTTGAACCACAATACCAGGTCGAACATTATAATGGCGAATTGTATCGGATTTCGGAATGTCAATTCCATTTCCCTCTTGGTATGCTGCAACTTCTTCGTCATCTTCATTTTCACCAAGTGTGGCAGCATTGTACACATTCCTAGCTTGCACATGGTTTACTACTTTCCAGGGGGGTCTGTTCATAAGATCGTCAAGGTAAAACACTTGTTTGACCGATGTGGCAAGAACGAAAGGATCCTCCTCATACCAACTTGTGGCAGTATTCACGGAAATGTATCCATATTGATCGATGCGAACGGTCTCCGGACGAGTATCAAACCATCTGCACTTAAACAAGTAAACTTTCATGCGCTCACCATACATGAGTTCAACCACTGAATGGAGTACCCCGTAGTAGTCAGGGTCGTTATCCCCACCATGCACCATTACCCCACAATTCTGTGTCTTCACCCTATTGTCTCTTTCTTGACACATAAATTTCACGTCATTGACCCTACACATCGCGTAAACTTTTGATGATATAGGTTTCATAGCCAAGAGCCTCAATGCGTGTGACCATTGTGGGTAACCATCATCTTCTACATAGTTCATCTGAAATAAATAACCGTCAACATTAGATACGACATTTCATATAAATAACCGTCACAATTTGCTTTTACACGTCATATATATTATGACTAAATGAATATATACTCACCCATGTGCCAAAAAATTTTGCAAAGGTCCGGTTGTGGTACGCAACATCCCCGCGAACCTCTGGACTTCCAAGGTGTGTGTCTTTCCAATATTTAACTTCTTTACAATTAATGAGTACACACCAGTGTGCAATGTCTAACTCATATGGTGTCAACTCCCACTCCCCGTGCAACCTACTCTGTGGATAAACATCATTAGAGACTACAGAAAGGTTGAACTGGGGTTCATCTACCGACATATTCGAATGTGGGTCCTCAAGCGCTCCCAAATACAGTTTGACGTACGTTACGCACTCGTTCGCAAGATATGCTTCGGCGATACACCCTTCAGGTGCAGATGTATTATGTACATACCCTTTGTACTCTCCCAGTTGTCTACAATGATGAAAACAGCTTGTTATTATTGTTGTACGTAGAACAAGAATAAATTAATATATAAAGACTTAATTAGCAAACATCATACAAATGCGGGGTATATACCTCTCCATTGGATACATCCAAGTGTAGTGAACGGGACCGGTGAGCATCAATTGCTCGGGAAGATGCATCATCAAGTGAGGCATGATGTCGAAGAAATTTGGGGGGAAAATCCTCTCCAACTTGCACATGATAAAAATGATGTCCTTTCGCATTTCTTCGAGGTCTGACATTTTCACTTCTCTGGTGCATAACTTTTGAAAGAACCTTGACAGCGCCACTAACGGCTCTACCACCTCATCATCAAAGTACCCTCGAATCATAATAGGGAAGAGGCGTTGAAGTAGTACATGGCAGTCATGACTCTTTAATCCATAAATCTTATTGTCCCTGTAGTTAACACACCGACTTATATTTCCAGCAAACCCATAAGGATACTGGACGTTAGCCATCCACACAAAAATTTCATGCTTCTCGTCACGCGTGACCGTGTAAGGAGCTTGGGGCATCTTTCTCCCCTTCTTTTTCAACCACAGATGTTCCCGCAGTTTCATTTTTTCCAAATCAACGCGAGCTTTAGGGCCATCTTTGGTTTTACCTTGCCAATTTAGAACGGTGCCCACCACACTTTCACACACATTCTTCTCTATGTGCATGACATCTAGATAGTTCCTGATAGGCAACATCCGCCAGTACGGGAGTTCCCAGAAGATGCTCTTGTGTGTCCAGAACTTATACCTGTCGGGTATCTTCGGTATAGTCGCAACAACCTCAGGATGATTGCTCAATGGCCCAAAATTATACTCATTCAGGACTTCTAAGATTTCATCTCCAGTCCATCCCATGGGTTGCAGACCTTCTTCTACAGTGCCGTCAAAAGCCTGGGCGTCCTGGCGAAATGGGTGATGTCGTGGAAGCCAACATCGGTGACGCATATGGACAATCTTCGAGCAATGAGCTTGTCCAAACATGGCAGTCATGCACTCTGGACAGGCCCTGTACCCCTTGGTTGGGTTTCCCGACAACATCCCTCGACCTGGAAAATCACTGATTGTGCCCACAAGCATAGCACGCATTCGGAACATCTCATTTTTAAACCTGTCGTAAGTGGGATGACCAACTGTACTCAACTGCTGAAGCTCTATAATCAATGGCCTCATGTACACATCCAGACACTTTCCTGGATAACCCGGCCCTGGAATCAACAGAGTCAGCATATTATATTCTTTCTTCATGCACATCCACGGAGGAAGGTTGTACGGTACCAATATAACGGGCCATATGCTGTACTTCTGACTCATGTTGCCGAAGGGGTTGAATCCGTCAGTCGATAGCCCCAGCCAAACATTTCGGACTTCAGCTGCAAAATCAGGAAACACATTCACCAGGTGCTTCCAAGCCTGACCATCAGCAGGGTGTCTAAGGATATCATCGTCAGGCAAAGTCCTCTCAGCCCACCATCTCATAGCTTTCGCCGTGAATGCACACATGAACAACCTTTCCAGCCTATCAATAAGTGGGAAATACCGAAGTATCTTCACTGCTTTCTTGTTTCCTGCAGGAGTGTACTTCCACCTTTCCGTACCACACACCGGACAGTATTCAAGCTTCGATAGATCCTTCCCGTCATCGTCTACACCCCAAAAGAGAACGCAATCATACATGCATGCGTGAATCTTGGTGTACGAAAGTCCAAGATCTTTGAGGACATGTCGTATCTTACGATGAGTGGGGGGAAGACGATGACCGGGGGGCAGCAGATCACCAGTCAACTGAAGCCACCTATCGACCGCTGCCACGGTGCTCTTGGTCTCCACTTTTAGCTGCATCACTGCCATCACACTTTCAAGGACTGTCTTAGGACATCCGTGGTACAACGGAGTTTGATGCATCTGAATCAGGTTGTGGTACTTGTCCATACCACGTGTGTTGACATAAACTCTAGGTAATGGCTGGACTGGCTCAATGTGAGGGAAATTCTCAACTTCTGGAGGAACATATACGGGTGCTTCAGAATCATGAAATACACCGCTCTCATGAGGAAACATATCGTCGATGAACCTCCTGGTGGGATCATAATTGGATGACCTCGCAGTATCAGCAAATTGTCCATGATCATGCGGATCGGCTGCTGATGCTTCACCGTGATAAATCCAACGGGTGTACTTATTCCAAAATCCGTTTCTATGAAGGTGTCGCTCAACTGTAGCAATGGGACAACGATTGCCGCGACACCGACATTGTTTACATGGACAATAATGCACTGGCAACTCTCCACAATTAGCCGCCACAAATTCCAGAAATCTCCTAATTCCCTGCCCATATCTTGCATCAGTTCTATCCAGCCTCATCCAACTCTTGTCCATCCTGAAATGTACTGCCGATTCCAAAACGTTTCAGATTTTTCCACCGATTTTGATTTGAATAGCTGCTGGCTCTGATATAATACTAATTATAGGCAACGAAATAGTAATTCGTTGCCTATAATTATTTTTCGTTGCCTATTAACTATAGGCAACGATTTTTTCGTTGCCTATAACCAAACTTTACGCAACGAAAACTATAGGCAACGATTTTTTTCGTTGCCTATAAAATGGACTTTAGGCAACGATTTTATTACTATAGGCAAAGATGTCGTTGCCTATAGTTTACAATAGGCAACGAAAATCCATTTCGTTGCCTATTGTAAACTATAGGCAACGAAATTCCCTAGTCGTTGCGCGTTGTTTTCAATTTCGTTGCCTAAAGTGCTTATGTTGGTAGTGCGTGCAGCTTCCTCCTGAGCTCGCGCCTCTAGCAAGGCTCTCGTGTGAGCAGTCATCATTGGCCCACTGGGCGTGTTGCTAACTGCGGGCGAGGAGGAAGCTTGACTACTGTTCCCTCCACTATTTCGGGAACCTCTCCGAAGTCAATTAGCCGCAAAACCTCCTGGACACCGTATAGTCATGGATTCGGTTCTATAACAAATCGGGACCGGAACGGTTTGGAACCGGAACCGTTTGAACCTGGAACCGTTATGTTACAAACGTTTCCGGTTCCAAACAGTTCCGGTTCCAAACGGTTCCGGTTCCAAACCGTTTCGGTTCTATAACAAATCGGGACCGGAACGGTTTGGAACCGGAACCGTTTGAAACCGGAACTGTTTGTAACTGGAACCGTTTGTAACATAACGGTTCCGGTTACAAACAGTTCCGGTTCCAAACCGTTTCGGTTACAAACCGTTTCGGTTCTATAACAAATCGGAACCGGAACGGTTTGGAACCGGAACCGTTTGTACCTGGAACCGTTTGGAACTGGAACCATTATGTTACAAACGGTTCCGGTTACAAACAGTTCTGGTTTCAAACCGTTCCGGTTTAAAACCGTTGTGGTTCCAAACTGTTCCGATTCTGATTTTTCACCTTAATTTATACGTTAAATTAACAACTATATCACCTTAATCCAAAAACGTTAAATTCCGAAGCCGATTTTTCACCTATTATACGTTAAATTAACAACTATATCACCTAACTTAACATATATACATACATCATTTCCAGCTTTAAACTTTTCACATATATATACATCACATATACACTTTGTATGCATCGATCATGCATCTTAATTTCACCTAATTTTCACACATATATATATACATCACATATTAATCCAAATCACCCTAGCTAATTAATTTTTCACATTTTTCAAACATACGTATATATATACATTCCATATAAATTAATTAATTTTTTACATATATACATCACATATATTTCTCCTTCACCCCACAATTATCCACATTAATTTCTCACAATTTTCAAACATACCTTAATTACATTTTACAAATATTTTCCACAAGCATACATACATCCCACAATTATCAAAAATTTATTAATCAAAATGCATAAAAATAAAATGTGGAATGAGAGAGAGAGAGAGGGAGAGAGAGAGGGAGAGAGAGTGAGCTATTACCTGCCATGGTGGAGCTCGACCCAACTGTTGTCCGGCGACGGAGGTGAGGGGAGGAGGAAGAGGAGGAGGGGAGGAGGAGAGAGGGGAGGAGAGGGGAGGAGAGAGGGGAGGAGAGGAAGAGAGGGGAGAGGGGAGGAGAGGAAGAGAGGATTGAGGAGAGGGTTGAGATGAAGAGAGAGGGGTTTTAGGGTTTGAGAGGTTTTGAATTTTGAGAGGTTTTAGGGTTTGAGAGGGAAGAGGGAGAGGAAGAAATGGGGAGCAGCTCGAGCTGCATGGTCTGGAAATACCGCCACCATTGCCGGCGAGTTACATGGTAACTCGTTGGTAATGACATTACCAACGAGTTGCTAACTCGTGGGTAATGTCATTACCAACGAGTTGCTTATCAACTCGTTGGTAATGTCATTATTTCTCGAAAATTATCCGATCGACCTATTTCCGACCAATTTCCGACTAAATAATTTCCGACAACATTTCCGACCATATATAACTACAATTTCCGACTACGATTTCTGACTACGATTTCCAACACGATTTCCGACTACAATTTCTTTTGACAATTTCCGACCACGATTTCCAACACAATTTCCAACACGATTTCCGACTACGTACAAATTCCGACTACAATTTCCGACTACAATTTCCGACAACGTTCCGACACGATTTCCGACTACAATTTCCGACTACAATTTCCAACGTACTAAGGATGATAATCGTAATCATCTTCATCACTTGAGTCTGACTCGGTTTCATAGGTAACCTCTGGCAATATGTGTCGCTCCTCGTCATCTGAATCAGCGTCAACTTCATATGGATTAACATCGAGAAGTTCTGCTCCAGTAATTCGAACCACACTCCCAGATCTCACATTATTAAGGCGAATCGTAGATGATTCCGGAATGTCAAAAGCGTTCGGCTCTTGGTATGCAGTAACTTCCTCATCATCTGCGGTCTCACCAAGTGTGGCAGTACTGTATATGTTTCTATGAGCAACATGGTTAACCACCTTCCACGGGACTTTGTTAAGAAGATCGTCAAGGTAAAACACTTGTTTTACTGATGAGGCAAGAACGAAAGGGTCATCTTCATACCAGCTAGTAGCAGTATTCACCGAAAATGTTCCGTACTGATCGGTCCTTGTGTTCTCCGGGCTCGTATCAAACCATCTACACTTGAACAAGTGCACTTTCATGCGGTTCCCATAAATTAGTTCAACAACTGAATGAAGGACACCGTAATAGTCAACGCCATCCTACCCACCATGGACCATCACCCCACAATTCTGTGTTTTCAGTCGGTCGTCTCGATTTTCACATATAAATTTCACGTCATTGACCTGACACATCGAGTAAACTTTTGAAGCTATCGGTTTCATCGCCAGGACCCTCAATTCGTTTGACCACTCTGGGCAACCATCATCTGCTACATGGTTCATCTGAAAACGTCCACCAACGGCTCCACCACCTCTTTGGGCAGGTACCCTCGAATGAAAATAGGGAAAAGGCGTTGAAGCAGTACATGGCAGTCATGACTCTTTAATCTGTACATCTTATTGTCCCGGAAGTTAACACACCTGCTTATATTTCCTGCATAGCCATAAGGATACCTGCATATATATATATATATATATCCATAGGCAACAATTATATTTCTCGCATATAACCATAATCCGGTAAAAATTTAAGGCCAAATTCCTGCGTAGCCATAAGAATATATACCTGACATTACTCAGCCACCGAAAAATTTCATGCTTATGCTTCGGCTTTACAGTGTAAGGAGCTTGCGGCATTTTTCTCTTACCATCTCTTAACCACAAATGTTTCCGCAGACCCATTGCTTTCAGATCAATGAGTGCCTTAGGGATGTCTTTTGTTTTCCCCTCCAAGTTAAGAACTGTGCCCACAACACTTTCACACACATTCTTCTCTATGTGCATGACATCTAGGTAGTGTCTGATAGGCAACCTGGGCCAGTATGAGAGTTCCCAGAATATGCTCTTGTGTGTCCAAAACTTATACCTTTCGGGCTTGTCTGGAATTGACGCGACTATGTCAGGATGATTGCTCAGTTGGCCAAAATCATATTCATTCAACACTTCCAAAATTTCTTCCCCTGTCCATCGCCTGGGTGCCACACCTGTTTCCACAGTCCCATCAAACGCGTCTGGATCCTGCCTAAATGGGTGATCATATGGAAGCCAACAACGGTGACGCATCTGAACAATTTTACTGCAATGAGGACTGCAACAATCAACCGTCATGCACTCTGAACATGCCCTGTAACCCCTAGTAACGTTGCCCGACAACATACCGCGGGCAGGAAAATCACTGATGGTGCCAACAAGCATGGCATGCATCTGGAACATCTCCTTTTTGAACCTATCGTAAGTGGGGTGGCCACACTCACTCAGGTACTTAAGCTCATCAATCAAAGGCCTCAAATACACATCGAGACACTTTCCTGGATAACCCAGGCCCGGAATTAACAGAGTCAGCATATTGTATTCCTTCTTCATGCACATCCATGGTGGAAGGTTGTACGGTACCAAAAAACTGGCCATATACTGTATTGAAGACTCATGTTGCCAAAAGGGTTGAATCCGTCAGATGAGAGCCCTAGCCAAACATTTCGGACCTCTGCTGCAAAATGATCAAACTCCCTGACCATGTGCTTCCAAGCCTCTCCGTCGGAAGGGTGTATAAGGGTGTCATCGTCAGGCAAGTTCCTCTCAGCCCACCATCTCATTTCCTCGGCCGTGAAAGCACACATGAACAACCGCTCCAGCCTATCAATAAGCGGGAAATATCGAAGTATCTTCACAGCTTTCTTGTTGCCTGCAGGAGTCAACTTATACCTTTCTGTAAAACATACCGGGCAGGCTTCAAGGTCTTCGAGATCTTTTCCCCAGAAAAGAATACAATCATATCTGCATGCATGGATTTTGATGTAGGAAAGCCCAAGATCTTTCAGGATATGTCGCACCTTATGATGAGTGGTAGGAAGACGATGACCGGGTGGCAGTAGCGAAGCAGTCCACTTCAACCAAGAATCAACAGCTTTGACAGACATTTTGTTCTCCATTTTGAGGTGCATCACTCCCATCATACTTTCAAGAACAGTCTTACTACAACCGTCGTACAATGGAGTCTATTGGAATGCAATCAGGTTGTTGTACTTGTCCATACCGCTTGTGTTGACATGAGCTCCAGGTAATGGCTCGACTGACTCGATATGGGGGAAACCCTCAACGACGGGAGGGACATTTGGTGCTTCATCAGCAAATACACCGCTCTCATGAGGAAACATATCATTGATTAACATCGTTGTTGGATCATAGGATGAACTTCCCCTCTCAGCAAAATCTCCATGATCATAGCGTGGACTGGCCCTCTCACCAAATTGTCCATGATCATGCGGACCCGCTAACGATGTTTCACCGTGATAAATCCAACTAGTGTACTTATCCCAAAACCCGTATTTACTCAAGTGCCTCTGGACTTTATCAATGGGAAAATGAAATCGATCGCTGAAACACTTACATTCTTTACACGGGCAATAATGAAGTGTAGTGTCTCCACAATTAGCCTTCACAAAATCCACAAAACTCCTAATTCCCTGGTGATATCTGACATCCCATCTTTCGAGGCTCATCCAACTCTTGTCCATCCTGAAAATTCTAACAATTTTACGTATTAATTATATATATATATACACACATTCACTACTAATAATCGACGCGATATCTCAATTCAACTCTAATAAATCAACACATGCATGCATATATATATATATATCGATCTAATCTCTGAATTCGATTCAGTACTCGATGATGGTATTCTTCTTTTTTCAATTCAAAACGTATTTGACTAGGTAGGAGGCTCTGTTAAGCTTGGCTCCGATAACACTACGATAATACCATTCGTTGATTCAGACACAAGATAAGATTAACTACAAGCAGTTTTCTCGTTTCGGTGACATCAACAACATTTCATATATATCTCACGAATTGGATTTGATCAACACACACACATATATATATATACATACACATATACGTATATATACACGTACCTATATATATAGCTTCCCGAGTGATCGAGTTTTCGACGCGCGCCTTAATTTTGACAATATACCGAAGGATCGATTTCAGAGCGTATGTTTTCCTTCTTTCGATTTCTCTAGATTTTTTTTCGATCAAAATGAATGAATGATCGAGCTGCTGCAATCTGCGTCTAATATAAGAGACATTGCCGGCGACGGAGTAAGTCGCCGGAAATGAAGACATTACCGGCGACTTTACGCCGGAAAATCGCCGGTAATGTTTCAAACATTACCGGCGACTCCAACCGTCGCCGGCAATGTCGACCCACACATTTCCGGCAAAATTCCGGCCGGAAAATCACCGGAAATGTTCGGCTTGACATTACCGGCGACGGAGTAAGTCGCCGGTAATGATGAACATTACCGGCGACTTTTTCTGTCGCCGGCCTTGTCTCCGGTGATCTCGCCAGTAATGATGGCAAATGTGGTAGTGGTAATTGATAAACAATGATATTCCTCATTATATTAATTCTTAAGGGAATATGATTTTTCTAGTGTAAATAAGAGTTCTACATGAATTTTTATATTCATTATTCATTAAGAGTTGTATTGGGATTAAGAATCTTGAAAAGTATTAATTATATACACACTATATAAAGACATAAGATTTTTGCTTTAACCAACTATTAAAGATAGTATAAAGAAGAAACCTTAATCTTAATTTTATACTCATGAAAGAAAAAGTCAAGAAATTGTTTGACAAATTAGTCAAGGTCGAGAGACAACAGCAACATCGTAGTCATTTGGAACGTGATGCCAAGCGACAAAAGATGATGGTATCTGATCTTGAAGCAAGAGAGCAAGCTGCCTGTGTAAAAGATAGAGAAGAAGATCGAGGAGAGAATTTCTAGGAAACTGAAAGAAGAGCTAGATTGCGAGAATAAAGGCAATGCATGCGAAGAAAGCAGCACCTATTACTACAGTTCCAAAGAAAGAGAGTTGGGGAATTGGGAAGGAGAGTGTGAGCGGTGCTGACCATTCAGTGGATAAGGAAAGGATTCTTAAAGTTACATGGGAAAAGGTTGGTGAAGGTTATATGGCAGAGAAGCTGAGAAACATATTCACCAGATACGGGGAGGTTGAAGATGTTCTAATCAAGCGTAAGAAGAAAGGTTCAGCCCTGGTACGGTTGTAAATTGTAATGGCAACTAAAGATACAGTTGTTGCTTCACCAGAAACTATATATAAGTGACGATCGTTCTAATTCATTGTCGGTGGTTATGCCTCTTCAACCAATTGCAGCACCAATCACTTCAACAGCTCCAAAGTCTGACGAACCTCATTGGGCTAAGGAAAAACTTCATTGTTAGAAAGTAAAAAATGGACAAGGACTAGTTATCTCAATAAGACCAATCAATGAACATCAAACGCACAATATTTTCGACACGCCGGAAGTCGACTCTTCAACGCCAAAATGTGTGTGTGTGTATCGGGGGGGGGGGGGGGGGGGGATAGCTACAAAGACACTCTGATGCCTCAAGTCGCTATGAGCTCCTCTCAAGCAGGGTTTATGTAATTAAAACGTGAATGAATCAAACAAAAGTGCAAACTGGTATTTATAAACAGAGATCCTCCTCAAGAATAGGGATAATGACGTGGGCTCCAAGAATAGGATCAGCTTCCGCTAAGAACTTTTCGTCGATGTCAGCCTCAAACCTCTCAATCATCATAGCACGTTCTCAAGTTTTATCTCGTTTTCTACAGTATTTGCGCCATCTTCTCATTAACTAACAAGACTGAGTCGTTAGCATTCACACATACATCATGTGTCTTTCTTACTGCTCACATTTTTTCGTTGCTAGGTCTATCCTCCTTTCTCCTTTATTCTGGGTCTGGCCTCATCATCCATGTTTACCACGTGACTTTGTATCGCCATCATTTCCTCGTTACTGGCCATGTCCATATTCTCTTATCATTTTTGGGCATACGTTTCCCAATTATCTTACCACTGCTTGGGCCCTGCCGAACCTCCCCTTTTGGCCCATTATTCTTAACATCTTTGTTGAACCAAAATTTTATCCTCCACAAATACCTCCAAAATTCTCTTTCGGGCCCGAACTTTTGGCTCAAAGAGAATTTTCTACCTGGCAATTAGTGACATTTCATCTTCCTTCCCGCGCACACGTTTTCTTACATGTACCATGTCCCCATGCATCTCAACTTCACCCCTTCCACCTTCATCTTTTCCTTTCATTTTTAAATTCTTCTCGTTTCCCTTGCATTTACTTCTTGTTGCCTGTGCTCCCCTTATATCTCATCATCACTCTTTCTTCCGCGTACTCATTTTTTACACGTGGTCCACGTCCTGTTTCTTGGTCCAACACGTAGTTTCATTCAGCTTTGAGACTTTCTCGATCTTCAACTCTGACAACTTCCCCACGTCTCCGAGTCATGTACTTCCTCAATCTTGCACCTTGAGTCACCCTCACCTAATAATCGACGTGCTCTTTCTATTATCCAATGACTTTATTCTCGACTCCCATCGATAATCACATATCACTCAATCCTTAAGGCTTGAGGATGTTCCATCAACTGTGATTGGACGCTCACCCTTCAGAGTTAATATGTATTCATTCACTCAACCACCATAGTTGTTTGTGGCATTCGACTGTACTCGATAACCACTTATTCATGCCCCCAGTAGCATTTGTCAAGTTACACTTGGCATGAGACATGCATTTCATACCTTTCTTCCTTTAGAGTTGTCATCCTCATAGCTGAATTTTTCTTGACCTCAACAATGAGATTTTGCTTGTGCTAACTGAAGGTTTTCAAAAGAGTTCCTTTTACAATTTTACCACTGAGTCGAGAACTTCACCGCTGGATTTTTCTCAGCCTTAACACCATATCGTCAAAAGTTTCAGCCGTTCTAAACCAAACAATCTCATCTCTCCAAGAGTTTTGGCCATTTTAAACAAAACAATCTCATCTCTCCAAGAGTTTTGGCCATTTTAAACAAAACAATGTCATCTCTCCAAGAGTCTTGGCCATTTAAAAATAAAATATTGTCATCTCTCTAAGAATTTTGGCCATATTTTTGTCATCTTACCCTTCGTTTTCTGGCCATGTGATTTCACATTTCGTTTTTCACGCTAATGTCATTTTACCCTTTGTTCTTCAGCTCATGTCATTCACTACGAGAAAAAGTAACTTAGACGACGAAACAGTGAAGGTTTCGTCGTCTAAGTGGACTTTAGCCGACGTAAATAAATTGCGTCATCTTAAACATTTTTCCGTCGTCTAAGTCATATTTAGACGATGGAAATGAGGCTTTGTCGTCCAAGTGAGGACTAAGACGATGAAAATTACACGCAGTCCGTCGTCTAAGTGACTACTTACACGACACACCGACGCTTCGTCGTCTAAGTAGTCACTTAGATGACAAAGCCTCATTTCCATTGTCTAAGTAAACACAATTATATATTGTGCCAGATTCTTTTCCTCTTCGCTCGCTCGGGCCATCTCAGTCTCGTTCTCATTCTCATTCTCTCTCGATCAGTCTCTTCTCACACCTACAACCAGCACTATCTCCGGCTCCGAACATCGATTCGTCATATCGGTGAAGGCTAGACACATACGTAGTTAATTTCTTACAATCTTAACGTTTATATATATAATTAATTGTACGTTTGATTGATTGCATTGTTAGTACGTCTAATATTTATAATTAAGCTAGGTAATTGATTGATATATATATATATTAGTTAATTAAGTAATATGCATGGATGTTTAAAAATTTCATTAATATTTAGTTAAAACTATGCATGTTAGATTAAAGTAATTGATGTATAGTATATTCACTATTAAGTAATAAAGGTAATTAATAAATATTTTAATTAATTATACGTTAATAAGGTAGTTGAAAATATGTATATATAATAGTTTAATAATTACTTGAAAATATGTATATTTAATAGTTGACTAATATGATAATTATCAAATTTCGTAGAAGTATGGACAAGAGTTGGATAAAGTTGCGGAATAGAAGTGATGTCCGGTATATGAACAGAATCTAAGAATTTGTGAATTTTGCGATGGAACATGGTCAGGGAAAGAAGCATTTCAGGTGTCCGTGAAAAAAATGTCTTAACTATCAGTATGTGGAGGTTAATATTATGATGCAACACCGGTACAAAAATGGTATGATGTGGAGTTATACTACGTGGAGCGAGCATGGTGAAGCAGTAGACTTTAGCTCAACAGACTTTAGCTCAGGGTACAGTTACCATGGTGCCTCATCCAGCGGTAATGGTGTCGGCCCCCTGCTTGGAACCCAACTGCGGATTTGGTCCATAATGCATTTCCGGGATTTAGTCATGGTGGACACCAACACCAAGAAGGAGGTTACGATATCACTCATTGGTATGATAACACATTCTCCGCTGCTAGCTTGGCCACTGACACTATTGAGATGGATAAGTACAACAGGATGCTACTGGAAGCCCAGACCCTGGTGTACCCTGCATGTCGAGAGAATGTATTGCAATATGTGATGAAGCAAATGCAGATAAAAGTGAAGAAAAAAATGTCAGTCAGTGCTTTTGACGAAATTCAAGACCAAATATGTAAGTTGCTTCCTGATGAACACAATCTTCTGAAATCCCATTATAAGGTTAGAAAGATCTTGAGCAGCCTCGACCTAAAGTAAAAGATTATTGACGTCTACCCAAATGATTGTGTGTTGTTTTACAAAGAGTATGCACATTTGGACTATTATCTCATATGTGGCCAGTGCAGATATGTGGATGACGGGAATATGAGGAGTTCGAAAAAGAAAATTCCTGTGAAGGTTCTTCGATATTTTTCATTAATTTCCAGATTGCAACGTCTGTACATGTCTCTATACACAACAAAGACGATACGATGGTATGCAGAAAAGTGAATAGATGATGATGTGTTGAGACACGCCGTGGATGGGGAGGCTTTCAAACATTTCGGCAGCAAATTTGGAGACGTTGTAGCAGAGATTCAAAATGTTAGTCTTGGACTTTCTACAGATGGATTCAATCGTTGGGATAGTAATAGCTCTTCCATCAGCACTTGGCTAATTATTCTGATGACGTATAACCTGCCTCTGTGGATGTGCATGAACAAGGAATTTAATTTCCTTACTCTGCTAATTTCAGGTCCTAAATCTCTGGGGAAGTGCTTAGATGTCTACCTTAGACATTTGATCGACGAGCTGAAACTGTTGTGGCAAAATGGAGTCCCAACTTATGACAAATTCACTGACACGATGTTCATGATGAGGGTAGCCGTAATGTGGACGATCAGTGATTTTCCAACGTATGGGATCCTGGCAGCCTGCACGACGAAAGGATACAATTGATGTCCTATATGTTTGGATGACGTGAACTCTAGTTGGCATGCGGGAAATGTATGTTACCTGGGTCACCATAGATGGCTTCCTCACGATCACATGTGGTGACAAGATGAAGCTCATTTCGACAGAACAGTAGAGAATAATCCTAAACCCCATCGTTGGTCTGGTGAAGAGATTTTAGAGAGGTTGAGCAGCTTCGATTTTGGTGTGTTAAGCAATGACAAGGATGTAAAGAAACTCAATCCAATACCTCCACAGAATCTCATCTATTGGCATCACAAGAGTATATTCTTTGAACTCTCTTACTGGTCAAAGTTTGAAGCTGAGGAACAACTTGGATGTGATGCAAATAGAAAAGAATATGTGCGACAGAGTGGTGGGAAAAATTCTCGGTATTACATTCAAGATTAAAGATACTCTCAAAGCGCGCAAAGATCTAGAAATATGAATCTATGTCGTCGCTTGTGGTTGAGGAGGGATAGAAGAGGAATGTACAATAAGATGTCAAATGCACCTTATGCAGTGAAGACGACACTTAGAGGTTTTATATTCCACTAGATTAAGAGTGTTAGTTATCCGAGTACATATGCAGCTACTATAATTGGAGCAGTGGACGAGGTGCAACACAAGTTTGTTGGTCTAAAGACACATAACTATCACGTTATGTTGCAACGCCTGAATCTAGTGGTAATTCGTCCATATTTGCCTAATGATTCTCCTAATGATCTATCTACCCGAGCATGTGCTCATTTCTGGTCTGATTTAGTACACTTGGTTGTATCCTCAAGAAAGTTACGTACAACTAATTAATTATACAAGTTTTCCATCCATTATTTGTTCCACTCGAGATTACTATATGTACCTATTCTACAATTAATTAATTGAACGTTTGATTTTGTAGACAGCTTGGACAGTATAAAAGATTGATGAAAAATAGGTCGGCCCCAGATGGTTCCATAGCAGAGACATACATCATTCATTAGTGTGTTCCTTACTGCAATAAGTACCTCAAGGATTTACCACCTCCCACCGCCTCTGATCCCAGTGGCCGCATCAATCTTTCTGTTGTCACAAATGTCGTGCGACCGTTTAGAGAAGTATTAAAGGAATCGTTAACACAAGAAGAACTTATTGAGGCTCATTGGGTAGTGTCGTGAGACTGTGACGAAGTCGAGCCTTACATGAAGGCGTACAAAGAGAACCTTCAGGCGTTAAATCCGGACAAGAGTTCGGCGTGGTTTGAAAAAGTGGTTAAGAAGAAGTTCCCCGATTATTTCCTCCAATGGGTACGTATGTTTACTTATTTAAGGGTTTATTTCACCAGCAGTACTTCAACTTTCATGGTCAGTTTGATACCTGGACTTTTTTTCGCACCAGAAACATGTTTGAACTAACATTTACGTACCATTGTGGTACCTAGATCACATTTTCTGTCCACCTCCATTAATTTTGATGACGTGGCAAGCAAAATTTTCAAAAGTAAAGGGTAAAAACATAATTTTATGTATGAATTATTTATAATTGTTTATCTTTAATAATACACTTCCCTTAATTGTAAAAAGTTTACCCACCCTAAGGCTCGAACCCTCGAGCTCAAGGATACATTATCATTGCCTAACCACCTGGCCATGAAGTATACTTCCAAAGAAAAACACACACACTTGTACTTATTCCACTTTCTATCTGAGATGATCCACACCCCCACCACTTTAAATTCACCACTTTCTATTGGAGTTTAAATAGCTCCGACGACTCCACCAACATGAACGGGACCAGCTCCAGGAACCACCCACAACGCGATGAGGAGAGATGTTGTCATCGGCCAAGGATTGCTGCATCGGGTCATGGTTCTTGTCTCAGGTCATGGTGCGATCGGCAGAGGATCTGATGTGACCGGCGGAGGGAGTCGAGCTCGGCACAGAGGAGATCATGGTTGTCAGAGTTAGGAGGATCTGAGCCGTTGATTTCAGAGATGGTGTCCACTCTCTCTGATTCAGTTTTTCAGAATGGGTTTGATCCTAGCTAGCTTATCTTTGCTTTCAGTTTCTGGGTTTCAATTTTCAATGTCTGGTTTAGTTGATTGGGTCTATCTCACATTATCTTCAGCTAATTGGGTTGGTTGGTTTCAATTCATAGTTGCTTTTGGTTTATTATCTTTAGGTTTACTTTGATTTTAATTGTTACTGGTTTGTTTCAATTGATTAGGTCGATCTCACCTTAGAAGCAAAGGCAAACAAACCCTCCGCCTTGAAATTCTTTACTCTCTTCCCTTCACATAGACCACCATCAACCCCATTGAGAAAGGTTCGCCTCTCCTCTGGGTGCATTTCATGTTTGTGGTTGTAGTTGTTGCTTTTGTTCATTTCGGCATTTCGACCATATTTTAGTGGCCTGGGTTCGGATTCGACTGCTATTTTCAAATTAATGGTGCAGGGGTTACCAAAAACGTTCGAGAGTGATAGGACTGTGTTGCATGACTATTCTCAGCATAAGTATCCGGTCAAGGAATTGAACTATTTTCATCTTCATCTTGATAACCATTATAGAGTGCAGAGCACTTGGTAACCAAACCCAGATTTGTAATTGAATGTTGATTTTATGCCTTTGGTAGAGATGCCCAGATTTGTATAAACCAAGATTTGACCGAGGCGGTCGAGGGTGAGGCTATGGAGGCTTTCTTGAGCTCTGATTTGTGAGACGACGATAGAGGCTCTCTTGAGCTCTGATTTGTGAGACGACGATGTGCGACGTCATTAATTTTTCGGCGAAGAAAACTGTTGGTAGGAACACGGTACACCGAGAACAGAAGGAAAAAAAATTTAAAAATTATAATTATAAAGGGTAGTTTGGTATTTTAGCCTTCATTATGATAAATCTGTTTGCCACATCATCAAAATTGACATAAGTGAACTGAAAATGTGATCTAGGTATCACGATGGTACGAAAATATTAGTTCAGACATGTTTCTGGTATACGAAAAAAAGTCCAGGTATCAAATTGACCTGACCATGTAATTTGAAGTATTGTTGGTGAAATAAACCCATTATTTAATTATATACATGTTTGTAGAAATTAAACCCTTTAATTATATATTCTTTCCATTTTTACAGATGATTGATCTATAAAAATTCGATAACCACAGGGGGTGATGGTCTTGGCCAAAGTACTTGCTAGCAGGGAAGTCGGTTAGACACTATATTTATCCCAGATGTTTTGTGAATAGTGTAAAGTTTCATTCATTGGCCTGAGATAAAGGAAGAAGATAATATATATTACGGGGCTCTTGTATATGTCATTCAGCTATGTTACGGGAATGATGTCAACGTTTTCCTATTCAAGTGCAAATGGTTCAAGCATACAAAGGAAGACCTGGGCCTTTTATCAGTCGATACAAACTCAAGCTGGTATGAGGATGAGCCTTTCGCTCTTACCACCTTAGTTAGGCAGATGTTCTATCTTGATGATCCGAAAGCTGGTGAAGGGTGAAAAATAGTGAACAATATCTCTCATCGAAGAATATGGAATACCACGACAGCTAAAGGGACACCGGCGACTGAAAATGCTGAACCGCAAAGAGACATTACTGCATATCAAGAGCCTAATATTTCTGTCATCCATTCCGACATAATGGAAATGGTTCAAGCTAGTGAACGCTTACCCATGCCTGATCCCTAAACTTTTTTTTATTTAAATTGATGAAATCGAATAATTTATTTTTTAGTCATTTATTAGTTTTTTAATGATTTCTGTTGTCGAACAGACGAAATCGGACACAAACAAGGCCAATTGGGAGGGGTGAGGTAGGTGGCGGCGATGGACGCACTTAACATAGTTTTTTTTGACAAGAGATGTTAACATAGACTGAGCTTATGATAAGCTCAGTCAAACTTGTAAAAAGTTTGAAAAACAAACCAATAAAACTATGACATGTGTCATTTGGAATAATCAGATCTTGGGGTGCTTAGCCTTAAGATGCACAGCAGCCTGATCCGGTACATTAATATAGAGTTGAGTAAAAAAAAGAACTTAGCCTTTGTTGGGCCCGGTCGTTTTTTATGTACTCTTGAGCTGAACATAGTCTTGGTTGTTTATGTCTGATTCGGCTAGCAGATTAGTATTTGATTATTTGTTACTTTGTGCTTTGACGTTATAACATATTGTTACGTAACTTATTTAAAGTTTCACTAAATTACCTTAACAATGTCGCCTCACATACCAATTAGAGTATTGTACGGTATTTTTATTTCTAGGAATGAGAATGCTGGTGTGTTTGATTTTTTTTATAAAAAAAAAACTAAAAAATGTACACACCCTATGAGTGTGATTTTATGAGTTAAACAATTATATATGATTTAGTTTTGTAAGGGAGTAGAGTAGCTTTTATTTATTTGACAGTTTTATTAGGAGAGAGAAAATAGAGACTTTTAAGAAAAATTAGAGTATGACACCTGTGAGATGTGGGATGCTGTTTTTTTCCTTCTAAAAATAGAAAAGAGAGAGCGAGAGAAAATAGGAATTGTGATTTTCATTCTCTTATTTAATGTGTTAATTTGTTTCAATTACAATTTTATCCTTTCATTTATTTATTCTTTTTACTCTCAACATATATAAAGGACAATTTTGGATATTTTGAATGTTTAACCATTAATCATCTGATAACCGTAAAAATCACATTTCTTAATATATAGAGATTTAAAAAAATTATTTAATTAATTAACGATTAACCCTTGAATAATTATATCTTTCTATAATAAAAGACATTTAAAAAAAACGTAAAAATGAGGAAATAACCTCACTTCCCTAATAATAGTATACCTCACCTCCCTCGATAACAGTATGGGAAGGTTCTAGTTACACCTCCAAATCTACTTAATACACCTCCTATGCTAAGTACACCTCCACTTCACTTTTTGACATGCTTATACTTCTAAGTTCACATCTTCATTCTTTACCAAAATACCCTTTTACTAATTTTTGGTAATCGATTGCCTACGATCCAAGTGCCAGTTACACCACCCTCTGGCGTCTTCCTCTTTGTTGTAGAATTCCTTTATCGAACCTGCCATTGATGGCTTTATGAAGCTTTTACACTACCACTTCCACTCCTTATCAGATGTGAGTATGATACCACTCCATATTGTCTTGAGATTTTACGTACACTGTATGTGTGATGAGGGAGCTAGAATGTTGCAGGATCAGTTCAATGTGAGTATGAATCATATTCAGGCTATGTCGATTCTGATCTCGACGTTCCATCACGCTAAGAGCCCATCTGCCATTGATCAGGTAGCTTCATTGTTTCTCGAATTGTGAGGGGATTTGTTTTGCTCAAATATTTTACTGTTTTGTTAGTCAGCAGAACAATTAACTTTGGGAACTTGTAGAGAACTTTTGCGAGGTACACTGAAAGAACTGCTTTCGAGAGACCTCTAACAAGTGGAGTGGCATATGCTGTGAGGGTGCTCCACTCTGAAAAAGAACAATTTGAGAGGCAGCAAGGCTGGACTATCAAGAGACTCGAACACAACCAAGTGCATAAGAATGAGTATGCTTCTGAGACTATGGGGCTATCCCCAATTCAGGAAGAATATGCTCCTGTCATATTTGCGCAGGATACCGTTGCACATGTCATTTCTTACGATATGCTGTCTGGGGAGGTATCTCTTTTTCTTGATTCTGTGTCTACATCGTCCACTTGTCAGTATAATAGTAAATCCTTTTAATGATTGTACTATCTTAATCAAAACAACATACAATCTCAACCATAGTAAAGGATGTTTAACTATATTGATGTGGAGGTTATGTCATCGAACTGTAGCACCATTATATTTCCTAGTGCCCAATAAAATTACCTATACTGGCCTTTCAACTCATAGTGTGTAGATTAGCTCTTCACCATTAAAAGAAAAATAATGTCGTCCTCTCCGATTTTGATTATAAGTTCTTGTTGATTTATCTTCCTACAGGAAGATCGAGATAATGTGTTGCGTGCGAGGGAATCAGGAAAGGGGGTTCTGACTGCTCCATTTCGTCTCCTTAAAACCAATAGCCTTGGAGTAATCTTGACATTTGCTGTCTACAAGAGAGATTTACCTTCAAATGCAACTCCGAATGAGAGGATTCAAGCAACTGATGGGTATGTTTCTTTGAAAGAAGACATTATATAAGAAGAAAGTTCTATGTCAAGTTTTCTTAGGTGAAGAGGTGAATGGTGTACGTGAAAAAGGGTTTAGCCATCCAATGCTGGAAACTTAGAATACTCATCTTGTTTTAATCGGAATAAGCTTCATTAATATTGTGGGTTCTGCTGACCAGGTATCTTGGTGGAATTTTTCATATTGAGTCACTTGTGGAGAAGTTACTTCAACAACTTGCAAGCAAGCAAACCATCCTCATCAACGTATATGACACTACCAACCATTCACATCCAATCAGCATGTATGGTTCAAATGTTTCAGATGATGGATTGCGGCATGTTAGTACCTTAAATTTTGGAGATCCTTTGAGGAAGCATGAGATGCACTGCAGGTAATAAACGTTTTATCCGTTGACAAAGTTTGTAAGTTTGTAAGTTAATATAGTTGTACTTTTATGTCTTTTTATATCAGTTGACAAAGTCAACAAAATTAGAAAAAAAGAATTGAGGTGTATTAAGTAGATTTGGAGGTGTAACTAGAACCTCCCTAACAGTATAGATATCCTTTCAAAAAAAAAGGTATAGATATATATATATATATATATATATCTTTGGATCTTTGTGGAGTTCCAATGGTGATGTTCAAGGAAAAATAACTTTATTAATACCTTTTAGCTTAATCCACTCCAAGTCTCCAACTCGCCATACATTCATAAATCAGCTCTCATTTCCAAGAAAAACAAAGTGGGAGAGAGAGAGAGGCAAAAGCATGGTTCATAAATCAGATCTCCCTTGCATTTTTGGCCCATACAAAAATATGGGATTCGAAATAAGGCTTCACAATATTCATGGAAGCCTGAAACAAATAAACTGAAACTAGCCAGCATTCCCTTTACACTTCACAAAGCAAAGTCCTTTCCTCCATCGGAGGATTATCCCTAAACATATGTACAAGAAAGTTACATAGTGAAGAACACATTATTTCCCCTTCATACTTTCTGGGAGAGCAGAACCTTTGCAAATGGGACAAGAATTCTTCATTGACAACCACTTCTTGATGCAAGTCACATGATAATCATGACCGCAAGTTTTCAGTGCCGCAACATCATCCCTGTCCTCGTACTCTTCCTGCCAATTATGGTAGAAGCCAGTTGAGTCATTTGGGAGCCAAGAGATTTAAAATTATACACTGTTAATTTTCAGTTGCAAAAAGAGAGATTCTTACCAGACAGATTGCGCAGGTGCTTTCCTCCTGGTTTAGGTCTGAAGAACAATATATTGTTTCTGTCAAACACTTTGCTATTAGATCTTCAGATACACCTGTGTTGACATGTCCAATCCTCTCCCCCAGCGCAAGGAGTTCCTGTTCATTCCAATATTACCAGAAATTATGAAGAATTGAAAGCCAAATTAAGAAATTAAAATTACATATGTCAGGATTATCAATCTTACCTCGTAGCTCATGTTGTCAATGTCTAGCCTCAAGTCTCTGTGATGATCAAGCATACTTCTGGAACCATAAAAGGCAGCACGATCAGCAATCATGAAACCCTGCAATACAAACTAAAAGAAATTAGTTACTGATAATCTGAAATGAATAACAGTAACCACTATCCTTAAATATTTTTAAAGCTTGAGCATATTTTGACTAGCTTCTTACTATCAACAAAAGAATAACACAAGACTATGTTCATATTATTCCGATTAAATAAATAAAAAGGGCTATGGAGGCAAACTTCAATTTGCAAAATTGCAAGTGAAGGATCCTGATGACAAGATGCTATCATTCTCAACTATCCAAAAGGACTTCACCTTCTTGCATGTGGAAATATAAAATAAACTGCATCAACTTTGCTACATACCTCAGATGAGAACCGGTCCTGGAGACTTATCTCTTCAGAGACTCTATATCTATCATTAGACATCCTCGATCTTCCATTCCTGTCATTGCTACGCCACCCAACAGTTGCCACTGGCCTCGGATGTCTTGGGTAACTATCAGATACCATCTGCATTCCTTCATCTGAATGTACAACAGGCCCAAACCTCAAGCTGCTGGAAGAAGCCCTGAAGGTTGGACCAGATCTTTGAGAATAGTTACTACGAACTCCCCTTGTATTATGCGGCAAAGCACCAGGATAAATTGGAGGAACAGCAGTACTTCTGGCGGGAATGAAATCATGATGGTATACACCAGGTTCAGCAGAAATGTTGACCATACTGCTGCCAACAGGGAAGTTGTTGGGATCATGACTAAATCCACTTGTACCTGTGACGTAGGAGCAATGATCACTCAAAAAATAACAGGGTCCATACTAAAAAACAATATTAAATAATATATATAAAAACAGACCTGACACAATCCTTCCAGGTGGAGGAGATACACTAATATGATTCCATTCATGGGGTAAAACATTTGAACTCGGGCCCGCAAGATCAATCGTACTGGACTGGTCGCCAGGGAAATTTGCAGAATAAGAACCATGCATAGGATTGCTTGATAGATGGGTCCTTGCTAGGTTGGACTCCAAATCATGTTCCGACCGGCTCCTCACATTTCTCATAGATCCCTCACCCCTACTTGAGTGGTCGTTTCGTCTATGGCTGGGTTGGTTCATAGCCATGTGATCCCAAGGCATGTGTGGGGAATCTATATTTAGTTTCTCCTGCTGCAACTCTGTGGGTCTAGGGAGTTCAGATGAACTTCCAATGCCATAGTATCTGCTTGTGCTGCCTCTCTCTGCTACAGAGGGGATCCCAGGACTTTTTCTCTTGTGTGGGCCTCTTCCATTGCTCATTGTGAGATCAACAAAACCACTATCACCATGGAATGGGCGTCGGTCATAACTAGACGAAGATGCATGGTGAGCATAATTTCCATCGGCCATGCCAAAACTACCAGCAGGAGGTGGGTGCTGAAAGTGATCAGGAGATGGACCAGACGCATCTGGTTGATAATGTGGTGGCACATCTACACCATGGCTCAAGGAAGGATACCCATATGACCTCATAGGCGGAGCCCAATTCGAAGGAAAATGCATTCCATCTGTGAACATATTTTCCACCGGATAAAACAAAGAACTATTATCTGTCCCAGACCTAGCTGCAGTTTATGTGCCATAAGAAAGGAAGATGAGCAAATATCTCCACAGATTAGATGTTCATACGACAGTTTAAATGTTCATGACACCAGAGTTTGCATCTCCTTTTTATAATTCTTACATATTACACAAATTATAAACCTCATGAAGCATATAAGAAAAGGAGCACAAGAAACTATACCCAGATGTCCAAATGGGTGTTCTGTGTTCATATAGTTCCAATTTGGATCATTTTCACCATCAAAAATTTGAGATGTGTTGAACTGATGCCTATGCCCCATAACTTTAATCACCTTCAAACCACAATCTGCACAAAGAAGAAAGACATTTAAAACATAGAATGACAAAAAAAATGGTATATATACTTTGAAAAACAAAAACACAAACATTATTTGTTATTCTGCTGCGTTCTTGTTATACCCACTGACTTCCATGAGTGCAACTGGCTTTACGGAATTCCAAACGATACAATTATTATTTTAGAGAGCACATATATTGTGCATGTGTGTGTATATAATTATAATACAAAAGAAAATCAATACCAGGATTACAAGATGTCACCATTACAAAAGGTTCGCATAATATCAACCGAAGTCAGATATTGACAAATTTCGTTTGGAATAAGTAAGCCACATCACCAAATAGTAACTCGATCAAGAGAATCCTGACTACGTTATGCTTTCATAGTTTGATTTACCAAGTTTGCATTCTATTCAAGATCAGGAAGTCAAGTAAAAGATTAGCGGAGGATCTGTCAAAACCTAATTGCATTGCAAAGCTGGGGTTAAGTGTGTGGAACACCTACTAGCACCTATATCAACCTCGACCCTCCCATTCATCTGCAATAAGATGGCTTTTCAAAGATAGAAGAGACAAATCATTTCTGGAGTGTTAAAAATGAAAGGAAAGTGTAAAAGACATTATGATTAGCTGAAAAGGAGAGAAGAAAAATGGAAACAGGGCCACTCATAATTGCATTACCTGGGTTTTAAGATTATAGCACAGGATCAGGTATCATGTGTAAAAGATGTGACAATCTCAATACTGCACCATATTGATCTACACTAAAATTTGCTTGAAATACAGACACCTATAGGATTAAAATTTAAATAAAAACAAAATAAAATAAAAAAACGACATGAAAACTGTTCTAACATAGCATGACAATATTTCACTGTTCACTTTACACATCTTTTTAGAAAATTATCGATATCCTCCTTTCGAATAAAGGGAATGATTGCATTTTCAAAATATGGAGTAACAAATGAAGACTTGAGGCCTTATGTGCAGTGGCTGAAATGAGAATAAAAAGCATCAGATGGGCTTCAAGTGTTCTGATAACAGTATTGAGAAACATATTGAGAAATAAATAGAGAACACTGCAAAGTATTATCAAAGCCAAACTAAACAAATATAATGTGTTTCATCTCACTGAATCCTGTCACTGGGAGTACCCTTCTATCATGTAAATAGCATAAGTCAGTGATAAGAGGAAGTAACACCTATCCGAATTCTGAAAATAGTCAAGCCACAGATTTAGATTAGTATAGTCAAACAGTACATATATTGCTAAAACCTTCAGGCTTCTATACCTATAGAATTTTCTACACTTACACAAACCCTTGTTCAAAGGAGAGAGAATCTTCCTCAGAGAACTTAAATGATGTTGGCTTTATCGTAATCATCTTGAGAAAGTTTGCAATTATGGCCAAGGAGGGGTATAATTGCCCTAGAAGAATCGATGGGACAGCTTGGAAGAAAGAGGCATCACATATTCACAGACTGTGTATCAACATGTCAGCAAGGAGACTTGCTAACCCAAGGAGGATGTTTTCATAAATCTTGAATCTGGAATTGATCTTCCGTTACAGAACAAACAAGAAAGGAACTGTGCAAGAGGAAGGATATCTATCCTGAAAAGGGACAACTACACCAATTTGAGGAGACCGAGAATGAGTAACCACCAATAAATAAGTAACCAGTCTCGCACCAGGGAATGACAATTACAAGCAAAATCACTACTCACAACACCCCATTTCTCCCTGCTGTCAGCCTATACCAATCTTAGATATCCATACTCAATTTTCTCAGTCATACAAGAAGTACCTCAAGCTTATGATTATCCTCTCCTGACACATAATAAACCACAATATGTGTCATGATAAGGTCACTAGGTCCAAATCCCACTTGCTAATCAAGCATCACTGTAAATTTTTGTAACCGCAATCTACACTTTTCAATGTTATCATCATGCAAGAAGATTGTTATATCTAACTGCCCCAGATATATAAAATCCTCCACTGGCGACATGTATCGAAGAACCAAAAGCAGGTCAGGATGCCCAGCTTTCAAGTAAATCACCTACGCAGATGATTAACAGTGTATCCCACCACAACAAAACAGACCAACCACTGATTCATCCCAAAGATACCAAGACAATGGAAAGAATGATTTGACCACCAAAATGTTTAGAGTCAATGGAAGTGCCCATGGGATCATAGTAGCCCTCTCCAGCACCATTGTTTGCACAATGTGAACACAACATAAAATCAAGTTCACATCAATGGCCTGATTAGTCTCAAGTTATTTATTTATTTATTTATTTTCGATCACTACTCATTTGATCATCTAAAAATCAACTCATGATCATCCTCAAAGCTACAGTTTTCCATCTCAGTATGGCATGCGGTTCCCTACACCATCTCAGGTGAATGGACCAGTTCTTCATGTAATTTCCAGTTTATGTTTAAGTGAACAATTTGAAAAAGGAATCTCAGTAGTCAGTACCATGATCTGTGGTCTCGAATACTAAGCTGACTTTAGACCCTAGTCTCTCAACACATGGCAGCAGTTGTGCCCAACAAACCCTCAAGCGAAAAACGAGGTGTCAAGTGGGATTAATTCTTCAGAAGTCGAATACACCAAAAATGTCCCTGCAATACCACTTACAATTCAGAGGAAGAAATAAACTACCCCCAAACATAAACAAATCCTAGGGGACAAAAATCTGCTCAGTAGTAATCTATAGCTTTGCAAAAATAACTAAAATAAGCTATAATATGTACTGCCAGGACGAAGCATCACCAATTTACTCGACAACAATTAAAATTTAACTCTTCAATTTGTCATCAGGACTATCTAGTAGCTCTAATAGATTCTCACCTGCACAGCTGCGGCTATATCCTCGTTCCTCAATCGGTGTACTACAATCGTTCCTCTCAAATAGGAACACGAGACAAGTAAGCGATAACGATACACCCTCAGCACACCAAAAACCTGCATAACAGGAACCATCTTTGGTCTAAACCTAGCTGAATGTATAAACAATGTATGATCTAAACGACTCTGTGCAGAAACAAGCTGAATGACGAGAATATACATCGGCTATTGAAAGTCCAAATTTAAAATGATTTTCTGTGAAATAGGCTCAGGAGTATTCGAGAACAATAACAGCCAATTTCCGGCGAAACAAAACAAACGACGATTATGATCGCAACCACCGCAACTTCACCGTGATGGGAGAAAATAGCACACGTTAGGACGATCCGATCACAAAGGACTGACCAAAAATATCAAGATAATAAACTGAACAGTAAAAACATCATCTCAAACAAAGCTCAACGATCAGCCTCATCAAATACCACAAACGAAAACGATCGAAGGCCAGAACGGTAAATTGATCCAAAAACGACGATCGGAAACCATAACCCCACACAAAAATCAGAATTACGGCGAAACAATTATGCAGAAAAAATACGACGACGACGACGACAATCAGCTCGGTAAATAAAAATTACTATTTCGGTTGAATATTGAAGAAGCATACCTTTGAAGTCGACCAGAGGCCGGCTCTGCAGAGACGAACCGGATTCTGAGAGAGAGATAGAGACGAAGGAAATTTCTTGTTGGTGAGTTTTGGGAGAGGAGAGAAAGATCAAATAATATATAAAGCGGTTGGGTGCGTAAGAAATAAGAGGAGGATAAATGTGTGGACTGCCCCATTTGTTACCGGAGACCGGCACGCCCCGTATTATTTACTGTTTCGATAAGTTCGACAAAAGTAATTAGAGTTCAAATTAGACGGGTCTCAACGACGTCGTAAGGTTAAAGAATTGTTAAAAAAGTGTTGATTCGGTTAAACTACGCGGCTGAAGTAGAGCGGAGCGGTACGCGGTGCCACTTTCCCAATTCCGAGCAATTTCTGAGCAGAAAGTGCGAATCGTGGCGTCGTTGTCGTGACCCGCGACTCGTGCAGTCGTACGTGCTTAGTGTGTTTGAGGTCACCGCACGCGTAGAGCGTGGCCACTTTTAATGCTGTCACGTTTTAACCTTCCTTCTTTTTATAAGTTCAATTTATCCTATTATTTTCTCATTTAGATCATCAATTTTATTTATCTTAATTAATTAAACAAAAAATGTTTATGGTTAAATTTTTAAAAATTCGTCAATGCCTCTGGATAATTAATCTATCTTTAATTATCAATTGATCTGTTTAATGGCAAAAAAGTAAACTCCAACTGCACTATGTACAAATCATATGCATAAAAACTACTCTACATAAAAATCTCAAGCGCGTATGCGCGTGCATACTGCTAGTCTCTATTAATATAGAGAATTCTAGCTTTTACGGTTGCTTAATGTCAAACATTATTATAAATTTTGTCTTTTCCACTTATCAAGTTGAAAAAATTAAAAATAATAAACAGAAAATAACATAGAAGGACACTTGTAGTATCAATACTACAAAAAACTCACTTTCATAGTACTTAGACAACAAATGACACGGGCCTAAAGCCCAAACCAAAGAACCAGAAACCCAGTCCATTAAGCACATCAAAAAAATGATTTACCAGAAATCCAGTCCATTAAGCACATCAAAAAAATGATTTTGCCCATGTACATAATTGATAACAACTAACAGAAAAAAATTCATAAAAGATTCTTTTATTTTCCTCTCTCTCTCTCTCTCTCTCTCTCTCTCTCTCTCTCTCTCTCTCTCTCTCTCTCGACTGAGAGAGAAAATACAGTAGCAGACCTCTCCTCTAATCATGCTGCTCTGCTTGGTCACCGTCGTCACCAATCTCTGGCACCAAGCTCCACCGTTGCGGCCCGCCACCAATCTCGCCTCCAAGCAACGTTGCGCTTGGGCTCCTCTTACCGTCGTGACCTCGACTCGCCTCCACCGACCTATGTGTGGATCCCAAGCATCACGCCGCCTCCGGCCATGGATCAACCCTCACGCCTCCTCAAGCACCACCCTCAATCTAAGCCTTTACCACCAAATCAATGTTGCGCCACTGCCCCGACTTCTCTTCGGCCTCGTGCCGGAGCCGCAACTTTCTCGGCTTGGATCGACTCCGCAGCATGGCATGCAGCCCGTGACAGCACCTCGGACGATGTCGAGATTCAATTCATTTTTTATGTGTAAATTTGTTAATTTTTGTGAATATTTGTGAATTGTTTGGGTGTTTGATCGACAGATCTGAACATTTAATTTTATTTTTTTTGGATTTGAGTCTGTGCAGCTTGAATTTTGGAAAATACATGAAAAATATGAAATCTCAATTTTAATTTTTTGCAATATAATACGGGATCTACTTGGGTACACCAAGCAATTTGTACACCAAATTTTAGAATTCACTGTTCATTTACCTTCTGGACCCACCAGACCATATTTACTCTAAACCACATCATCAAGCAGATTAGGGCAGCCGTGAAAAATCTCCGGCCAGGCTACTTACTAGGGTAATTCATTTCATTGTTTACCACCCCTTGCTTTCCTGTGGTCCCTATAGCTGTGAAATATACCAATTTGATGCCTTATTATCTAACTAGAACTTGCCACCTAACTTTTAAAATGTGGTGTACAAAAAAATACTTGATGTACACAAGCATGCTCCGTATAATACTAGTGTTTGTTTATTAGTTACTGTGGCTTGTTTGTTTTGAAAGGGTGGTTTGTTCTTTAAGTAGCAGTGAAATGAGTTGGTCAAGTATAACAAGTCAGTTGAGTCAGCTAAGTAAAATGAGTCGGCCGAGTATACACTACAAGAAAACTGCACTTAGACCACGGACCATTTCCGTCGTCTAAGTGCAGTTTTCCGTCGTCTAAGTACTTGGACGACGGAAACTCCGTCGTCCAAGGTCCGTGCTCCAAGTGCTGTCGTCCAAGCACCTGGACGACGGAGACTTAGTGTTTCCGTCGTCCAAGTCAACTTGGACCTCGGACATTATCCGTGGCCCAGGTGTTCACCTGGACGACGGAAACACTAAGTCTCCGTCGTCCAGGTGAACACCTGGGCCATGGAAAATGGTAGCAATGTCCGTGGCCCAGGTGTTCACCTGGACGACGGAAACACTAAGTCTCCGTCGTCCAGGTGAAAACCTGGGCCACGGATAATGGTAGCAATGTCCGTGGCCCAGGTGTTCACCTGGACGACGGAAACACTAAGTCTCCGTCGTCCAGGTGAACACCTGGGCCACGGACATTGCTCGTGTGTCCGTGGCCCAGGAGTTCACCTGGACGACGGAAACACTAAGTCTCCGTCGTCCAGGTGAGCACCTGGGCCACGGAGAACAACAGGGTTTAGGGGTTAGGGGTTAGGGGTTAGGTTTAGGGTTTGTGCACCTGGACGACGGAGAACATAATCTCCGTCGTCCAAGTGAATATTTAATTTTTAAAAAAAAATAAATTGAAATTAAATATTATTAATTTAATTTGTTATTATTTTAATTTAAATAATGAAAAATGCTAATATTAAATAAATAAACTAAATTTTGAATATTAAAATTAATAACTTATATATATAATTATTAAATAATCAAAGTAAATTAATTAATTTGTACATACGAAAAAACCCATAAATTAAAAATTAAAATATTGTTCGGAATGCGGAAAGAAACGAGATAATATACTACGTGCTAGCTAATACACTGGAGGAGCAGATGCGGGGCCGAGTCCTCCGCCTCCAGCCGGGTCGTTGTCGTCGGGGTGTGGGTTCGAAGGAGGTTGACATACTTCTCGATTTTGGTTCATGAGCGCGATGAGTTGGGCTATTTGTGCTTGTTGTTCGTCAAGTCTTTGCCGCATTGACTCATTCTGCTCTTGTGTCCGTCGATTCTCCTCTCGTGCCAGTCGAGCCTCTTGAATGGCTGCTTCGACGGCCGCAGCTTGACTCATTCTCCGCTGCCTCGAACCTCCCGTAGATGATGAGCCGGAGGTCGTCGACAAATCTCGTACCACCCTAGGCCCAAAGTGCCTAACCTCCTTGCCAGCTCTACGACCGTAGACCTCATCTGCGATTGCAATTTGGCTCTCTAAGGATAGAGGAGGCAGGTCTTCCGGCGGCACATCTGGGAACGCAAGCTGAGTGTTGGCCAACTCTTCATGCGCACGCTCTATCGCCCTTGCCTACAAAATTATAATTAATTTATTATAATTTTGTAATCATATTTAAATAATAATTACTATAATTAAAAGCACATATATATATACATATCACTTACCCCGCATTGACTCGCTTCATTATCGAGCCCTGGCGTCACGTACGCGCTTACGCTTGCATCAATAAAAGGGTGTTTGGAACCCTTATCCTTGTGCTCCTTGGCAATTTGAATGAACTGCTTGGCGCCGGTAGTATGGTGTTTCTCCTTCTTCCCCCGGTTGGCTTTGTTGACACCGGAGAATTTCTGTTACACAACATAATTAAATCATTAAAAAATGAATAACTACAATTTAAATAATTCAATTATTTTAATTGAAATAAAAAAATTAAATTAATACCTTAAATTGTTCATCGGCAAAGTGGTTACACAACCACTCCCACTCATCTTCTCTCTCCCCTTGCAGCTCTACCGGGGGAGGCACGGGACCGACATCTTTGAAGTACTTATGGAGCCTGTACTTCCAATCTTTGTAGATGGAGTTGGCGGTTTGATTGATATGCCTCAACATAGCCGGTGTCGGATCCACGTCAAATTGTTCTTATGAAAAATAAATAGAAAATTATAATCGTATATATTATGAAATTTTAGGCCGAGATTAACAATATTATATAATAACTAAATTGAACGTATTACGTACCGAAAGATCTTTGAAGACTTTCGCCTTCTCATGATCCGGCGCCTCCTTCCAAGTAGGGGCAGTGATACGAACCCGGTTACGGATGATTGATCCTATCCCATGCGCCGAGAGACTTGCTAGCTGAGCTGTGGGAGGGCCACCGGTGAATTCGTCGTACGGCAAGTCGATCTTTTTACCGGTCGCCTTGCAAATACGCTCCGCTTTTCCCCCTTTAACGAGACCCCGAGTCCTTTTCGGTTCCGGGTCAGTGGGGGCCCTCCTTTGCCTACGGCGGGCGCTGTACATGATTGATTCGGCGGTCGAGGACGCCTGAGTACTTGCCGTTGAACCGGTACCGGGCGTCGGAGTTGAAAAGAGGTCGACGTCATCACCGCTCGAGATGAAAGGGGGAGCGGGAATTTCCCCAGAGGGCGCTACGGACGGACCAGATGATCCGTCCGGATTGAGAGCGTCGTTGCCCTCCGGTGGTAATTCCCAACCGACTTGGTCCGCCAAGCGGCGGAGCATGGCATCTTCTGCCTCTTGTTGGGCTTTCTTCTTGCCGGATGTCGTCTTTGGCGGAGCCATTTAAACCTAAGATTGATGCGTTAAAATACCTACTTACCATAATAATTACAACTTAAAAATTTACGCTAATTAATTAAGTACGTTTAAGATTTAAATAGAGTACACTAGCTTGGCATTTTCGGTCGTTCAATGGACGTGCGACCCGCGCGATAAAGTGTAAATTTTCAATTAATCAGCCTTGGTTAAATCGAAAAACATGGCCAGTTAGGGATAGAAATAACGCGAGAGGCAGGACTAATTTCGACAAAAGTCTTTCTTAGTCCAAATCCTGTCACCAGTCATAACCCGTTTCTAGACACCATGTCCGACATTCGGCCAATTTTTCGAAAATTTACACTCCCTCAAGTCCTTTGCAAACTCCGCCCTCAACCTCGTGTCCATAACTTCACTTAGGTTATGGTGTGCGGTGATGAAATTCACACATCACGAGGGGTTAAGGAGATAAGCAAGGAAAAGAGGCGCCATCTATTCCAAAGAGTGCGACTTAATTACACCAAGCCTATGTACTAAATTTAAATCGAACACGTACTACTAATTAATTTACTAAAAAATATACGTAATTACATGCAATAATTTATTTTCCATTTAGCATGCAATAATTAACCATTTAATTAATTAATAACAATAATTATTTATTTAATTAATTAATAACAATAATTATTTATTTATTTATTTAATAACAACAAATTTACAATTAATCATTTAATTAGGAAACAATAACAATAATTATGATTTAATTAATAAATAACAACAATTAATCATTTATTAAATATTTAAAATTAATTACTAAATTAATTTCTACTAATTAATTATATTTAGAATTTAATTAATTAATAAAATGAAAATTATTTAAATAAGGGAAAAATAGAAATGTACCGAAGCGGAGTTTACGGGAATTTCGCCGGACTTGAGTCGTCGGAGAGGAGGAACCACGCCGGAAAAAATGTCGTCGGAGCGTCGCCGGAGGAGGATCGCCGGAGGAGAGGAGAGGAGAGGAGAGGAGAGGGAGAGGAGGAGATGGAATGATGAGAAAATGAGGGGGGGTGCAACTCTATTTATAGAGTTGCACTTAGACGACGGAGCACTATTCTCCGTCGTCTAAGTCCACCTGGACGACGGAAATAGTGTTTTCCGTCGTCTAGGTGGCGGTTTAAAAATTTTCAATCGGCGCGTAATTAATCGGCGGGACGTTTTGAACCGCCATGATTTTGGACTTAGACGACGGAAAATGACCATCTCCGTCGTCTAAGTGAAAATTCAAGCGGTGCCGAAAACGGAAGCGGTAAATTGAACCGCCCTAATTTTGGACTTGGACGACGGAGATTGTCAGTTTCCGTCGTCCAAGTGAAAATTACATGAAAAAAATAAACAAAAATAAATTTGAACCGCCATGGTTTTTGAACCTGGACGACGGAGATGGTCATTCTCCGTCGTTCAGGTGAACACCTGGACGACGGAAAATGACCATATCCGTCGTCCAGGTTCAAATTACGTAAAAAAAAATTTTAAAAATAATTCGCTAGGAATTTAGCGATCTGTCATTCGAGTGAAATAGTCGTACAATATCGATGAACGCATCGTGTATATAAACAGTTAAATTTGAACCGACGATTAATTTTACGTATTGAAACATGTTAAGTATCGACTAATCTTTACGACTTAAGTGTTCATGAGTAGACGCTCATTTGCAGCAGAGTATTAACGAAATTGAATTTGGACAAAACAACCGTTGGATATGTTCGTCGTAACATAATATATAATTGTCTTCAAAGGATCATAAAATAATAAGTTCGGGAAGGGTTTGATCGGCACAGTCAACTGCAAAACCGATAATTTCACAAACCGGAAACGTGGATACTAGGCATTTTGTAACTCCGATTTTCGAACCGTCGAAGCTCACACACCAAGAATTGTTTACTCTAAAGTCTTGATGAAAAGACTTTGCATTGGAAGAAGGTCTAGATGGTCGTTGTCTTAGAAAAAATTACGATATCTGCACCTGGACGACGGAAATGAGTGTTTCCGTCGTTCAGGTAATCACCTGGACGACGGATATGAAGTTATCCGTCGTCCAGGTATGACCTGGACGACGGAGAATGACGTTCTCCGTCGTCCAGGTGTATAGACCCTGAATTCAGGGGTTAGGGCCTTACTGTTTAGGGTTTAGGGTTTGTGAATTTGGACGACGGAAAAGACCATCTCCGTCGTCCTAGTGTGTACCTGGACGACGGAGAATGACCATCTCCGTCGTCCTGGTGTAAAAACCCCGTATTCAGGGGTTATGGCCTTAGGGTTTACGGTTTAGGTCGTCCCCGGTCATTTGTGTGTGCGTTCAATTATTCTGATTCAAAAATATAATTAAAAAATTGATCGATCGATCCGAACTGCTAGATTTAGGGTACAGGATTTAGCTAGGGTTTTATATGAGATTGAGATTTGGCGCCAATTAATCTGCAATTAATTTCTCCGTTGTCCAGGATATATAATTCGGATTAATTTCTTACCGTAAACCAGCATCGATTATATATATATATATATATTTCAATAATTACAGTAATTAATTACCAATTAATCTCCCTCGTCGTATGACCGTACTCTTCGTCATAATCATCATCGTCCTCATCCCCGTTAGTCGACGGCTCATCCTCGTCATCGTACTCAACATCGTCCGACGAATAACCTGAGTTCTCGTCCGCGTCCTCTTCCTGCTCGTCTTCTTCATCTACCTCATGGATAATCTCATCTTCAGTTAGATCTGTACAACCATCAGGCATGGGTAACCATTCACCATCTTGAACCAGGTCCATTATATCGGAGCGGACCATAGAAATATTAGGCTCTTGATAGGCAGGAATGTCTCTTTCTGGTTCAGCAGCATCTTCAGTCGTCGCCGGTGTCCCTTCAATTGTCTCTGTATTCCATATTCCTCGGTGAGAGATATGGTTCACTATTTTCCACCCTTCACCGGCTTTCGGATCGTCGAGATAGAACACCTGCCGAACTAAGGTGGCGAGAGCGAAAGGCTCATCCTCATACCAGTGCGAGTTTGTATCGACAGATAATAGTCCCAGGTCTTCCTTTGTACGCTTGAACCATCTGCACTTGAATAGGAAAACGTTGACATCATTCCCGTAACATAGCTGAACCACGTATACAATAGCCCCGTAATATAGATCATTGTCTTTCCCAACGGCTACCCCACTGTTTTGTGTTCTTCTTCCTTCGTCTCGGGCCAATGAATGGAACTTTACACCGTTCACAAAACATCCGGGATATTTATAGTGTTTAACCGGCTTCCCTGCTAGCAAGTGCTTTGGCCATGACCACCACCCTCCGTGGTTATCAGATTTTTGCAGATCAATCATCTGCGTAAAAGGCCAAATTAATATAATGGTTTACTTTCTACAAACATGAGCAATATGTATTTAAATAATTAATACCGAGTCGTACGTACGTACCCATTGGAAGAAATAATCAGGAAACTTCTTCTTAACCATTTTCTCAATCCACGCCGAACTCTTGTTTTGATTTAACGCCTGAAGCCTCTCCCTGTATGACATCATATACGGCTCAACTTCTTCACAGTCTCGCAACACTACCCAATGTGCCTCAATAAGTTCTTCCCGTGTTAACGATTCCTTTAATACTCCTCTAAACGGTCGGACGACATTGGTGACGACAGAAAGATTGATGCGGGCACTGCGATCGGAGGCAGTACTGGGAGGGGGTGGATCTTTGAGGTACCTGTTGCAGTAAGTAACACACTCATGCATTAGGTATGTCTCTGCTATGGAGCCATCCGGGGCCGACCTGTTTTTGACGAATGACTTATACTGTCCAAGCTGTCTACAAAATCAAACGTACACATTACATAAGTACATATAGCTAGCTGGCTAGTATATATATAATCTCCAGTGGAACAAATTAATTAATTAGTTGTACGTACCTTTCTTGAGGATACATCCAAGTGTACTGGACCGGACCAGAAATGAGCACCTGCTCGGGCAGGTGGATCATTAGGTGAATCATGATGTCAAAGAAAGCAGGGGGGAAAATCCTCTCTAGTTTGCAAATGATGTGCACAATTTGTTGTTGCAATTCCACCACATCTGACTTCTTTAATTCTCTGGCGCATAACCTCTGCCACCACCTGCACAATGCCACTATTGGTTCTACGACGTCCCGAGGCAAGTATGGTCGAATTACCACTGGAATCAGACGTTGCAGCATAACGTGATAGTCATGTGTCTTTAGACCAACAAACTTGTGTTGCACCTCGTCCACTGCTCCAGTTATAGTAGCTGCATACGTAGCCGGATAACGAACGCCCTTAAACCAGTGAAATACAGAACGTCTAAGCGTCGGCTTCACTGTGTAAGGTGTATCTGGCATCTTGTTGTACACTCCTTTCCTATCCCTCCTCAACCACAAGGGACGACGTAGATTCATTGATTCCAAATCTTTGCGCGCTTTGGGAGTATCTTTAGTCTTGAACTTAATACCGAGAATTGTTCCCACCACGCTGTCGCACACATTCTTTTCTATGTGCATCGCGTCCAAGTTGTTCCTCATCTTCAACTTCGACCAGTAAGGGAGTTCAAAGAATATACTCTTGTGATCCCAATAGCTCAGATCATGTGGAGGAATTGGATTGCATTTCTTTACATCCGCGTCATTGCTCAACACACCAAAGTCGAAATAGCTCAACCTCTCTAAAATCTCTTCGCCCGACCAACTACGGGGTTTAGGATTGTTCTCTACCGTACCGTCGAAATGAGCTTTATCCTGTCGCCACGGGTGGTCGTGAGGAAGCCATCTACGGTGACCCAAGTAACACACCTTCCCCGCGTGCCAACTAGAGTTCACGTCGTCCAAACATATAGGACATCCATTATATCATTTTGTCCTGCAGGCTGCCAACATCCCATAAGCTGGAAAATCGCTGATCGTCCACATTACAGCAGCCCTCATCGTGAACATCGTGTCAGTGAATTTGTCATAAGTTGGGACTCCATTTTCCCACAACAGTTTCAGCTCGTCGATCAAAGGTCTGAGGTAGACATCTAAGCACTTCGATGGAGATTTAGGACTTGGAATTAGTACGGTAAGGAAATTAAATTCCTTGTTCATGCACATCCACGGAGGCAAGTTGTATGGCATCAGAATAACTAGCCAAGTGCTGACGGCGGAGCTATTACTTCCCCAAGGATTGAATCCGTCTGTAGATAGGCCGAGTCTAACATTTCTAACCTCTGAAGCAAAGTCTCCAAATTCTCTGTCGAAATGTTTGAAACCCTCCCCATCCGCGGTGTGTCGCAGGACATCGTCATCTATTCGCTTTTCTGCGTACCATCGCATCGCCTCTGCTGTGTGTAGCGACATGTACAGGCGCTGCAATCTGGGAATCAAGGGAAAATATCGAACAACTTTCACAGGAATTCTCTTTTTCGAACTCTTCCTATTCAACTGGAATCTGCACTGGCCACATACGGGACAATAGTCCAACTCTTTATACTCTTTGTAAAATAGCACACAATCATTCGGACATGCGTCAATTATCCTGTACTTTAGGCCGAGGCTGCTCAGGATATTTCTAACCTTATAATGAGATTTAGGAAGATTGTGATCATCAGGAAGCAACTTACATATTTGCTCCTGAATTTCGTCAAAAGCACTCACTGACATTTTGTGCTTCACTTTTATCTTCATTTGCTCCATCACATATTGCAACACATTCTCTCGACATCCAGGGAACACCGGGGTCTGCGCTTCAAGTAGCATCCGGTTGTACTTTTCCATCTCACTGGTGTCAGTGGCCAAGCTAGCTGCGGGGAATGCGTCATCATGCTCATTGGTGGTACTGTAACCTCCGTCTTGGTGTTGGTGTCCACCATGACTACATCCCGGAAACGCATCATGGACCAAATCTGCAGTTGGGTTGCAAGCTGGGGGTCCGGCACCACTGCCGCTGGATGAGGCACCATGGTAACTGTACCCTGAGCTGAAGTCTGCTGCGCTGAACTCTACTGCTTCACCATGCTCGCTCCATGTAGTGTAACTCCACATCATACCATTTTCGTACAGGTGTTGCACCATAACATTAACCTCCGCATACTGACAATTAAGACATTTCTGACACGGACACCTGAAACGTTTCTTTCCCTGACCATGTTCTATCGCAAAATTCACAAATTCGCTAATTCCATCCATATACTGGGCATCACATCTATTCTTCAACTTCATCCAACTCTTGTCCATACTGCTACAAAATATTATACTTAATTAATTATTACATATATATATATATTTGTCCATTAATTTACGCTTAATTATACGTACTCGATCTACATATCGATCCATCAATTACGTACGTATGTACGTAATTTAATCGATCTGTACATATATATATAGCTAACATCAGCTAACATCCTTGCATGTATATATATATGTACGTACGTTTTCACTAAATACATATTAATTAAGCAAATTTTAACTGCGTACGTACGTACCTGCTGGCCTTCTCGATATCTTTACGTTAATTAAGCTAACTAGCTAGTCAGCGGAGATCCCTTATCGATCCTGATTCTTCTCGGCCTAGCTAGCTTAAGCTACCTAGCTCGAGCTCCCTAGCTTCTCCTTCTCCCTTCTCCTTCAATTATTCTTCAAATGGAATCGATCATGAAGAGATCGAGGCTAGCTAGGAATGAATTCGATCAGTTTGGCCGGCAGTGGGCTTATATAATGCTTCACTTAGACGACGGAGGTGTCGGTACGTCGTCTAAGTGGAAGTACGTTTTGTGAACTCGGACGACGGCGTGTCGGTCCGTCCTCCAGGTAATCACCTGGACGACGGAGAATACCATATCCGTCGTCCAAGTGGTCACCTGGAGGACGGAGAAGACTCCGAGGTCCAGGTGGTCACCTGGACGACGGAGAATCCCATCTCCGTCGTCCAAGTGGTCACCTGGAGGACGGAGAAGACTCCGAGGTCCAGGTGGTCACCTGGACGACGGATAATACCATATCCGTCGTCCAGGTGGTCACCTGGAGGACGGAGAAGACTCCGAGGTCCAGGTGGTCACCTGGACGATGGAGAATACCATATCCGTCGTCCAAGTGGTCACCTGGAGGACGGAGAAGACTCCGAGGTCCAGGTGGTCACCTGGACGACGGAGAATCCCATCTCCGTCGTCCAAGTGGTCACCTGGAGGACGGAGAAGACTCCGAGGTCCAGGTGGTCACCTGGACGACGGATAATACCATATCCGTCGTCCAGGTGGTCACCTGGAGGACGGAGAAGACTCCGAGGTCCAGGTGGTCACCTGGACGACGGAGAATCCCATCTCCGTCGTCCAAGTGGTCACCTGGAGGACGGAGAAGACTCCGAGGTCCAGGTGGTCACCTGGACGACGGATAATACCATATCCGTCGTCCAGGTGGTCACCTGGAGGACGGAGAAGACTCCGAGGTCCATGTGGTCACCTGGACGATGGAGAATACCATATCCGTCGTCCAAGTGGTCACCTGGAGGACGGAGAAGACTCCGAGGTCCAGGTGACCACTTGGACGACGGATATGGTATTCTCCGTCGTCCAGGTGGTACTTGGACCACGGAGTATTTTCCGTCGTCTAAGTGTCACTTGGACGACGGAGAATTAGTGTTTCCGTGGTCTAAGTGCTGTTTTCTTGTAGTGATAACAAGTCGGTCGAGTCTGCGAAGTAAAATGAGTCTGCCATTAAAAGTAATGTTGGTCATCACAAACCACTTTGAACCTTCATTGACCGATGACAAACATGAATCGGCTGGTGACTAGCTTGCAATTACAAAATTGGGTACAAATAGTCTTATGCAGAAAAATATAATGATCATGCCAAGCTTCTGCCAGCACCCTCAGAGTCTGTCTGTCAAACTGTTTCTCATTCCACAGTTTGTCATTCTGGCCATTTTAAATGAACCACATCATCACTACCAGTCTAGCAAAAGTTTGCTGAAGAAGTCCTAAGGAGCATGCTATCATCCAATCTCGATAAGATGCAGCATTTTGTCCAACTTCAGCCAGAATAGGGGTCACCATTGGTTGTACAGCTAAACAGTCTCGAAATAGGTGTAACTCTATCTCGGCCTCCTGCTCATATAACAAGCAAATCCCATCAACATCTACTATACGCCCTTGTAACTGAGATCATGTAGGTAAAAATTCATGACAAGATCTCCAAACACAGAGCTGTGCTGCCAGAGCTGCCTGTAATTGCCTGAACACCTTCCAAAAGTTTCTCCATTGATCTGGTACTGCCATATGTTGGAGAGCTATTTGATCCCAAGCTAGACAGTATGCACTACTAATAATGTAGTCTCCATTTGAAGTATAGTGTCATATCAATCGATCAGAACCTGTAATATGCCTCAGTGGAATGGTCAGAGCAATAGATACATCAGTAGAAGTCAAATACATCTGTAACGCCTCCTGATCCCATGTCTGCTGAGAGGTGATAAACTGAAACACTTGGTCTAAAGTAGTAGGAACCTGAAACTCACCCTCCATAGTGAAATGTGGCCGAGGGAGCCATATATCTCTCCAAATCCGAGCATGATCTCCCTAACTAATCTGCCATATGGAACCTCTCTCCAATATCTCCATAGCATGCACAAATTTGCACCAAGTATATGAAGGGGAGCCTCCCAATTTTGCCTCCCAGATGCTACGGGACGCAAAGTATCTAGTCTTGTACACTTTTCCCACCATTAAGTTGATCAATGCATTTCATACTTGATTCTTAACACAATTCTCTCTACATTTAACTTTGTTTTATGCTTAGTAAATATGTTTCTAACTTATTTTATGCTTTTAGGTAGAAATAACGGAGAAAATAATAAAGGAGGCGATTTGGAGCTAAAAGAGTGTTAAGGAGGAAGTTCCTAATTCCGAAGAAGAAATGGTCTTCAAAATGGTTACGAAGATGCATTCCCACATGGTGTCAAGAATTGGAAACCAAATGCCAAATGCAAATGGATACCAAAATGGTGGACAAGAAGATGAAGACAGTTTCTCCTGCGTGATCCAGGAAAGAGGGAATATGGCGGAATATATGGAGCAAATAATGGACGAATTTTGGGAGGATATTACATGAAGATAAATACCTGATTTGAGGGCCAAAATATTTTAAAATATATGGTATATTCGGCCAAGAATTATTAGGGAATAAGGAATGCAAGATTTGAAGATATGAAGATTTCCTTTCCCTTGAAGAAGAAGAAAACATGGCAGCCAGGTCACTTAACTTCTAAAATCCATAGTAAATCCAATTCAATTCAAAATATGACGTTACTTATATGGATTTTATAGCCCTTTGAATAAGCTTTCCAATGAAATAAGAATCAGAATTTTCCAAGATCTGAAACTCCAGAAAAACGCATTTGAAGACAGACTGTCAGATTTGCCCGAGTACACAAGGAAAGTCTTATTTTGGTAGGAAAAATCATAATCTTCTTCTATAAATTGGGGAGCTCGACTCATTCATGATCATCACTCATTCAAGACACCAAAAGCTCTGCCAAACACTCCTCTCCACCACTTTAGCAAAATTCCTACAAGAAGCCGCCCCTCCATTCATCAAGAACTCCTCCACCGAGTCGACTAGAAGGCAAATTCCTTTAGAGGCTCTCCATCTCCTAGAAGGCCGGATTACATCCTTGACGTAGGGCAAATTCCCGAGCAAAGTGTATTTCGATCCCTTCTATTTTCATTCTTGTAGACTTTTGATATTGTAGTTGAAATAAAGTTTGTTTCAGTTCACTTCCCTGTCATCTTTGTGTTATTTTCGTGACTTACTCTTATCTTAGAATTTATTCAAGCATGTCGAACTTAATGAATCAATTGAGGCGAAGGCAAATTCCTTGTCAAGTTGGTATGTGTCGTAGGGCAAATTCCCGAGCACTAATGAAGATCATACATGTTAACTTGGTTAAAGACTTAGATATTAATAGGTTGCATATAACATGACTAGGTGAGTAAGACGTGGTGTATGGAATGAGTTGATCATTGTATATATGTATATAAACCTTTTATTTTCGGTCTAGTGAGCATGTTTAGGATTTTATGTTCTTTAATTGTTTCTACTTGTCTATGAGTTAAACATGTTAGAACTTAGGATTTCTATGTGTGTTTACTTGCCATCTTTTGTCTTTTAATTTCGTAGATTAGATAAACCAACTTTCAAACCCCCCATACCTTTTATTTTCTGTTTACAAACGTTGTCATGCTTAGTACCTTCAATCCCCGGTTAAGAACGATACCCTATTTACCAATGCTACATCTACAACAAAGGGTTTTAATTGCTTATGCGTTTTTGTTGAGTGTTAAGTGTTTATTTAGTACTTAGTAAAAACGTGTATCAATTTTGGCGCCGTTGCCGGGGATTGTAAAGAATTGTGTGTTTATGCTTGTAAATATGTGAATATGTGTAAATAAGTGTGTATATATATATGTGTGTCGGAATATGTAAGTAAATATGTAAAGTGCTGAAATTTTCATACATGTTCATAATAAGTTTCATTCTAACCTTTTGTTTTGCAGCCATGTAAATATGTACATATTAAAGGAAGTCTTCGATTTACATTGAGTACGCGAGTTTGGTTGATTAAGTCTCACTCATTGGAATAGATGGCGTCTCTTTTTCTTTCTTATCTCCTTAACCCCTTGTAATGTGTGGATTTCATCACCGCACACCATAACCTAAGTGAAGTTATGGACATAAGGTCGAGGGCGGAGTTTGCAAAGAACTTGAGGGAATGTCTTTCTCGAAATTTTGGCTGAATGTCAGACATGGTGTCTAGAAACGGGTTATGACTGGTGACAGGTTCTGGATCTAAGAAAGACTTGCATCAATGAAGTATATACCAATGATCCGGTGAGTGGATGAATACTTGTCTTTGAGTAAGAAATCTTTGGTAACTTGGTGTCTAGAAGGTGACGGTTTCTATGACGGGTTTTGGATCCGAGATCTCAAATCGGTCCTTGCCTCTCGTGGTCTCTCTGGCCAAGTTTATTAAAGTTGCCCAAAGAAGATAAGGACTAAATCTACTTTCCATGATCGGTAAGCCTCGAGATGCATCGTCGAAATTAGTCCTGCTTCTCGCGTTATCTCTATCCCCAACTTGCCATGTTTTTCGATTGAACCAATGCCGATTGATTGAGAATGTACATTTTATCGCGCGGGTCGCACGTCCAATGAAAGACCTAAAGGCTAAATGAACGTATTCTCTTTAAATTGAGGGCGAAACTCAATGAACAAAATACTTGTTCATATTACTTGTAAATTTCGTGTGCATTTTAACTTGTAAAGAATTAACCACGTTGCATATAGCTTGCATAACCTGCCGGCAGCTTTGTGATGCTCGAATTTCATCACCAGGTACCCTAACCTAAGTGAAGTTAGGGACATGAGGCCAAACATATGGTCACGTTGCATCATGTATTTAGCACGTAACTTTGTGTATTTTCTGCAGGTTTCTAGCGTTTTCTCTTATGAATTCATACCATTTTTTACGTAGGATCTTATAAGTGTGCATTTAAAATTCTTCTAAGTGTGTTACATAATGCATCCAACGTGATTAATGTTATACTTGCATAATTTCCGTGTGCATATGTGTATCTTAACTTGTTTATAAGTCTTGCATTGTATATATGTCTAACTTTGCAGAAAACGTGTGTACATGTGTTTATAGTTCATTTCATGCATTTCGTGTACATTCTAGACATTGCATATATATATATATATATATATCTAAGCATTACATCCATTCCTACAATCTATATCCTATATATATAACGTGTACTTTGTTATGTTTCTATGTGTTTTTATGTGTTGTATTTTTGTGTGTTTTCTTCCTTTCTTTTTGTTTTCCACGTTTTGGTGAAGTATCAAGCATTCATTGTGTCTTCTTTTGATACTAACACTTGTTCTTTGGTGGTGGTATAGTTTCAACGTATGAACGATCTCAACGTACATTACAACACTCGACTACAAACACGTCGTTCTGCACAAACTTCTGAAATCATTCCACTGCCTTTGATTTTAGACCGACCTACTATCGAGGACGGTCTTGACTCGCCACACTCATCACAACACTCCACCGACCATTATAGTGAAGAAGAAACCGATCAAGTACCAATGGCCAACAACCATGAACGTCAATCACTTCGCCAACGCACTTGTTCCACCGAATGGAATAGTGGTCCGTCATGCATTGCATTTTCAGAACCTCAAGAAGATAAGAAAGACATTGAGTTGAAGAGTGGTTTCCTACACCGTTTACCAATCTTCCATGGGCTGTCAAATGAAGATCCAAACATGCATCTCAAGCAGTTTCAGTTCATTAGCATGAGTATGAAGCTGTCGGATGCCGATGAAGAATTGTTCAAACTCAAAGCTTTTCCCTTTACATTGACGGATAGAGCTCAAACTTGGCTTTTGGAGCTTCCTCCAAACTACATCACAACGTGGAAGCAACTCGCAGACCTATTTTTGGCGAAGTACTTTCCGGCCTCAAAGATTACTGTTTTGAGGAAGAAGATCACCGGAATTACACAATTATCGGATGAGTCCTTCGGCCAATATTACGATCGATTTAAGGTCCTTTGCACCACATGCCCCTCCCATGGATTTTCGGAGACAAATCTCATGAACTACTTCTATGATGGTTTGAAACCAATTGATCGTGAGTTACTCGATGCCGCAGCCGCTGGTGCTTTTATGGATTTAGATGAAGTAGAGGCTCGAACCTTGCTGGAAAATCGAGCCAACAATGATGCTCAATATGGGATGTCTCCAAGGAAAACAGTTGCGGAGGTGAGTTTGAAGCAAGCTACGGATGAGAAGTATGACAAGCTAGCAACAATGCTAGAACAAGTGCTCGAACTTGAGACTAAACGAGCCAAAACTGCCCTAGGACCCGTTTGTGGTGTCTGTCATATGCAAGGACATCACAATGATCAATGTCCAACTATAGCCGAGCAAGAGGGAGAGCCAGAACAAGTCAATGCCATTGGCGGTTACAATGGACGCCGAGATGGTTATCAAGGTGGCCAACGTTACAACAATTATAATAACAACAATTTTGGCAACCGAGATCATCCGGGTTTCAAGTGGGGTAGTAATGAGGGATGTCTAAACCCTTCGGCACCTAATCAAGGCTACCAACGTGCTCCATTTCAACCTAGGCCGCCACTTCCTCAAGCTCCAACGCACCAAGCTCCTCCGGTCCAACCACTTACAAATCCGGATTACGACAAGATGATTGCTCAATTGTCAGCTTCGACGCAAGTCCTTTTGGCAGGACAAGCTCAAGCTAAGGAGACTTTGGATAGCCATGGCTGAGACATACAAGAGATGAAGAAACAAATGGGCCAAGTCGTGGACTTCATGAGCCAAATCCGTGAAACCGGCCAACTACCCTCGCAATCGCTTCCAAATCTGAGAAATATTAGTGCGGTTACGACACGAAGTGGGAGAATACTTGAAGCCTCCTCACCAAGACCAAAGAAATCACAAGCTCCCCACGTGTTAGAGGAGTACGTAGAAGAAGATGAACCGGCCATAAAGGAAGCCGAGATTACTAAGGCACCATCGTCATCTCAACCATCCCCAACGAAAGGTATTAACTCTAATCCTTCAAATTTTGTTAATACTAATGCCCAGTTTGCTCGTGCACCTTTTCCACATAGGTTGTCAAAACCAAGGAAGGATGAACAATACGAAGAAAACTTAGACATCTTCTGGAAGGTGCAAGTCAATCTACCCCTCATCGAGTGCATCAAGCAAGTGCCGATATATGCTAATTTTTTAAAAGAGTTATGCACTCAATGGAGGCAAACACGGGCGAAGGAGGTTGTGAAGGTGAATGCGACCGTTTCAGCGGTCTTGCAACGTCGGCTACCCCCAAAGTTAAAAGATCCGGGGAGTTTTTCCGTTCCATGCGTAATTGGTGACAAGAATTTCGAAGATGTCATGCTTGACTTAAGAGCTTCAATCAACGTTATGCCATATTATCTTTATGCTTCTATGGAGTTAGGCGAGCTCAAGCATGATAACGTCATCATCCAATTAGTCGATCGTTCGCATAAGTATCCACGAGGATATGTGGAGGATGTTCTAGTCCATGTCAACAACTTGATATTTCCCGCTGATTTTTACATCGTTGACATGGAGGAGAGTTCGTTGAATACCACGCCATTGTTGCTTGGACGACCCTTCATGAGGACGGCTAGGACGAAGATTGATGTGTTCGAAGGCACATTCTCCATGGAAATCGATGGAGAGAGAATTGAGTTCAATATTCTCGATGCAATGAAGGTCCCAACGTCAAGTGTGGGGGATGTGTGCTCAATTGACATTGTTGAAGGCATGGCACAACTACACTTGGACACTTTGAGAGAAGATGAACTCGACATGGCCATACAGGAGGGAGCGGGGCTGACTCGACTCGGGGATGAAGCCCTTATTGATTCTTTGATCGAGACTTTGGAACCCCGAATTCGTGAGATGGCCATGGCACTAAACCAAGCACAACGAGTTGTAAGTCATTCTCCACCAATTCCTATCATTTATGGCACTAACTCGTTGGTTCCCTCGATTGTCCAAGCTCCAGAGTTAGAATTAAAGGTGTTACCGGCTCATCTTAAGTATGCATACTTGGGCGACAACGAAACGTTACCGGTTATCATCTCATCTTCGTTGGAGACAACACAAGAAGAGAAATTGGTGGAGGTGCTCTCGAAATATAAGTCTGCTATAGGTTGGACGCTTGCGGATATCAAAGGAATTAATCCGGCCACATGTGTGCATTGGATTTTCTTAGAAGATGGCGCCAAACCTTTAAGGGAAGCTCAACGTAGACTCCATCCTCCAATGATGGAAGTTGTGAAGAAGGAGGTTATCAAACTCCTTGATTGTGGTGTAATTTATCCAATTTCGGACAGCCGGTGGGTGTCACCCGTTCAAGTTGTTCCAAAGAAATCCGGCATCACCGTTGTCAAGAATGTGGAGAATGAGCTCGTCCCTCAACGACTGGTAATCGACCATCGTGTTTGTATCGATTACAGGAAGTTAAACGCCAGCACTCGCAAGGACCATTTTCTCTTGCCATTCATTGACCAAATGCTCGAGAGATTGGCTGGCCATGCGTTTTATTGCTTCCTCGATGGTTATTCCGGTTACAACCAAATCAGCATTGCGGAAGAGGATCAAGAGAAGACAACGTTCACTTGCCCTTTTGGAATGTTTGCCTATCGCCGCATGCCATTTGGATTATGCAACGCACTAGGTACATTTCAACGTTGCATGCTATCTATCTTTTCTGACTTTATTGAGAAAATAATTGAAGTATTCATGGATGATTTTAGTGTCTTTGGAAAAGATTTCGATGCATGCTTAGGGAATTTAGAGTTAATATTGCAAAGATGCGTTGAAACTAACCTTGTGCTTAATTGGGAAAAGTGTCATTTTATGGTTACTCAAGGGATTGTTTTAGGACACATTATATCGAAAAAAGGAATTGAAATTGATAAATCTAAGGTAGATCTTGTTCGCTACTTACCCTCTCCGACTTCGGTTAGAGAGGTTCGCTCTTTTCTTGGTCATGCAGGATTTTATCGACGATTTATTAAGGACTTTTCCCACATAGCTCGACCCTTGTGCAAACTACTTCAAAAGGACACTCCCTTCGACTTTGATGATGATTGCAACGTTGCCTTTGAAAAATTGAAGGAGCTTCTCACGAGTGCTCCTATACTTTGTGCTCCGGATTGGTCACTACCTTTTGAGTTGATGTGCGACGCATCCAATTATGCTGTTGGAGCCGTCCTTGGTCAGCGGAAAGACAAGAAGTCTCACGCCATCTACTATGTTTCTCGGACGATGGATGACGCACAAAGCAATTATACTACCACCAAGAAGGAGTTGCTTGCAGTGGTGTTTGCGCTTGACAAGTTTCGATCATACTTATTGCAAAGTAAGGTGATTGTGTACACGGACCACACAACACTTAAGTATTTGATGGCGAAGAAAGATGCCAAACCACGGCTAATTCGTTGGATACTTCTACTCCAAGAATTTGACATCGAAATTAAGGACAAGAAGGGAGTGGAAAACGTGGTAGCCGATCATTTGTCCAGAATTGTGCACGAGAGAGAGGCCATCGACATTGAGGAGAATTTTCCGGATGAACAACTCTTCGGAATTCAGGCAAGTGCCTCGGAAACTCCTTGGTATGCGGACATTGTTAATTATTTGGCTACCGATAAGTTTCCACCTCACATGCATAGTGTTCAACGTGATAAGCTTCGATTAAATGCTAAAACTTTTATTTGGGATGAACCTTACTTATGGAAACAATGTTCAGATTTAGTGATTCGTAGGTGTGTTCCGGATAGTGAGTTCGAAGACATTCTTAAGTTTTGCCATAATGATGCATGTGGAGGCCACTTTGGATCTCGAAAAACAGCCCTCAAAATACTTGATTGTGGTTTCTTTTGGCCTAACCTATTTCGTGATTCTAACGCTTTTTGTGCTAAGTGTGATAGGTGCCAATGAACCGGTAATCTTGGACCACGTGATGAAATGCCATAACACTATGTGATTAATGTCGAAATTTTTGATGTGTGGGGTATTGATTTTATGGGACCATTTCCCGTGTCTAACGGTTTTACTTATATCTTACTCGCCGTTGATTATGTTTCGAAATGGGTGGAAGCAAAAGCCACCCGGACTAACGATTCGCGAGTTGTTGTAGATTTCCTCAAAGCTAATATTTTCAGTCGACATGGAATGCCACGCATTCTCATAAGCGATGGAGGGAGCCATTTCTGCAACAAAACGGTGGAAGCTTTAATGAGGAAGTATGGCGTCAAGCACAAGGTTTCGACACCTTATCACCCTCAAATGAATGGATTAGCCGAAGTATCCAACCGTGAGATTAAGAAAATCCTGGAGAGAACCGTCAAGCCCAACCGGAAGGATTGGAGCCAATGTCTTGATGACGCATTATGGGCATATCGAACGGCTTACAAGACTCCCATTGGAATGTCACCCTTTCGTCTTGTTTATGGGAACGCATGCCATCTTCCGGTGGAGCTAGAGCACAAGGCATGGCGGGCTATTAAGAAATTCAACATGGATCGTGACGAGGCCGGAGTACATCGAAAATTGCAGTTGTGTGAACTCGAAGAAATCTGGAACGATGCTTTTGACAACGCATGGATTTACAAAGAGAAAACTAAGGCGTTCCATGACAAACGGATTCGCAGGAAGGAATTTCTCGTCGGCCAGCAAGTTTTGCTTTTCAACTCTCGACTCAAGCTATTTCCGGGAAAGCTTTGCTCAAAGTGGATTGGACCTTTCATAGTCACCAAAATTTTTCCCCATGGAGTTATTCAAATAAAGAGTCCAACATCCGGAAACGAGTTCAAGGTGAATGGCCACCGTTTAAAGCCTTATCATGCAAATTTCAAGGAGCATGACGTTGAGGAAGCTACCTTATTCGAGCCAATCACATCACAAGCATAGAAGAAGTTTCACGTCTAGGCTGTAAGACGTTAAAAAACAAGCGCTTGTTGGGAGGCAACCCAATGGAGGAGTCTTCAATAGATTTGTTTTCTCTTTCCTTATCTTTTAAATTTTTGTACCTTTTCATTTTTTTTCGTAGTCTTTCTCTCTCTTCATACTTAGTTATATGTTTTCTTTAAGTATATTGAGGACAATGTAGAGTTTAAGTGTGAGGGAGGGGTTTACAACTTTATTTGAGTCTTAAAATCATAAAACCAGGCGGACAATGGAACTTTCTGGCGGATGATGCCCTAAAAAAAATTATTTTGTGTCTTTCTATTTAACTTAGGGTTTTTAAAGAGTCTTTTTCATTTTTTAGGATGCCCTTAACTAGTCTATGATGAAATTGGACCGAAAACGAATATATATGGCATGTAAATCACCTAGGACAATTTCTAGTGCTAATTGAGATGTTTTGAGTGTTATAACATGTAGTGGATATGGTTTGATTAAACCTGGTACAGATTTCACATGTTAGAATAAGTTTAGATCATACGAACCTTAAAGTGAGTTTTTGAGCCTACATTATTCTTTTAGAGTGAATTTTCGTGCATCATGTCTAAAAAATAATTACATGCTTCATCAAAATTACTTGCCATAGATTTTAATGAACTAGAGATTACTAGAACTTACTCATGTAGACTTGCAAAGCTTTTAAGTTGATATATACTTTGATTTTGGATATGATTAAAGACATTTAGGTTTTCCACCACTTAAACCAAATAGCCATGTGTCCCATTGTGCGCACGAGTTGCGACACCCCTAGATTAACCCCTTTGAGCCCACGTTTAGCCTTTCTTTCATTACCACATTATATCTAAACACTTAGCCTAGTGTAGAGTTCCTACCATTTTTCTAAAGACTTGGTGAAGAATTTCGAAGCTAGCACAATGAAAGTGGCGTGAAGATGATGAAAAGATGTGTGTATAGGGATAGACTTGTCCAACAAATTTTGTATTTGAATGCCAAAATTTTCGAGATAAAAAAGAAAAAGAAGAAAAATGTATAAAGATCTCGAGGCATTGTGTTTAGATTGTATAAGTTTGGATTAATGTCCCCTATACTTATGAATTTGGAGATTACTACGAATTGAAGGCCCAAAAGTGAAGAAATATGGCATTTGTCCTGTTCATAAATCTCAAAGGAAGTTAAGAATGAAGTTAGGGCCCAAAAATATGAAAATTGGCCCCCGATCTTGAAGTTTGACACAAGGAAGTGTGTGGAGAGGATGAGCCACGAATTTGAAGAATTCTAAGTGCTAAACTAAGTCTTTGGAACGTTTTTACACCACCACTTATCTAAATTTCGAATGCCTTAGCCTTAGCCTCATTACAACCTTTCTTAAGTCCTTTATGATCCTTAAGATGAGTAGCCTTCAATTGGTTGAGTAAGTTACATGAGTAAGCATATGGTTGGTTCATTTGTGCAAGTAATTATGAGGTATTTCGATGCAATACATATACATTTTGAGTGAACCTCTTTTCATGAGTGAAAATATGATGAGTGCATCCATGTGAGCTTGATTCAAACTTGTTCGAAACATGCATAGCTTTAACTTCACCATTGTTTTCTCCAAGTCCTACTTGTTTATAACATGATCATATTTCTATTAACTCTCGAAATTGTTGAACTTTAAATTCTAAAATCTTGTGATTCCATCGCCATATACATAAAGAAATTTCTGAGACAAATTTAGTTAAGGGCTTAGAAGTTGTTTTTATTTATTTGAGTCCATGGAATGTGTTCAACGTGAAGGCTAGCTTCATCGTTGGAAATATGTAGCTTACATTCTCGTTTCCTTTATTTTAGTTTTTTTGCTAGGGACTAGCAAAGTCTAAGTGTGGGGGGTTTTGATCAACGCATTTCATACTTGATTCTTAACGCAATTCTCTCTACATTTAACTTTGTTTTATGCTTAGTAAATATGTTTCTAACTTACTTTATGCTTTTAGGTAGAAATAACGGAGAAAATAATAAAGGAGGCGATTTAGAGCTAAAAGCGTGTTAAGGAGGAAGTTCCTAATTCCGAAGAAGAAATGGTCTTCAAAATGGTTACGAAGATGCATTCCCACATGGTGTCAAGAATTGGAAACCAAATGCCAAATACAAATGGATACCAAAATGGTGGACAAGAAGATGAAGACATTTCTCCTGCGCGATCCAGGAAAGAGGGAATATGGCGGAATATATGGAGCAAATAATGGACGAATTTTGGGAGGATATTCCATGAAGATAAATACCTGATTTGAGGGCCAAAATATGTTAAAATATATGGTATATTTGTCCAAGAATTATTAGGGAATAAGGAATGCAAGATTTGAATATATGAATATTTCCTTTCCCTTGAAGAAGAAGAAAACAGGGCAGCCAGGTCACTTAACTTCTAAAATCCGTAGTAAATCCAATTCAATTCCAAATATGGCGTTCCTTATATGAATTTTATAGCCCTTTGAATAATATTTCCAATGAAACAAGAATCAGAATTTTCGAAGATCTGAAACTCCGGAAAAATGCGTTTGAAGACAGACTGTCAGATTTGCCCGGGTACACAAGGAAAGTCTTATTTTGGTAGGAAAAATCCTAATCTTCTTCTATAAATTGGGGAGCTCGACTCATTCATGATCATCACTCATTCAAGACACCAAAAGCTCTGCCAAACACTCCTCTCCACCACTTTAGCAAAATTCCTACAAGAAGCCGCCCCTCCATTCATCAAGAACTCCTCCACCGAGTCGACTAGAAGGCAAATTCCTTTAGAGGCTCTCCATCTCCTAGAAGGCCGGATTACATCATTGACGTAGGGTAAATTCTCGAGCAAAGTGTATTTCGATCCCTTCTATTTTCATTCTTGTAGACTTTTGATATTGTAGTTGAAATAAAGTTTGTTTCGGTTCACTTCCCTGTCATCTTTGTGTTATTTTCGTGACTTACTCTTATCTTAGAATTTATTCAAGCATGTCGAACTTAATGAATTAATTGAGGCGAAGGCAAATTCCTTGTCAAGTTGGTATGTGTCGTAGGGCAAATTCCCGAGCACTAATGAAGATCATACATGTTAACTTGGTTAAAGACTTAGATATTAATAGGTTGCATATAACATGACTAGGTGAGTAAGACGTGGTGTATGGAATGAGTTGATCATTGTATATACGTATATAAACCTTTTATTTTCGGTCTAGTGAGCATGTTTAGGATTTTATGTTCTTTAATTGTTTCTACTTGTCTATGAGTGAAACATGTTAGAACTTAGGATTTCTATGTGTGTTTACTTGCCATCTTTTGTCTTTTAATTTCGTAGATTAGATAAACCAACTTTCAAACCCCCCATACCTTTTATTTTCTGTTTACAAACGTTGTCATGCTTAGTACCCTCAATCCCCGGTTAAGAACGATACCCTATTTACCAATGCTACATCTACAACAAAGGGTTTTAATTGCTTATGCGTTTTTGTTGAGTGTTAAGTGTTTATTTAGTACTTAGTAAAAGCGTGTATCATAAGTCCAGAATCTATATAATTCTCCACACCTGCTTTGCCAACATGGATAAATTAAAAGCATATAGGTTGCGGAAGCCAAGTCCTCCCTTATCCTTTAGCTTGCATATGAAATCCCAGGTACACCAATGTATACGTTTGTGCTATGTTGTATCACCCCAAAAGAAGTTTGCACATATATGTTGTAGGTCTTCGCAAATAGTCTTGGGTAATAGGAAGCAACTTATAATCTAGCTAGGTAAGGCTTGTGATACTACCTGCACTAGTAACTCTACGCCAGCTCCACTCAGCAAAGAGCCATTCCATCCCTTCAAACGGTCTCGTAGTCTATCCTTTATATCAGCAAAGTTCTCCTTCTTGCTAGCTCCCATATGCATCGGTAGACCTAGATACTGCTCATGAAAGGGGACTCGGGTCATCCTTAATATTGGTACACATACATGTATGGCCTAATTACGTGCACTTAGCCACTAATCTTACCAAAATCGGCAAACTCCAAGCAACATCAAGGCAAAAGACAAAGAGAAATGAAGAGAAGAAGAGAAAATCAAGAAAGACACTTTGTCCCAATCTCTCTAGCTATAAAATATGGGCTCACTCACACTTCATATTCATTCAATCCATCCTAATTACACACTACTCTATTGTAATCACACCTTGGGCTTCCATCGAAGTTTGAGACCCTTAGTGAAAACCCAGTGGACTAGGCGAGTTCGGTGAACCACTATACATTTTGTGTCGACTCTTCTACTTATCATACTTTACTTATAGTATTTACTCTATCTATGCTTCTATCAACCTCCTTACGGAAATCGGTAGAAACATTTGGCGCCATCTGTGGGAATCGGAACGTCAAAGTTCAAACCACGTACAAATACCATTATCCAAAAGCTTGTGTTCCATCTGTTGCTGCTAAGGCCGACCAGATCCCGAACGGTCAGCTCGACCCCGAGCAACATCTTGGCACCCGTCGCTCCAAAAGATAAGTATTCTTGGCTTCACACCACTCTTATGCTCGAAGTTTTCTTTGAAATGCCATCACTAGGCCGTTCGGCCATATATTGTCACGGACCGCCAACCTTCCCATGGTAGCCTTGAGCATTCGCGAGGAAGAAATGGCTCAAGGATAGGAGTGAAGTATCCTGAGGCACCCCGAGGGGGTTGCCTTAGGCATCCAAGGGCTGGCAGAAGCAGCCAGGGGGCTTCCTGGCACACCCAGGGGGCTTCCAGAATCACCCGGGGGCTGCTAGAGCCACCCGGGAGGGGCTGCCTGGCGCACCCAGGGGGCTTCCAGAGGCACCCGGGGGGCTGCCAGACGCACCCAGGAGGCTGCCAGAAGCACCCAGACAGGTCTGGAAGGCTCCGGAAGGGTGCGGAACAGCAGGGTTGGTTTCGGAGAAGTTCGGAACATCACGGAAGCATCACGAAAGGTCCAGAATGGTATGGAGACATCCGGATCATTACAGAAGGTGCCGGAAGGCAGCGGAAGAATGTAGAAGGTCGCGGAAGTCTCCGGAAGTCTTGAGAAGCATCAAGCCAAGTCTTGAACTTTCTAGAACCGTGGAGAGGCTCGTGAGTCAAGACTACTCCGGAGACCTCTAGAACCATCATGCGGCATCCTAGACTTGTGTAGATAAGTCTAGAACTTGTACATATGGTAGAGTACTCTAGAAAGCTTAGGCTTAAGGGAGGGGTCTATAAATAGAGAACCTCCCTTCCCATTGTAAAGGTAGAGAGGTAGAAGAAGAGAAGTAGAAAGAGTTCAAGTAGAGGAACTCAAAGAGCGGTAGGAAGAGTAGAAGAGAACAAGAAGGTAGAAAAGAGTAGAGTAGAGTAGTGTAGAAAGGGGAGCCTTGTAAAGCATTCGTAAAGCTAATACAAAGTTTTTTTCTCCACTCTCGAAGTGTAGTACTCTTTCTCTCTCGTGTTGGTCTTTTATCCCGCTGCGTCAAAGGTAGAGACTGACTTAGATTGTTCGAGGAAGTGAGCAATTCTAAGGCTGCACGGTGATAGGAGTAGTGAAGAACTCATCCCGTGACAATATGTTCGCATGCCTCTGTCATTAATTAATTGCTTATCAATTACCATGCAATGTCCGCGCATCTAGTTAGCTTGCTCCACTTATTATGTGCATGCATCAATCTGTGTGACTACACAAAGAAGCATGATTACCAACATTTCTAGCGAGTACGTCCATGCATGCCCGAATGTAGAACTCATAGTCAATCTCATATTTATGTGCCCTAATGGGCTTAATTAGCTGAACGCCCGAATTATATATGCCAGCATGATTAAACGGATGGATCAAGTTCTAGATATTTGCATGCCTTCAAAGACTGAAATTTACTATATAACAATCCTGGTCTACTGTACATTTCCACTGTTACTTACACTGAATTCCCTGTTCCTAAGCGGGGGGTATTTTGGTAACTGGAGAGCAGAAGAAATAAAAAGGAGGAAGAAGAAGAACAAAACCAGACGAACAGCTCTCTGCACCTCCCTTTCTCATCTTTCTCCCGAACCTCAAAATCGACTGATCAATTTCTCATATTTACCGGCTTCAACAACAACAGCTGCTTTTTTTTGCTCCGCCCTGGGTAGTCTCTCTCCGTCCGCCTCCGAGTCCGGAGCCCCATCCCACGAAGCCCACGGCTTCCTTCGATTCGGGTCGCCCCCAGAACCGCTATGGCGATCGAAACTCAGGTATGCTTCATCACTTTTGAAATTGGGTTCTCAAAGTCATCATATTTTTCATTATCATCGATCGAAATCAAAGATTGCGTGTTGTTGGTCTGTTACCATTTTTCATGTGTCAGTCTCTCATCTCTCTCAAGTTTCGTTCTCAGTTCTCAGCTCTCTCGCTTCTCTCTCCAATTGATTGATCCTCACTGCAGGGTGGATCTTCGTCTGTCCCGATCGACCAGTTCTTCTTTTGTTTTCAGAAAATACGATCAGAAACTCAGGTATGCTTCATCACTTTTGAAATTGGGTTCTCAAAGTCATCAGATTTTTCATTATCATCAATCGAAATCAAAGATTGCGTGTTGTTGGTGTGTTATAGAAACCTAAGATTGATCAAAAGTCAGCTGGGGTTGTGATTTTGTTGGTACCCAGTAAGTAAATAGAAGATGAGAAATAGCTTTTATAAAGAGATTAGCTTTTTCTTCTTCTTTTGAATCAACAAGTTATAAATTTGTTAAAGCTATAATTGATATGGATATGCAATTTAGATTTTGGTTTCCTTTCGATAAGTTGTATATCTAATTTTGATCGGTTATTTTCCACAGTTTTTTTCACACACATGACACATTTAAGAATAACATTTATATGGTGGTGATTCAGATGTAGATTTGGATATGTCATTAGACTTGACGAACATACTTGATGTGATTCGTGGTTTGGAATTTGGGTACCATCTGTTGTTGTGTGTAGATTCTTGATTTAAATTTATCATGAATCGGTTTTAGTTTCAATCTGATTCAGGTTGTGTGAAATCTGATTGTAGATTTTGTTTGATGTTTTAGTTTCAATCTGTTACTTACTTACTTGATGAATTGCTGTTATCCATCGAATTGATTTCTGATTTCACTACGGTATCTTCTAATAGCACTATAGCAGTGGGGCTATTATTCATAAGTATGAAAAACATGTGCATTAGAAGGAACCATAGATCTTCTTTTATAGAGTTTTAGTTTGGTCAGAGGCAGTTCTCTTCCACAAAGATAACTGCTCTTAACTTCCCGTTTGAATTCAAAAAAGTCAGTAACCGTCAAGATATAGATAATATCAATTTCTAATTCAAGATGTTTATATGTCTGTTTTACATTCATATCAGCTTCATGAAGGTTATAATGTAGTATCAAGGTTCATGAAGTCTTCATCTCCATGGTGTTCCTATGAGGATTAAAAATCTCGAAGAGGTTCGCAATATAGAATAGAGCTTGATTTGTATTGTCTTCAAGCTGATTGAAATATGAAGAATTGACCTGTGTTTCATTTTTGCAGATACATTCGTGAAAGTCGAAGTGGAATCGGTTCAGATTTAATTTGTTGGTTTCGAAATCTGATCTAATTTGACTGAAGAGGTGGTCAGAAATTTCAATCTTATAGGTAAGAGGCGAGGGTAGTTGGATTTGCTGTGTTTTGTGAAGGATGTGTTTACCTGTGTGTTAATTCATCATTTTGTGCTTTCACAGTCATGTAAGGAGCCGTCACTTTTTTTTTTCAGAGGTAAACCCATTGTTTCAAGTCTTATTAAGTTTTGATTCTCATGTCTCTTCTTCTCTGTTTCAAGTCTTATTAAGTTCTGAATTCTTATGCTTTGCTTCTTAGTATGCACACTAATTTGAAACCAATCTGATTTGGCTTTGCTATGCTCTTCTATACTGTTTCAAGTCTTATTAAGTTCTGAATTCTTATGATTTGTTTCTCAGTATGCAAACTGATTTGAAACCAATGTTGATTTGATTCTCATGTCTCTTCTTCTCTGTTTCAAGTCTTATTAAATTCTGAATTCTGATGCTTTGCTTCTCAGTATGTAAACTGATTTGATACCAATGCTGATTTGCCTTTGCTATGTATCAAATTAGGTTATGGTAAACTTATTGGTTACAGTATGCAGACTCCATTTTCGACATTTTTGCAGCAACAAAACGAAGCCTAACGAAGTAAATTGGTAAATAATAGGGTTTTTGGTTTTAACTTCCATTTGTGTTTTCATGCCTTCAGCTAGCTTCTCCAATTATTTGGGTTCATTCCTTTTCCTCAAACTACTGTACGTAGGAAAGAGGGGTTGATAAGAAATCAGTTTGCATACTATATCTCTATTGTTGTGAAAATACTTACCTTCTCCAAGAAGACATTGATGCCTTGCTTCATAATTCCCAAGGATGAGAACTTGGAGTCTCTGGTCAAGTCTATGAATCGAAGGAAGGAAACCTCAATACGGTTACTGACTCAAAGCATCCTGTGTTTCGTTTTTGCAGATACATTCGTGAAAGCTGAAGTGGAATCGGTTTAGATTTACTTTGTTGGTTTTGAAATCTGATCTCATTTGACTGAAGAGGTGGTCAAGAATTTCAATCTTATAGGTGAGAGGCGAGGGTAGTTGGATTTGTTGTGTTTTGTGAAGGATGTGTTTACCTGTGTGTTAATTCATCATTTTGTTTTTACAGGAGAGATGAATCTACAGTGGTCTCATTGATGAGTGTGCTCTGTTTTGATTCATGACTGAATAGGAGTCCGTGAACTTAGCAATTATTTGAGATATTTGAGATGTTAGTGTTTTTATGCACTTACTTTTTATTTCGAAAGTTGCCTGAATGCCTGCTATATCACTTAATTAAGAAACTGGTCAATTTGCATATGAGAAGTGGGGGGGGGGGGGGTCTTAATTTCATATATGAACTGTGATTGGCGAAACGAAATGTTGAAATAGAATAGAGTGACATAATTGTTTTGTTGGAGCTAGATGGAGTTTTTTTTATAACCATTGGATATACATTTAAAATTAGTATGGTTGTCTCTAGCCTTATGTTTAAAGTTTCAAAACTATTTCTTGCCTTCTGCAATAAATTAATTGCAAATTTATTTGAACAAATGCAGTTTTTTTTATGCTTAAATATCTTGAATTCTATCATTATATATCATCTCTGCCTCATGTTGATTTTCATTCTCGCAACTACATTAATTTTGAAATATGCAACAACTACATTCAAACAAAAACTATATTAATTTGTAATATGCAACCACAATATAATTGTAAGTGTGCAATTATATCTTTAAAAAAGTACGCAAATATATTGTATAACCTGCGCAAAGCGTGGGTACCACACCTAGTATATCTACATGTTCGTAGGCTATGGCCCCTTGCGGTCCTCCTCTCTACTTTGTATATATTCATTACGTTTGCATGTATACATGAGCATTCGATCAACTTAATCATGTACATTCCCATGCACTCCGAACACCATCACCACCTTACTTACATAACATGCTCGGACTTGTTGTATGTGCGCACTCTTCAAGCATCACCACCCTCCTTGTTAACCTTTTTTTGCTTATTCGCATGTTAAGGACTCAAAACTCAAGCGAACAACTCTTAGAGCATCCGCAGCGGGGACAAGGAATTCCTCGAGGAATTCCTCTCCCGATTCCTCAAATAGGAATTACAAGAGGAAAAAGAGGTCCAAAATTCCTATTTACTGGCGGGGACCACCGTTTTTGGGAGGAATTCCTACGAATAGGAAGCGCGGCTGCAGATGCTCTTACGTACCTCCAAGATCACTCTGACAAAGCTTCTCTTTCGCTCTCCGGCACCAAGCCACCCATACATCTTAGCCCGATCGACGACGAGTCCCGAACGTCGATTGTCCAACCTCCGAACAGCCTCAAGCGTTAGGCTTAGGCGACCTGGGGACTCAGCGACAGTCGGATCCTCTTCGGAACAACGCCGCCACCATGACTCCAAAAGAATCCGGGCACATAGATTCGAGCACCACCCAAACTTGCAAACAAAAGGGAATACAAACGGGCTCCTTGCCCCGACAGCCTCGAGCTGTCAAACCTCCGACAAGCTTGTGACTTCTGGAACTCAAACCTGAACATCGAGCGCTCCAATCTTCAAGCAACCATTGAGACCGATCTTTAACTCGACCTTTGCAACCCCCAACATCGAACACCCCAACATCCGAACACGGACGATGAGGACTCACCCGTTCAAACTCGATCTTCGACAAGCCACCATGCTCGCCACTTCTGTTTCCTTCAAACTTCGACCGTCAGACTCGACATCAAGAGCTGACATTTGGGGACTGAGACACTCCGACAAGGTCCGACAGCACAATGCAATATTTTGTCGGCATTACTTATCATCAAGTCAAACGACCTGACCCGCCCCACCACGTTCAACTCCGACCCGACAAGTTGTGTCATCCGATATTCAAACCCGCCATCCTGGGGACTCGTCGTTTGAACTTGCATGCCTTGCCAAACATTCGAGTCTGACAGCTTCCTCCCATCATATGCTCGATCCTGTCTGCCTGGCCTGTCAAGCTTCGAACCCGAACAACTAATGCCCCCAATGATAGCTGAAGTTTGATCCGTCAAGCAGATTCGCACACCGCTCAAATTTAGACAAACACCGGGTCAGAACTTACCCGGATAAGCTCAAGTTGTCAAGACTAGCTCATCACTTCGAGCAAACAAACATGACACTCCTACAAGCATCATGCCAGAGCCCAAGCAATAACACTTCCAATCATTCGAAGTGTCGAGTATCGATGTTGTCGGGACAAGCCAGAAAAGCTAATGGACCCGAACAAGCAAGTACCTTGCCGAATAGCCAGATTTTGATCGACGCTCAATGGTCGTCATGCTCGGGGACTGTGATCCGTTAGAACTCTTGGGGGTCGGACTAGCTAGGAAATCGTCTCGTCAACAATGTTGGGTTTTCAAACCAGTAACAAACATGAAACGCAATACAAACACAGAGGATTTTTTGTTGATGCTCATCACACTTGCATCATTTTCTGGTTTTCTTATTATATAAGCAAATACAAAATCATAACTGCACCACTAACATTACAGCCCATGTTTTCTAAAAATAAAACTAACCACATAAACTTTACTCAAATAACTGCTCCATACATAGTTAACTCCTGGAGACAACTAGATTAAACTCATCAATCTCCTCCTTAAGCTTGTTGTCCTCCACTGACAATCCGCACACCAGTTTTCTCTCTCATCTCCAAGAACCTCAATCTTGCAAGTGACTTTGTCAGAATATCAGCACGCTGATCTTCTGTGCAAACATGTTGAATTTCAATCATTCCTGATTCAACACAATCTCTAATGTAGTGGAATCGGGTATCGATGTGTTTGCTTCTCTCATGGTGAACTGAATTCTTACTCAATGCAATTGCGGACTGATTATCGATCTTTAGTACCACTTTCTTAACCTCAGTCTTTAACAAATCTGCCAACAGTCATCCCAACCACACTCCTTGACATGCTGCTGCACAGGTAGCGATGTACTCCGCTTCACAGGAAGATAACGCAACCACTCTCTGTTTTTGTGAACACCAACTAATAGGATTTGACCCAAGGAAAAATATTAAACCTGAGGTACTTTTCCTGTCATCATTATCACCTGCTAGATCACTATCGGAGTAACCGATCAGCTCCAAGCTTCCTTCCTTCTTCTCATAAACGCAACCAAGGTTCAAAGTTCCTTTCATGTACCGCAGTATGTGCTTTACTGCGGCCATGTGCTCCGTTGTGGGCTTCTCCATGTATCTACTCACCAAGCCGACAGAGAATGCCAAATCTGGGCGCGTGTGCAGTAGGTATCTTAAACTGCCAACAATACTTCGGTACAGAATTGTGTCTACAGGTGGACTTGTGCTTTCCTTGCTCAGTTTCAGACGAGGTTCCATCGGGATTTGAGAAGGGTTGCAGTCTTTCATGCCGCATTTGTCTAAAACCTTTCTTGCATATGCCGACTGGTTGATTGTAATCCTTTGAGAATTCTGACAGACTTCAATTCCTAGATAGTAACTTAGTAACCCAAGGTCACTCATGCTAAACAGTTTCTTCATCTGTGATTTGAACTTGTCTATGTCTTGAATACACTCTCCAGTGATGATTAAATCATCCACGTAGACTCCAACAAGTAAATTCCTTTTACCTTGATTTCTCATGTACACAGCATGCTCTAAAGAACACCTCTCAAAGCCGAGTGTCCTCAATGACTTGTCCAGTTTTGAGTTCCAGGCTCTAGGTGCTTGTCGCAAACCGTACAATGCTTTGTGCAGTTTTAATACCTTGTGCTCTTCTCCTTTTATTTCAAATCCCGGCGGTTGAATGATATACACTTCCTCTTCCAAATCACCGTTGAGGAAGGCTGACTTCACATCCATATGATGCACCTTCCATCCTTTATGTGCCGCAATAGAGATCAGCAAACATACTGTCTCTAGCCGAGCAACAGGGGCGAAAACTTCATCAAAGTCTATGCCTTGTCGTTGAACGTACCCCTTTGCCACTAATCTCGCTTTGTGCTTCACAATTCTGCCTTGAGTGTCCTTCTTTAGCTTGTAAATCCACTTTAGACCTATAGGTTTGTGGCTGTCGGGTAATGGAACGAGCTTCCAAGTTTCATTTTTTCGAATAGAGGAAATTTCCTCCTCCATTGCTCTTCTCCATATCGGATCTACCTTGGCTTCTTCGAAATTTGACGGCTCTTCTTCTCCTAGCAAACACAGTCCCAAATACTGCAACTTTATTGGGACTGTTGCATCATACAAGCTTGTGATGTCACGCTTACCCCGTGGTCCTACTAATGAACTCTCATCAGATGTCGAGGGTTGTAGTGTTTCGGTTGATACTGATTCTTCAACAGTTGCTGTTGGAGTATATGGTGAGTTTGAAACAGATGCTCTGGATCTCGTGTTCATCACTGGTGTAGCATACTGGTATAGGTTACTAGTTTGTTCCTGTGTCGGCTGTGGCAAATCCATGCCAGAATCGCTGACACCCTCTTTATCTTTCTGATTTGTCGTATCAGATGCGCCTGCTATGGTAAAATAGTGTGCTGTAAGAGTGTTCCCTGCTGATCCTGTTTTTGTTTCTGGAAATTTGCTCCACTCCCACTTCTTCTCCTCTTCGAACACGACATCCCGTGTCACCACTACTCGTTTTGACTTTGGATCAACCATCCGATAGCCTTTTGTATTCGAATCATAACCAATAAACACCATTGGCTTGCTTCGGTCTGCAACTTTTGAAAGGTGAGGTGTAACATCTTTTACGTGTCCCACACATCCAAAAATGCAAAAATGATCAACAGTTGGCTTGCGATTGTAATATGCTTCATAGGGAGTTTTGCCGATGATGCTTTTTGTTCGTGCTCGATTTAGGAGATATACGGCAGTTGATACTGCTTCTCCCCAAAATTCACCTGGGACTCCCATGCTTTTCAACAAGCTCCTTGCCATGCCGACCACCGTCTGATTTCTTCATTCAACAACTCCGTTCTGCTGAGGAGAATAAGGCGCCGTGAGATAACGCTTAATTCCCAACAAATCACAGTAAGTCTTGAACTCATTTGAGGTGAATTCGCCGCCACGATCTGTGCGAAAAGCCTTCAGTTTGCTGTTTTTCTCCATTTCTGCTGATGTTTTGATCTTCTTGAATGCCTCAAATGCTTTGTCTTTGTTTCGGATCAGCACCTGCCACATGAATCTAGTACAATCATCAACCAATAGCAAAAGATAGCGCTTGCCTCCGTGTGTAGCAGGAGTTATTGGCCCGCACAAATCTCCATGCCACAGTTCAAGAGGTGATTCTGCTCGGAATTTTGCCACTGCTGGAAATGGATTTCGGTGTTGCTTTCCAATCAAGCAACCATCGCAGATACGGTCTTCATGCTCGATTACGGGTAGTCCGTGCACCATCTGTTTCTAACTTAGAATCTTCAAGGCATGAAAGTTCACATGCCCGTCTCTTGCATACCAGCGCCAAACACTTTCTTTGCTTCTAGCCATGAGGCATTCTGGTAGGATCTGAGCAATGTGCAGCAGATATAAACGACTTCCTGACCTGCTCACTTTTGCTAGTAGCCTTCGTGTTTTGTCCAGGATAGTCATCACCCCTCCTTCAATTACAACCTTGCATCCATTCTCATCTAACTGACCAAGGCTTATTATGTTGCTCTTCAACTTCGGGATGTAGTAGACATTAGTAAGTACACGATGTTCACCTGTGAAGCATTCAAATAAAACCGAACCTCTTCCTTGTATTTCTACAGTCGAGCCATCTCCAAATTTGACTGACCCTTTAATGGTCGTGTCAATTTCAGCAAATTTTTCGATAGAACCGGTCATGTGGTTACTTGCGCCGGTATCTAAGTACCAAGCCTTGTCTTGGGTGCTGTTAATCTTTGGCACCACCTTGTCTTCGTGTAGTAACACATGTTCGTTCTGTATTGTGTGGCTGAGAACATAAGTTTCAGCCATCAACAGTGTCGGTTCATCATCAGTTTGTGTTTTAACAAGATTGGCCCTCTCTCTTCGGTTTGGCTTGGGACACTCTTTTGCAAAGTGACCATATTCATTACAATTGAAACACTTGACCCTGGATTTGTCGAAGTTACGTGGCTTTCGGTCTTCGTTAGTGCGTTCACCATTTCCTCGACCTCCACCATATCCACGCCCGCGGCCACGACCTCTCCCGTGACGTCCTCCTCTTTTGGTGCTGCTGAAACCTTCATCTTTCTTTCCCTTTGAGCATCTTGCCTCCCACTCGGCTTGGGTAAGAAGTAGCTGTTCTCCACCGTCCTTTGTGTGTACTCGTCCTTTTAGTCCTTCCTCAAAGGTTCTGAGGCGGCCGATTGCTTCTGAGACCGACATGTTCTCAATATCGCCAAACTGCTCGATCGTTCCGATAATTTGGAGAAATCTGTCTGGAACTGCGCTAAACAGTTTTTCAACAACTTCGCTGTCGTCGAGCTTCGTGCCCAGTGAGCGGATCTCACCCGCCAGCGTGGTAAGCTTCATGGAAAACTCGTTTATTGTCTCTGAATCCTCCATGTGTAACTTGTTCAGTTGCCATTTCAGCACATGTACGCGTGCCTTCTTGACGCGATCTTCACCAACCCGCATCTCCCTGAGTGCGTCCCAAGCCTCCTTTGCCGTCTTCTTGTCCGCGATTGCCATCATCACGTTATCTGGCACGGCTTGAGAAATGGCTACCATGGCGCCTTGATCTTTGTCGTCTTCTGTGTCTGCACCTTCGATCACTGACCATACTCCTAGCGAACGCAAGATTATCTTCATCTTGACAGCCCATATGTCATAGTTCGTTTCGCTTAACGTTGGATATTGGATCAAGATTGAGGCTCCTCTTGCCGTCGGTTTGACGACTGCAAGCGTCTCAGATTGATTTCCTTCAACACCGGCCATTGCTTTGACAACCTTGCTCTTGATACCAAATGTTGGGTTTTCAAACCAGTAACAAACATGAAACGCAAAACAAACACAGAGGATTTTTTGTTGATGCTCATCACACTTGCATCATTTTCTGGTTTTCTTATTATATAAGCAAATACAAAATCATAACTGCACCACTAACATTACAGCCCACGTTTTCTAAAAATAAAACTAACCACATAAACTTTACTCAAATAACTGCTCCATACATAGTTAACTCCTGGAGACAACTAGATTAAACTCATCAAACAATCAGAACTCACTCCACTCTGCTTCAAAGATAGGAATGTTGGGAACTCGACTCGATCACGAACACCTGCATATTGATGAACGTTCCAACGAACATTACATGTGACTATCTGAAATTCTAAGATCGTCACCACAAGCACCCGAAATCTTAAACCCGCTCGGGGACTTTCCGTCAAGCCCGCTCATCGTCAACCTCGAGCCGCCAGGCTCCTCACCTTAAGCACCTGACTTCCGCCCATGCCCACCAACTCGGGGGACTGGGGACTACGATCCTCAAGCCGCCACATAGGCCTGAACGATGAGCACCCGGGCATGAACATCAACTCTGATCTTCAAGTCACCGGTACCATCGAGTTCACCACTTCGAACACCACGTAGGCCCGAGCGTCCGACATCCGGACACCAACTCCGGGCCTGAATGTCGACTCCGACCTTCAAGCACTCAAGACCGAACCTCAAACACTCCGGCCCGAGCTCAATCTAAGGAACGTCTCCCATCAAAATCTCTCCCTTCCCGAGCGCATATACATCTTGAACGTCTCCGTCCCGTTCGCACACCACCACTGCCACGGTCACCTCAAACGCCCGAAGCGCCCTGAGATGCCACCAGCCCGAGCGTTCTTCCTTGTCCCGCCTCGAACGCATCGACCTGCCACGGCTCCGACCAACAAATCTGAGCCCGAGCAAAACGGCGACTCCGAGAGCCCACCCCGAGCCAGAGCTGCTCCCCCGTGTAGAATTTCTCCGATTCTGATTGGAACCTCACTCCGAGCTAGATTCGCCGAGCCAAGGCAACAGCTCCAAGTTAAGCAACCCCGACACTGAGCCAGTTTTTTTTTTGGATGGGAAAGGTAAAATTCAAAAAAAACATGTATAGTGGCCAATACAGGGACGCCATGTGGAGTGCAACCCTACGTCATAAACATAACACTACAAAACGTACAAAGTGCCATGCATGCATACGTACTCAGCCCACCAAGCAGCACTTGGGCCTGCACCAGCGCAGGGGTGATGTCAATACGTACACAATCAGGCCATTGCATTTGAGCTACCAGAGTTAGAAAGAAATTAGGCCTTCGTTCATACATCAAGGCAAGAAAAATGCCATTGTTTATCCATGCATGCACCAGGGCACGAGACAACAACAAAAGATGGGCTTTCGATCTGCTCCCCACTCGGGGGCTTTATCAGCTTAACCATCTCACTCACCCTCGTACAAATCATTTTTTATTCTGAAAGAGTCCACAAACAAGATAAGTTTCCTACTCTGCTATTATTACTCAAGTTCATATATGTCATGTCATGCTATAAAATCATATGCAAGTTTTACACTTTGCTCAACGTGCTATATGTCATACATCGCATACATATATGCATGGTGCATTGACGGACTCGGGGACTTACACTATCATAGGCACGGTTGATACCATCATGACCTGCACCATTGATCGGGGCTAACGGACCGAGGTCTGGGACCTCCCATTACGCATCATTCCGATAGAGCAATACCGATAGGCAAGTGGCAATTATGCTTGCGCTATCGTGGGAGGAGTAGCAACATCACTTGTCGCCACATAAGCGGCTCCAAACAACAACATCGTTTCGGAGTCCAATCCGATAGGCAAGTGGCAATTATGCTTGCGCTATCGTGGGAGGAGTAGCAACATCACTTGTCGCCACATAAGCAGCTCCAAACAGCAACATTGTTTCGGAGTCCAACCCGATAGGCAAATGGCAATTATGCTTACGCTATCGTGGAACGAGTAGCAACATCACTTGTCACCACATAAGCGGCTCCAAACAACAACATCGTTTCAGAATCCAACCCGATAGGCAAGTGGAAATTATGCTTGCGCTATCGTAGGATAAGTAGCAACATCATTTGTCGCCACGTAAGCGGCTCCAAATAGTAACATCATTTTGGAGTCCACCCTGATAGTCGAACAACAACAACGTTCGCACTATCGTGGCATGAGTAACAACATCACTTGTCGCCACAGAAGCGTCTCTAAACAAACAACGTCATTTCAGAGTCCAACCCGATAGGCGAACAACAATAATGTTCGCGCTATCCGAGTCAAAATCAGCAACAGCAGGTTTTCAACCCTCTCAATGATCCGAAACAAGCAACACCATTTTGGAGTCATCTAATGGCCGAACGGCAACAATGTTCGCTTTATCATGGGACAAGTAGCAAGTTCACTTGTCGCCATAAAAAACGGGTCCAATCAGCAATATCATTTCGGAGTCCCATAGAGGCCAGAAAAATAGTCACCTGTCACCACTTCGGATACCTCACTCCAAACATATACCTCCCCCATACTCGGGGACTATACGGTATCCATCACGCTAAGCTGATCACCCTAAATCTATGGGGACTTAGCGGATTGTACATTAAATGCATCATAACACATATACCTCCCCCATACATTTCATAGGCTCATCCGATACTCATACAAAGTAATACATACATCATAAACGTACGGTACATGATGCACCATCGAACATTCACAGTACATCAACCATGCATGCAACATCACTTACAACATCCTGTTACGTTTATATGAATGGCTGTGCGACCTCATTATCGGATGATATACTGTAAACTTGATGATTATATTCTTGCACACCACCATCTTTACGATTATACATGTTGTTGATTTACATTGTCCGTTAAAGTAGTTATGTGACCCGAAAGCCTAGTCAAGCGAGATTATCCTTGCTTGAGGAGCTGGGGGACTAGGGGGTGGTATGGTACGCTAGCCACCTAGCATGGCTATGTACACATAATTAGGCTTGAATTTGTCAACACCCCAAGCAAGAATTAATCTCTTTTGACTTGGGGACTTGGGGAACTTGTTGGTACACATATATGTATGGCCTAGTTATGTGCACTTAGCCACTAATCTTACCAAAATCGGCAAACTCCAAGCAACATCAAGGCAAAAGACAAAGAGAAATGAAGAGAAGAATAGCAAATCAAGAAAGACACTTTGTCCCACATCGAAGGAGAAGAGAAAGAGATCCATCTCTCTAGCTATAAAATATGGGCTCACTCACACTTCATATTCATTCAGTCCATCCCGATTACACACTACTCTATTGTAATCACACCTTGGGCTTCCATTGAAGTCCGAGACCCTTAGTGAAAACCCAGTACGTGGACTAGGCGAGTTCGGTGAACCACTATATATTTTGTGTCGACCCTTCTACTTATCGTATTTACTCCATCTATGCTTCTATCAACCTCCTTATGGAAATAGGTAGAAACACCTAACATAATGGCCAAATCATCCTGAGCCTCTCCATCCAGGTTCTGACTAAAATACGTACACTCTACTTTTAGAATAATTAATGGATTGACCATAAGCTTTTTCTGTAATACCCCGAAAATTAGTTTAATAGTTTAGATTATCGTATGACTCATTAAACTTAGAAATCACCATAATTTAGTTTGACCTTAGAGGTTTTAGAAATTCGATAAAAAAAAATTGTCTGGCGAAGACAATGTATAAAAACAAGGTTTAGAGAAATATTAACGGAGTGGGGCAAATGGTCCAGTGGATACTTGAGTTCAAGTCAGGTACTCCCTGGACTTGGGTTCGAGGCCACGAGCTGGAATCGTGAAACATTCCATTTTATAGGTTAGTAAAAATAATAAAAATATTTTTACTCCAGTTAGAAACGGTAAGAAACTCTAATTCCAACTAGCCGATTTTTCGGAAATGGAATTTTAGCAAAACGACCAAATTTTTCTTATTCGAATCTCTTCTCCGAATCGAACTTTGTATTTTAAGATTGCAATTCATACTTTTAGAGGTCATGCTCATATATCAATTTGGTGCTAATTATTATTGGTTGATATATATATATATATATATATATATATATATTACACTACATTACACTTAATTAGTAAAACCACACATTTTCACACATCACATTACATATTGCATTCACATGCATACATAATCACATTTCAACATTTCAATCAGATTTCCAACCATATTACTATTGTTTTTACAAGTGCATTTTAACCCTAGAATTAGTAGCCCAACTATTCCATTGCCAACTTGTCTACAAAAGTTTATAAAAAATAGTTATGAATTTATTTCCCATATCTCCTCCCATGTCTATATAAATCACCCTTGAGTTCAATCTGATTTTTGCACCACTTCAATCTTCCCTTTACGTACTGATTTGAAGTCCTCTCAAAGTATACCTCCATCACCTACTGAAATTCTTGAGTAAGTACATGAGTACATTCCTATACTTCTTTATCTTTAAGATTACATCAAAGTGCATGGCTAAGAATAAAAGAGAAACAATGAGCCTTAGTGTAAATTTAATATTTTCGTTTCTGTTAAAGTTTTAATTAGTCAAATATTTTTACATATTCAGATTTTACACAAAAAGTTATTCAACTTTGGCTTTTGAATCACTTAAAAAGGTTAAGTAATGAGAAAGTTATGGCTAAAATAAGTTTTGCTAATATTTTCCTTAATCATGTTCAAAACCTCTTAATGTGCTCTTAACTTGAAATATTCATATCTCACTCATTTCTTAACCAAATTTAGTGTTCTTTATATCAAAATGAAGCTTAGGAGTTCAACTATCAATCTGGAAAGTTTGAAAGGCATTGATTAATACTTAATAACTAATTAATTTGTGCAGATGAGCTTAATAGCGAGCGTAACCATTTCTGGACAGTTGCTAAACATTTTTGTTTCTGGACTTGAGAACTCCCTACCAAACTTTGTGATTATTACCATTGGATTCCTCTCGAAAAACACTTCGAGATGGTATACTCACTTCTTTGATTTGGACAATGTGGATTAATTATAAAACGGATCAAATGGAGGATTTCGGACGGACTACTGCCGAATGATACTTTTGGTCCAAGGATTAATAATTTTATTTTCTGCATTTGTACTTTATTTTTAATTTACTTACTCGCATTATTAACTTCTTAAGTTTGATTTGGGACTAATGGAGGATTTCGGACGGACTACCGCCGAATGAAACTTTTGAACCAATGATAACTAATTTTTATTTCAAGTTTATCTACTTAATCGCTCTATCTATTTACTCTCAAATATAATTTGGAACAAATGGAGGATTTCGAGCGGACTACCGCCGAATGAAACGTTTGGACCAAAATTGTTAATGAATGAAATGCATTTAAGTTTGATCTTTCTTCCTTTACAAATTCTATTACGTATATATTCATTACAAAATTATGATGTAAATATATACTCTATGATCTATATACATAGTCTTAATTAAAGACTTGTTGTGATCGTTATGGTTGAAGTGTGAAGTCGGGTGTATAGTACGAATTAACTCGTGCTTAAGTGAATTGCTGGTAAATTGTTTTGTTATTGTGAGAGTTAGCCAAGGGCCCTAGTCCCTTACAGATAGTGCACTATTATACTCTAAGGAATGAATTGTGTCAAACCTGGAGTATACATGCTTTGGCAAGTGGCCTTAGAATGCTGTGGCTTTATATGTGTATTGGTGTTGTGAGACTAAGCACATGATTTCTTTTGAGTAATTACCAGTTAATCTAAAAGAATTCACTTCAGAAGTATTGGCGTGTTTATGTGTAGATGTGAAGTTATACAAGAATATATATATATATATATATTATGTACCTAATTGTATATATTACAAAGACGCAAGTATAAGTATGGAAGAATAATCGGTTTCAATATTTCACCTTTTTGAATTGGTTGTTCGGTTTGATGTTTCTTAGAGATAATTTAGTATATGTTTGTAAGCTGTACTTATTGAGTCAGTATGACTCATGGTACTACATCTTTCTCCTTTTCAGGTGATGAGTAGAATGTTTGGGGAAAATGGGATACATCGCCTACTAAATAAATGAATTATTTTCTACTTGTATTTTGAATTGAATAAATGTAATGACTATTCTTTTCAAAAACTTTGGTATTGTAATATTAGCACTTTCTCTTTTCAATAAATGTACTATTCAGACACCTTGATTTTTGAAATTATTTGGGTTTCTTATTCACATCACAAATTCTTACACCATATTTCAGTATAATACTGGCCCCGGATTTGGGGGTGTGACATTTTCATACATACTCAGCACCTCCTTCACATTATAACAAGCATGTGTGGTAGTCTAAGAGAAGATCAAGCTATCATCTGCAAATAATAAGTGAGAAAAGGCATTTGGGAAGACCCAAATACCCTTTAAAGCTTTTATTTACTGGGCTCTATATAATAAGCAGATAATCCATCAGTACATAACATAAATAGGTAGAGAGATAGGTAGATAGTCACCCTAGCGCAGACCTCGGCTAAGTATCACATACCCTCTAGAATAGCCATTGATAAGAAATGCATACCTCACTGATGTAACACATGCCATTGCATTCCCAACCCATGCTTTTGGAAAGCCCCGTTTCTTCATCACCGCCTTCATATACCTCAATTATGTTCCATCATAAGCTTTGCTGACATCCAATTTGAGTGCCATATGATATTTCTGACCACTCCTCTTTGTCTACAAATAGTGAGCTACCTTATTGGCAACTAACTTGTTGTCGATGGTCATGTGCCCTGGAATAAAAGCACTTTAATATGGGTCAATAATATGCTGTAGCAACGATTTCAGTCTATTTTTTCAACACCTTGGTAGCAATCTTGTACACTATGTTACATAGAGCAATCGACCTATACTCCGTGATCCTCTTTGGATTCTAAACTTTAGGGATCAACCAGATATTTGTAAAGTTTATAGCCGAGAGAATCTGGCCTAATTGTAGCACTTCCTGGACAGTAAGCACAATATTTATGCCAACAATATCCCAATACTTCTGAAAGAAAATAGGGGGCATACCATAAGGACCTAGAGCTTTCATCGGATGCATCTAGAATAAAGCAACTTGCACCTCCTCAGTAGTGTACGGTAGATGGAGTAATGATTGGGCCATCTCCTCCGTCACTATCGGCTTGACAAAAGTAGTTACCACCTTCAGTTGTTTTTCAGATATGCTTGCTGAAGTGAATAACCCTGTATAGTAATAAACCACCACCGACTCAATACCACTTGATGTGTCCTGCCATACATCATGTCCATAAAAAAAACCCGAAATATGTTTTTTTTTCTTTTTTCTTTTTCAAGTTATTGCCTTATGATGAAAGTACTTTGAGTTCTCGTCACCATCATATGTTTGTTCTTTGTCCTTTGCTTCCAATAAAGTGCTTCTTGTGTCAACAAAGCTTCTTGGTGTTCATACAGTATCTAGATCAAACAGCTAATCTTTCTTTTCATTTATCTGATTCAAAAAGAAGATGATATTGAGAAGTTTTCTTATTCATTAAATTACAAAAAATATGATAAACATTAAAGTATAATGACGTGGCAATACATAAATATGCAAATAATGCAATCTAATGACATGTCGTACCATATAGATTTAAAGTCACAAATGTGTGGTGACTGTGGCCTAGGGGTAGGTAATGGGCCGGGTCAGATTTTTTCGTCACGTCTCCAAAATTTGGGCCGGGTTGGGCCGAATTTTTTGAAAACTTGAAGCCCACGGGCCGCCCATGAGATTTTTAGGCCTCGGGCTTTATCAGGCCTGGCCGGGCTAAGCCTATAAGACTGGGATGGGCCGGACTTTTTTTGGTATTAAATAAAAAAACTTAAAAATTAAGAGTGTTTAATTATCAACTATATCAACAATTATATACACTAAATAATATATAAGCCTAAAAAAATTGATATTTAGTATATAAATGAATGATATTAAGGTAAATCAGAGAGTTTATAAGTTAATATTGATAAAATAATCTATAATATATTATAGATTAACCCTAAGGGCCGAGCCAGACTTTTTCGGATCCATGGATTTTGGGACCTCGGCCCGAGCATAGGACCAGACTTTTTTGAGCGGGTCGAGCTTAAACTTTTCGGATCTCGAGCCGTCAACGAATTTTTTGAGTTTATGGGTCAAATGGTGATCCTTACGGTGACTTTCTAGGGCTCAAAATCATTTTCCAATTTTTATTTTCTGCGAAAAAAAATAGTTCACACACACAGGCTGTCGCTACTCTGTTGAGCCTTTGAAACCGCCTTTCTTTACTGGTTGCCACCCACACGCACCCAAACGTTCGAAAGAGAAAACCAAACCCAGGAATTCAATTCCTCTCTGAATCCCCTATTTCACTTATTTCAACTCTGCGGTGGGAGAAAATGAGCGTCATAGAACTTTTGACGAGAGTTGACGCGATCTGCCAAAAGTACGACCGATACGACATCGACAAGCAGAAAGAATCCAACGTCTCCGGCGGCGATGCCTTCGCTCGCCTCTACTCCACCGTCGAGTCCGACATTGAAGCCGCTCTTCAGGTTCAATTTCTCTCTCTCCGTCCCTCAGTTCTTAACTCAATTCAGTCTCTGTTTGGCTCCAGCGAAGACGATGATGGCAGATCCAGATGAAATTAGGGAGTAATTTTAGTCAAATATGGTCCTGTTTTGCTTAGTGAAGCTGAAAATTGAGGAAATTTTTGATGTGTAGAAAGCGGAGCTTGCTTCGAAAGAAAAAAACAGGGCGTCTGCAGTAGCTTTGAATGCTGAGATTCGTAGGACCAAGGCTCGATTGCTCGAGGAGGTTCCCAAGCTGCAGAGGTTGGCCGTAAAGAAGGTTAGTATCTATTTGTAATGATGTTGTTCTTCATAGCTGTGCATTTCATCAAATTGTTTTAGAAAAGTGAAGCTTAATGTGGTGCATTGTAGTCAATTTGAAGATTGATAGATGATTGGACTCAAATCTACTCATTAGTGGAATGAAGTTGAAGTACATTTGTGATCGAGCTGTTAATTTTGCCTGATTGGGCAGTGTTGTTTATGAATGCTACTGTTTATTTACAGGTTAAAGGGCTTTCATCAGAAGAGTTTGCTGCTCGTAATGACTTGGTCCATGCATTGCCAGAGAGGATCCAGGATATACCGGATGGGACTCCTGCTGCGCCGAAACAATCTGGAGGAGGGTGGACGGGTTCAGCTTCTCGCACTGAAATCAAATTCGATTCCTCGGGTAATTTTGTACCTCTACTGGGATTGTTTGGTGCATTGTTTATGAATACAATGTTTGGTCATCACAGTCTAGTTCAATTTAATTACGGGTTCCTGTATTCTGATAGATGGAAGGTTTGATAATGAGTTTTTCCAGCAGTCTGAGGACTCCAGTCAATTCAGGAGTGAGTATGAAATGAGGAGAATAAAGCAGGCGAGTCATATATATGGAGTTCTGTTTGTATGCAGCTGATATTCTGTTGCAAAAGGGAAACTGCATTCCTGCAAGTTACATAATGCAATTTGTGGATATGGCTGATGTGTTTGACATTTTCTCAGGATCAAGGATTGGATGTGATATCAGAAGGTTTGGATACCTTGAAAAATATGGCTGGTGATATGAATGAGGTAAGTTGTATCTGTTACTTGCTGCTAGTTCATGTGCAACATACGTACACTTGTTAATTTATGTTATGATGTGCCATGTATAGGAATTTGATCGGCAAGTTCCTTTGATGGATGAGATTGACCATAAGGTTAGATTTTTATTTTCTCTTTGTCTTCTTTTGAGATGCCCAATTGTAATTGTCAAATATATGACTTAATTGCTTCTGCTTTTCACCAGGTGGACAAGGCACAGTCTGACCTTAAGAATACCAACGTTAGACTGAAAGACACTGTTAACCAGGTGCCTTACTGCAATTTCGTTAGTTTTTATCATTTTCACATTATAGGTTACTCATGTTTGCCTTTTCTAGCTGGATCTAATGCAAGTTTTGTTTCTGTCACAGTTGAGATCAACACGAAATTTCTGCCTTGATATTGTACTTTTGATTGTAATTTTGGGGATTGCTGCATATTTGTACAAGTAAGCTGATATCCAACTCAAATGGACTTACATGCTTCAATGTTGAGATAGATGAATTTTTCGGACAAGTAAATGTTTGGTTGGTATTATAAGTTTGTAACTAGACTGCTGAATAGAAAACTTGATGTTGCTGAAAATGATATGATTTAGACTTTACACTAGAGCAAAAATGCAGATAGCTAGCCACATGCATGGAATTACCTTCCAATAACTAATTGAAATTGTTTGTTTAAATGTCCCCATTTTCTATTCTGATCTGGAGTCTCCTTTGCAGTGTACTGAAGAAGTAGATGGCAGTTTCACCAGCTTGGGAGTTGGTGGTTGCTCGGCATTGTTTTGCACTTCGAGCACTCACTTTGGTGTTTGTTATATAATGTTTGATTGTTCACTCTATGCATATGGATGTTGTGTTTGTCAAGTACATCAGTTATATCTGTCAATTGTATTGCAGCTTATTGTGTGTCTATCTTGAGTCTATTCATTCTCTTTCTTATTCCTTGAGCTCAGTTCTTTAATTATATTTGTTGCCCTTGTTAATAGCTTGGAATGACGGTCATCTATCAATTTCTTTTAATCTTTTTGTTTTATTTGTTTTTATGTTTGTGTTCATGGAATCGTCATATGGTTCTGGCCTTCAGGGTTTGGCTAGTAACTCTTTCCTGCATGCATGAATCGAGCCAGATTGCAAGCGAGGTTGCCCATCGAGTTCAACCGTATTACTTTTTAAGTTCATAACTAGTAAATGAGCCCATGCTACGTTGTGGTAGGGTTTGACAATGGGTCGGGTTAGGGCGGACTTTAACGTAATTTTTTCAAAATCTAGGTTGGGCCGAATTTTTTTTTCTAAAATTTGAAGCCCATAGGTGGCTCACGGGTTTTAGGTCTCAGATTTTATCAGGCTTTAGGGCCGGGCCCAGGTTAAGCCTATAAGGCCGGGTTTGGCCGGATTTTTTTTATATTAAATAAAAAGTTAGAAATTAATAGTGTTTAACTATCAAATATATCAATAATTATATATACTAATTAATATATAAACTTAAACAAATTGATAATTAGTATATGAATGAATAATATTAAGGTAAATAAGAGAGTTTAAAGGTTTATATTAATAAAATAATATATAATATACACTTGATGGGCTAGACGAGTCTTGACAGGCCGGACTTTATTGGGGCCATGGCTTTGGGACCTCGGCCTGAGTTTGGCCCTATGCCCATAGGCCGAATTTTTTCAGGCCGGGTCGGGGTTGGGCTTTTCGGACCTCGGGTTGCCAACGAACTTTCTGGGCATATGGGCCAAATGGTGGCCCCTACGCTGCGGGGTTGTTGAGAACAAAACATAGTAATATTGGTTGCAAACATTGAGTTGTATCAAAAGAGTTTGGTGGCTTTATAGACAATTACATCTGGTGCATTGTAACGCAGGCTAGGGTTTGTTGAGAATAAAACATAGTATTGATAGTAATATTGGTTACACACATTACATCTCTATTTCTATCTTTACTATAATAAAGTCAAGTGTTGGTGAGTTTGGTGTCATCATATATACCAAATTTTGAACTTTTAAAATTACTCTGAATGATAAAAAAAAGATGTAAAAAAATAACCCAGAAAAGTCAAAAATAGCTGCTATAAATATGTTTTTACTTTCTCAAACTCCCATTTCGTCGCTCTGCATACATTGAGTGCTGGTTTTTGCTAGTTAAGTTTATACGGAAGAGATTCGATGTAGTTGTAGACCATTACATATGGTACAACAAAAAAAAAGGTCATTTGATACAACATGGATGAGGCTGCATGATCTTTGTTGCTCAACCTATGATGTTGCTTCTCCATATCTGTATAAGAAAGTAATATATTAAGACTGATATATGTGAGTGGGAAACTGCGGAGAAAAACAGTTAGTTTTTAGAGATAACACCATCTTCTTTCCAATATATCCTCATGGGAAACAATTTGGAACATTAATTATCTTCTTTCCTACAAGCAGTTAGCGATTATAATAAGTGATGGGAAAAATTGCCCAAATGGTATCGTTTGACATTTATCGAATTGGTTACTCAACTTAACATTTTACAATCAAAATGGTCACTCGTTTTCAAACGTTCGATAAGTAAAGAATATTTCGTTATTTTTAAAGGTATTTACGTCTTTTTAGCTATATATATATATATTATTTTACTTTTCATGGAAATTAATTTGGGCGTCCAAAAAATCTGATATGGGCACAATATGATTTGGATTTAGTTTGACCTGACCCGGAAACTTGCTTTTCACGATCAATGACCTAGATAGGTTGAGGCGGGACGTAGCGAGGGGCCGAACTCCTTGAGCTTTTTGGAGAGAGAGGACTTGATTGCGGCGAGCCTAGCCTTGGCATGGATGGTCTTGTGGTCGAGGGGCGACAATGGTGCTTGGTACACGCCGAGCTGCTCGAGGCGTTACGCTTAAGAAAGAAGCACGATGCCGAGCTGCTGCAGGTTTCGGCGGCGAAACATGAAGTCGAGCGAGGCATGTTGAAGACGAGGCTGGTGGTGGAGCTCGAGGCCAAATCTGGCAATGAAGATCTAGGCAAGTAGTTTAGCGTCAAGGCTATGACCCATGCTCGAGTTTGAGCCAGACGAAGCGGCGTGACGATGCGCGAGGCCTTGTCGTATAATGTTGGCAGGGAATGGTGTCGACGAGGCTGCGAGTGGCGGCAGTGGGCTCTGCTACTATGTGAGAGAGAGAGAGAGAGAGAGAGAGAGAGAGAGAGAGAGAGAGAGAGAGAGAGAGAGAGAGAGAGAGAGAGAGAGAGAGAGAGAGAGAGAGAGAGAGAGAGAGAGAGAGAGAGAGAGATGCAAAATGACTCATATAACCCTGATAATTTGGCACATGTTGGACACATTGACGACACATGCCATTTTTTAACATCCCGGTTGATGTAGTGACTATTTTGATACATGGAGACCAAAGTTGGATGACCATTTTGATATATGCCAAACGATAGTGAAAGGACCCAACCCTAGTGTAGCTAGTAAATGAGAATTAAGTCTTAACGATTAACTACACTCTGAGAAATTCTACGAAAATTTTGACATAATTCCCCTTGAAAACTGGACAACCTAACAACCTGCAAGAAGGGAACACTTCTAAACCAGATTCCCATAAATAAAACGTGGACCACCAATTGTCCATCCGGATTTCTCAACAAATGTCATAAACCAGAACCAGAAATTCAACTCAGGAATTTAAAAATATATTTACAATATGCTGGTTCTGAATACAAAGGAAAGTAATCTCGACTATTACTTGAGTAACTGAAACAACGTAATACAACTGGAATTCAGAGCGACTTCTATAAACATATGATACATATGAAAAAGTTTGACAATGGACTGAAACCTATTAAATGAAGAGCTGACATGGGGACTCAAAGCCTTCAACGACACCACGCAAACTTAGGATTTATACTACAACTTGGGCAACGGAAACAAAAGCCCAGGGAAAGACATTTAAAAATATAAAATGTTAGAGTGAGTAGACAAAATAATATAATATGCGTAAAATGATAAAATTGTACTATCATACATTTTCACTGATTTTTGTGAAATAATGCAAGTTCAAATATAATAAATTGAAATACAATGGAGGTTGTCATTCAGGGTGTCTGTTCTAACCTGGAATGACTGTATGTATGAAAAGTAAGATGATGAGATTGTCTAGGGTGTTTTTCCTAACCCGAGACAATCTGGGTTGAGCTGAGTGTTTGTCATAACCCGATCCAACTGACTATTCGATGATTAGCCAAATAGCTAGGGCATTAGTACTACTAAATAAACCATCACAAAGTAAACCTCCAAATAAATGCTTTGAAAACTATCGTAAAGCGTAATGAATAAAAGTATGAACTCGCTATCGACTGTGAAAATAAAGGTCCACTCATAAGTCTGCGCCTACTACTAGGGTTCAGTGGAATTTCCTTCGCTGCTAGGCTCATGATCACATTGTCCTGTTAATACGAATCACATACGATATTAGAATATGCATAAAACTATGAAAGTTGGCCCTAAAAAACAACTCGGAAAGACCTACCGATGAATTCTACAAACTGCCTCGCCGGAGCTCCACCGTGGTAGGCGGCGACGCGTGGCCCTCATGCACCTCCATAGGTGGCGGCGCATGGGTTACACATGCCTCCGGTAAATCTTTTCTGATGGGGGCGTTTGACCCCTCGTTGGAAATCTCTCGACAAGCCCTTCAACTTTCATAACTAGACCAAAGTCCAATTCGACGATGTTTGGCCTAAATGAACCGAAATAGGCCAAAAAATCCATTTTCAGGGACTGCCACCATTGGAGGTGATTGACCCCTCAAAACCTTCCTCTTCTCGACCCCAACCTAACCCCTAGCCTCACATACTTCTACTCTACCTCATGTGCTCGAAATCGGCTTAAATAACCATGACCGTAAATTGGCCGGAATACTTCGAGGCGTCGAAGCTCTTCCGTGGAGCTTTGTTGGACTCCATGACCTACCCACTTCGACTCAGGAGAGGGAGACCTTCAAAATACCCCCACCCTCAACCCCCAAATCATGTCGGAGCACCGCCACCGATGACGGTGACTCCCACAGGTAAACCAGATTTGGGTTACCTAAAACATGCAAAATTCCCAAAAATTCTCACACCAAACAATCAAGGAAGCTTTAAGGTTTGATTTCCTACATTTTTTCGTCGCCAGAGGTGGCCAGAAATGGCAGTTTGGGTTGGGTCAATGATTTCAGGTCGACGGGGGTGGAAACAGGTTGAGCTCGTGTTGGTTTTCTGTATTCTTTTTTTAAAAATTCCTATTTATACCCCTAAGTTCTTGATTAGTTTAACGGTCTAGATTCAATCTTATCACGACCAAACGGTCGAGATTTAACCGACTAAAAATAAATTTCTTTTTAATAATATCTCACGTAGAATTCCGATAAACATAAGAAATAGCTCGGTTATCCGAAAATTTCTCCGAAAATTTCTATAAGCTTGAAATTAAATACTCTACAACTTTTGTGAAGAAAGTCAAATCAAATTCTTGACTAGTGAAAAAGTCGTTAACAACGCACTTGATGTGAGTAATCGACGATAAAGCTTAATATGATTCGATTCGGGTCGTAACAATCTACCCCCTTACAAAGATTTTGTCCTCAAAATTTACATACCTGCTTGAAAAGATGAGGGTACTACTCCCACATGTGCTGCTCTGGTTCCCAGGTGGCTTCTTCCACTTCGTAATTCCTCCACAATGCTTTCACTAAAGGAATGGTCTTGTTCTGGAGAATCTGCTCCCTACGGTCAAGAATCTCCATTGGTGACTATAGAAATCAAGTCCTCACGTAATGGGACCTTCTGAGGCACAATATCATGAGAAGGGTCGGAGATATATTTCTGCAAGAAGGACGCATGGAATACATCATGCACACGTGCTAGTTCTGATGGTAACTCTAAACGATAAGCAACATCACCAACACGTTCAATAATCTCATATGGTAAGATGTATCATGGCTGAAGCTTGCCATGCCTTCCAAATCGCATAACACTATTCCATGGCGACAATTTTAAAAATACCCAATCACCAACCTTGAATTCTAGTTTCTTCCTCCTAACGTCTGCATAACTCTTTTGTCGATCCTGGGCAGCCTTTAACTTGTCTCGAATGATTTGCACATTTTTCGTCATTTCTTGCATAATATCTGGATCAATAAGGCTTCTCTCTTCTATCTCGCTCTAACACAGCGGGGTCCTGCACTGTAGTTTCCCGTATAAGGCTTCATATGGTGACATTCCAATGTTGGAATGGAAACTGTTATTATAAGAAAATTTCATCAAATGTAGGTATTTATCAAATGTAGGTATTTATTCCATTTTCCCAGAAATTGCAATACGCAGGATCTTAGCATATCCTCCAGCGTCTGAATTGTTCTCTTGGACTGGCCATCTGTCTAGGGGTGAAAAGTTGTACTGAATTGTAACTTGGTTCTCATAACTTTCTATAAAGCTCTCCAGAACTATGAAGTGAAAAGAGAATCTTGATCCGAGATAATAGAAATAGGCACAACATGCAACTTTACAATCTTCTGCACATACAACTGAGCTAGTTTGCTCATAGAAAGTTTCTCTATGACTGGTATAAAATATGTAGACTTCGTGAAGTGATCCACAACTACCCAAATACCTGTATGACCTTTAGATGTACAAGGTAACTTGTAGACAAAATCCATAGTAACATGCTCCCATTTTCAAATCGAAATTTCTAGAAGTTGCATAGAGCATGAAGGTTTTTGCCGCTCCGCCTTCACTTGTTGACAAATGGGACACTGGCTCACATATGCCATTATTTCCCTCTTCATATTTGGCCACCAATAATACTCCTTAAAAGTTCGATACATCTTCGTACTACTAGGATGCATTGCATATGCTGAACAATGAGCTTCATCGAGTAATTCTCGTTTCAACTCTTCATTGTTCGGAACACAAAGTCTACCTTTGATTACCAACAAGCCAGGCCATCTCTCCGTAATGTAAAGTCTGGTTGTCCATCACCATGTACCGCTTCCTTTAGTTTTTGCAATTAAGTATCAGAATCTTGTAAATCACGAACCCTGTCAATAAGAACAGATCAAACCTATAAGTTGGCTAATAAGACTCCTGGTCGCCAGAAAATGTCACCGACACCGCCACGCCCCTGCCGCCGGCAGTGGTTCACAGTGGTGCTCCGACGAAGATGAATTTCCGAAAAAGTTTTATGTTGTTTAATTCGTAATCGCATACCGATTGCAATGATGAGGTTTTTGAATCATTTTGGACATAGTTGATTAAAATGTGTGATTAATCGGACATTAATTAAATGATTTAATGATTTTAAGGAACGATTGAGTCGAACGTCGATTCGACCTTGAATCGTGTAACGTTTGAGAATTATATTGCGACTATAAAAAAATTCAAGAATTTCAATTTGGAATTAGATTAAGATCGTCATTAATTCAGAAAGCACGTTGTTCGAGAATGTGAGGTACTCGACGATAATGCTCGTTGGTATACGAGCTTAGCTATTTCTTTATGATTTTCGATGATTAATTGTTAAATATGAATCGTTGTTTTAGGAAGATGTATTAGCAGTCAGTGTCAGACGTATAGAAACACCAACAGACAAGCTACGACTTGGTGGCAATCACGGCACAGTACTGTGAGTGGACACTTTATTTTCACTGTTGTTTTGTGAGTATTTAGTTATGCATTTTTCAGTTATATAGTTTACAATTATGATTTTATGATTATGCATTTGCATTTGACGGCACATATGATTTGGTTTTACACAGAGCATAGTACAGTTGATGAATCGATGCATTGCTTCTCGGCTGATCCCCGAGACGTTCTGGGAGAGCCAGGGACCTGATCCGAGGATTTATAGAGCACCCAGGAGGGTCAGGGACCTAACCTAGGCAGTATTAGGGCTTGAAGTCGGTTGACCCAAGTCATATCCTCCACACATTTTATAATACCCAGGAGTATCTGGATGATCATATTTTTAGACTCGCATCATTTGACGTATATTTTATGGTTTTTAGTTTAAAGTGAAATATTATTTTCGTCCACTCACTCTAACAGTTTTTATTATTTTATGTGTCTTTCCCTGGACTTTTCGGTTTAAATTACTCAGTTTGTAGAGCTCGTTTGATGTCGAGTGCACACACAATTTATGGCATAATAGTATCTAGTGTAGGATTATCTATCACAATTCATGGCATAACAGTATCTAGCGTAGGATCCAAGGTTGATCCTGCGAGTTAGTATTTTACTTTACATACTCAGCTTAATTTGTCTAGTTGCTCTGATATTGAAAATAGTTGTATATATTGTATATTTTAGTAGTGAACCTATATGTGGAAAATTTCTTTATTTCGTGAATTTAGAGTTTTGGATCTCCACATTGGTTGTCAATTAGTGAGTAGTAACTAAGTTTAGCAGAGTCGTTAGAGATTAATTTTGGTTTAGGTAACTAAATTGGGGTCGAGTTTTTTCACGTTGTCTTGTACTCTAATCTTTAGGTCATCTTGGAAGGGTCTGATATGATTGATCATGACAGATTTTCACTTTTGTGGATTTGTGACAAAGGTAATAAAAAATTTTTAGTAAGCTAAAATAGTTAATGATAGAAAATGTCACTTTTGAGAGATTTTTTCCAGTTAAGCTCAGCCAAAAGTTTTTGTATAAATAAGGTCAATCTTTTGTTCAACTCTTCCTATTTTAGTCCTTCTTGTGTGTTTGCTAGTAGTGTACTCATGTTTAATAAGTAGTATCTTTTTGTTACTAGAATAGTACGTTTTTTGTAAAGTGTAGTGAGTCCATAATTAGTTTTTTCTAACACTTGCAGCTAAATATTAATCCTCAATACTCAAAGGTAAACAGTTATTTCTTACTATCAGAATTCCTCACTTTCCAGCTTCTCAACTGTTGAATACAAAACTCAAGTCGCACAAAGATTTCACTGTCAACACAAAACAAATAATTAAACTTTTAGAGAGACTAAAAAGACTTGCACCTCTTCGAGATCAAGCAAAAATTGATTTTGAGATTGCTAAACAATAAAGACTTTTAACTGCTTGTTTATGAGATAAGGCTAGAACTGAACTTCGTTTACATAAACTATCCATATGAGCTTTTTGGTTAGATCCATAGTTTACTGGTATCAGAGCTTGCTATAACTCAACAGATTCCCACAGATGGGAACAAATTTTGAGAAAATAATAGATAAACTAGACTCTATTAAACATGACTGATGCAACACATCAAGAGTCTCTAACAGAAATATCTAGAAATAGAGAATATCTAGAAATACTTCTGGTGATTTGTAACTAATTACATAAATTGGAAACTAAAATGGATTATATCCAAAATCACTTGTAAAACAAGAAAGAACTATTAACAAAAGTTAATAGTAAAATCGAGGGACTAAATCTTCAACAAATGAAATTTTTTGACTATGTTCAAAGGATAGCCCGAAAACACAAAATGTTAAAAGAAAGTCCACCTTGAATAGTCATAAGAAAAATTAGGGACTTTAAACCATTAGAGGTTCAAGGGGGAACCCTTCACCAATACCGTTTCTCTTGGATTCAACAACAAATATGTCTTCTAGAATCCAAAACTGAAGATGTTCATAACATGAATATGTTAAGCATATTTGGAAAGAAAAAGGTGGTATAGTTGGTCAATTCTGAAGAATTTGAATTTAATGAAATTAAAGAAAATGTTCGAAATTCTTCAATTCCAAAGTTTGAATTCAATCAAATTTACAAAAGAAGAAATTTTGACATGTTGGATAGCCATCAGTTCAAAATACTTGGGTTCACCACTCCGGCAACCACATGATAAACATATATCCTCCTGGTAACGCCTGAAGAAGTTTCTAAAGCCAGAAAACGAAACTTCAAAATTTATGCACATTGGAGCAGTCCAAGTTGGCATAAAATTACTTGCCAGAGAAGGCATAAATTTTTCAGTCTTATGTGTCTTACAAGACAACAGACTGATTGATTTTCAGAAAAGTTTATTGGGAACCATCCAAGCATCGTTGTGCAACCAAGTTGTATATTTCAACTATTTCCCAAACTTTTCAACCAACCTAATTGATGTAGCTCACTGTTTATGACTGTGAGTCAAAACAGATGACACTTTAATGAAAGACAGCATGCATGAGCTTGCTGTAGTTTATAAGGTTTAGTATAAATTGATGAGCACAACAGTACGTAGAACCAAAGACCAAAATAAAAAATATTCTTGGTCTTACTACTAGATTCCTCACAAATTCAAAAAATGATTCAGAACAAATCCATAAGGTTCCATGGGATGAAGTAACCTTTCTAGTAGAATGGAAATTGTCTGGCCCAAAAGAAAAGCCAGAAAGCGTAAGAGCAGCAATCTATGAGAATAGAAGAACTGGAGACATCAACTTAAAATTTGAAAGATATAGAAACAATGATGTATCCCTCAAAAGCCTAAGAGGTAAAAGCTCTAGATTACTCAGAAGATGCAGCTCCTTTAGAGAAAAAGGTACTAGAAGTACCATAATTTCAATAAGGGAAGAAACCAACCAAGAGATGGAAGAAGATTTAGATGCTGAATTAGAAAGAGATATCAGCATGCTAAAATTTGAAACACAAAAATCAGAAAAGCTCTTTGAGCTCTATGAAAAAGCAGAAAGCTATAAAGATCCATCTCGTCTGGAACAATTGATCCGAGAGATAGAAAGTTTCACATTCAATCTATGAACAATTTTGTGGAGATATCTCATATGTTGGGAACAAAGCTAAAGATTTAGCAAAAACTAACATATATGCTTTCAAAATATGCAATATGAAGTATTTCGAGGAATATCTAAATGAATTTCAAGAATACTATGGCACAATAGGAATCTGGAAAACATCAATCTAATACATCTCTTACATAAAAAGTTTCCTTAACCTTGGAGGATAGCCATGAGGTAAAGTATAGAAGAAAGACCCCTATAAAGTTTTTTAGTATGGGGAGTTATAGAAACAATAAGACAGCTGATGCGAGAACAATGCAAAGCCAACATAAAAGCAATAGCTGCAAAGAAGCAGCTTAAAGGTTTGACAATTTCTGCACTAGAATCGCTGATATCCCAACCAACTAGGGTGCGATGAATATAAGAAGAAAACTAAGGGGAAGCACTTCCATAAACATTTCAAAGAAAACAAAAGGAAGAATTGGAGATTCAAGAAAGTTCCAATTACAGAAAAGAAAAACATAACCCAAGAAAACGATTCTTTAAAAGAAAAAGATTCTCTCAAGAAACCGAAAAGAAGAGAACATGTAGATGTTGGTTAGGCAAGGCAGAAGGGCACTATGCTAACGAATGTCCTAAGAAGGATAAACAAAGTTCAAAAGCTCTATTGAGAGAATATGAAGAGGTTATAGAGATAGCCAATATGAAGGGCTACCAAGTAGTCTATTCAGAAGATGAAAGCGATAATGTATCTGTCTTTTCAACCTAGATAGAAGATGAATCGCCAAAAGAATCAGAAACATATTCTGAAGAGAAACATGAACCCAGAGGATTTATCTCCTTGAAATAAAAAACTGGGAAGAGAGTGTTGAAGAAGAATAGATTTCTTCTTGCAAACTCAATCCCGGATCATTTGTCTGTGACTACTATCATTGCTACAAAAAAGATGGTCTTCCCATGTTTTCTGAAATATCAAGAAAGACTTATCACAAACAATGCTTTATAGTTGAAGCAAGGAGAAAAATAAAGAATAGTTTAATAAATCAGATTATTGAACAAGTATGAAGCATACTTCTACGAGCTACAAGAAGGAAATGAAATTCTAGAAAGAGATCTGGAAAGAATGAAAATAGATACTACTACTGAGAAAAAAGAAGTAGTATATGCAGAAAGCCCAACTTATGAAGAAAAGCAATGCAGTCCTTTCACAAAGATAGTAGAAGAAGAAGGTTCTTCGAAACAAAACTTGTGCAAAGCGGCATCTGCTTCTACGAGTAAGTTCAGCAACTACATGGAAATTGGATTATGTAGATAATAGTTCTGGCTTCAGCCTAGAAAAAAAATGTTTGCTAAACCTGAAGAACTATGGATTACCAAACCAAAAAGAGGTGCAATTAGGAAAACTGTAGAAGGAAGAAAAATCTTCTTAAATATAGTTGCCAAAAAGGTTCAAATCTCGATTGGAGGAGGAACCTTTGTAATTAAAGAGCTTTTGCAATTAGAAAGCCAAGACTTAGATATACTGATTGACAATGATTTTCTTCTATAGTAAACATTCATCTAGAAACCAGAAGTGAACTTATTAGGCTTTGAAAAGAATGACAAGATCTTCTGGACGGAGCGACTGAAACAAGCAAAAAACGTGGTTGGTCCAGAATTTATAGGACAATATCAGAGGTCACAGCAAAATAGTGGTGGATACACACCAAAATATGAAACAATATTGTAATACAAGCAACAAGAATAGTTGCTTATTGAGGAAGAAGAAGACTTTGATAGTATAGAGTTTTGTAAGTTGTATGGCAACAGAAAATTTAAGCATCATAATTCTCCATCTAATGCTCTTACTAGAATCCAACTCAAATAAAATACGGTCTACAACATTACCAAGAAGGATTGTGACAAGTGTAAACAAGAAAAAACCCTCAAGAAGAAAGTGAAGAATTCCAAGAAGCCTTGTATCAAAATAAGGTTTGAGAATGGAGATCCTACCATTGCGCCGTGTCATGACCAAGAAAAGTACCATTACTATGTGTCTTACAATCATGTTGATGACCATCACAAGCAACAAGAAGAGTTGCATGTTGAAGAATTATCAGAAGACGAAGAAGAAGAAGAGACAGCTGAAGCTGCCTTCATAAAAGAGCATAATCTCAAGAACTTCAAGGCTAACCTTGAGAAACAGACACTACCAGAATACTTACTATAGCTGATGACATAAAGTCGTCGGTCTGTCCCAATTTCTCGTCGGTTATAGACTATAGCCGACGATGAGTCGTCGGTTATAATATCATCGGTAATGCACCGTCGGTGATATTATAACCGACGACATAATTGGGTAATCGTCGGTTTTAGTATCGAGCTATAGCCAACGAGATCAAGTCGTCGGATATAGTTGATACTATAACCGATGACTTTGTCGTCGGCCATACCTCCTCCCCTGGTCAAACTGGTTGACCATGGAGGAAACTATAGCCGACGATATTAGTGTATATCGTTGGCTATAGTGTGTATTATTTTAATTTTTTTTGCAGGTTCTGGGTTTTATCCCAGAACCTGCATTCCAAAAAAGTCACCAATATTGTTCACATTGAAAATCCAGAACTATTGAAACTATAGTAGTAAATAAAATAAAAAACCGAAATCGTTCAAATCTATATACATATGCGTACTACGTACTACGGGTACTACGGGTTTCCTAAGTCTATGTGGTCAAACGGATCGTCAAAACTTGGTTGGTCCTGGTCTGGCGGCTGTGGCTGAGGCTGAGGCTGTGGTTGTGGCTGTGGCTGTGGCTCACTGAAAATGGGTGGGGGAGCTATCTGGATTCCAGATGCGTGCAACTGTGCATAAGAGTGCTGCATCCATGTCCCCATCATCTGCTGCTGTTCAGCTAACCGATTCTACTCTGCGGCTCGTGCCTACTCCATCTCCTCCATCCGACGCCGTTGAGATTCCATCTCAATCGCTTGCCTATGAAGCTTCTCCTGTAGCTCATTAGTCCTCGAAGATGATCCCGACCCGCGAGAGAATTCAGGGGTCTTCTTCAGCAGCCCTTGACCCCACTTTCCAAGCCCCATGCAGTAGAAAGTGTTCTTCCCTGGAGGGATCGCAGTTGCCATAATCCTGGCCGCTATGATCGGATCAGATTGATCAATCTGATCAATCGGGAGTTCCGAATCGGGGGTGTTGGGATAGTGCTCTCTCGCCACTTGTCAACACCTCCGGAATCACCTTCTGAAGTCTCGCCTAATTGACAAAGAAAAATAAAATTTTAATTAATGTAAACAATCTAAAAAAATAAGAAATATGTTTATTTTGTTATAAGGACACTTACAGCATCTTCGGGGGACTGCGGATACGTGTGCTGCATCGTATAGACAAGCGGAGGGACTTCTGGGTGGTTGGCCGCCTCCTTGATCCAATCCGAGTATGATCTGGAACTGGCATGATGATTTTTTGTGTTTTTGGCTTGGTTCCTTGTGTTGACTTCAGAAATAGCCTGCTCGATTAATCCAACATCTAATATTAGCCAAATAATTTGGGGAAAGTACGATAAAACAAAAATTTAATCGATCGAAGGTTGCGTACCTTCAATTTCGGGTTGTTGAAGTGAACCACAAGCCATCGCCACTCGTACTCCCTATAACGAAACTCGCTAGGGGTACCGGAACGATCGTCGCCGTACTTTTTCCAATGTTTTTTCAGCTCACCCTTCCACTCCTTATACCTATATTAATAAAACACAAATGTTAGTAACTTACAACATTTTATGAACATAATCAAAATAAACGAAAAAATCGAAACAAATGAATCTAGTAACCTGCTCCCTTGCACTTCATCCGCCCACGTGGGTCTAATGTCGTTGTCAACGCGGAACCACCTCTGCAATGCATATATATATCAATAATATTAAAAATTTATATAGAAAATATACATAATGAATATACAATTCTACTTACCGACATCGCATTATTCAGCTCATATTTGACGGATTGCGGCACCGAATTCCAATCTGGCCACAACATTGAAACTCTATCCCGTATGATGTTGCCCGCCATCCCTGCGTACTTTCGAGTGACCTTTCCCTCGATCACCTCGCCTCTATCCCCGGTCGGAATCATAACTTGGCCACCACCGCTAGCCTGAATCACGTCGTCCAGTAACTTGCCGACGACGGGACCTCTGGTTCTCTTTTGTTTGTCACCGGGCACGATCTCGCCTATCACATATGTAGACGATTTTTTAAAAATCAACACCTAATTGAATTTAAATATTACTAAGCCAAAAGATATCACTAATTAATATTTACCTGATTTATCGGTGCGTTGTCCCGGAATCCTCACACTCCAGAGAGGTTGCGGGAAGGGTACATACACGTATGCCTGGTCCGGGATAATGAACCCTAGCTGTCCTGGAACAGGCATCCCTGTGGGATCGACGAGGGGTATCGTCGGGATTTCCAAGGGTAAGAATAGGGTAGACGGCGGGCATAGTCGCATCCTGACCGAGGACTGAGTCGATCCACCAGCCTCCTCGGAAGAATGAGGAGTCTGGTCGGTGGATGGGGAAGGGTCCTCGCGATGAATGTCTGGCATTCGGACCGAGGATTGAGTCGCACTATCCATTGAAGGCGTGCGACTGTCCTCATAAAGCCTCCTCGCACTGGAGGGTCGACGAGGCTCGACCTGCTGCTGCTGAGGTTGTCCCTCACCTAGAAGTGTATGGTGCCGAGAGGTGGGAGGAATGCTGTAAGTCTTGCCGATACTGGCGGATCCTGATGCGGACCGACTTCCGGTGCCCTCATCCCCACGTTCCAGTCTCCTCCCGATCTCCCGATCTCCCTCTCGACCTCCCCCTCGACCCCATCGACCCCCCTCGCGAAGCACCACAATTCAACCAATTCATCGTTGCTATAAAAGTTACGTAACATACTCAATTTTATACAGTTTTTAAAATCAACAATAAAATTAAAGTTAATTCACATTCATCTACCAAATGTCAGAATATATTAATTCACATATTTCCATATTTAACTCACAATAATTCCATAAATTACTAAAAATTCAAATGCATTCATATGTATGTTCATAATAATAATCCACAAATTACAACAACTCCAAAAAATTTCAGTAAATTACAAAAATTCATAAAAAATCCTTCCACTCGCATAAAATTTCCATTATATTCAACAAATTTCATATAAAATTTCATTAAATTACAAAAATTCAAAATAATTCCTAATTAATCCAAAAATTCGAATTCCTAATCCAAAAATTCGTAATCCAACAATCTCATATACATATATATATATATATATTTTCATAATTCAATAATATCCAATATATAATCCAATAATTAATTAAGCTCCTATATATATAATCCAATAATTCCAAAAATCCAAAAAATCAACAATAATTCCAACAATCAACAAAATTCAACAATAATCCAATATATATTCACACAATTCTTCCAAACATCCACATTATCAACAAACTAAACAAAAATCTAACTTAAAAAAAAACTTCAAAATTGGGAATTTAATTAGGGATTTAGGATATCGATATAACCTGTTTTTGGGTTGTAGGATCGATGAATGGAGGCTTGAGGATGGACGACGGCTTGAGGATGAACCTTGCCTCTTGCTTGAAGAACGGCGGCAGCGGAAAATGAATCGGAGCCGTTTGGGGAAAAAATGGGCAGTTTCGTTTCTGCCCAAAACGGCTGTTCTGGGATATAACCCGAGAACTATAGCTGACGACATAAGTATTGTCGTCGGCTATAGTATAACCGACGATATTTATTATGAATATCGTCGGCTATACTTTCTTTTTTCCTTTTTTTTTGTTTTTTCGTATGCATTTATATTTATACAAAAAGGCTATGAGTTTTTTTTTCTTACTTATAAAAAATGCTCCTTAAACAAAGTTTCTACTTTAATTATGTACATGCATATCATGAATGTCGACATATATATATTATTAATTTATTGCACGTTCATATATACTCAAATTAATTGCACGCTAAAGTCATCGTCGTACACGTACACATCATTTTACATTACACGTTCAAACTCAAATTAACATACATACACTAAGGCGCATAGTCAGAATCATCGCTTGAGTCTGACTCGGTTTCCGAGTTAATGTCAGGTAAGATGTGTAAGCCCTCGTCACTTGAGTCTTCATTGTCTTTATTTTGATTAACATCAATAATATTCGGTTGAGGAATTCGTACCACACTGCCCTGTATCACATTATTAAGGCGAATTGTTGAGGTTTTAGGAATACCAATTGCGTTCGGCTCTTGGTATGCACTAACTTCTTTATTATCCGAGGTCACACCAAGTGTGGAGGCACTGTATATGTTTCTTGGAAGAACATGGTTAACCACTTTCCATGCGCCTTTATGCACAAGATCATCAAGATAGAACAATTGTTTCACCGCCGTGGCCAGAACAAATGGATCATCTTCATACAAGCTTGTAGCAGTATTCACAGAAAATATGCTGTATTGATCGGTCCTTGTGTTCTGAGGGTCGGTATCAAGCCATCTACACTTAAACAAGTGCACGGTCATGCTTTCCCCATATATTAATTAGTCAACTGAATGGAGAACACCGTAATAGTCAATTCCATTCTGCCCACCACGCACCATTACCCCAGAATTCTGTATTTTTCCTCTGACATCTCTATGTTCACAAAGAAATAGCACGCCATTTACCTTACACATAGGATAAACTCAGGAAGTTACCGGTTTCTGGGCCAAGAGCCTCAATTCGTGTGACCACTGAGGGATACCATCATCTTGTACATGGTTCATCTAAAAATAATCATTTATTAACTTAATTATAAATAGGATACGAGACATGCAATTAAATTCATATACAAGTCAATATATCTTTATACGTACCTATTTGCCAAAATAGTTTGCGAACGTCTTGTTGTGGTACTTAACATCACCAGAAATAGCAGGGCAGTAAAGGTGCATATTTTTTCAATATTGAACTTCTGGACAGTTAATCAATACCGACCAGTGGGCAATGACTAGCTCATATGGTTCCAAATTGTACGAGTTGGGCAACTTTCCAGAAACTTCAACATCATCGGAGATGATCGAAAGGTTGAATTGCGCTCCATCTACTGGCATATGTTGTGGAGGGTCCTCGAACGCTCCCAAATACAACTTGGTGTACATTACGCACTCGTGTGCAATATATGTTTCAGCAATACACCATTCGGGTGCAGATTTGTTCACCACATAGTCTTTGTAGTCCCCTAATTGTCTATAAAGAGGTAATTACAGAGCATGTTATGAATATTGTAAAATAAGTGTATAAATAATATTAAAGACATATATAGCCAGATTCAGAGATGCATTATGTACCTTTCCATGGGATACATCCATCTGTAGTGTACTGGACCAGTAAGCAACAATTGTTCCGGAAGATGGAGCATCAGGTGAGGCATGATGTCGAAAAAGTTTGGAGGAAATATCCTTTCCAATTTGCACATGATAAAAATGATATCCTGTTGCATTTCCAACATGTCTGATTTCTTCACTTCTCTCGTGCATAACTTCTGAAAGAATCTTGACAAAGCCACTAACGGCTCCACCATCTCTTTGGGCAGGTACCCTCGAATGAAAATAGGGAAGAGGCGTTGAAGCAGTATATGACAGTCATGACTCTTTAGTCCGTACATCTTATTGTCTTTGAAGTTAACACATCGACTTATATTTCCAGCATAGCCTGAAGGATACCTGACATTACCCATCCAGCCAAAAATTTCATTCTTCTGGGCAGGCTTGACGGTATAAGGAGCTTGTGGCATTTTTTTCTTCCCATCTCTCAACCACAAATGTTTTCGTAGTCCCATTCTTTTAAGATCAATGCGTGCCTTCGGGCAGTCTTTAGTTTTTCCCTCCCAATTTAACAATGTGCCGACCACACTCTCGCACACATTTTTCTCTATGTGCATGACATCTAAGTAGTGTCTGATCAGCAACTTGGACCAATACGGAAGTTCCCAAAAAATACTTTTGTGTGTCCAGAATTTATACCTGTCGGGTTTGTCAGGTATTGACGCCACTATCTTAGGATGATTGCCGAGCTGCCCAAAATCGTATTCATTTACCACTTCCAATATTTCATCGCCCGTCCATCTCCTCGGCTGCTCACCTGTTTCCACAGTCCCATGAAATGCCTCCATATCCTCACGAAATGGGTGATCATGTGGAAGCCAACAACGATGACATATCTGTACAATCTTCCTGCAATGAGGTATGCAACACTCAATAGTCATGCACTCTGGATAAGCCCTGTATCCCCTGGTAACGTTGCCTGACAACATCCCGCGTGCATGAAAATCGCTAATGGTGCCAACAAGCATGGCATGCATCTGGAACATCTCATTTTTGAACTTGTCATAAGTGGGATGACCATGCTCATTCAAGTACTTAAGCTCCTCAATCAAGGGTCTCAAATATACATCGAGACACTTTCCTGGATAACCCAGCCCTGGAATTATCATAGTGAGCATATTGTATTCTTTCTTCATGCACATCCATGGAGGAAGGTTGTACGGTACCAAAATAACTGGTCATATACTGTATTGAAGACTCATGTTGCCAAAATGGTTGAATCCGTCAGATGAAAGCCCCAGCCAAACATTTCGAACCTCTGATGCAAAATAAGAAAACTCCTTCACCATGTGCTTCCAAGCCTCTCCGTCAGCAGGGTGTATACGAGTATCACCGTCGGGCAAATTTCTCTCGGCCCACCATCTCATAGCTTCAGCTGTGTGTGCACACATGAACAACCGTCCTAGCCTATCTATCAGCGGAAAATACTGAAGTATCTTCACAGCTTTCTTGTTTCCGGCAAGAGTCAACTTATACCTATCTATACCACATACCGGGCAATCATCAAGGGATTCAAGATCATTCCCATAAGCATCTTCACCCCAGAAGAGAACACAATCATATCTATAAGCATGGATTTTGATGTAGGAAAGGCCAAGATGTTTCAGGATTTGTCGCACCTTACGATGAGTGGTAGGAAGACGATGACTGGGGGGCAACAACGAACCAGACCACTTCAGCCAATCATCAACAGCCTTCACACTCATTTTGTTCTCCACTTTGAGCTTCATTACTCCCATAACACTTTCAAGAACAGTCTTATTACACCCGTTGTACAACGGGGTCTGTTGGAAGACAATGAGGTTGTTGTACTTGTCCATACCAGTAGTGTTGACAGCTGTAGGTAATTGCTGGACTGGCTCAATATGAGAGAAACCCTCAACGGCGGGAGGGATATCTGGTGCTTCAGCAAATACACCGCTCTCATGAGGAAACATATCGTTGATCAACCTTGTTGTTGGATCATTGGATGTACTGCCACTCTCAAAAAATTGTCCATGATCATGTTGACCAACTGATGAGCTCTCACCATAATAAATCCAACATGTGTACTTATCCCAAAACCCGTTTTTCTTCAAGTGCTCCAATACTTTATCGATGTGAAAACGATATCGCTCGCTGCGACACTGACATTTGATACACGGACAATAATGAATTGTCATCCCTCCACAATTAACCTTCACATATTCCACAAAACTTCTAATTCCACGGTGATATCTTACATCCCATCTTGGAAGACACATCCAACTCTTGTCCATCCGGAAAATTATAACTGGATGTATATATACCCATGATCTTATTAATTAAAATTTCATAGATATATATATATATATCTATATATATATCGATATTCAAACTATAAATTACATAATTTAATTATTCTACTCGATCCGTAGCTAATTAATTATAAATGAACATATATATATATATATATATTTTCGTCTAATTATTCTACTCGATCCATAATTATTCATATATAATTTCGTCTAATTTAATTAACTCAAAATCAACATTCGATCAATCAATTAATTAATATAAATATATATTATTATAATTCCCATAATTTTAATATATATATATATATACCCTAACTATACTCACAAAAATCTAAATATATAACCATACTATAATTAATCACGATTAACCGAAACATCACAATAATCACAATATTACCCATAATAATAATCACAATTAACCCTATAATAATCACAATATATAATCAAATAAATCACCCCAGCTATATATATTCACAATAATCAACAACAATTACTCCAACTCAACTATCAATCACGTACTCAAAATTAATCATCAATTACTCAAACTCAACAATCAATTAACTCAAAATCAACATCAACAATCGATCAACACACACATGCATGCATGCATCGATATATATATATATACCTATATATATAATTAAGTACGTACGTACCTATATATAATGAATCACGAACTCATTCTTGACAGTTTTCGACATCACCTAATGATTTCAGAGCATTTTCAGTTTTCGCGGGAGATGATTTTTGAATGACAGAGCTGCTGGCCAGAATGGATATGAAATAAGCAACTATAGCCGGCGATACTACAAAATCGTCGGTAATAGTTAAATAAAAGTCGTCGGTAATAATGGAAAACTATACCCGACGATTTTTCGGCTACTATAACCGACGACAAGAATACATCGTTGGTAAAAATAACTATACCCGACGATGTACTCTAGTCGTCAGTTATAGTTCATTATACCCGACGACAAGGGTTCTCGTCGGTCTGTTTTTTGGCATGTCGTCGGGTATAGTGTTTCTGCCGGTGGTGAGAAGGTGCATACACTTGGAGAGATCAAGAAAATGTTAAAAAAAAATATTGACATCAATCCTCTGAAATTTTAGGAAAAAGACTCAGTGGTTTGTGAGCTCAAGCTACATGATATGAATTCCATCTATCACATAAACGCAATCCCTCAGTACAAGGAAGAAGATCAGAAAGAATTTAGGAAAGACGTAACTGATCTTGTGAAAAAGGGATTGATAAGACCATCAAATAGTTCTCATCACGTCCCAACATTCTATGTCAGGAATCACGCAGAGGAAGTTCATGAAAAAGAAAGAATGGTGATAGGCTATAGAGATGTCAATAAGAAAACTTTAAAAGACGGTTATCAAATTGCACAGGCAAGAGTGCTAATCAATAGGCTCAGAGGAGTCAAAGTGTTTTCAAAATTTGATGCAAAATCAGGATTCTGGTAAGTCAGAATGCATCCTTACAACATTCTCCTTACAGCCTCCGGAATTCTATAGGGACACTACAAATGGCTAGTAATGTCTTTTGGGCTGAAACAAGCTCCATCCATTTTCCAGAGAAAAATGGACAACATATTCAAGCAGGTTATAGACTTTTGTGTTGTCTATATTGATGATATATTAGTCTTCTCAAAAATCAAAGAAGAATACATGAATCATCTTTATGAAGTAGTCAAGCTCATAGTTCAACAAGGAATCATACTAGGAGAAAAGAAAGTCTTTCTCGTCCTAGATGAAATTGACTTCCTAGGGATTAACATAAAAAATGGGGTGATCAAGATTCAACCTCATATCTTAGAAAATGTCTGAAAATTTTCAGACATAATCCCTGATGCTAAAAGTCTATAGAGATTTTTAGGAGTCTTTAACTATGGAAGACTTCCTTCCTAAAATTGTTGGAATAACAACAATACTGTCCCAAAAAATGAGCTCAAAAGGAGCTTGAAAATTTATTGAGGATGACGAAAAGGTTGTAAGGAAAATCAAAGAGCTTTGCAAAAATTTACCCCATCTCCATCATCCTGAAGAAAATGATGAGATCATTTTTCAGACAAATGCTAGTGATAGTTTTTTGGTACGTGTAGAGATGGCAAGAGCGCCAGGCACTAATACAGAATTTTTTCAAATTTTTTGCAGTGGGAAGTTCAATTCTGCATAACAAAATTATCCCATAGGAGAAAAAGAAATTCTGGCAATAAAAAAAATAATTAAAAATTCTCCCGCCTTTTTAGGAAAACCATTCACAGTAGAACATATTGCGCTATAGTGAAAAATTTCAAGAATTTCAAACTTAATAAAGCTGTTGATAGAGGAAGATTAGAAAATTGGCAATTATTTCTTAACCAATATGATTATGATGTTGAATTAATTGCAAGTAACAAGAATTAGCTTATGGTAGAGGCCATGAATGCCTTAGCTGAAGAGCTGAGCCAAAAGAAAAAACAACAAAGTATTGTTAATGATCCAGCTATGTTGTGTATTAGAACCCCTGAAAGCACAAAGGTACCAATTCAGGCAATAAAAGAGACAGAATGGTTCAAATTCCATAACACTATTGGAAGACATTCACCTAGATCAATTCTCCTTGATACACTTTTCATAGTTCTAGGACCATTCCTAGGAAGATATGTGGTGAATGTTTAAAGTGAACATCCACAAGAGCATAAACTGTGGCTGGTTGAAAATGGCTTGGTCCATAATCTGTGGAAAAAATAAATGATGATCTCAAGGGACTGCTGGCTATCATATGTAATACAGTCAAGAATGTAAGGAAGACCAACTGTATTCTTAGACTCAAATTCAGATCATCCATTGTCAGTATCTAGAACAAGCTTGTGTTGGATATAATGGAGCTCAAAATTCTTGTATTCCATGAATAAAAGCAATGACATCAAAATGTCTAGAAAATAATCAAAGAAAACCAAGAGATTACTTTTCTTGCAGCAGGAGAGAAAATAATTGTCACTACTTATGACCACCCAGAAGCCGTAACTAGTGATATGTTTATTTCCCTTAAGAGAAAGGAAATAGATTCCACCCTTGCATGTGCCCAGTGGCTCAAAAAGATCAAGAAAGAAAATCACTACAAGATGTATGTTGATACCGACATGAAAGAGAATGGAACAAGAAAAAGAATTGAATTTGAAGACCCATATCTTGGAGAAAACTCATAAATATACGATGATCTATAAAGACAGGTAAGGTCATATTGCCCTTTTTCTTAAGTGTGGGACATCTCTTATCGTGAAGGAATCAACTTTCCAAAAGAAGACGATGGAGGAAAGCAAAAACTTGAATCAGCATGGGGTCACTATCCTTAGTGGAACTACTATTATTTCTGTGTGTTTTAATTGCATTTTGAGTTCTACTCCGTATAAAAGGAGCCTTGAGTCTTAGTTCTAGGCATGAAAAATCAAAATAGAAGAAATCTTTCTGAGAGTAGAAAGTCTGAGAAATCAAGTTTGTGAGTAAAGACATAGAATTGAAGCAAAACTGTTCAGCTTATCTATTTCCAAGTAAGTATGTGTGCTAGTATGAGTAGCTAATTAACTTATAGCTGTTTAGCAGAGAGTGAGGCTCTGGATATTTGGTATGTAATTTTGTTGAAATAAATAAGTTATGGCTTTCCACTACAAGGTTTTCAATTATTATATATTTATAAAACTCATTAAAACTCCCCTAAGAGACGGACTACCGCCCAGAAGGTGAAAAAGATGAGTTGCTTGTTGTTACATACATGAGTACCTTCATTTCATACTAGTAGTTTGTTTACATAACATAAATAGTATTTACTGAAAATGAAGTTGTTCGTTAGGAGGTTAACCTTTCTAAACTAAAAGGCAGTCAGCAGTGAGTCCGTTAGCATCAGTAACCAGTTACGCAGAGGCCAATATGTAAAATAGTAGCATGACAAAGGCTAGTTCTGTTTAAAAGGTGAAGAGAGATATGAAACTTTGGTACAGTGGCAGGGTTGTAATTATTTTAGTTAGTTGTGTCTTTTCTATGAGTAAAGTGACCTTATTTGAGATAAATTTGTTAGGTGGCTTTACTTGGTAGAAAGTTTGAAAAAGACCTTATTTGTAATTAACCCAAGCTAAAATCAGCTAACTTTTATGAATTGAATTTAGTTTAGTCCTGTAGTAGTGAAGACTTCTATAAACTTACTTAGGTATCCAATGTACAATATGCTATCTAAATAGTAGTTTGTGTTGAACAGTTATATGAGCCTTGGTGAGATAATAGTGAAGAAGACAACAATGCGAAAGGTTGATTTGCAAGAGGTCTACCTATTTTAATGATTGTCCTTGAATTTTATTGATAGTTATTGCATAGCAAGGTATAACTAGAAATTGTCGTACTAAATGTCTTTTTAGTAAGAATGGAATTTTTTTTCTTTTGGCGTTGTCAAATCAATTCGTGGCAAGTAAACTTTATAACCTTTTTTATTCCCTGTTAAAACTTTTGCCTCTATAAGCCTATAATATAGTTGAGTGACAATTAATCTTGTACCATTACATAGTCATGTAGATTGGTTTAGGTTTCGAAGCAACATAATAGACATTCATAATTTCAATATTAATCGATGAGACGGCAAAGTATTGAATTTGAGTTTATTTAAGAATCCAGTCGGCTATAGTATGTTTGTGTTAACATTGTCAAAAGATGAGGATGAAATAGTGTCCGAACATAAATATATTTTATGAGCTTCAAGTAATATATTTAAAATGTGATCATTAATTTAATTAACGATAATGGCTCGTTCTCTCAAATAGTTGAAATCATTGTACTTGTCAATGAAGTCTGGGTATGTAGTTAGAAACAACGAATGAAGCAGATTTTTGTATGTGTCAATTAGTAGATCATTTGAAATTTTAATCCATGATGTATCTATATCATCCGGATCTTCTGTATCTTCTATTTCCCATCCCCAATTTTTAATATCCAATTTGCAAAATATATAATTTCATGTTAGAATTATATTTCTTCTCCATAATATCATATTTCTTGTAGTTGAAAGACTTCAAAAATGAGGCCACAAATATGTGTTATTTATAGAGCCTTCTATAATGTCGATTTTTCCACCTTCTGGAATAACTGGTAATATTTATTGAAAATCTCCCCTTAACAAAAACGGTTTTCCACCAAATGGAATTGTTTATGCAATAAATTTGAGCTAAGTAATATATCGTTGAGAGATTTGTCAAGTGCTTCGAAACAATTTTTATGATTCATTGGGGCTTTGTCCCAAATTAGTGAAGCTACTCTTTGATTTAGTTGTGCAATATGTGTTATTTTTTCTAATCGAACACATCGAAGAATTTGTTAGTTCTAGAGGAATTTTAAACTGTGAATGAACTGTTCTACCTTTTGGTAATAGGAGTGACACAATTCTTGGTAAAGCAACAGCTAAAACAATTTTGTTTTCGGATCTAAGTCTGTTATTAATTGTTTACCATAAAAAAAAATTATGTTCTGTCATGTCCATAAACAAAGAAAGCACCAGGTGTATTTGTGTTTACAGTCTCTATCATGATATCAAAAACTTTTCTTTGCTCTTGGTCTAATTTTGGAAGAAAAATGTTGTGCTTTTGTGCTCATATGTGAAAATCGTAATCTAATTCTTCTCATAACATTTTACTATGAAGATCTAATATCTTTTGATTGTTAGGCATTGGTAGTTGGTGATGGTGTAAGGAACTACCTGACGCATTGAAATTTGCTCTAATTCAATTAAGAGTGAAATTTTTAAGTCTTTCTCTGGTACAAATAAATTTGGCATGGCGAATTCATTATGAATTTTATATATTATATCATCACACATGACTGGCCAATGAGCATCAAATATAAGTTGAGAATTTCCTACATCACAGAATTAAATGAATTGTTACGAACAACTACCATAATTCAAAACTAGTCGCAGTCAAAGAACTCATTGTTAAAGCTTCTAACCATTCTTAATCATCTCCTAATAAACCAAGAGCTCGACATGTATCTTGACATATTCACATGTACAATATAGTGTGTCACTAACAGTTCTAATAGAATCATAATCTATGCAACCTTTTTGGACATGTGATAATATGCGTAAATAATATAATTCACCATATTCTTGATTGACTTATATTATTCTTCCAATTTTTTTGATGACTGTCCTAAATAAATTTAGATGGAAATTCAATATAAGTTCATTTTTGAGGTCCGCATTGAAGTGAATTAGCTTTAAACCAGATTGTTAACATTGTATCTTCATTCTTTCTTTGATGGAGCACTGATTGAATATTTTGTGATTCACGAAAATTAATATTTTGTTCTGAAGGTAAATGAACCACCAAATGTTGTACTGCTGGATGTTTATGATGAATTGGATATTGAAAAAGTCTCCATACAGATTCATGAGGTGATATATATCTACAATTCAATGTCAATATCTCATCGTCAATTTTTTGGTGTATGCTGACTCTTACTCTATTTGGACCCTTACTTATATATTTGAATAAATATTTGATTAACATTGATTGTGAGCATGATTCAATATTCATATGAGTATTATACCTCAGTAATAATTCACAATTTCTTTTTGAAAGGAATAATTCACGATTATAAGGAGTTGCAAATCGATTGTCAATTTGAACTCCATTTTTTACAACAAATTACGAAGGATTATCCTGTCGTCTATAAATCGGCAGAATATTTGTTTTAAAGTTTTTGTTTCTACATATTGTTTTGGAAAGCACTTGGAACATTTTTCATCTATCATACATCGAATTTTTGGATTTATAGAGCCACATGGTCCGTGAATCATAAAGAACCAAAATCTGCACGAAATTGTTACTCTTAGTATATATTGTCTACAACCCATACAACAAAAAATGTTTATAATATTTAGAAAATAACTTTTACAGAATTCAGATAACCAGAACATAGGGTATCAAATTGAGAAAATAGCACAAAATGAAAGTGGAGTATCAAATGGATTCAAATCATTATTGTACCTACAAAGTGAATCATTACTAGATTGGCTACATGAAGGTTCATTTTGAAGTAAACATTGTGGTACACTTGGACACATAACAAGTTCAGTATTAGGTAGTTGAAAGACTGCACAATGGAATGATTGACAAATTAGTAAATTAAAATGATAGTATTGAATAATATTACTTTTGATTGGGCAAACTTAACCATTAGCAGATTGGGTAGATGAGATCTCAATTTCAGGTACACGTTGTCTCCTGCTTTGCCTAGTACAACGCAACATCCATGTTCAGCATGCAAACGCCAAAAATGAAACCTAGTTATTTGAACAACTAACTATATACAGCAAATTGAGTTGCGGTAGTTGTCGAACGGCAAACTTACACAATATACCTGATTTGCTATATGAGGCATCAGTTTCAAGTACGCTTTGTCTTTTGCTCTGTCTACTATGAGACGACATGAGTGTTCAATAATGTAGGGTGATTTAGAGCAACCGACGAATGTTAATCCTTACTCTTGCAAGCACCCTTTTTTCCATTTTCAAATATTAACAAACACAAACAACGCACAATAAAATATTTGATATGTTAGCACCGGAACAATAGTAGAAAGGAAAAATAGCTGCGAACTCAGAATGATGAAATAACCTGTTAACTCAACAGTAGCCAATTCATTAAATGAATTCCAACTTAGAGAGATTAAAAGATAAAAACAGTGGAATATGATGAAACCTAGATTAGTTTGTGATTGATTATAGAAAGACAAAAATTGGGAAAAAGACAATAGATTGTTTACAGAAAAAGGGAAGGATACATAGAAAAAAGGTTTCGGAACCAATCCATTTCACTATCAGAAAACAATTTCCTTTCTCTTCATTATCATATAAAATTTTGATTCCTCCTGGCCATTTGCTTGGGTATTATATTCAATTTAGCTACGTAAGCTAAAGAATTCTATTCAACCCACAGTCCATACGATACTATATAACAAGTCCATACTTGTGCAACTATAATCCATGAAACAAAACTGAAGAAATAAAATAAAAGAATTGGAAACACACCAGATGCAGAACAGAACTATGAAAATTAATTACAGAATGTGTAACGATCCGAACCAAAATAACGTACTTAAGGACTCATATTAGTCTTACCATGAATGTAAGTGGTTGAGCTTTTAATGAGTTTTTAAACCATTTAATTTGGAATTGGACTTGGGCCTCTTCTCGAGAGTTATAGAGAATTTTAATTCGACCTCATAGGAATTTTCCAGAATTTTTTGGTTAAGCAATCTATTTTTTTTATGATTTTTGGAAGTCGGCATAAGAAAATATTAAAAAAGAAAATATTTTTGGTTTGGTTTAATCTCGACCGTTAGATCATGATGAGATTGAATCTGGGCCGTTGATCAATTGATGAGGTTAGGGGTATAAAATGGAAATTTTGGCCCAAACCTAAACCTAAAAAACCTATCGGGCTCAACCCACGCCACATGCTGTTTACTCTCGCGACTGATCCACACCACATGCCGACTAGACCCGATCAGACTATCATTTTCCAACCACGTACCTTTGATGTTGAGAAAGGTAGGGAAATGTAGCTTGAAGATTCCTTTTTTGTTTGTTGGGATTTTTTGTGAGTTATTGCATGTTTTTAGGGCGACCCAAATCGGGTAACCCGAGGAGAATCGCCGTCGTGCTCGGCAGTTCTTCAGTGGGTTTACGTCACGGGGTCGAAGGGTTATGGAGCTCTCCCTCCCCTGAGTCATTTGGTGGTGGTCACGAGCTCCTTCGTGACTCGATGATAGAGTTTCAAAGCTTTGATTTTCTGACCAATTTTAAGGTTGTGATGTTTGGACGCCGATTCCAGCAAATTGGCAACAAATTGAAGCAAGTAGGTTTAGGGGCTTGGTTGGGCTTAGAGGGAGGATTGCTTTGAGGGGAGGATCGCCACCATTGGTAGCAGTCGTCGAAAATGGATTCTATGGCTTTCACGACAGTTTTGGACCTCAATGTCGCTGATTTGGGTCTTGGTCCAGTTATAGAAGTAATAGGCTTCGTTGAGAGCATTCCAACGAGGTGTCGAACGCCTCCATCAGAGCAGTCATTGCCACCTATGGTGGTGCGTAAGGCCCATGCGCTATCGCCCATAGCGGTGCTCCGATGAGGCAGGATAGAGGATTTATTGACAGGATTTTTGGGGTTGTTTTTAGAGCCGATTTCCAATAGTTTTACATGTTCTAATGTTATCTGATCTGTATTGACAGGACATCGAGATCTCGACCATGGCGAGGGAAATTCCACTGGACCTCAGCAGTAGTCGCAGATTTGTGAGTGGACACTTTCATTTTTACTATCAATTTGCGAGTCTATATTATACATTTTATGCGTTTTCATGATGGCGCACATGATTTTTTTTTTACATATAGCATATTCACAGTTGTTGTATCGATACACTGGCTTCTTGGATGATCCCCGAGATGCTCAGAGAGGGCCAGGGATCTGACCCGAAGATTTACATAGCACCTGGGAGGGCCAGGAACCTGACCTAGGAAGTTTTAGGGCTTAAGGTTGTTTGACCCAAGTCACCGCCTCCACACATTACACAGTACCCAGGAGGGCCAGGAACCTGACCTGGGCATTTACATTTTTAGACTCGCGTCATTTTACGTATATTCTATAGATAAAGGAAAAATAGTTATATTTTCCCAGTTTAAAATGAAACATTATTTTCGTCCACTCACACTAAAAGATTTTATTATTTTATATGCCTTTCCTTGGACTTTTTGGTTTCATATTGCCCAGTTTGTAATTTGTCCGTTGGTTGCACGACATCGACGGTGACCTAGAGTTCGAGTCACACTTGTCTTCTAGTAGCTTCCTAGCTTAGCCTGCTAGTTTTGTATAATATGTAAATTAGAAGTCGCTATGAATACTATGTAGTTTGCTTCCATTTGTGTTATATTTCTAAATAGTCACCAGATTTCTTGTAATCTTCTGAAGTCAGTACATTTGTAGTAAGTACAATAGTTGGGTGATCTGAGAAATTCGGATGGAAATCGGTGCCCCATGGTTTGTTTTTGTGGACTATTTTAGAAGTGTGGTTTCATTGCAGGTTTTGGGTTTCTAGAATTTTTAGGGAAACTATGGAAAATTTTTGGTAGGTTTCGTTGTCGTTAATGCCTAATTCCGGTTCAGGCAACTAAATCGAGGTTGGGACCTTTCAGAACGATAGAAATCGGTGATAGAAAAAAGGAAACGTATGAGACGGGAGAAATAAATTGATGGAAGAAACTGGGAAGAACATATGGAAAAGAGGTTTTGGGAGAAAAGGTAGCAAGGAAAAGGAACAGGAGAGAGAGAGAGAGAGAGAGAGAGAGAGAGAGAGAGAGAGAGAGAGAGAGAGAGAGAGAGAGAGAGAATAAGCTTTATCCATCAAACTGAACTGGCTTTTAGTTATTAGTATAATTTGTCCCATTCCTTGGTATCTTCCATCAAACTGAATTTGATTCTTCAAAGCTACTTTTTGTAGAAAAGTATTTCAGAAAGAATTTAATGATTTCATTCATCCCAATTTTGGGGTTAAATGAAGTTTTACAACTGGTATCCTAATAGGAAAATATTTACACAATCTTATCATATCTACTGAAGTTAATTCCAGTTACAATAGAAATATTCTTTCCAACACTATCCCTCAAGTTGGTGCATAGATATCAATCATGCCCAACTTGTCAATTCATCCTACAAATGTTTGGTGTGATAACCCCTTAGTGAGTACATCCGGCAATTTCACTTCAGAAGTTACAAAGGGAATAGATATAATATTCTTATCAAGATTATCCATGATGAAATATTGATCAATCTCCACATGTTTGGTTCTATCATGCTGTACAGGATTATGAGCTATCTCAATCGCAGCAATATTGTCACAATGCAAATCCATGGCCTTATAAAACTTGAAGCCTAACTCTTTCAATACATTCTTGATCCATAATAGTGCACACACTAGATTTGCCATTCCACGGTATTCAGTTTCAGCACTAAAAGCGGGCAATCACATTCTGCTTCGTACTACGTCAAGTCACTAAACTTCCATCAATATATGTAAAGTATCCAGAAGTAGACGCCTTATTAGTCTTATCACCAGCCCAATCTGCATCAGTATATCATGTGACTACAAACTCACAATTCTTTGAAAACAGTAAGCCCTTATCAGGCGTGCGCAGACTTCAAGTACCTGAGAATACGCATTACAGCATCTATATGTTCTTCACTAGGATCATGCATGAACTGACTGACAACACTTACAGGATGTGCAATGTCAGACCATATGTGTGACAAATAGATTAATCTTTCTACTAACCTCTAATACCTGCCTTTGTTTGTTGGAACCTAGGACATCATTATAACTTGTGATTCATCTCAATGGGAATATTAGCAGGTTTACAATCGAACATTTTGGTTTTAGCAAGGTGATTCCCAACTTGGATCTTGCAACTTTAATCCTCAAGAAATATTTCAATGGACCCAAATCCTTCATTTAAAATTCTTGGAATAAACACTTCTTCAAATCTATCATCTCAACCGGATCATCACCTATAACAACCATATCATCCACATATACAATCAGAGCAGTAATTTTACCACCCTTGTGTTTGATGAAAAATGTATGATTATAGTTGCTTTGTCGATATCCAAACTTCTTTATAGCTCCAGAAAATCTCCCAAACCAAGCTCTTGGAGATTAATTTCTTCAAACCATACAAAGATTTCATCAGTCGACACACTTTTCTAACATCACATGGCCTACAATTGACACCTGGAGGAATGCCCATGTACACTTCTTCTTCCAGATCTCCATTCAAGAAAGCATTCTTCACATCAAATTGATGTGATGGCCTATCATGTCGAGCTGCTAAGGCAATGAGAATGAGTATAATACTGATTTTTGCCTTCGGGGCAAATATCTCCTGGTAATCCATTTCATATCACTATGTGTAGCCTTTCGTAACCAGACATGCTTTATATCGACCAATGCTTCTATCTGCCTTCAGTTTCACTGCATACACCCATCTACATTATATTGTCTTCTTTCTAGGTGATGCAGGAACAGTCTCCCACGTTCCATTATTTTGTAATGCTTCCAATTTTTCATTCATAGCTTGCTTCCACTTTGGATTCGCTAAGGCATCCTGGACATTACTATGAATAGATACTATAGATAATTGATTAACAAACAAGTGCATTGATCCAGACAACCTATGGTAAGATACAAAGCTAGCAATAGGATATTTGGCTTTGGCTTCTATGCTTGGTTCATAACGTTTCTTTAGAATCCTTTTGTTTCCCGTTAAGATCTCCTAGGCATACTAATTTCTATACTACCAAATTCAATGTTATTAGTGCATACATCAAGTGGGACATTGAATTTGATGGAGTAGAAAAGGGGTCTTTATGAGATTGAACTTCAATTTAATGCATTTCATTTTTAGTAGTTGAGGGTATTGCTAGATGGGTTGAAGGAAGCCTTCTGTCCCATTTCGGTTCCATTCTTCGACAGGTCGAGGATATTCCTCGATGGGTCAAAGGATACCTTCTGTTCCATTTTCGTTCCATTATTTGACTGGTTGAGGATGTTGCTCGACGGGTCAAAGGTCACCTTCTGTCCCGTTTTGGTTCCATTGTCCGAAGGGTCAAGAGTGTTCGACGGGTTGAACTGGGTTTCTGCATATTCTGTTTGATTTCTAGCTCCAAGTCTCGTCTCCAAGCTCTCTAATTCTTCAAATTCTTCCAAATTCAGAGGATTTCCTTAATATATACTTCTCTCTCCCTAAAGGGAAGACTCTGAAACTCCCCATGACTAATAAGGTTTAGATTCACGAAACGAGACATCCAGAGAAACATGCTTCTTGTTGAAGAGCGGGCCATTGCAATGATAACCTTTCTAGAATTCAGCGTATTCAACAAAGACACATTTCACTACGCATGGATCAAGCTTGCCTTGCAATTATTTGTTGATGTGAACATACACAGTACACCCAAAAATTCTTGGTTCCAAATTTGACAAAGATGGTGCCTTCAACAGCTCATGCAACTTATGATACGGGTCTGGAACTCAATCACATGAGAGGGAGTGCGAAAAACACAAGGCTTCTCCCCATAGACTTTGAGGGACATTCGTACCAAACAGAGAAGCACGAACAACTTCCACCAACTGTTGATTCTTTCTTTCAGCTAATCCATTATGTTGAGAAGTATAAGCAATGAAAGTTTGGTGCCTAATCACGTGAACACCCAAATACGCAGACATGTCACCATTCACATACTCTCCACCATTATCAGATTGAAGGACTCGGATTAGCTGCTGGTACTGGGTTACCACCATCTTGTGAAATTCAACAAATCTGGCATATACTTCACTTTTATCAAAGAGACCCAAGTCATTCTGGTATATTTATCAATAAAAATCACAAAGTAACAAAATCCAGAATGAGAAGAAGTTCTTGTAGGACCCCAAACATCCGAATGAATTTTCATGAAAGAAACATAACATTTATTCAAACTGGGAGAATAAGTAACACGATGACTCTTGGCTAATTCACAACTTGAAATCTGATTCATCAACAATCAAAAACAAATGAGGTTGTAACTTCCTTAGATATCCAAAATTCAAATGGCATAAGCGATGATGTCATAACCACACCGCTTCTTTGGCTTTATTCAAACTACTGGTACTGTTAGCTTGACTGATCTACGCCTGTCCCCTGCTTGTCAACTCCAGGTAGTACAATTTCCCCCTTCTAACACCATAACCCATAGTCCTCCTTGTCAAAATGTTCTGAAAAATACAGAAATCGGAATAAAAGGTTACAAAGCAAGAGAGGGCTTTAGTGATTTGAATTACTCATAATAGGTTATATGTTAGAGAAGGAACAACAAGGACGGAATCATGAGTTATTTCATGAGAGAGTTGAAAAGATCATTCACCAAGAACAGGAGAAGGAGAACCATCAACAGTAGAGACAACATATTCAAGAGAGGTTTTAATGGTGTCAACAACACTAGGATTATTTGTCATATGATCAGTTGCACCAGTATCAACTAACCAAGATCTGCCCGCAGATAATGTGGTAAGAGAAGATGTCGTACCCCCATTACCTATTTCGAAGATGAGTGCAGATGGTTGTGTTGGTGATTCAGTGGTAGTTAAAGCCGTTTTGGGGATGTTCTTGCGCAGCCTCCGGGTAAAGTTCCACCGTTCATGGTATCCAACGATTTCATAGCATCGTTCTTTTGTATGACCAACCTCTTGATAATAAGTACATGTGAAATTCAGGAATTTGGCAGGGGGCTTTCCACCAGAATGAGAAGGACCAGAAAAGCCAGAGGGGGACCCTAGCATTGCTGAGACTGTGTTGCATTGGTAGCACTAGATGATGAAGTGGAGGTGGCCATGACAAAGGCTTCAGATGGAGGTGTACAAAGTGCGGCCCGGTTACTTTGGAACCATCTCACATGGGCATACGTTTGCTCAAGATCCAGCTTTTGTTCCCTCCTCAAGAGTTCTTCACTTACTTGACTGAATTCACCATCAAGTCCCATCAGAAACATGTAAACTCGTTAGCGGGTCATACATGAGGATTCATTCACAACTCCATCAACAGTGTCATAAGATTGTGTCATGCGTTGATCCATCTCATCCAACCATTCTACAAGTTGATTGTAGTATGTTGAAAGAGGTTTTTCATTCTACTTCGTCGTATAACATAGGCAATGAAGCTCAAAAATTTGGATTTCACCTGATTCATCATAGTATGTCTTGTACAAGGCATCCTAGATTGCCTTAGTTGTTGGCAATTGGAGGTACTGCTTCGTTAATCTAGGGGACATGTTCTCAACAAGCCAACACTTCACTTTGCCATTGGCAATAGCCCATGTTTAATACTCGGGTGAGAAGTGCAAGCTTGTTCTATCCTTCAATACGGATCTTCATGAATCCAGACCAACTAGAATAGTTGGTTTCAGTTAAGAGTTCGTCAATGGGAAAACCAGAGTTGTCTTGAATGGTGTTGTGGTAGTGTTGATGATTGTGAATGACGGTTGCTTCGTTGTTTTGGATGATTGCTCCTCCATAGTTATCGGCGAATATATTCTCGTTCTCCATCTCTTCAAGTTTTTCAGAATTTAAAATTCAGTTTCAGATTCAGATACAACAGAAGAAAAAAAATTTGGTGGTGGTTCAAGGTTTTCAATTCAATTCAGGATTTTTCAAATTCCAAGAATTCGGCTCTAATACCAAATAGAAAAAAATTTCAGGGAGAATTCAATGACTTCATTCATCCCAATTGTGGGGTTAAATAGAGCTTTACAAGTGGTATTTTTTATAGAAAAATATTTACACAATCTAACCATATCTAACGAAATTAATTCTAATTACACTAAGAATATTCTTTCCCACACTTTTGAATTTTGAGTGCTACCTGTAAACATTTTTCCTTGGTTCCGGCGCAAATCTCAATCAAGCTACTCCATCCAGCTAATGAAGTACCACAAATGGTCAAATGGTGATATGGTTTTCTTTGAATTTCCTGATCCTTGAGGCTCTTTGGGAGGAAGTATATGGCGTAGGATGTAATTTCATATTTGACATAGAATCAGATGGAAAAGGTTGACAACCTGATCCCAGTTTTCAACTCAGGTGACTCACCTTATGACGCGGGTCACAATCCCTACGTTATACTTCTACAGATCCATTATGACCAAAAACTACGAAAGTACGAAGGACTAGTTGAATGGAAATGCGATGTTAAACTTAAATTTTATAATTAATACTCTTTGAGATTCACTCTACAGTCTACAGAGTCGAATTTAGGTTGAGCCAACCGTCGCAACGGATCTCTTAAATGTCCCAAGTTTAGGCTAGTCCTTGATGCAGTTTTGTGGGGAAAGATTAGAACATCCATTTCCAATTCATGAATCGATGTTCTGAACTCTGAAGTCTAAAGTATGTGTACGTGATTATGATATTGAAACTATGCAAGAGAAATCATTTTTGTTAAATTCACGCTTTATTAAGAAATAAAGATTAAAACATTTATTCAAAGCTCATGATATGTATTGTATAGCACTTACTAGTTTTTTTTTTTTTTGACCTAGGGAGATTCATTAAGCAGAAGGGGAGGCTGGGAAGACATCCACAAGAACAGACTCTTGGGTGTGTAAATCAACAATATCATAAACTAAAGCAGAACTAAAGGAGGGAGGATAACTGACAAGCCAATTATCAGGGAGCACCCTCCTGGAGGCTAGAGCTGCAATAGCATCAGGAGCATAATTAGCCTTTCTGCTGGACCATGTCCAGTGAATCGAATCAATCCTAGAAGCAAGGGAGAGGATATGACCTATGAGAGGAGAAATGTAGAGATGCTTAAGCATAAGAATATACATCTATATATCTATATATGTATATATATACTTTTCTTATGATGTAGCTAATTACAACCAACCAACGTGCCCAAACTAATTTACATGCTATATATCTTCCATGCATGGCATTTATTGTTAAACTGAATATTCCTATGTATGCAAATTATATACTGATGTAGAGTATAACAGATTGTATATGAACTATATAATTGACTTAAATGATATGATCGATCTTACTTTTCAATTCCTTGTTATCCATTCTTGTTTCTCCCGATTACACCTTTAGGTTTCTCATAGTAGTGGCTCTATATATTGATGAGAATCAGATTGTGTATCAGCAGGTTCAAGAGCATATGTATATATATAGATTTGACATTGACAGTTTTCTTCCACAAAGAAAACTGTATGTCAATATTTGAATTCAAATAAAGCTCAACTGTTTTTGATCCTAATATGTAGAAATTTGAATTCATACGTGAAACTTTCCATAGCTAGTTCAGTCAACTAGTTTTTCCATGTTTCCACACTTTACATATCAAGTTCCTCTTACAAACTCCCACTGAACTTGATATTTATGCAAAGCAGAAATATGAAGAACATAGTCAACTTCTCAAATATGTACTTGAGCAATCTGTGCTATGTACATATAATTGATTCTGTCAATCATACTATGTCTACAAAGAAAATAAGAACAATTGGCATTTTGGAAAGATACCAGTATTCCTACATCACAGTGCAGTATAATATAATCACATGAACATGTATGAAATAATTAGTTTCAAAGATGCTGACTCTTAATGCTCGATCTTAACAGCATACTAATTCTTAAGTAATTTTCATATATCCAACTGTTACCTATGCTGCAGATATACTTATTGATTTCTTAATCTGCAATTTGCATTTTCAATCAATAGCAACATATACGAAATACTTATAAATGGAAATTCTGAATAATCTTCCTGATTCTTTATTGGAGTACATATAGTTATACAATGACATGTTTGATAAAATCAGAAATGGGCGATGCTTTAGTGAATGGATCTGCTCCTTTGTCCCAATTTTCAGTACAACAGTTTCTTTATTCTCAAAACTTTCTCTAGCTAAATAGTACTTCACATCAATGTTTCTAGAACCAAAAGATCTTTTATTATTCTTTGCAAAGAATACTGCAGAAGAATTGTCACAATAGACTTTCATAGGTCTTTTAATTGATTCTAGTAGATCGAGTCTTGAAATGAAATTCCGTAGCCATAATGCATGTCTTGTTGCTTCAAAAATGGTAATATATTCAGCTTGGAAAGTTGATGTGGCAATGATTTCTTGCTTGGATGTCTTCCATAAAATTTCTCCTCCAACCATCTTAAAAATATAACATGATGTGGACTTTAAGTCATCAATGTCTGACTTGTAGGATGCATCATTATATGCCTTGACCTCCAATTCTTCATTTTCTAATTTAGGGTAGACCAACCGATGGTCTTTAGTTTTCTTCAAATATCTTAATACCTTCTTTCCTGCTACCCAATGCTCATGCCCAACATTTGGTTGAAACCTAGACAACATGTTTGCTACAAAAGCAATATCTAGTCTTGTGCATACTTGAGTAACATGAGGCTTCCTACTAGAATTACATATGGTATCTTCTTCATGTTCCTTCTTTCCAGTGCATTTTTAGGATGCTGATCTTTGTTCAATTTATCTCCTTTTGACATAGGACAGTCACCACATATGCATTGTTCCATTCCAAAATGTTGCAGCACCTTTTCTATGTAGTTTCTTTGTGAGAGTCCAAGAACACCTGCTTTTGAACTTCTGATAATCTCAATTCCAAGTACACAGTGTGCCTTCTCCCATATCTTTCAGGTCAAACTTGTCTTTTAAGAAATCTTTTGTTGCTTTCAAAAGACTAATGCTGCTACTAGCAAGGATTATGTCATCAACATATAAGACCAGTATAATAAAATCACTCATACTGGTCTTTATATATATGCTTTCATCTAACAAAGCTCGATATCAGAGGTTAGTTGGGAGGTTAATTTACTTATCACACACTAGACCTGATCTTGTTTATGTTGTTAGTATGGTGAGCAAGTATATGCACAATCCTAGTGAGGATTTTATGAATGTTGTGATACGAATCTTGAGGTACTTGATGAAGTCTGCTCTTGGTAAAGGTTTTGTATTTCGTAAACATGGAAAATTGGAGACTAGTGGGTACACTGATGCAGATTGGGTCAAAAATAAAATAAGGTTATAGAATGTTGACGTGATATTTGAAAAGCCCAAAATTTACTGTTGGCCCGTCTAGTTCTATTGGATTAGAGGTGGGCACGGGATGGGTCGGGTCAATTTTTGGGCATCCCTATCCCTATCATGAACGGGACAGGATTGAGCATTTTAGAAATCCATCACAATCCTCTCGAAACCTAAACGAGACGAGATGGGATGAGACGGGTCCAATTTTGGAGCCTAATTTAAAATAAATATTTAATGGAGTATTTCACAACAAAAAAATAAATGTGATGGGACGGGCCAAATTTGGGACACAATATAAGATAAATATAAGACCTAGAAATCTACAACTATGCAAAGTAATACCATTTTACTGTACTTAATGTTTAATTAGAAGAAATAAAACTACAAGAAATTTTATTTCATGTTTAATTGAGACATTTAGTTTCTATTATAAAGTAGTGTAATACTTTGATAGTTGTAGAGTAATTTTTTTTTTGGTTGAATTGCTAATTGTTTGATAATTTAATTAAGGGTTAAGAAATATAAATATTATAGTTGTGGGAAAAAAGAAAGCACCTCACACGCCTAAAAGACTTTGGATTAGGGTTTTCGAGTTCAGCCTGTTCGGTGGCTCACCTCTGTGTCGCCGGCCTATGGCAATGGCACTGCAGTGTGAGTGCAATCGGACAGGTTTCGTCACGACATGATGGTGTGTTCGGGTATAATCGATTGTGTTTTGGTTGGTTGTGGTGGTTTTGTATCCCCATTATAGAAGTGCCGAGTTTACTCGATCGTTCTATAGCTTCGGTCCAAGGTAGGTGGGTTGCAGTGGAGATTGGTGTCATCGTCTTCTTAAGAGGTCAATGGTTCGCTTAGTGGAATCAGTGGGCAGGGGTCAGTAGCAAGCAACACGTTCGTGGGTTGCTTAGATCTAGGCTAGTCCGATTTGGTTTGGCGTGAAGGGTTGCTGCCGATCGAAGGCTCATGGTAAGAGGTCCAGTGAGGTTTTGGTGAGCCACGATGGTGGTCATGGGAAGTCGTTAGTGGCGGATAGAGGGACGAAGAAGATGGGTCATCGACGGTGGTCTTGGGGATGGAAGATCAGTGTGGCTGCTAAGCCTGGTCGAAGTTGGGCCTAGGGATTAGCCCTGGGCTTGTACTGGATTGTGTTTTCTTATGTTATATTTGTTAGTTTGTGTTGTATGTTTGTTTTTTCAGTGTCAAAAATAAATCCCAGGTTAGCGGGATCAGTTAGGCAATTGTGTCAATTTGTCTGTGTGTGCACCCTTAGTACCCAGTTAAGCCTATGTTGGTGGCGAGCTTAAGATCAGTGTGGCTACTAAGCCTGGTCGAAGTTGGGCCTAGGGATTAGCCCTGGGCTTGTACTGGATTGTGTTTTCTTATGTTATATTTGTTAGTTTGTGTTGTATGTTTGTTTTGTCAGTGTCAAAAATAAATCCCAGGTTAGCGGGATCAGTTAGGCAATTGTGTCAATTTGTCTGTGTGTGCACCCTTAGTACCCAGTTAAGCCTATGTTGGTGGCGAGCTTTGTTCAAATGGTCACTCCCACCTAGCGTTTGGATGAGAGGAAGTATCGATGTTTGTCGGTGGCAGATTGAGAAGTTATTCTAGATCGGGTACTGATAGATTGCTTTCGCAGGAGAAGTTATTTTCTGGATTGCCGGGAAAGCTATTCGATCTTTCCATTTCTCGCTATTACTTAGAAACATATAGAATGGTCGTAAATGAGCTGTTCTATGTTATTTGGCGCGTGTTTATCTACATAGTTATCGTATGATATCTTGTTATTATTCGAGATGTTCTATATGAACTCATTGTAATATGGGGTTCAGTTTTATGCCTCCATATGTATTCAACACTCTTATTAATCAACACTCTCATTAATTAAGGTTCGAGGGTTGCCGCACCGTCATATTAAAAAAAATGTATAATTTTTAATAAAATAATAAAAAATAGAAAAAATATATTATGATTTCAAAATCAAACCGAAATCCCTTCTTAAAAACAAAAGAGACGGAGCAGAATGAGACGAGATAGATTCAGAATTTGTGAGATTGGTGTCCACCCACGTTATACCAAGTCTATTCATTTGAGGAGAGAACTCAGTGAGCGTCATCGAGAAGATGGTGGCGCTCGTCAGGTTGAAGACCATCATCAAATTGGGTCACTGGACATTTGCTTCCAAGGTCAAAACATACGCTGTCGGAGACCTAAATCCCTCACTTTACTCTCTTCATAATCACCACTTCCTCTCCACAGAATCGTTGGTTTCGGCAAAGCAGAATCTCACAGTGAATTATCTCATCAAATCTTGTGGGTTGTCAGCAGAAGGCGCAGTTTCAGCTTCCCGCCGTTTGAGGCTGCGATGCCCACGAAGAGCAGACGCTGTTTTGGCTCTCCTCAGAGACCAAGGCTTCTCCAAAACCCAGATCTCAAAGGTCTTCAGGTCTCGCGCAGAACTCCTCAATGCGGATCCGGAAAAGACCATTTTGCCCAAGCTCCAGTATTTCACCTCTCTTGGAGTTTCAAAAGATGACCTTGCCAAAGTAGTGGCTTCCAATCCGGCGCTTTTGGCTCTGAGGCTGGAGACCCGGATTGTACCCACTTACAGCTTTCTCAGGACGACATGTCTGCTCTCTCATAAACATGTTGCAAGTATTTTCAAGCGCTGCTCTAGGTTATTCTTGGAAGGCCACACCAAGAATGTGGTGCCAAATATTGCTCATTTGAGAGAATCAGGTGTGTCCGAATTTTACATTTCCAAGTTGCTAGCTCATTTTACACGACTTATGATGTCAAAGCCTGAAGAGTTTGTTCTAGTTTTGCGTGAGGTTGAGGACATGGGATTTGATATGAACACGAGACCTTTCGTGGATGCATTAGGTTCACTGGGTATTAAGAATAGTAAGTCCATAGTGAATAGAAATAGGCAAGTTTATATGTGGTGGGGTTGGTCTGATGAGGATGCTAGAGCTGCCTTCGAGAAGTGCCCTCAGTGCATGATTGTTTCGGATAAGAAAATAATGCAGGTGATGGATTTTATAGTGAACAAGATGGGATTGCCTTCAACTTGGATTGCCAGAGAATCGCACATCCTCAAATACAGTTTGGAGAGGAGAATAATCCCAAGGTGCTCCGTTGTTAAACTTTTGCTATCGAAAGGGCTCTTAAATGAAGACGCCAATATATGTCGTGTGGTGATTCTGTCCAAGGAGCAGTTCTTCGAGAGTTTTGTAACAAAGTTTGTCGACCAAGTACCACAATTGCTCAGTGTTTATCAAGGGAACTCGGATATATTTTGATTTGGGTGAGCACTTTGTTTCTGACCCCAAGCATTTAGCATCTTGCTTTCCAATCAGAACATCTTAAGGTTTGTTTCTGTCTGTGGTACTACCTTTATTTGACAGGTTGTCCTTTCAAAAATATCATCAATCAAGAACATAGTTTTGTAATTCTGAAGGTAACTGCATTTTGCTCGACTCTTTAAGGGAATTGGAATTGCTTCACGAGGCATCATACATGGTGACTAGAAAGAGATTGGTTGAATAATCAGCCTTCTAACTAGATGTCTACGGGTAGTGGGCACGGGATATCAATGTTTCTTATATTTGAGGAGCTGATAAGATGCCGTTTTCAAATTTGTACTTGTGAGTTGTGACATAGGTGGCTATGCATATCAACTTTTTGTTTTTAGTAACCATTCTCTGATCTCAATGATTATCAACAACGAGAGCTGACAAAAAAATTCTATGATTTCAGATCTGTGCTCTTTGATGAGACTTAAGACCAAGTGTCACGAGTTTCATTTAGTTCTTCCCATTTACATTTTGGCTGCTCTGTTGTTTTCCATCTGTTCCACTTTGGGGCCGTATTTGTTTTTGGGGGTTGCCACACTGTTTCCCCTGGCAATGGTTTCTATATTTCTTTAACTCAGTCAATTTTACCTTTGGACTCTGAAAGTTTCTCTGTGAAAAGATGACATCTGATATTATTGATCCCTGCTTAGCAACTTCTCATGAGTTGAAAAAAGGTGTACTGTCAAGAATTTAGTGTTCTTGCCAATGTGATTTCCCACGTTTCATCAAATGTTGAAATATATTGTACATTTGTACTAGACAAGGAGGGACTCCCCCAGACCAGCAAAGGCTGATCTTTGGCATGAAGTAATTGGAGGTGGCTGGACTTTGGCGTGATTACAACATACAGAAGAGAGCACTCTGCATCTTGTGCTCAGGCTGAAGGGAGGTATGCAGATCTTTGTGAAGATTTTGACCGGCATGACTACTTCTCTCGAGGTGGAGAGCTCCGATAAGATTGATAATGTGAAGGCCAAAATCAAGATCAGCAGAGGTTAATCTTTGCCTGAGAGCAGCTGGAGGATGGTCGTAGACTCACGGGTTATAATATCCAGGACTGGTTCTGCGTCTTCGTGGTGGTGATTTCTGGGAAGTCTTGTTGTGTCATAGCTAATACGGCTGGTTTTCTTTGTTATCTGTGATCATATTTTTTAAGTTTCTGGGTTGTTTGGCAGTGTTTGCCATGTTTTGTGTCATTGTGCTAGTCCTTTCTTGATCTTTCGTTTGTCTGTGTGCAAGACTTATCTACGTAATAATGTGATGATCTTTTAGTAATTCTCTTTGTCACCGTATGTGGGATTGTTCTTTGGAGAAGTTTGTCTTGTTATCTGTCCAATGCTCATAGGATTGTTGCAATTGATGTCCTGGTGGTTAGTAGCTTCAATCAGTTCCATGAAATTGAGCTGCCCAGATATGTGGTGCTGTCAGTTTAACAACATGGTTGTTGATCCAGGGGATCGCATTCTTAAGATCAGTATCTAAAGATGAGAGTAACGTGTACATGCCAAGTTTCGGAAGAAAGGAGAAGGTTGATTCATATAGGAGCTGTAAATTCATTAAAATAGTAGTTGTCTATTGAAAAATAGATGCGTGTTCATAGTATTTGTGACTTGTGTCTACTTATAAAATCCCAAAGTTCTAAAAGGCGACGTTAGGCGAAATTAGGCGGTAGAGTTACTGCTTAGCGCTTATGCGTTTAGACGGAGTTTAATCGGTAATTAAGCGGTAATTAGGTGGATCATTTTTTATATATATTTAATTAATTATATATTTATATGGTATATTGTAATTTGAAACATAAAGTAAAAATTATAAAGAAATATCATAAAAATTCTAAATTAAGTTTATAAAGAAATCCAATTAACAAGAATCCCAAGAATATGAAATTATCTATTTTGAAGCTGATAATTCACAAATCACAGTACATTATGAGTTTATGACAATGAAGGTTACATTATAAACTTGCAACCATGGAAACCATTCAAACATAAAACTTCACGGAATCAACCATGACTCTTTCATAGAATCAAGTTTTGTTTGTGTGATGGCCATACACACTATGCTCCTACCCACATTTAACCATATCAAATTATCAACATATAACAAACAAGGATGACGATGGTGGACGGCAAGTGGCGGCGACGGCAGCGATCAGCGAGCGGCGTCCAAGTCGTGGCGTTTGCAGAGGGAGAGAGACGATGTTTCGCGAAAGAAATTGGATTAGATTTTCTATTTAGAATTCATTCCTTTGCGTTGTACCTCTTAATTTAAAAAAAAAAATGCCTAGGCGGTGTTTGGGCCTAAATAAAATATTTACTTTGGGCCTGGATGGTCGAGGTCTGGCGAGCGGCCCATCATGTTGTAAGTTCCTGTCAAGGGAGTTAAGTATAAAGTGTCTAGCGAGTTTCGTATCAAGCTTCGCTGGGAGAAGACTTAGAGTTCTATTAGAACCATGTTTTATCGAGCTGGTTCCACGCGGCTTAGTTTCTGTCATAACTAGTTGATATTTGCAGGACTCTTAGAGGAGTTGTGGTGGAATTGGAGTACCTATGAGTGGTATAACACGTATGCTGGTATGGAGATTCAGATAAGATTACAAGAGCGAAGGAGTTAGAAATAGAATCAATGACTGATTAGTAAGCGAGTATATAAGGAAGGCAAGGATCTTATGAAGAGCCCCCCTGAACAATCAATCAAACATCCTTGCTATACGCAAACAAACCTAGACGGTTATCTCGTCCTCGAGATTCCTATCTATCTTGCAACCAGAAGGTCTGAGTGCTGTTCACCTATAGAGTGAAGGTATTTACGACTCCAAGGAAGCAATTGCAACCTGAAGGTTGAAGAGCGGCTCACTTGTATGCTGAGAGCTTGAATACTCAAAGGAAGCGAGTGTTCTCAAACACTTCATCAAGAGATTGCTCTACTCTACACGAAAGACGTGGGAGTATCGATTTCTGGATTTAGCAGAGAGGTACACATATCAAAGTCCTAGGTTTCTAGGCAAAAAGAACCTATTCGAGCAGGGTTGGTGCTCTCCCTGTTCTAATCGCTTACTTAAGAAGTCAGGCGGCTGTAATCAGTCCAAATTCCGTTGAAGAACGGTGGCACGCCAGCACACGAAGCACAAGCAGGATAGACCGGTTCACGCGGTTAAGACATCCGAGATAAAAGAGACTGCTTCGCGGGAAAGGTTTCTCCCGAGAGATATTTCTGCATCGAACATTTTGGCACGCCCAGTGGGACTGTCAATACTTTTTTGCGTCTCTAAGCGACAATTGGAGACCCTTATTAAAGGGTTTATCCTCAGTGTCGTAAACATCCACAACTGGTATACCGTGAACACACTTCTAGTCAGTGTCGTTCACTAAGTAATCAAGCGATTGAGATTATCTTCGCTAGCGACTTCAACACTATGGATTTCGTACCCCTAAGTGAAGCGGAGATAAAGGCGCTCACGTATGAGGAATACGTGGCCTATGCAATAAGGCGGGACTTACACCACACTAGTAGTTTTTGATTGTTCGAAGATAGACTTGGGCAACAGACAGATCATCTCGCTGCTCAGACTGACTCCATAAAGGAGATAGCGAGTAGTATTCGGAATATACGGATAGATTTGAATCAGGAACAAGAGGATAAAGAATCCATAAACGCTCAGGTAGCTAGTTTGGCAGAGGGTCAAGAACGCCTACGGACTGATGTCCAGAGCCTTTTAGACAAAGGATTGGAAGAATATCGCCGGTCAGCGGCGGCTACCACTCAAAGAGTTGATAGGGACCTGACTTCTCTAACCAAAACCGTATCGGACTTGGCTAGGAAAACCAGGCGAACAGAGGATTTCTCTGTTGAGTGGGAGACACGTATAAATAAGCTCATGGATGATTGCAAAGTAAAGATATCCAAAAAGCATGAGTCTTACGAAGCACCGTTTCCTCCGACCAAAGACGATCCTAATGAATGGCATTGGCCAAAGTTCTATAAACACCAGACCTTCCAGACATTCTCTGGTGATGATGATGCTAATGCGGCAACACATTTGGCTTACTTTACCTTGCAGCTAGGCCAATTTGCCGAGGATGAGGGACTCAAGTTAAGGGTCTTCGGATCATCATTATCAGGATCAGCCCTCGTGTGGTACACTGGCATCGAAAAGGGTTCGATCAGTACATGGAAGGAGATGGAGGCCTTATTCATAGACCACTTTGGAATGGAATGGCCAGAAACTACTGTAGGAAAATTGGCTTCTCTTAGCCAATCAGTGACCGAAAGTCCGGTCACCTTCCTCCATCGTTTCCGTTCAGAGTACAACCTGTGTAAGACCCCTCTAAGCAAGGAAGAGGTGGTCGAGATGGCCAAGAATGGGCTGGAGAACACGTACCACCAGCTATTCTTAAATACCAAGTATTTCTCTCTGAATGAGTTCATTGCAGCGGTGACCAGAGCTTACAGCAACATGCAAGAGAGAGATAACAGGAAGAATGCGTCAAAGGGGACGTATAATAATAGAACCTATGACAGGTTAAAGCCAAAAACAGTGGCTTATGTGGAACAGATAGACGACCAGGAAACAGATTCTGATGACGACCGAGTGGGGGCTGTTGATTTAATGACAAGTAAAGTGCTAAAACCCCGCAAACTTCAGAAGAATAGAGGTCCCATCAAACTCTCGACATTGGCTTTTACTAAGCCAGAGTTCGAGAAGTACACTTATGATGCCAACATGGCTCATGAGATACTGGACGAACTATACGGTCTGCGCGTTGTCAAGGCAGACTTCGGACCGCTCCCCACAGCTGAACAATTGAAGGGTAAAAAATACTGTAAGTTCCATGGAGCATGGAACCACCTTACCAAAGACTGTATTAAGCTGAAGGACCAGATCCAGAAGTGGATCAATGAGGGAAAACTGGAGTTGGAAGGTTCGTCCAAGACAGCAGCATTAGTGGATTCTGAGCCATTCCCTGCTCCACAGGTGAACATGGTTGACGTGAGTTGGCCATCACCTAATAGAATCCTTCAAGAAAAGGAGGCTTGGAATCAACCAGCCTACTTAACCTATTCATTCAAGACGGACATGGTGGATGAATACTTGGATAGGTTGAAGGATATGGGGTTGATCTTCTTCTACCCAGTCTATAAGCTTAGACATCTACGGTACGAGGGGCCAGCCCAACACTTTTGTAGATTCCACAATCACTTCGGCCATCGAACATCGATGTGTTCAACCCTGAGAGATAAGATCCAGGGCCTGATTAATTGGCAAGTGATTGTGATCAACGAAGAAGGAGAGATGGATTTTCACCCCGAATACCCTCACAAAACGCCGTCTCCTCCGGTCACAGAACCTCCCGTCAGCAGTACTTCTTCAGAACATAATCAAGATATAGTGATTCAAGTGAAGAAGAAGTCCAAGCGAAGGACCAGGCGAAGTATAGCCTTTGTTCGACCCAAACGGACACGCATTACATATGACGCGTCCTGGCGGGAAGAGATATTTGAAAAACTATGCCTAGAAGGGATAGCAGTGGTACCTGATAACTAGGGATCACCAGACCCACATCCTGATGATGTTAGGGGTCTCCCCTATTGTCAATATCACCACAAATGGGGAAGTCACACTACAGCTGCCTGTAGAGATCTGATGTACAAGATTCAGCAGTTGATAGACGAAGGAGCAGTAGCGATCGAACAAAAGCCTTCGCTCAACTTGACGACTCTTATCCCCATGATAGTTGGAATGCTGGACGTAACAGATAATAAAACAAACAAGAGGAAACAGTCAAACGACCAACCAACTGCTGGCGAAAATCCACCTCGTACACCAAAAAACAAAGGAAAAGAAAAGGTGGACCCTAAAGCAGACTCGCCAGTGGCCCTTTGTGCACACTGCAAATTGAGAAGTGGATTGAAGATCTCTTTTGAAGAGCTGGCTCAGGCAGCCAAAGCCTTCCCGGAATTATTCTCTAATAAAGATCATCAACCCCAACAATCAAGGCAAATGGACACCCCAGCTCCCAAGCGATCAAGAGCAACCAATCGGGCCAGTGTGGCTAAGCCAATTGAGCCTAGAGTTGCTGATACGCTCACCAAGCCATATGTTCCTCCAGCTTCAAGGAATATCACAAAGGAGGATGTCTGGTATATAAGGGAGAAGGGAAAGACAGTCGAGGTAACTCCAAGCAAGAGGAGAAACCTGCAGTGACGCTTTGGTAGGGCCAAGAGAGCATTGGATGCTTACGAGGCTGGCCTTATCAAGGAAGAAGACCTGGAGTTTCCTCCAGAAGTGCTGCAAAGAAGGTTGAACACCCTCGCAGCAAATCCTTTAGTGGTCTTTGGAAAGAAATCTCACGAGCCAAAGTAAGAGCCCAAAGACCCGGGGTTTTCGAAAGAAACCCAGAGTTAGGACGTACAGGTAAAGAGCTCGAACCTATTCAAGAGGTTCATCGTGTGGTTACTAAACAACAGCCAGTAAGGAGACGCCTTACTTTTGAAGAAGACACGGTGAAGCAAGTAGGGCTCAAGACACCTCCCAAGGGAACAGAGGATATAAAGAAACAAAGTACTCCAAGCAAACCACCAGTCTTGAAATGGAAACCAAGGCCTCTAGTTGTGGAAGAACAGGCAAAGGCCAAGAACGTAGTCCCGGTTCCCAAGGAAACGACTACACCACCACCACCAGCTATCAATCCTACTCCTGAGGATGTGATACAGCAAGTTGCTCACCTCGAAGTGACTACAGGGTCTAACGAGGTTGGACAGTCGTTAGTTGACGGAGATAGCTACAACAACGACGAGGAGTTAGTGGACTATGGCGAGGATGAGGACGAAGAGGCACAAGATTGCATCGAGGAGGACACTACAGCCATTAATATGGTGTATGTTCTATCCTCCAAATATGCTTTGCCCTCACCAGCACCAAGAGATGAATCCAGGAACATCAGTAGCGTGATGTTACATGACGAAGAATCAAAAGTGCCAGACAATCCCACATTGGATGACACACCAGAACTGGATTCATCAGAAAAGAAGGGACAAATGATGTTCTCTAAGCCCACCATTGACATGGCCATGCACATGCGGCCACTATATGTCACAGGACAGGTCCAATGAGTCCAATTAAATAAACTTTTGGTGGACTCAAAGGCAGCGGTGAACATCATCACCTTTAAGGCATTAGCCCTTATCGGTGTTCCCAAGTCAGCTATCCAAGAGACCTCGCTGAGTGTCAGGAACTTCCAGGGTAGCATAACAAAGACCTTGGGAATTGTCTTCCTACAGGTACACATCGGGATAGCCTCGGGCACTTACACATTCTTTGTGGTGGAATGTACATCACCATATAGTGCAATCCTGGGACGAGACTGGATCCATCGAAGCTATTGTGTACCATCCTCACTTCATCAACAGATGCTACAGTGGAATATGGAGTCAGGCGAAGCCGAACTGGTCAACGCTGACCCTCGCCCATATTCCGTTTCTGCTAATGCACTAGAAGCCAGGTATTATCACAGTAACCTTAGGCCATTGGAGGTATGTGGCGTTGACAGTAAAGGCCGCCCAATGGGTGTCACGGCCTCTGAATTAGCTCAGTGGGGGATTGTTCAAGCAAATCAGGATAGTCAAAGACTCTACACCATCGAGCTACCATCCAGACGTTCTCCATGAATGGGTCTCTATCAGAAATAGAGACCGAGGCTTGTCTTTCGTTGCACGAACGTTTTCATAACTTTATGTTAGAAAGCCAAGCCTTCGAGAAGGTTCCAATGATTGCAGCATTGGAATATGTGGATGAAGACGTTTTGCAAGACTTAGAGGAGGAGGGCGAAATTCAACTAGCTCCAGCAGCCTTAGATGACATACCTCCTAAAGTCAAGGATCCCATCGAACACATTCAGATTGGGACACAGGAAGAGCCAATGTCTGTGGCTATCAGTACTTTCTTGGAGCCTGAAGAGAGGCTCAAGATGATTGAATTGCTAAAAGAATACACAGATTGTTTTGCAGAGAAATACGAGGACATGCCTGGTCTGTCACCAGATTTGGTTTGTCATAACTTGCCTATCATCGAGGGAAAGAAGCCTGTGAAACAAGAAATGCGTCGCATGAACACAGAGACAGCAATTCTGGTCAAAGAGGAAGTTGAAAAAATGCTCAAGTCAGGGATTATACGAGTAGCCAAATATAACGAGTGGCTGTCTAATATAGTTCCAGTCAAGAAAAAGAATGGGAAGATGCGAGTATGCGTCGACTACAGAGACTTGAACAATGCAACCCCTAAGGATGCTTATCCTATGCCAGTAGCTGATTTGTTGGTTGACTCAGTTGCCCACCATGAGATGTTAACATTCATGGATGGTACTGCCGGATATCATCAAATCCCAGTGGCTGAAGAGGATAGACATAAGACAGCGTTTCGATGCCCAGGCTTTGCTGGTGTTTTTGAGTACGTGGATATGCCATTTGGACTCAAAAATGCAGGGGCAACCTACCAGCGAGCAATGAATTTGATCTTTCATGATCTTATTGGTAAGACCATGGAGGTATATATAGATGATGTGGTAGTCAAGATGAAACGTAGAAGTGACCATTTTGAAGACTTGAGACAAGTATTTCTCAGAATGAGGCAGCATCAACTGAAGATGAACCCAGCCAAATGTGTGTTTGGCGTCCAGGCAGGTGACTTCCTGGGTTTTCTGGTCCATCAGCGTGGGATTGAAATACCGGATGACAAAAAACAAGCGGTTATCAGTGCAGCCCCACCAAAAAGTAAAAAGGAGCTACAACGTTTATTAGGAAAAATCATTTTCTTACGACGTTTTATCGCCAATGCCGCTGGGAAAACACAATCATTCTCTACTCTCCTCGAGCTTCAAAATCAGAAGGATTTTGCATGGGAATCTATACATCAAGAGGCCTTCGATACCATCAAAGCCTACTTAACAAACCCACCTGTCTTGGTTCCTCCAAGACCTGGGGTACCCCTTAAGCTATATATATCAGCTACTGAGCTCTCCATTGGAAGTCTATTGGCTCAGGACGACACAGCAGGAGTTGAACGTGCTATTTTCTACCTAAGTCATACCTTGAATGATTGTGAAACAAGATACTCTCCAATGGAAAGGTTATGCCTAGCCTTATACTTTTCAGGGTGTAAGTTAAGGCACTATATGCTATCCTTCACTACGTGTGTCATTGCACAAACAGATTTGGTGAAGTATATGCTATCCAGACCAATTCTCCGTGGTCGTATTGGAAAGTGGATTCTGGCTCTGTCAGAATTTTCTTTACAATATGTCCCTCAGAAGGCGGTGAAAGGCCAGGCAGTGGCTGATTTTTTAGCTCATCATCCCATGGAAGAAGTGATTGTTGGGCCAGAGCTGGATCTCGCTCGTATTGATTTGTCCCCTTGGTGTTTGTATTTCGATGGGTCCAGTACGAGTACTATGGCTGGGGTAGGGGTAGCCTTGATCTCCCCACGCGGCCAAACTTATTCTTATTCTTTCAGGTTGGACTTCAAGTGCACAAATAATCAAGCAGAGTATGAAGCTTTAATCATTGGGTTAGAACTTCTGTTAGATATGGAGATCCATGATGTGCATGTCCTTGGAGATTCCCAACTGGTGATCAGACAACTTGAGACAAAGTACTAGGCAGGTCCAATATTAGAACCTTATACGAGAAGGGCCTGTGACCTTTTGAAGTTGTTTACAGAAGTGGAGTTGAGTCATGTTCCTCGCGAGAAGAACTATGCAGCTAACGAATTGGCTCAACTAGCAACGGGTGTAAGTTTTCAAGATGGAGTACGAGAAAGAATACTTACGGTTGAAAGAAGAACCCTTCCATCTTTCCTTGCACGACAAGAAGACAAAAACGAATGGTACGTTGCTACACTTGATCACATCGACAAAGACTGGAGACAGGAACTTATCTCTTATCTCCAGGATCCTAATAATCCGGTTGACAAGCGGATTCGATATTTGGCTCCCAATTATGTGCTCAAAGATGCTGAGTTATATCGAAGGGGAGAAGAAGGCATACTATTAAGGTGTGTCTTTGGACGTGACGCTAAAAAGTTAATGAGGGAAGTCCATCTTGGGATTGCAGGGGCTCATCAAGCTGGTCCCAAGATCAGATGGTTATTACGTGGACATGGCTTTTATTGGCCAGGCATGCTCAGAGACTGCATCACGTTCGCTAAAGGTTGTGAAGAATGCCAGAGACATGGTCCAATCAACCATATGCCCAGAATACCATTACAGCCTATAATCAAGCCTTGGCCAGCTCGAGGATGGGCTTTGGACTTAATTGGAATGATTCATCCTCATTCATCTGAAGGGCATAAGTTCATTATAGTGGCTACTGATTTCTTCACAAAGTGGGTCGAAGCTCGATCCCTCAAGGTATCTTCAGCGAAGGCTATCTGTCAATTTTTGTTTGAAGATATTATTTGTCGGTTTGGCATCCCTGAGTGTTTTGTTTCAGACCGAGGGGCAGCCTTTATGTCTGGGGAAGTCGATACTTTAATGAAAGATCTTGGGATCCATTTTCTCCACTCTTCTCCATACTATGCCCAATCCAACGGTCAAGCTGAAGCGAGCAATAAAATCATTATTCATATCCTAAAACGGATGCTCGCTGGCAATGCCAGACTGTGGCATGAAGAACTTTTTCATACCTTGTGGGCTTACAGGACTAGTAAAAGGACACCCATAAGTACAACTCCTTATGCACTGATGTTTGAGCACGATGCTGTTTTGCCTTTGGAGATCAATGTTCAGTCTTTACGGGTAATGGAGCAACATAACTTGATCGGTGAAGACTATGTTCAAGCAATGTGGCAAGAGCATGAAGACCTCGATGAGCATCGAATACAAGCTCTTGAAAGTCTACGTGCTGAAAAACAAAAGGTGGCTCGTGTCTATGACCAGCGAACAAGGGGCATGAGTTTTGCAGAAGGAGAACTCGTCTGGCGGGTGATTTTGCCTATCGGTGAGAAGACGGAAGGATGAGGAAAATGGTCAGAAAAATGGGAGGGACCATACATCATCGATCGACTGTTGGGTAAAGGAGCAGTTCGCCTGAGAGATCGAGATGGTACTATACACGCGAACCCAATAAATGGTCGTTACCTAAAGAAATTCATACAACCAGTCTGGGAGTATGATGATCCTCCAGATATTGCTTAATCTAGTTTATTCATGCCTTCGCATAAATAAACTATAGGGGCAACACATATACTCATCGAGGATCATAGACATCAAATAACCTATTAATGGGGTTAAATAGTTAGTGCCTATAGTCGAGGCTAAATTAAGAGTAGTTTTTATTTCAAGTTAAACTAAGTTAAACTTTGTGTTAGGCCAGTCTTGGTGGCTTAAATTATTGAACAAACTTTATATGAGTTTATCAATATAAAAAGCTTTTACATTCCAAAATAAATATTACATTCAAATACTTGGAATAATACAAAGGCTTTGCGGCCCAGGCTCTGATACCATATGATGAAGATGAATCTAGGACAATTGCAACAAAGAAACTCAAGAAATTAAAAACAGATTCATTCTTCACAAGATTACCGATTCCATCTCCCAAGAAGATAAAGCCTGCAGTTCGATCTCGGGGATTGGAAGAGATCGGCCTCGGAATTGGAGAGGGAGAGGAAACTGAAGCGCCAAGGCAGGAGAGGTGCATCAGAACAAGAGTTACACCTGCCTTGACGCTTGTCGCCTTCTTCCCAGGGTGATGCTCCTGTCTTTCCCCATCTATTGCAGGAGGCATTGAAGAGTGATACATCCTCCAGTGCACATAGGCACCAAACAGGTGTGGGGCGGAAGACGAAGAGGATTGCCACCTCGGGATTGTGGTTTCTCCCTTGTTGACTCCTTCAATCGGGGAAAACCAAGGCGTTGCCTGGGCATAGATATTGCTATCTAGTCCAGGTTTGGGCATGGATATTGCTATCTAAGGAACATAACTTTGAGGGATTTATCCGGAGGTTTCTTTGGATAGTAAGACCAGAACAAGTAGACTTGGGTTTGATTCATTCTTGCAAAGGACTTGGTTCATTTCATATAAAGAGAAGGAAGCCTTTTATAGGCCAGGAATCACAACGGTTTGGTTTCGCGAGAATAATTACACCCAAAGGTAAATAATACGCGTCCAAATAACAGTGGACCTTGGAAGAGGTTTATCTGTTCGCAAGAAGTGCATGATAAATGAGAAGATCTTTGGGGCAGGTAAAGCGTATTTCAAAGATTTCGATGGTTTGACGCGATACGGATTCCAAGTATAGAATTCAATTCTATTCATTGCTGGACAATCGGAAAGTTAAAATTAATTACAGCCTAAAAACGGGGCTGGATCAGAGTTGGGAAAGGGCTTGTTGGAAAGGCCCAATCAGGTTTTTAACCCAATACATACTTTGTTGTCAAAACAATGTGGATACATTAAAATCTTTGATGTTTGATAACGATTACAAGAGGCCTACACTAGAGGCCCAAAATTTTTACATATCAAGGAAGCTCTTTATCGAGATCTTAATCATCTCTGAGGTCTTCCAGGCTTGATAAGCTGCTTTGCGAGCTTCGATGGCTTCCTGACGTGCCTCTTGCAGGAGTTGGGCTCGGGTCTCGCCTTCTGCCAAAAAGTTATGCATTTCATCCCGATAGTTGGGGATTTTGTTTTCCAATGCATTTATTTCTGTTCTGAGTACAGCGACATCAGCTTCAAGAGCAAGTAGCTTGGCACGTTTGGCTGCTAGATTTTCCTCCTGTGAAGGCAACTCCTTTAGATATTTCTCAATTCTCTCTGTCTCCTTATGAGTTTTCTGCTCCAAGGTCGCTGCTGCTTCTTGCTTTCGAGCAGCCTCGATGGACAATTCCTGGAAGACTTCGCTACTACGTTGGAACTCAAGGAGTTTGTCATCTATATCTTCCAAACAGGGAATGAGGTCTGCTGGGGCATTGGCATGCAATTCATTCACTTGCTTATGCACGGCCTGAATATCTCTTAGAGAGTCCAGGGGCCCAGAGAGAATGCTGTGAAGTAGGTCATCGGCGTCTGAAGGAGTACCCAGTGTGCTCAGTGTGCCTACAAGTTCTTGGATTTTGGTCGACTCTTGTACACTGAGCAGTTGGAGTTGCTTTCCTGATGATGAAGAAGGGACAAGGATTTCCTCGTTGCGAACAATAGGCCCTTCATCATCGATGTTTGGAGTACTATCAGGTTGATCTTCGGTGGCCATCGAAATCAGCTCGCCTGATGTGCTCGCTTGGTTCCTTGGGCTATTAGGAAGGCTTTGTTGAATGACCAGGTCCACAGGAACGATATTGGACTTCAATATGAAAATAACAGGTCATGTTAGGACTATATAAGGAGATCATTAACCTAAGAATCGAGGTTATATTTGCTTACTTGTTGGGGAGACAGTGTTGGTGTTTTCTCGTAAGTTTGAACTTCTTGTTCTGGTGAGGAAGGACTTGCTGCTTCGACCTCTGAGCTAGTCTCGACCAGGGTTTGTGGTTCATCAGATTTGGGTTCTGGTGAAGAGACAATTTGCTCAGCCTCTGAGATGACTTGTTCATCTTGGGCACTGCGATCCTTGGTGGAAGAGGAAGGAATGTAGCAACCTTGAATTTCAATCTGAAGACGACTGAGCAAAGTCTCAAGGGCTACAGGTTGTTTCTTCTCCTCTTCCTCAAGCTCTGCTCGTTGGACTCCAGCCAAGAATTGGACTATGAAATCCTTACAACATTCTTTGTGGCTGTTAACTATAGCCTTGTCTGCAATGTTGGATATGGTACTGGACTCATCGAACTCCAGAATGAAGGCTTTGCAGTGTCCTTCTTGGAGCCTTTCTCCTAGTGAGTCAATTATACAGAAGGTTTCGTCTTCAGCCTTGAGGACGAAGAAGTGATCGTTCCAACTCACTATGTAGACCTGGGGCTTCCTGCTTTTCTGAATGTGTTCCCATAAATCATCAAAGGGGCAGAGGCCGTTCAGATTAGCAAACTTTTCAGGATCAAAGTATCCTATTAAGGAGTCATCAGCCGAAAACTGGAGTGGTCTGATGTTTGCCTTCAGGATAGTGCCCAAATCAAAATGGTGGTCTGGATACTTCCTGGTCAGGGACTCGTCCTTGCATAACTCCTGTCATTCCCTTGAACCTTGAAGAAGGAGGTCATCAAACTGGGAGAGTGTAGGAGTGCTACCTGGATTTGCACAAAACCAGTGTGCAATGGTAAAGGCGATGGCCGAACAAGCACTAGACCCTGAGGTTTTGTTGCTCCTTTGGTCAAACGAAGCAAGGAAGACTCGAGCGAAGAGGTGTAGTTGGTCGTCTCTGCTCTTGATCCGTGAGTCCAACCAAACCCCACTCTCTGCCTCTGGGGTCCTCAGTTTGAGTTTCTTGGGTCTTGAGGGCTGCGGGGAGTAAGGGTCAATATCAGGATCAGTAATAAAAATCAAGTTTGTTCTGGAGAGGTAATAATCTAAATACTTACAGGCGATCTGGAACGCTTGGTCCTTTTCTTCTTGAGAGATCGAAGAGCCATAGTCACATCTGGCTCAGGATTGCACTGAGAGGGGAGAGAAGGATGGTCATTTTTTGATCCTAAGATTACCAACACAAGTGGAAATTTCTAAACTAAAGACATACCTGTGGCCATGGGGTTGAGCTCGAACTAGGGTGAGGACCGATGAGTGCATCCAAATCTGCCTTCAGCGAGAATTTCTCATCAAATCCGTGGAAGATGGTAGCAAAGCACAGTTCCGGTCCTTGGTATCGCTTCTCAACACAAAATTGGGAATACCAGGTGAGGTATAATGGGGTGACCAACTTCGATGATGATAGTGGCTTAGTAATTTCAGGAACTATCACCATTGGAAAGCCAAATTGTTCATCAAAGGTTTCTGCTGCATTGGGCTTATTTTCTGCTCGCCAAAGAGTATACTTGTTAACAGAACAGGCGAGGGGCATATGGGCATCCTGGCTGAGCCCAAGTTGTCTGCAGAAGTGATTGGGAGCATAAAGCTCATACCCAGAGTCTGGGAGTTGTAGATCCTGGCAAGTGTTGAACTTAACAAACAAGCTCCTCGCTTGATCATCTTGGTCAGGAGATGGCATGAAACCACTGGAGAGGAGGCCAGGGTGACGACAACCCAGAATTGTTTCAACTGCAGTATAAGGAAAGTCTTTATGGTAGCAGAGATGCTTGAAGCAGTTGAGATAGGACCATTGTTTAGTCCTGGGTAATGTAGAAACTAGTGACCTGCCCATCAGCTTTTGTTCTTCGAACCTAGGAGTTCTGGAGGGACAGAAGAAAGGGAAATAGATCTGTAGCCAGAGGTCTACCATCCAAAGTGGCCCAGATTGGTTCAAGTCGAGCTTCGATAGAGTTATTCGCTTGAGACCATAGTAGATGGAGGCGAGGACAGGCTCAACCAAGCTCAGTGGTTCTTCGCTGTAGAGACGTTCAGCGAGGTTGGTCCACGTCTTGATAACCTTCGCTGAGGTTGTGCAGAATAAGTACTTCGATAGCCAGTACTCCAAGAAGGCTATTCCTCCTTGTGCGGTGTCTTTCTCCTTTTGTGAGAAATGTTTTACCCAGGAGGAGTAGGATGGAAGCCGCATTTCTGAGGCTTTGAGAGGAGTTTGGCTGGAATCCTGAGGAACCCAATTGTTTTCGGTGGCAGGAACTCCGAATATGGTGTAGAGGTCGAGCATTGTGATACTCACATCTCCACAAGGGAGTCTGAAGCAGTTCACTGTGCAATCCCAGAAGCACACTGCTGTGGCAAATGGGGCTTTGTTACCCCCAGATGGAAGAGAAAAGCATAAATCAATGAGTTCAGCAATTCCTGCTGATTCCCATCGTTCTCTGTCTTGCCTACGACGCTGATGATACCAGCCGAGGTCGTCTGAGGATGTATGTGGCCATTTCCCAATGGAACAAAGACTGTCTTTTTGTGTCCATGTCTTTGGGTCTGCTGTTGGGTCTGCCTGAAGGATAAGGGAAGAATTGCATATGGGTTTACGAAGGGAAGTGAAGAGCTCTGGGTTTAGTGGAGAATCCAGGAATGGGCCGAGAAGACCTGTATTTTCTTCGACGTCTACTGTGAGAGTGCAGACGGTGTCTGGGTTCGATCGAACAACGACTTCTTTGAGCCGTTTGACAAATTTATTGGCGTCGACGTTGTCGAAAGGAATAGTAATGTCCTTACGAGGAGGCATTTTTGTGGGTTAGGGTTTTGACGACGGTGAGAAAGAGAGGTTTAAGCTTTTTGACTGAAAGAGTTAGAAAGTTGCAGGCTCTGAGCGATTGAAAGGTTTTTGCTGAAAGGTGAAATTTGTGGATATGAACTGTTGCTCTTATAGAGGAGTCAGTCGAGCGTCATACTTCTTCGAAGAGTTGGTTAAACGTGGCGTTCGAGTGATGGTGTGGCGTTTCAAGGTCAATGAGTACATCGTTCAAGATATATTCAAGTCTTTTCACTTATTCAGAAAGTTTCCAAGTTCAAGACCTGAGGGGCAATGTTTGGGCCTAAATAAAATATTTACTTTGGGCCTGGATGGTCGAGGTCTGGCGAGCGGCCCATCATGTTGTAACTTCCTGTCAAGGGAGTTAAGTATAAAGTGTCTAGCGAGTTTCGTATCGAGCTTCGCTGGGAGAAGACTTAGAGTTCTATTAGAACCATGTTTTATCGAGCTGGTTCCACGCGGCTTAGTTTCTGTCATAACTAGTTGATATTTGCAGGACTCTTAGAGGAGTTGTGGTGGAATTGGAGTACCTATGAGTGGTATAACACGTATGCTGGTATGGAGATTCAGATAAGATTACAAGAGCGAAGGAGTTAGAAATAGAATCAATGACTGATTAGTAAGCGAGTATATAAGGAAGGCAAAGATCTTATGAAGAGCCCCCCTGAACAATCAATCAAACATCCTTGCTATACGCAAACAAACCTAGACGGTTATCTCGTCCTCGAGATTCCTATCTATCTTGCAACCAGAAGGTCTGAGTGCTGTTCACCTATAGAGTGAAGGTATTTACGACTCCAAGGAAGCAATTGCAACCTGAAGGTTGAAGAGCGGCTCACTTGTATGCTGAGAGCTTGAATACTCAAAGGAAGCGAGTGTTCTCAAACACTTCATCAAGATATTGCTCTACTCTGCACGAAAGACGTGGGAGTATCGATTTCTGGATTTAGCAGAGAGGTACACATATCAAAGTCCTAGGTTTCTAGGCGAAAAGAACCTATTCGAGCAGGGTTGGTGCTCTCCCTGTTCTAATCGCTTACTTAAGAAGTCAGGCGGCTGTAATCAGTCCAAATTCCGTTGAAGAACGGTGGCACGCCAGCACACGAAGCACAAGCAGGATAGACCGGTTCACGCGGTTAAGACATCCAAGATAAAAGAGACTGCTTCGCGGGAAAGGTTTCTCCCGAGAGATATTTCTGCATCGAACAGGTGGCGCTTTTCTGCCAATTAGTCGTTAGTCGTCCGCCTAATTGCCGATTAGTCGGTTCCCGCCTAACTACCCCGCCCAGGACCAAAATTAGGCTATAAGATAATTTTTTCCGATTAGTCGGTTCCTAGGCGGCCGTTTTTTAGAGCAGTGTAAAATCCTCAGTAACTGAAAAGAAATTGAAAGCATTCATTCAAAATAAACCACAGATCACTTTGATGGAGATATTATTCCAATCTCCGGGCTGCTAAAAACTCCGGCTCCCCTGCGACGGCTCCAATTTAGAGCGGCCGGGAGTCCTGGATGCTGGAGATTGTGTTGCGATGGTGGGGCTCGGGCGGTGATGACGTTTTAATTGAACGAAGCGGCACGGTGGGCTATAGAGGGACGCGATGGTGGGGTTTTTGGTTGGGATCTCTGAAATTGGAGCTGCTGGATCTAGAGGCTAGCGGGGGACGGGTTTTACATGCGGATGGTTGTGGAGGTAATGGACAACCGCGACGGGGTCGACATGGACGGGGAGAGGCGACGGTGAAGCTTGGCCATGTGGGTTGCAAGCTACGACGACTCAGAATCTTGGGAGTTGACCATACAGGTGGACCTGCGCCGGCGACGACTAGGAGATGTCGACGATCTGAGCCGGCCGGAATATGGGGGAGGTGGCTTTCGGCATCGGCGAAGGGGACAGGACGGCGCGGATCGCTCCTCACCCTCGATCAACTTAGTCAAATCGAGTCTAGGCTACTAGGATTGTTGGGCCTGGGGCTTAGCCTAATCTAGGCCCTAGGGCTCTATTGACTCTTGTTGACTTTTGGGCTTAGGCCTTTTCTATTGGTGGGCTGATGAACTCTCCAATACAACTGACACTTGGGACCTGGACTTGGTGGTGTACTGTGCATTGTTGGCTTTCTGGCATCCAGATCTGGGAATCGGGTATCGTCTTTGAGAAGGTCCAGTGTTGCCCCACGCTAGAAATTCTAGCTGCAAAGGGAACTGTGCAAGCTGATGGATGGTACCTTATAGGGCCGTAACTTTTGGGGTGCATAACTAGATAGAATGTGGGACCCGGATTTTTTTTTCCAGTCATTTTCTTACGACTAGCACGTCTAGTTATGTCATGTGATAGCATTGTTGTGAGCACGATATAATATAGGTTACTTTAGGGAGTTCTTTATATCATGCCCGAAATCGGTGTTCTCCTTTGTAACTTATCGATTCAAATATCTTTCTATCTTCACCTAAAATAAAAAAATAAAACAAAATAACCACATATCTAGCCACCTGAATCTCTACTAATAAAGTGAGGCGCGTCTTTGGTGTTATCACCCACACCAAATTTTGAAGTTCCTAAAATATCCAAAATACCTAAAACAGTAATTAAAATTAGGAAAAAATTCACCACCAAGTCCACACTTTAAAAACTAACAAAGTGGTGGCCAAAGTTTCAAAATTGTATCAACGTCACGCCTCGAACCATTTTTCGTCATAGAACCGTGTATATCAATGACGTGACAATTTTTGTTTTCAAAAGAATATGCAAAAAGACCGTAATACCCTTATAATTTCTTTTTAATCTTCTAATCAATAATGCTCAGCCAGCTGGTACTAAAAAGATCTATGAGTCGTACAATACTGGAGGAAATGCACATAATGATAAGAGGAATGGTTGTTCTAAGCCTTACAATAATCTTAGTGGAAAAGGAGGACGAGGCAAAACTCATGGTAGAGGATAAAGTCAGAACATGACTTGGACTTACCAAGACAATAACTATACCTTCAACACGAATAATTCCGGTTCTAGGAATGGGAGAAATTCTTCAAATTCTGCTTCTAATTCGTACTTTTCACCTTGTTATAGATGTGGTTATACCAGCACATACACAAACAATGTTGTGCACCCAAAGATATTCATATTGCCTACAAAAAGTACACATTATACTTGGCACATGAGACTAATTTCATTTGAAGACTATGAGATGGAAGATTGCAGTAAAGTCAATCTTATAATAGCAGACAATACAAAAGTAAGTCTGGAGACTGCGGTTTTTGAGTAGTCTATGTATTAGGCTCAAGTTTTTGCTATGTAATCAAGTTTAGCTCTATTTTGACTTGGTTTTAGTCATGGTTTGTTTTTGACTTGGTTTAGTCATGGTTCGAGACTTTGTTTTAAGTCATGATTTTTGGAATACGACATATATGATGTAATTTTTAAAGTTAGTGAGGAATGAAATTTTCTCTATTTTTCGGTATATGAAAGTGTTGAGAATATTTATTTTTTTATTATACCAATTCAGTGTATGGTTCGATGTTTACGTTAACATATGGCATAATGATACAATGATACGGTAAAAATGAGACATGAAAAAGAAGATGCCTTGATCTCAGAAAATTCTTCAACCCGTCGAGATTCTTCTTGACTTGTCGAATTCTTCGTTCTGGATCGGTTTTTGCACTTTTCGACCCGTGGAACATTTTCTCGACCTGTCGATTGCTTACTTTTGTCTTAGTTTATGTCCATTTTCAACCCATCAAAGATTTCTTCAACCCGTCGAAAGTGAGCTTTTGTCTGCAATTTGTCCATTTTCAACCCGTCGAGGATATAATCTTCAACCTGTCAAAAATTTGATATCAGAAAATCGATATCGTTTTAGGTTTTCTTTCGACATGTCGAAAAATATCTTGACCCTTTCGAAAGGATGCTCCAAGACAAAATTTCGACCCGTCGAAAACATGGTATCGGAAAATCAATTTTTATTTTGGGTTTTCTTCTACCCGTCGAGGGTGTTTCTCGACCTGTCAAAGAATGTACTCGGATGAGTTGTTTTTAGATGTGTTTTACATTATTTTTATTGGAAAACATCAGTTCTAAATCGACCAACCTGAATTTCAGCACTAGATGTGGTTTTACATCGATTTTTGTCTTTCCATGGAACTTAATATACAACGGTCATTTCGACTAGTAAGATGTTGTCATACATCGGTTGTGTTTAGGCATTATCATACCATATTAGTACTCTATAAGGTTTACACCCTTTGAAATATTTGGGTATTCACTTAAAGTGTTCGCCATGTCTTGAGTTCAAAGACGGATTGATTGACATTATTTTGTTGATATATGATGGCGAGATTGAGTGTTATGCGCATGAAAGGACATTCAAACCTTGCTTAGATTTGAAAACATTTGTGCCAACGTTTTTCACTTGAAACAATATTGTGAAAATGAAATAGAGTTTTGTGTCAAATCTCCATAGAATGCTGCCAACGGCGCAATCTGGAGAAGTTTATGAGGATTTGTAGTGGTTCATATCTTACTATATTTTGGATCATTGAATCCAATGCAGTCACTTATATTACTATGTGTGACTTAGCCTCATATGAGCTTTTGCATTTTGATGATCAAGCTATTGAGAAATTTTCATGGTCATCTGTTCTTAAGAGCAAAGAAACATGTGGGAATATCTAAAACCATCGGTTTAGATGAGAGAACTGAGATTGCTCCACTCGATTCAGGCTCAGTCTCCAAGACGAGTGCAGCACAATCCCGACAACATACCAATGTGGCGTCATGTGTTATCCCACCAAATTCATATGTTGTAATCTCTGATGTACATTTCTCGTTTTGCAAAATTTGTTTATGTCAATAATGTTGTTTACATGTATGACGGTCTTTTGTTGTCGACACAACTTTCATTCCTCCATATATTCCAAGAATATGTGAATCAATCAAACCGGTATGGTTTTGATTGATGCATAGACGCATATGTCACACGTCTTTGCAATCCACATGGTATGTTGCATTTTCAAAACTTCTTACACATATTATTAAGCTTCAGGCTCACCATCCAAACAACTCAATCTAGTCATTTAGATTTGTTTAATACTAGAGAGTTTACATCGAAATATTTTGTTGATTATTGCATGTTGATTGAGATTATTGTTGAATATCCCATTTTCCCATGTTCATTCATAGAACGGTTTAGCAGAAGCACAAATCAAGCGGTTAAAGCTTGTGGCCAGAGCAATGCTTATGCATACTAATTTGTTGGTATCTGCTTGGGGATATGCAATATTACATGCAGCTATGCTTATTCGCTTGATACCCATAAACCACCAACTATTTAGTGCGTACTAATTGGTCACTAGATATGAGCCTGATATCTCACATATACGCATCTCTGGTTGCGCGGTACATGTGTGTACTACGCTTCCATTGCGTACAAAAAAGGGTCATCAACGACGATTATGCATTTATGTTGGTTATGATTCACCAACGTTTGTCTGCTATTCAGAACTTTTAATAGGAGATCTCTTTACTGTTAGTTTTGTAGATAGTCACTTTGATGAGATATACTTCCGGTTGTTAGAGGGAGATGGGAATGGTTTCATTTTGGCTAAAGGTCATAAATTGATGTGGTATGTCCCCACTATGTCTCATCATGATCCCCTCACATCTCAGTATGAGATTGAAGTGTAATGTATTCTTGATCTTCAAAAAGTAATAGACTCTATGCCTGACTTCTTTACTAATATCATAAAAGTGATGAGATTAATTATATATGTTGCAAGGCTAAAAGTCCCTGATATTGGGTAAGTTAACGCAACACCCGGGCACGGTAGCATTTCTCCTGTTCATAGTGGGGGTGTAACATCGGTCAAAATCTACTGATGAGCCGCCGGTAAAATAGCAAGCCATCAAGGCACCATTGTTTATCATCAACACATGAGATTGTTTCTAACTGTAAATGTGTCTAAAAGTCAACATTGACAAACACTGGGAGACGCCTCAGAGTCAATGTCGATGTCAGTAAACAAAGAAATCTCACAAAGTTAAACAAATACTAGTGTTATTATAGATAGTTCTTCCATGTTCATTGATGATACATTGACTTAATTTTTCGCTCAGGAATTGACGATGATGAAGTGGAACATTGCTTTGTTGTGGATTGTCGACAGTTAATGTAGAGCAAATTGACCAATATGGAAAGTTACAATCTAGGCTGAACTAGACTCTCTTACAAATGACAAGTTTTTAGTATGGTAGTGATATGAACATCGAATGGTATGTCGGTTAGACACATATAATTCTTTGTTTAGAAGCACAATGAGAAGAACTTGTGGCGCAAGAATTATCTCAACGCCCTAGTATTGATTATGAGGAAATGTATTATCTGGTCATGGTCATCATTACTTTATGCTACCTTATCCGTTTGGTAGTGTCTAAAATATTGAGTACGCAACTTATAGATGTGGTTATATTATATCTCTATGAGGATCTTAATTCAGATATATACATGAGAGTGTTGGATGACATGGTTATACCCAAATCAAGTAACTCTAAACCACATAGTGCTCTTGTAATTAGATTGAGACGTTCACTATATGGATTAATGCAATCCGGTAGGATATGGTATACACGTCTTAATGAGACTGCTTGATTATGAAGGGATATAAGAATGAAAAGTTATGCCCATGCGTGTTCAGAAGATGAACAAGTTGTTTGAGATGGTAGACCTTCGTATGACTAAATTAAGTCTTGGTTTTGAGATGGAATATCGAGTTGGTTGAATTCTTATTCACCAATTTGCTTATGTCTAATTAGGCAATGGACAAAGCACACCATATTAGTACACCAATGGTTGTTTATAGTCTGGAAACCAAAAGGATTCATTTCATCTGAAGAGATGATGGTGAGGAACTTTTGGAACTGAGATTTTATATCCTAGTGCAGTTAGAGCTTAATTAAATATAGCTTGATGCACACATCTAGACATTGTATTCTCGGTATACGCATATACAAAGTCATTAGAATTGAGTAAAACACATCTTTGGGTACTTGAAGTGATTCACTTACTTGGGCTTATTCTTCCCTTATAAAGAATACAGAGAGAAACTTGAAAATCTCGAAAAAGAGATGGTTGAATCGCAACATTCAAGTTTAGACATTTGGACCTGTCGAGCATATCTCTCGACTCATCAAATGCAGTGAACGGTAATAACCTGAATGGGTTTTCCGACCCGTCTAGGAATGGCTTCGACCCGTCGAAGCCGGTGTCTTGGATCGGACAGAACCATCCGTTCGACCCGTCGAGTATGGTCATCGAACCATCGAATTCTTCTCCTGTTTGGCCCCCTATTTTGAAACACCGGTTGATGCGTTCGTTGGATTGCTAGTATTAAGTACCTCTCTGATCCACATAAAGGATGTTCCCATACAGGTTATTCATCATAGGAAATATGGCAGTTTCTTGGAGAATAACAAAGTAAACTCTTGTTGCTACTTCCTCGAACTATTCTAAAGATTAAATCTTTGTATGAAATGGTTGATGAGTGTGTCTGGTGTAGGACAGTTTTACACTATATTCGAGGGTCTACTGGATTATCATCTACTACGACATTACCAACTTGTATTTTTGAGGATAATGTGGTTTGCATTGGACAAATGAAGTTGGATTACGCTAAGGGTGTTATACTTAATTCATTTTGCCAAAATACTCTTACAATCAATAATAGCAGCGGATGTGATTATCCATGTGAACCAGGTTGGTTTGGTAGATAATGCAGCAGACTTGTTTATCAAGTCACTTCTTAAATCTACATCCGTGAAACATGTGAGACGCATTGGTATGCACAAGTTATCTGAACTTCATGACTGAGTTTATAGGATGGACATTGGTAGTTCACAGTTTGTTTGTGGGATTTGGTTTGAAGTGTTATTTTCATGTAGGTTTTTGGGTTGTATCAATTTCAAAGAAAGTTATTTCAAAATTTTCATAAAATTTCTTAGATTATGATCAATCGTGAGGACTTAATCTTAGTTTATTAACTAAACTAGAATTGGGTCCTTTCATATAATTAAAGGGTTGAGCTAAATATTTATAGATTTGTTAGCTAATATTTAAATTTGGATTGTACATTGAAAATTGGATTCAGCATTTTTCTTCTGTCATTGATTTCAGGTATATACAGTGTTATGCTTTTCGGGTTAGTTTGTTGCTGTAAAAATCTATAAACTTAATGTAATGTTGCGAATGATGAAAACTGAGAAATTGGGTTTGTTGGATTTGTATCTCTTCGAAATGACTGAACCTTATCGTGGTGTTGGGGGCTCTTGAAGTTTTATGGGTTAGGCTTTCTGTCATTTGTGAAGTGAATGGAAGTAGTACTGAGATTATTGGTAGAATTGGGTGTTGTGATAAAAAGAATCTCATTAAACAGTGAGGCTCTTGCACTATTGTTTCCTTTGCTTAGTTGTGAATGTGCCTTATGGATATGCTTCCATAAATGTGAGTCATCATTTCTTACTGTGATGAATAAGTTCAAGTATCATAGGTTCAGTATGGTTTGGGTCGGTGGGAATATGTGCCTTTCTTATGAGCCTTGCAATCACATCCTGTAATGAATGGATATGACATGAGGACTGGGGAGAGTTCCATGTTTATCGACAGATTTTGGCTGTACCAGGTCTGGTTCGTTTTTCCGTGCATGCATTTGGAAATTGAATGTGAATATGGGTGAAGAAAGAGTAGGTTTATTCAGTAAGAGTAGAAAGAATTGTCCAGGAAAACTTCGCCCCTCCTGAACGAAATTTATGGCTCCGCCACTGGCTGGCACCTATAAATTTTGGGGTTTCATATGTTGAATTTAGTTCGTAGCTAATTTGCTATAGTATTCAAACTTACTTGAATGAATTTTAATCGTCTTCAGTTATGTAGATGATAGAATATGATCATTCTGGTGAAGGGTTTCCTCAATTTCTGTTGTTTTTTTAATAATTGTGTTGTTTTTCTTTTATATAGATTTTTGTGTATTGTTTTCAAAATTGCATTTTTGAATTCATTAGTGCGTAGTTTAAGATCGGTTTCAAAGTAGACATTGTTGGTTCATGAGGAATACTTTTGTAATTACAGATGGCTTTCCTAGAAAATTAGGTTATTGTTATGATGATGATAGAGTCTCAATTTGTGTGAGTAGCAGGCTTGAACTATAAGGTCTCGGTGCTTTTGACTTTTAAAATGTGTATGAACTAAGGAGTAAAATATCGGATATCGAGGATATATCGACGTTCCAAAATTTGGATATATCGACGGAAATATCAATGAAATATCGATCCAGTGAAAATTCTGACGGAAATGACGGAAACTAATAAAAATACATGGAAATTTGTAATGAAACTTTTGGATGTTGTTACATTATCAATTATCTACCTTATGTGAAAAGAAAATATTGATCAAATATCAAGACATATGAATTTTCTATATTACTATATAAATTAGTACGTGTTAAGTGCTAATAATTATTGAAATATAATTTATTAGTTTTATTTTTATTTTTTGATGGCTAAAACTTATGGGAGGCAAAATCATCACGTCTTCTGTACAATATATTACACATTACACATCACAAAATCAAATATATAAATACTTCAAAACCACGTAGGGGACCTATAAGGTTCGAAATTCACACTATTTTTTTCATCTCCCTATACATAATCATGTGTGTATTGTAAAGAATAATCATTAAATGATTGTTCTCCCATGTAATTCCGTATGTATTAGACATGTCACGTGAATGATGGATTTGATATTGAGCATGTGAAAATTAGACATTTACCAAACTAAATGTTAAATGTGAAAAGTTTACGAAAATTTCAGAAATTTTGAGAAATATCGGGGATATATCGGAAATATTGATAAAAATCGGAAAATTTCGAGAAATTTAAGGATATATTTGAGGATTTTTCAGGTAACTCTAAAAAATCGAAATATCGGCAAAACATCGCAGATAATATCAATTTTACATGCATTAGTATGAACAGTCACTACCACATATTTACCCATTGCCGGCGATTTTTAAATCGCCGGCAATGTTTTTTTATCATTACAATGTATTTTTTTTGTTTTTAACATTACCGGCGAGTTGCCGGCAATGTCCCGTCGGAATGTAAAAAAAAAAAAGACATTGCCGGCGACATAAATTTCCGTCGCCGGTAATGTCTTTTTTTTTTTTAAACATTACCGGCGACGGAAATTTATGTCGCCGGCAATGTCTTTTTTTTTTTTTTGCATTACCGACGGGACATTGCCGGCGACTCGCCGGTAATGTTAAAAAAAAATACATTACCGGCGATTTTTCCGGCAAAAATTGCCGGTAATGATAAAAAATATTGCCGGCGATTTAAAAATCGCCGGCAATGGATAAATATGTGGAAGTGAGTGGAGCACTGCCGCAGAACTTTTCAGACCAGGCTTGATAACATTTAGTAAGCAATTGTTATATCATAATTCATATCTAAAGATCATTCTTTGATCTTACTTTGGGTCAGTGTGTCGTTCAGTAATTTTCTGAACAGTGTAACTCTATGTCTCTAACACGAAACTAGTGGTTTGTGCTGATATGCAGTTTGTGCCCAGGCAGAGTGGAACTATCAAGGAACATGAGATCATATTTACCGCTCCAACCTGTGAGGAGATCATCACCAACAAATAAACAGCTAGAATAATACCATAAATCACTCCCCGGTGATTCTGCAGTATAAGAATTTGATTGGGGCACTGGTGAGACCCAAGGAGATCGGCTAAGATTAGTCAAAAATGAAGGCAACTCCATCTCCAGAAGGATTGTCAATCTCTTCGGCTAATGAACAATGATTTGTGCATCCTTAAGATATGACTAGGGGGAAAGCCCGCGCGCGAGGTGCGGGTGGAAATGATTTTGATGCCAAAATGTGGTGCATTCATTATGCATTGATGTTGTGCAGATCCATACTTTCCAGCCGTGCCCTTATGATATGGCAGTATGACTAAACCACTGCAAAAGAATATTGCAAGAGACATGAAATTTGCAAAGGCTATAACATTGTCAAAGAAATGCAGGAGATATGAAATTTGTAATCTCACCACAAACCATACAAAGCCTACATGGTATGAACACAACACGTGAATTAAACATCAGAAATTAAATACACCAGTCCACATTACAAACTAACATAAACATGAGGAATTGATTACATAATGGAACACACAAAATAGCTAATCTCCAAATCAAGAAGAGATTCTTGATCACAACATTAGCTGATTTTACCTGCATTTAGAATAACAAAAGTGGATGCATTAACATCTATTTAACTAAGCAAGGTAACTAAACGAAGAAGTTGTCGTACTCCACTGACCTCCTATGCAAAATAGTCTCATTTCCAGCAAAAGTCAATTCCCTATTGTATTTACAGCATTGATTGGTGATGTAATCTGCGAGTATCATACATTTAATCAAGACACATCTAATACTGTGTAAATATATGATTGAATGACATATGCAACAGAACCGAAATACCTGCATATCATTTGTTCTATGAAACATATAAATAGTTTGGCGCGTGCTTTTTCAATCCAAAACCACAAAAAACATTTAAAACAAAGAGATATGCACTAAGCTATATGTGATTATTTGTGGAACAAACTTTTAATCAAAACTGAAAACATTGCCCTGGAATCTAAACAGATTGTAAAAGGTCCTCTCCAAATCTCCATTGGTATGAAATGAACGTATAACACCAAGGGCAGTACCATAACTGGCTGTAGCAAGACTGGGAGTACAAAAACATATCACAGTAAAAAAATACCTACTAATAAAGTCTGTTTATGCATGTAAAACCCTCGCAATCAGATTTCTTGACTCTATATAAACCAGTAAACCACATAAGAAACTGATATGGCCATAGATAATTTCTGATCCTTTTTTATCATTGTCAGATCGGTTCCGTGAGCCTATATAGCAAGGAAGATATGCAAGCTTACCCATCTTTTCTTATGTTTAACATACCAGCATGACAAACCCAGAAAAAGAAGCACAAAGGCTGCTAACTGAGATGAGTACTACTCATTTATCCATTTGGCTTATAAATTTCACATTGTTGGGTAATATATATATATATATATATGTACCTGCCATTTTTGTAGTAGCTCTCATGTTGCTGAACTACCTCCATTTTTGTCCCTGAAAATATAGTTAATTTTTATTTAGCCTATAGTTATTATGCCTTGCAAAGCACAAAAATAATGTATTTGAGAGATGTATTCTTACTGGTTCCCCTCATTTGCGATTCCATCCAGAAACAGTTTTATTGCAGCATTCTTGTTTCCACCCCTCTTTGGAGCTGGGCCTTTTTGGGGAGTCTCCAAGATGGGTTCTTCAGATTCAGGTTCCTTCCAAAGTTGTTTATTTGTGGTTGCTTTCTTGTTAGCATTCTGATTTTTATAGGTGCCCCTCAGGAAAAAATGACCGTGTTGGTTGATGTTTATCTCAAATAGGAATTCTTCACCAATCTTGCAACTGATGTAGGGAGGGAGGGTTGATTTCGTAGGGTAGAATCTCTTTTTCAGCACGAAGAGAGGGGAAAAAAGGGAAGTAGAAAATGAGAAAGAGGCAGGAAGAGAGATTGCATTGTTGTCTTGGAGTGAGAGAAGTTGGTACAATATACATATAGATGTACAATATATAGAAATGGATATCAGATTTTAGATTTTAGATAAAAAAAATCAAAGAGTAGTTAACAAATTAATCAATCGATATGACAAATGGACACTTTAGCGAGATTAATTATGCCCATTATAATTAGATGCTTGTAAAATAATAAGCGAAAATGTATATTTAGCATCGTTCTAAGTTGTGGTGATTAAAAATGTATATATTATAACCAAAATTATGAAAGAATTATATACCTTCTAATAGATCTTTATAAACAATATTTTTCGTAAAATTATTGGGAATGTCATTATTGTTATTTATAAAAAACTTAACTCCTTTTTTTTGATGTAACTCTTGATAATGCCACATATAACTGTCCATGAGTAAAAATTGGTTCTGACAAATATATTCCAACTTGATTTAATGATTGACCTTGACTTTTGTTTATTGTCATTGCATAACATGGTCGGACAGGAAATTGACGTCTCTTAAATGTAAATGGCCATTTAGTTTCCGTAGCATATAATACAATTCTTGGAATATGAACTTTTTGTCCCGTGCTATTTCCTGTAAGTATTTTGGCCTCAATTAATCTCTCAAATAACTTCGTCATGATTAATCTTGTGCCATTACATAAGCCACGTATTTGATATAAATTTCTTAATAACATGATTGACATGCCAATTTTCAAAATAAGTTCATGGGTTGGTAATCCATTAAATTCAAGTTTGTTCAAAAATTCCATGAGATATAAAAGATTGATATTATCACTATTACCTGAATTGTATGAAATTGAATCTGAACTGAAATATGATTTTTTTTACCAGGCAATAATTTAATTGCATAATTATTTATTTCTTGAACAACCATATTTTTCGGAGTCACTATGACACGCTCTTTTAGATAGTTTGTATCATTATATTTGTTTAAAAAATTAGGATATGTCACTCAAAAATTGATTTTATAGGATCAATTGTAGGATCAGTAAGTAATTTTTTTGGTATATCGATCCAACTCACATCTGGATCATCTGTAGGGAATTTTGATTCTAATCGACCTTCGCCTATTTGTAACATCCATTTAGCAAATTGTTTATGTTCATTCTTTTCTACATTGCTTAAACCAATGGTTGATAATCTCATATTTTCAGTAAGATGAAATACTATAATATTAGGTCACAGGTATGAATTGTTGAATGATTGTTGAATGACCTATTCTTTACTGCTGCCTTGTATCACCGGCAATGTTTGTCTAAAATCTCAGCCAAATAAAATTGTTTTTCCTCCAAATTGTTCTTCTTTTTTTGATAAAATATCACGAAGTGTTCTATCCACCGATTCAATACACTATTTATTACACATAGCAGCTTCATCCCAAACTATCAACTCAGCTTTTTCAATTAAATCAGAAAGATTTGTTCTTTTATTTATATTACAACTTGAATCCTTATCTATAATCGGTTTTATTGCAAAACGTAAGTGAGCTGTTCTGCCTATTGGAAGTAATAATAAGGCAATGCCTGATGAAGCAACAGCTAAAACAATCTTTCCTTCAGAACTTAATCTTGAAATTATGGTATTCCATAAAAAAGTTTTTCCTGTACCCCCACAGCCATAGACAAAGAATGATCTTGGATTTTTTTCTTCTACAGCGCTTATCACTTGATCATATATAATTTTTTGATTAGTATTCAATTTGGTGATCAAGTTGGAATGTTGTAGTTTCAATGCTTGACAATCAAAATTCTGTTCTTCTCTGATAAGCCTATTATCAAATTCATGTATTTGCTGTGTTATTAGCATTGGTAATTGATGATTTTTTAAACTACTCGATGACATGTTAAATAAGTTTTCAAGTTCATGTAAAACATCATTCTTTAAATCATCATCTGGTATGATAATATTTTGCATGCCAAAGTTTAATTTCATTCTGTGCAATATATCATCAGACATATTAATCTAATATGTATCAAACAAACCTTTTGGATCAGATACATTACAAAATAAAATAATTGTAACAAATAATAACGAATTTGAGCAGAAGTTGTAGTAAAAGTAGATTCTAACAATGCTTCAAGCCATTCTTTATCGTCACCCAATAATCCCAAAGCTTAACATGCTTCTTGATAAGTAGAATATATTATGCCATTGACTGTTCTAATTGTTTTAAAACCAGTGCATCCTTTTTGAATATTCAAAAGCATTCTTAAATAATACAATTCGCCAGCATTTGGCGGCACATGCGCTATTCTACCAAGAACATGATATCGTTTTCTTGGAGTCCATAATTTTTTATTATTATTCTAAACAAATTTAGTAGGAAATTGAGTGTATGTTACTTTTTTTTGCCTTTTTATAAGTAATGTTTGCAATGAACCAAGCAGTTAGCATTGTAGTTTCTATACATGGATTTTGTAAGACATTTTCAATAGAATTAGATCCATGAAAACAAACAGTTTGTTGATTAGGTAAATGAATTTTCAGATATTGAACAGCAGGAAACCTAGAATGAATAGAAAATTCAAATAGACGCCACACAGACTCATGAGGAGTTAAATATCGACAATTATGATAATTTTGAATTTCATCATTTACGTTGTCACGAATCAATATGCGTGCTCTATCAGGTCCTTTGTTTATGTATTTGAACAAATATTTTATTAACATTGATTGAGAACATGATTCAATATTTATATGAGCATTATATCTTAATAACAAATTACCATTATATGGTACAACAAAATTATTTCAGATTTCAACTCTTTTTTTTTATCACAAAATGTGAATTAATATCACGACGTCTATACTGAGGAGAGTTAGTTGCTTGAAAAATTGTGTCGGTTATAAATGGTTTTGAAAAATGTTTAGTGCATAATTTGTCTCTCATACACGGAGAAAATGGATTGAGTTGACCGCAAGGACCATGAACCATAAATTGGCTAACTATTTCAAATAATCTTGGATTAGTATTTTTATTAGGCAATTCTGCCAAAATAATAGAATCCACATCATTTGCTGTATGACATTTGTATTCATTTTTAAGCCAAAATAATAGATGAGCATGGGGCAACCCTCTTTGGAATTCAATTGTACATACATGAGCATGAACTTCTCCAAACGGTTCTCCACTTTTAACATGGGCAATCATATCATCCACTTTTATTTTAAAAATTTGACAAATAATATCAAGACGATCTTCAGGTTTGTATCCAGGTTTTTTTTTCAAAATATCTCAAAATTTCTGGCCATTTTACATTGCATGTGAAAGTGATAAACAAATCTGGATTCCCATATTCTCTACAAATTGTCATAGCATCCTGATAATTATTAATCATATCTCTTAAACTGCCTGTATGAGTACCAGGGAGAAAAATAATTTTTCCGACATCATAGCCTTGGACAATTCCTTCAGAAATAAATGTAGATAAATTATTCCATGTTTCTGACCTTAGTTCTGGTTGGTGATGTCTTATATATTCCAAACGATTCTCTTCGACAGTTGCATATGCATCGACTAAGTATTGCTGAAATAATCTTCCGCCTTTTAATAAAGTGCTCGATTGATTTAGCCTATCATGAATTTGATAACACACAAATTTATTTATAGTTAATTTTCTATCATTATTATCAACATCACCCGGCATTGATTTTAATTTTATTTTAATTTTAAATCCATCCTCTCCATATGGAAAAAGAAGCGGATATTGCAATGACATAAGTTTCGGATGAATTTTAGAAATACGCTTAAGAGATCCTTCATTAGATCGAATAATTATATCTTTATTAGAATTAAATTCACCTATGTCACCCATAATTAATCCACCAATTTCAGGATCAGAAAGTAATTTATATTGTTTGCTGTCATTCTTTTCACGATCAAGTACAGTCATATCAAAATTTGACAATAAAGAATTTTCAAAAACATCTCTTAAAAATCGATACTCTTTTGTCAATTCATTACATTCATCTAATAATTCTACCAATCCCTTTACAATATAAACATTAATCTGATTATTTGAATTATTTGGATCAATAGCCGTAATGCGATTTGTAATTTTATTTTGCGTGTCATACACATATAACTAAGCATATTTAGGAGATTGTCCTTCTGACGGTAAAACTGAACCCATCAGATGATGTACTTGACCACATATTTTAAAGACATAAGGAGCTCCTCCACTGTTTATGTTATATTCAATTTTAGCTCCCATAGATGTAAAAGCAAACATAGAATTATATACTCGAATATTATCACGAAAAAGACACTCTTTCTACCATTATTTGGATTTAATAATTCATTGAGAAAATGAGGTGTTAGATGTGATATTGGAAGTTGAACACGGCCTTTTTCACAACAATGAGTATATATTGGTTCTTTATTTTGTTTTCTTTGTAATGCTTCATTTAACCAAAAATGGGTAGCACAATAGTTACCTGTATAATCATCATCACCACAATCCTCGTAATCAACAATAACATCTGCAATGTCAATCATAATAATATAAATTAGATAATTTATGATCAGTAATAATTGTTGATTAATATTGTGTTGGATAATTGATATCAAAGTTTCTTCTAACCTGCTCGGTTTCGTTGATACGATGTCTGTCCAAAAGATCCAACACGAACACCTATAATTCAATATACATGACCAAGATTAAATTAATCAACAAATGATAAGAAAAAAAGGCTATTTTTCAAGCCAATCAATTGGCCATTATACCAAAACAATTCACATGTCATTCACAAAAAAATGACTAAGATTAAGCTAATTGATAAGTGATAACAAACAGTTTTCTACAATTTTAGATCTATTCACATAACAAAATAATGATTCAACTACATGAAGTAACAACAAACCACAAAACAAAATACTAAACCTATCATATAATTCTACATTATCATTGTTACTACACTGTATATCATTGATGTGTGTGAAAATTTCATCTGGAAAGCATATAATCAGAAGTAATATTTTGTTATATACGTATATGTCTCTGACCATGTATGATCTAGTACACATGAAGTTCTGCTAAACGATCTTCTAACGAATTAAGGAATATATATTGAACTCATATGATGAGTTGATATCAAACATACCACTCAAACTCATATTAATGAAAGGAATAGCAATTCTCTCTAAAAATAAATTATATTGGCAAGATAATGAAAAAAATCTCACATACATATGCAAATTGAAGATTCTCACTAATTAAAATCTCAAAATTAAACAACCCAAAAATTGTAAAAATTCTACATTTGCATTATCCAAAGTTTAAATTAAGACTTGAAACAAAATGTAGTAACATCTATAAACCTAATGCTATGAAATACTAAACCTACACCTATATAATAGAAAAACAACAAAAATAGCTCACTATAGTTATATAGGAGATGGAACAGTGCATGGAAATGCGACATTTTTATCTAGGAACATAAAAACGCAAGCAACACCTGATACAATTCTATGAACATCTTCGTCATCACTATTCTCATGCACTTCATCATCACTACTCTCGTGAGCATGAGTTACTGACTCATGAGGGGGCAGCCAATGTTGAGAAGTGCCGATAGATGAGCAAGACCTCTTAGAGGAAGAGTGTTTCGCTTGATCTGACACCATCCATCTGTCAATAGAATTATACTTCTTCTTACGCATCATATCTGAAAATTCAATTTCAAATCCATTAAATAATCCAAATATCAAAAAATTGAAACAAAGAATTTAGGTAATATTACATCACCTGCAATAGTCTCATGAAGATCTACATCATCATCGAGGTTGTTTATCGTTGTCCCTACAAAAGATCCATAAGCAAAAAATTCAAAAAACCATTATCTTTTGTTAAAAGACTTCTTGTTTCTGTGATTGACTCAAACATTTTCAATACATAGGCAAACGACAGCAAAAGCGAGAGCCAATTTTATTTCTTATAGGGAAATTTATGTTTACAGGCAAGATGACTTCATCAAGATAATTTAAAAACAAACGTTTTACATGGGAAACAAAATAAGAATAACCCCAAGATTTATAAAATCAAAACATAGAACATGCATACGTCAACACTACTCCTCTTAAAGAACTCTTTAGTTTACACCAATGACATAACTCTATGAAGATTAGACTAACAAAGTTTTTATGCGACAAACAAAATCATATCAACCTCCCTCTCTCTCTCTCACCCTTATATTCTAATCTCCAAGTTTCACATCACCAATTATCCTAAGAAATCACAAAACATTGTTCACCGCACTTCTAGAGAGCAACAAAATCCAAATTTCCAGTTTAAAACTAATTGAAGATTATATGTGCATATACACTTGTAGACATTAATTCAAATAGAAAGATGAGAGGGGAAAACAAAGAACTTAACCAGCATCACAATACATACAATACCTTGCTGGAAACTAGCATTGTTCTCACTATTCCATGTTGATGTCTCTAACAAAGATTCATCACATAGAGGTTGAAAAAAGATTCGTCTTCTGCTCGAACACATTATGTTTTGGTCACTTCCTACAAAACATTTTTAAAATGAAACAACCAAGACCAGTAGCTGATCATGAACCCAGGTATGAAATAAATACACAAATACAGACATAGACATCACTAAAAGGAACATAATATGAAACAAACTACCAAATGCTATCATGGTTGTGTCAGTGCACACATTTCTCCTTCGCCCCATGGCTGAAAACAGAAATAAAGCAATTGTGTGAGAATATGCGCTTGACCATGCAACATTTATTGGATACAAAACCACAAATAGAGAAGCATGCACAATAAGATCAAAAAAATTACTCTTTAGCACCCAAGTGTGACATTTGACATTTGTTTCAAGGTTGCACTTTAACTGGATAAATCTTATACAATCTTAGTATGGAATCCTTCAAGTCTTTAATTGATGACATGTGAAAAAAAGTGAAGTGCTCATTGGGTGAGATAATCTACAATAGCTCTTTTTAGACAATAAATGTACCTCCTTATCCATGCAGAAACAACAAAAATGTGAGTGCAACTTATAAAATTTTACTGATTGAGAAGGTACTGCATATAACAACAACAAAATGATAATTACATTATCAAGATACAACAAATTGCACAATAAAATGACTAAACAAATTGAGCACCAATTCATATTCCAATTTACAACCTACAATCACTTGCGTACAACAACAATACAGAGGTTTTACAAAACATTGCTATAATTATAAGAAACTTTTATAAAGTATGTACCTGTAATAAATTATATGTTAGCACACTTAGCATTAATAGATCATAACTTCTATATATCTCATGTACAGTTTCTTCCAGTCATAACAAAGAAAGCTTAAATTTTATATTTCATAGTCATGTTTACATTACATTCACATACATATTGTTTTATTCTCATACTCATTATATAACATGACCAAGTGTTTTCGATTCTCACTTGGTTATTATATATGAATCATATACAAATTCTTATATTCATATCATAGTCACATGTATATAGTTATTACACTAGCAAGGATCACAACATATTTGAATGAAAATGTATGCTTTATAAATGACTCAGAGAAGTTGATAGCATGCTAAAGCTGTTAGCTTCTACTTTAAGCTATATGAAAGAGGTCATATCTTTCAACTTTAAAAAATATGAAACTATAGAGATGTATAGAGAGAAGCATACCTGGGTAAGAAAGAGCTTGCGTTTAAGAGACTATAGGGAGCAAAAAGCTGTGAACTTGTGATGAAGAAGACGCTACGTTTAACCACAAAATGAACACCAGTCACTTGATCTACACAACAAATCGGCCTCTGATACATAAAATGGGATCGAATATCAAAATGCAACGACTGAAACAAGCAAGCATTAATTAATTTAAAAAAAGATACAATTTTAGTAGAAGGATGAACCATATTCATCATATTTGATCTGATTAGAAGAGAACTCAGTGGTGTATTTTTAAGATGAACCCAACAACGAAATGTGTTTAGAACAAAGAGAGGAAAAACTTCAGCAGCAGAAATACAACTGGATCTAATTAACACTACAACAACTAAATAATTGTCCACCACCGAAACATAGTCAAATGACATTTATCAAGATGAATAGAGTGACGTTGGGTTACATTAATACTTATTCTGTGGACATTATTCATACACGTTTATTTAGTGACAGGGTTAAATTAATAAGCACTGTGGATCTAAATTAATACTTATTCAATAAGCACTGTGATGAAGAGAGTGATGTTGGGTTAAATGACATTTATCGAAATGAACAGTACTTATGACATCAAGGACAGAAGTATGTATTCCTACGGAAATATTGGAAAAGAGACGAAGTGTGCACCAGCTTTTCTACTATCCAACGCTGGAACTTGACTTCAATAAATCAATCTTTTGAACACACCAGGTGCCTTTGATAATGAAGACCTGTAAAAGTAAGCACCTCGTATCAGAACAGTTGCACCACATGTAAACAATTCAACAAAATTGTCAGGAGCTTGCTATATTAGTTTCAATGAAGATACCACAATCCATAAAATTTGCATCATCCAAATCATATGTTAGTTTCAATCACTACTGGTCGAATGGCAAAACCCTATATAACAGATTATCACATGAGAAACTCCGGAAAATATAAACAATGAATGTATTCTATTGATCTCTTGACCTAACAACACATATAATCAAGCTAAACCAAAACCATCAAATCTGCTATACCCAAAGTGAGGATTTGAGTGTAATAAATCGTATCCAAGCGTATCAAATATATTCCACTGCTTTCTTATGCACCACATCAAACAGTGCTATGACATATTCATTTGATGCTTAAAATTAAAGAAACATTTGCACCCTCCAAAACACATATTAGTTTCAATTAGCAATCAATATAAATATACAACAAAAACTACAAAATCAACTCAAAGGATTAAAAATTCTGGGTCTGGGTTTGTTGGAGCGATGAAAGATAAAACGGAACTTACCTTGAGAGAGATACAACCAACGTCGATAGCGATGGAAGGTGCGACAGTGGGTGAGAGTCCGATTGAGAGATAATAGCTACAATGTTTAGATGAGGAAAAATTTGATTAAACCATAGCAATGGCGACAGAGAGTGACCAATTTTGAGGAGCCAAGCTGGGTTAATGGGTTTGTAATCGATATGGAGGCTGGATTCGTGCAAGCTGTAATCGAAGGCAAATGGAGAGAGATGCAAAATGAGATTAGGGGAAAATGAGATATCGGAGAGAGATGTTTGGTCTTCGCATAGCAGTTGCGAGAGAAAGAGACCAATTTTAAGGAGCCAAGCTGGGTTAATGGGTTTGTAATCGATATGGAGGCTGGATTCGGGGAAGCAGGCTGGATTTGTGGAAGCTATAATCGAAGGCAAATGGAGAGAGATGCAGAATCATAGAGAGATATTTGGTCTTCACACAGTTCACACGTGAGGACTCATGGCTGTTTGAGGTATATATTAGTCCTCAAATATGACACTGTTTGGCTTTTACATAGCATAGCATGACTATTTGAAGTATATATTAGTCCTCTATTACTGTACATCATCACTATTTGCTATATGATCAGTATGTCATATGTTGTACTCCATGGCATATACCGAAAATTGAGTTATATAGAACTGTGATAATATCCAAGCTATGATAAGAGTCATACGAACTCATATAGAACTATATCACCAGACCAAACTGCTAAGATAAAAAAAGTACACCGGTTATGACTTTGATATTTGGATAATAGTCACAGTGCCAGTTATGACTTTATAACGGCTTTCATCAAAAATTGGTATGGTTGTTGCTATACATGTACATATCGTACAACTTCTTCTCTGTATAAACCATATACCGAAATCAAAATCCAGTACCAACAAAAATCACAAAAACAAATCATACCAACAACAATCACAAAAACCAATCATGTATAACAACCATACACCGAAATCGAAATCAAGCCGGAGACAAATCAAAACCTTACAATCATGTCGTTTGAAGGAGGAAAGAGGAGAGGAGGCGGCTCAGAGGAGGTGAGCCTTGGCGTTCGGAGGAGAAGATCGGTGAGGCTAGCAGCAAATCGACGTAGTTGTCGGCATTGGGAAGAGATTGGGTTTCTAAGATAGGCTTTTTTTCTTCGATATGGTTTTCTTCGGAGGAGAAGATCTGTGAGGCTAGCAGCAAATCGACGGAGTTGTCGGCGGGTGAGAGGAGATTGGGTTTCTGAGTATAGGCTTTTTTTCTTCAATCTGGTTTTCTGGTGGAGCTTCAGTGATGGGGGAGCAAATGGAGCTTCAATGATGGAAGAATGCTGCCTGTGGGAAATAAGAACTTTGCTTCTCTCTCGCACGGTTCGCACGTGAGTTGGTCACTGTTCTAGCAACAGTGTATCAACTCTGTTATATAGGTAATGTACCTGAACAATCCATATCATCCCATTGTTTTCAAACGATGAATGCAGTTCATTATCTTTTCTTCAGAGTTTAATAATCTCCGCACCTCGCCCACAGGTAACTAGTATAAATTTATACTATTATTAAGAGAACTCTCGTTTTCTCCATTTTTATATTTTCTTCCAAAAGAACTCTGCACTTATGAGAAATTTAATTTTTTAAAGGTGTTTTTTAATCAGCTAAATAAATATAAATAAAAAATGATCAAATCCTGTTTTCTCTCTCAATCTTCTCTCTTCCCTCTCTTGTAACTGTTAATAGAGAATAAAAAATAACTTATTAATAAAGAAACAGATTAATGCACATGCATAGCATGTGTAACTGTTATTATAATAAAAAACTTTTTTTTCACTTTGTAAAAGTGAAAGAAAAAAAAATGGAGTTTTCTCACTAGCCTTAAAATAAGGTTTTTAATTTTCACTAGCCAACTAACAAAATTTTAATAACAAACTACTCCTAAAGACACTTTGGAGATGTCAAATACACTTAAGGATAAAATCCTTTATTTTAAATAATAAGAGACAAAATCTTACTAATGAGAACAGTTTAACCTGGCCCGGACACGTGTTTGAGGCATCATTACCAATTTACCTTTCAGACAATACTACATAAACTCTGTTTCTTAAAAAAATAAAAAATCAAACACAACACTAAAGCTCTCTCCATCGCTCATTGATCAATCTTCCACACTTCACGATCCCAAGCTTGTTATCTGAATTTCGTTTTCTCCTTGTTGGATTCTCCCATTGAATCTGGAATCACATTCAAAGAAACTTGATATTCACGATCCCGAGCTTGGATTTATTGTAGCAGTTGTGTGATTTTCAAGCTTTCAATCTTCGAACCTCAAATCATCAATTCTCGGTGAGTTTCTTGATGTGTTCGTTGTGTGCAGTAGCTATGTTTTGTTGTTTTGATATTGCTATATTGGTTTCAGCGGAAGTTTATATTTTTTAATTTTTTATTATGTTGTGATGTATGATGTTTAATTCATGATTATGTGTTTGATCGAATTTTAGGTTTTTGATTGTGCTTCGAATCATGTGATTGTGGTTACGTTTTAAGTGGCATACACAATTTTAGTTGTTATTGCGGTTATTTTACCAGTAGCAGCATGCTTTTTAGTACAATTGCTTAGTTTTAGTAGCAGGTGATCATTTTTTGTTGTATTGTTGCTGTGATGTAGTAATGCATGATGTTTTAACTCAATTTTATTTTCAATAGCAGTTAATGTAGTTGTTTTTGAGTAGCAGTTGCTCTAGTTATTTTTTAGTAGCAGTTGCTTTGCTTGAGTTTTCAGTAGCAGTTACTTTTTTAGCTTTACAGTAGCAACTGCTTGACGAAGAAAGTCGGATCAAATTCTTGTCCGATGAAAAAGTCGTTAATAACCTCATGATACGAATAATTCGTAAAAAATAGCATAACCTTAGTTCGGGTTGTTACAAATCTACCCTTCTAAAAGAAATTTTTCTCCCGAAAATTATAGGGGTACTGCTCCCGCATGTGCTGCTCGATTTCCCAGGTGGCTTCCTCAACTGTATGATTCCTCCACAAGACTTTCACAAGAGGAATGGCTTTGTGACGAAGTTCCTGAACCCTCAAATCAAGAATCTGAACTGGCTCTTTCACATAAGTCAAATCCTCCTGAATAGGAAGCTGACAAGGTGCTAAAATATGAGATGGATCAGAAATGTACTTCTACAGCATAGATACATGGAACACATCATGAACCTTGGCCATCTCAGAAGGTAGTGCCAACATGTACTCTACAGCACCAACTCGCTTAGTAATCTCATACGGACCAACATAACGTGGGTGGAGTTTACCACAGTTCCTAAAACGTACAACACCTTTCCAAGGAGATAATTTCAAAAACACCTAGTCTCCAACTTCAAACTCAAGATCTTTTCTCCTCACATCAGCATAACTCTTTTATCGGTCTTGAGCAGCTTTCAATCTGTCCCGAATAATTTGAATATCTTCAGCGGTATTTTTCACCAGATCAGAACCAAGAAGCCATCTTTCCCCTACTTCACTCCAACACAATGAAGTTCGACACTGTTACCATACAAAGCTTCATACAGAGCCATAACGACACTGGTCTGATAACTGTTGTTGTAAGCAAATTCCATCAGATTAAGCTATTGATCCCAATTTCCTTTGAACTGCAAAACACAAAATCGTAACATATCTTCAAGAGTTTGAATTGTTCTTTCTGACTAACCATCAAACTGAGGGTGAAAAGCTGTACTAAATCAGAGTTTAGTCCCCAGACCTTTCTGCAATGCCCGCCAAAACTCGGAAGTAAATTGAGTATCCCGATCCGAAACTATAGACACAGGCACGCCGTGCAACCGAACAATCTCTGCTATATACAGCTTTGCTAATCTACTCACAGAAACTTTTCCAAAAAGTGCAAGGAAGTGTGATGATTTCATAAGACGATCCACAATTACCCAAATTCCAGTATTGCCATTAGATGTACGAGGCAACTGATACACGAAATCCATAGTGATGTGCTCCCATTTCCACACCAGAATCTCTAATAGTTGCAGTTTTCCAGTAGGTTTTTGTTGCTTTGCCTTCTCTTGTTGACAAATAAGGCACTTACTCACATAGGTTTCTATTTCCCTCTTCATGTTACGCCACTAATAATAAGTTTTAAGCGTTCGGAACGTTTTCGTACCTTCTGGATGCATGGCATAAGCAAAATAATGAGCTTCATCAAGTATTTCTTTCTTCAATTCCGCATCTTCTGGTACACATAATATCCCTCTGAATATTAAAGTGCCATCCATCTTCAGCTGAAACTCTATCGATTCACCATTCTGAATCATCTTTTTTTTACTCAATAAATAAGAGTCTGCATCCTGAATCTCACGTACTTGATTTAATAATACTGGTCGAACCTGGAAACTGGCTAACAGTGCTCCATCTTCATCCCATTCCAATTCCGCTCCTGTAGCTCGCAATTCAGCTAAAAGTGATACTCTTGCTACACGTATGAAATAAGGAAGCTCCAAATTTTCGACTAAGGGCATCAGCAACAACATTAGCTTTTCTTGGATGATACTCAAACGTACAATCATAATCATTAATCAACTCCATCCACCTCCGCTGTCTCATGTTCAAGTCTGGCTAAGTACGTACATAAGTAAGACTCTTGTGGTTAGTGAAAATCTTGTACTATGCTCCATATAGGTAGTGTCTCCAACTTTTCAATGCTAACACAATAGCAGCTAACTCAAGATCATGTGTGGGGTAATTAACTTCATGAGGCTTTAATTGTCTGGAACCGTATGCTACTACCTTACCATGCTGCATCAAAACACAGCTAAGACCCAACTTTGAAGTGTCACTATAAATGACATACTCCCCACTGTTGTCAAGTAATGTCAACACCGGTGCAGTAGTCAACTTCTCTTTCAACCTTAGATAACTTTCTTCACAGGCATCAGACCATTCAAACTCAACCCCTTTCTTCGTCAGTCGAGTAAGCGGAGTCGCATTCCGTGAAAAGTCTTACACAAAACGACGATAATATCCCGCTAAGCCCAGAAAACTTCTTATCTCTGATACACTTGTAGGTCTACTTCAATTCAACATTGCCGCTGTCTTGTAAGGATCAACGCTAACTCCGTCAGCCGAAATCACATGACCCAAAAATTTCACCTGATTCAACCAAAATTCACATTTACTAAGCTTCGCATACAGCTGTGTATCTCGTAAAGTTTGCAAGATGATACGCAGATGCTTTATATGTTGCTTCACGCTTCTGGAATAAATCAGAATATCATCGATGAACACAATCACGAACTTATCTAAGTAGCGTCTGAAAACTCGATTCATGAGATCCATAAAAGCAGTTGGGGCATTTGTTAACCCAAAAGGCATAACAAGAAACTCATAATGCTCATACCAAGATCGAAAAGCTGTTTTGGGAACATCTGATTCCTTAATCTGCTGCTAACTGTAGCTCCTTTTAGCTGATCAAACAAATCATCAATCCGTGGCAGAGGATACTTGTTCTTTACTGTGACCAGATTCAGTTTCCGATAATCAATACACAACCTCATAGAACCATCATTCTTCCTCACAAACAACACTAGAGCACCCCATGGTGAAACATTGGGTCGAATGAAGCATTTTGCAATCATTTCCTGCAACTGAATATGCAACTCTTTCAACTCTGCTGGGGCCATTCGATAAGGTGCTTGTGATATAGGACCAGTACCTGGAAACAACTCAATAGTGAAATCAATCTCTCTCATCGGAGGAAGACCAGGTAAATCTTCAGGAAACACATATGGATAACCACAAACTACAGAAATATCCCCAATACTCGCCACACGAACATCAGTATTAATCACATGAGCCAAATATGCTTCACAACCCTTCTTTAACATCTTCTCAGCCTTTACTGTCGAAATCAAATAAGGTGGAGAAAAATTTCTTTCACCGCGAAACAAGATTTATGGCATGCCTAGACTTCTAAAAACTACCTCATTTCTATGACAATCAAAGACTGCCCAGTGAGTCTCCAAGAAATCCATCCCCAAAATCACATCAAAGTCCACAATATCCAACAACATCAAATCTGCGGGTAAACCATAACCTCCTATAAAAATCTCACATTCCCGATACACCTACTCGACACACACTACCTCGCTGGATGGATACAACACCCGCTACATACTAGGGAGTGGAGATGGAGGTATAGTGGCCAACGATGCTAATCTATGCGACATAAATGAATGCGTAGCCCCCGAATCCAATCAAGTAAGAACTGGATAACCGAAAACATATAACGTACCAATGATGACTTCAAGGGAGGCTCTGCCCTCTCTCAGGTTCATGGCATACACACGAGCTTGCCCAGCTGGTCGTCCACACTGACTATAATTCTGCTGGTCTGCTTGCCCAGAAGACTGTGTTGCTCGATCTCCAGAAGTGGTACCCTGACCATGACTGCTACCCTGAGCCACACACTTTTCGAAGTACCTTTTAGCGGACAATCCCTCATAAAGTGACCCACCTGACCATAACGATAACAACTGGTAGTGCCCCATTGACATGAACCAAAATGCCGCCTGTTACAAATATTACATAGTGGAACATCACTCGGTGCAGCTGGTGTGCCAAAAGAATATCGAGGATAACTTGATCCACTAGAACTTGTACTTGTTTGCGGCCTCTGGGGTCGATCCCTCCATCTCCGGCTTCCTCTCTAACCAGATGAGCTAGTAGAAAACCTGTAAGATCCACCACTCGAAGAGAATGGTGATCCAGAAGTTCAAGAACTCAGCCTTTTTGAAGACTCTGACTGGATCCACCTTCCTCGAAACGGCGAGACTGAAACCGCATATGTCTCTCTCTCTCTCTCTCTCTCTCAATGTCTCTGCCTCTAAGTGCAGCACTGACAAAGTCATCAAAGTTGTCCTGAGGCATGGTTGTCAAAGTTCCCTTGATATTCAGATTCAAACCCAACTTAAGCCTTCTGCATTTTGCTTCTTCTGATGCAACCATATCACACGTAAATCGAGATAAACGGGTGAATTTATCTCGATACTCAAGCACTGACATTCCCCCTTGCCTCAAGTTGGTAAACTCTTCATATTTCCTCTGCTGGATAGCTTGGTTGAAATTTCGACGCGTAAACAAATCTCTGAATATAGGCCATGGAGTATCAATAGGAACTTTCTCGGTGCTAACCCACCAGAAATAAGCATCTGAGTCCAGTAACCCAACAACAGCAACAGTCCTCTGCTCAGGAGTAAGATGTAAGCGCTCACAAACACGCTCCACCTAGACTAACCAAGCCTCACATACTTCAGGATCAGTAGAGCCAGAAAAGGAAGTTGCTCTAGCTGTCCTAGCGTTTACTACAGGGTCAAAATGCTCTTCTAAACGCAAAACTCACATTAGAAAGTCATGCGTCCGCTGATCCTCAACAAGATCCCCACCACTATTAACACGGGCTCCACGTCTAGGAGGCATCCCTAAAGAATACAACTACATTAGTAACCAAGACCAAAAGGATGCAATAATGATACCTCAAACATTTGAAAGCATACAACACCCAGCGCATTGATGATTATCCGTCGGCCGGTCGGGTCATCACTCCGGAAATGTTGTACATCCTCAAATGTTCTTAGTAAGATAACTGCAGGAGTCTACAGAACCTAAAACCTAATGCTCTGATACCAACTAAAAGAACTCAACCCCAATTTAGTTGCCTAAACCGAAATTAGGCCCTAACGATGCCACGACTTACAAAAAATTTGCCAGAGTTTACTTTATAAAATGTATAAACCAAAAATCTGCAAGAAGATAACACTTCACAGATAAATTTTAGACACACCATGAACCACCAATGTTCTATCTAGATTTCTCAAATCCACAAATGACTGAATCAAAGTAAAAGTAACTCTTTTTACAATTGTTGTCCGAGCGACTGAAGTAAAAGTAACTCAAATCCACAAATGACTGAGTCAAAACACATTACAAAAGGGAGGAAACTAAACAAAGTACTCAGAGCGACTTCTATTTTATATATATATAAAGCTAGTAGGTTAAACTAAGAACCTATTAGAAAAGAACGGTGACTTGAACTCTAGGCCTCCGACGATGACATGCAACCACAGGATAGAAACTGCAAACTGGGCAATAGGAAACCAAAAAGTCTAGGGAAAGACATATAAAATAATAAAAATGTTAGAGTGAGTGGACGAAAATAAACTTTCATTTTTAACATAAATATAAATATGTCATGCATTTCACATTGTATGCATTTAAATATAATGTGAGTGGTCCCTCTCTCGGACGCATCCGTAACAGTATAGTTTCAATCACGGGATCCCAGACCCATACGTGATTAAATAGTTAGAAAGACCTCGAGTCAGGACTCTGTCTCCCTCGGAGCATCTCGGGGATCAGCCGAGCACCCCAGTGCATCGATGCCACTACTACTTCTGAGACTGTACTCTATGTAAAACAAATCATATTTGTTTCTATGCACATTCATAATCGTAAATGTATACTCATACAATGCATAATCGTAAAATGCATAAATCAAGACTCACAGGTCAATGGTGAAAATAAAATGTTCACTCATAGTATATAGCTAGCTCGAAGGTTCGGTGGAAGTTCCCTAGCCTAAATGTCTCTCACGGTTTCCTGAATAAATAAAAGGTTCGTTTGATATCAGAATCCACCAAAACATACAAAAATCAGTACAGAAACTTTCCCGGAAACCCCTCGGAGAAGTTAAGATTTCTGCCTCACTAGAGCTCCGCCGTGGGTGGCGGAGCGTGGCCGTCACGCGCCTCTACCGGCAGTGGCGCATGAGCCACACATGCCTCCAGTGCAAACTGCTCTGATGGGAGCGTTTGACCACTCGTTGGAAAGATTGGCTAGAATTGAGCCTAAAAGTCCACGGGTCTAAAATCACCAGAAAACTTTTCCGGTCGATTCTGACGCCGGTGACGCACCTCGGTCCCCCAAACTATAGGGATTTTGATCCCTGGACCATACCCAGTCAATTCTACCCCCTCTCCATACCAGAAATCGGCCGGAGCACCGTCAGCGAATTAACCCGAAAACCGACGGGTTCATAGCCTCAAAACCACCACAAAACTCACCCAAAATTCAACAATATATACATGAATGGAAAGAGGAGAGAAATAGCTTCAAAACCATACCAAGAACGCCGACAACGATGGCCGGAATCGGCGGGTTGAAATCGGTATACGTTTGGGGCAAAATACGGGTCGATACGTATATGTACGATTTTCTATATTTCTACATAAAAATCCCTATTATCCACTGAAAATTCAGTATTTATACCAAAATTTTCCGATCAGATCAATGGTTGAGGTTTGATCTGATCAAGATCCAACGGTCCAAATTAAATTGCCAAGAAAAAATATTTTTAAAATACATATTTTCACCATACGAACTTCCAAAAATCGAAAGAAATAGGTCGATAACCCGAAAAATTCCCCGAAAATTTCTACGAGCACGAACTTAAATACTTTACAATTTCCGCGAAAAAATTCGGATCAAATTCTTGCCTGATGAAAAAGTCGTTAATAACCTCACGATACAAATAATTCCTAAAAATTAGCCTAACCTTAGTTCGGGTCGTTACATCTATCTTTCTACAATCAGTATCGAACATTAATATAAGAGCATTATCATAATTTATTCAGTAGCAACATTTCAACATGCATATGTAAAACATGTTCTATACATACCATCGTTATTGCTATGTAGTAGTCTGGGTCTTCTGTACCTTCTTCTAGTGCATCCATTCTCTAGCGCTTGTGCCAAACACCAATATGCTGAAGGGGTTGGCGGACTTTGGGTGCATAATTGAGAAAAACATAATCTTCTTTCCTTCCAGACTTGCCCTTTGTTATAGTCAAAAAATTAGTCGTCGACTTTTCCGCACCCACAAGACTATTTTGATTGGAGCAGAAGCTTGACTCTTGATCGATGAATATGATTATGAAGAAGCCATGACTGAAAACTAAATAACATAGTATCAGTAGTAGCTTTTTAAGATTACATAACATAGTTCCTAATTTACATCAAATATAAATTGTACACTAGTGTTTCTTAGCATCATTCTCAGTCTCAGTGGCTTCCTCCGACGACTCCACTTCATCCTTACTATCCTCAAATTCAGTATCAGTGTCTTCCTCCGATGACTACATGTCAGAATCACCATCCTCACTATCCTCAGATTCAGTATAAGTGCCAGTATCCTCTGAGGGCTTCATTTCATCGTCATTATCCTCAAACTCAGTATCAGTGTCTTCCTCTGAGGATTCCATGTCAGTATCACCATCATCAAGCTCAGTATCAATGTCTACTGAGATTATATTCTTCCCGTATTTTGTTTTTACATTACAACCTTCTTCTTCATATCTACATAGATGAATACACAAATATGATTATTTCCCATTTTCACAGCATCAACAATTCACAAACAATTATAAAGTCAACATTTAAAAACACATTATCAGGTGAGTACGTAAACAAAACATAGTAGTAGTGAATTTGTCAAACAAAAATTATTGGAACTGAGATTCATGTATTGGTAGGTATAGTAGCAGTGGAAAAAAACATAGGTATCACAATGTAACACATTCAAAACCATGAAAAGTTTAGTAGCAATCATTGAATATATAACAATAACAAAGAATCACAGTATCAACTCATGCATGCATCAACACCCAAAAACATAACTCAATAATAGACACATTGATTACTTAGTGAAATTTCCAGCAGAACCATAATTTAAGCATAGTATCAACTTAAAATCCTTACAATGAAGCCCAATCTCTATTGATATACAAGTAACACTAAAAAATACAGTATCATCTCGAAATTAAACACAGTATCATCTCAAAATCAACAAAATCAAAGTCAAAATGCTTAGAATTTCAACAACCCAAACGTAGTAGAATTCTGGAAAAAACCCTAACTGAAATAAATGATTTCTAAGTAGGATTAAACATAGTAGCAGTTCAAACCTTTTTGAATCGAGACTGAAATTGCGATCGAAAGTGCATCCCAAAGCGAGCCTGATATTGTGATCAAATCTGCGTCCCAAAGTGAACCTAATCACGCGATCGAATCGGCCTCCCGAAGCGAACCTCATACTGCGATCGAATCTTCATCCCGAAGCGAGCCTGATACTACGATCGAATCTGCGTCCCAAAGTGAATCTCATACTCTGATAAAATCTGTGTCCCGAAGCGAGCCTGATACTGTGATTGAATCCACGTCCCGAAACGAGCCTGATACTGCAATCAAAAATGCATCTCGAAGAGATCTTTTTTGCTGCAAGTGATACTGTAATCGGAGAGGAGGAAACGAAGAATGCAGATTTAGGGGAATGAAGAGGTTTTACTGTATTAGAGTCGCTGAAGAAATGAATGGAATGGCGGCGAGTCGAAGCATATTTTCATTTATATACAGTGGTAAAAATATCTTTTTGAGGGGCTTAATGGATTGGGCTTCTAATACTACATTTTAGGACTTGGGCCCGTGTTCTTGGTTGTCTAAATATTAAGTTGGTTAGATTTTTTGTATTATTGATACTATAATTATCCTTGATTGTCTTTTTCTAAAATTTTAATTCCCACTAGCTTATTATGACAAATATACCCCCACTTTAATGTATAAATAACTACATGCCATTACTTTCTTATATCCTCTCCATTGACCAATGACCGTTGATCCGCAATGTTGACCATTGACCGTGATCGTTGACTTTGACTATTGACGGTTGACCGTCAAGGTCTCTAGACTATAGGTTCATTAATTGATATTCAGTTGAGGGTCAACTGATACTCAGTTGGGGGTCAACTGATACTCAGTTTCGAGTAAACTAATACTCTGTTAAGGGTACACTGATACATAATTTAACGTCTACAATTGTAGATTCCAACTTAACTCCACTAAACCTCAACACAATAATTCAGAAAACACAACAATTTGCATAAAACATATCAACATAACGAAACACATCCATAATAAAAATAAAAAAAATATTTGATAACACACATCTGATAACATATAGCATCCCCGTAACAACTAGATACCCATAGCATCCTCATAACAACCACATTTCACAGTACAAAAATCCCAATTAACAAAAGCATTGTAACGATCACATGTCATAATCTCATTATCCAAACCGGGCACTTACGTAGAACAAACTAAACATTGGTTTATTGCAAAAGCCATATAAACATTGAGAAAATTGGATTGCGCCATTGTATAGCAGCTTTTTTCTGATATTTCTTCAAACACTTGGTGGACATTTCTTCATACCACAAATTTTGCATTGGCTGATAGCAAATCATCTTCACATTAGAAATATAAGTTCGACAAATCATCCAGTCGCCATAAGAGTGTAAGTTGGGTTGTTTGGGGCATCTCAATAATTGTTGTTATGTTTTCTCAATCTTTGAATATTTATTAGTTTTCTATCAGAGTTTTGTCTAGTTAGCTGAAATTTGATTATGGGGAACAACAACTACAAAGTAGGTTGAGATTGAGAATCCATGTACTGATCAATATATATCAAAATCCCTGTTTTCTCAATCTTTGAATATTTATTAGTTTTCTATCGGGGTTTTTTGTCTAGTTAGCTGAAATTTGATTATGGGGGATGACAAGTACCAAGTAGGTTGAGATTGATAATCCATATATTGATCAATACATATCCCAATCCAAATTGATTTATCAGAGATATGAAAGCAAATTTGATTCCATGAATCCAACAAAAAGTTCATGTTTTCCAATTGAAGATGGCGAGGCACGAGCCCTAGAGACGGTGAGAACCAGGGCGACGACGGCGGTAAGATGTCGGGAGGCAGAGGCAGACGAGTTACTGTTATGTTGACGGGCAATACTACTTTTGTTTTCTGATAATGAGAGAGAGAGAGGGAGATAGGGAGAGGAAGAGGGAGAGAGAGAGAGAGAGAGAGAGAGAGAGAGAGAGAGAGAGAGAGAGAGAGAGAGAGAGAGAGAGAGAGAGAGAGAGAGAGAGATGTTTTAGGAAATAAATGGTAATTTTGGAATGGAAAATTGAAGAGGTGAAAATTTGGGCTGGTGGGAAAGTTTCTCTTTTTAGAGTTAGTTAGCTAGTGAGAATTTCTCAAACTTTTTTTGGCTAGTGGAAAAGATTTCTCAAAATTGAAAATTTCTCAAAAAAGAAGAAGAGATTAATTCATTTTAAATAAAAAAAATAACAAATTAATAGAGAAGCAGATTAATACACGTGTATAAACAACTTTTAATATATGTACATTATTTCTTCTGCAAGATAAACCATAAACATAGCAAAAATCATAAACACATTCTGCAGCTGGTACAATCCCCGCATCTGAGCTGCGGGCTCCCTGCCTAGTACATATCTAAATCACTTGAAATTGATTTTGGATTCTTCGAAATGCATAAAGCTAGTTCCAATGGCATAAGAGATACTTCATGCACGCTCACAAAATATTTGACAGGGCTAGGCAGTGTCTCATTCCACTACAAGAAAAATGCACCTAGATCACGGAACCTTTAAGATTCCGCGGTCTAAGTGCCACTTAGACCACAGAGATTTTCTGCGCGGTCCAAGTTGCCACTTGGACAACGGACCGACACACTGTGGTCCGAGTGGCCACTTGGACGACGGGTTCTTTCTCTGTCGTCCAAGTGCTTACAAGGACGATGGAGAAGTGCCTAATCCGTCGTCTAATTGGCCACTTAGACGACGCACCGACACTCCATCGTCTAAGTAAAACATTATATAATGTTCATGCCGAACTCTATTCCTCTCCGCTCGCTCGTCTCAACTTCATCTCCATGCATATATATGTCGATCGATTATTCAATTTGTCTCTCTTGATCGATCAGATTCTCCGATCCTCATGCGTACGTATATGGCACATGCAAATTCTAGCTAGCTAGCAATATATCCGAGCATCGATTCGCATATATTGGAGAATGCTAGGTACGTATGTACGTAGTTAATTTTCCAACACCAATTTACGTTTATATATATATAATTAATTGTACGTTTGATTGATTGCATTGTTAATAATTAGTACGTTCTAATATATATTTATAGTTAAGTTAGGTAATTGATTATATATATATTCGTTAATTAATATTGACCAGTACGTAGTACGTTTATATATGCATAGATGTTTAAAATTTTGGTTAATATTTAGTTAAAACGTACATGTATGTTAGACATATTTCCGTAATTAATTGATGTAGATTGAGTACATATATTCACCAATAATTAATAAAGGTAATTATTGAAGGTAATTAATTAATAATTTAATTTAATATATTAAGGTAGTTGAAAATTTGTGTATATATATAATAGTTTCATATATAATTACTAGCTTGAAAATTTGTATATATATAATAGTTGACTAATATGATAATTAATTGTTAAAATCAAGGTTCTAAAAGGCACTAGGCGGAATTAGGCAGTGGAGCTACTGTCTAACGCCTAGGCGTTTAGGCGGAGTTTAATCGGTAATTAAGCGGATCATTTTATATATATATTTAATTAATTATATATTTATATGGTATATTGTAATTTGAAACATAAAGTAAAAATTATAAAGAAATATCATAAAAATTCTAAACTAAGTTTATAAAGAAATCCAATTAACCATCTATCTCAATTTTTTGAAATAGATGCGCATAAACAGGAATCCCAGAATTATGAAATTATCTATTTCGAAACTGATAATTCATCAACACCACCATAACCACCCATTTTCAAACCCGCTGACATTATGCTCTTACCCACATTTAATCATATCAAATTATCAATATATAACAAACACGGATGAATCTTGTTTCCCAACTCAGATCTGTCTCGAAACGTACCAATTGATGTTTAAGAAAGGATTCAGAGGAAGAGGGGATTATAAGGGAGAGAAATGAGAAGAGAAAATCACCGAAGGTGGATGGCGAGCAGGCACAGCGGCTGTGGACGGCAAGTGGCGGCGACGGCGGTGATCGGCGAGCGGTGTCCAAGTCGCGGCGTTTGCAGAGGGAGAGAGACGACGTTTCGCGAAAGAAATTGAATTAGATTTTTTGTTTACAATTCCTTCCTTTGCGCTGTACCTCTTAATTTAAAAAAAAATAACCGCCTAGGAGGCGCCTAATTGCCGATTAGTCGCTAGTCGCCCGCCTAATTGCCGATTAGTCGGTTCCCACCTAACTACCCCGCCTAGGACCAAAATTAGGCCATAACAAGGTTTTTTCCGATTAGTCGGCGCCTAGGCGGCCGATTTTTAGAACACTGGTTAAAATTCGTAGAAGTATGGACAAAAGTTGGATAAAGTTGCGGAATAGAAGTGATGTCCGGTATATGGATGGAATTAGTGATTTTGTGAATTTTACAATAGAACATGATCAGGGAAAGAAGTGTTTCAGGTGTCCGTGCCAAAAATGTCTTAACTGTCAGTATGTGGAGGTTAATGTTATGGTGCAACAGCTGTACGAAAATGACATGATGTGGAGTTACACTACGTGGAGCGAGCATGGTGAAGCAGTAGACTTCAGCTCAGCAGACTTCAGCTCAGGGTACAGTTACCATGGTGTCTCATCCAGCGGCAGTGGTGCTGGCCCCCCTGCGTGGAACCCAATTGCAGATTGGGTTCATGAGGTGTTTCTATGATCTAGTCATGGTGGACACCAACACCAAGAGGGAGGTTACAATACCATTCATGAGCATGATGACATATTTTCCGCTACTAGGTTGGCCACTGACACTAGTGAGATGGATAAGTACAACAGGATGCTACTTAAAGCGTAGACCCCGGTGTACCCTGGATGTCGAGAGAATGTGTTGCAATATGTGATGGAGCAAATGAAGATAAAAGTGAAGCACAAAATGTCAGTCAGTGCCTTTGACGAAATTCAGGAGCAAATATGTAAGTTGGTTCCTGATGACCACAATCTTCCTAAATCCCATTATAAGGTTAGAAATATCTCGAGCAGCCTCAGCCTAAAGTACAGGATAGTTGACGCATGTTCGAATGATTGTGTGCTGTTTTACAAAGAATATAAAGATTTGGACTATTGTCCCGTATGTGGCGAGTGCAGATATAAGCTAAATAGGAAGAGCTTGAAAAAGAGAATTCTTGTGAAAGTTCTTCGATATTTTCCCTTGATTCCCAGATTGCAGTGCCTGTATATGTCTATATACACAGCAAAGGCGATGCAATGGTACGTAGAAAAGCGAATAGATGACATTGTCCTGAGACACCCCGCAGATGGGAAGGCTTTCAAACATTTTGACAGAGAATTTGGAGACTTTGCCACAAAGGTTAGAAATGTTGGATTCGGACTATCTACAGACGGATTCAATCTTTAGGGTAGTAATAGCTCCGCCGTCAGCACTTGGCCGGTTATTGTGATGCCGTACAACTTGCCTCTGTGGATGTGTATGAACAAAGAATTTAATTTTCTTACTCTGCTAATTCCAGGTCCTAAATCTCCAGGGAAGTACTTAGATGTCTACCGCAGACCTTTGATCGACGAGCTGAAACTGTTGTGGCAAAATGGAGTTCCAACTTATGACAAATTCACTGACACGATGTTCACGATGAGGGCTGCCGTAATGTGGACGCTCAACGATTTTCCAGCGTATAGAATGTTGGTAGCCTGCAGGACGAAAGGATATAATGGATGTCCTATATGTTTGGATGACGTGAACTCTAGTTGGCACGCGGGGAAGGTGTGTTACTTGGGTCACCGTAGATGGCTTCCTCACGACCATCCATGGCGACAAGATGAAGCTCATTTCGACGGGACGGTAGAGAACAATCCTAAACCCCGTAGTTGGTTGGGCGAAGAGATTTTAGAGAGGTTGAGCGATTTCGACTTTGGTGTGTTGACCAATGACGTGGATGTAAAGAAATGCAATCCAATACCTCCACATGATCTCAGTAATTGGCATCACAAGAGTATATTCATTGAACTCCCTTACTGGTCGAAGTTGAAGCTGAGGAACAACTTGGACGCAATGCACATAGAAAAGAATGTGTGGGACAGTGTGGTGGGAACAATTCTTGGTATTAAGTTCAAGACAAAATATACTCCCAAAGCGCACAAAGATCTGGAATCTATGAATCTACGCCGTCCCTTGTGGTTGAGGAGGGATAGAAGAGGAGTGTACAACAAGATGTCAGCTGCACCTTACACAGTGAAGCCAACACTTAGACGTTTTGCATTTCACTGGTTTAAGAGTGTTCGTTATTCGGCTATGTATGCAGCTACTATAATTAGAGCAGTGGACGAGGTGCAACACAAGTTTGTTGGTCTAAAGACACATGACTATCACGTTATGCTGCAACGTTTGATTCCAGTGGTAATTCGACCATATTTGTCTCGTGACGTCGTAGAACCAATAGTGGCTCTGTGTGTAGATGGTGGCAGAGGTTATGCGCCAGAGAATTAAAGAAGTCAGATGTAGTGGAACTGCAACAACAAATTGTGCACATCATTTGCAAACTAGAGAGGATTTTCCTCTACTTTCTTTGACATCATGATTCACCTAATGATCCACCTGCCCGAACAGGTGCTCATTTCTGGTCCGGTCTAGTACACTTGGATGTATCCTCAAGAAATGTATGTACAACTAATTAATTATATAGGTTTTTTGATTCATAATTTGTTCCACTAGAGAATACTAGCTATATGTACTTATTCTTATTCTACAATGTATTAATTGAACGTTTGATTTTGTAGACAGTTTGGACAGTATAAAGGATTCGTGAAAAACAGGTCGACCCCGGATGGCTCTATAGCCGAGACATACCTAATGCATGAGTGTGTTACTTACTGCAATAAGTACCTCAAAGATCCACCACCGATCCCAGTTCCCGCATCAATCTTTCTGTCGTCACAAATGTCGTACGACCGTTTAGAGGAGTATTAAATGAATCGTTAACACGGGAAGAACTTATTGAGGCATATTGGGTAGTGTTGCGAGACTGTGACAAAGTTGAGCCGTACATGATTGGGTATAGGGAGAGGCTTCAGGCGTTAAATCCGGGCAAGAGTTCGGCGTAATTTGAGAAAATGGTTAAGAAGAAGTTCCCTGATTATTTCTTCCAATGGGTATGTACATACGTATGTCTCGGTATTTAGTTTATATACATATCAATCTTGTTTGTAGAAAGTAAACCCTTAAATTTTTCCATTTTCGCATATGATTGATTTCCAAAAATCTGAAAACCAGGGGGGTGGTGGTCCTGGCCAAAGCACTTGCTAGCAGGGAAGCCGATTAAACACTATATTTACCCCGGATGTTTTGTGAACAGTGTAAAGTTCCATTCATTGGCCCGAGATGAAGGAAGAATAACACAAAACAGTGGGGTAGCGGTTGGAAAAGACAATGATATATATTACGAGACTCTTGTATATGTCGTTCAGCTATATTACGGGAATGATGTCAACATTTTCCTATTTAAGTGCAAATAGTTCAAGCGTACAAAGGAAGACCTGAGACTTTATCAGTCGATACAAACTCAAGTTGGTATGAGGATGAGCCTTTCACTCTAGCCACCTTACTTAGGCATGTATTCTATTTCGATGATCCGAAAGCTGGTGAAGGGTAAAAAATAGTGAACCACATCTCTCATCGAGGAATATGGAATACTACGACAATTGAAGGGACACCGACGACTAAAGATGCTGCTGAACCGGAAAGAGACATTCCTGCCTATCAAGAGCCTAATATTTTTGTCATCCGCTCTGACATAATGGACCTTGTTCAAGATGGTGAACGTTTACCCATGCCTGATGGTTGTATAGATCTAACTGAAGATGAGATTATTGATGCAATTAATGAGATAGATGAAGAAGACACGCAGGATGACGACGAGGACGAGGACTCAGGTTTTTCGTCTAACGATGTTGAGTATGATGAGGAGGAGGAGCAATCGGATAACAAGGATGAGGATGATGATGATTATGATGAAAAGTACAATATAACAACGAGGAATATTAATTGGTAATTAATTATTGTAATTATTGTAATATATGATGTATGATCGATCAATTAATTAATATATATATATATATATTTTATGAGGAGGAGTACGTATGTACATCTATTAATTTTATACTTAATTAATTTAATAATTAATTACAGAGCGTGGTCGGTTTGACCGACGTAAATTAAAATTAATTAATTAATTAATCCATCCGGAGGATCGGATCGATCGATAATTTGATCGATCGAATCACATTAATTAATTTTCACAACTATTAAAACGGGGACGAAAAAATGACTTTTCGTAGTCCAAACTAAGGTAATTAAACACAATACTAATTAATTACACCTATATATATAAAATCATAAATCCTAAAAATAGTACTTAGACGACGCAAAAGGGCCAACCCGTCGTCTAAGTGTACCCCAAACCCTAAACCCTAAGGCCCCAACCCTAAATTAAGGGAATTTTCACTTGGACGACGCAAATGTGTGTTTGCGTCGTCCAAGTACTGACTTAGACGACGTATACAGTTGTTTGCGTCGTCTAAGTTAAGATTTCGTAATTTTATCTAAGACAACGACCATCTAGACCATGTCCCAATGCATATTCTTTTCCTCAAGACCATAGAGTAAAAAATTCTTGGTGTGCGAGCTTCGACGGTTCCAAAATAGGAGTTACGAATTTTCGTGTATCCACGTTTCCGGTTTGTCAAAATTTCGGTTTTGCGGTTGACTGTGCCGATGAAACCCCTTACGAACTTACTATTTTCTGAAAATTATTCTAATTATATATTGTCTTATGATGAATGTATCCAACGGTTATTTTGTCCAAATTCAATTTCGTTAATATCAATATGCAATGAGCCTATACTTAATAACACTTAAGTTATAAAGATTAGTAGATGCTAAATAAGTTTAAAGACATAAGATTATTCGTCGTCTCAAATTCAATTGTTTATATATACGATGCGTTAATCTAAATTTTACGGCTATTTCATTTGAATGACAAATCGGCACATTCCTTGCGAATTATTTTTAAAAATTATTTTTAAGTAAATTTAACTTGGACCACAGATATTAACCATCTCCGTCGTCTAGGTGACCACTTGGACTACGGAAATAGGCCATCACTACAAGAAAACTGCACCTAGACCACGGACCATTTCCGTCGTCTAGGTGACGTTTTCCGTCGTCTAAGTACCTGGACGACGAAATCTCCGTCGTCCAAGGTCCGTGCTCCAAGTGCTGTCGTCCAAGCACCTGGACGACGGAGAATTAGTTCTCCGTCGTCCAAGTTCACTTGGACCGCGGACATTATCCGTGGCCCATGTATGCACCTGGACGACGGAAACGCTAATTCTCCGTCGTCCAGGTGACTACATGGGCCACGGACATTGCTCGTTTCTCCGTGGCCCACGTGTTCACCTGGACGACGGAGAATTAGCGTTTCCGTCGTCCAGGTGCATACATGGGTCACGGATAATGCTAGCTTCTCCGTGGCTCAGGTGTTTACCTGGACGACGGAGAACTGATTCTCCGTCGTCCAGGTGAACACGTGGGCCACGGAGAATGGCAGGGTTTAGGGTTTAGGGTTTAGGGGTTAGGGGTTAGGGGTTTAGGTTTAGGTTTAGGGTTTTGCATCTGGACGACGGAGAACATAATCTCCGTCGTCCAAGTGACTATTTAATTTTAAAAAAAAAAAAAATTGAAATTAAATATTATTAATTTAATTTATTATTTATTTAATTTAAATAATGAAAAATAGTCGAAAATAATTAATTAAACTAAATTTTTAATATTAATTAATGTATTAATTAAATAATTAATTAATTTGTACATACACATCCAAATTAAAAACCCACAAAAATTATAAAATATTGTTCGGAACTTAGAAATAAAGAAACGCGATAATTAACTAGATACACTAGAGGAGCAGATGCGCCGCCGGGTCCTCCGCCTCCAGCGGGGTCGTTGTCGTCGGGGTATGGGTTCAGAGGAGGTTGACATACTTCTCGATTTTGGTTCATGAGCGCGATGAGTTGGGTTATTTGTGCTTGTTGTTCGTCAAGTCTTTGCCGTATTGACTCATTCTCCTCTCGTGCTAGTCGAGCCTCTTGAATGGCTGCTTCGACGGCCGCTGCCTGACTCCTTCTCCGCTGCCCCGAACCTCCCGTAGATGATGAGCCGGAGGTCGTCGACAAATCTCGTACCACCCTAGGCCCAAAGTGCCTAACCTCCTTGCCAGCTCTACGACCGTAGACCTCATTCGCGATTGCAATTTGGCTCTCTAAGGATAGAGGAGGCAGGTCTTCCGGCGACACATCTGGGAACGCAAGCTGAGTGTTAGCCAACTCTTCATGCGCACGCTCTATTACCCTTGCCTACAAAAGAATAATTAATTTATTATAATGAAATCATATTTAAATAATCATTACTATAATTAAAAGCACATAATTAATATATCACTTACGCCGATTTGACTCGCTTCATTATCAAGCCCTAGCGTCACGTACGCGCTTACGCTTGCATCAAGATAAGGGTGTTTGGAGCCCTTATCCTTGTGCTCCTTGGCTATTTGAATGAACTGCTTGGCGCCGGTAGTATGGTGTTTCTCCTTCTTCCCCCGGTTGGCTTTGTTGACACCGGAGAATTTCTGTTACACAACATAATTAAATCATTAAAAAATGAATAACTACAATTTAAATAATTCAATTATCTTAATTGAAATAAAAATAAATAAATACCTTAAATTGTTCATCGGCAAAGTGGTTACACAACCACTCCCACTCATCTTCTCTCTCCCCTTGCAGCTCTACCGGGGAAGGCACGGGACCGACATCTTGGAAGTACTTATGGAGCTTGTACTTCCAATCTTTGTAGATGGAGTTGGCGGTTTGGTTGATATGCCTCAACATAGCCGGTGTCGGATCCACGTCAAATTGTTCCTATCAAAAATAAATAGAAAATTATAATCGTATATATTATGAAATTTTAACTACTATTAACAATATTATATAATAACTAAATTGGACGTATTACGTACCGAAAGATCTTTGAAGACTTTCGCCTTCTCATGATCCGGCGCCTCTTTCCAAGTAGGGGCAGTGATACGAACCCGGTTACGGATGATTAACCCTATCCCATGCGCCGAGAGACTTGCTAGCTGAGCTGTGGGAGGGCCACCGGTGAATTCGTCGTACGGCAAGTCGATCTTTTTACCAGTCGCCTTGCAAATACGCTCCGCTTTGCCCCCTTTAACGAGACCCCGAGTCCTTTTCGGTTCCGGGTCAGTGGGGGCCCTCCTTTGCCTACGGCGGACGCTGTACATGATTGATTTGGCAGTCGAGGACGCGTGAGTACTTCCCGTTGAACCGGTACCGGGCGTCGGAGATTGGAAGGGGTCGACATCATCACCGCTCGAGATGAATGGGGGAGCGGGAATTTCCCCAGAGGGCGCTACGGACGGACCAGATGATCCGTCCGGATTGAGAGCGTCGTTGCCCTCCTGTTGAACCCAACCGACTTGGGCCGCCAACATTCGAAGCATGGCATCTTCTGCCTCCTGTTGGGATTTCTTCTTGCCGGATGTCGTCTTTGGCAGAGCCATTTAAACCTAAGAGTACGGTGTTAAAATACCTACTTACCATAATAATTACAACTTAAAAATTTACGCTAATTAATTAAGTACGTTTAAGATTTAAATAGAGTACACTAGCTTGGCATTTTCGGTCGTTCAATGGACGTGCGACCCGCGCGATAAAGTGTAAATTTTCAATTAATCAGCCTTGGTTAAATCGAAAAACATGGCCAGTTAGGGATAGAGATAACGCGAGAGGCAGGACTAATTTCGACAAAAGTCTTTCTTAGTCCAAATCCTGTCACCAGTCATAACCCGTTTCTAGACACCATGTCCGACATTCGGCCAATTTTTCAAAAATTTACACTCCCTCAAGTCCTTTGCAAACTCCGCCCTCAACCTCGTGTCCATAACTTCACTTAGGTTATGGTGTGCGGTGATGAAATCCACACATCACGAGGGGTTAAGGAGATAAGCAAGGAAAAGAGGCGCCATCTATTCCAAAGAGTGCGACTTAATAAACCAAGCCTATGTACTAAATTTAAATCGAACACGTACTACTAATTAATTTACTAGAAAATAAACGTAAATATTAATTAATAATTTTTAATTAGATGCAATAATTTATATTTATTTATCATGCATTTAATAAAAAATTGATTCATTTAATAAATTATGAATAATAATTTATTCATTTAATAAATTTAATAATAAATTCATTTAATCATGCAACTAATAATAAATAATTACAATAATTATGATTTAATAAATTAATAACAATAATTAATCATTTATTAAATATTTAAACTAATTAATCAATTAAATTCTACTTCTAAATTATATTTAGAATTTAATTAATTAATTAAATGAAAATTATTTTAATAAGGGAAAAATAGAAATTTACCGAATCGGAGTTTTCGGGAATATCGCCGGAGTTGAGTCGTCGGAGAGGAGGAACCACGCCGGAAAAAATGTCGTCGGAGCGTCGCCGGAGGAGGATCGCCGGAGGAGAGGAGAGGAGAGGAGATGAGAGGAGGAGATGGAATGATGACAAAATGAGGGGGGGTGCAACTCTATTTATAGAGTTTCACCTAGACGACAGAGAACTATTCTCCGTCGTCTAAGTCCACTTGGACGACGGAAACAGTGTTTCCGTCGTCTAGGTGGCGGTTTCAAAAAAATTCAAGCGGCGCCAATTAATCGGCGGGACGCTCTGAACCGCCATTATTTTGGACTTAGACGACGGAGAATGAATTCTCCGTCGTCTAAGTGAAAATTCAAGCGGTCCCAAAAACGGAAGCGGTAAATTGAACCGCCATAAAAATTGGACTTGGACGACGGAGATGGTCAGTCTCCGTCGTCCAAGTGAAAATTACATGAAAAAAATAAACAAAAATAAATTTGAAGCGCCATGGTTTTTGAACCTGGACGACAGAGATGGTCATTCTCCGTCGTTCAGGTTAACACCTGGACGACGGAAAATGACAATCTCCGTCGTCCAGGTTCAAATTACGTAAAAAAAAATTTTAAAAATAATTCGCTAGGAATTTAGCGATCTGTCATTCGAGTGAAATAGTCGTACAATATCGATGAACGCATCGTATATATAAACAGTTAAATTTGAACCGACGATTAATTTTACGTATTGAAACATGTTAAGTATCGACTAATCTTTACGACTTAAGTGTTCATGAGTAGACGCTCATTTGCAGCAGAGTATTAACGAAATTGAATTTGGACAAAACAACCGTTGGATATGTTCGTCGTAACATAATATATAATTGTCTTCAATGGACCATAAAATAATAAGTTCGGGAAGGGTTTGATCGGCACAGTCAACCGCAAAACCGATAATTTCACAAACCGGAAACGTGGATACAAGGCATTTCGCAACTCCGATTTTCGAACCGTCGAAGCTCACACACTAAGAATTGTTTACTCTAAAGTCTTGATGAAAAGACTTTGCATTGGAAGAAGGTCTAGATGGTTGTTGTCTTAGAAAAAATTACGATATATGCACCTGGACGACGGAAATGAGCATTTCCGTCGTTCAGGTAATCACCTGGACGACGGATATGAAGTTATCCGTCGTCCAGGTGTATAGACCCTGAATTCAGGGGTTAGGGCCTTACTGTTTAGGGTTTAGGGTTTGTGAACTTGGACGACGGATAATGACCATATCCGTTGTCCTAGTATGTACATGGACGACGGATAATGACCATTCTCCGTCGTCCAAGTTCTAAACCCCGATTTCAGGGGTTAGGGCCTTAGGGTTTACGGTTTTGGTCGTCCCCGGTCATTTGTGTGTCCGTTCAATTATTCTGATTCAAAAATATAATTAAAAAATTGATCGATCGATCCGAACTGCTAGATTTAGGGTCCAGGATTTAGCTAGGGTTTTATATGAGATTGAGATTTGGCGACAACCTGCAATTAATTTCTCCGTTGTCCAGGATATATAATTCGGATTAATTTCTTACCGTAAATCGGCATCGATCATATATATATTACAATAATTACAGTAATTAATTACCAATTAATCTCCCTCATCGTATGACCGTACTCTTCGTCATAATCATCATCGTCCTCATCCCCGTTAGACGACGGCTCATCCTCGTCATCGTACTCAACATCGTCCGACGAATAACCTGAGTCCTCGTCCGCGTCCTCTTCCTGCTCGTCTTCTTCATCTACCTCATCGATAATCTCATCTTCAGTTAGATCTGTACAACCATCAGGCATGGGTAACCGTTCACCATCTTGAACCAGGTCCATTATATCGGAGCGGACCATAGAAATATTAGGCTCTTGATAGGCAGGAATGTCTCTTTCTGGTTCAGCAGCATCTTCAGTCGTCGCCGGTGTCCCTTCAATTGTCTCTGTATTCTATATTCCTCGGTGAGAGATATGGTTCACTATTTTCCACCCTTCACCGGCTTTCAGATCGTCGAGATAGAACACCTGCCGAACTAAGGTGGCGAGAGCGAAAGGCTCATCCTCATACCAGTGCGAGTTTGTATCGACTGATAATAGTCCCAGGTCTTCCTTTGTACGCTTGAACCATCTGCACTTGAATAGGAAAACGTTGACATCATTCCCGTAACCTAGCTGAACCACATATACAATAGCCCCGTAATATAGATCATTGTCTTTCCCAACCGCTACCCCATTGTTTTGTGTTCTTCTTCCTTCGTCTCGGGCCAATGAATGGAACTTTACACCGTTCACAAAACATCCGGGATAAATATAGTGTTTAACCGGCTTCCCTGCTAGCAAGTGCTTTGGCCATGACCACCACCCTCCGTGGTTATCAGATTTTTGCAGATCAATCATTTGCGAAAAGGGCAAATTAATATAAGGGTTTACTTTCTACAAACATGAGCAATATGTATTTAAATAATTAATACCGAGACGTACGTACGTACCCATTGGAAGAAATAATTGGGAAACTTCTTCTTAACCATTTTCTCAATCCATGCCGAACTCTTGTTTTGATTTAACGCCTGAAGCCTCTCCCTGTATGACAACATGTACGGCTCAACTTCGTCACAGTCTCGCAACACTACCCAATGTGCCTCAATAAGTTCTTCCCGTGTTAACGATTCCTTTAATACTCCTCTAAACGGTTGGACGACATTTCTCACGACAGAAAGATTGATGGGGGCACTGCGATCGGAGGCAGTGAGAGGGGGTGGATCTTTGAGGTACCTGTTGCAGTAAGTAACACACTCATGCATTAGGTATGTCTCTGCTATGGAGCCATCCGGGGCCGACCTGTTTTTGACGAATGACTTATACTGTCCAAGCTGTCTACAAAATCAAACGTACACATTACATAAGTACATATAGCTAGCTAGTATATATATAATCTCCAGTGGAACAAATTAATTAATTAGTTGTACGTACCTTTCTTGAGGATACATCCAAGTGTACTGGACCGGACCAGAAATGAGCACCTGCTCGGGCAGGTGGATCATTAGGTGAATCATGATGTCAAAGAAAGCAGGGGGGAAAATCCTCTCTAGTTTGCAAATGATGTGCACAATTTGTTGTTGCAATTCCACCACATCTGACTTCTTTAATTCTCTGGCGCATAACCTCTGCCACCACCTGCACAATGCTACTATTGGTTCTACGACGTCCCGAGGCAAGTATGGTCGAATTACCACTGGAATCAGACGTTGCAGCATAACGTGATAGTCATGTGTCTTTAGACCAACAAACTTGTGTTGCACCTCGTCCACTGCTCCAGTTATAGTAGCTGCATACGTAGCCGGATAACGAACGCCCTTAAACCAGTGAAATACAGAAAGTCTAAGCGTCGGCTTCACTGTGTAAGGTGCATCTGGCATCTTGTTGTACACTCATTTCCTATCCCTCCTCAAACACAAGGGATGACGTAGATTCATTGATTCCAAATCTTTGCGCGCTTTGGGAGTATCTTTAGTCTTGAACTTAATACCGAGAATTGTTCCCACCACGCTGTCGCACACATTCTTTTCTATGTGCATCGCGTCCAAGTTGTTCCTCACCTTCAACTTCGACCAGTAAGGGAGTTCAAAGAATATACTCTTGTGATCCCAATAGCTCAGATCATGTGGAGGAATTGGATTGCATTTCTTTACATCCGCGTCATTGCTCAACACACCAAAGTCGAAATAGCTCAACCTCTCTAAAATCTCTTCGCCCGACCAACTACGGGGTTTAGGATTGTTCTCTACTGTACCGTCGAAATGAGCTTCATCCTGTCGCCACGGGTGGTCGTGAGGAAGCCATCTACGGTGGCCCAAGTAACACACCTTCCCCACGTGCCAACTAGAGTTCACGTCGTCCAAACATATAGGACATCCATTATATCCTTTTGTCCTGCAGGCTGCCAACATCCCATAAGCTGGAAAATCGCTGATCGTCCACATTACGGAAGCCCTCATCATGAACATCGTGTCAGTGAATTTTTCATAAGTTGGGACTCCATTTTCCCACAACAGTTTCAGCTCGTCGATCAAAGGTCTGAGGTAGACATCTAAGCACTTCGATGGAGATTTAGGACCTGGAATTAGTACGGTAAGGAAATTAAATTCCTTTTTCATGCACATCCACGGAGGCAAGTTGTACGGCATCAGAATAACTGCCCAAGTGCTGACGGCGGAGCTATTACTTCCCCAAGGATTGAATCCGTCTGTAGATAGGCCGAGTCTAACATTTCTAACCTCTGAAGCAAAGTCTCCAAATTCTCTGTCGAAATGTTTGAAACCCTCCCCATTCGCGGCGTGTCGCAGGACATCGTCATCTATTCGCTTTTCTGCGTACCATCGCATCGCCTCTGCTATGTGTAGAGACATGTACAAGCGCTACAATCTGGGAATCAAGGGAAAATATCGAACAACTTTCACAGGAATTCTCTTTTTCGAACTCTTCCTATTCAACTGGAATCTGCACTGGCCACATACGGGACAATAGTCCAACTCTTTATACTCTTTGTAAAATAGCACACAATCATTCGAACATGCGTCAATTATCCTGTACTTTAGGCCGAGGCTGCTCAGGATATTTCTTACCTTATAATGAGATTTAGGAAGATTGTGATCATCAGGAAGCAACTTACATATTTGCTCCTGAATTTCGTCAAAAGCACTCACTGACATTTTGTGCTTCACTTTTATCTTCATTTGCTCCATCACATATTGCAACACATTCTCTCGACATCCAGGGAACACCGGGGTCTGCGCTTCAAGTAGCATCCGGTTGTACTTTTCCATCTCACTGGTGTCAGTGGCCAAGCTAGCTGCAGGGAATGTGTCATCATGCTCATTAGTGGTACTGTAACCTCCGTCTTGGTGTTGGTGTCCACTATGACTACATCCTGGAAACGCATCATGGACCAAATCTGCAGTTGGGTTGCAAGCTGGGGGTCCGGCACCACTGCCGCTGGATGAGGCACCATGGTAACTGTACCCTGAGCTGAAGTCTGCTGCACTGAACTCTACTGCTTCACCATGCTCGCTCCATGTAGTGTAACTCCACATCATACCATTTTCGTACAGGTGTTGCACCATAACATTAACCTCCGCATACTGACAATTAAGACATTTCTGACACGGACACCTGAAACGTTTCTTTCCCTGACCATGTTCTATAGCAAAATTCACAAATTCGCTAATTCCATCCATATACCGGACATCACATCTATTCTTCAACTTCATCCAACTCTTGTCCATACTGCTACAAAATATTATAATTAATTAATTATTACATATATATATATATTTGTCCATTAATTTACGCTTAATTATACGTACTCGATCTACATCGATCCATCAATTACGTACGTACGTAATTTAATCGATTTGTACATATATATATAGCTAACATCCTTGCATGTATGTACGTACGTTTTCACTAAATATATATTAATTAAGCAAATTTTAACTGCGTACGTACGTACCTGCTGGCTTTCTCGATATCTGTACGTTAATTAAGCTAGCTAGCTAGTCAGCGGAGATCCCTTATCGATCCTGATTCTTCTCGGCCTTCTAGCTAGCTAGCTCCCTTCTCCTTCTCCCTTCTCCTTCAATTCTTCTTCAAATGGAATGAAGAGATCGAGGAATGAATTCAGTTTCGCATCGATCTTATATAATGCTTCACTTAGACGACGGAGGTGTCGGTACGTCGTCTAAGTGGAAGTACGTTACGTACTCGGACGACGGCGTGTCGGTCCGTTGTCCAGGTAATCACCTGGACGACGGAGAATACCATCTCCGTCGTCCAGGTGATCACCTGGAGGACGGAGAAGACTCCAAGGTCCAGGTGATCACATGGACGACGGAGAATACCGTATCCGTCGTCCAGGTGATCACCTGGACCTCGGAAAAGACTCCGTGGTCCAGGTGACCACCTGGACGACGGAGATGGTATTCTCCGTCGTCCAGGTGGTACTTGGACCACGGAGTCTTTTCCGTGGCCCAGGTGTCACTTGGACCACGGAACAATTACGTTTCCGTGGTCTAAGTGCTGTTTTCTTGTAGTACATCTCCGTCGTCTAGGTGGTCACCTGGACGACGGAGATGTGTGTCTCCGTCGTCTAGGTTGAAGAAGCATGGCGGTCCAATTATCACCGCCTTATTTTTGGGAAAACGGTTCAAATTTGACTTAGACAACAGAGATGGTTAACTCCGTCATCTAAGTCAAATTTGAAACGCTTCCCAAAATTAAGGCGATTAACTCCCACCCGCCAAATTAATTGGGCGCCGGTTGAAAATTTTGAAACGGTTCACTTAAACGACGGAAACACCCGTTTCCGTCGTCCAAGTTCACTTAGACGAAGAAAAACAGGGCTCCGCGGTTTAAGTGAAACTGTATATAAAGGCAGCAAGGCTAGCATTTTCCTCATCCCATTCTCAATAAAATCATCCCTCTCCTCTCTCTCTCTCTCACTCTCTCTCAAAAATCCGGCCTCCCTCCTCTGGCGACTAAAAATTAAGCGACTCTCTCTCTCCAGCGACTCTCTACTCCGGTGACATTCCTGCGACTCCCTCCCTCCCTTCGGCGACTCATCTTTTAGGTAATTTTTAAATGTTTTAACATAATTATAACTTAATTAATAAATTAGTAAATTAATTATTTGGTAAAAATAATATATTAGTAATAATCGGTAATAATAATTAATATTAGTTAGTAAATACATGGTAATTAATTATTGTAAAGGCATGGTAAATAATAATTAATTATTGTAATTAAATATTGTTTTAATTAATATTATAATTGGTAATTATTATTGCATGTAATTATAATTTGTAAATATTGTTGTAATATTGTAAAAATTAGTAAATATGGTAAATTAGTGAATTATTAAAAATAATAAATTGGTAATTATGGTAATTTTGTAGTAAATTGGTAGTTTTTGATTTAAATTTAGTACATAAGTTTGGTTTATTAAGTCGCACTCTTTGAAATAGATGGCGCCTCATTTCTTATCTTATCTCCTTAACCCCTCGTGATGTGTGGATTTCATCACCGCACACCATAACCTAAGTGAAGTTATGGATACAAGTTTGCAAATGATTTGAGGGAGTGTAAATTTTCGAAAGATTGGCTGAATGTCGGACATGGTGTCTAGAAACGGGTTATGACTGGTGACAGGTTTTGGATCTAAGAAAGACTAACACCAATAGAGTATATACCATTGATTTGGTTAGCCTCGGGGTATTTTGTCAAAATTAGTCCTGCCTCTCGCGTTATCTCTATCCCTATCTGGTCATGTTTTTCGATTAAACCAAGGCTAATTGATTGAAAGTTTATACTATATCGCGCGGGTCGCACGTCCATTGAACGACTTAAACACCAAGCTAGTGTACTCTCTTTAAATCTTAGGCGCACTCAATATTTGTAAATAATTATCGTAAATTTTTATATATAATTGTTATGGTAATAATATTTTAACAACTCCTAGGTTAAAATGGCCCCGTCGGGAAAGAAAAAGGCCCAAAAGGAGGCCGAAGATGCTCTACTCCGATGCTTGGCAGAGCAAGTTGGTTGGGAGTTAGAGGAGGATAACGACGCACCGACAACTGGTCCTACGACAGCGCCGACTGGAGAAATTCTCGCTGCCCCAGTTATCCTGACCAGTGATGATGACGTCCATTCCGGTCCGACGTCCATGGCAGAAAGTGCTCAGGCGTCGTCGGCCTCCTCTGAGTCTATCCTCTACAGTGCGCGGCGCAAGCTCAGGAGGGCCCCGACAGACCCTCAACCCAAAAGGACTCGCGGTTTCGTAAAAGGCGGAAAATCCGAGAAATTGGTCAAGGCGACCGAGCAAAAGATCCAATTGCCGTACGACGAATTCACCGATGGCCCTCCCACATCTCAGCTAGCTAGTCTCTCAGTGCAGAGCATCTGGGCAATCCTTCGCAACAGGGTTCATTTGATTGCCCCTACTTGGAAGGAGTTGCTGGATGAAGAGAAGGCGAAAGTGTTTAAAGAACTTTAGGTACGTAATACGTACAGTTTTAAATTTATTTTCTAATAACCAATAAAAATCGTAATTTCATAATATATACGATTATAATTTTCTATTTATTTCTTATAGGAACAATATGAGGTGGATTTCACACCTGAGATGCTTAGGCACATCAACCAAACCGCCAACGCCATCTACCGTGATTCGAAGTACAAACTTCATAAGTATTATGACGATATCGGCTCCGTGCCTACCCCCATAGAGCTGCATGGGGATAGGGAAGATGAGTGGGGGTGGTTGTGTAACCACTTCCAAGGAAGAATATAAGGTGATTATTTTTTTATTTAAATTAAGATAATTGAATTATTTTTATTTTAGTTACTTATTAATTTTTTAATGATTTATGTTGTCCAACAGAAATTCTCCAACATCAACAAGACCAACCGGGGGAAGAAGGACAAACATCATACCTCCAGCTCCAAGCAGATGATCCAAATAGTCAAGGAGCACAGAGATAAGGGCTCCAAACACCCTTATCTGGATGCTAGCATCAGCGCGTACGTGATGCCTGGGCTCGAGATTGAAGCGAGTCAATATGGCGTAAGTGCTATATATTTCTTTTTAATTAGCGTAGTTATTATTTATTAAATTATCGTACAAATTTATAATTATTTAATTTTTATTATTTTTTTTAGACGAGGTTGGTAGAATGGGCACAGCAAGAATTTGCCAACACACAGCTTGCATACCCGGATTTGCTGCCGGAAGACCTGCCTCCTCTATCGATCGAGAGCCAAATTGCAATCGCCGATGAGGTATACTGTCATCGAGCTGGCAAGGAGGTTAGGGGGATGGGACGCAAGGTCCAGCGAGATTTGTCCTCCGACTCATCTATGGGATGTTCGACGAGGAAAAGTACTCAGGCTGCGGCCGTCCAAGTAGCCTTTGAAGAGGCTCGACTCGCACAGGAGGAAAATCAATCTATGCGTCAGAGGCTTGATCAGTAAGAAGCGCAGATAGCCCAACTCGTCGCCCTCATGGTAAATCAGGCTCGACAACAGTGTCAACCTCCTCCGAACCCATACCCTGATGATGACAACACGGCTGGAGGGGGGGGACTCGGCGGCGCGTCTGCTCCTCCAGTATTTTAGTAGTTTGCATGTATTCTAACTAGCTATGTAGTTTATCATATCGTTTTTCCGATTCCGAACGATTTAATTTCATGTATGTACAAATTTTTATTATTTAAGTAACAATTTAGTATTTTAATTAATTTTTAAATATTTAAATATTTAAATGATAATTTAGTATTTTAATTAAATTATTAATATTTTACTTTAAATTAAAATTTTAATTAAAAAAATTAAATAATCACTTAGACTACGGAGACGATCATATGCGCGGTCTAAGTGTTCACTTAGACGACGGAGAAAGTATTTTCCGTGGTCCAAGTGAGACTTAGACCGTGGAAAAAGTCCGCGGTCTAAGTGCTAACTTTGACCATGGAAAATTATTTCTCCGTGGTCCAAGTGAAACTTAGACTTGGACGACGGAAAAAGTATTTTTCGTGGTCCAAGTGAGCACTTAGACCGTGGAAAAAGTCCGCGGTCTAAGTTTTCTTGGACCGCGCAATCCTCATGTTCCGTCATCTAAGTACCTGGACGACGGTACTTGGAGGACGTAACCTAGTCCACAGAAGTTCCGTCATGTAAGTACTTAGACGACGGAAATGGTCACCTAGACGACGGAAACGGCCCGCGGTCTTGGTGAATTTTTCTTGTAGTGTTCATAGCCACAATAACAAGCTCATATATGATGCGCAGTGTTCCTGCGCCCGTAATTTTCCCCGAAACTACACTCTGTGTTGTATTCGTCAACGGCAAAACCTCTGATGGTAATGACAATATGACATGCGGATCAGTGTCGGCCCTGGGTACACTACAAGAAAACAGCACTTAGACCACGGAAACACTAATTCTCCGTCGTCCAAGTGACACTTAGACGACGGAAAAGACTCCGTGGTCCAAGTACCACCTGGACGACGGATAATACCATATCCGTCGTCCAAGTGGCCACCTGGACCTCGGAGTCTTCTCCGTCCTCCAGGTGACCACTTGGACGACGGAGATGGTATTATCCGTCGTCCAGGTGACCACCTGGACCTCGGAGTCTTCTCCGTCCTCCAGGTGACCACTTGGACGACGGAGATGGTATTATCCGTCGTCCAGGTGACCACCTGGACCTCGGAGTCTTCTCCGTCCTCCAGGTGACCACTTGGACGACGGATATGGTATTATCCGTCGTCCAGGTGACCACCTGGACCTCGGAGTCTTCTCCGTCCTCCAGGTGACCACTTGGACGACGGAGATGGTATTCTCCGTCGTCCAGGTGATTACCTGGAGGACGGACCGACACGCCGTCGTCCGAGTTCACAAAACGTACTTCCACTTAGACGACGTACCGACACCTCCGTCGTCTAAGTGAAGCATTATATAAGCCCACTGCCGGCCAAACTGATCGAATTCATTCCTAGCTAGCCTCGATCTCTTCATGATCGATTCCATTTGAAGAATAATTGAAGGAGAAGGGAGAAGGAGAAGCTAGGGAGCTCGAGCTAGGTAGCTAGAAGCTAGCTAGGCCGAGAAGAATCAGGATCGATAAGGGATCTCCGCTGACTAGCTAGTTAGCTTAATTAACGTAAAGATATCGAGAAGGCCAGCAGGTACGTACGTACGCAGTTAAAATTTGCTTAATTAATATGTATTTAGTGAAAACGTACGTACATATATATATACATGCAAGGATGTTAGCTGATGTTAGCTATATATATATATATGTACAGATCGATTAAATTACGTACATACGTACGTAATTGATGGATCGATATGTAGATCGAGTACGTATAATTAAGCGTAAATTAATGGACAAATATATATATATATATATATATGTAATAATTAATTAAGTATAATATTTTGTAGCAGTATGGACAAGAGTTGGATGAAGTTGAAGAATAGATGTGATGTCCGGTATATGGATGGAATTAGCGAATTTGTGAATTTTGCGATAGAACATGGTCAGGGAAAGAAACGTTTCAGGTGTCCGTGTCAGAAATGTCTTAATTGTCAGTATGCGGAGGTTAATGTTATGGTGCAACACTTGTACGAAAATGGTATGATGTGGAGTTACACTACATGGAGCGAGCATGGTGAATATGTAGAGTTCAGCGCAGCAGACTTCAGCTCAGGGTACAGTTACCATGGTGCCTCATCCAGCGGCAGTGGTGCCGGACCCCCAGCTTGCAACTCAACTGCAGATTTGGTCCATGATGCGTTTCCGGGATGTAGTCATGGCGGACACCAACACCAAGACGGAGGTTACAGTACCACCAATGAGCATGATGACACATTCCCCGCAGCTAGCTTGGCCACTGACACCAGTGAGATGGAAAAGTACAACCGGATGCTACTTGAAGCGCAGACCCCGGTGTTCCCTGGATGTCGAGAGAATGTGTTGCAATATGTGATGGAGCAAATGAAGATAAAAGTGAAGCACAAAATGTCAGTGAGTGCTTTTGACGAAATTCAGGAGCAAATATGTAAGTTGCTTCCTGATGATCACAATCTTCCTAAATCTCATTATAAGGTTAGAAATATCCTGAGCAGCCTCGGCCTAAAGTACAGGATAATTGACGCATGTCCGAATGATTGTGTGCTATTTTACAAAGAGTATAAAGAGTTGGACTATTGTCCCGTATGTGGCCAGTGCAGATTCCAGTTGAATAGGAAGAGTTCGAAAAAGAGAATTCCTGTGAAAGTTGTTCGATATTTTCCCTTGATTCCTAGATTGCAGCGCCTGTACATGTCGCTACACACAGCAGAGGCGATGCGATGGTACGCAGAAAAGCGAATAGATGACGATGTCCTGCGACACGCCGCGGATGGGGAGGGTTTCAAACATTTCGACAGAGAATTTGGAGACTTTGCTTCAGAGGTTAGAAATGTTAGACTCGGCCTATCTACAGACGGATTCAATCCTTGGGAAAGTAATAGCTCCGCCGTCAGCACTTGGCCAGTTATTCTGATGCCATACAACTTGCCTCCGTGGATGTGCATGAACAAGGAATTTAATTTCCTTACCGTACTAATTCCAGGTCCTAAATCTCCATCGAAGTGCTTAGATGTCTACCTCAGACCTTTGATCGACGAGCTGAAACTGTTGTGGGAAAATGGAGTCCCAACTTATGACAAATTCACTGACACGATGTTCACGATGAGGGCTGCTGTAATGTGGACGATCAGCGATTTTCCAGCTTATGGGATGTTGGCAGCCTGCAGGACAAAAGGATATAATGGATGTCCTATATGTTTGGACGACGTGAACTCTAGTTGGCACGCGGGGAAGGTGTGTTACTTGGGTCACCGTAGATGGCTTCCTCACGACCACCCGTGGCGACAGGATGAAGCTCATTTCGACGGTACGGTAGAGAATAATCCTAAACCCCGTAGTTGGTCGGGCAAAGAGATTTTAGAGAGGTTGAGCTATTTCGACTTTGGTGTGTTGAGCAATGACGCGGATGTAAAGAAATGCAATCCAATTCCTCCACATGATCTGAGCTATTGGGATCACAAGAGTATATTCTTTGAACTCCCTTACTGGTCGAAGTTGAAGCTGAGGAACAACTTGGACGCGATGCACATAGAAAAGAATGTGTGCGACAGCGTGGTGGGAACAATTCTCGGTATTAAGTTCAAGACTAAAGATACTCCCAAAGCGCGCAAAGATTTGGAATCAATGAATCTACGTCGTCCCTTGTGGTTGAGGAGGGATAGGAAAAGAGTGTACAACAAGATGCCAGATGCACCTTACACAGTGAAGCCGACGCTTAGACGTTCTGTATTTCACTGGTTTAAGGGCGTTCGTTATCCGGCTACGTATGCAGCTACTATAACTGGAGCAGTGGACGAGGTGCAACACAAGTTTGTTGGTCTAAAGACACATGACTATCACGTTATGCTGCAATGTCTGATTCCAGTGGTAATTCGACCATACTTGCCTCGGGACGTCGTAGAACCAATAGTGGCATTGTGCAGGTGGTGGCAGAGGTTATGCGCCAGAGAATTAAAGAAGTCAGATGTGGTGGAATTGCAACAACAAATTGTGCACATCATTTGCAAACTAGAGAGGATTTTCCCCCCTGCTTTCTTTGACATCATGATTCACCTAATGATCCACCTGCCCGAGCAGGTGCTCATTTCTGGTCCGGTCCAGTACACTTGGATGTATCCTCAAGAAAGGTACGTACAACTAATTAATTAATTTGTTCCACTGGAGATTATATATATACTAGCCAGCTAGCTATATGTACTTATGTAATGTGTACGTTTGATTTTGTAGACAGCTTGGACAGTATAAGTCATTCGTCAAAAACAGGTCGGCCCCGGATGGCTCCATAGCAGAGACATACCTAATGCATGAGTGTGTTACTTACTGCAACAGGTACCTCAAAGATCCACCCCCTCCCAGTACTGCCTCCGATCGCAGTGCCCGCATCAATCTTTCTGTCGTCACCAATGTCGTCCGACCGTTTAGAGGAGTATTAAAGGAATCGTTAACACGGGAAGAACTTATTGAGGCACATTGGGTAGTGTTGCGAGACTGTGATGAAGTTGAGCCGTACATGATGTCATACAGGGAGAGGCTTCAGGCGTTAAATCAAAACAAGAGTTCGGCGTGGATTGAGAAAATGGTTAAGAAGAAGTTTCCTGATTATTTCTTCCAATGGGTACGTACGTACGACTCGGTATTAATTATTTAAATACATATTGCTCATGTTTGTAGAAAGTAAACCATTATATTAATTTGGCCTTTTTCGCAGATGATTGATCTGCAAAAATCTGATAACCACGGAGGGTGGTGGTCATGGCCAAAGCACTTGCTAGCAGGGAAGCCGGTTAAACACTATATTTATCCCGGATGTTTTGTGAACGGTGTAAAGTTCCATTCATTGGCCCGAGACGAAGGAAGAAGAACACAAAACAGTGGGGTAGCCGTTGGGAAAGACAATGATCTATATTACGGGGCTATTGTATACGTGGTTCAGCTATGTTACGGGAATGATGTCAACGTTTTCCTATTCAAGTGCAGATGGTTCAAGCGTACAAAGGAAGACCTGGGACTATTATCTGTCGATACAAACTCGCACTGGTATGAGGATGAGCCTTTCGCTCTCGCCACCTTAGTGAGGCAGGTGTTCTATCTCGACGATCCGAAAGCCGGTGAAGGGTGGAAAATAGTGAACCATATCTCTCACCGAGGAATATGGAATACAGAGACAATTGAAGGGACACCGGCGACGACTGAAGATGCTGCTGAACCAGAAAGAGACATTCCTGCCTATCAAGAGCCTAATATTTCTATGGTCCGCTCCGATATAATGGACCTGGTTCAAGATGGTGAACGGTTACCCATGCCTGATGGTTGTACAGATCTAACTGAAGATGAGATTATCCATGAGGTAGATGAAGAAGACGAGCAGGAAGAGGACGCGGACGAGGACTCAGGTTATTCGTCGGACGATGTTGAGTACGATGACGAGGATGAGCCGTCGACTAACGGGGATGAGGACGATGATGATTATGACGAAGAGTACGGTCATACGACGAGGGAGATTAATTGGTAATTAATTACTGTAATTATTGTAATATATATATATATATATATGATCGATGCTGGTTTACGGTAAGAAATTAATCCGAATTATATATCCTGGACAACGGAGAAATTAATTGCAGATTAATTGGCGCCAAATCTCAATATCATATAAAACCCTAGCTAAATCCTGGACCCTAAATCTAGCAGTTCGGATCGATCGATCAATTTTTTAATTATATTTTTGAATCAGAATAATTGAACGCACACACAAATGACCGGGGACGACCTAAACTGTAAACCCTAAGGCCCTAACCCCTGAATTCGGGGTTTTTACACCTGGACGACAGAGATGGTCATTCTCCGTCGTCCAGGTACACACTAGGACGACGGAGATGGTCATTCTCCGTCGTCCAAGTTCACAAACCCTAAACCCTAAACAGTAAGGCCCTAACCCCTGAATTCAGGGTCTATACACCTGGACGACGGAGAACGTCATTCTCCGTCGTCCAGGTCAGAACCTGGACGACGGATAACTTCATATCCGTCGTCCAGCTGATTACCTGAACGACGGAAAAACTCATTTCCGTCGTCCAGGTGCAGATATCGTAATTTTTTCTAAGACAACGATCATCTAGACCTTCTTCCAATGCAAAGTCTTTTCATCAAGACTTTAGAGTAAACAATTCTTGGTGTGTGAGCTTCGACGGTTCGAAAATCGGAGTTACGAAATGCCTAGTATCCACGTTTCCGGTTTGTGAAATTATCGGTTTTGCAGTTGACTGTGCCGATCAAACCCTTCCCAAACTTATTATTTTATGATCCTTTGAAGACAATTATATATTATGTTACGACGAACATATCCAACGGTTGTTTTGTCCAAATTCAATTTCGTTAATACTCTGCTGCAAATGAGCGTCTACTCATGAACACTTAAGTCGTAAAGATTAGTCGATACTTAACATGTTTCAATACGTAAAATTAATCGTCGGTTCAAATTTAACTGTTTATATACACGATGCGTTCATCGATATTGTACGACTATTTCACTCGAATGTCAGATCGCTAAATTCCTAGCGAATTATTTTTAAATTTTTTTTTTACGTAATTTGAACCTGGACGACGGATATGGTCATTTTCCGTCACCTGGACGATGGAGAATGACCATCTCTGTCGTCCAGGTTCAAAAACCATGGCGGTTCAAATTTATTTTTGTTTATTTTTTTCATGTAATTTTCACTTGAACGACGGAAACTGACCATCTCCGTCGTCCAAGTCCAAAATTATGGCGGTTCAATTTACCGCTTCCGTTTTCGGCACCGCTTGAATTTTCACTTAGACGACGGAGAATTCATTCTCCGTCGTCTAAGTCCAAAATCATGGCGGTTCAAAACGTCCCGCCGATTAATTACGCGCCGATTGAAAATTTTTAAACCGCCACCTAGACGACGGAAAACACTATTTCCGTCGTCCAGGTGGACTTAGACGACGGAGAATATTGATCCGTCGTCTAAGTGCAACTCTATAAATAGAGTTGCACCCCCCCTCATTTTCTCATCATTCCATCTCCTCCTCTCCCTCTCCTCTCCTCTCCTCTCCTCTCCTCCGGCGATCCTCCTCCGGCGACGCTCCGACGACATTTTTTCCGGCGTGGTTCCTCCTCTCCGACGACTCAAGTCCGACGAAATTCCCGTAAACTCCGCTTCGGTACATTTCTATTTTTCCCTTATTTAAATAATTTTCATTTTATTAATTAATTAAATTCTAAATATAATTAATTAGTAGAAATTAATTTAGTAATTAATTTTAAATATTTAATAAATGATTAATTGTTGTTATTTATTAATTAAATCATAATTATTGTTATTGTTTCCTAATTAAATGAATAATTGTAAATTTGTTGTTATTAAATAAATAAATAATTAATTATTGTTATTAATTAATTAAATAAATAATTATTGTTATTAATTAATTAAATGGTTAATTATTGTATGCTAAATGGAAAATAAATTATTGCATGTAATTACGTGTATTTTTTAGTAAATTAATTAGTAGTACGTGTTCGATTTAAATTTAGTACATAGGCTTGGTGTAATTAAGTCGCACTCTTTGGAATAGATGGCGCCTCTTTTCCTTGCTTATCTCCTTAACCCCTCGTGATGTGTGGATTTCATCACCGCTCACCATAACCTAAGTGAAGTTATGGACACGAGGTTGAGGGCGGAGTTTGCAAAGGACTTGAGGGAGTGTAAATTTTCGAAAAATTGGCCGAATGTCGGACATGGTGTCTAGAAACGGGTTATGACTGGTGACAGGATTTGGACTAAGAAAGACTTTTGTCGAAATTAGTCCTGCCTCTCGCGTTATCTCTATCCCTAACTGGCCATGTTTTTCGATTTAACCAAGGCTGATTAATTGAAAATTTACACTTTATCGCGCGGGTCGCACGTCCATTGAACGACCGAAAATGCCAAGCTAGTGTACTCTATTTAAATCTTAAACGTACTTAATTAATTAGCATAAATTTTTAAGTTGTAATTATTATGGTAAGTAGGTATTTTAACCCCATACTCTTAGGTTTAAATGGCTCCGCCAAAGACGACATCCGGCAAGAAGAAAGCCCAACAAGAGGCAGAAGATGCCATGCTCCGCTGCTTGGCGGACCAAGTCGGTTGGGAATTACCACCGGAGGGCAACGACGCTCTCAATCCGGACGGATCATCTGGTCTGTCCGTAGCGCCCTCTGGGGAAATTCCCGCTCCCCCATTCATCTCGAGCGGTGATGACGTCGACCCCTTCCAATCTCCGACGCCCGGTACCCATTCAACGGGAAGTACTCAGGCGTCCTCCACCGCCGAATCAATCATGTACAGCGCCCGCCGTAGGCAAAGGAGGGCCCCCACTGACCCGGAACCGAAAAGGACTCGGGGTCTCGTTAAAGGGGGGAAAGCGGAGCGTATTTGCAAGGCGACCGGTAAAAAGATCGACTTGCCGTACGACGAATTCACCGGTGGCCCTCCCACAGCTCAACTAGCAAGTCTCTCGGCGCATGGGATAGGGTCAATCATCCGTAACCGGGTTCGTATCACTGCCCCTACTTGGAAGGAGGCGCCGGATCATGAGAAGGCGAAAGTCTTCAAAGATCTTTCGGTACGTAATACGTTCAATTTAGTTATTATATAATATTGTTAATCTCGGCCTAAAATTTCATAATATATACGATTATAATTTTCTATTTATTTTTCATAGGAACAATTTGACGTGGATCCGACACCGGCTATGTTGAGGTATATCAATCAAACCGCCAACTCCATCTACAAAGATTGGAAGTACAGGCTCCATAAGTACTTCAAAGATGTCGGTCCCGTGCCTCCCCCGGTAGAGCTGCAAGGGGAGAGAGAAGATGAGTGGGAGTGGTTGTGTAACCACTTTGCCGATGAACAATTTAAGGTATTAATTTAATTTTTTTATTTCAATTAAAATAATTGAATTATTTAAATTGTAGTTATTCATTTTTTAATGATTTAATTATGTTGTGTAACAGAAATTCTCCGGTGTCAACAAAGCCAACCGGGGGAAGAAGGAGAAACACCATACTACCGGCGCCAAGCAGTTCATTCAAATTGCCAAGGAGCACAAGGATAAGGGTTCCAAACACCCTTTTATTGATGCAAGCGTAAGCGCGTACGTGACGCCAGGGCTCGATAATGAAGCGAGTCAATGCGGGGTAAGTGATATGTATATATATATATGTGCTTTTAATTATAGTAATTATTATTTAAATATGATTACAAAATTATAATAAATTAATTATAATTTTGTAGGCAAGGGCGATAGAGCGTGCGCATGAAGAGTTGGCCAACACTCAGCTTGCGTTTCCAGATGTGCCGCCGGAAGACCTGCCTCCTCTATCCTTAGAGAGCCAAATTGCAATCGCGGATGAGGTCTACGGTCGTAGAGCTGGCAAGGAGGTTAGGCACTTTGGGCCTAGGGTGGTACGAGATTTGTCGACGACCTCCGGCTCATCATCTACGGGAGGTTCGAGGCAGCGGAGAATGAGTCAAGCTGCGGCCGTCGAAGCAGCCATTCAAGAAGCTCGACTGGCACGAGAGGAGAATCGACGGACACAAGAGCAGAATGAGTCAATGCGGCAAAGACTTGACGAACAACAAGCACAAATAGCCCAACTCATCGCGCTCATGAACCAAAATCGAGAAGTATGTCAACCTCCTCCGAACCAACACCCCGACGACAACGACCCGGCTGGAGGCGGAGGACTCGGCCCCGCATCTGCTCCTCCAGTGTATTAGCTAGCACGTAGTATATTATCTCGTTTCTTTCCGCATTCCGAACAATATTTTAATTTTTAATTTATGGGTTTTTTCGTATGTACAAATTAATTTACTTTGATTATTTAATAATTATATATATAAGTTATTAATTTTAATATTCAAAATTTAGTTTATTTATTTAATATTAGCATTTTTCATTATTTAAATTAAAATAATAATAAATTAAATTAATAATATTTAATTTCAATTTATTTTTAAAAAAAAATTAAATACTCACTTGGACGACGGAGATTATGTTTTCCGTCGTCCAGGTGCACAAACCCTAAACCTAACCCCTAACCCCTAACCCCTAAACCCTGTTGTTCTCCGTGGCCCAGGTGCTCACCTGGACGACGGAAACTTAGTGTTTCCGTCGTCCAGGTGAACACCTGGGCCACGGATAATGGTAGCAACGTCCGTGGCCCAGGTGTTCACCTGGACAACGGAGACTTAGTGTTTCCGTCGTCCAGGTGAACACCTGGGCCACGGACATTGCTACCATTATCCGTGGCCCAGGTGTTCACTGGACGACGGAAACACTAAGTCTCCGTCGTCCAGGTGAACACCTGGGCCACGGACATTGCTACCATTATCCGTGGCCCAGGTGTTAACCTGGACGACGGAGACTTAGTGTTTCCGTCGTCCAGGTGAACACCTGGGCCACGGATAATGTCCGAGGTCCAAGTTCACTTGGACGACGGAAACACTAAGTCTCCGTCGTCCAGGTGCTTGGACGACAGCACTTGGAGCACGGACCTTGGACGACGGAAACTCCGTCGTCCAATTACTTAGACGACGGAAAATGGCACTTAGACGACGGAAATGGTCCGTGGTCTAAGTGCAGTTTTCTTGTAGTGGTATAGGTTCAGAGGGCTTGTGCCTAGAGCCCCAAATGCTATCAATTTATATATGTAAAATAAAATATAAACAAAATTGTTAAAGAAAAAGTGTACTACACACATAAGTGACGTAAATTTTTTTTATAACAAAGATGAAATAGATCAACTAAAGTACTAAACAACTAAAGTATGAGTCCCGGCCAACTAAGTAAATAGAAATCAAAAGAAAATCATTTGCCGATTTAAATTCGACAATTCCTTCTTACTTTCTTCCTAAATCTTTTCTTATCTAACTTCTTCTTAAATCTCTTGTAGTCTTGTAATTCTATTTGCAGTTTTGCAGGTACTTCTTTACCTTAATTATCAAATTTCAATCATTTAAATTAGATTAGATTTATGTTTTTCTGTGATATGGAGATACTTTCCTAGTAGTAGACATATAAGTCTAGTGATTAATTTGGAAGAGATCAGGTCGTGCTATCTTTAATTAATATGGAGATACTTTCCTAGCTAGTAAGAGACACGAGTCTAAATAGATTTGGAGATATCAGGTCGTGCTATCTTTTAAATGGACATATTTCATAGTATGAGACATAAGTCGCATTTTACAATTTGCACAGATCCTAGGTAGCGGTCCGGTCTCATAATTTACAGGGTTGTTAATTTTCTTCCATCTATCGATCTGACTATGATTTCTCAAACGAGAAATCCCTCGAGTAAAATCGGATTTCCTCTTGAATTTGATTGCCATAACCGGGCAGAGGATTGTTCATCGAGTTAGGTTGAACAGCTGACTCTTCCTCCTGATGACCCTGCAAGTTCCTGCTTTGGTCAGACCAGGGTACATCATCGTTGTCTTGGCGAGATGGGGACTCGTTTGGATCTTCACTATCAATATACGACATCCTTGGCAATGTCTGAAAACTATCCATGCCCGGTTCCGAATGGTAGTGCCGCAGAAGGTGAACAGGGGACATTCCATGTAACGGCGTACCGGGTGCACTGGCCGGAGTTGAATGCTTGCTCTCTTTTAAATGCTTCTTTGCTGTATGGTGCCACTTTCTTATAGCATTTGCCACTCTGTCGTTAAAGATTGTAGGCTTCATAGTTGACCCCATCTGCATATAGTCCATACACATACAGCATGTAAAATTCTTTACTTCAAGTTGCGTACTGCATGCAGAAAAAAACAAAGTACGTGCCGAATAATTAGTCACATTCATTCTTACCTGTGTTACCAAGGCATAAAGAGGAAGAGTTACATAGCTGCATAGAATTTGTATGACGACCCTGCTCAAATGACATAGTAAATTAGCTCGATCAGTAAAATAAGCAGTTCAGAATGATTCGTGTGTACGTATGTGAAAGTCAGAGAACTAACTAATTAACTACGTACCCCATTGTTATTCTTATAATTACATCTTCCAACTTGTCATGGAAGCAAGACTTCAACCCAAATTCATACTGTATGGGAGAGAGAGAGAGAGAGAGAGAGAGAGAGAGAGAGAGAGAGAGAGAGAGAGAGTTTATAATCAACTTTGATCTTGTTGTTAGATTAAGGCAGAAGTAAAATTCTCTTTGCAAACAAGCTACAGTAGTGAGAATGTGAAATGAGTTTACCCAAGTCCAAGCAAAGAAAGCAAGCTGGAAAGCATTCTGTGAGGACATTAAACCAATTAGCATGGTTAGTAACTAAACTGACGACGTATATTTGACATGGAGTACCCACAGGAAAACTGGCCGGGAAGAATTAGAATCGAACCTGGAAGAGAACAAAGTGGATGATATGAAGAATGAGACGAGGGTTGTTGAACCAGAAGAGATGGTCACCAGGTTCAACAAGCGGGGCCCCTTTAACGACTTCTCCCCTTTCTTGAATCTTAAGACCCATCCTGGTTATTATAAGTTGTAGCTTTGTCCCTACTAATAAGATCATCTGCAAGAAGAAATGGATCATTAGATGTATCCATCTTAGTGTAGGACCGAAAAATGTTTGATAGCAAAATGAATGTTTGCATACTATTAGGGGAATAAAAGGTAGATAGAGATATGAACGTGAGCCTGCAAACAAACAAAAACACATAATTAAGAACAAATATTAGCTAGCGAGGACGACGTAAACTCCGGTAGCATTTAATTTTCAGAACAAGAAAAGGCTTACCATGGGTGTTAGATAGCAGGAACAATACGGCAAATAACCAAATAGTAGGGCTGCAGTTGTGGAAATTAATAAATAGAGTTAGCATGACATGCATCATCAAAGTGCATATATAGTTTAATATCGATTAGTGCAAGGTCATTACTTTGACACATGTCACGTATCCTATCTACATCAATTCTAAGTTTGAAACTGATATATATGGTTTCTTGTGGAAAAATGGAAGCATGCTTGTGTAATTTATTCCTTAAGGTCAAGTAATTAAGTTGACTAATTAGTTCTAATGACGGACCTGATCCCCACCACAACCTTGAAATCCTCTTCAACTGATCTGTTAATGTACTTCTGGAAATCAAACTTAGTTTGACTTTGAGGTGCCAAATGTGCCTAAAAACAAAAAACAAAAAAGCATTAGGTTTATATCAGAATATATATAAATATTTAGTTTTCTTACTGCCATCTATTTTTGGCTAAAATGAAGCTAACTATTTCATGCATAGAGAGGGCTTACAAATATAAACCCATTTCGCAGCGTCAGATAATCGACCCTAGGAACTGATCTAACAAACTGTCTGAAGAAGCAAACCTGCAATTAATTATGTTCAACATTAGTTAATTAGAACCCTAGCAAGCTTCTTCTTCATCATTATCATCATCATAAGTTTTCATGAAGTTATGACATGCATGAAAACGTAGTGATAATAAAGGAAATTCTCCATTGAGTACCCTTATAATAAAGATTTGATGATTACCTTCTCATTAGACCTACTTTTTCTTTATATTTTGACATATTCATCATTGGTTAGATAGAAGATGAGTAGATCATTCATTTAAAATTTCACAAAAATTGAAAATCGTTAAGTTATTCATAATCAAAATTTATTACTTATGAACATGAACGGTATATGTTTTACAGTTTTGATTTGTCTATTGATTTGATCTTGTTCGATACCTGAACGATTTTCAATTTGGATCTAATGATTTACTCACCAATATCTAACTATCTAATGGTTAACTTTGTAAAAATATTATCAAAAAATGACTCTTACGATAATTTTATGAAACGGTTAACTTTGAAAAAATGTTATCAAAAAAGACTCTTACGACAATTTTATGAAAGGTACTTATCAAGTTTTCATTATAAGAGTTTTCATCGGAAGAATTCCCGTAATAATAATAGCATTTGAGCACTTACAATCCATAAGAGAGTGGATGACCGACTCCAAAAGCTCAAATGTCTTCGCCCAAATGATGTCTCTCTCGCAAATCTGAATCTTTCTGGATCTGTAAAAATTCATTTGCTTTCAGGCTTGTACGTATTTAAAGTACGTAGCTAGCATATATATGAGAAATTGACTGTAAGGTAGTAACTAGCAGTACAAGATTGGGAGGTCAGAATTAGATCGATCACAGCTGCCATAGAGCCTGGTCAAATTAAGTGTGCACTAAACATACCATGTGAGAACTGGTAGTCCGGTGTCCTGGTTTCTAATTCCCATGTTTTCCACTTCCTCATCTACAAGTGGCAACCACCATCGGACATATAGTTTCAAGTAATCAATCTGATGATAGGGAGATGGAGACAGAGAGACAAACGTTGAGGATCGAATTTTGGTTGGTACGTACCTTGGCTCTGCTTAAAACCAGTGTTGTTATGCAGTAAAGCACGTGGAAGACGGCTAGAACGAAGACCAGTATGTGAAGCTGGTGAATACCATAAAATGACACAAATGGAACTTTTCCCTGCACAAAATTACCACAAATTAACCAAAATTACAAGCAAGTTATATAATCTCTACCGTTACCACCCAAATTTGCGTTAATACTTGGCTTCATCCATCTTTGTACAAGTCATTACATCTCTAGCTTGTTAGACAATTTAACACGTTATATATGTACGTTGTTAGAAGATGGACACGGCTCAAAGGAAATCGAGAATATTTCTATGTTATCTCTTTTTTTTTTCTCTCTCTAGTGTCTACAAGAACAAAGAACAGTCGTCTTATTGATCATATTTTAATGGTGGTACAAAATCCGTACCGACTTCAAAGTACGTATGTTGAATTGTGTACCTTGGCCGCGCATTTGTCATATCCGGCTGCGGCCAAAACACGGCGGGCACCCTTACCAGAAGCCGAGAGAACCGCGGATAGAAGCCTCCTGCGGTGGCTCTCTTCGTCGGAATCCTCCTCCGGTTGGACTGCTGTCTCTTGCTTCTTACCACATGGATGCCAAGTGGCCCCAACAGACTTAGATATACAAATGTCTGAAATTGGCCCTTGTCCTACTGTTAGAAGCAGCGATAGGAACCCCAGCAGCATAAGCTCTACATGAAAATTAAAAAAGATGCTAAAATGTAAACTACTTTCTTTTGAACACACATACAATCACGTACTACTTATTAGAGTAATAATAGACTACATATATACCTGCTTTGATCTTTTCGAGTGCTTCGTAAAGAGCTCGTTTATTCTTCCTTTGCAACCACTGCGGAGTGCAAAAAGCAATTTCAGATTCATATCCCCTCTAAAAAAAGTTGGTATAGTTTTAGCTAGCTAGAGGTAGCTAGCAAGCAGATTCAAGTACGTACGTACCTTTCCGATCAAACGAATGATATACTCGATGATGATTGAGATCATAACCAATATAAAACAAACAACGGCAACAGCCCAAGTCGGCGTTTGTTCTAAAGATCGTTCCTTTGCAGCTGCTGCCATGCTTATATACTACGTACCAAAATTGCTAATTACAGATCGAAGAATGCTCGAAAAGAAGAAGGTATGGTTTTCTCAGTGCTGCAACACTAAGCAACTATAGTCCTACAATGAACGAGAATCTACCAAGTATAGGATATACGTACACCTTTGATATGTATACGATAGTATATATATATACAGAGTCTATGTCTCTACAGAGAGCCAAAAGTAGATCGAAGACTTGGTATTCAATGAGGTGGGATATGAGGATTCAAGTAATTAAGTAATTAATAGAGAACGAGAGACTTGGAGAATTCTTGCATACTCATAGGCATGGGATGTCATTTTTTTTCCTGAATATCATTGCCCTTCAATTAATAATTTATTTTGAAATAAATCTAACTGCTTAAAATATTATAGAAATGAAAAAACACTCAACTTCACCACTATTTTTCCTTAAAAATTCACCATAAATTTTCAATCCCAAAAAATATATTCTGTTTAAGTATGTAACAACCCAATATTATTCTCATATTTACTACATATGCCACCGATTTCTGAAACCCCAACCCTTTCTGAGAAATTCTCTCTCTCTCTCTCTCTCTCTCTCTCTCTCTCTCTCTCTCTCTCTCTCTCTCTCTCTCTCTCTCTCTCTCTCTCTCTCTCACACACACAAATCGAATCTCCAAACCGAGCTCCTAGCTTGTTGTCACCTCCTCAGACTCTGTCGTCGGCTTCCATCAGTCTCCTTGCCTTTGTCACTAACTTCCAACTCCATACCTGATCCAGACAGCGCGCACCAGCCAGAGTCTCTCCTCCATCCTCAACAATCTGAACAGCTCAATAATGGCAATGGTTTTGCTATGGAGGTCCTTGACCGAAATCTCATCTCCAAAATTTTCTGCGGTGAGGCTAGCACTGTTCGGAGCCTTCGCTTCGGAGCCGCAGACCGACGCCTTGGTCCCGAAGCCGCCGGCTCCGGCCACTCTTCGAAGCTGAAGACGTTCTCGATCTACTATTAGAGCACAAATTCTCCTGCGAAACCTGAGCTGAAGAACTACGAGGTCGACCTCAGTAACTGCAGCCCTATGGTCCTCGTCGCGCTCATCAAGATCAAAAACAAGATGGATCCATCCCTCACTTTCTGCCACGAAGGAATCTGCGGCTCGTGCAAGATGAAGATCGACGGCTGCAACGGCCTGGCGTGCTTAACCCAGATCAAAGACGCACATGACACCACGACGATCACGCCACTGCCGCACATGTACGTGACCAAGAAATTGGTGTTGGATATGAAGAATTTCTATAACCAATATAAGAGTATAAGAGTATGTAATGTGTTCAAAAGGCTATTTGTTTGTTGTATTAGTTGTTGCTGTTGTTGTGTTTGTGATAGAAGTCATTTTTCAGGATATCTTTGAAGTATCTGTCTGAGTATCTGTCTTGATATCCTTTCAAATAATTTGAAATGTATGTTGTTGGTGTTGTTGACTTTTTTTTAAGGTTTTCAGTTTGATTTTTGGTTGTTGTACTAGTTTGCTGGTGTTGTTTTTTGTGTGATAAAAGTCCTTTTTTCTAGATATCTTTTAAGTATCTGTCTGGGTATCTATTTATGTATCTGACTAGATATTTGTCTGGGTATCCCTATATTAGAGAACGAATGCGAAAGCATTCGGTGGGTCAAAAATGAGAAGGTAGACTTTGACAAAATACATGTGCAGTCGTTCAGCAACAGTTCCCAACAACCTCTTGGCCTTGACTTCGGAACTATTGTTTGCTACATGATGTATCACATTGCTCTGGGCAAAGAAATAAAGCAAAATCTGAGTCGTGAGGATGTTGCTCGATTCAAGGACAGATTGTTGAAATTTTTTATGGATCATGGTCTATCATGGGTATCGAAGAAGAAGGATTGAACCAGCTCAGGAACAAGTATAGGACAATAACTAATGTGTATATTTTGTTGTAGTGATCATTGTCTAAATATTGTTGTTAGTTATAGGGACCTGTCTTGTAAGTGTTACATTTTGGAGAGCATTGTGAATATGATCATATTACTATCTGATTGAGTATCTGCTTAGGTATCTGTCTGTGTAATACTATTTGTGTTGCTCTAGACTTTTGAATGAGAGAATCAATGCATGAAGACTATGAACTAAAGTGTTTTATTTGCACTCTCTGATCCTTTTTACACAAAACCTACTCAAATATGTTTGTATAGTTGGTATTGTGACGCAGTCAGATACACAAAGAACTACACAGACAACTACCCAGACAACGATCCATGAATTTTTGTGAATCAATTCATTAACCCATGCAATACTATTTCTATATCTTTTGCTATTCAATTTTATATTTTGAAATGAATTTTATGATGAATATATAAAGTCATTGAATGATACAACATCATCAGCCTAGCCTAGTCAGATACTGAGGCAGATACTTAGACTGGTACTCAGACAGTTTTCCTTGAATTTTATTGAATCAATGCATTAACCTATGCAATAAAATTATTGTTTTCCCTTTTTTTTACGATGCAGTATAAAATAAATAAATAAGAGACCCGAAAACAACCACAAATTTGTGTCTGTATTTGTAAGTAACAAGTTTCAGATCTGAAACTCGTATCCAGATTTCCAGACAGATACTTAAACAGATATCCAGACAGATATTTAAACTTTTAGAAAAATATTTTGACAACATCTTTAATAATCCACACAGACTTGTATGTTCAATCGATAGGGTTGTTGCAGGTTCTAACTCATATTGCCTTTCACTTTTAGCATACGCACATTGCATGAAGAATTCAGAAATTCTATCCTTCAAGTGTTCTCTGTAGTTGTCTTTGAGGTTAGCAACCAAGTTCCGAAAACAGTAGTCATACTCATTGTTGGGGAACACCGGTACCAGAAGAGAATGCATTAAGACAATGAACTAAAGTGTTTGATTTGTACTCTTTGATCAATTTTACAACACAAAACCTACTCAAACCCGTTTGTATAGTTGGTATTGTGACACAGACAGATATACAAACAGCTACACAGACAACTATCCATGAATTTTAGTGAATCAATTCGTTGACCTTTGAAATACTAGTTTTGTATCTTTTTATTCAGTTTAATGTTTTGAAATGAAGTTTATGAATGAATATATGAAGCCATTGAATGATACAACATCATTAGCCTGATCCGGTCAAATACTCAGACAGATACTCAGACAGCTTTCCTTGAATTTTATTAAATTAATACATTAACCTATGCAATAAAATTCTTGTTTTCCCCTTCTTTACGATTCAATATAAAACAAAAAAATAAGGAACAAAAAAATAACCTCAAATTTGTGTTTGTATTTGCAAGTAATAAGTTGAAGATCTAAAATTTGTATAGAAATATCTAGACAGATACTTAGATAGATATCCAGATAGATATTTCAATAGATATCCAAACATATATTCAAACTTTTAAAAAATTATTCTGACAACATCTTTAATAATCTACACGGACTTGTATGATCAATCGATAAGGTTGTTGCAGGTTCTTCTTTTGTGACCAGTTTGGTGACATCTTGAGCACTCTGTTGGCATTGTTTGTTTTTTGTCATTTTCCTCATTCTCTTTTTCTTTGGTCTTCCCGGTCGTTTCTTTGTTAATAGAGGCCTAACGTCCAGTTCGTATTGTGACATATCCTGAAGCAATTTCTCAAGAATGCAGCACACCATTTTTCCATTGGGCGATCCTTGAAGAAGTCGGTTATCTCTACATATCTATTTCTAACTTAAGCTGGTTAAAAATGAACTCATATTGCCTTTCACTTCTAGCACATTGCATGAAGAGTTCAGAAATTCTATCATTCAAGTGTCCTCTGTAGTTGTCTTTGAGGTTTGCAACCAAGTGCCGAAAACAGTAGCCATGCTCATCATTGGGAAACACCCCTGGAAGAGAATTCATAATTTCATTATGACGGTCTGAGAGAAATATTATTTTCCTCTGAGTATTAGTTTCTTGGTTTATGTTGTGTCTATCTATCTCATCTCTTAGATTCATAAAGAACCACCTCCAATTGTTGTCATTTTCGCCATCAACTATCGCACATGCAATTGTATAGAGTCCTGAAAAGAACCAAAAATGTGAGGTTCCTAGTTGTATAGTAAGTACTAAAACGCTGTTTATAAACAAAAAATATATATCCAGTCAGCTACTCAGTCAGCTACCCAAACAGCTACCCAAATTGATACTCAAACAGATACTTAGACTGATACACTAACATATACTCTGACATATACCTAAATAGATACTTAGACACATCTTCATAAGAAAATTCATATCCAGACCTAATTAAGTAGATTTCGATCTCGCAATGTTGATAGTTTGAGGAGCAAAACAGATACTTAGACAGACCTAATTAACTAATCAATACTATCATGAAATCGATTAATACAACTATAAACTAAAATAGTTTCGTGCAAAAATAGAGTGAAAATGGATATACAACAGAATTTAATATATGAAATCATCGATAGTGAGTTAGAGAAGGAGAGGGAGACAAAGAGACAGGGCGTTGAAACTTATAGCGCTTAAAATTTTCAATTTCGCACGACGTCTAAATCAAAAAGATTTTTTGTTCCGACGAGATCGTCTTCACGATCGCAAGAGAGGGAGGGAGGGAGGGAGGGAGGGAGGGAGAGAGGGAGAGAGAGAGAGAGAGAGAGAGAGAGAGAGAGAGAGAGAGAGAGAGAGAGAGAGAGAGAGATTCACTTCCCGGCAAAAATGGAGGAGGGAAGCAGCTCTCTCTTATAGACAGTTAGAATTCAAATTAGGAAAGAATGGCAAAATCGTCAGAAAAAAATGGGTTTTTATAACTTATCGGGTCTTTTTGGAAGAACATGATGTCAACTGAGTTTTTTTGGAGAAAAAAAATGTCACAAGTTAAAGATTTTTTACCTTGGGGTCATAAGTTGATTTTTTTGGAAAACTTATCTATTTTTGGGCTTTTAAATAATTCCCCCTAAAATATTTGATCTCTTGATAATATTTTTTTTTTACCTTTTATAAATTGATGTCGTTTCCTTTTTTAGTTTTCTACTTTATTATGTTATTCAATATGATTGAATTGTGTAGAATTCATTCTATCCTTTTTCAGTTTTCTACTTTTATTAGGTTATTCAATATGATTAATTTAATTGTGTAGAATTCATTCTATTTCCTTTTTTAGATCTGCAAAAAGATGGTAGATTTTTATACTTTGACTAAAAATATATATGTTCTCAATGATGTAATGTGATCCTCCGATAGATAATTAGAGTAGTAATTTATGTAAATTTTATCATCAATACATATTTACCTCTTTATATATGTTTACTATAAAACTACAAAATTAAGATAATAACTGAATATTTTTGGTTACTTTTGTAGTAATTACATATTTATGACTACACATTACTGTCATATCAACTAAATTTATAAATGGTACCACGAGTGTGTTCTTCATTGGTAAGTGGCTTTGTTAATCTATAATCACATATGTTCTCAATGAAATAACATAGTGTCTCCCATGAGTAATTAGAGTAGTAAATTGCTTAATAAGTACTTCTCTATAAACAATTTTAGAACCCAATCTAAATAATCCATGTATAAGTGATAATCACGGTTCATTTTGTAGTAATTACTTCACTTATGACATATATACTAAATGATAATCAACTTTACTTATGCGACCATAAATGTGTTATAAACATGATAAAAGCTATATTTTATTACGAATGAGATTATTACTTTTCTCACCATATTTTTACCACATATCACAAAAATTTATATCTTATTGATAATATGTATTCTATATTTCGTAATTACTTAATTTAATACCTCCTTTACCACAATATGAACTATTTGACGAATATAACTACTTAAAAATAGTTAAAATGGTAAGGTTCATAATTATACTTAAAAGATATGTTAGTGATTGACGTTCTAATAAAGTTCTTCATTTTGTAATCAAGGCTACTAATTTGATAATAAAATCCAATTATGGTATTTACATATTTGATTATATATGTAATTATCACAACAACCATAATTTTGATCACTAGTTGCTATTTTAGTTCTACTAGTTATGATTTATTATATTATATTCACATGTTATATATTTATGGAAGGTGTTAACGATGGGAGAATAATGTATTTTTTAGTGTTATAATATTTTATTTCAAAAGACACATATTTTTACAATTATATTAAAATAATTATAAAAAATAATATCCCATACTCATAAGTAGTACCAAAGAACGTCCCGAGAGACTTTGACTAAGCCGTGAAAGAAAATGTGATGAAGACAGGATTTGAAAATGAGAAAACTCTGAAGGAAATTAAAGAGCTGATTCAGTCATGGAAGTGATGGGTTTCTATAGTAATTTTTCTAGTTTATAAAAGTACTAAGAATCAGGTATTGGACTAATTAAGCAGATTTTCTTTGACCGTGTACCATCACAAACCAGCCATAAAAATAAATTTGTATTCCATACAAAAAAAGAAAGAGAGAGGACAAGAAAGTTATGTAAATGATAATTGCTGCAAACAAGGGTTGGTTTTGTCGGTTCCATGTGAATATCAATACATCATAATCGGATTCTGGTGAGCGATCCTTAAATTTTTTTGCATCGACCATGCAAGTCGTAGTTTTTAAAAAGAGAAATGCCGGTTGAGAACCGTGGCCTTGTGGATGGGAGCATGCAAAGTCCAGAGAAGAGGGGTCAGTTCTAGATGCAACTCCATATATCATAACATAATGAAAATGCTTGATGTACTCCTTTCAATTTCCATATGATAATTAAAGGACACGGATCGAATGCTGACTAGATGAGTTTGTAGCTATTCCAGGAGGTGTTCTGAGGTACGCTGGTCTCAATTATTTCATGTGTATTTTAAAAATAATAATAATCGATATTAGCATATATATATATATTTATATATGTAATGATAGGGGTTCGACAGCATGCAACAGTGCAAGAGGGGTGCGACGACCGGATATTGACGAAGAGGAATTCCTCTCCAGCTTCCTGAAATCGATCGCAGGCGAGGAACTGTCCTCTGGCGGAACCCACGCACGTGGGTGACGTGATGGCGCTTAAGTTTTTTTTTATTATTTTTGGCGCGTGTAATACATGTGTAGTAAATATGTAATATTTTTTTACGGCTCAATTACGAACCAACGGTCGTACGCCACGTGGCCCGACTGTCTCCCCACTTGTTTCCTAAGGCTATGTGTTTCTGGGCCGTTCATTATGCATTTGAATTTTGATCGGACAACCACGACTCATAGACAACGGATTCTTTTTGTTAAAACGGTCTGATTCTACAAATTGCTCCCAAAAATTCCCAAAAAATTTCAAATCACCTCCTACCGTTTTCCTATAAATACTACCTTCATTTTTCTAAAATCTCACACCAATTTGTGTACAGCAAATTATCATCCCTCTCTCTCTCTCTCTCTCTCTCTCTCTCTCTCTCTCTCAATCCTTTTCGTTTTTGCAAAAGATGTCTACCAATTGGCTTCTTTCCGAAGATGTACAGTTGTGCATATCTTATTGTCGTCAAAGTATGGATCCTATCTCTGGCAACAAACAAAAGCTCGACAAGTTGTGGAAAAAACTTTATATTGATTACCAACAAAATTGGGAGATGGGTCATGGTGAATCGAGGTCGAAGGCTAGGACTCAAAATGCACTTACTTCCCGTTTTGCTAAGTTGAAGCCAAACTTGACAAAATGGAAAGAAGCACTTGCATACGTAAAAAGGAATTTGGAATCGGGCAAAAATTTGCTAGATGAGATAAGAATTTATTTATGTTGGTCCTCTCAATTTTATTTGATTTTATGAACTAAAAATTGTCAAGTCCATTTTATTTACTATTATTGTGATATATCAATTCGTTATATTTTTTTTTTGTAGTTAAGGAAATCTCAAACATTTTTATGTGTCAAAAAAGAAGAAAGGGTTTTCGCACTTTGAATGTTGGGAAGCGGTCAAATATCATCCTTCTTTTAGACTCGTCGAAACAAGTACTCCACCTTCTTACCATTCCAACTTCGAAGCTACTCCTCACATTAGAGAAGTGCCTCCTTTTGTCAACTTGAGTAAGGATGAAGTGATTCCAACACCACAAATCAACCTTGAAGGTACTTCGAGTCCGGCTAGATCTCAAAGAGTGAAGGCGGCTAAGGAAGATAAAAGAAGGGGAAAGAAGTCTATGACACCTACAAATGAGGTTAGAGATGAGACTTTGAAGAAAATTGCAGCTAATCAAAAAATGTTCTCCGATTGACAAAAGGCAAATGAAGAAAAGCAACGAATGCTCAATGAGAAAAATTACTGTTTCAGAGCACAAGAGAAAGAAACAAGGATCATGATAATGAATTTCGAGGCTATGACCCTAAATTCAAAGAGGTACTTCATGAAGAGAAAAGCAGAAATCATTAAGCAAGTAGATTACGATGAAGAAGAAGTTGGCAATGCAAGCTTCAATAATTGTTATCTCCCCCGCAACCTTTATTTTAGTGATTAATTTAGTTTGTCTTAATAATAAATCGATGTTTGGCATGTCATTATGTAATTTAAAAGTTCAAGAAATTAAATGCACTTTATTTATTTAGATAAACTTCAAACAAATTACATTAAAACATAATTAATTGCACTCAAACAACATAAAATGCAAACTCACAAATGGGAAACACACAAAATGCAAACACACAAACGTCAAACACACATACATCAAACACGTTATTTAGCGTTGTTCACCGATTTCAAGAAATCAATTGTTCTTCATTAAGTCCTTTTGAAGCTCTCCATGGAGATAAACTGATTGGAGATCGACGAGACGGTCGCTAAACTGTTGTTGATATTGATCTCATCCACCGGCCCATCATAAACTGTGAAAGCACTAGCTGGGTTTTGTTGATCTTCTTCTTCGTTCTCCTTAAAATCGTCATCCACAAATTCTTCCTCAACAATCATGTTATGCATTATGATGCAAGCCAACATGATCATTTTCAATGTTGATGTGTGATGTCACATAGCTGAATGACGAATAATTGCCCAATGAGATTGTAAGATGCCAAAACACCTCTCCACATCTTTGCGATATGCCTCTTGTTTCCTTGTGAACAGCTTCTATTATTGATTATGGGGATTGAAACTTATTTTGACAAACGAGGAGTACCTCGAATATATTCCATCAGCTAGATAATAAGTGTGGTTATACGTCATACCGTTGACTTTATAAGTCAATTGCGGGTTTCTTTTGGCAAGGAGTGCATCAAAGATATCTGAGCTGTTGAGCACTTTATTATCATTTTGTGCTCTAGGAGTCTCGAAGAAGCTGTGTCATATCCACATGTCATATGATGCCAGAGCCTCTAAGATTATGGTGGGACAAGCCTTCCGACCTGAGTATGACCTTTGCCAAGTTGTTGGGCAATTTCTTCCATTACCAGTGCATGCAGTAGATGCTTCCGATCATACCAGGAAATTTCCGCTTCCTTGCCCTTCTTAGAAGTCGAGTGATGTATATTCCATCAGGAGCATGAAGGTAACGGTTTTGGTAAAGCAATACCACTTCTGTGCCCCACTTCTTCATGCATTCTAGTGTTGTTGATTTCTTCATCCTTGTGATTTCAGTACACTGCTCTACAGCTACGTCGTATGTCAACATTCGTAGAGAAGCCGTCATCTTTTGTTCGGGAAGAAGTCCCTACAATCTAGTGGCATTTTCTCTTTGATGCCAAAATGGGTCGTGGTTGGAGAGTTTTATCTTGAGGCAGTTGAACAAGTGCATGCTCATTCAGAAACTCCGGCAAAAATCTTGCTCGTTGAAACAGGGAATTTGACGAAGTAATCATCCATCAGATTCCATCCCCTTGCTTCCTCCTGCCTTGGTTCCGACCATCGATTCGCCATATATCGGAGAAGGCTAGGTACGTACGTAGTTAATTTCCAACAATTTTAACGTTTATGTATATAATTAATTGTACGTTTGCTTGATTGCATTGTTAGTACGTCTAATATTTATAATTAAGTTAGGTAATTGATTGATATATATATATATATTAGTTAATTAATTAACTAGTATATATGCATGGATGTTTAAAAATTTGGTTAATATTTAGTTAAAACGTACATGCATGTTAGATATATTAAAGTAATTAATGTATAGTATATTCACCATTAATTAATAAAGATAATTAATAAATATTTTAATTAATTATACGTTAATAATTAGGGTAGTTGAAAATTTGTATATATAATAGTTTAAACATTACTTGAAAATATGTATATATAATAGTTGACTAATATGATAATTATTAAATTTCGTAGAAGTATGGACAAGAGTTGGATAAAGTTGCGGAATAGAAGTGATGTCCGGTATATGGATGGAATTAGAGAATTTGTGAATTTTACGATAGACCATGCATGGTAAGGGAAAGAAGCGTTTTAGGTGTCCGTGCAAAAAATGTTTTAACTATCAGTATGTGAAGGTTAATGTTATGATGCAACACCTATACAAAAATGGTATGATGTGGAGTTACACTACGTGGAGCAAGTATGGTGAAGCAGTAGACTTCAGCTCAGCAGACTTCATCTCATGGTACAATTACCATGGTGCCTCATCCAGCAATAGTGGTGCCAGCCCCCCTGCTTGGAACGCAACTGCGGATTTGATCCATGATGAGTTTCCGGGATTTAGTCATGGTGGACACCAATACCAAGAGGGAGGTAACAATACAACTCATGGGTATGATGACACATTCCCCGCTGCTAGCTTGGCCACTGACACTAGTAAGATGGATAAGTACAACAGGATGCTACTTGAAGCCCAGACCCCGGTGTACCTTGGATGTCGAGAGAATGTGTTGCAATATGTGATGCAGCAAATGCAGATAAAAGTGAAGCACAAAATGTTAGTCAGAGCTTTTGACGAAATTCAAGAGAAAATATGTAAGTTGCTTCCTGATGATCACAATCTTCCTAAATCCCATTATAGGGTTAAAAATATCTTGAGCAGCCTCGGCCTAAAGTACAGGATAATTGACACATGTCCAAATAATTGTGTGCTGTTTTACAAAGAGTATGTAGATTTGGACTATTATCCCGTATGTGGCCAGTGCAGATATGAGTTGAATAAGAAGAGTTCGAAAAAGAAAATTCCTGTGAAGGTTCTTCGATATTTTCCATTGATTCCCTGATTGCAGCGTCTATACATGTCTCTATACAAAGTAGAGGCAATGCGATGGTACACAGAAAAGCTAATATATGACAATTTGCTGAGACACACCGCAGATGGGGAAGTACATTTCAACAGCGAATTTGGAGACTTTGCCGCAGAGGTTCGAAATGTTAGATTCGGACTCTCTACAGATGGATTCAATCTTTGGGGTAGTAATAGCTCTGCCGTCAACACTTGGCCAGTTATTTTGATGCCTTACAACCTGCCTCCGTGGATATGCATGAACAAAGAATTTAGTTTCCTTACTCTGCTAATTCCAAGTCCTAAATCTCTGGGGAAGTGCTTAGATGTCTACCTTAGACCTTTGATCGACGAGCTAAAACTGTTGTGGGAAAATTGAGTCCCAACTTATGACAAATTCACTGACACGATGTTCATGATGAGAGCAGCCGTAATGTGGATGATCAGTGATTTTCCAACGTATATGATGTTCGCAGCCTATAGGACGAAATGATACAATGGATGTCCTATAAGTTTGGATGACATGAACTCTAGTTGGCACGCGGGGGAGGTGTGTTACCTGGGTCACCGTAGATGGCTTCTTGACGATCACCCGTAGCGACAAGATGAAGGTCATTTTGACGAGACGGTAGAGAATAATCATAAATCCCGTAGTTGGTCTGGCAAAGAGATTTTAGATAGATTGAGCTATTTCAACTTTTATGTGTTGACAAATAACAAAGATGTACAGAAATGCAATCCAATACCTCCACATGATCTTAACTATTGGCATCACAAAACTATATTCTTTGAACTCCCTTACTGGTCGAAGTTGAAGCTGAGAAACAACTTGGATGCAATGCACATAGAAAAGAATATGTTCGACAGCGTGGTGGGAATAATTCTCGGTATTAAGTTCAAGAATAAAGATACTCCCAAAGCGCGCAAAGATCTGAAGTCTATAAATCTACGTCGTCCCTTGTGGTTAAGGAGGGATAGAAGAGGAGTGTACAACAAGATGTCAACTACACCTTACACAATGAAGCCGACACTTAGAGGTTCTATATTCCACTGGTTTAAGAGCGTTCGTTATCCGGCTAAGTATGGAGCTACTATAATTGGAGCAGTGGATGAGGTGCAACACAAATTTGTTGGTTTAAAGACACATGACTATCACATTATGCTGCAGCGTCTGATTCTAGTGGTAAATCGGCCATATAGTGGCATTGTGTAGATGGTGGTAGAGGTTATCTGCCAGAGAGTTAAAGAAGTCAGATGTAGTGGAACTGCAACAACAAATTGTGCACATCATTTGTAAACTAGATAGAATTTTCTCCCTGCTTTCTTTTACATCATGATTCACCTAATGATCCACCTACTCGAGAAGGTGCTCATTTCTGATCCGGTCAAGTACACTTAGATGTATCCTCAAGAAAGGTACGTACAACTAATTAAATATACAGGCCAGATTACTTGCTATATGTACTTATTCTACAATTAATTAATTGAACATTTGATTTTGTAGACAGCTTGGACAGTATAAAGGATTCGTGAAAAATAGGTCGGCCCCAGATGGCACCATAGCAGAGACATACCTAATACATGAATGTGTTACTTACTGCAATAGGTACCTCAAAGATCCACCACCTCCCACCGCCTCTGATCTTAGTGCCCGCATCAATATTTCTGTCGTCACAAATGTCGTACGACCGTTTAGAGGAGAATTAAAGGAATCGTTATCATGAGAAGAACTTATTGAGGCACATTGGGTAGTGTTACGAGACTGTGACGAAGTTGAGCCTTACATGATTACGTACAGGGAGAAGCTACATGCGTTAAATCCGGACAAGAGTTCGGCGTGGTTTGAGAAAGTGGTTAAGAAGAAGTTCCTCAATTATTTCTTCCAATTGGTACGTATGTTTACTTATTTAATTTATATAAATGTTTGTAGAAATTAAACCCTTTAATTATATATAAATATTCTTCTCATTTTCACAGATCTACAAAAATTCGATAACCACAGAGGGTGATGGTCCTAGCCAAAGTACTTGCTAGCAGGGAAGCCGATTAGACACTATATTTACCCCGGATATTTTGTGAACGGTGTAAAGTTTCATTCATTGGCCCGAGATGAAGGAAGAAGAACACAAAATAGTGGGGTGGCGGTTGGAAAGACAATGATATATATTGCGGGACTCTTGTATATGCTGTTAGCTACGTTATGGGAATGATGTCAACATTTTCCTCTTTAAGTGCAAATGGTTCAAGCATACAAAGGAAGACCTATGTCTTTTATTTGTCAATACAAACTCAAGCTAGTATGAGGATGAGCATTTCGTGTTTGCCACCTTAGTTAGGCAGGTGTTCTATCTTGATGATCCGAATGCTGGTGAATGGTGAAAAATTGTGAACCATATCTCTCATCGAGGAATATGGAATACCACGACAGCTGAAGGGATGCTGGCGATTGAAGATGCTGAACTGCAAAGAAACATTATTGCATATCAAGAGCCTAATATTTTTGTCATTCGCTCCGACATAATGGACCTGGTTCAAGCTGGTGAACGCTTGCCCATGCATGATGGTTGTACGGATCTAACTCAAGATAAGATTATTAATGCAATTAATGAGGTCGATGAAAAAGAGGCGCAGGATGACGACGAGGACGAGGACTCAGGATATTCGTCAGACGATGTTGAATATGATGAGGAGGAGGAACAATTGGATAACTATGGTGAGGAGGATGATGACGATTATGAAGAAGAATACAATGTAACAACGAGGAATATTAATTGGTAATTAATTATTGTAATTAAACTTTTTTGATGTAATGATGCATGATTAATTATATTATGAGGAGTAGGTACAATTATTAATTCTATACTTAATTTAATAATTAATTGATTAATTATAACGCTAGAACATTTTTGCATAATTAACTTCAAATTAATTAAAGAGCGAGGTCGCTTCGACGGAAATTAATACAAAATTAATCTGTACGACCAAGTGTCAAAATTTTCCTAAACCCTAAAACCTAGCCGTCGGAATGACTTTTCGTAGTCCAAGGTTAACACAATTATTTATATAACTCTAAATCCTAAACTTTTATCTTAGACGGCGCAAACGGGTCATTCCGTAGTCTAAACCCTAAACTCTAAACCTTAAGCCTTAACCCTAAACCCTAAACTTTTAGCTTAGACAACGCAATGGCACGTTTGCATCGTCTAAGTAAATACTTGGACGACGTAATGGCACGTTTGTGCCATCTAAGTGTATACTCGGACGACGCAAACGTGCCATTACGTCGTCTAAGTGATGATATCGTAATTTCACATCTAAGACAACGACCATGTAGACCATGTCTCAATACATGTTCTTTTCGTCGAGACCATAGAGTAAACAATTATTGGAGTATGAGCGTTGAAGGTTCCAAAATAGGAGTTATGAATTTTCGTGTATCCACGTTTTCGGTTTGTAAAAATTTCGGTTTTGTGGTTGAATGTGCCGATGAAACCCTCAATGAACTTACTATTTACTGAAAATTATTCTACTTATATATTGTCTTATCGTGAATGTATCCAACAGTTGTTTTGTCCAACTTCAATTTTGTTAATATTGATGTGCAGTGAGCCTATACTTAATAACACTTAAGTTATACACATTAGTAGATACTTAACAAGTTTAAAGACGTAAATTAATTCGTCGTCTTAAATCCCAATTTTTATATATACGATTCTTTAATTGATATTTTACGATAATTTCATTCGAATGACATATCAGAAACTTCCTTACGAATTATTTTTACAAAAAATTGTACTTAGACGACGGAGTAGGAGGACTCTCCGTCGTCCAAATTTTCGGCGGTCCAAATTCCACCGCCATTTTTTTGGGAACCACTCAAAATTTGACTTGGACAATGAAGATGGTCATCTCCATCGTCTAAGTTAAAATTTTGAACCGTTCCCAAAAAAGATGGCGGTCCACTTCCACTCGCCAATTAATTGGGGGAGAAACCTATATTGACTCAGACGACGGAACTAGGGTTTTCCGTTATCTAAGTGAGCACTTGGACGACGCAAAATGGGTCGCCGTCGTCTAGATGGATCTGGTTTCACTTAGACGACGGAAAATCACGTTCCGTCGTCTAAGTGAATTGAAATTGTATAACTGCATACTAGGCAGTTTCAATTAGATCGATCACCTCTCTCTCTCTCTCTCTCTCTCTCTCTCTCTCTCTCTCAAATTTCGGCGTCTCCCTCCCTCCGACCTCAACCTCCTCCGCCACCTCTCACCTCCTCCACCGCCGGTGAGTTCTCTTCCCTCCCTCCACCACGTATGTTGATCCTCCTTGCTCCCTCCCTCCGGCCTCCCCTCCCTCCACCTCCCATCGTCACCGCCACCGGCAGCCCAATCCCACAGCCACAGGTAAGTTTTAAATTTTTTTATGTACGTATGTATTTATAATTTCTTTTTAATATCTATTTGGATATAATTCTATGTATTTAGGTATACATATAGTGTATTTGTGTTTAATTATAAATTGGTAAATTAGTAAATTGGTAAAAATAAGAAATTGATAAATATTATTGTAAATTATTAATTATTGAAAATTACTGAAAATTGTAAATTAGTATTTATTGTAAATTAGTAAATATTAAAAAATAGTACGTAAAAAGAATAAATTGCCAAATATATTATAAATTAAGCAAATATTATAAATTGATAAATTTTGTAAAATGGTAAAATTTATCAATTGGTAATTATTGTAAATAGAGAATATTGTAAATTGGGTAAAAATAATAAATTTTTAAAAATTGTAAAAATATACAAATTGAAGGTGATGAATATTGAAAATGATAAAATTTAAAAATACTAAATATGAAAAAATAGTAAAATAAAAACATGATAAAACCAAATAGTAAATAATAAAAATTGTGAATTGTTAAAAAGGATAAAAGTTATAAATAGTAAATATTATAAATTGGTTAATATTAAAAAATGAAAAATATCAAAAATGGTATATTTTACAAATGAAAAATATTAAAAATAGTAAATGTTGTGGTAAATATTAAAAAGATACAACAAATATATAGTAAAAATTATTTAAAATAGTAAATGGTAAAGTAGTTATAATTAATGGTAAAATAGGTTTAATAGTTAATTTTTACAACTCTTAGGTTAAAATGGCCCCGTGTAGGGGTGAGATGTTTTACCGAAAAATCGAACCGAAAACCGAAATAAACAGAACCGAAACTCGTTGGACCCAAAATTCGTGGGACGGACTAATTTAGAAACTGAACTGAAATAAATCCGAACTAAATTTTTTTTTATGATACGGTACCGAATAAAACCGAACCGTTCCGAAATGATATATGTGACAAAATTGTGCTTATTTCTTTACACAAATGAATATATATTCACTATTTTTGAATCTTTTTAGGACATATATATAGAAAATTCTTACAAAAATACTCTTATTCTCTCACATTTCTTCTATCTCTCTATGATATTGCCTTTTTTCAAATAATAATTAACTTAAACAATTGTCTAGGCCTAGAAATTTTTATCGAAAAATCGATCCGAAACCGAAATATATCGATCCGAAACCCGTTGGAACAAAAGCTCGTGGGACAGACTTGTCAGAAAACCGAATCAAATAGGATTCGAACCGAATATTTTATTACGGTATGGTACGAGTTCCGACCTAATACCGAACCGTTCCAAACTGGTCCCACCCTTAGCCCCATAGAGTAAAAAGAAGGCGCAAAAAGAAACGGAAGATGCTCAACTCCGACGCTTCACAGAGCAAGTAGATTGACAGAGCCAGGAGGACAAGGTCGCTCCTCCTCTGAACCCTTCAGCTGGTCCCTTGGCTGCGACAACTGGGGAAATTCACAATGCCCTAGTTATACAGACTGATGACGTAACACCCATTCCGGCCGATCATCGATGTCAGAAAGTGTCCAAGAGTCAGCATCCGAGTCTATTCTCTACAGCGCGCGGCGCAAAGTCAGGAGGGCCCCGTCAGACCCTCAACAGAAAAGGACCCGATGACTCGGAAATGGTGAAAAATTTGAGAAGTTGTTCAAGGCGATTGGGCAAAATATCTAGTTGCTGTACAACGATTTCACCGATGGCCCTCCCACCTCGCAGCTAGCTAGTCACTCATCGCACAGCATTGGGGAAATTATTCGCAACAAGATTCGTATGGTTGCTCCTAGCTGGAAGAAGTTGCCGGACTTGGAGAAGGGGAATGTGTTTAAAGAATTCTCGATACTTAATATAATTTTAAATTCATTTTTTAATAACCAATAAATATCCTAATTTCATAATATATACGATTATAATTTTTTATTCTTTTCTTGTAGGAACAATATGCGGTGGATGACACACCGGAGATGCTTAGGCACATCAACACCACCGCCAACACCGTCTACCGTGATTGAAAGTACAGACTTCACAAGTATTACCTCCAATTCGGCAGCTCGCCTACTCCCGTAGAGCTGCGTGGGGATAGGGAAGATGAATGTGAGTGGTTGGTCAACCACTTCAAAGAAGAATTTTATCGAGTTCGTATTTTTTTATTTAAATTGACGAAATCAAATTTTTTTTGAGTCATTTATTAGTTTTTTAATGATTTATGCTGTCGAACAGACGTAATCGAACGTAAACAAGGCCAATCCGAAGAAGAATGACAAACATCATATCTCCGGCTCCAAGCAGATGATACAAATTGCTAAGGAGTACAGAGATAAGGGTTCCAAACACCCTTATTTGGATGCTAGTATCACCGCTTACGTGACGCTTGGGCTCGACAATGAAGCGAGTCAAAGCGGCGTAAGTGCCTTAATATATTTCTTCTCAATTAACGTAATTATTATTTATTATTTATTAAACTCTTATACAAATTTATAATTATTTCATTTTTATTATTATTTTCAGGCGATGTTAGTAGAACTGACGCAGCAGAAATTGGCCAACAAGTAGCTTGCACACCCGGATTTGCTGCCAGAAGACCTGCCTCCTCTATTGAGAGAGAGCCAAATTGCAATAGCCAATGAGGTATACGGTCGTGGAGTTGGCAATGAGGTTGGAGGGTTGGGATGCAAGGTGCAGCAAGATTTATTTTCTGACTCATCTACGACACTCTCGGCGAGGACAAATGCTCGGGATGCGGCCTTTGAGGAGACTTGACTCGCACGAGCGGAAACGCTATCTATGCGTCAAAGGCTTGATGAGCAACAAGTGCAGATAGCCCACCCCATTGCCCTCATGCTAAACCAGGTTCAATAAGAGTGTCGTCCTGCTCTAACCCCACACCCCGACGACGACGACATGGCTAGAGGCGGGGGACTCAGCGGCGCGTCTACTCCTGCCATATTTTAATTATTTAGTAGTTTGTACGTAGTTTTTAATATTTCATTTTTTTCGAGCGATATCGATGTACGTATAATTTTTAATTATTTAAATTAAATTTAGTATTTTAATTAATTTATTAATATTTTACTTTAAATTCAAATTTTAATTAAAAAAATTAAAAGAAAATATATATTCGCTTAGACTACGAAAGCATATACGTTTTTGTAGTCTAAGTCCTCACTTATACTACGAAATCATATGTGCTTTCGTAGTCTAAGTGATGACTTAGACTACAAAACATATATACATACGTGGTCTAAGTGATCACTTAGACTACGGAATAGTTTCGTGGTCTAAGTCATCACTTAAACCACGCAATAATTTTGTAGTCTAAGTTGTATTTGGACGAAGCACATAACATTTGCGTGGTCTAAGTAGTATTTGGACGACTCAATAATTCCATAGTCTAAGTTGTACTTGGACGACGCAAATGTTATTTGCGTCGTCTTATTCTCACTTGGACGACAGACCATTTGCGTCGTCTAAGATGTCACTTGGACGACGTATCAAACCATTTTCGTCGACGACGAACTTTAGACGACGGAGATTCCGTAGTCTAAGTACTTAGACGACGGAAAATTTAACCTAGATGACGGAAATGGTCCGTGGTCTAAGTGAGTTTTTCTTGTAGTGAAATTAGTAATTGCGGCAGCTTGCTGGCATTGTTGTCACCTCCTCCTGGAAGACTCTTCGTAATCAAAAGGATTCATCTTACTGAAGAGGGAATGTGAAGAAGTGTTTGAAGATATGTGTTTACTGGTGTATAATATGGCTGTTAATCGGTACAAACAGTTCGGTTATTAGGCCGAATCGAAAATTGAATCGTATTTTTTAATCGGTTTGGTTCGATTCGGTTTTCCTGATTTTTTTTTTTACAAAAAACTGAATGGTTCTGTTCAGTTCGGGTTTTTCGGGTTTTTTTTTAGTTTTTTTTAAATAAATAAAAAAAACTTTCTAAAAAAATACTGTTTCTTTCTATTAATTTCGAAAATTCGAATATTTTCATTAGCTACTTTTTTCAATAACTTTGTGAAAGTATGAAAGATAGTTTATGTCAAATCGAATCAAACTGCAACAAATATAATTAGTCACGTACAAATCACACATTCAAAGTTTCAAACCATAGCAAATGGCCAAATGTTTGCCGAAAGTTTACATCACAAATTCAAAGTTTCAAACATCAACAAACATAAACCAAAGTTCACACTCCATAGTCCAAGTTTAAAACATTCTACAATCCATCGAAATAAAAATACAATCCAAATATCACATAAAAACACTAAATTGAATCCATTCTCAAACTATACTCAACTTGTCCACCATTCTCACTTTCTCAGCTAGGGGGTTTTTCTTTCGCAACTTAGCATTCCTTTTCTTAAACCTACAAGAACGTACCCCAATAATCATTTTTAAGTATCAAACTATGGCACATACCAAATACTACTTTCATATGGGACAAAAAGAGATACTCAACAACATACCCAACAACATCAAATTTGATTGATACTTGTAAAACGACGTCTTTTTATTCATTTCGGTTCAAACGATTCGGTTCGGTTTTTTTGGAGCCAAAAACCAAAGCCAAACCGAATTTTTTTTTTCTTCGGTTTTCAGTTCGGTATTAACAGCCCTAGTGTATAATATCATGTGACTTGTAGATGTTGTGAGGTTTCAAGGAGCCATAGATGATGTTTTTATAGAAAAATTTAGATATTTGATGTTGAAGATAAATATATGTGTCACATCCTCATTCATTGTAATGTCCCGGAAATCTTCATCCAATTATTTAGCCAACAATGACAAGTGGATGTAACACGTGTCATAAAATGACTCGTTGAAAATCTTACCGGAAATCTTCATCAATAATTTAGACGATAACGTCACGTGGAAATGACACGTGTCACATTATGACTTATCAGAATCTTATGAGAAATTTGGTTCAATAATTTAGACGATAATGATACATGTCGGCTAGTTATTAGATTAAAATATTACTAACAATTAAATAAAATAAGTTTTTATAATTAATAAATAGTAATAGAAATTCCTATTTGTTGCACTGCTGCGTAAAAATCATGAATAGAATATCTTATTTGATGAATAGTGACAAAAAAATTTCAAATAAGAATTCCTTGGCCAATAAAACTTCTCGAACGGGTGCAGGTGCTCTAAGGAATAGATACTCGATCATCCCCTTGTCTTAATAATTGTGTTTAGTTTAAAGATACGTGTATGTAAAAATAATTTTGCTTATAAGATCAATGTTTGGATATTAATGCTTATATACCTTGGATAAACTCCCGCATATAAATATAAATATATATATATATATGAGCGAGTTGAGTGAATTAGTAGCTGCTCAGGCTATTGTTCGAGCTCAGGCTTCTAATTAAGTCATAACCTTAGATTAAATCCAGCTTAAGATTTAGAGGACCAATATGTAAAGGCAGGATCAATATACAAAGGTGTAAGGTGTAGTTACACACGAATAACGGTGCACTACAGAACTGACCTTGTAACCGTGTGACGGGGACATCCTCCAACATCATTGTTCCACTCTACAGTCTCCCACTGAATTCCAGATTTATGCCAGCACAATTTCAATGTTAGTTATAAAAAAAAAGGGAAGCTGTTTACTTGATCTATTAGTACTTTAATTTGGTAAATCTTAGTCTTCTAGACAAAAATTTTATTTTTATTTTTAATTTCAGTGATCTTCACAGATTTCAACAGAAGATTCTGAAGACTAAAGACGAAGCTAACTTAACTAGCGTGTACATTCAAGTACCAACAAGTGCATATATGCTTGTTTTATGCATAATGCATGTACGTAGCAAAGCATTTTGATTCAGTGTCTTTCAAGCACGTTTGGAGAATTTCGATTCAGTTTCTTTCGCTAGGTTCAAAGCTTGGAATAGTAATACTGGCTACGTGAAACAACTTTGGTTAGGTGATATACTAGCTAGTAGCTACCGACAAGCTAAGCTCAATTAGTCACACAAGCAAATAAAACTTAATACCTAATTATATATAGAGACGTAGAGTACGTTGGGCCGTCTCGAAGCCTGAAAAACGGAAGGATAGTCGGTAATTTTAGAGTACGTGAATACGTGATTGTTATTGTACGTGCACTTTTTTTTTTCTATAAAGGAATGAAGAAGTTGATCGATATGTAGTCATGATTCATGAACGTATATCAATTCTCCCAACTCGATCATTTGGGATACCATCATACCAAGCTTGGACAGTTGGATGGACACAGCTAGCTGGTGAAATCGTATGGATTATTGAACATATATAAAAACAAGCTACAGAAAAGCACAAAATATTAGGGGTGGACTAGGAACGGATTAGATCAATTTTATGTCATCTCTATCCTTATTTCGAACAAGACGAAACGGAATGGGATGGGGTATTTTAAAAATTCGTCATGATCGTCTCGAAACCCGAACAGAACGGGATGAGATGAGAAGGAACATATCCAATTTCGGACTCAATTTAAAATGAACATTTAATAGAGTATTTAGTAACAAAAATTCAAATGAGACGAGACGAAACGAGACGAACTAAATTTCGGGTTCAATATAAAATAAACATCGTTTGATAAGACTTAGAAGTTTACAATTACACAAAGTAATACCGTTTTACTTAATGTTTAATTAAAAGAAATAAAACTACAAGCAATTTCATTTCATGTTTAATTGATACATTTAATTCATATTACAAGTTATGTAATACTTTGATCGTTATAGGATAATTTTATTTTTTTGTTGAATAATATTAATTGTTTGATAATTTAATATATTGACTTGTAATAAAATAGACAAAATATATTTTATGAGAAGAGATAGGACATGACTGAATAGTAAAAAAATTATTCTCGTCCCATCCCGAGCGAGATCGGGACGAAATTGAGTCGGATTCAAAATCTGCGGGATTCGTGCCACCCTTACAAAATATAGAAAAGATAAAACGCAAATTAATGAAGCCATGTATGTATATACTATAATAGAATGTATATATTTGGTAAATGAGAAAAAACTTGATAAATTTCTAATCACCAACTAGTTGCCTAAGATTTGAACCTTAGTATCTTATATACAACTAAACTCTTCTTAATTACCAGTCATTCTAGACCATTAGTTAATACATAGATAAAAAAAATTATATATACCCAATTAGTTGAAGAGTTTGGTAAATGTCAAATCTATATATAATTTTAGTTTACCTAAATTTTAGTTCTAACCTACCATTCAAGAATTTACCTTATAAATATATGCATTTTCACTCAATTCATTACATCATTCATTGATCACAACTTCTTTCTCACAAAATGAAATTCTTATGCACTTGAAATTTGAATTATAATACATGATAAAGTATGTAATTACAATTTAGATTACATATTTCTTTCTATTTATTGTAAATACATGAGTTCCAGAATCCTTAAACACCGTCACATGACCCATATGGTTGGCGTGTAAGTCAATACATGCAGAATTTCATGAGAGAGCAATCATTTAATGAATATTCTTCGCAATACACCCATGACTACACATAGAGATGAAGAAGGCAATGTGAATTTTGAACCTCAACCGTCTTCTACATGGTGCTAAAAACCTTATGTAGTTGATTTTGTGATGTATAATATATAAATAATGTACAAACGGCGTGATGCACTAGGCTAAAAAGACCGCTAGACAACATAACTGTTCTATTGTCTAATAGGTGCTTATCTGTTGTTTATTGCGTTGTCAAGTGATAGAGTCTTGAACAACAAATTATTTCTGTTGTTGTAAGTTGTCTTCAACAATAGAGAATTTTAACTATCTGTTGTTTATTTGGACCAAAATCACCCTATTTTCGATGTTATATGTTGCTTCATTGTAGCCTATAACTACTTATATAAATGAGACTGATGTTAGAATGTCATCACTCACCCACATTAATGATGACAAATATTTAATTTCTATTGTGTGTGTGTTTCTTACTACACATACGACTTACATTCTGGTGTCTTATATTGTGTGAAACCATAGTTTTATAACAAATATCACTACCACATAACTTCTCATAGCCGACGTCGACTTAGAGAAACAAAGGCCGACGATTTTTGAAGTCGTCGGCTGTAGTGTACTATAGCCGACGACAACACAAAAAATCGTCGGTTATAGTACTATAGCCGACGATTTTTACAACAAAATCGTCGGCTATACTCATTGCCAACGCTTTATAGCCTACAGGACTATAGCCGACGATTTTTACGAAGTCGTCGGCTATAGTATAAAACTCATGTAGGCTATAAAGTGTTGGCTATAGAGTATAGCCGACGATTTTGTTGCAAAAATCGTCGGCAATAGTACTATAGCCGACGATTTTTGGTGTTGTCATCGGCTATAGTACACTATAGCCGATGACTTCAAAAATCGTCGGCCTTTGTTTCTCTAAGTCGTCGGCTATGAGAAGTTATGTGGTAGTGTATGTAGTTTGAAACTTTATTTATTGATTATTGTAACAACAGAACTTTGGCAGTTTTGTTGTTGGAAAAGAAATAAGACAACTTATACTTACTCTAATATGTTGTTTAAATTGTTGTCAACCATCAAAGTTAGTTTTTAATATGTTGTTATCAATTTCGCGTAACAACATATTAGAAGTTCATAATTGACTATTCATCGTAAATCATATGCTGGAAACAATATATATGAAAAATCCACTTGATACTAAATGCACATAATAAAAAGCTACTTTCCTCAACATGCAAAAGGATCATATTGAGGCAAAAGGATCATACATATAAGAACACCAGTCATTCTCCCAAATTATCCACTTAAATACATTAACCAGCTAGCTAGTTTCCTCAGTTTACAAAGAGGAATAAAAAGCACAAAATGATTTTCTACCAAATTATCCACCTAAAGACATTAACCAGCTAGCTAGTTTCCTCAGTTTGCAAAAAGGAATAAAAAGTACAAACTGATTTTCTGATAGAGTTGCTCCTAATGGACACCTAGCTTCTGCAATATGTTGAGTGTCGTAGCCATTCAAATGTGACTCCAATATATGGCTCAACCCACTAATCAACATGGCCTCTGCAATTCTGAAAAACTACTTGAATGAGCTTCGGAGCAGGGTCAATATCATTGTCTTCCATATTCTTATTTGTCAGGACCTAAAATGAAGATACCAAATACTCGTCAACTTATTTACAAAAGTAGCAATCACAAAGCAGACGAGAATTTGTTGTATATGAAGCTGAAACTGCATAAGAGTACATAACTGTTTACAATCTTAGTTTAGGAATCTAAACATCAGAGTTTAATTTTGCACCAAAAAGGTCATATGTATAGGTCAGGTCTCCTATGCAAACTGCTAGGGGATAGAGCAACTACCATGACTATAGGTACTAAATGATACGCATTTATAAGAGCTCACCTTAATACCCCAATCATAATCAGGTCCACCAGGATTATGGTTATGGCTTGCACTCATTAAAAATCCACCATTGGCCTATACATCATTTAGAAGACAAGTGAACCAATAAGTAGACATTAAAATAGAGTGCATTGATGCTGAAACACAAGAATCAAGAACCATTAGCTAGCCTTCCTTTTTTGAATTACAGCAAAAACAGCAGGTGTTGACAAAATTTCTTCCCTAAATTAATAGAAGTTTTATCATAACATGGCTTCATAAGAAAGAGTACATAACTATTTCTACTTCCATTCAGCTCTAAACGACCATACAACATATTAAATGCATACTTCAAAATCATAAACAAAACAAAACTAAGGATGAAAATTTAGAAAATTCAGCAATGGCATTACCAGCAGGTACCTTGGACTCATTGAGCACTTCATCAAAATCACCAAACGACAACCTGACATGCGTTTCATAGCTACCAGCAACAAACTAAAATCACATTTCTAAATCAAATACTACTAATCAAACCAAACTCCTCTCTAAATAACAAACTAAGAAACAAACTGAAGCCCATCTTTCTATGGCTAAAGTATAACAATAAATTCCTCACATATCTTACTCCACTTGGGGTCGATAACAACTAACATAGCTCCATAAAAGACTTCGTACCCGAGAAATAGCAGCATAGCGTGCAGATTCCTTGATAGCAAGAGCAGATGGACCACATGGAATACTAACAACTGTGCGCCTGCAGATTTCATGGAGAACAATTACATATGTTTTTCTAAGCATAATGGATCATGCAAAGTACGTACATGGAACTCTAACGAATCACTGGAAGGCAGAATAGCAAGACAAATAGTACTTGACTCACCATTTGGCAAAACGAGCACCCTGCTTGTAGTATTCGGTAGATCTCGAAGCCAATCCATCTAACCTTTGGCACCAAGACTCATTGTTGGATCCTGGTAGGGAAACCAAACCCTGAAATCCAAAGAGGCACATCAATAACTATACAGACATATCTCACTTAAAACACTCACTTCATTAAAAGTCTCAAGCTCTACCTTATCAACTTTAATCCTAGATACTATGTTCTGCTCGCGCAACACATCCACAAACTTCTTCCCGTCTAGTCCACTGGTAAAGTGTTCCCTCGAAAAGGATGGAACCAGAAATATACTCTCCAAGTCCAGGGGTAGTCAACAGAAGCTGCCTGTGGGCCTGACGGTTCGCCTCGGTATTGTCTAAGCCAATCGACGACAGCCTCTTTCCAGCCATCGCATTGGACTCATTGATGGCAAGAATACCACGTCCAGGCGACGCATTAGTTTTCAATATAATGTTACAACCATGAATGATCTCTTCTAACAAGCAACACACTCAAGCAAAAATTAAACAGAAAAATTACAATTGTCACATAGCACCTCCAATTTTTCATTATAATTTTCATCATGTTAATACTGTTATATCCGATTATGTAACATCGCAGCAAACAAAAGATACATGCGAAATGAAACTTTCTAAATATCAAACTGAAATTTAAATCCAGTCAACCTGTTCATAGTTACTAGTGAGCGAAGCTCATGCATCTTATAAACACTACAATTCAATCTAAATATTCATAACTGATGCACGTATCAGAATCCATGTCAGTCTGTTATCATAATTCAAATCACAAACCAGTCTTGAATATAAACATAATGAAGCAAATTACAATAACAGTTTATACCTTGGTTGTTGAGATTCATGGTCATCAAGCTTTCACAAAGACAATCTTCTGAGCAATTCACCAGCATTTATCTTTTGTGAGTAGTCTAACGATTTTTTATGCATGCGTGGTGCTTGCTTAGGGATCCCCTTATATACTGGTGTAAGTAATAGAGTTTCATCTCACAAGAACCTCTTATACACTTGTAAACTCATACCCTTAAATGACAACCGATGACTAAGTTACCTAAGTCATTAAAACTCCTTGTACCAATCACTACAGATCAGTGAATGAATATCCAAGTTAAGCAATTATCCTATGATCTCTTTTACTTATTTCTCATGAATGCATAACAGTGTTATACTTTCATAAGGTTTCCTATGTCCATCAGGAGTATTACTCCAACATTCTCCCACTTGGACTAGGAATACCTTACACAACAGCAATCATACTTAATCAGAATGTAGCGAAACTTTAGTGCACGTTGAGATCACAAGACATTGCAGAAGTTCACAACTTTGATCTACAATTATGCATATGTACTGCAAAATTCAGAAACCAGCTACATTAGATAATACAACCTCTTCAAAACCACTGCAAGTTCATTCACATAAAGTATCAATCAAACCAGATTGTCATCTGTAACCACGTTCAAACTACCTGATGTATCTGCTACAGCTTCAACATTGTTTTGATCCTTCCTTTGGTCCTGTATGCTAGGACCTGACACCATTTCAAAAGAAATGTCTGTATGTATCCTGTATATATATTCTGAAACCATAACCTTTGTCCATAAGTACAGTACAATGAACACTTATAACTTTAAAATCATGTTTTAATGATTGTTTCATGTAATGCAACATATGCTGAAATATATTAACTTTCATAATGTTCAGCAAATTTCAGCAATCATAAGTGCACAAAACATGTCTGTAATTCAAAACAATTGAATCAAACCAGAAAAATTCTAATGAACAGTAAACAACCAAGTCTCAAAACAAAATAGAGAAATGGATTACTCCCACTGAACTTATGCATCAAGATATGGCAGCATGCCAATGCCTTTTGCATGAGACTCAAAAACACCTACTATCATAGGTTTAGTAAATGGATCTGCTAGCTGAACTAAAGTGCCAATTTTTAACACTTCTAACTCTTTATTTTTGTCTCTCTGCCTAATGCTATAATACTTGAGGTTTATGTGTTTGGAATTTGTAGACCTCTTGTTGTTTTTATAGAAGAAAACTGTTGCGGAATTGTCACAGTAAATCTTCATAGGCATTATAGCAATGGTGTTAACTACACCAGTCTATATCAGAAAGTTTCTTAGCCATGAACCCTCACAAGCACCCTCATAAATTGCAATGAACTCTGCCTGCATAGTGGAAGTAGCTGTGAGTTTTTGTTTCATTGTTTTCCATGCTATAACACCTCCTGCCATCACAAAAACATATCCAGTGGTTGATTTGCTGCTGTGGGGATAGCCTGAAGCAAAATCTGAGTCAGTATAACCAACCATTTCAAGTTCCTTTTCTCTTCTATAAACCAAAGAGTGATCCTTTGTGCCTTGGAGATACCTGAGAACCTTTTTACCTGTTGTCCAGTGTTGAATGCCTGGATTGGATTGAAATCTTGACAAAATTCCCACTGCATAAGATAAATCTGGTCTTGTACATACTTGTGCATACATAAGGCTCCCAATGAGCTGTGCATAAGGTTTATTTCTCATCTGTTCCTTCTGTATATCTTTAGTTGGGCATTGATCTTTGTTGAGCTTATCTCCTTTTGACATAGGGACTGTTCCAGGTGCACAATTCTGCATATCAAATCTCTTCAAAACTTTGTTGATGTAGCTATGCTGTGATAACCCAAGTAGATACCTTGACCTGTCTCCCTTGATCTCTATGCCCAAAACATACTCAGCTTCCCCAAAATCCTTCATGTCAAAGTGTTTTGACAAGAAGGTCTTAGTCTTATTTAACATCTTCATACTGGTACTAGCTAATAGAATATCATCAACATATATGATTAGAAAAATAAAATCTCCTCCTTCTGACTTCATGTAGACACATTCATCTACAATGTTTTCCTTGAAACCAAAATCACTGATCACTAAATCAAACTTCAAATATCATTGTCTAGAAGCCTGTTTCACTTGTTCAGTTTGCAGACAAGATGCTCACTTCCAAGTGTCAAAAATCCTTATGGCTGCTTCATGAAGATCTCTTCATCTAACTCCCTATTCAAGAATGCTATTTTTACATCCATTTGGTGTAGCTCCAAGTCGAAATGAGCCACCATTGCCATTATGGTTCTGAAAGCATCTTTTGTAGAAACTGGTGAAAAAGTCTATGTGAAGTAAATTCCCTCTTTCTGTGTAAACCCTTTTGCTACAAGCCTTGCCTTGTATCTCTCCACACTCCCATCTGCATGAAGTTTGGTCTTGAACATCCACTTGCATCCAATGGCTTTTTGCTTCTCTGGAGCCTCTACTAATTCCCATACATTGTTCACATGCATAAAGCTCATTTCTGAATTCATTGCTTTCTCCTACTCATGTGAATAATCTCCTGACATGCCTTCCTTGAAGGTTATGGGATCTGCAATGTCACCCACTTGCATGAAGTTTGGACTTGAACACCCACATGCATCCAATGGCTTTTTTCTTCTCTGGAGCCTCTACTAATTCCCATACATTGTTCACATGCATAGAGTTCATTTTTGAACTCATTGCTTTCTCCCACTCATGTGAATAATCTCCTGACATGCCTTCCTTGAAGGTTATGGGATCTGCAATGTCACCAAGATCATAATCTATTTCAACATCATAAATCTGAAATTCATTTGACAATGCATCAAGTGTAGATCTTCTTTCTCTCTGTGATCTTCTCAAGACTTGTTGTTGTGGCACTTGTTGCTGCTGCACTTGTTGCTGTTGTACATGTGCATTATGAGGCTCCGGATCCACATTTATATCATGATCAACAAAACTAGGTTCTATAATCACAGGTGCTGGAGTAATAATAGGTGTCACTGCTGGAGCATTTTCATTAAGCTCTTCAAAAACAAAATCCTCCACAGAATGTGCAAGATTAATTTCATTAAAAAGACGACTGCCTTGTTGGTTTCGATAATTCTCAAAGAATGAGATGGACAGTAAAATCTGTACCCCTTGGAATATTATGGATAACCAATGAAGAAAGCAGACACTGTCTTGGGATCTAACTTGTTTTCATCTAGATTATAAGGCCTAGCTTCTGCCCTACAGCCCCAGACATGAGTGTGATTGATGCTAGGCTTCCTGTTCTTCCACAATTCAAAAGGTGTTTTAGTTGAAGACACAAACTGGGATGGTGTTCTATTAGTCAAGTAGTTAGCAGTTTTAAGTGCATCACCCCAAAGAAATCTTGGAAGTCCTGAGGTACACATCATACTTCTCACCATTGACATGAAAGTTCTATTTCTCCTTTCTGCAACCCCATTCTGCTCAGGTGTGCCAGGTGTAGTGTACTGAGATGAAATCCTATTTGATTCTAAAAATAATGCAAAAGGACCTTTGTGTTGCCCAGTTTCTGTGATCTGCCATAATACTCACCCCCTGTATCACTTCTTACACATTTATTTTCTACACTCAACTCTTTTTCCACCTCAGACTTGTAAATTTTAAACTTCTCTAAGGCTTGACTCTTCTCAGATATTAGATATGTATAACATAATCTAGAATAGTCATCGATAAAGGTTATAAAGTACCTATTTCCACAGATTGTCTGTATGGAAAAAGGTCCACAGATATCAGTGTGAATCAGTTGTAGCAAACCAGTGCTCCTTTCTTAGATTTGTTTGAGAATTTTCCCCTAACACATTCAACACAGTTTACTAGATCATTGTAATCTAATTCAGGAAGAATTCTTTATTTAACCAACAATATCAGTCTCTCCTTGGAGACGTGTCCAAATCTCCTGTGCCAAAGATAAGCTGACTTTTCACTCATTTTTCTCTTATTCCCAATCACAGAATCAGTAGCTAAGGTATTTTCTATAAGCAAAATTTTCTTGTGGCAAGTATTAGGCAAGGTCCAATAATCATCTATTAACTTAGCAACACCAAGATAAACGGAAGCACAATTTATTTTCATACCAAAAGAGTCAATTACAAACTGATGATTGCTCTTAACTAAAACTGAAACTGAGATTAAGTTCCTGGACATGGTAGGAACATAATACACTTGCTCTAGAAAAAGAAAAACTCCTGGCCTTAAAAACAACTTGACAAAACCTACTGGTTCAATCCCTACTCTCGTGCCTTCTCCCACATGAATTCTGATTTCGTTTTCCCTTCGTTTCCTCAGGTTTTGCAGCCCCTGTAAAGAGTTTGTAACATGGACAGGTGAACCAGTATCAAAACTCCAACAATAAGATTGTACTCCTATTAAATTTATCTGAACATGAAAGCTAAGTAATTGATTATTATTACCTCTTTTTGCCTTCCATGCCTTATACTTGCCACAATCCCTCTTCATGTGTCCTTGAAGTTTGCAAAAGAAACACTTGAAGTTTCCCTTGCCCCCACTGATCTTCATGGACCTATTCTGGACACTTAATTTCATAGAGGAACTAGTTTTCTTCCCACGTTTTGGCTTGGTTTCTTGAGTTGTAGTTTGGACAAAATTAATGGTTACAAGTTTCAACCTATCATACTCCTATACACAAATAGCAATCAGCTAATTTAGAGTCCACTTATCCTTCTGTGTGTTGTAAGGGTTTTCAACTGATCAAACTCCTTAAGTAGAGACTTAAGGACTAACAGAACCACCATATCATCGCCTAGGGGCATATTGAGAGCAGTAAGCTTTGTTACAATCTCAATCATCTTCAAAATATACTCCCTGATATTCTTTGACATTTCAAATTTCATCCCATGAAGAGCATCAAGCAACAAACTTGTCTCAGCTTTATCACTCACATAAAATCTCTCAGCAATGGCAGTAAGAAGTTCACTAGCTAATTCTTTGTCTGGTATGCCACCTTTGACTACATCAGATAAGGTTTTTAGAATGGTCTACTTACAAATTTTATTAGCTCTTATCCATTTTTCTCTAGATAGACCTCCCTCTACAGCTGCATCAGGGATCTCAGTGTCTAGACACCAATCCACATTCTGCTGAGCTAAGTTAAGTTCAATATCTGCCCTCCATTCCTTGTAGTTACTACCATTCAAAGGAACAATAGCACCATAGGCAACCGTAGCTGGACAAAATAAAAGAAAATCTAAGTCAAGTGTTTCTTCTTTACTTATATATGTAATTGAAAATTTTCAACCAAATTCACACCAAACAATTATTTCATATAACACATCAAGTGTCAAACAATACAAACTAGTTGTATAATCATATCAGAATATATGTGTGTGTAGCATACTCCTTATCAAGTAGTCTACCTATATGGCAAAGCACAAACTATTCTTTATTTTAACTAAACTATTACATATTCAAGAATCAAACAACATGATCAGTCAATACCGATGGGGAAAAAGAAAAGACCATGATGTGCCTTATGATTAGAGAACATGTAGTATTCCGAACCATCTTTAAAACTCAAAACAAGTACAGTTTAAGCCATCTGTGGATGGTACAGTGCTTATGTTGGTCTAAGATGCAATTTTCCAAGTCTGTTACTCAATAGTCTGAGATAAAAACACCTTCAAAATAGTTTGTTGTATGCAACATGTATTTCAAAATTTCATCTCAACTCAGGACTTGTGATTGTAACTCAATGTTATCCCAATAATAAGATTGTCAGAACACCAATCAGGCTGTTTAACCAAAAATTTCAATTCACACATACAAATCTGGGAGAACACATGTATATACTCATTAATATTTTCTTCAGCTATATCAGGGTTCAGATCTTTCACTTAATTTTCAACCACATATTCAAAATATCAATCAGACATCCAGACCATGCATGTAACTTCAAACAATACAGAAATTAAGTTCCATCTGGGCGGCAACCTACTCCTTAGGAGAGTCTAGTTTTCTTATGCATGACCAATCTCACAAAACAATACCAATATACAAGTTTATTTTGAAAACGTACCAGGATGCAAACCACCGCTACATACACTACAACATTTTTACCCATTGCCGGCGACTTTTATGTCGCCGGCAATGTTTTTGGACATTACCGGCGATTTTTGCCTGAAAAATCGCCGGTAATGTCTTTTTTTTTTTTTTAACATTACCGGCGACTTAAAAATGTAAGTCGCCGGTAATGTCTTGCCGGAAAAGACATTAAATGTTTAACATTAAATGTTTTTTAACATTACCGGCGACTTACATTAAATGTAAGACTTACAGCGGTTTGAATGAGCTCGTCAGTGTAGGCTAGGCCTTAGCCTAGATCAGGAAGGATACACGGTGTTTGGAAGCATTGCTGCGCTGAGTGAACGACTGTTGTCCGATCCACTAAGACGACGCCGCGTTAAGATTATAGGCCATGGCTCCGATCAATCAACGACGACGATTTCTCAGAGAGAGAGAGAGAGAGAGAGAGTCAAAGTTTAGGTCGTCTGAGGCGAGTGCCGAGTGTGACAGAAAAATAGAAAGACCAGCGTGTATTTTAGGATGCCGCACTCGAGCCGGGGGATTTTAACTTGGTTTTTTTCATGAATGCTAAATGTTTTGAACACAATACGTAGACAAAATATCAATATGTTGTTTCAATGAGTTGTTTCAATGAAAGTCACAAATTTGTATATTATTCATGAAACAAACAACGTAACATATTAATAAGTTGTCTAAATATATTTTAGTCCAAATCAGACCACTTTATCACGCAATATATCAAAATATAACTTAATTTCTGTTGTGCGAATTGTTAATACCAAAATTGCGACAACATAAAGAAATAAATTATGTTGTTTAAACGTGTCCCCAATTAGAGTCAATCTCTTAAACAAAATTCTGTCGCACAAATGGTAGTCTTACTGCAGCGGCCAAACAAATATGTTGTTTCTACTCAATTTTTTTTTTAATTTGAACAGGAAACATCTCATTTGTTGTGTGAAAGTTGCTATCTATCGACGTTTTTGTACTAGTGATGGTCTAGACTCCCTTTGGGTTTCTACCATCAAAAAAGAATATTAAGAACTATTAAATCATATTTAACCAAAAATCAACATTCAACATGTAGTAATTCATATAACATTGTAACAAATTGAGGCAGAGGAAGCGGGTGCTGACCATGGATAGCCATAACAACCACATTCGGCTGTGCCTGGATGCGATGTGGTGGGTGCATGATATCGACTAGACTATGTTGCTGGAAGAGCCAGATAAGGCGCCGAGAGAGCTGGTGATAGTCAGAGAGAAAGCCCGGAAACTGGAAGAATCACTCAAGCAAAAGGAGTCAGCATTGCTGATGACTAATGCTAAGCTCATGAAGTATTCTAATATGGAGGGTGAGGTCCGTGAGAAGGTGAAGTTTTTGCAGACTGGTGTTGTGGAAGCTTTGAAATCCAAGCGGGAGTTGCAAGAGAAATATAACGAGCTTGAGATGGTATCAATATTTTCTTTTGATATAAGGTAGATAATTTATCATATAACAACCTCATAAAGTTTCAATACAAATTTCCATGTATTTCTTTTAATTCCCTCCATTTTTGTCAAAATTTTCAATGGATCGATATTTTCATCGAAATATCCGTATTTTGAAACATCGATATTTCCTCAATATCCGATATTTTACTTCTTGACTAGGAGGCTAGTGAGAGAGAAGTTACCACAGAGTTAGGGATCATCAACAGGCCCGGCAGGGCCTCTGTAGGCCGGGATTTATGAGCTTCTGGTTGGGCCAGGTATCTCTATAATTTTTGGGTCGGGCCGGACCTAATTTTTTTCTACATAAAAAATAATTCTAACTCACTAATCGTAATAAAGAAGTTAAAATTTTGACGAATTCATATTATTTTCTCACTCTAATAGATACTCTATAGTAAAGTCATATAACTTTTATTTAAATTTTTGGTCAAATTTAGCAAGAATTGAGAGAGAAAAATAACTAATAATTAAAATTTTCGCTCCAATATTTTTCTCTCTTTATAGAGTTTTATTTCAATTTTGTTGAAGGATAAAAGTATAGAAGATACGCAATAGACTAAAAACTATCATTTATTCATTGATAGATGACTTTTAAATAGGCATTACAATCAGATACAATAACTCTTATAATTAACTATTACAATGATATATCTTAGTTGAAAACAAGGTATCTTTGAATAGGTGTTTACCCGCTTATCACCCCCCCCCCCCCAATTGTTCAAACACTTCAGCCATTACCGTGCTATCTTTGAGCTGTTGTCGAGAGGGACGTCATGTTGGATCGTTGGAATTGTCTTATGGATCTTCGAAGAACTTCTGACATTTTTGTGCGCCCAAAAGTTGGCTCCGTCTGTGGAAACGATGGAAACTGATATCCCATACAACGATGACGAGGTGTTGCATCACAACGATTGCAACCAAGCCGAAGAGGAGCTAGAAGATGCCGAAGTTGATGAAAGAGATGAGAAAAGGAAATGGGAGAAAAGGCCTATCTCCAAAACCCAAGTGGTGAGAGAAAACGGAGGTTCGAGCCGCCACCATGGAGGACTAAGGAGTCGACAGATTAGGAATCTGCAAGCCGAACTAGTTCGCTACAAGAGAGAAGAAAGAACCCAAAAGAGGCGCACAACAAGGACGATAAGAAGCCGATCACCGTCACTAGATGATGACTCCCCACTAGACGAGGAGAATACGTCCGGCGAAGAGAACCAGGAAGTAGGTGAAAGAGAGACAGACGATGACTATGTGCCACCACTAGGAGGCCGTGAGTGGAAGGATTATATGGCAAAGGCTGTTAAGGAAGCTCAAGGATCGAGGCCGCGTGATATCGCCGCCAAAGTCTTAAGGGCAATCACTGATTCACCGTTCACCGATGCCATACTACAAGTTGAGAAGCCTAGAAGATTTTCTGTCCCAGCATTCACAAAGTTCACCGGAACATTTAACTCGGAGGACCAAATCAAGGAATACACCGAAGCAATGAGGATTGAGACCACCGATCAGAACTTGATGTGCAAACTATTCCCGACCAGCCTCTCCATGCCAGCTGCAAAATGGTTCCGAGGATTGAAGCTAGGATCGATATCGAGCTTCAAAAAGTTGACGCAATTGTTCATCGCTCAATATTTCTGCAATAGGAGGCAGAAGAAGGACTTCTCCACCCTGTTTAGCATGAAGCAAAAACCAGGAGAGAAGTTGGAGAAATACTTTGAAAGATTTAGAGACGAAATGGCGGCAAGGAGGACTAACTCGAAGATCACAGTTGTCGCGTTCCGAGAAAGGCTATTCGAAGGATTTCCACTGTTTGAGAAACTCGTGAAGAAGGTCCCATGAACCATGGAGGATATCTTGAATCGCATCGAAGACCCTCGATGCCGAAGGATTGAAAAGACCGTCGAAAGCCCACAAAGCAGTGGTTTACCATCATCCTAGCAGCCATATTCTACAAGCACGAGAATGAGGGGATATTCAATAAGCCACCGCCGCAAGCCGAGGCTAAAGATCCCATCGAGAAGAAGCGGTATTGTTCGTACCACCAAGACCGGGGGCACAGCCTTCGAAGGTGTGAAGCATTTAAGCCAGATATCCTAGATCTCATGAGCCAGGGAAAGCTGCAGCAATATAAGGTGTGCAATATCAGTGGAAGTCTAGAGAAAAAGGTGGTGGATGAAGACCCTCTGATGCAGAAAATATTGGCCATTTATGGAATCCCGTCCACAAGAGAGGAGGAAGAAAGGTAGATTAGAAGCGAGACCCGACAAGTAGAGAAAATTAGGAGGGTATGCTTCACTCAAAGGAGAGAAATGTCAAAGAAAAAGGCAAATGAAGGGCTAACAATCAGCTTTTCACCAAAAGATGGAGAAGGGATCCAATGCCCTCACCGATGCACTAGTCATCTAAACTCGAATTGATAACTGCATGGTGAGGAGAGTAATGATCGATGCCGAGAGCAACGTCTACATCGTGTACTTCGAAGTTTTTCGCAAACTTGGCATCGATTCGAAGTTCGTCGAGAGGAGCAAGTCACCTGTGATGCCCTTCGATAGTGAGGAGACTTGGCCTTATGGAAAGATTGCTTTGCCAGTAATTACGGTTGGCAAGAGGGTAGACGTGAGCTTCGTAATCATAGACAAGCATTCAGCTTACAATCCCATGCTAGGAAGAGATTGGCTACATCGGATGGAGGCCAAAGCTTCGATGAGGTATCAACTTCTGAAGTTTATTTCAGAGGATAGAAGTTGAGTAATCTCGGTGCGTGCGGATCAAACTTTGTCGAAGAACTTATACATCATGGAGATCAGATAGACATGGTTCACAGACTTGTTCGCTAATAAAAGAGGCATAATGATGTTCATCTAGAATGTACGTTGTAAAAAGATTGTTAAGGTTCTCTAATTCATCAATCCCTTAGATGTAAAATTTGAAAATACTTTTCTAACAGATCCCTTTGGTTTCGGTTGGAGCTGTATCATTCTAGACTTGTAAGCTATGGAAATAAGTTGTGCCAACTTGTTGCAATTTAGTTATTCAGTTGGAGTGTTGGCTGCATTAATTTACTATATATATAGGCTGATCTCTTCACCCTTCATTGCAAACTCTTCATTTCGAAGCTTTATTTACAACATCGACACACACACACAGAAAAGAAGAAGAAGAGAGATTTAACATCTACATCGATAATAGTTTTGATTAGATTGAGTGGTCATGGAGTTCATACCGCCATGGTTACTAGTTTCACGGAGGTTGATGTGTGCCATTGCCCTGGCTGCCATCTTCTCACAAACAATCGTCAATGCAGCAAATCCACAAGAACTGAAAGTGAAGCGGTCTGACCTTCCAAATGATTTCGTATTTGGAGTCAGCACAGCTGCACCACAGGTGTGTTCTGTAATTCTGAGCTATACGTACTTATTATAAATGTACATTACATAGGGTGAAGTTGCACGGCTTGAAAAGACACTGATTACCATATTTTATATTGCTCTTGGTCAAACACAATTATCTAAATTATGCAGATAGAGGGATCAACAAATGAAGATGGAAGAAGACCAAGCACTTGGGACGAGTTTATTAAGACATACCCAGGTTCATATACTCTAAATTAACTAGCACTAACTTGTATCATAGCTTTGTTCTACCAACAAATTATGCATGCTCATTGTCTTTTGGTATATGATTTAACTCTCCTCTTTTCAGATCGAATAATAGACCACTCAAACAACACTGTGGCCATCGATTCATACAAGCGTTACAAGGTGCGTGAGTAAAAAACTTATTAGAACTACATCACTTAACCTTCCTTTCTAATATTCTGTTTGCTGTAAATTTTACCAAGATATTATTGTGATTACAGGAAGATGTGAAGGCAGTGAAAGCCCTTGGAGTTGATTCTTATAGATTTTCCATCTCCTGGTCCAGAATTCTTCCCAGTAAGATTTTTTAATTTATTTCTTTTTCTATAAAAGAAGTCTTACACCTTAATGTGATGTTAAACTCTATTATTCTGTTGTATAGAGGGAACCTTGAGTGAAGGAGTAAACCACCAGGGTATTGATTATTACAACAATTTAATCGATGAACTGATCAAGAATGGTAAGAAGGAATGGCTTAGTTAATACTAACTATTTCCTCCATGGCTCTTAGTTTTTATTGTTGTGATCATTATCGATTATTCATTGCTACATTGAGATCAAACTGTATTGCTATTGCTGCAGGCATCACGCCCTATGTAACTATGCTACATTTTGATCCACCTCAAGATTTAACAGTAAAATATGGAGGTTTTCTCAGTAGATCTTTTGTGTGAGTTCTCCTACTTTTCATGTTTATAATTACCGGTTGAATATTCCAACAAAGACTTTACTGAGTGTTTTCTTGACCAATTGTTTCAGCAATGATTTTAAAGATTATAGTGAGCTTTGTTTCAAGACCTTTGGGGATAGGGTTAAAAATTGGATTACAATCAACGAGCCATATATTATAGCCAGTATGGGGTATGATCGAGGTGTTGCTGCACCAGGCAGGTGTTCTATACCAGGCGCAAACTTCCGATGCACAGTTGGAAACTCATCTACTGAACCATACATTGTTACCCACAATCTTATTCTTGCTCATGCCACAGTCGTTAAACTTTATAGAGAGAAGTTTCAGGTGAACTAAAATAAGGCTCCATCATAAATTTGATTAGTCACTAATGTGATACATGTATGATCAATCTTGTGTAACTAGTTTTCTAATGGCTTGTTCTAATTAGGCAAAACAAGGTGGACAAATTGGCTGGTCTTTAGTAGGCTCTTATGTTGAGCCTTATTCTAACTCTTCAAAGGACAAAGCTGCATCCAAAAGAATTTTAGACTTTGAACTTGGATGGTTAGTTACACATCTTCAAAATATACTTGCTCTATGATTGACCTTACTAAATGTAAACGCTATTCTATACTAATTTATCAACTATTTTCCTCATTAGGTTCATGGAACCAATAGTAAAAGGAGACTATCCGAAGAGTATGAGAAGATTAGTGAAAGAAAGACTGCCCCGGTTTACTAAAGAAGAGAAGACACTGGTAAAGGGATCATTTGATTTTATCGGCATCAACTATTATACCTCAAGATATGGTAAAAATGTGCCACACCGGGTTAAACCAATCCACTATCAGACCGATTCTTTAGCTTCATCCGAGTTAGAAAGTAAGTACCTTTCATTTTCCGTAACACTAGTCTTTTTGTATGTTGTATATGTCTGACTTCCTAATCAACTCTTTTTTATTGCAGATGTCAACGGTGTCAAAATTGGTCCCAGTGTAAGAAACATTTGGTTAAAGAAGTTCACATTTTCTTTTGATGATTGTGGCTATGTTTTGCAAGAGAACTCACGCATGTATACTACTTTTCAGGCTGAAGGAAGTTTGTTCATCTATTCATATCCACAAGGCCTCAAGAAACTTTTGAAGTTCATGAAGCGAAAGTATAAGAGTCCTAAGATCTACATTACCGAAAATGGAATTACCGAAGCAAAGGATGATGAGAAGGATGTGGATGTAGCAGTGAAAGATCCACATAGAATTGAATGTGTTCTTAGACACTTGTACATGATCAAGAAGGCAATAGAGTAAGCAAACATTTTTCTAGAGTTACTTGAATGTTTTGCAAATTTCAGGATGTGTGTGTGTGCGCGTGCGCGTGCTGATAATAATGCCGCATAATTGTTATTTTGCAGGAAGGGTGTGAATGTTAAGGGATACTTCTACTGGTCTCTATTCGACGATTTTGAGTGGGGGGAAGGCTACATCCCAAGATATGGGCTTTACTATACCGATTACAAAGACAATTTGAAGCGTATCCCTAAAGAATCAGCTCAATGGCTCCCTAAATTTCTAAAGGGTGAGGGTGCCATATATGACAGAGCTTAGACATGAGCTTAAGTCTGCAGATGGTTGCTGAAGACTATATAGCTCAAATTCTGAGTGTATTTGTATAATTTGATATGTCTGCTATGTTTCATATATGTGTGTAGCAACTTAATGCCTATAATATCGGCCTCTAGTGCTCATTCTTTGCTAAACATTCCTACAAACGTACATATCTCCTCTAACGCTTATGTTGAGAAGGGCTCAGGCTTCTAGCAAGGAATTGCTTTTGTGTGTATCAGTGAGATGGAATTGATACTGATGGATCGAATGAATATATATGCAAGAAAAAAGAATTAATTGTTGTATTATAAATGGTATAAAATCAGATACAAATCATACAACAGATAGTTTGTTTCTTTGTAATGGCACTAAAAATGCCGGGTTTGTGTTTACACATGCACTCGGGTACAGGGTGCGCAATTACATCTCTGTTTCTCATGTGACCTCTTGGCTCAGGCTTCCCATCAGACTCTCTATGCAGCTCCCTCATAATGTTCCCGAACTCATCTTCACCGATCGATGTGTTTTCAAACAAAGGCTGCATCGCCCTCTTCTACGGCTGTATGAACTTCCTATGTCCCACATAAGCACGGTGACCCTGTCATGTAGAAGAACTAGGAACCACAAATCAGTAAGAAGCACAAATAAACTGATATGTACACTATACAGTGCTAATATTGAAGTCTTAAGTAAGTGCCTGCATTGCTCGGCCCATGTTTCCGCCATGGGAAGGTACAAAGACATCACTGCTTAGAGAGACAATGTAGTCAATGGCAGCCAGAGCTGAGGGGTTGTTCATGTATGGAGAGAGCTCTCCTTCTTGCGCCAACATCTGTTTTGTAACCAAACTCGGAAATTCTGCCACAAGTGGCTGCAGAGCCCTGCTTTCCCCAAATGACTCACCTCCTGAAATGTATATCCGAGCACTTCTTGGTGCACCTAGACCCTTCCGAAGCCTGCATTAAATCCCGAAAACTATGAGTGTAACTACAAGCATAATGTACTCCAAATATAAGCCTGCATTGCATTTCCACTGTACTGCTGCATAACATATATACCTTGTTATTTCTAAAGCATTTAGAGGACATAGACCAGCAAGTCGTCTTTGAGTGTAGCTCATGTTTAGTTGTCCAGTGAGGTATTCAGGTTGAGACTCCCGAACCTTTGTGATAATGTCATCATACTGATAGGCGAAAAAACACCTATGCAAAGATACCCTATTCTCAAGTAAGATATATCAATGTAGTAATGATCAGGGGTTATCGAATACAAAGAATTAGTGAGACTAAATCATAAAACACTAACTAAACGCGAATGCCAGAAGAACATCAAAGTTTGAGATGAGTCTCGAACTTTGAATTGTGATGATCCATAGCGTGAATCAAATGGATCGTTGGGCCAGAGGCAAAGGTTGAAGACCTAAAGCCCAGAGGATGATTCAGATAAGCTCATGGGAGGCCACGAACCCGTAAAGGCCCAAATTGAGGGGTAGTGGGTAAGTGGAGCGCGAACCTAGGAGCATGGCGCCGAAACAAGAGGAGGTTGCTGGACGTGGCCAGAATGTTAGTGGACGTAGTAGCTCCTATTTTGGTGGAAGTCCGATGGTATAAATAGGTGAACTTGGTAAGTTTTTCCTGTTCGATTACACACCTATACACTTGCATTGAACTCTTGCTTACTTGAGCATCGGAGAGTCTTTTGCAGGTACCCCCTAATAGTCGCATATTTATTCGTCTATTTGGTATTTAATTTGTTCCCTATATTTAGTTTATTGTTATTAATCGAGTGATTTAATTATATTTATTATTTTAATAGGTTTTGTGGAGAAATAAAGGAAAAGAAAACAAAAGAAGGATTTCTAACTCAATACGGAGAAAAGAGGGAGTTGTGTGCAATTATAGAAGCCTATTCTAATGTAGACTCTAGGAGAGCAATTGGAGTACGTATATAAACCTATTTTAGGTTTTGGAAAAGGCTAATCAACATTTTGGAGAGCATAGTTTCGAGCAAGGGAGAGCAAGCCGCAAGAGGAGTTCAACCCGTCTCGGTTCGACCGGTCGAAGATAAATTCGACCCGTCAAATTCTGGCCGACCAGAGTTCTTCTTCATCTCGCTTGTTTGCTTCAACTCTATAAATTGTTTTGATCCTTTAATTATGACTTTTAGTAACTAAACCTATTGTTAATGGGATGCTTGATGCCCCATACATGAAGTCTTTTTAATGCATACACTTTAACCTAGTTTTACATATTCTTTGAATGAGGTTTCTTTCTCTGAATGATTCACAATATGAATTCTTGTATGTTTTCTTTGATGGTCAACTTAGTATGCATGCTAGGATTCTAATTTCATGAGATACGGGCGACTGAAGATAATTTCTTCCACCGGATTCTCTATAGTGATACACTGATTTTACCGTCAGGAGATTGAAATTCATAAGTCTAGCGAGATCTGCCTATAGTGTACATGTGAATCCTTGTAGCTTCTCAAACCTTTTCTAGAGTTTAATACTTTATTCTTTGTAAACCTTGGGCTCCATGACTATGGGTTCATAGAGGAATAGATGTAGGGGAGGTCCATGACAAACCTACATAGGCATAAGAATTAGGTAATAGGATGTGGTTGTAATGATCAACTCTTTCTGGGAACTTTCATTCATCGGATATATGCATTAGGTTAAGTATGTGTTAGAAAGATGGAATAGCGGTGTTGGATTGCATGCTTCTTAACTCTTTAATCATATAGTTTTAATCCATTTGCTTTTAGTAGCATCTTTACTTTCATCACTTATTTTCTGCATTAGCTGTAGCTTGGTCGAATTATTTCGGCAACCAAACCTATTCAGAATATCCTCAATTTTGGTGTGATAGTCCGCTACTGAGTGTAGTATATTGTGCTAAATTTTCGTAGCTTTTAGAGAAGTCTAGCTTAAGTTCGTAGTGTCATTAGTGTACTGTAGTCGAGTCTGTCAGAATTTTAGTCTAGTGTTAGGATTTAGTTTCACCAACTCCTTGTGTTCGATAACCCTTATAATTAACTATTAGAATGATATATCTTAGTTGAAAAAAAGGTATCTTTGAATAAATCAGGGATTGAGAGAATCTCTATATCTACTCTAATTAGAACAAGACACATACTGAGATACCAGGAAGATTACTCTCTTAAACACTCTCCATTGTGTCACGTTCCTAATGTATGATGCATAACATGTTGCCTCACTGAAAACCTTGCCAAGTAAACAAAAAGCTCTTGGGTAAAACAAAAGCTTGGTCGAAGGGAGAAAGAGTACAACGCATCAATTACAAAAGCGATCACATGTGATGTAGACTCCCTCTGATGTATACGAAATGAACTCCCCCTGATCAGTAACTCAATCTTAGAGTTTAGACATTTTTCGCATACCAATGCGTCTCACATGCTTAACAAATATAGATTTAGGCAGTGACTTGGTAAGCAAGTCTGGAGCATTATCTGTCGAACAAACCTGATTCACATGAATGTTCAATAGCTGCTGTTGTTGCTGATTGAAAATAAACTTCGGCGATATGTGCTTGGTATGATCACTCTTTATGTATCCCAATTTCATTTGTTCAATACAAGTCGCATTGTCCTCAAAGATACAAGTTGGTTATGTACTAGTGGAAGGTAATCCACTAGTTCCTCGAATGTAGTGTATGATTGACCTAAGCCAAACACACTCCTTAACCGCTTCATGTAAAACAATGATCTCAGAATGATTTGAGGAAGTAGCAACTAGGGTCTACTTTTTTGATCTCTAAGAAATCGTTGTGTTCCCTATGATACCCAGCATCAGCAAAACTAACTAAGACATCACAAGGTGTCTCTAAATAGGGGACTGCACTGAATATAGGAACAGTGCTCGCAACCTGAGAATTACTCAATGGGTCAAGTAGTTCCTTCGTCTGGTCAAAAGTATGGCTCTAGTCCGTCCCGGGTGCAACATTCGACGGGTCGAGAGGATCATTTGATGAGTCGAAAGCCCTGGAATCAGCATGTTAGTATGCTGCGATTCAACCATCCCTTTTTTGGAAATTTCATGCTTCTCTTTGAATTCTTTGTAAAGAAAGGAAAAGCTCAAGTCTATAGAACCCTTCAAGTACCTGAAGATGTGTTTTATACCATTCCAATGACGTTGTGTAGGCACAGAACTAAACCGAGCTAACAAGTTCACAGAGAATGCAGTGTCTGGTCTTGTGCATTGAGCTAAATACAGAAAAGCTCCAATGGCACTAAGGTATGGCACCTCAGCTCCCAATAGTTCTTCATCATCATCTTTCAGACAGTACAGATCTTTATTGAGTTACAAACTATGTACGACCATTGGTGTGCTAAGAGGGTGTGTTTTATCCATGTTAAATCGCTTGAGCATCATTTGGACATAAGTAGACTGGTAAATAAGTATTCCACCAACTTGATGTTCTAATTCCAAACCAAGACAAAATCGAGTCCTACCAAGGTCTTTCATTTCAAACTCGGATTTCAAACAGCTAACCGTCTCATTGATTTCGTCAAGAGACCCAATGATATTCATATCATCAACATAGACTGCTAGAATGGAAAATCATGAACTTGTTCTCTTAATGAGCACACAAGGGCATAAATTATTGTTCTTGTATTTATTCTCAATCAAGTAGTCACTGAAACGTGCGTACCATATTCTACTGGATTATTTCAATCTATACAGTGAACGCTTCAATCTAATCACATGAGTACTCCGTGGTGTACAGTTACTGACCACGCCTTCCGGCACTTTCATGTATATATCAAAATCAAGGTTCCCATATAGATATGTAGTCATCACATCCATCAGCTGCATGCTCAGTTTTTCGGACACTACTAAACTAACAAGCTAGAAAGCAGAAAGTAATAATGTCCATGTCCAGAGAGCAAGTCTCCTCATAATCAATACCAGAGCGTTTAGACAATCTTTGGGCCACAAGACTTTCTTTATATCGCATGATTTCATTCTTCTTATTAAGCTTTCAAACAAAGACCTATTTATGTCTAACCGACTTCACATTTGATGGGTATAGTACTACCGGACCAAATCTCCCTGCCTTTTCTTTAGAGAGTCTAGTTCGGCCTGCATTGCTTCTTTCCACTTCGACCAATCCTCTCCCCTGACATTTGGCAACCGAGCGAGGTTCCACTACATCGTCGTCAATGATATCCTGAGCGACAGAATAAGCAAAAGCATCATTAACTACCTTGGTTATTCTATCCATTACAATGCGCGCATCATTGTAATTCAGTGAGATTTCATCGTTTACTGACATCACATATGGATCTGAAGCATCTTTCAGAGATGTCATTTGTGATTCTAAGACATAACTGTAGTAAGAAACAATCTCATATGTGGGATTCACGATGTTGATGATAAAAGGATTATTTTGTGCCTGGATGGCCTGCTTTTTCACTGGCAGCTCATTTGTGGATTTTCTTTGTCTCCCTCTCTTCCTAGTGGGAGACAAGGTCGATGCTACTCCATCCACATGGGCAAGAGGCATGTTACTCTGCCCTGGAGTTACGTTAAACCGCCTTTTGGGGACTTCCAACATTGTAGGAACATTTGCAGTAGGAATGTATGATCTCGTCACTTTAGCAATATCAGTGAAGGAGTCAGGCATCGAATCTACTACCTTTTAAAGATCAAGTATTCGTCGCACTTCAATCTCACTTTGAGATGTGCGTGGATCTTCTTGAACATATTAGGATGAGCTTTCCACGTCAATTCCTGACGTTTAACCAGAATGGAGGCATTCCTATCGCTCTCTAACATCGGGAAGTATATTTCATCAAAGATCTGCAAATCTTGCAGTAAAGAAATCTCTTATCGAAGGTTCTAAGTAACGGACAATTGTTGGAGATTCATAACCAACATAAATGCCTAATCGATGTTGAGGACCCATTTTTATGAATTATGGTGATGCAATTGGCACATACATTGCACAACAAAATATGTGTAGAAAAGAAATGTCAGGCTCATATCTAGTTATCAACTGGTATGCACTGAATGGTTGGCGTTATACAGGTCTCAAACGAAGAAGCATTGTTGCATGTAATACTACATATCCTCAAGCAGATATCGACAAATTGGTGTGCATAACCATTGCTCTGGCCACAAGTTGTAACCGCTTAACTTATGTCTCTGCTAAATCGTTATGAGAATGAATATGAGGGATAGGATGTTCAACGTCTATCCCTATCGACATACAGTAGTCATCAAAATTCTTTGATATGAATTCTCCTGCATTATCCAATCAAATTGACTTAATTGGATTTTCTGGGTGGTGAGCCGGAAGCTTAATAATCTATGCAAGGAGTCACAAATGTATCATTCCTTGTGGATAGCAAAGCAACTTGTAACCATTGCATTGATGCATCTATAAAAACCATAAAATATTTAAATGGTCCGCATTCTGGTTTGATAGGTCCACAAATATCACCATGGATTCTCTTTAAGAATAAAATATTTTCATTGTTATTGACCACAAATAAGGGTCTAGTCTGCAACTTTGTTAATGAGCAAGCTTTGCAAAAAGAGCAATGAGAATCAGAGATTGCCATAAAGGAATCTTGTGGAATAACACTAGGTGTTGAAACCGGATGGAGATTGTTAGTCTCATCCACTCAATCAAATCCGATGGTTTTGGAGATTTCCACATGCTTCTTACATTTAAAAAATTGATCACCATGAGAGTTTTTCAATATTTTAATCATCATGTCACGACCTGGGTGTCCCAGTCGAGAAATGCCAAAACTTGTATGAGGCCGAATGACACACAGTAGCCAGTGTGACAACATTGGATTCAATGATCCGAACTGTAGTAAGATATAATCCACTACGAATTGCCTCTAACTTCTCTAAGGGGTGCTTCCGACCGCACTCCTCTGAAGTTTTGCATAAGAATTCTTTTATATTCTTACTATGAGTTTCTAAGTGTAAATCATTGGCTCTAATGTCCTTAAAACTTAGCAAGGTTCAGTTGGCCTTAGGCGTGTACAAGGCATCAATGATATGAAATTTAGTACCATGTGGTAGCAAGAATTGTGCTGAACCACGCCCATGTATAACCGGCCCAGAACCAATCATGGTTATCACTGATGATGTATACGGCACAAGATCAATAAACAATTGCATATTCCACGGGATAGTATGAGTAGTATCACTATCTTCTAGACAATCGATCTCGCCGTCAAACATTTACAAAAGAATTTGAATTAATTAGTCTCAAGACTTGTTGACCACTTTAAGTAAAGACTTAAAGATTTACCAAAAGGTTGTGACCCTTAAAGATTGTTGATATAACATAAGAAAACCAATGTAAAATACATCAAAAACATCATTCCCGGGTAGCATCTTCGATGGGTCAAGAAAAGCTACTCAACGGGTTGAAGAAACCCAAAAAATTTGATTTTCCGTTAACTATTTCCTCGACGGGTCGAGGATGATTTTTGACTGGTCAAAAGTTGGAAAAAAATTTCACAGAGGCAAACATTCGAAAGGTCGAGGGGTACCATCGACGGGTCGAATAAAACCTAAAACCAATATCGATTTTCTGATACCTTTCTAGACGGGTTTAGCAAGGTTTTTCGACGGGTCAAGTTTTGTGATGAGGAGAGACATAAGCGTGCATTCGATGAGTCGAGGAAAACCTTCGATGGGTCAAAAAATGTAAAACTGTTCCAGAGTGATACCATCGACAAGTCGAGGAAAAATCTCGACGGGTCGAAAATCTCTAGAATCAAATTATCATTTCTTTTGTCTTATTTTTATGGAACTTTAGTGTCATAATTCCATAGAATTTTGTAAAATTTGAACCTTGTAAGCAATATGTATGAACATGACAATTCTTTATACTTTCAAATATCAAAAGAAAGAACTTTTATTATTTTGCAAACATCTAAACTTACATAAAAAGTTTGTTCTTATTCAAATAACCATGACTAAATTAAAATAAAGTCAAATACAATATTAAACTTGATTACATAGTAGATATATCATCTAAGCAAAATCTATAGTCGCTAGATTTACATTTGGGATATCTTCTACAACTAGATTGGCTTCACCGCCATCTTCCATCTCTTCATCCGCAGTGTAGTTGGTCTCATGAGCCAAGTACTGCTTGCATCTCTTGTAGGCATTTTGGACATCTTTAGGCTCACGACACTGCTTGTGCATATGCTTACTTGAACCCCACCTATAGCAAGATGTTGAGCTAGGCTTTGAAGGAGCAGACCTTAAAGAGTTTCCATTGTTCCTGGAACCAGAACTTGATGGATTCTTGTTGTTCGAGTTGTCTTGGCGAGACCAAGTCAAATTTCGACTGTTTCCTCCTCTGCCACGACCTCTACCATGTCCACCTCTACCACCACGAGTTTGATAAGGTTTCGAACAATTGTTCTGCTTATCTTTTCGTGCCTTTCCAGTATGATGAGCCTCAGGGACTTTCTTTGTACCGGCTGGCCTGACATTGTTGTGGAGAAGGAACTCCTTATGTCGTTCGTTCTTGGCTAGCATTCTCATATGATCACTGAATGATCTCAATCTCCCTTGCTTATAATCGATCCGATATTGGTGAGAAAGTGTGTCTATGGAGGTAGGAAAGGTAGTCAATGACTTTTCGACCATAGCTTTATCATTCTCTTCAACGCCACAAATGGCTAGCTCAGACTGCATCTCTAGCATATCCTGATAAAAATAATTTATTTTCGGGTAATCCAATAACTGGATTTGATCCCATTTTTCAAGCAATTCAGGAAGCTGTGCGTCATGCACATTGTTGAACCATTCTTGCAAAGTCACCCACAAATCCGTAGAGTCATCATTTAGCAAGCATTGCTTCCTTAAAGCAGGATGAATATGTCTCCGAAGAAACATGAAAGCTTGAGCTTTTTGGGCTACAGTATTGTCATCGACTCGAGTGCCTGATGGTAGTGGTTTGATGGTGTCAGTGAGTCTTTTATCGATGAGAGTATTCCTCACATCTAAGACCCACATGTGGTACTCTGCTCCTTAAAGATCAAGGATGTCAAATTCTGGCTTCGCTGGCTCAATCATGTACAAAAGACAAAAGATGAAATTAGTTTACAGATTGAAAAACCACAATCACTAATCAAGTTTAAGGAATAAGAAGACATGATCCATTGATGTATGGTCACAAATATCGATGCAATAACTGGTGGTTTCATATCACTCCCCATAAAACAGTGACTAACTCAAAGTCACAAATTGTCGACTTCCATTTTTTTCGTGTATACCGTGACTCCTCAGGACCGTCACTATTGTTTAAACTTTGAGAATGGGGATTTAATCCTTCACTCACTCATACCTGCAATAATCCATAGGAACTAGAGCCATATATAAAATCTAAATCTAGACCTAGATCTAGGGTGTTGCGGTAATTAAGTTTTGCAACCTAATTATAAGTCGAATAAATTTGAAAATTTACCTCGAGGGTATTATGTTCAGAATGAAAACTTCACTGGGATCGAAATTTGAAGTAAGAAGCGAAATCCGGAGATAGTGGAGGTGCTCCGACGACGTGAGAGAGTCCAGTGGTGGAGGATTTTCCAGCAAGGAGGAGGCCGGCGATGGAGCTTGTAGTGTTTAGGGGTTAGGTTTTTTCTGGGTTTAGGTTGATTATCAACTCAAGAGCTACTTATAATGTGTTGAATGATAAAGTGTAGAAGATATGCAATAGACTGAAAACTGTCATTTATTCATTGATAGATAGCCTTTAAATATGCATTACAATCTGAAACAATAAATCTCCCGATAATTCAAGGATTGAGAGAATCTCTATATCTACTCAAATTAGAACAAGACACACACCGGGATACCAGGAAAATTATTCTCTTAAACAAATTTGACTTAGAAATATATATAACTATTTGAGCAAAAGTTAACAATATGGTGGTTATATTTATATTTGTGATAAATTTGACTAGAAAACTCTACTATTAGGGATGCTCTTAGATCAATACTCAAACATCAACTTAAAAACCATTTAGCATTTTCAAAACAATGTATACAAAATTTCTTTATATAAAACTAAATTTATTGATTAAGGTCAAGTAACCAAATGAAAATCTAAGAGCAAATCCAACTATCTAACTAAAAATTTATTCATTAAGGCCGTAACTTGTTTCCTTATCTTATTGCAAATTTTTTTATATAAGTAAATTATAATTCATATATTAAATTTAAAAAATTAAAATACTAAGCCCACGACTCGGGCCTATTGCGGGCTTTTTAAAACTGGGCCAGGCTTGGGTTTTATTGAGGCCCGCGAGCCAAGTGATGAGGGTTACGCGGAGTATGTATACAGTAGACCAGAAAAGGCTGAAGGAAACGTCAAAAGCCCAGTCATTTTGGGCCAGCCCACAAAAGAATAGGGTGTAAAAGGATTATTCGATGGGGGCATTCCGAGAATTGAACTCGGGACCTCTCGCACCCTAAGCGAGAATCATACCACTAGACCAAATGCCCTTGATGTTTCAGACTTGAAAAAACAAAAATATAAAATATAAAACAAAAAGAATCATTCTCAGCACTCTCTTTAGCACATCTTATATTGACCAAGGTCAGCTGAAGTAGTGATGTAGCTAGCTGGGTAGACAGACAGATCAAGCAGATGACAATCAGGTCAATGTTTAATCAACTTTCGTGGATAGAAAAAACTGATTGAAATATTATTATCTCATAAACAAAACAAGAAGTTTAATGAAAACTTTTAGCATTCGTTTCTAATGTTTTCTTTTCTTTTCTTTTCGAATAATAGAACGATATCAGGTTTATAAAAAAAATATTGATAGTGAGAGACACAATTATACAATGATCACTCGTAATGTAAATAAAATTATAAAATAGATCGCTTAATTTATTTATTAGGCTAAACAAATCACTTTCGCACGAACGTATATCAAAAAAGAGATAGATTTGTAGAAATTGTTAGAGCGCACAACATCCAATATTACTTAGATATATTGTCCAACATAGAAGAACGACACAAAGACGTTAAATATTAAGTAGAAAATAAGGTGGTGCATTGTTTGGTCGGTGACCCATCTTGTGTGCGATGTCTTGATTTATCTGTGTGAGTTTGTCGAGTATTCTGATTATTTTTATGTGAAGAACTGTAAGATTATAATATTTGAGATAGGCTAGCATAAATATTATTCTGTTTTTTTTTATGTTGGCCCTTACTTTGTAATCTTGTCACAATTTGGGCAAATGCAAGACCCACGTTTTAACTTCGAAAAAAGAAGCGAACAAGACAAGAAAAGTAAAAAACAACGTACATTACAATTCTACAGGAGAACAAATGTTTCTTCCATAAAGGAGAAGAAATGCCTGGTCATTCCGTTATGTAATTATTTCTGATGAAGATGATCAGAATTGACCGATACTTAGAAAGTCAATAGATGAATAGCCACGACGCGGTGGGTCTCTAGAAAAACGGCAAGCCACATCAAGAACTTAATGCGAAAATGGCCGCCATTAACTCTCCAGAAAACGAATTAAACGAAACTCGATCATCTTGTTTCATTTACACATTTCATTTTTGACACTTGACAGGACCGTGGACTTTTCCTTTGATACTATTAGTTTAATTTCTTGTATTCTATATAGCTCGTTAATGGCTCTGGAAAACAATCAATTCAGTCTAAACCGTAGTGTGAATAGAAGAGAACAAAAATATCAATTATCAGAGCTTGGTTTTTCGTTATACAGCAAGTCATATTTGTCGCGACCATAAATTCTTGAAAGACATTAGCAGTTGTCTACAAAGATCATCATCATCATCAGAAGAAGAAGAAGGCCGTACATATTCCGACACCGCCGTGTTATGGCAGAAGAAGCAGGAGGCATTACTCTAGAACACACACCGACATGGGCAGTTGCTACTGTTTGCTTCTTCTTCATCTTCCTCTCCATCTTGATTGAACACGCCATTCATCTCCTTGTTACAGTAAGTAGTACAACTCTGTTTCTCTTACGTACCAATTTTCTTATCTTCTGTCATTTGGGTGTTAGAAAGATTCGTTTTTTGTTTTTGGCAGTGGCTACAAAAGCATCGAAAAACCGCCTTAACTGATGCGGTTGAGAAGCTCAAATCAGGTACAGCTTAATTAGTTGGGAATGAACCCAATTTGCTGTAGTCTTTTTTTTATTATTTTGGTTTATTCAGTCTTGCTTGCTTGGCTAATTGTTTTTTCACTGCAGAGTTGATGCTTCTGGGATTTGTGTCACTTTTATTGGCGGTGACACAAGACCGGATATCGAAGATTTGCATACCTGAAAAGATGGGAGACATCATGCTTCCATGTCGTAAAGTGAACGAGACGACGGCAGAGGTGGAAACAGTTGAGCACTTGGTGAATAAATTTACACTGAACATGAACTCTTCGGGTGCACATGTCATGTTTGATGAAATGCTCAGGCACACGCGGAGGATACTCGCGGAGGAGGAAGCCGCAGCAGCTGTTGATGATTATTGCAGTGACGTATGTATTGCATAAGAAGTTGTTTTATGGTGTTTGTGTGGTGTGTGTTTATTGATTGAGGTGAGATCAATTTGCAGGGAAAAGTTTCATTAGTGACGAAAAACGCTCTTCATCAGCTGCACTTGCTTATCTTTGCTCTTGCGGTTATGCACGTTGTGTATAGTGTTCTAACCATGGCTTTGGGCAGAGCCAAGGTAAATTCATTAGTCACTGATTACCTCATTGCATAATTTTTTAAGCTTTAAGTGAAATTTTGATCAAAGGACTCCAGAGTTCTTAATATCTTTGAACTGAATGTACAGATGAGGCGATGGGAAGCTTGGGAGGCAGAAACTCGAACGATGGAGTACCAAGTTGCCAATGGTATGCATTCAGATGACCATTTCTAGACCATCTTCCATTTTCATTTTCCTTTCCGTAAAGCATAGTCATTTAGATGAATCGTTATTTAGTTTCCCTTATAAAAACAAACCAATTTAGAACAACAGAACAGGGTGTGAACAAGAGTGGTGCCAAAAAAAAAAAAAGCGAACATCATACTTATGCAATAAGGGGAACAAAGGAATTAATCCAAGATCCCAAATCTGGTTTTATTAACACATATTTCTTTTTCTGGCAAGAGTGAGATTCAGATGACCGAGTCAAAAAAAAAAATTATGTCTTAGAAAGGCTGCTACATGATATAATAATTCAAACGTTTAAATTGCTGTAAAGTCTTTGTCTTTAGAATACTGGCTGGCTGAGCCACCAGTGCTTTGTAGTTTTGTATGCATATGATTGCTGCTAATGTTTATTAGTTTTTTCATTAAACCGTTATACCAATCTATGACTGTAGATATGTTTGACCGTGACTTGGTCAAGAATACTTTGCTGAGCTCATTTACCAGACATCAGAAATTATCGAGTATCTATCATAGTCTTTGTTTACATGCCTAGCTAACTTTTGAAACGTAGAGAAGAAGTAATACCAGATATTTTCCTTGGACATATTCTGGAAGTTCTTAAATTTTCTCCCTGAGCCTATGGGCACTGCCATGCCTTCTATTTAACCTTGTTATGTCAGAAGTACAAAACGTATCCCAGAAACTATGCACATAATTTCTAAAACAGTATAGATAGCAATTTTTTTGGGTGAATGGTTATATGTTGCTCCTGACATTAAAGATTCAAGATAAGAAATAATGATCAGAGATACATTGACCTGTACGCAGACCCCAATCGATTCAGACTTACAAGACAAACAACATTCGGAAAACGGCACATGAATTCTTGTACTGAGACTTCAGCTCATCTATGGATGGTGAGGACGCTAAATCATCTGAAATGCAAATTTTATGTGCTTAAATTTGTAAGTGCATTTCTAATGACCTGGTTTTGGATGACTGGGAAATGGAACAGAAATGCTTTTTCAGGCAATTCTATAATTCTGTAGCAAAAGTTGACTACTTGACCATGAGGCACGGTTTTATATCGGTAAGGAACTCAATTCCAAGAAGACAATTATGTGTATAGTTTGTTACTTTGATGAGAAAAATCTTTTCAACCAAATCAAGTAAGCTTCTAACTAATGAATCTTTCTGCAGGCTCACCTATCAGACAGGCACAGCTTTGATTTCCAAAGATACATACAGCGATCCTTGGAGGAAGATTTCAAGAGATTGGTTGGCATCAGGTATTGTATTTGTGTTATCATTTAGCATTGCAAAAATGAGTATTCCATCTTTCTTCTCAGTCTTTATTGATTGATATTGTCGACTCTGTTCGTTTCTACAGCCCTGCAATGTGGTTCGCTGTAGCCATTTTTATGCTCTTGGATGTGTATGGTAAGAATTCTCATAGTTCATTTCTGGCATATCGCCTTACTTAAGTTACAGTCTTACAGACATGCTAATTCATGGCATTTGTATTTGTATGAACTCTCTAACCAGGTTGGCATGTATATCTTTGGCTATCCTATGTCCCCCTCTTGGTAAGTACGGTGTTGTAGTATACTATATAACTATACAAGTATACAGCCTATACCTCCGATTCGAATACAGTTACTTACTTTTCTTTTATAGGTCGTTCTGGTTCTAGGAACCAAACTTGAATACATTGTTGCAACGATGGCGCTTCAAATTAAAGAACAAAACAATGTTATCATCGGAACACCTCTTGTTCGAGTAAACGATGATTTGTTCTGGTTCAGGAAACCAAGATTTGTCTTGGTGCTGCTACATTATACCTTGTTCCTGGTACACCATCCCTTATATCAGAATGAAAATTTGTCATTTTTAATCTATAATATGGCTAACCTTTTTGAACAAATTTGCTGTAAATGAGACTAATCTTGCTCTTTTGGACCCTGTAGAATGCATTTGAGCTTGCCTTTTTTGTTTGGGTTACTGTAAGTTCATGTTTTTCGCCACCCTCCACTTTGCTGTAAATGTTTTAAGTTATTGCACAGCTCATGGCTGAACATCCTTCTTGTGGTTGCTTTCAGGCACAATTTGGTTTCGGATCTTGCTACCACGAACACACTTCGATCATTATTACAAGAATTTTCTTAGCGTAAGACTACCAGACACGTTGGCTTTCTAATCTTTTCAACATATTTTATGATTGTAATCTGGTTTTAGATTCTTGTGCATGCCTCGTTCGCATTAGTGACCCTAGCTCTTTTTCATTTATCAGGGTGACAACCCAAGTCCTCTGCAGCTACATCACTCTTCCTCTCTATGCACTCGTGACACAGGTGAAGTATCTGATCTGCTATCATCATAGCTAGACATAACACACACTAGAAAAGACTTCTGAATCGTAGCTAATGAAACTCAAGGATCAAACTTGGTTGATATCTGACTTGTTGTTTATATGTACACAGATGGGCTCACAGTTCAAGGGCAAGATACTAGAAGATAACATGACTGGCATTTTAAAGCAATGGCATGGAGATGTGAGGAGGAAAAGGAAGAAGGAAGAGCAAGAATCACATTCGGGACGCACATCTTTTTCTGTGGAATGGAGCTCCGTGAGGCATAGCATATCTTCTTATATAAGACCATCCCCTTCCAGACGAGCTGAAAATACTGATTTTTCAAACAGATGGGATCACAAGGAGGAGATAGTTGAATTAGAAGAAAGCAGCTCCTCAGGGGGTTACAGAAGAAACACGGATAATCAGACATGAGCTGTAGTGGAATTACAAAGCTCCGAGTTGATGGGAGGGTTATTAGCGAAGCTCAATTTCTCAGCAGCACTCTGATGGCAACTTTTGCACCCAATTACTAGGCAATTTATCTTGGTATAGTTGTGATGGCTGCGGGCTTCTGCTGCCCTTTGTTTGTAAATTTAGAGAATATTATTATTTTTGGGTATATATTAGGATCAATTCACACTTCTTTTACGAAAGAAGCCTTTCTGTCCTATTGCTTGGACGGTAGTGCAAGTGATACATCTATGTAAATTTGCAGGTTCAGTTTACTTTGGCATAATGTCTCTTTCCCTATTTGAACTAGGAATAGTGGAGTTGAAACAATCCATTTGTGGGCTAAGAGCATCTCCAACGTGAACACATGGACGACCAATAATTGAAATTGGCAACTGCAGAAGTTTTTTACACTGAGCAGCGGCACATCTAGTCACAGCCTCACAGGGACATCGGATCCCACCACTGTGGGTTTTGACAATTGACATGGCCTTGGCATCTTTCCTCAATAGATTACTGCCTCTAAATTCTCTTGTCTCCTTCCTCGTTAAACATGTGGAGTTAAAACAGTCCATGCCTACTGGCGACATCCCTCCAGCGTTCTAGGTTCGACCACTTTCCAACACTCATTTGCTCACACTGTTCTCAGTTTTGTTCTTTCACTACAGCCACAAACACCTACTATATATGTTCTCTGATTTCTTCCGCTCACTCCTCCCCTCTTTCAATATGTCTACTAATAATTACTTGTGCCTCTTGGGAGCCATAGACAGCCTCTGGTTTCATCAAACCATTCTCTTCCCAGAACCCATTTCATTACTTGACCCCAAATCCTCTGAAACGCCCCAAGACTCCGTCGCAAATAGTTCTTTCACTTGCCCAACTTCCAGCTTGGTCTCTTTAGCAGTTGCTGATGATGAAGAAGAAGTCTCCTCAAATTTTTCGACTATGTTGACACCAGAAATCCCATCACCAGAATCACCTGATTCACCAGATATGAGTACTCCACAGGTAGAACTTCATTACCAGTTGGTAGTATTAGCTAGCACCAATTACAGTCATGGACTCCTAGCTAATAATTTTTTTTGTAAACAATGATTAGGATTATGAAAGCAAAAGACCAACAAGATTAGATATTGTGGCAAACAGACTAATGCTAATTCGCTCCGAATCATCGTCACCAAAATCAAATGATCAAAGAACTGAAAGAAGTCCTAGGAGAAACAGAGCTTCCTCTGGCTTAGTGACAAGGAAGTTGGAGAAGTCCATGAGCATGAGAAGCTTGGGAGAGCTGGAACTTGAAGAAGTAAAGGGGCTAATGGACTTGGGATTTACTTTCAAGAAAGAAAACTTAAACCCACGAATGATGAGCTTAGTGCCTGGACTGCAAAGACTTCAGGTTAAAAATAGAAGAGCACGGAGTTGTAGTGATAATGATGACGAAGTTGAAGTAGTGGGAGGTAAAGATGATGATGGCAATGATGATGGTGAAGTTGGAGTGACGAGGCCATATTTATCGGAGGCGTGGCTGATAAAGAGACCTGATTCGCCGCTGCTGAATCTGAGATTGCCGACCAGAGTGTCCTCTGCTGCTGACATGAAGAAGCATCTCAAGTCTTGGGCCAGAACTGTGGCTTCTGAAATTCAGCAGGAATCTTAAGTCGAAATATAGTGCAGCTAGATAGACTTCAACTTGTTTTGCAGACAGATTTTTTCACCTGTAAAAATGTTTGTGTTTTTTCACTGCCCAGAGCAAAATGAGTTTGTTCAGAAGATTATAAATAAAAGGAGTGCAACGGCAAAGGCTTGGTTTGCACTTTGCAATCTGGATTATGAGACAAAGGAGATTATTCTCTCTTTTTAGTCAATTTTAAGAGAATTTACTTTGTAATTAATCTTCTGTAATTTGATTAATAAACTACATCATGACATCAATGATCAGTGTGTTTGATAATGCTTAATTTATTAGTTGTTTATTTGATAACTTTTAGAAAGAAAAAAATGTTTAGTTGTTGAGCAATAAAAAAAAAATGACCACGTGTAAACAACCAAGATATGTGGAAAAATAATGGAAATATAGTATATTAAACAATACATATATCCGTTCTTTTGGTCCAATCTCAGCCTAAGTTTATTGCTTTGGGTCAAATTCATCTACAAGGGGATTTACAAAGCTACCAGCAGAAGTTCATAAATATCCCAATCATAAACAGGAAAATTTTCCATTGAGGACGTTTGTGGTGAAGATTTGGTAAATACCTTTTTAAAAATCATACTTTCCAATAATATTTTAGAAGATCGACTGTTGTATATCTAGTTATATATACGTAGATTATTTCTATAAATTTTTATCCAATTTAAAAATCGTTAAGGGGTCGAACAAGATGATACAAATTAACGTTCACAATTTATCAAACTTAAACTATTTATGTTTATAATTGATAAACCATGATTTTGAATCTCTTATCGATGTTCGATTTGGTTGAAAATTTACAAGAATGATCTACTCATATATAACTAAACATCTAACAATTGATATGTCAAAATATGATCAAAATTGAGACTTATAAACGTATAGAAGATACTTACCAAGTCCTCATCATAGAGGTCCTCAATGAAAAAGCTCCTATCAAAAACATACGGCTGTGGAGCAACACATAAAACAACTTCTGACCAAGTCTCCAGAAAGAAACAGAAAAGCTAAGTCTTAAGAGTATTTGACGAATTATTTCCACAAATTCTGCAGCGGAGATGAGATGTGGCTTTTTGACTGGACCAACGACTAAGATAGCTGAGATTAGTTCAAGTCAGCAACAAAAAGAATCTTAACCTCCTTATCATTGATCTTCTTTGAATTTCACAAAAAAAAAAATCCAAGAGCATCATTCGGTAGAGCTAGCTAACGCCTCTATACAAAGAGGAGTTTGGAAAGCTGAGAAAAGGGAGCAGAAGGAGAGAAAACAGAGAGCATACGTTAGAATTGATAGATAGAGAGAAAAAGAGAGAAACACTTTGAGAGCAAATTCTTGGTAAGCAAAGAGTGTTACCTTGAAGTTTCAGAGTTACAGGTCTTCATCATCACGTACTTTGGGTCTTAGATTCGTACTTCCTCTCTCACCTGTCTATTTCATTCTCAAAACAAAGTTTTTACATCTGTTACAAAATCTGCTTTCAAGTGCCAATATAGGTTGTTTTCTTGATCTTGGTTTATAGTCAAAAGGAAAAAACCTTTTTGCTTTTCTGGTCCTAGACTACGGTCTTGAAAATCTTTTTGATTCCTTATTCAAACAAGACGTCCCAACTACCCCTTTTATACCAATATGTCCAGAAAATCTCAAATAGCCTTCTTGTCATCTTTCTCATCCAAAACTACACAATTTGCTGTATTTCTTTATGCTTACAAAATGTACAGAATACATACGCAAGCAAGTTTGGTAAATTCAAGTCTTGGAATAAAAAGAGTACATGGGGAGAATTTTTACCTTTGAGAGAGTCTGAAATAGAAGAAGGGAAAAAGGACAGAAACTGCTTTCAGTTCTGCAACAAACAGTCAAAAGAAAAAAAGGATGGTCAGATGTTGTCGTACAGTTTTGAAACAGCCTCTCTGGAAGCCTCTATATGTACAGATTGTACCAATAGTAGCACTACACCAAAGGCGACACTAAAGCCTGAAGCGAAGATGGTCAAATCCTGAAGCAAAGACGACACCAATGCCTGAAGGAAAACAACATTGATCAACTGCACAAACAAGGATCAAAGACTGCGTTGAAGCCCAAAACACCAGATGACACCAGAACGGCAGAGCCTATCTCAAAGACGGCGCCATAGCTTGAGATGAAACTGTTGACTCACCTACAGAAAATTGAGAAAGACATCAATCAGAAAATAAAACAAGACATTGATGTGAAAGAGCATAAAGAGCTACAGAGGGCAGATAAAGAGTTGTGGATAGGTTTTGTTGCCTTATCGAAAAATCATATTGGTTGCCTTGTCAAAAATCATATTTGTTGCCTTGTCGAAAATCATATGAGTTGCTTCGTTGAAAATCATATGAGTTGCCTTGTCGAAAATCATATAAGTTGCTTCGTTGAAAATCATATGAGTTGCCTTATCAAAAATTACACTGGTTGCCTTGTCGAAAATTATACTTGTCAAGAACAAGACCTCTGTTTATAGTCATTCTTTTGTTTTAAGCAAATTAATGGTTTATAAACACTATAGCAGTGGCATGACTCCATTTACTTTGATCAAATACCAAAGACACGATAAGTATGGCAGTGGCTTCAGTATAATAGTGATGTTCAGTTTGTGATCAGCAGTGAAATCAGTTCAAGTTGAAAGGCAGAATACTCATGTGAAATTGCAAACAAGAGACACAAGTAGATGATGATTCAGTTTCGTATGTTTAATCAAAGTCACGAGACAGTCACCAAGCAATCCGATGAACAACTGCAAAATACTCGTCAGAATGTGAATCTCAACTCTGTCACATGCATATAAAAGAAGACTCACCACAACCTGAACCCCAATCTGTCGCACATATACGAAGACAAGAAAAATATCAATCAGGGACTTACACAAGCTACTTAATGCTCTAGACTTTAATTTGATCTACAATAAATCAGACATAGAAAGACAAAGTTGTAGCTTACCTAAGCAAACCCGAATCTGAACAAAGGAAGTCGATGAACTCCATCTTGCACTTAATCCAAATTAGAGATCAAGAATACAAGACTTGACAGTGTACTCGACAAAGAATGAAGAAGACAAGCGTTGTGTGTGTGCATGAAGAACAAAAACTCTGTCGAGAACGAGATGACAAGCACGGCGTCTGCAAGCAAATAAGAAAGAAGTAAAGAAGAAGATGTGATTGACTGCACGGGAAACAGGAAGAAAGAGAATAGAAGAAAAGAATAATAATTTTTTTTTTAAAATAGAGAAAAAAAATCAACGTGACAAGAAGAATGGGCCACGGGTCTTCACAACTATTCCGATTTCACACTCAAATTCTAGCACAAATTCATTACAACACAAAGCATAGACACAAAGCCGAAGCGTGACATGAAGTCTAAATCACTTATGAAGCCGGAATCACAAAGACCAGTCTGACGAGAGCTTCCAACTTCAAGTGAATATTTACAAATTTTGAAATGAGAAATGTAACTCATATTTGTAACCAAAATTCCCAAATGAAAGAACTATAATAGTTTGATCCCTCCAAAGGGTATGTGGGCAATCCGGCACATCAACCACAACATATATTTGAGTTCCTGGTTATCCTGAAACTAAATTCATATCACCAAGTAAGAACCACGATGATTTGATCCCTCAAAAGGGTACGTAGGCAATCTAGCGACCTACTAGATGCAACCGCAATTTCAAACAGAATTCATGATTCCACCACTCAAATTCGGTCAGCCTAAAAAATAAATCTTTAGTCATACAGCTATAACACCACAAAAGGTCAAGCCGACCAAACATTCCTAAAAACCTAAACTATATTGGTTTGATCCTTTCAAAGGATATGTAGGCAATCTAGACATAAAACTCTGGACGCAACCACACTTTAAAAACCGAATTCTATTATCACCAGAAACAATTCCACCACCAAATGGCAAACGGATCCAAACAACCACAAAGGTCCACCACAAGTCCAAAAAGACAAATTTCAAATCTTTTGATGGATCATTCATTCATCGAAAGTCCACACCTTTTTTCTTTGAACTACGAGTGACTTGATCCCTCCTGGGGGTACGTAGGCAGCTCGTCGAACTCCTTGGGTATAGTTACAAAAACATCAAAATTCTATATTTTCAAATTTGTTTACTTCATGTTAGGAATTAAAGAGTTTTCTCTTAAATTTAAGAGTCATAATTAAAATATTTCATTTTTAATCTTGAATGGGTCGAACTCAAAATAATAAAACTCTATATCTTTCAATAAGATAGAGTGAGATTAGGTCGAGTAAATATTTTTACACTTTTTACCCAACATTGGTAAACTAGCTTATTTTCAGCCAAACTTCTAAAAAAAGTTGATTTCTTTACTATTTTGAAAAGCACCTCCAGAGCTAGTTTTAAAATCTAGCTTTTCGGGTGAACAATTTTTTTTAATAAAAATTTGTGACATTCCCGAAATACTCCTATACAATTGGTAATTGACATCTAAGGACTACTTTATTTCACGTCTTCTCTTCCGTAAGTTCTCATTGTGTAGAAGTAGAGTCTCTGAAGCAAGTCGCCATGGCTCCAAAACTGAATCACCATGAAAACCACCAGGTGTTCTTCAAAGTAATAGCAGTATGTTTCTCGATCTCATTCATCAAACTCGTTTAGTTTTTACTAGAGTTTTTTTTTCCGGTCATTGTTCTATCCGTGAATTCGATCTAGGCGTTTGGATTTGTTCAAGATGTTAATATGTCAATTTGGAATATGATATATGATTTGTGTAATCTTGTTCGTCAAACTCTTTTAGTTTTGATTATAGGGTTTTATTTGATAAATTTGCTAGTTTTGTTGTTTGATTCTTCAGTTTTAGTTTCAGCTGTGTTTGTCTTTCATCACCAGCAATGATCGAAGTAAGGTTTTGCTGGTACTAGCCTTGGGACTAGCAAATTCTATTAATCTAGCGAGATATAAATTAATTAATAAAATATTATTTTATTAGTTAATTAATAGCTTATTAATTTTAAAAACCTTTATTATTGTACTGTGTTCAATGTACATCATTTTTTCAATTTTTTATGTTATATTATTAAATATACTATGAGAAGACAACACCTAAAATTCATATCGTATTAAGAAAAGTCCAAAATAAGGTTCAAGATGACATCAATTACAAGAAACAACAAATCACATTTGAGTCATTCTTAATGAAGCCATCAAAAATGAGTAATTAATTGTATATATTAAGACATTATTAATTTATATATTTTATGGAGTCTATATGAATTCTCGAATTTCTATTATATAAATTTAGCGAATTATTAATTTACCAAGTTGTCCCCAAATCAGGACTAAAAAATATTATTTTAATGAGGTTATTAATTAATCGAGTATTAAATTATTGAGGTCTACTGTATCCAAATATGTTTAATAGGTACATGTTTTTGGAGCAGGTCCAGATCAAAATCCGGTTCATTAACAAGTTTACATGTGGCCGACAATCGGTTACAGGACTCTAGTCGCTGGTGATTGAAGCTTGCAAGAGTTTATTTAGGGAAAATAAGGATCTAAATAGTATGGATTCTATTAAAGTAAATGCACCCATGCAACACTTCCTATTAGCCTTGCAATTTCTATTTAAGGAGTCACTATTCATCGAATAAGAGGTGTTATTCATGTTTCTCCTGCATATGTGCAAAAAATAGTACCTCATATTATTATTCATTAATTATAAAAAAATTATAAAAAATACTACCTCCTATGATTTCTACTTATGACGAGATGACATGTGTCACTCTCATTGCTTATATCGTCTAAAAAATTGAACAAAATTTTTGATAAGATTTTCGACTAATCATGGTATGATACGTGTCACTTCCACATGTTGTTATCGTCTAAATAATTGAAGAAGATTTTCGACCAATTATGATGTGACATGTGTCACATCCACATGTCTTTATCGTCTAAATTATTGTAAAATATTTCCGATAAGATTTTCAACCAATTATGATGTGACATGTGTATTTATCAGCAAAAATCAAATAATCTGGAATTGGCTATAAAAGTATCATATATGTCTCATTTTATATTCACACTATTTACAAATCACTTGCTATTCTACCCGTAAACATATTTCTTTAAACACTTCTTCACATTCCCACATAAGTAAGATGAATCCTTTCAATTTTGACGATATTTTCAGGAGGAGGCGACAACAACGCTGGCAAAATGCCAAAATTGCTAATGCCTTCATCACTGACGCGGTCATGGTAGCTGTAGCATTTGATGATTTTGATGAGACACCTCGCCGCCATCCAAATCAACCAAGGCTGAGGGAGTCAAGGGGACATAATCTGATGGAAGATTACTTCATCGAACGCCTTATCTTCAATGAGCAAGATTTTCGTCGGAAGGTTCTGAATGAGCACGAAATTATTCAATCATATCATGAAAAAACTCTACTACCATGACCAATTTTGGCATCAAAGAGCATATGCCACTGGAATGCAAGGATTTTTCCCCCAACAAAAAATGATCCGTGCTCTTCGAATGTTAGCGTACGGCTCAATCGTAGATCAGTGTGCTGAAATCATAATGATGGGGCAATCAATAACAGTAGAATGCATAAAGAAGTAGTGCACCCAAGTCTACATGCATTATAAAGACGGTTACCTCCGCGATCCAGATACAACAAACATCACTCAACTTTAAGAAATGCCAAGCAGTGGGGAATTCCTAGTATGATCGGAAGACTTGACTGCATGCACTATGAATGAAAGAACTGCCCAACAGCTTGGCATGGGTTATACTCAGGGTGAAAGACTCGTCCCACTATAGTCTTAAAGGCAGTGGACTCATGCGACACGTGGATATGAACTTCTTCGGGGTGCCTGGAGCACAAAATGATATTAACGTGCTCTACTAATTGGATATCTTCGATGTGCTCCTTGCCGAAAGAAGCATGCACGCAACTTATAAAATCAACGGTATGAAGTACCATAACACATATTATCTAGCTGATGGAATATATCTGAGGTACTCCTTATTAGTCAAAACAATTTCCAATCCCCATGAGCTACCATAGAAGCTATTCACAAATAAACATGAGGCATATTGCAAAGATGTGGAGAGATGCTTTGGCATCTTACAATTTCGTTGGGGAATTATTCATCATGCAACTCGGTATCACTACACAAAAAAATTAAAAATAATCATGTTAACTTGCATCATAATGCATAACATGATTGTTGAGGAAGAATTTGTGGATGACAAATTTGAAAGAGAGTGCTTTCACAGTTTATGATGGGCCAGTGGATCAACATGGAACCGAATTCCTTTTGAGCCAGTTGAAAGAGATGGACAGAATGAACGTTTTTTGTGTCCGTATTGTAGATCTCTAATCTGTTTATATCCATAGAGAGCTTCAGAAGGATTTAGTGAAGCATAACTGTTTTATTGAAACCGATGCACAACTCTAAATATGTTGTTTTAATATTATGTGTTTGCATTTTATGTTGTTTGATTTTAATTTACTATGTTTTAATGTAATGTGTTTGAATTTTAACTAAACAAAGAAAGTGCGTTTTTATTTTTGAAAAATTAAATTACACAATGACAAGTCAAACCTAGATTTATTATGAAAACAAAACTATTGAAAAAGTGGGAAACAACAATTTGAAAATGCTTCCTCGCTATCTTCTTTATCTACTTGCTTAAGTTTTCTATTTTCCTCTTCATGAAATATTTTTTTGAGTTTGGTCCATAGCCTCCATATCTATTGTCATAATCCTTGTTTCTTCCGCTAAAGCTCTCAATTTGTAGTCTTTCTCTTGAAGTTTGAGTTGCTCTTTGTGTCAAGTAAGCTCACTATCATTATTTGCTTTTTGCCCAGCGAGCCAAAAATTTTAATTAGCCACAATACTTTTCAAAACCTCATTGCATATCTCATTGTAGAAGTCATGATTCCCCCCCCCCCCCCCCCCCCCCCCCGTCTTTTTTTTTCCTTAGCCGCCTTCACTCCCATTTGTCTAAGCGGACTAGAGGGACCTTGAAGGTTACTCTGTGGTGTTGCAATCACTTCATCCTCATCCAAATCAATGGTGAGATGCATTTCGCTAATGGGAGGAGTAGCTTTGATGTTGGGATGGTAAGAATGTGGAATACTAGTTTCGACGGAGATAAAATAAGGATGCTTCTTGACATCTTCCCAACACTCAAAGTTCATAAACTCTTTCTTCTTTTTTGACACAAACCATGATTGAGCTTCTCTTAAACTAAAAAAAATAACGAATTTCTATGTCACAATAATATCAAATAAAATGGAGTTGACAACATTTATTTCAGAAAATCAAATAAAATGGAGATGATCAACTTAATTAAGGACTTACCTCATCTAGAAAATTTAAGCCGGATTGTGGATTCCTTCGTGCGAAACTAAGAGCATCACCTCAAAGTTTCAAGTTTGGCTTCAACTTAGTATAACGAAAAGAAATCACATTTTTGGGTCCTAAGCTCCGGCCTCGATTCACCATGAGTCATCTCCCATTTTCCTTATATTCAGCATAATCTTTTTCCCACAATTTGTCGGCCTTTTGTTTGGAGCCAGTGAGAGGATCAATACTATGACGACAATAAGAAATGAACAATTGTACATCTTCAAATAGAAGCCAATTGGTAGACATTTTTGCAAAAACTCAAATGAATGAGAGGAGATGGAGGGAGATGATAAATTTTCTATGCACAAATTGGTGTGTGATGTGAATAAAATGAATGTAGTATTTATAAAAAAAAATAGTATGGGTTATTTGTAATTCTTTAGAATTTTTTTTTAAATATTTAGGGATTTTTATGCAAATATTTGAGTTATGCTCGTTATTTACAAAAAAAAAAGTCGTTTTACTTGAATCTAGGCCGTCGGATTGAAATTCGAATCAAAACCAACTGCTCAGATTGATTTGCCCATTGGAGTGCAAGTGGAAGACAACCTTGCCTCATGGTGGGCTTGACAAGACCCACCTCAGATTACCGTAGTAATCCAGGATAAGTCTTGTGGGACCCGTATTTGATTATCTAGCACCGCCTAATGGGTACCAACTACCCTAGCACGAGCAACCCTGAATTTCTACTGATAACCTACTCAGAAAATAGAAGTTATGAACTGTCATGCCTCGTACTCTGTGGACAAAAATATAAAACTATGTAAATCTGTGAAACTATAACTGTATGCCTTTCAGTTGATTTCTATGAAATAATGCGAGTTCAAGTGTCATAAACTGAAATGAAAATGGAGGTGGTCATTCAAGTTGTTTGTCCTAATCCGAAACGACTGTATAAATGAAAAGTAAAGGTGATGGGAGCATCTAGGGTGTTTGTCCTAACCCGATCCGACAGGCTATCCGGTGATCAGTCGAATAGCTAGAGCATCGATGCAACTAAATAAATCCATCACAAAGTAAACCTCCTAATTAAAATGCTATAAAACATATTGTAAACTAAAATGAAATATTGAAATGCTGGAAAATGAACTCGCAAGCGATTTCCATCAGTCCAGGGCATGTCTGTCAATGTTTCTATCCATCTGTAATTGGTTGCTGATACGTCGTCCTGAAACAACGATTATTATTTAATAACTAATCATCAAAAATCATAATGAATAACTAAGCTTGTATATCAACGAGCATTATCGTTGAGAAGCTCGCATTCCCGAATAACGTGCTTTCCAAACTAATGACGAGCTTTAAACTAATTCCAAATTTTAATTCTTAAATTCTTTTTAGAGGCACAAGATATTCCTCGAACATTACACGATTTAAGTCGAATCGACAACCAATTCAACATTTTAATAATATTGTGAAACTGTTTAATTCATATCCAATTAACCACATGTCTTAATTTACAAAGTCAAGTTTAATTCAATAACTTCTTCGTTACATTCGGTAAATTACGAGTAAAATGGTATAAAAAATTTATCAAAATTCATCTTCGACGGAGCACCACCATGAACCACAGCCGGCGGCGGCACCTGAGACTTTTTTCGATGACCTGAACACGAAACCTTTCTTCTAGTCAAGCCCAACCATTTCTTCCAAAACATCTATGCCTAATTTTGGCCCGTTTGGGCACAGCGGCTCCCAATTCATTTTCACCGGAGATCAATTGATCTCCATGAAACCACCTGTAAATATATAATTCTACAACCTAACACATATCATCATATAGAGAAGAGAGGGAGGAACCGAACCATACCCATTTCGACGACCAACTCGTCGGAAAACCCGTCAGCCTGAAACCTAGGTTTTTGGCCGAACTTCATTTCCAAATTCTAACCAACTCTGTCCAAATCGAAGTTAGGGACCTTGGGGGAAAACATGGGTGTCCCAAGATGATCATTTCCATACCAAGAATGTCCGGTTTACTGATAGGACGGCAAAGCCTCACCGAAGCCAAGCTCGGCGGCAATTATCGTCGCCAGAGCGCCGGTCGACGTGTCTAGCCCCAAAATGGAAACTTTTTGACCAAAAAGTCCTATTTATATGTGCGAGTTACGACTAACCGATTTTGTAAAATCGTACAAAACTTTTTCTAACCATAACTTCTTCATCGTAACTCCGATTTTAACATTTGATGTGACTACGAACTCGTCTTGACAAACTCTACAACTTCCATCCAAAGTTAACCAACTTCGAAAATTCGATAAAATGTCAACTCAAAAACTCTCACTATTTACCAACGGTAAAAAAATTAACTACCTTCCTCTAATAACCTTAAATAAATCTGGAAAAGCAAATTCTCAGAACGGGATGTCACAATCTACCCCCCCCCCCAAGAAAAATTCGTCCTCGAAATTTACGCACATACTAGTAAACCACCAACGTGTACTACATTTGCATGAGCTCGTCTACCTTGCAAGTAACATCCATAACTAATAGGGGTTATCCGTAATACCTTCACCATGTATCGCTTAATTACAAAGTCTTGTTCTCCTGATCGAGAGTCTAAAACAACTACTCCCTATAAACTTGGTACATGAAATTATCTTGATACAAACTCTGTAACATAAATACCTAAAACATGTGATATTCATGCCAAACCAATTGGCAAGTACTATACATGATGTTAGCATGTTCTGTCAGTCCAACCTTCAGTTGTGGTCCTGATATTCCAACTGTCTAGATGGCGGTGTGGCTCAACCTTCTGAAGTGGCTCCTGATTGCCATTTGAATCCTGCACCTCCAGCTTATTCTAGGTGTCCCTCCACGGACACTCCCACAATAAAAGTGATCCTCATGACTACAAATGTAACCAGCTGAAGACTCAGACTGAACATTTTGAAATCGTAATATAAATGGACATCTAACTGACTAAAGCAAAACAATGATTGCAAAAAAAATCTCAATAATTCAAATAACTCTCATTCAACACACTATAAGAACTAACTCAAATATCAATAACTAATAACTATAGTGTAGTCAGTCTCATAAGAAATCACTATGATCAGCCTCGGATACGCTCAAAACTACGAGCGGACTCCAAAGAGTCAAACAGTAATCTCCAATCTCACTATAATATGGAGATAACAACTTTGCATTTCCTCCTAAGTCTGATCATGTTAGCTATACATCTATCAATGATGAAAAAGTAATCTTAATGTCAATGCATAACTTTGAGTCTTAAAACTCATTATCACCAATCTCACAATTTACGTACCACAATCCGCAAAATGAACATCGCATCCCTACTTAAGCATCAATTGCTCACATAACATATCTACTACTATCCAACGCCAAAATAATCGTTGGAAAATTGCCATAGGCTTAAGCTTATACAAAAATGTATGCCTACAAATATTTGCCTACTTGAAGTGTAAAACACTAGGGCGTTAATTTATTTACCGAGACCCATTGTCGATTTTGAATAACTTAATCACTACAAATTCCCTCGCTGTACTACCATAAACATTCTTGATTCCTTAACATTGGATATTTACCCAATGATAACTAATCAGAAGATTAGAATGATGTGAAGTCTAAAGAAAGAGACAATCCTTTAGTAGTAATCAATGATAAAGTTCTATATCCCATAAAATTGATAAACTACATCTTCATCGAAGACAATCAAAACTTATCGGAAGTTTGCATTTTCATGTATGATTCTTCTATAGACTCATGCGAGTGATGATTACTTATTTATTTGCATGATTCTCCTACATCCAGTCTAGCAACAACCCGGAGTTTGTGCCATATACAGTTAACCAAGTCATACTTATCTGTCTCTAATCCTCGCACATCCTTGCGATATACACAAATCCTTGGTGACTCTCAAACTTAGTGGTCCCTAGCTGTACAGGCGTAAAATGCACAAGTCTGATCCAGAATCTTGATATCAACATCTTTACCCTCAGGAACCCTTGTGGTTCATAACAAGGATAATTACATTTCTGAAGGGTTGCACATATCTTGAAACACCTTTATAGAGGAAAAGCGTATTCACGGCAGAAAAAATGAACACAACCAATTCTTGCAGAAAGTTGAGTAGAAAATTTCAAGGTTAATCCCAACAAACAAAACTGAATTAATAGAAATACAAGATAGAGAATGAGTCACCAATACTAATAACAATTTGAAACTCCCCGCATGACGAGTTGACTACATGGGGTTTACCCAAATATAATCTCGATCTGGCTGTTCCCCACTGTTAGTGATATCAATGAACAATGATCAACTCATACGTGAGTGGACGAATTTAAATCGCTAACATCAACCTAGAATTTGCTGAAATTCAAGGCGGCTACAATCACGATCTGATCGAACTCCTTACTATAGTTAAAGGAGAAAAAATGCAATTCAACTACTACCTTTCCACTCTACGTAATCACATCAAGCAGAAGATCAAACGCCTGCAATGAAGTAAATAGTATACACTCACGGTTGTTTTAAGTCTAGATGAAGACATCGCCAAACATGGTAAAACGTAAAATTCCCAACTAATGACACAACTCCCAATGTGCACGACTAGCCGGAGCACTACAAAACACGGCGGTAGTGCTCCCCAAAGAGACATCAATTTGATTCTCCTGGTTGGTATCTACACACAACAAACCCAAGTGAAAACCAAATCAAGAGGAAGAGCGCTTCATGAAATTACTTTAAACACCAACAATAGTTCAAACAAAAAAGATGGTGGCAGGTGAGATAGTTGGGTCAGGTCGAAGCGACAAGAGTTGAGCCAAAGGCAAACATGTGGCTAAAAAAAACATATTCTTGATAATTATAAAATTCCCAAAACTATTAGAGGATCAACTTGACCTCTGCAATAAACTTCATTTTTAATTTCACGATTATGCCATATCCTCGATACCCTATTTATACTGTCCACAACAACGAGACTACAACTTTTTCACGATGAAAAAGGAAGTACATTACCCGTAACACTACAAGTCGAAGGCACCAAAATCACTGAAATCACAAACTTGAGGGTTAATGAATTAGAAGTTTAACCACTGTGGGCAAACTCGATTATCAAATGTATTCCCAAGAAAACTTTACTTCCCAAAGTTAACATCACAACACCTCGTGTTCTCATACTCATGACTCATATCAACAAATAGATCTCGAATGTAGAAACAAACAAAACAAGTATTGGAAAAAGGTTTGTTGATATTCAATTCACTAAGGGGAAAAAATCTGAAATGTTGCATCACACCTCAAGAGCCACTTCGTAGGTACAAAGAAACAAGCTCCCTGACTTGCCATGTATCTCCTATTTCTCGTTGGATAAAATATAAAAATAGCTAAGAATAAACCTCACGCAATTAGGAGGAAATTAGAACGAATGCAAGTACCCAAACTTTCACACTCGAAGTAGAATCAAAAACTCACATATGACATACTAAGGATTCTCAAGAAGAAGAAAAAAGGCAAAACATCATGAGATACTAAGGGTGGACGTATACCATTTTCTTGACCTACACGACCACGCCAATACGATAAATTCCTCAAAGGTCAACCTCAAATCTCGACTAACATCTAAATTAAAGTTACAAAATGATAATTATACAAGACTAGTACCAAATCTCATAGTGCTAATATCATAGTCCCAATAGTTTGTACGTAGTGATACTCAAGTTTCCTTCATAAGACAAAGACGCAACACAAATGGTTAATACCTTCTTGTTTTCTACAAACGTGCCGAAGAAGAAATCGGGCGCCTGAATGAAGAGTGGTATGTAATCATGATGGTGAGGTACCCGACGTGCTGGCATATTCACTGAATGGACACAAACATGAGGTGGCGGTGGAAACAAAGAGTTCACAATATTGCTCAATCAATGTAAGGCAACTTGTCCAAACTTGACTTCACAGTTTCATATAACGTGGGAAATGCCTATGCACTTCCATAAATATGATACGTGAAAAACAACAATAAAAACTCAACGCTCAAACTGCGATGCATACAACTCCCTCTAAAGGTTAAAAAGGTGACTCGTCGTCAAAACTACTGACTGACGAGTGCAGATGCTAAAGTTGTCGATCACGTCCACGAGGCATGACACTTAAGGAACAACATATTCGAAATATTACCCTATATCATCGATGACAATAATACCCGATGGCATACGATGAGTCCACTGCAGTCGGACCATCTCACTCTAAGCATCACTAACAATATAAGATTATCAACATGATCTGAAAACCTAACGCTCTGATACCTATTGAAAAAAGACCCACCCCAGATTACCATAGTAATTTAGAATAATTCTTGCGGGATCCGTATTAGAGTATCTAGCACCGTCTAATTGGTACCAGCTACCCTAGCATGAACCTGAACTTCTACGGAGAACCTACTGGAAAAACAAAAGTTGTGGACTGTCATGCCTCATATTTTGGACGGTCATAACTTCAATCAGCTAGCCTGCAAACTGGGCAATATAAAAGAAAGGGCCCAGGGAAAGGCATAAAAACATAAAACGTTAGAGTGAGTGGACCAAAATAAAAAAATTTGTAAATCTGTAAAACTGTAACTGTGTGTATTTTCGTTGATTTCTGTGAAATAATGCGAGTTTAAGTGCCATACATTGAACTGCAAATAGAGATGGTCATTTAGTGTCACATACGGAACGACTATATAAATGAAAAGCATAGGTGATGGGAGTGTCTAGAGTGTTTGTCTTAACCCGAGACGATCTGGGTTGAGCAGGGTGTTTGTCCTGACCTGGTCCGACCGGCTATTCGGTGGTCAACTGAATAGCTAGAGCATTGATGCAACTAAATAAAACCATCACAAAGTAAACCTCCAAATTAAAATGCTCTAAAACATAGTGTAAATTAAAATGAAATATTGAAATGCTGAAAAATGAACTCGCAAGCGACTGTAAAAATAAAATGGTCCACTCATAGTATTATGCCATTATTTCCATCAATTCAGGACATGTGTGTCGATATTTCTATTCGTCTGTCACTGGCTGCTAATACGTCATCCTAAAACAACGATTGTTATTTAATAACTAATAGTCAAAATTCATAATGAATAACTAAGCTTGTATACCAACAAACATTATCGTCGAGAACCTCGCATTCTCGAATAACGTGATTTCCAAACTAATGATGAGCTTCAAACAAATTCCAAATTTTAATTCTTGAATCATTTTTAAAGTCACAACATATTCCTCGAACGGTACGCGACTTGAAATCAAATCGACAATCAATTCAACATTTTAATAATATCATAAAATTGTTTAATTCAAATCCGATTAACCACACGTCTTAATTAACAAAGTCTAATTAAATTCAATAACTTCTTCGTCACATTCAGTATGTAATTACAAGCAAAACGGTATAAAACTTTCCTCAAAATTCATCTTCGACGGAGCGCCGCCGTGAACCACTGCCGGTGGCAGAGCGCCTCCGACAACCTGAACACCAAACCCTTCTTCTAGTCAAGCCCAACAATTTCTTCTAAAACACTTATGCCTAATTCCAGCTCATTTGCCTAGAATCGGGCATGAAACCATTCGACCCTAAATAACTCCAGCGACGTATCTTAACCGTTGACCCATCATGGAGCTCAAGGCGGGTCACTTTTGACTCGCCATGACGTGGGGAGAAAAATCTCCCAACCCTCGCCGGCCAAAACTAATGGGAATGCCATCCACGGCGGTGCCCGATTCATTCTCGACAGAGATCAATCAATCTGCAACCTTATTACCGCATGATACCTCGACACTGTTGATGCCGCCGCCTTCATCGGCCTCTCCAACACTTTCTTCGCATAATTGCCACCAAATGAGAAGACTCTCAGCCCCACGCCACCAGGCTAAAATGCACCGTCGTCACCAGCTTAGAGATTAGGGAAGTTAGGGAGAAGACCATTGGCATGGTGGTGGAAGGTATGCCAGAGAGCAGTCGGACTCGGAGACGGCAGCAGAGGCTTTGAGATTTTATGGAGGCGGCAACGAAAATGAGTATGGTCACTGTGTCATATGAGGTCAGCGATGGCATCAGTTGTCATCTCGAGAGAGGAGGAACTTGGTGATCTCATCTGTTGTAGAAGATCTGGAATTGAGGGCATCATACGTGTTTTAGCAGAGCCATTCTAAAACATTTCATTTGATTTGCATAACAAAGCATTTAATTGACTTGTTACGAGACATTTAATCCGTTCACTATTTCTTGGATGTGAAGAGGTCGAGATTTGAACTTGGGCTGCCGGACTCTGACGGGTTTTAGCAGAGGCTTTGAGGTATAGGTGCTCATAGTAGAAATTTGGTGCCCAATCAAATTCATTTACCTTTATTGTCCAGAGCAGCAATGTTCGTTATTTCTTTCAGGTGATCAAGCGAACGAATTGACTTCTTTTTTTTATGGTTAAACCCATTTATCCTCTACCTCACCGGCTACTGCTTCAGCCTTCAACACTTTTTTTGTTGTTCCGCGCGTGTAAAGTGCATAGGTGGCTCAACTAATCCAAGTATTGCTGCACTGAGCACCATAGTCGTTGCCCACATTTTCTCTCTACACTATGACCAAATTACCATAAGCATCGTTACTCGGAGTACAATAGATGTTGCCGCTCCTTCTCAACTAAACTAATATTGCTCTTATTTCTCTGGTCTTATGGTCTTCAATTCTCAAAGATGATAAGGCCAAGTCTAATAATTGTGTCAAAACTCTACATATACAGCAAACAGTAATATTTGATCCAGAAAAAAACGTATTTGGGTCTTCTAGTGGTTATGTCAAAACCACGTGGTTGACATATCAAAATACGTGGATGACCATTACAAACTAAATAGTCAGATTTGAAATACTTGGCTAGTATTTGGGTCTTCTAGTGGTTATCTCAAAACCACGTGGTTGGCATATCAACCTACGTGGATGACCATTGCAAACTGAATAGTCAAATTTGACAGACTCGGCCAAACACACACACACACACACACACACACACACACACACACACACACTCTCTCTCTCTCTCTCTCTCTCTCTCTCTCTCTCTCTCTCTCTCTCTCTCTCTCTCTCTCTCTCTCTCTCTCTCTATATATATATATATATATATCTATATATATATATATATCAAGAAACCAATTGACTTCGACAACCCACAGTCTTGAAGACGACCAGAGCCTTGAAGGAAAGCTCATCGTCTTGTCGTTGCACCTGACCACTGGAGCAAAGTTTAACTGAGGAAGGTGGGTTCCTAAATCTAGAAATTGTAACATTTGAGAGGGTTGCTTGTGTACTCCATTGCTTCACTATGCCATATATCCCAAAATTGAGCAAGGGAGTCTTGTTGTTTTCTTTTCCTTTACTGGTAATGAAATTTGGGTAAATGAGTTTGTGGGCTGCAACATCTTTGTGTTTCTTTGGCAATCTTTTATGATTTAGAGTAGTTTGGATTTCCTTTGGAAATCTTTTATGATTTAGAATATTTTGCATGAAGAATCTCCCTCGGGGATTGTGATGGTGAAATCTATGAATCTGGAAACATGATTGTATTTTGAGGTTGTTCTTCAAAGTTTTGAGTGAGTTTTTCATTATAACTTGAAAAATGGAATTATCAGCTTCATTTAGTTGGTGTCGAAAGATGAGAAATGATAAAATTTTAGGTTTCATTTTTATGCATTTTTGGAGATTCGATAGATAGCATATCCACTAGAATGAAAAGTTCATGAAAATGTCATTCTCCATGTCAGCCTTAAAATTTTAAATTTAACAAAAAAATTTGACTACATCGACTTGGCTTAAGCAATACAAAGTTGGCAGATGCCAAAGTGGCGAGGTCAAGCTGGGCAACATATGCCATGAGGAGAGGTCGGAAGCTTCTCTTAAGAAACTCAAGCTTAATTACAGTGATGTTATAATTGTGATGAAGGAACCCTGCATGTGAAGGCCCATGTACTACTAAAAAAATGATATAAGGACCCCACATTTTTTTAAAGATATACAATGAACTAGAGTGTCGTTAAAAACTTTCGAGGACACATTTATACTACAATAAAGCGAAGTGTCTCTTTGGTGTCATGCCTCACAAAATTTCAAAATACCGAGAAATCCAAACCAAATTAGTAATTACAAATGTCGAAAATGTTTAAGGAGATTTATTCTCCGTAATTTTTGGTGTGTGTCTTGTCCTAATTAGATACAGATTAGTCTAGATAGAGATACAGATAACTCATATTTATAGGGATATTGATTGTAACAGATTGTATCAGCTTATATATAAGGCATTCTATCAATGAAAAAGTTACAGTTTTCAGTCTATCAATTATTCCTCTACAACAAGTTATCAGGCACGCTCTGAGTTAATAGTCAGCTATCACAACAAAGAAAGAAAGAAAAAACTAAGCCTTCTACCTCCGGCAACCCTAGCTTCCACCGTCGGCAGCCCATGTTTCCACCGTCGACAGTCATCCTTCACTGTCGATCTCCACCGTCGATCTCCACCTCACTAATTCCAGCGATCCTCCTTGTGAAGCACACGCTCCAATGAACCTCCCGACTTTGACAAAATTGCTCCACTTCCAAAGAACCGTTTCAGACGAGTTCTTCCTTAATGTCGTCCAACTTTTGTATCGGTTATACCGAGTATAACACCAATCGAGGTAAATTTTCAAAACCGTCGATATTTAGATCTAGGAATAAAACTTACTTCCTACAAAATCCTAGATCTTAGGATTGTGATTTATAACTATTGCATATCTATACCCTAGTTCCTATGAACTTATATCCATAGAGTACGAGTGGCGATCATGGGAGAATAACGATTTAGAAAAAGAAAAGAAAGAAAGAGAAATCAATCCTAGGTGATGGTTAATCACGATTCCTAGGTGTGGTTTTTGAGCCACAATTTATTGATGATCTATTTTGTGACTATACATCATGGATCAGATTCTTATTCATTAAACTTGATGTTAGTGATCGTAGTTTTTTGATCGATACTAACAAAATCTCTTTGTATTTTGTAGATAAGTTTGGATGAGCCGATCAGGCCAGAGTTCGACATCCTTAATCTTCAAGGAAAGGAATATCATCGTTGGGTCTCCGATGTGGTTAACATATTCATAAAAAAAAGACTCGGCAACCCACTAGGCCAAATATTATTCCATCATTAGATGAATCAAAAGATCAAGCCCTCATGTTTTTAAGGTGTCATATTCATTCAATTTTCAAGAAGCAGTACTTAAAGAAAACAAATCCCCTGCATTTGTGGGATGCTTTGAAGCAACACTTCGATAATGTGGATGATGCATAACTTCCTGAGTTGACTGTGAGATGGCACCCTCAGGCTTCTGGATTTTCCAAAGATCTAAGATTACAATCAAGTGATGTTGGATCTGCAGTCTGAGTTGAGCTTCTGTGTGGTGGAAAAATCTGAGAAACACATGATAGAAAAGTCATTGAATACCTTCCCAATCTCTATGAGCACTCTTACTTATCAGTACCAGATCGAGCACGAACATGGGAGGATCCTTACCTTGAGTGATCTCATCAATAGCCTAACCAAAAAGGAAAGGCATCATGATGTCATCCTCAATAATAACTCCAGACAGGCTGGTACTAAAAATCTTGAGAGTTACCAAAATTGAGGAAAGACCCGTAAGGACAAAAGTTACGTTTGTTCAGAATCCTACAATCATGGCGGACCAGCTCCATGAGGCGGGTGATTCATCTTAAACCAAGCATTTAATTAAAAACTTAATCAAACACAAATACAATTAAAACCCTTCTTTGTTGATGTAGCATTGGTGAGCAGGGATCGTTCTTAACCGGGGATTGAGGGTGCATGCATAACTATGCTAAGGTTGTTTAGGGGGGTGCAAGATTGTTGGTTTTAAGTTTCCTATGAAATAAAACAAGAATATGGTTAGATACATATCAAGAAATCACAAGTTCTAACATGTTTAAACTCATAGACAAGCAAACAATCAAGAACACATAATCCTAGCATGCATCTACCCGAAAATAAGTTCCTTAATTTATTATTTACACGTTGATCATCACATCTAGTTACCTAGCTGATTATCCCATCTTTGTTTAAGTCCTATGAAATTTCTAGGTTAATTAAAACACATACACATGCTTACATCGAATTAGAGAGCAACCAAATCATCTAGTTAACTTCCTAACTCAATTTTATCTTGATTAATTCGGTGGAACATGCTAGGGTGAACCAAATCATCTAGTGTCATCCTAAACAAGTTTCAGAGCATTAAGAACTTAGTAAGCAAGCATACATGTTCGAATCCAATCTAAAACACATGGAAGAGCTCAAAACAAGTCAGAAATAATCATATTTACACTAAAACATTAGTCTTTTATTACAAAGTCTCGAAAAACCAATATAAACCGAAAATAAATACAAAGAGGCCATGTTACACTTTTTTCTCCGAGGTAGTCTCTCTCCACAAGCTCCAAGCGCACGTCCCTTTGTTGGTGATGGTGAATGCAAGATTCCAAGGCCAAATCTAGCACAAGTAGGCTCACGGGTGAATGAAGGATTATTTGGAAGGTGGTGGAGATGGTATTTCGGTTTAGGGAGAGGCTGATCTTAACTAAGTATGAGAGGAGTTAGTGTTTGGACAAGAGTTCAGCTCTATGATGTGTGTTCCTCATGAATGAGTCGAGCTCCCCTTTATATAGGAGAAGGGTAGGGTTTTTCCTACCAAAACAAGACCTTCCATATTAAAATCGGGGAAATCTGATCAGTTGTAGTAAAACGCGTTTTTCCGGAGTTCCAGATCTTACAAAATTCTGATTCTTGTTTCATTAGAAAGCTTATTCAAAGGGCTATAAAATCCATATAAGGAACGCTATATTTGGAATTGAATTGGATTTACTATGGATTTTAGAAGTTAAGTGAAATTGAAACTATAACATAGCCACTCGGCCTGTGATCCTCACCGTAATCATCGTCTTATCATGATCTTCACATGCAGAAATTTCCCTCAGGGAACTATCAGTGATATGGTACTGGATGCCTCACAAGGCATCTCATATGTGTGTAACAATATTGCTGAATATGGAGGTGATCCTAATAGGTAATAGTATTATTTATTTTCATATGTATTTTTGTTTTATGAAATTATGCAGATTACGCTATTGCTAAATTTAGTGTTTCCCATGCTATGTTTGTGCAGGGTTTACGTGATGGGAGAGAGCAGTACATGGAGTCTTTCGCAGATAAAGGCTTACTTTGGTATTGTGTTTGAACACTTGAAAAATCTTCCACTCAAGTTTATATACTGTCTTTGAACACTTGTTATGTTTAAAATGTGAAATTGAGGATTTGTGATTGATTAATTGATATGTTATTGAATATGTTCTGGTTAATGGTATATGTAATTTTAAAATTGGCGTTTTAATTAGCATGTTATTGGCAATGGCAATGTGCCGTCACAAAAATTTTGCATCCAATGACAACAGTAAATCATCATCACAAATTTAATGCCGACAAATTTTGGCGCGAAAAAAATTGAAATTGAAATTCAAAATTAATGCGATAGCAAAGAGCCGTCACAATATTTGGCAGGAAAATTTGGCTCCAGAATTTTGTGCCATATTTATTTTTTAAAATTTAAAATTAAAACTTTAGCAACGGCATTATTTAGTCACAACATTTCCAATAGCGATGGAACTAGCTATTGCTAATAGAGCACCAAACTCACGGAACTGTTGGCAACACTATGCGCCATCGCTGAATCCTCTAGCGACGGTGATTTGCCTTCACTATGAACATTAGCGACTACACCAATTACGACAGCGCAGTTCCCGTCGCCTAGACGTCGCTAAAGCTCTTTAGCGACGAAAAACGACAGTTTTGCGATAGCTCATCGCTGTTTCAAAAGCAAATTTTTTATAATGTAGGTTTTAAAGAGAGTACTAGACCACTTTCGTTTTAGTGTTCAATTTCGCTCAACATCTCCCAAGTGATGGCTCGACCGGCTAGCGGATCCCCATCAAATACTCAAGGTGTTGAACGTCGTCAAATACGTGGTGAATGCGACCGAGTACTAACCCTAGCTTGTGAGTCATTATACCTCATTCGCCATGCCTCGTGTGCGCCGACCTCAATCTGTAATCCAAGGTAAAAGTTTCCTAAGAAGGTTAGTAGTACCTTTAAGTTTCAAATACTAGCAATACATTGAATTTCTACACTTGTCATTCATCACTAAGTTATGCGCAATAAGGTTTGTGGCATCTAACCGAACATGTTTTGGTTCTTGAGCCTTCAATTCAATATGGGTGTGAGTTGTGTTTTTCGCCTCTGTGATATAATATAAGATTAATATGTGAATCCATTCTCCCCGTGTCAAAGGCTATTAGTATCACGATTATAGATTTTCGAGTACATTCTTAATACGCTAGTTGAAATTTACGCCGATTATGGTGGTAGAACCTCTTGCTACACTTTCATTTTCTTGGGATGACTTGCGATTCGATGTGAACTATGTGATTTAAGTTATGAGAAACCTGATTGAGCAACTGTGGTTCTCAATTTATTTATGAACTTGTCATATTTGAAGTGTGGATCGTTTTACAGGATTTGGTTGATCTTGAAATTACGGGGAGGTTATGTCAAATTTTTGATAAATTTTATGAGCTATATCAAGTCGTGTATAATAAAGGGAGTGACGACATCATCGTTAGTGATTGCACTAACACCTCACAAGTCAAAAATTAGCATCGAGTTAGTAATTTAGTAGCTATGTCGGTGAGTCATTGTGCTCAAAGTCCTTGCCTTCATCATGCTCCATTTCTCGGTCTCTTTAATTACGTTCAGCTTCTAGCTTGGCGTGATATATTAATCTTTCGGACCTTTAGTTCGCGTCTAAACTTTCCAGCTTCAAGTGTCATATTTGACGAACTAAACAGATTTCTCAATCCATAATAGGGATCCCTTCGGGGACATACGATAAAATTGGAATGATATAGAGAAGATTAGATGGCCCATGTGCAAGGAGTACACGCATAAATCGATAATTGGTCCTAGTGTGTAAAGCTACTTGATGTATGTTATCAATACTCATATGCTAATAGAGGACTTGGGGTGTGCTGTGCATACATCTTTAGTGAAAGTGTTTTGTTCTCATTCCGTTCAGCTTCGCTTAGTTCAGTTGTTTGTTAATTCTTTTCGCTCTGTCATGTTGTCATCATTAAATTTTATGTCATTCCATCTTGTCATGTTGTACTCACAACAATGTGTCCCAAGATTATTTACCGATCTTTCTGATTTTGAGAGTATCATTGTCGTAGATGCCAAAATTCATTGTCGTACCAGCATAGCTACATCGAGACCCTGGAACAGCCTTATGATTGTCGTATATAACCATTTTGGTGGAGCAGTCGTTTGTAGCTTCGACTAATTATGCTTCATTCTAGTTGAAGTTTCGCTTGGTTTCATTCACTTTCTTTTGTCCCTTCCATTTTGTTACCTTAAGTTCCTCGATTTTGTTCATCAAGGAGATTCAATCGTTTTAACCAAAAAATTTATTCTCGATTAGGTCACTTCAGTGTGTTCTATTTCGTTTAATTTTTTATGCACGTGGAGTTCTCTCGAACCAGAAGTACATGAAGTATTCGAGATATGCATGTATATGTATAAGATTCATTTACATTGAGATTGTTGTATCTAACCACACCAGTTTTTTTCAAATATGGTTGTTACAAACGTGTCTTTCTCATGTTCTACCTACGTTAATTTTTAATTAGTGATTGATTCATGTTAAACCAAGCATTTAATTAAAAACTTAATCAAACACAAATACAATTAAAACCCTTCTTTGTTGATGTAGCATTGGTGAGTAGGGATCGTTCTTAACCGAGGATTGAGGGTGCATGCATAACTATGCTAAGGTTGTTTAGGGGGGGTGCAAGATTGTTGGTTTTAAGTTTCCTACAAACTAAAACAAGAAGATGGTCAGATACATATCAAGAAATCACAAGTTCTAACATGTTTAAGCTCATAGAAAAGCAAACAATCAAGAACACATAATCCTAACATGCATCTAGCCAAAAATAAGTTCCTTAATCTATTATTTACACGTTGATCATCACATCTAGTTACCTAGCTGATTATCCCATCTTTGTTTAAGTCCTATGAAATTTCTAGGTTAATTAAAATACATACACATGCTTACATCGAATTAGAGAGCAACCAAATCATCTAGTTAACTTCCTAACTCAATTTTATCTTGATTAATTCGGTGGAACATGCTAGGGTTAACCAAATCATCTAGTGTCATCCTAAACAAGTTTCAGAGCATTAAGAACTTAGTAAGCAAGCATACATGTTCGAATCCAACCTACAAACACATGGAAGAACTCAAAACAAGTCAGAAATAATCATCTTTTACACTAGAACATTAGTCTTTTATTACAAAGTCTCGAAAAACCAATATAAACCGAAAATAAATACAAAGAGTCCATGTTACACTTTTTGCTCCGAAGTAGTCTCTCTCCACAAGCTCCAAGCGCACGTGCCTTTGTTGGTGATGGTGAACACAAGATTCCAAGGCCAAATCTAGCACAAGTAGGCTCACGGGTGAAGGAAGGATTATATGGAAGGTGGTGGAGATGGTATTTCGATTTAGGGAGAGGCTGATCTTAACTAAGTATGAGAGGAGTTAGTGTTTGGACAAGGGTTCGGCTCTATAATGTGTAATCCTCATGAATGAGTCGAGCTCCCCTTTATATAGGAGAAGGGTAGGGTTTTTCCTACCAAAACAAGACCTTCCATATTAAAATCGGGGAAATCTGACCAGCTGTAGTAAAACGCGTTTTTCTGGAGTTTCAGATCTTGAAAAATTCTGATTCTTATTTCATTGGAAAGCTTATTCAAAAGGATATAAAATCCATATAAGAAACGCCATATTTGGAATTGAATTGGATTTACTACGGATTTTTGAAGTTAAGTGACCTGGCTGCCTTGTTTTCTTCTTCTTCAAGGAAAAGCAAATCTTCATATCTTCAAATCTTGCATTCCTTATTCCCTAATAATTCTTGGCCGAATCTAGCATATTCTTGCACATATTTTGGCCCTCAAATCAGGTCTGAAAATTTATATAATATCTCCCAAAATTCGTCCATTATATGCTCCATATATTCCGCCATATTTGCTCTTTCCTGGGTCGCGCAGGAGAAATGTCTTCATCTTTTTGTCCACCATTTTGGTATCCATTTCATTTGGCATTTGGTTTCCAATTATTGACACCATATGGGAATGCATTTTAGTAACCATTTGAAGACCATTCCTCGGACCATTTCTTCTCTGGATTTAGGAACTTTTTTCCTTAGTCCGCTTTTAGCTCCGAAACGCCTCCTTTATTATTTCTTCCTTTATTTCTACCTAAAAATATAAAGTAAGTTAGAAACATATTTACTAAGCATAAAACAAAGTTAAATGTAGAGAGAAAGACATTAAGAATCAAACATAAAATGCGTAGATCAGCGGGAGAGAAGTGTGTGGACGTGGCCGAGGCCGCAGTGACTTAGCGTAGAGATCAAAACACCAACTCCAATAAGAACCAGACTGGTTCTCGTAATGATGGACAAAGGCATTTCAATTCTGAAAAATTCACCTGCTACTGGTGTGGTTCAACAAAGCATATGCACAAGCAGTGTCATGCTAGCAAAGAAAACCAGAACATCTACAAGAGGCACAAGCAGTACTTGGCTCAAGAGTCCAACTTTGCTGGAGATTTTGATATGGATGCTGATACTAATCTCGTGATTGCAAATGACAAGAAGATGGACCTAGTTACTCCGAATTTTGAATAGCATATGTCAAAGGCATAACCTTTGTAATATATTCAAGATTTTTGTTTGTTTTTGGCTTGTTTTTCTGCTATTTTTTTAGACTATTGTCTTGGTCTTAATTTCATTTTTGAATAAGAACATCTATGATGTGAATTTTCTAGTTGGCAAGTAATGAAATTTTCTCTATTTTTCGGTAATTGAAAGTTTGAAGAATGTTATTTCACTACCCATTCTGTGTATGGTTCAATATTTATAATTTTATATGATTCTTCTCGACCCGTCGAAGGCTTTGTTTTGGATTGACTTTTGCATTTTTCGACCCGTCGAGGATTTCCTCAACCCATCGATTGATTGCTTTTGTCTCTGTTTATGTCCCATTTCGACCCGTCGAGAATACTATTCGACCCTTCGAGGATAGATATCGGAAAATCGATATCGATTTTAGGTTTCCTTCAACCTGTCAACATATTTGTTAGACTCGTTGAAGGGATGCTTCTGGACATATTTTTTGACCCATCGAGACTTTGTATAGGAAAATCAAATTCCATTTTGGTTTTCTTCAACCCGTCGGGAGACTTACTCGACCCGTCGAAGTTTATATGTAGTTTGTGGTATTTTTGATGTATCTTACATCGATTTTTCTTAGAAAAAGATCATAAAAATTTCGGCACCAGAAGGACCAACCTGGAATTCTGTACCAGATGTAGTTTTACATCGGTTTCTGTCATGCCATATCAGCACTCAACAAGGATCACATTCAAATCTTTAAGTGTTTACTTAAATTGTCCACTTGGTCTTTAGTTCAAAGTCCTACTTATTTACATTGTTTTTGTAGATTCCTCAAGGAGAGATTGAGTTTCTTGCAGAAAGTGGTACTACCCACACTATTTTGAAGAATAGAAAACTGTTTGCGAATCTTTTTTCATACAAATCCTCAGTGACTACTATGATAGGTGCATTGCCAGTTATTCAAGGGCATGGTTCAGCAGAATTTTTGCTACCTCATGGTACAAAATTGTTTATCATTGATGCCTTATATGCGCAAAAGGGCAGTTGTACCTTGCTAAGTTTCAAGGATATTCGCGCAAACGGTTTTTACTTGGAAACATATTATGAGAATTGACAAGAACTATTGTGTATCACCTCTATTGAATGTGGTCGTAAGCATTTTAGAGAAGTTTTCAGCTATTCGTAGTGGTTTATATCTAACTATGGTTATGATTATTGCATCTAATGCCATGACTCACACGACTTCGTGTGACTCCAAATCATACAAGCTTTAGCATTTTCGATTGCAACACCCAGGTCATGACATGATGATCAAAATATTGAAAAACTTTCATGGTAATCCATTCTTCAGGGTGAAGAAGCATGCAGGAATACCTAAATTCATTGGTTTAGATGGGGCGAATGAGACTACTCCTCTCAATCTTGGCTCGGTCTCCAAGACGAGTACAGCACAATCTCGGCAAAGTACTATTGTGGCGTCGTGCATTATCCCACTACATTCATATGTTACAATCTCTGATACACATTGCTTGTTTTGCAAAGCTTGTTCTTTAACAAAGTTACAGGCACATCATTCTTTTGTGGTTGACAACACCAATAATATTTTATTCTTATAAAGGATCCAAGGTGATATTTGTGGACCTATCAAACCGGGATACGGACCATTTAAATATTTCACAGTTTTGGTGGATGCATCAATGTGATGGTCATACGTTGCTTTGCTATCCATAAGGAATGTTGCATTTGCAAAACTCCTGGGACAAATTATTAAGCTTCGGGTTCACCACCCGGATCATCTGATCAAGTCTATTAGATTGGACAATGTAGGAGAGTTTACATCAAAATATTTTGATGATTACTGCATGTCTGTTGTGATTGCAGTTGAATATCTCGTTCCTCATGTTCATTCTCAGAAAGGTTTAGTAGAGGCTCACATCAAGCGGTTATAGCTTGTGTCTCACGTGTTGGTAATGCATACAAACTTACCGGTATCCGCATGGGTTTATGCAGTGTTACACATAACTATGCTTCTTCGTTTTCAAACCATAGGACGCCAACCATTCAGTGCCCACCAGTTACGGTTGGTAACTGGATATGAGTCTGACATTTCACCTCTACGTATTTGTGGTTGTGCGGTATATGTGCCTATTGCGCCTCCACAACACACCAAAATGGGTCATCAACAAAGATTGGGCATTTATGTTGGCTATTAAGCTTCAATAATAGTCCACTATCTTAAACCTTCGACATGAGATCTCTTTACTGCAAGATTTATAGATTGTCACTTTAATGAGACATACTTCCCGATATTAGGGGGAGGAAGAAATGTATCTATTCCTGTTCAACGTTAGAAATTGATGTTGTCTAATCTCACTATCTCACATCATGATCCTTGCACATCTCATAGTGAGAAAGAAGTGCAAAGAATACTTAATCTTTCGAAAGTAGCAGACTCTATGCCCAACTCCTTTACTGATATCGCTAAAGTGACAAGATCGGATATACCTTCTGCAAATGTTCCTGCAAGGTTGGAAATCCTAAAAAAGAGATTGGTTAGTACCAACACCGGGCAAAGAAACGTTCTTCCTGCCCATATGGAAAGTGTTGCGTCGGCCATGGATCCCACCAAGAAAAGGGGGAGACTAAGAAAATTCACTGATGAGCCTTTGGTTAAAAGGCAAGTCATCGAGGCACAAAGTGATCCATTCATCATCAATATTGTTAATCTTTCACATGAGATTGTCTCTGACTCTAGTTTTGTCCTTAAATCACATTGGCATGTCTGAGGGGAGCCTCAGAACCTCTTGTGATGTCAGAGAACAAATAAATCTCGCTTAGAACAAATGATGCGCGCGTTCTTATGGATAGATCTTCCATGTTAGTTGATGATGCATTTGCTTATTTCGACGCTCAGGAGATTATAGACGACGATGAAGTGAAACCTTTCTCGGTGGAAGATTGCCAACGAAGAGCATATTGGCCAAATTCAAAGGTAGCAATCCAGGCTGAACTAGACGCTCTGAATAAAAGGCAGGTTTTTGGTCCAGTAATGCTATACCCACCGAATGTTAAGCCGGTAGGACATAAATGGGTCTTTGTTCGGAAGCGTAATGAGAAGAATGAGGTCTTATGTTATAAAGCTAGACTTGTGGCGCATGGTTTCTCTCAATGCCCTGGAATTGATTATGAGGAGACATATTCTCCGGTCTTGGACTTCATCACCTTCTGCTAGCTGATAAGTTTGGTAGTTTCTGAGAAACTAAACATACAGCTTATGGATGTAGTTACTACATATCTCTATGGGGATCTTGATTCAGAGATATACATGAAAGTGTCAGATGGCATTGCTATACCCAAATCAAGCTCTATGTGCGTGTTTATTAGAAGAACAAATTCAGGATTTGCCATAGTAGCTGTCTATGTTGATGATATAAACATCATCATAACTCTTAATGAGATCAATGAGACTGTTTGCTACTTGAAATCTGAATTTGAGATGAAAGACCTTGGTATGACTCAATTTTATCTTGGATTAGAGCTGGAACATCGAGTTGGTAGAATCCTTATTCACCAGTCTGCTTATGTCCAAAAGATGCTCAGGCAATTTAATATGGACAAAGCACACCCTGTTAGTACGCCAATAGTTATTCACAGTCTGGACCCTAAGAATGATCCATTTCGTCCGCTAAATGATGATGAGGAAGTCTTGGGAGCTGAAATTCCATATCTTAGTGTTATTGAAGCTCTGTTGTATCTAGCTTAGTGCACCCGTCCAGATATTACCTTCTCAGTGAACTTGCTGGCTAGATTTAGCTCTGCAACTATGCAACATCATTGGAATGGAGTAAAACAAATTTGCAGGTACTTGAAGGGTTCCATTGACTTGGGCTTATTCTTCCCTTATATACAATACAGAGAGAATCTTGAAAATCCTAGAAAAGGAATGGTTGACTCGTAGCATGCAGGTTCTAGGCATTTCGACCCGTCAAATAGGTCTTTCAACCCAAAGGTAGTGAACTATGATAACCCGAAAGTATCCTTCGAACCATCGAGGAATGGTTTTAACCCGTCAAAGTCGGTATATTGGATCGAACATAACTATTCGTTCAACCCATCGAGTGAGGACTTCGACCCATCGAATTCCTCCTCTGCTACGAGTAGTTTTACTGCAGTCCCTTATTCTAAAACATTGGTTAATGTGTTAGTCGAATTTGATGATGCTGGTTACCTCTCTGACCCACAAAAAGGTCGTTCACAGACTGGTTATGTTTTCACTATGGAAAACACGACTATTTCTTGGAGATCAACTAAGCAAACCCTTGTTGCTATTTAGTCGAATCATTCAGAAATCATTACTTTACATGCAGCGGTTAGAGAATGTATCTGGCTTAGTTCAGTCATTCATCACATTCAAGAGTCTAGTGGATTACCATCCACTACGACAACTCCCACTAGCATCTTTGAGGATAATGCGGCATGCATTGAACAAATGAAGTTGGGTTACATTAAGAGTGACAATACAAAGCATATATCGCCAAAATTCTTCTTCAATCAGCAACAACAACAACTATTGAATATCCAAATCTATATTTGTGAGCCAGGTTGGTTCGGCGGATAATGCTGCAGACTTGTTTACCAAGTCATTACCCAAATCTACATTTGTGAAACATGTGAGACGCATTGCTATGCGCAGGTTTTCTAAACTCCATGACTGAGTTTAAATTCAGGGGGAGTTATATTTTTGTAGACATCAAGGAGAGTCTACGTCACATGTAGTAGTGTTTGTAGTTGATACGTTGTACTATTTTTTCCTTAGACTAATATTTTATTTTAACCATGAGTTTTTTATTTGCTTGGCGAGGTTTTTAGTGAGGCAACATGTTATGTATCATTCTTGAGGTCATCGACACAGTGGGGAGTGTTTAAGAAGATTTATTCTCTGTAACTTTCGGTGTGTGTCTTGTCCTAATTAGATACGGATTAATCTATATAGAGATATAGAGAATCCCTATTTTATAGGGATACTGATTGTAACAGATTGTATCAGCGTATATATAAGGCATTCTATCAATGAAAAAGTTATAGTTTCCAGTCTATCAATTATTCCTCTAGAACAAAATATATATAAACTTATGGGCATTATGGTAAAAAGATGGGAACTGCAAATCTATCAGCGAAAGAAAAAGAGGAGAAACAGTTTATCAATGCAATTTTCACGAAAAGAAGTGACATGCCTCGACTCAAAAAGGAAGCGACTCTCAACTGGTAAGGTGAGAGTCTGGCAAACGAGAACTTTTGATGTTTTCGTATTCGCACATACAGAAGCAGCACGTACGACCGGGAAAGGGAAGAAGCTTGAGTCCGGACTTTTGATTCCAAATTTACACTTGCAGATGAGTCTCTGATGATATTTGATTTGGTTATTCGGATATACGCAATATACTAATGGATAATTGGTTCATGACAAGTTTAGGATTCTATTGGCTATTTCTAGGAGGAAATCAACTGACTCGGCAATGAATTTCAGAGTATTTATACTTATTGGAAGTGTTCTAAAATGAATGAGTACTTCTCTGGTCTTATACCAGTGTTGGTCTCCCGATTATTTAATTTTATTGCTACAGGAGAATTTTAAAATGCGGAATTGCTGTCTACAAAACTAAAAGATAGAAGTTATAACACTATTGATATTGATTTGATGTTCTTCCTTCATTTGTCATATCATAATACATTCTACTCTAGATAAAAGTTATGACCCTTTCCTAAGATTTGACGTTTTGGTATAAACAAAAGCATACTGGTATTACATTTATTTTGATTGGTTCAACACTTAAAAGCAGGTGTTGTGTATAATTTATTTTTGGTATTCTCCGAGTAGGATATTCTGATGTTTAGTTCCAACTGATATGATTTCTGTTATGTTTTGTTTATTTTCACAGTGGAGGAGAAAAAGGATGGACATGTGGTGGCAACAGAACGCGCCGCTGGAGATTTTGAAGTTTGAGACTGATTTGGTCGCCAGGCTTAGCAAACAGAACAAATTAGGGATGAGTGAGTTGCTTGGTATTTTGATCAAGTTTCACTACTTTCAAAGTTTGAACTTTCGCAGAGCTGTAATCAAGATTTCAAATGCATATGTTATTGTTCTATTGAGCTGAAATGGATCACGTCTATTAAGAATCATGAAAATAGGTTACTCAAAACAAGGCTAAAATTCTTAAATCATCCATAGTTCACCACACAAAAAAGAGGCCTTCTATGACTCTAGGCTTTCTAGCAATAAAATGATTCTGAGTTCCCCATATAAGTACAAAATTATTAAGAATTCTTAATTATTTGTAGCCAAATTTATGGTTTTCATAAAAAAAAAGACATAAGAAAGATTAGCAAGTATTCTGTTTCATATTCTTTTTTAAGTTCATTGATTCAAGTTAGCGGCGTCCTTCGGAATAGTGGCTAAAGGGGACTTCATTGGATATTTCAATTTTTTTTAGTAGATTGTTTTTGTACGATTTATTCTATTTTATGAAAGAAAAAAAATTTGATTCAAACAGAAGATTTGAAAAATGAAAAATTAATAATGGTTGAATTATATAACATATCCCTTCAATATATACACCAACAATTCACACGTGCGGAAAGTGCTAGTGACACGGAAAATATTTAAACGGACTCGAAACGCGAACAAGTAGTCATGCCACTTTTACTATTCAAGTCAAAGGTTTGAGTCACAATTGCGCTTGAAACCGTCAAATTTCTACTATTATAAAGTCAAATAGAAAGATTTTACTAAATTTGAAGTTGACAAAAATATCTCTTATTATAATAATTAAATTACAAATAAATAATAAATAATTATATTATAAATTTTTCTCTCACATTACACTACGCACCACACACCGGTACGGGCGAGGATTTTTCTAGTTTTAATGACCAAAACGGCAAAGCCTAACAAATCAAAGACCTCGAAGAAACTTCGTTTTAGATCTGAGAACAATTGTATCTTTTCGATAGAAAACACCAAAATCTAATTTCTCTGCTCTTCTCTGCTCGATCTCAAACATCGTCTTCGTATCTGTAGTTATCGATCGCCAAGGTACACTCGTTTTCGTTTGGCTTTGAAAATCGTGTTCGAATTTATGAAATAGAAAAGATCGAATAACGCTTCTAATTTCTAGGGTTTAATCTCGAAGCGTGGCGATAAGTTTCTTCTATGGATTTAATTAGAGCAATTTCAGAGGTTTCGAGATAATGAAGTTCGACTTTGGCAGCCTACAGACCACTGTGCCGATTATCGATGACGGCAGCTAGTTTCCTGGTGGATTTTTCAGTTGCTCCATCGCTCGAGTTCCTTTTAACATAAGATATGAGTTGCCGTGTGATTTGATTCTAGGAATAGTAGTCTGAATTTAGTTTAGGGCTTAATTTTGGTTTGATTTGACTGATTGTGAGGTGTCTGCGTTTGTTTCAGTTTGATGAATTTCAGAAAGAAGTTATCCAGATGGTGAAGCCAGGAGATATGATTAATGTTGATTGTTTTCGGATCTCTGCTTTACATGGTGTTTGTTGTATGTTTGCTTAGTAACATAACCTGTGTAAATGTTTAGCACCCTATTATTATGTCAAGAAGCTATATTAAATGTTTGTTTTTGTTTCCTGTGGGTAGTTACATTAGAATTTATGAAGCTGCATTCTGATCCTACCGTTGCAACCTATAGGTGAGATAGCAACTTTGGTTACTATTTAAAAAATTTAGTCTGAATTCATTCTGTTCCTATAGATAACCGACTTGGCTTGTGATTTACTACATGAAACTAAAAAGACTTTGAAGGAAGGCACCCTGATACTAATATGACCTATGCAAAGTTGTTGGCTGTTTGGATGGGATTAAGTAATCAAATACTCAAGAGCCCTTAGAAATTGGTGTTGCAACTGATGGTGATTGAGTCAGTTTAGATTAGGTTCGTAGTGTCATTATTGTAATGTAGTCGAGTCTGTCAGCATTTCAGTTTTGTGTTAGGATTTAGTATCACAAACTCCTTGTGTTCGACAACCCTTATAAGTGACTAGTGCAATGATATATATTGGTTGAAAATTAGGTATCTTTGAATAGGTGTTTACCCAGCCTATCAAATTTTGGCGCCGTTGTCGGAGAGTTGCTTAATTCTAAGTCCTAACACAAAGTCTGTAGATTTAACTTGTGTATTATAATTAATCTTTGTATATTATGTATTCTAATTTTGTGGTTTGTTCAAGATGTTCAATGACAGGTCACTCAAGTGAGGAATGAGCATATTTTCCATATTAAAGTTATTCCACAATGCAAAGTGACTACTTTATACCTCATTACACGTCTACATGGGACGATCACTCCGACTATGACTATCCTCAGCAATCAGATGATGCAGAGCAACGATTGATGAGTATGTTACAGCGGATCATGGTAGATAAACAAAAAGAACGAGAGGAAAATAATGCTTTTTGCCAAGATATCAAGGCCACAGCTCAAGAACTAGAGGCTACAAATCAACAACAAGGAAAATCAATCGATTTGCTAGAGAGGCAAGTAAGCCAAATACAACAAACAATGGCTCAAGTCAACACTGGAGGAGTCCCCAGCAATGCTATTTCCAACCCCAAGGGGCCATATGAGGCTCATGTTATGATTTTAAAGAGTGGGAAGGTGTTGGAGACAATTCCAACAATCAAGAAGCCAAGAAGAAATTGGGAAGAGCCTGAAATAGAGCGAATTGTGTTTGATAAGCCATCAAAAGTCAATCCAGGAACCCCAACTCAACCCATTGAGGAAATCTCTCAACCCGTTGAGAATGCACCTGGAATGAAAGTTCTACCAAGACCGAAACTGATGCATGTATATCCTCTACCTTCACCTTTAATTACCACTAATGTGTTTTTTCCTAGCTGGTTGAGAAAGCAAGGGAAAGAGGAAAAAGACAAGGGAGACCATCTTGATGAGGATTATCTTCAATATGGATGGGGTGAGGATACTTTGGAGACAGTGCTTGGATTAAGTCAGCCAGAACTTGCAGAACGGAAGTCGATCGAGCAGGAATTGGATGAGCTAGAAGTTCTTCTTGACCATAGGTCTGTGAATTTGACTACTGAGGCTGAAATTGCAATGGAAGAAGGGGATGCTTTCTTTGATATTGATGATGATGAGATAGACGAAGTACTTATGGAGGAGTCCACCGAAATTCCTTATGTTGAGATGGTGCTGCCAGCACAAGCACAACCACATGAGCTATCAATTTCAAACTCAAGTTTCACACTTGTTTCTTGCACCAAAGAAACACTTGAGTTTGAGGATTTACCTACTGAGGCCCCTTGTTTTGTGGAGCATATTGAGATGGTGATACCTGATCACCATATGTCCAACAAGGAGATTCTCTTTACATTGTTTGTTGGACTCAAGAAGAGGAAGCTTTGGAAGAAGAGGAAGAAAGGGAAAAGATACTTTGGGTCTGTTGTGTATGGGATACCAAAGTTACACAAGTTGCTTGGTAAAGATCATATAATGTCATTGTTAAGGACTCAGCACTTGATTGAGCCAAGACCACAGCCACCTGATGGTTTTGAAGATGTCTGGGTGAAGACGTTAAACTTAGTGCTACTTGGGAGGCAACCCATGTTGATGGAGAAGCTGGCGACCAGATTTGATTTCTTATCCCTTCTCCTTTACTTTATTTTTCTCCATGTTTAGTGTGATTTGTGATGTATTTTGTGTCTCATTCCATGCTTATTTAATGTATTGTATGTTTTAGTTTTGTTTTACATTGAGGAAAATGCAAATTTCAAGTGTGAAGTGGGGTTTATATCATATCCTTAGCGTCTATGTATAAATTTTTCGTTTTTTTCGGTACTGTGCAATTTACTATCTTGTGCAATCTATTTTCCACAGCTAGAGGTCACGTAAAATTCTGAAATTTTGAGAGAATATTTGTAAATGGATCTAGTTTATGCTCATAAAATTTCACCTCATTCCGATGTATGATTAATTCTATATAAATTATGAAAGTGGAGCTGCGCAGTATAGGGAACCTATTTCGACCCGTCGAGAAAATTCCTTAAGGAATTCTCGACCCGTCGAATTTTGGCAAATTTTAGACAGTAGCATGGCGTCGACCCGTTGAGGAATTTCTCGACCCGTCAAATTCTGAGGGGGTCTTTTTTGACGACTAGTTTGCTAGTTCGCGTAGAAGGGTCTTTTCGCCCAGTTTTGTTATTTTTGAGTTTTTCTTTTTTTTCCTTGTGTGTTTTAGTGTCTTATTTGAAAAACCAAATACAAAAGTAAGAAGTGTCAAGAAAAATATAAAAATAGTCATATGTGTTGAGTCTTAGGAGCCTTTAACTAGTCCATGATATAATTATATCTTCCAGAGTTGTGACTAAAAGATGATCATGTTATTTGAGTTTCTTTGGTTAATCTTGATATATGTTGCATATGTGAATGTGTAGTGGATGTAGAAATGAGTTAACATGGTACAGATTTTTGAGCATGTTTAAACTTTATTGAAATTCATTTAACCTGTGAGCGATTGAGCCTATATGTGAATATACATGCTTTCTTTATTGAGTGTCAATTGCTTACCACAAATTAAGTTAATGGACTCTAGATATTACTAGTACTTGCTCTTGTATTATTCAAAGCTTATAGTCAATACATGTTTTGATTGAGAAAGTGATAAAGGCATTTAGGGAACACCACCATTGCTATATAAGCTTGTGTCCCGAATTTGTGTACATAAGATGTGCACCCCTTATTTAACCACTTTGAGCCTACATGTTTAAATTTTATGGCATCACCCACATATCTCTAACCTTAAACCTCAGAATAGTTATATCTTTACCCTTGTTCTAGGACTTAATAGAGCTATACATGAGACATGTATGCGAAGACGACGATGTCGAAAAGTGATGCAAAGAAACAAGTGTGGGGTATCAAGCTAGTGTTTCAAAAAAGGAAAAAAAGAAAAAAGTCAAAAAAATATATTCAAAAATAGAAAAATAAAAAAAGTGAAGAGAAAAGAAAACGTGTGATGTCTAACTTGATACCCGAGTTAACTGTTGATGAAAACAATGATGTGAAGACCCAACAAGATGAAATTCGGCCATAAAAGTGAGAACGTTCATGGTTGTACAGTTTGAAAAAGTTTCTTATTTGGTGCTCTACTAGGTTCTAAACCATATTTGAATTTCATATCCATTTATTCTTTAACCTATGAGGCAAGCCCCATTACAACCCATGAAAGTCCTTTTGATCCTCAAGATGGCAGCTTTTGATCTGTGGAGATTAGTCACAAGAGTAAGCATATGGTTTGGTCCATTTGGAAAGTAGTTGAAGTGAGTGGAAACCTTGGACATATTTTGAGTGAAACACTTTTGAGAGTATATCTAAGTGAAGTTGAATCTTGACTTGTTTGTTGCATGTTGCAGTTCTTTTCACCATGATTATGTTTTCGTCTTACATATTACATGTGTGTCATATATTGAAATTAACTCTCAAAACTTTATGAAAGGTGAATGTAAAGTCGTACTAATCTTGGTGTTACAATTGTGGTAGAGTGCTAAGACAATACGTTAAGGGTGTTAGAGTCATGTAGTTAGAGTTTTGTTGAGTTAGTTTAAAAGTTTTGGTTTAGTGTATTGCTCAATGACCAGCAATGTCTAAGTGAGGAGTATTTTGATAGTCGCATATTTATGCGTCTATTTGGTATTTAATTTGTTCCTTATATTTAGTTTATTGTTATTAATTGAGTGATTTAATTCGTTGTAGTATAGTGGTAAGTATTTTCGCCTGTCACGCGGGTGACCCGGATTCGATCCTCGGCAACGACTCCAAAATTTGATAGGCTGGGTAAACACCTATTTAAAGATACCTTATTCTCAACCAAGATATATCATTGCAATAGTCACTTATAAAGGTTGTCGAACACAAGGAGTTGGTGACACTAAATCCTAACACAAAACTGAAATGCTGACAAACTCGACTACAGTACACTAATGACACTACGAACCTAATCTAGACTGACTCCAATGCTACGAAAATTTGACACAATATACTAGACACAGAGTCGGACTACCACACAAAATTTTAGAGTATTTGGAGTTGATTTGTGTACCGAACTAAATTGGCTAAGCTACAGCTAATGCAGAAAATAAATGCTGAAAGTAAAGATGCTAAAGAATGCAAATGAATTTAAAACTATATGATTAAAGAGTTGAGAGGAATACAATCCACCACCGCCATTTCATCTTCCTAACACATACTTAACCTAATGCACATATCCAATGAATGAAAGTTCCCAAGAAGAGTTGATCGTTACAACCACATCCTATTACCTAATCCTTATGCCTATGCAAGTTTGTCATGGACCTCCCCTACATCTATCCCTCTATTGAACCCATAGTCATGGACCCCAAGGTTTACAAAGAAGAAAGCATTAAACTCTAGAAAAGGTTTGAGAATCTACAAGAGTTCATAGGTACACTATAGGCGTGTCCTGCTAGACCTATGGACTTCAATCTCCTGACAGTAAAATCACTGTATCACTATAGAGGATCCGGTGGAAGAAATTATCTTCAGTCTCCCGTATCTCATGAAACAAGAATTCTAGTATGCATACTAAGTTGCGCACCAAAGCAAACATACAAGTATTCATAGGATGAATTATTCAGAGAAAGAAACATCATTCAAAGAATATGCAAAACTAGGTTAAAGTGTATGCATTAAAAAGACTTCATGTGCGAGGCTTCAAGTAACCTCTCAACAATGAGTTTAGCTACTAAAAGTCATAATTAAAGAATGAAAACAATTCATAGAGTTGAAATAAATAAACGAGATGAAGAAGAACTCTGGTCAGCCAGAATTCGACGGGTCGAAGGAATTCTCGACCGGTCGAACCGAGATAGGGTGGAACTCCTCCCGCGGCTTGCTCTCCTTATGCATGAAATTCCTCTCTCTAAAATGCTCATTCCCCTCTTCTAAAACCTAAAGTAGGTTTATATACTTCCTCCAATTGCTCTCCTAGAGTTCACGTTGGAATAGGCTTCTATAATTGCACATAACTCCTTCATTTCTCCGTATTGAGGTAGGAATTCTTCTTTTGTTTCCTTTTCTTTTATTTCTCCATAAAACCTATTAAAATAATAAACATAATTAAATCACTCAATTAATAACAATAAACTAAATATAATGAACAAATTAAATACCGAATAGACGCATAAATATGCGACTATCAATGATGCATATCGGAACATGATCCTAAAAAAATTACATCACCATTGGGAGTGTAATTATATTATATTCTTGTCTTTAACTTGCATTGATTTTGATTTTCAACTCTCTTGATTGGTTAGTTTTTTGTTACACCATCGCAGTCCATAGCCATCATCGAAGCAAATGCAATTAAAGCGATAAACTACTTTCTCTTCTGGTCTGAAAGGAGTTGCCAGGTACTTAAACAGGCAGCTTAGCTTCTTTTGTTTCTCAAGGCATAGTAAACTCTTAGTGTATCGTGTACTACTTCTCTTCAAGTAAGTATCATGCACAATGTTGAGTTCCAATATCAGCATTTTGATATTATTTAATCATAACAAATTTGTTTTCGATTTATCCTATCATGCTAGTTCATACTGGAATAGTTGTAGATTTATCAGTATAGTGTTGAAGGATTTACATTAGGGCATCTCTAATGGAGAGTCTTATACCCTATATATATAGCTTTGTCTGTAATTTATGTTCTCCAATGGCGTGTTTTGAGGATCTAAAACCTATCACAACTAGCTTCAAGTTCTAAGAGAAGTCCTAAACTAGATCCTCATATAAGACCCGATCTATAATTTGAGAGAGAGATGAACTGGGGCAGCGCCAGTTGAAGGAGAGAGGAAAGAAGAGAAAACGACACGCCGGAGAAGAAGGAGACAAGCCACGCGACGCGCTGGAGGAGAGAGGGATGGCCGCTCACGCGCGTCGCGCTCCACCGAGGAGGCGAGTAGCAGACAGCTGCTGCAGAGTGGGACCCGACCACGTGAGGCTGCTTCAGCCCGTTAGAGCACCAACGATCGAATGAAATGGACGGCTCGATTTGATTCCATCTTGAAATCAACAGCCAGATTTCAAGATGGAATAAATCTAAATTTTTTTTTTTGAATTTCTGATTCTGATCCAACGGCAAAGAATATATGTTGAAATCGATCTAACGGTTATTATTTGATCCAACTCCCATTTTTAATATAACAGTCAAAAAAATGAAAAATATTTAATTATTTTTTGGGAATATTAATCAGTCTGTTGCCCGGAGACGAAGCAACTCCAAGCGTGACATCTAAAGCTAGGCAAGAGCATCCAATGGGACAAAAAACGGCCAAGGCGGCAAAGAAAAAAGTTAATCAAGAGCTAACATTGAGTATTCATGCTCAAATGAAAAGGCTTGCCGATCAAAATGATCGAAAGTTTGCACGAAGGGAACAACTTATGCATGAGGCAATTGCGGCTCGACAAAGGGAGGAAGATGCTCACACAATGGCGGTGGATCCAAGTATATATTCACCATGTAAAAGAGGATATTGGGAGAGGAAACAAATAAAGATACTTGAGCGAGAGGAATTGGAGGCACTCGCATCTACACCTCAAGCATCTACACCTCCTTATGGAGGATCAAGTTCTTCCCCCTATCTTCCACTCAATCAAACGGCGTGGATGCAAAATGATGATCAAGAGTGATTAGTTTATTTTATCTTGTCTATTGCTTAATTTATATTGTTGCTTTGAATTAATTTTAACTAATTATGTATGAAGTGTATTTTTATATGGTCTTATAAATTAATTGGTATTGTTGTTTTAAATTAATATATAAGGCATACAACACACACAAAGTAAAATGCATTCAAAAATACACAAAATATTACATGCACACACACAAAATTAAAAAAATATAACCATACACAAATTAAAAATACACAACCACACGAATTAAAAATACACAACCACACACGAATTAAATGCAAACAACAACATGATAGCAAACGGATGTCATTTATTGCCACATACTAACGACACAAATTAGCCACGGTTGCACTCTTGCCACTTCTTCAAAGCCCAGCCGTGTTGAACTAAATCCGATCTTAGTTCCCCACATATCACTGGACACTGAGTCCTCTTGTAACGATAACGTATAAATGCATGCATTAGTTGAGGATTACGATGCACCTCATCATCATAAGCCGGATTATCATTTAAATCAGCTTTTCTTGGACGCATTGGGATGTCGTCAATGTCGAAATCATATTGCTCATATTCGGCGCGTTCATCCTCTACAATCATGTTGTGAAAAATAATGCACGTCATCATGATGTATTGGAGCCTCTCCCTACTCCATAAACGAGCTGGACCCCTCACAATTGCGAAACGCGCTTGGAGGATACCAAATGCTCTCTCCACGTCTTTTCTGAACGCCTCTTGCATCCTTGTAAAGTATCTTGTCTCCGGAGTGGTTGGATTTTTTATTGCTTTCACAAGAGTTGCCCAATTAGGGTAGATGTCGTCCACCAAATAATAACCTTGATGATACGTACTGTTGGCTACCTTGAAAGTCACTTGAAGAGCTTCACCTCTGCACACCTCGTCGAACAACGGTGACATTCCCAAGACGTTGAGATCGTTGAGAGAACCTGGAAGTCCAAAATATGCATGCCAAATCCAAGTATCATACGAAGCTACCGCCTCTAAGATAATTGTAGGTTTTCCTTTGTGGCCTTAGAACTGCCCGGCATGAGCAGCTGGACAATTTTTCCACTGCCAATGCATACAAACAAGACTACCCAACATACCTGGAAATCCATGTTCTGCAGCTTTGTTCGTCAATCTCTGCAGATCTGCCTTTGTTGGTGTGCAGAGATAGTCTTTGCGGTACACAGCCCATATCGCCCTTGTGAAATGAACCAACACTTCAAGAGCAGTGGATTCGGCAATATCAAGGAACTCATCGGTCAAGTCAGCTGGTAGACCGTATGCGAGCATCCTCATAGTGCATGTTAACTTCTGTTCGGTGGAGAGGCCGAGTCTGCCAGTGGCATCCATCTTCTGTACAAAGTACGGGTCGTGGTTGGCCACGCTACACATCATTTTGTCAAAGAGAGAAAGTGACATACGGAAGCGCCTTTGAAAAGTGTCGCCGTCAAACCTACATGGTTCAGTGAAGTATAAAGATTTTAAGCATTGATCAATCATCTCATGCTCCCTTAATATGTACTTCCGCCCTTCCGAAGAACCACCCCATTGGCCTTCGGCTTCATCTTCTTCCATCATCTCCACTTGGTAGGCTGCCGCGGACATCAAGAGGGCTTGATGTTGCCTTCTTGGAACAACTTCGGCTTCCTCTTTCTTCAATAGTTTCCACAACCTATTCATGACGAAAAACAAAACTAAAGGTATGAAAACAATTACTAAGAAACCACAATTTCTTTGTGTGGGGGGAGGAGTAGTTGTGAATTGGTGAGAGATGAAGGAGTGAATGCTCCGGTTTTATAGAAGATCAACATGATCTTCGAAGAGCTTCACATTTACACGTGGCAGATAACGTAATCTCGTTAACTAATTAGACGTTGACACGTGTTGCACAAAATTTAGTTCGATATCTCGATAAGTTACGTGGCAGATAGCGTAATCTTGTCTGAAATCTTGTCCGATATTTTGATACTTTACACGTGGTAGATAACGTAATCCCGCAAACTCGGATATCTATACAATGCATAAGTGAAACGACCGACACATGTGAAACGAAAGTATATCCGATTTGTGAATAATGCATAAGTCACTCAAAATTTTAATTTTTTTTTAATTAATATAATTATTAATTATCATGTATAATTATATTTTACAAAGTCTAAATATATAAAATTATAACTTTGAAATAAGACTTTAACCATTGGAGATGATTGAAGTCCTAAAAATAGGTTTATATTAGGACTTCATATATGACCTTAACCATTGGAAATGATTGAAGTCCTAAATGAATGGTGTCAAAATGAAGTCCTAAAAATAGGTTTAGGATTTCATATAGGATTTCTTCATTGGAGATGCCCTTAGAGTATACTATTACCTGTGAATGACATCTTATAAAGTAATGGTAAAATTACCACTGTACTGCCAAGAGCTCCAAAGAGACTTTTGATCTCCCGGGTTTTCCGAATTCTGTAGAAGATACCCATTTCTAAGGGAGGAGACTTCAAGTGGTGTGCCAAAATTAAAGGTAATAGTGGGCTCGACTTTGATGATTTGAAAGCGAGGTTTCTAAGGTTTAAGATGCTCAAATTTTTGGAAGTAGCAGTTACTGAGTTTTAAGTAATAACAGAATTTCATTAAATATGGATCCTCGAGGTGACTTGTTTTTTCTGGAAGAAAAGAGCTGGGGCATTTCAAATTTTAGCTCAGGCACAGGATCATAAGGTTTCTTCGGTTTTTTCTAATGTTGGTTAAGTACGTACCTGTTTTCCTGTTTGGCTTCATCCTCCTAAAAAAGAAACTTACGAGTTCAAAAACAGTTTATGGCGATTGCTTGTGCAGACTAGAGTATGCCCCTCTAGCATCCTTGGCTTTCAACCTGGAGAGGCATTATGATTAGAAATGTAGCCAACCTTGTTTGCCAATTTGAGGTAATTATTGGCTCTTCTGTCAAACCTAATAAATTACACTACGAAATCCTTAAGATAAACGTTCCTGTTTTGTAGAATTGAGCATCAGAGACTAATGTGGCCCTCGAGTTTGCAGTCAAATGTCATCTGTTTGAAAATTATGTTTTAAAAAGACTGGATATTCCATCCCATTACCCTTGCTTATGAGTAAGAAATAGTGCTGATTACTCACGTTGAACTTCTTATCATCTCTGAAATCCTGGATGACCTCATTTTTCTTATTTGTCATCTGACTTTAAATGGAGAATATATTTGTCATTGGCCACAGTAGCTGTGCAAGAATTGAGACCCTCATGAGAATGCAAGATGATGGTGATTCGAGGTTTGATAAAATATTATCTTTTCTCTCTTGTTTCCATGTTAGGGCTTCAGGTGATAACTTTTATCAAAAGCTTTGAATCTTTCTTATTTTCCTTTCAGTAGCGTTACCCAAACTTGGATTCAGAATGCTAGATAGGCAAATTAAGAACAAAATCCACTATGCAGCACCTTTTTGATCAGCAATGCAGACACTGCGAGAAGGTACTACTATCCATGTAAACTACTTAATATACAGAGTATAGATTAAGATGCATGGTAAAGTGTGTTTATCTCTCAAGGCAAATGAATCAAACTAAATTATTTATCTATGGACCAACTTTCTCAATTATTTAATCGTTTCTCTTGGATTTGCTCTTAGGTTTTTATCCACAAAGGAGTTGAGGCCGTGGTATTTCATTGAAATCATCAAGTATTTTAATGTTAGTGTAGTTTACTAGTTCGTTTAGAATGAGACTATTGTCTATGTATATGTATATTAGTATATTTTGGTGATTAATATAAATTCTGCTTGGTGGTTTTAAAATGCATCGGAGTATATTTCTTTTATTACTTTTCAAGTTTTGAGGACATGGCTAATATGCCCTCGTAGGGAAAACATGACATTTTAAGTGTCCTCTTATAAATATATACGAGGACTCATATTTTAGACGATTGAGGACACAATATGTGTCCTAATAGGTATAAGATGACACTTTCACCACACTTTCAATGTTTCCAAAAAAAAAGTGTCATCGTAAAGAATAGGACACATTTGAAAATGTCCTTAAAAATATCTACCATAAGTCCATAACACTTAGAGGACTCTTTTCTAAGTGTCCATAATAGTCCTTATTTCCTTCTTTTTTCTTTGTAGTGATGATTCATTTCTTTATCGTATTAGGGTTAGGGCCGCTCTAGGGTATAGGTTAAATTGTTAAATAGGCCTGTTTCTAAGGCCCCAGAGAAGGAGAGACATAAAACTTGGGATAGATGCATACTTACATACATGTATATTTAAATGGGCCTCTTTTTTCATTTATTGTTTAGAGTCTCCTGACTTATTTTCAATCTCAAAGCTAACCTTAATTAGTAGGAGTGGGCACGAATCTCGTAAATCTTGAACCTGACCTGATTCAGTCTTGATCTCGCCCGGGACTGGACAGGACAAGAAATAATTTTTTTACTATTCCATCCTGTTCAGACTGGTCCCATTTTTTAGGGACGGTATCGGCTCTAGATTTTGAAATCTCGATAGACTCCATCCCGAATAATATATTTTGTCTATTTTATTATTTATTTTATTAAAATTTGATATATTAAATTATCAAACAATTAACATTATTCAACAAAAAAATAAAATTACCCTATAACGATCAAATGTATTAGGAAATTATAGGGTGGAGTGAATCTACCGTAGATTTTATTCACTAATTTTGTTGTTATTATTGTAAAATAAGATATTTTTTAATAATTTCGTTCAATTTTTTGTAAATATTTCGACGAATACAGTTTTACAAATTTGAGAATAAATCGTTGTTAATGTTGTATTTTAGTTTAATTGTTTGTAAATGATAAAAAAAATGGTTGTAATTTTGTTCTAAATATAGTAATTTCTAGTTAAAAAAGATGTAATTTTGTTCAACTTATTATAGATATATGTTTAACATAGATCTCTCATACCATAGCCTTACCCATGTAATATAAATTAAATGTATCAATTAAACATGAAATGAAATTGCTTATAGTTTTACTTTTTTAATTAAACATTAAGTAAAACGGCATTACTTTGCACTACCAGAAAAAAGTACTTAAACAACAAAGTAATTTCAATTCGTCGTCTAAGAGATTTTTTCGTCGTCTAACTGTCGTAGTCCAAAATCTTATACGACGAAACAAACTTCGTCGTCTTGGCTTTTAGACGACGAAATTTTACTGAAAAAGACAACAAAAAATTTCGTCATTTTAGTGAAGACTTAAACGACGAAACCAACAATTCGTCATCTAAGATACAACACTAGCTTAGATGATGAAAATACTACAATTTCATCATCCAGGTGTTGTATCGGTCTTAGACGAGGAAATTATAGTAGTTTCATCGTCAACTGTTTAATTTTGTTTTAAAAAAATTATATAAAAAAATAAAATGAACTACTTAGATGACGAAACTACTACGTACCATTTTTTCGTCTAGGTAGTTGATTTTATTAAAAAAATAAAAAAATTTATTAAATGCTAATTATTAATTTAAATGCCAAAATTCATAGTAAATAAATCATTTAATTAAATTATTTTGTATTTAAGTAATTATAATATATTTAAATACAAAATTCATAATATAATTAGTTAGTAAGCTAAATTAACCTAACCTAAATAAACGAAATTAACCTAAAAAAATCAAATTAATCTAAAATCAAAATTAACATAACCTAAATTAACCTAACCTAAATCAAATTAACGTAATTAACCTAACCTAATTTAGTTAACCTCAATTAAAAAAAATAACAAATAAACTTAACCTAACCTAATTAAGCTAACCTAAATGAACTAACTTAATTAATTAAACTCACCTAAATTAACAAAAACACAAAACAAAACAAAATATTTCCATATGGTGGTGGCCGGAGTGCGGTGGTGGAAGTCGGTGGCGGCGTGGTGGTGCCAAGGTCAATGGTGGCATGGTCAGTGGCGGAGTTAGGATAAAAATGTTACCTGGGCTAATTGTAACCTAGAATTGTACTGTGCAACGTAAATTTTTTTTTATAGTTTTGTGCAATTGTTGGATTTTAGCATAGTAAATTGAGGAATAAAGACAGTCTTACAAACCAAACTCACTAAAGTTCTAAGTATTAAACTTAAAAGGGTTAGAGGAAGCCGAGCAGACACAAAAAAATAAAAATCTAGACAAAAGATAGATGCCTTAACAATTCTACAACATTTCTTCCCATTGCCGGCGACTTTTATGTCGCCGGCAATGTTTTTGGACATTACCGGCGATTTTTGCCGGAAAAATCGCCGGTAATGTCTTTTTTTTTTTTTTTTTTTTAACATTACCGGCGACATAAATGTAAGTCGCCGGTAATGTCTTGCCGGAAAAGACATTGCCGGCGACATACATTTTTGTCGCCGGTAATGTAAAAAAAAAAAAAAAAAAAGACATTACCGGCGACATAAATTAAGTCGCCGGCAATGTCATTACCATCGAGACATTGCCGGCGACATACATTTATGTCGCCGGCAATGTCTAAAAAAAAAAAAAAAAAGACATTACCGGATGTTAAAAAATCGTTGGTAATGTTAAAAAACATTGCCGGCGACTTAAATGTCGCCGGCAATGAGTCATTATGTGGTAGTTAAGCATTGAATCATCCTTGAGTTTGTGAGAAAATAAGGCAATGTTGTTGAGAAAGAGCAAAAGTAATGGCTTTGGAAAGACGGTATCATGAAGAGTGATACGTGTAATAAAGAGCGGCATCGTGAACGAATAGAGTGGAAAAATTTTATTGCGAGAAGTATTTTTTTTTTTTAGTTGAAGTGGTAATTTTTTTAACTTCTCAAATATTACCTAAGCTTAAGCCCAAGCAAGCCAAGGCCTGGCTCTACCAGTGTGTGTGGTGGTGGTGTGTGGTGGTGGCTGGTTTGATTGATTGATTGATTGATTGATTGAGAGAGAAAGAGAGAGGGGGGGGGGGGGTTCAAAATGACGACTTAGACGATGAATTCATTAAGTTTCGTCGTCTAAGTGATTTGAATTTTTTTCAAAAATTTTGGTGGAAAAAACGTCAATTTTTATGACTTAGACGACGAAAACTAACAGATTCATAGTCTAAATATTTTAAATTTTCAAAAATCCCACCAAATTTTTTGACTTAGAAGACGAAACTTGAAAGATTCGTCATCTAAGTTTTTTAAATTTTCCCCATATTTTGTTGGAATAAAAACCCGCCAAAATATTTGACTTAGTTTCATTGCCCAAGTCGTATTTAGGCGACGAAATCTAAATAGTTTCGTCGTCTAAGGTAATTTGTTTTTTTTTAAATATTTGAAAAATTAATTTTGGATAGTTGCTTAAATATCATCAAAAATCAACCATCAGATGTAACCATTACATGTTTACAATGTTGTAGGAAAAAATTCAACCCAATTCGGATTAGTCTAGGATTCGATTAATTGAATTTGGTGATTATCAAAAATTAGTTAAAAGATGAAAACGATCATAAAATATAATTCGTAAACCCGTTTCCGAAGTTACTGGTGTTGTCTTGTCGTAAAAACTTAATTTATCAACTAGATAGAAAATAATTAAAATTTGACATAAAAAGTTGATGTAAGACTAAAAACTTATTATATATCTACTAATATAACTTAAGTGTTTGTATGTCTGTATTCACTCCACATCAATATTAACGAAATTGAATTTGGACAAAACAACCGCTAGATATATTCATCACAACATAATATATATAAGTAGATGAATTTTCAGTCAATACAAAGTTCGTTAAGGGTTTGATCAGCGTAATTAACCATAATACTGAAATTTCAACGAAACGAAAACGTTGATATACAAATCTTCGTAACTCCAAATTTTGAACTGTCGACACTCACAATTCAAGAATTGTTTACTCTATGCCCACGACGAATATAATCCGCAATCTTACATGGTACACTTGATCGTACTCTTAGATGTCAGATTGTGAAACTCTACTTAGACGACTAAAGTGGTTGAATTTCGTTCTCTAATTAGCATGCAGTTAGACGACAAATCTTACTGCTTTCGTCGTCTAACACTTTCAGGATTTATTTTAAAGGGTTTAAGGCTTAGGGTTTATGGTTAGGGTATATGGTTTATTAATGATTTTAGACGACAAAATGAATATATTCGTCGTCTAAGTGTAACATTTCGTCGACTAAGTACAATAACTTAGACGACGAAGAGTATTTCTTCGTCTAAGTCCGATCTTAGACAACAATCGTCTAAGTCAAATCTTAGATAACAAATTCTGTTTTTCGTCGTCTAAGTTCAACTTTTAAGGCGACGAAAATAAGTTTTGTCGTCTAAAGTCTGATTTAGACGATGAAAATGTGTGTTCGTCGTCTAAGACGTTGCTTAGGTGACAAAAATTCAATTTCGTCTTCTAAGTTTAGCCTAGACGGCAAAATTTTCTCTTACTTGACGAAATATTTGTTCATCGTCTAACTGCGACTTAGATGACGAAATTATTAAGGTTTCATCATATAAGTTTGAATTTTTGGTAGTGTTGTATAATTGTAGACTTCTAAGTTTTATCAAATTATGTTTAGTTTATCTTATATTAAATCCGAAATTTGGTTAGTCTCGTCTCATCTTTTCTTATTCGAATTTTTGTCGTTAAATATTATATTAAATGTTCATTATAAATTAAGCTCAAAATTAGACCTGTTCTATTCAGATATCAAGACAAATTTTTAAAATATAACATCACATCCTGTCTTGTCCCGTTTGGGATATGAATGAGGACGATCATCACGTGCCGACTCATTTAGTAGTGCTTTGTCTTGGGGAGACACCGGATGGTACTTTCGTTCAAGTTGGGGTAAAGAATAAGGGGTCTTTAGGGTTCGAAAAATAAACAATTGGAGAAAGAGTTGGTCATATAGAGGCATTGAGCTATTGAGGATGACGTATCCAGTTGAGATCCTTGTCCAATGGGCAAAGAATAAGTGCTGTAGTTTGTTTTGTTACCATCATGCTTGCTAGCATCTGTTGGTGGAACACTCTGGCCCAAGGCATTAAGTTGCATAAAACAATTGCGTGCGTAGGTGGAGGTTAATATGTTATTTTCTTGAAACACTATTTAGCTAATTGACAAATAAGTTGTCTCTAAAAGATAGTATTTGTTACTATATTTTTTTCTTGATTGTGAGCCATGAAATTAAGTTGATTCTATATGAAATGTTCAGACCAAGAAGTATTATTGTAATCTTAAATATTCTTTATTAAAATATTTAAAGCAAAAAAAACAGACTGTGTAACCATCTAGGTACAAAAGATGTGACCATCTGGGTGAACTTAATTTGGTCTCCTTCATCATGTTTGGAATTTCCTAGTGATTAGTTTTCTTTCACCATTGGCTTGAGCGGCTTCTTATACATAACCTCCAGGAAGGCCTTTCATAACAAGATATATACTTCGATAATTCTAGGCAACTTGATCTTGATATATATATATATATATATATATATATATATATATATATATATATATATATATATATATATACACAGAGAGTTTCAAATGCGGACGTCCGCAGCATGAACAGTACTTACGGATGTGGCTTTTCCGGCCACTTCCCGGCTAAATTTGGGTAAACTTCGTTCTAGACATATGTACATACACCTGTTTAGATCATTTGTCTAGAAGAAACTTTTGGCTAATTCGATCTCTAAGGCCCTCAAAATCGCGTTTCAAAAAAACTGGACATAAATCTGTCCGGTTTATGTCCAGTTTTTTTGAAACGCGATTTTGAAGGCCTTAGCGATCGAATTAGCCAAAAGTTTCTTCTAGACAAATGATCTACACAGGTGTATGTACATATGTCTAGAACGAAGTTTACCCAAATTCGACCGGGAAGTGGCCGTAAAAGCCACATCCGTAAGTACTGTTCATGCTGCGGACGTCCGCATTTGAAACACTCTGTATATATATATATATAATGGATTAAAAAGAAGCTTCTTTGAGCTAGACTTTAACAAGCATAAGCGACCTCCCACCAAAACGACCTAGGTCCCACCTGGATTTAGTGGCCACCATGGGATTTAATCATTGATTGAGAATCAAAACTCGATCAGAGGCAACAACACGATTTAATGTCGTGCTTAGTTGCATTGATCGATATATATATATATATATGTATATATAAAACCATAGATTTTAGTACGTATGTGGCGTTTTGGCTTCGTCCTTTCTCTTTTTTCTCTTTTCGTTCTTGATAGGAGTTTTATATACTAAGGAAATATTTATGCGGATACGTACGTATGTAGCTAGTGATCGAAACACTACCAAAATATCTATATTAGACGACGAAATCATTTTCTCAACTAAATTTTTAGGCAATGAACGTTTCGTCGCCTAAGATCTGTCGTCTAAGCGTCGTCGCAACAAATTTTAGACGACGAAAATTATATTTTCGTCGTCTAAAAAGTTTCTTACACAACGAAAACATTGTCGTCGTCTAAGTTTTTAGGCTACCAATACTTTATGGCTTTAACGACGAACTTTTTCATCACAAAATCATATCTTAGACGACAAACATTTTTTATGTCATCGTTTAACCGTTATCACTTAGACAACGGACGTACAATATTCGTCATCTCACATTCTACTTGAGCGACGACATTTCCATGTTCCTTGTCTAACATGTACGACTTAGACGACGAATGTTTCATGTTCGTCGTCTAAGTTATTAAATTAAATTAAATAAATAAATTTCAGATAAAATTACTAAAATTAAAATATCTACATAATAGTCGATCGATATCTATATTATCTACAAATAGCCGATATCTACATCGATGTCATGACCTTTAGCCCACTCCCGCGACCGTCGTCATCGTTATTGTGGTCGGTGTTTCGTGAATGCTGAGACGACACATGTGAACTGCTACTAGGCGGTAGCAGTAACCTCATCTGTAACATCATGTCTCGAATCCGCGTCTCAGTCCCCAACTTGATCTCTCGAAGGCGCTGCTCGTACCCTTCCCGCTCCTCTTCCACCCGCTCCCTCTCCACGAGAATATGCGCCTTTGCCCGCTCCTCGACCTCTCGAATGCAGTCATCAACCCCACTTGAATGAGATCGCAAGGTAGACATCGACGACTGGCTCAAATTCCGAACGCCAGGTCGTCCGAGACCCTGAATTTCCTTCCCAGGTTGGATTTCGAGCATCTTCTCAAACATCTGGATTTGGGTAGGTACATCTAGTGGAGGGAGTTATTCGCACGGAGTGTTCAGGTTCTGTGTCGCCCTCTCGTCCATTGCTTCCTCGGTCAACTGAGTCATCCTCTCCTACAATAAAATATTCAATTGAAAATTACTACCAAACACGACTAACTCGGATAATTTCTACCAAAAATTGGGCATAATTTCTCTTAAAAATAAAGGCTACCCAAAACCTGAAAACACATAAAATTGCACCAATCTGGCACACAAAACAGCTACATTCTGAATCTAGCAACAAATAACCACTTAATTGTATTTTAATGCTCAATAATTAACCACTTTGAATTTTGATTCATCAATCAAATAGACAACGGGGTGGCATGCAGCCTTGTTTTACATGTGCTTATTATCAAATAATCTTCCAAAACTTTTTAAGACTACAATGACTTGCATATGTTAATCCTTACGATTTATGAAAACTATAACAAGCATATATGTGTACATGAAAACTACAATGGGCATGTACTTGAAAACTACATCCATATTTATCTAAAGTTGATATAATCAAGAAGATTTAGTTATTTAGACATATGTACTTGACTATATCTTATCTATTGGTATATGTCATGTTCATCTACCAATTTAAATTTTGATTCATCAATCAAACAAACATATATCAAACTTTTTAAGACTACAATGACTTGCATATGTTAATCCTTACGATTTATGAAAACTATAACAAGCATATATGTGTACATGAAAACTACAATGGGTATGTACTTGAAAACTACATCCATATTTATCTAAAGTTGATATAATCAAGAAGATTTAGTTATTTAGACATATGTACTTGACTATATCTTATCTATTGGTATATGTCATTTTCATCTACCAATATAAATTTTGATTCATCAATCAAACAAACAACGCACATAAAGTAAATTTCTTTCGGTCACCATCTACTCTAACCTATGTGCATACTGAGAAGATGTTTCTAAGTTTGTGTCGCATAAACATTCACAAAAAAAATAATATATTGTTTGTTTCGAATTAAGTGCATACTTACAGCATTCAGAATCGCCTTCTCTTCATCGGGCCTCACGTACGTATCTTTGTACGCGTCTAAGAATGGCACCTATGAACCCTTCTCATGTTCTCCATATGGTCCATGACCAGGTAGTAGACCTAAGTTGAGCCAGTATGGTGGTTCAACTCCTTCTGATCCCGGTTGTTCGCATTCGCCTCTGACCTCATCTGTTACAGGAAACAATAAGAAACAATTGGATTTGAATACATTATTCAAATAATGGACTTTGTATTTGATATTTAACACATTACCTTAAACTTTTCGCTCTTGAAATGTTGGACCAACCATTGCCATTTGTCCTCCAGATTCTTGAACTCGGCAAGGGTAAGGAACTCGAACTCCTTATAGATCTTGTGCAAGGCGTACTTCCAATTGGCATACCTTTTTGTAGCTCATTCCTCAATGAACTCAAACATCTCTTAGCTCTCTGGAAAGTCAAAGTGTATCTACAAAACATATAACGAGGCATTAAATTATATCATAACTACTAATTATTTATATTAATTAATTTAATTTAAATTCAAAGAATCTTACCGAGAGAAAGACGTACACCTTATCTCTCTTGGCCTGTGGGAGGTCGTTCCATGTCGGGGCCTTCATCACCACCTTGCTCCGTATGGCGGCCCTAATTTGGTGGGTAATCAGGCTGCTCAGCAACTTTGTCGGAGGGCGTCGTGCGAAGTCATGGTATGTGACTTCAATCTTTTTGTTTGTCATCTTCACCATTTGAGAAGCTTTCGTCCCCTTACACAACCCTCGGGTGCATTTCGTGGCCGGTTCTACAACAAAATTTACAAAATTAATTAGTATTTAATGAAAAACTTTAATCGATGTATATAACCATTAAACATTTACATATCGCATAAATGATTTACCAATGGTGCTACGCCCTTTGCGGCGGGCACTGATACACACTTCATTTGCTGAGGGAGCAGATGGTGATGGAGTCAGAGGGGTCAGAATATTTACTGTCGGTTCCTCAGGCGAGCCTTCTCCTTCTCGTGGCTCTTGGGTCAGCTGATCATTTAAAGTGCCACCTCCATTCCTTTGACACAACAATTGATATGCAATAAGTCTTACTTCTTGTTTATCATCTTCGAATTCTCAGCTGGAATCTTCTGCTATATTTGAATACACAATAAACAAAAAATCCAATTTCAAGAACCAATACCTCATATTAGATGCAATCACATATAATGGACAATTAAACTACCCCAAATGATATGCAATCACATATATGGACAATAACATATATACATATGCTAGGCTACTGCCCCGTCTAAAACACATCATACTATGCTACTATGTTATTGCCCCATCACCAATATATCCCAAACTAAAACAGAACCAAAAAGTCCTTTGTATCAAAACACCAAGTACAACAATTCAAGTTGAATTTCGAGCAACACATATCAAAATAAGCAACGGGTATCAAAATCTACATCTCATTAAGCACAACAACATTACTTTCTATCATAAAGTCCAATTTCGAGCAAGGGTGACGGTGACAAACCTTGAACAGTTCGATAATGGAGAGAGAGTGCTACGGCATGGTCAGAGATAGTGGAGATAGTCGATGAGAGAGAGAGAGAGAGAGAGTAGGTGGCGGTGGTCTCTGAGAATCCCAATCACGGAGACTCCCTGCTATGGCAGTGTTGGCGTCGAGATGAGGAGGCGGCGTTGGGGTCGATGTGAGGTGGCGGTGGGCGCTTCAGGGTTAGGTGGCGGTGATGGCTTCTAGGTGAGGTGGCTGTGGTGGCGTGTGGGTGAGAGAGGAGGAAGAGAGAATTATGGATTAGATCAAAAAGATTTGGGAATAAGTGAGCAGCTGAAGTGTTGTACGTGCCATCATTATAAGGATTGAACCTGTCAGTAGAAAGTCCTAATCTGACATTTCAAACTTCCGATGCGAAGTCTGTAAATGTCATGTCAAAAGATTTGAAGGCCTCCCCATCTGCGGGGTATCTAAGCACATCGTCGTCTCTCCTATTTTTTCCGTGTCATCTCATTGCCTCTGTTGTGTATGGAGATATGTACAATCGCTCTAGTCTAGGAATCAACTAAAAATGACGAAGCACCATCCAAGGCACACTTTTCTTCTTATTCTTCTTCTTGAGCTTTCATCTCGACTCGCCACAAACCAAACAGTGCTAGAGGTCTGCGTGTTCTTTGTAAAACAGGACACAACTGTTTTTACGTACGTGAATTTTCGTGGATGAAAGGCCAAGGTCGTTCAAGATCATTTTTACCTTATAATAACTATCGGAAAATTTGTGATCATCTGGAAGCAACTTAGCTATATGTCGCTGGACATCGGCAAAACCTGCATTGAAAATTTTGTGCTTCACTTTATACCCCATTTCCTCCGTTGTGGCACTCAAACCAATCTCTTTACTTTGTGGGTACAACGGTGTCTCGACTTCCAGTAGAAGCTTGTTGTACTTATTGTAATTACTGGATCTCATCAAGTCAGAAGCAAGAGAGGTTGTCTCATGGTTGAGAGTATCGTAATGTCCCTCTTCAAAACCGTATCCGCTAGAACTATACAACGGAAATGTATTATGCACAAGTTCCATAACGGGATTTCGAGAAGGTTTGTCAGTATTGCTAGATGAGGTACCCTAGTACTCTGATCTGAACTCTACCATTACCATTTCAACAGTAGTATCTGATACTTCACCATGTTCAGCCCATGAAGTGTACTCCTACATCATACCGTATTCAGACAAGTGTTGAAACATCTGCGAAACCGAAAGATACTCTGAGTTAAGACATCTCCTGCACGGACACATGAAACGATCCTTTCCTTGACCATGTTTAGTTGCAAACTTCATAAAGTCTTAAATTCTCTGTATGTACTTATGATCACCTCTTTCCAACCTTAACCAGATCTTGTCCATATTCTGCGTAAGTTCTAATGATTGAAACAAAACTATTCAAGAATATGCACTAATTATTCAAGAACCTATATAGCTATTATTCAAGAACCTTAACATGCTAGCTCTTTCTAACCACCTCATGTACAAATCTATTTAGAGCCATAATCATGCACTAATTATTCAAGAACCTATATAGCTAATTTTGCCACATTTCAAGAAACTAGATAGCTAATTTCGTAACAAATCTTGAATATAACCTACGTAGCTACTTTATTACATATTGGGAATCATTCTTACATACACCCATGCCAATAAATTGCATAACACAAATTAACTAATTAATATATATGCATTTAAACAAAAAATTATTAATTTGTCAAACTATGTATTAATCTAACATTTCATATATATAATCAACACATGCAAAAACATTATAGTTATCAAGCGATTCTATACCAATAATTTCGCCGGAATTCATTTGCCGGGATTCCTTCACCGATAAACTTTAAAATACATCCAAATATTTGAAACAAATTCAAAGAAAAAAGTGTACACAAACACCAACCAATATAAGAAGTTGATGGAATGCTTTAGGAGGCCTTCATGAAAGGTTTTTCGTTAGAGATCGAAAAATCGCCGGAAGAGGTGTTGGGATAGTTTTTTAGGGGTTGTAAGAAGATGAGGTTCGATTTGGAATTGGTATTGGCTCTTATTAATTTTTTCACTTAGACGACGAAATTTTCCATCGTCTAAGACACACCCCTCGTCGTCTAACTACTATCATTGGCGAAACTTTTTTGTTGGCTAATATCTTTCTTGGCCGATGAAACTTTATTTTCTTCGCTTAAAAGAGTCTTAAAAGACGAACATGGCAACGAAACATTATTTCAACGACTTGATTATAACTTAGTCGACGAAAACTGTTTTCGTCGCCTAAAACCGTTTTAAGGCGACGAAAATCTCTAATTAGGCGATGGAACAACTTTTCGTCGCATAATTGTGTCTTAGACGGCGGAACCGAAAAGATTTTGTCATATAATTAAGTTAGGAATTCTTGTAGTGAAATGCACGTACATCTTCTAACCAAAAGATTCATTCTTTAGAAAGAAACAAGTACCATTCAAAGAGTGCATTGCCTCTTTGAGTGAAGAAGATAAGGCTTCAATTTTACAGACGTACTTACAATTTCACCACCATATCAATACTTCGGTATGATGTTGATTGTTGAAGCTAGCTAGATAGGGATCGCACACATCAACTTTTTGCCTCATCTGCAGATCGATCTGCACATACTATCTTAAGAGGCGCAAAATTATCTCGGTGCTAACTAGCTTGTTATTTTATTCACGACCGATATGCTTGGGTGAATGGATTTCTAGCACGCCCTTCTTCAAGTGTTCTGTCATATACTTTACTTATCTTACAAGTTACTCGATCTGTTATATATCTATAAAATTGTCCATCCACAAAAGAAAAAAAAAATGTTCCTAGCTTGATCGGCCGTCCAACCCTCTTCATATATATTATTATCCATTCAATTTGGACAGAAATATGATTTTGATTTTTCTATTTAAGATTCCAGCTGATCGATGGACGTTTGAGTGGTAGGTTGGCTAAGCTTAATTATAATACTCTAAGAACATGTAAATGAGAGTTTTGAAATATGTAAGCAATGATGTGTTCAATGCCATATCTAGTCGATCAGAACACAATCCCGTATCTGATATTGCAATTGCGCGTCGATCATTGCAAGCCATACTAAGTACTCGATCATGAATAGGATGTTAATTGCAAAATGTTATCTGTTTGAAAATATCAAATGAGATTCAATTAAAGATTACCAGCCAAGGGCTAAGAATTAAGTAAGATTTAGGTCTCTTAAGCTCTACAAGAATCAAAAAAAGGATCAAAGGTCTAAAAGATCACCATTCTCAATTTCTCTTTGCCTCTCCCATACTTCTTGTAATCGATGTCCTCAAATATATATCTTCCTACGACCGATCGTCGTGCTCGTAAACAGCTGATCGATCATGCAGGTTTTCGGACTTGTGTTCTGAATTGCCTGGATTCACAAGTGGTTTACAGGATTTAATGTAACGTACTATTTGCCTAATATTCGCCTGCTCTATATTAACTGCCTAATTAAAGGAAACCAGTATTCCTCTTTCATGGACACGAAGTAAAGAAAAGTCATTCTGAATAATTAAAGAAAACGATCCAAGTCAGAATATTCACGTACTAAACTTAATACAAGTTGTATGAACTCATAAGTTTATTGACCACAGATTTGCTTAAGATACATACATATATATTTCATATTTGCTTAATATTATTTGAGTGGGGTTAGCTTTCGGGGGTGGGATAATTTGTCCAAAAGGTCAAAGATAATGGCTCGGTGGATAAGCTAAGAACTCACTTCCATGGAAGCTCAGGGTGACAGGATCCCTATATAATGGTCACGCATATGCATAGTTCAAACAAGCAAGAAGCTGAAGTAGAACTTGAAGCTCAAGAAAGATGGCCTCCAATAACTATAAGCAGCAGACTCTGCTCTCGAGCTTCTGCTTCACGTTACTTCTGTTACTCTTGCAATTACAAGTTGGTATGTATTCTATAACTAAAGAATTTTCGCTTTGTCATATATATATATATAAATATTGCATTTATATGCCACCGGTTCGCAATTCATATATATACACCGAACAACTTTGGCTCGTAACAGGTGAAAGTGAGCTGCAACAGAACTATTATTCCCAGAGTTGCCCTAGAGCTGAAGCAATCATCAAGCAAGAGGTCTATGATCTATACAAGAAACATGGAAATACGGCCGTGTCATGGATCAGAAATCTTTTCCACGATTGTATTGTTCAGGTACTACTAGCTAGCTTGTTTCTTGACTACCATTTCGTTACGGAAAAAAAAAATTAGACTAATTAATTGTTTGAAAATAATTTGTGGCCGGCTGTACGCATGCAGGGATGCGATGCTTCTCTGCTGTTAGAGGCAGCCGTTGGTCTGGAGTCAGAAAAGGCGTCCGATCGGAGCTTCGGAATGAGAAATTTCAAGTACGTGAACACGATCAAAGAGGCCCTAGAGAAAGAATGCCCTCTCACAGTTTCATGTGCTGATGTTGTAGCTCTTTCTGCAAGAGATGGCCTTGTCATGGTATGTGTGTGTGTGTGTATGCTTTTCTTTCCTCCAAGTAATGTTTTGTTTTCGTGGCTCATTTAAATATTTGTTGCGCGCAGTTAGGAGGTCCAAGAATAGAAATGAAAACGGGAAGGAGAGACAGCAAGGATAGTCATGCGAGTGTAGTTGACGAGTCTATTCCTAATCACAATGATTCAATCTCCTCAGTGCTCTCTCGATTCCAATCCATTGGCATCGATGTTGAAGGAACAGTCGCCATTTTAGGTACCAATTAATTATTTCAATCTGATTACAAATTAATGTCCTGCTAATAATTATATCTATCACCCACCGTATCAAATTTTTAAAAAATTTAGTCGGTACTCAACTATATAATGTTCAACGAAAGTCATTAAACTTACATTTAACTACACGATAATTAGAGTTGGTTCCTCATAATTAACTAATTCGATCATATCAGCCTAGGGTAACTTTACTACATTTTCTGATGAATATATATATCGCATGCATGCATACAGGAGCTCATTCCGTAGGACGAGTTCATTGTATGAACCTCGTGCACAGACTTTACCCTACTGTTGATCCAACCCTGGATCCAGCCCATGCTGAGTATCTCAAAGGTCGGTGTCCAACTCCAGATCCTGACCCGAATGATGTACTGTACTCAAGATTCGACCTCGAAACACCCATGATTCTTGATAACATGTACTACAAGAACGTGCTGAATCACAAGGGTTTGCTTATAATCGATCAACAATTGAGCTCCGACCCAGAAACACTGCCGTTTGTGGAGAAGATGGCTTCTGATAATGGATACTTTCACGAGCAGTTCTCCAGAGCTCTTGTTCTTTTGTCAGAGAACAATCCACTCACTGGCGACCAAGGAGAGATCAGAAAGGATTGCCGCTTTGTGAACGCCAGTTAGTTAGCAGCACATCAATAATGTGAATTATCAATGTTTAATTAAGACATATGATATCACATACCAGCTCTTCTTTTGTGTGCTTGTTTGCATAATTCCATTTACTGTCTAATGGAAGAAGAAATTGTGTTAGTTGGCATGGGTGTGACATGTCTAATATAAGCTTCAATGCAAGTGTGGTCCAGACTTCCAGAGTAACTCTATATACCTATTAATTAAGAACTCTATCATATATATGGTTGGATGTAGCCAATTAATGGACATATATAAAGATTACGAACTACTTGTTAATTAAATGATGGCTAAATAGGCAGCCGGATGATTGGGATGAACATGTGCATGGTTTATCGGTCAAACCATATTGTGGAGTGACAATACCATGAACAAATATCTCGATCTTCACCAAGAATTAGCGTGATTTTTTCGGATATCTTCTATTTATGGACGTTTGGTCACGATATCATAAGAGTAATGTTATAGTTGAAAACCACATGCACTCATTTTAATAACATGTAATTATACATTTATATTAAAAGAATATACACATATCATACATTCTACAAAATCTGACGCACAATTTGTAATTAAAATGAATTTGTATTGATTTTAAGTCCATGATTCTTTCGGTCATCTAATCTAAATGCTGAAACCAGACATTTCAACTTCGTTCTAACACTAACCAACCAGATCATGTGCAATTCCACCATTAACTCAAATGATCGATTTGTTAAAGCAATTTTTTTTTTCTGACAAGTAGTTAATTACTACTCCGCTCAAACTAAACTTAAGCCTTGGATGAAACTAGTGCATGCATCATTGACATCCTCATACGCTAGAAACAAAAGAAATTTGCCAAAACATTTTATCTCAACGATTAGAATAGTTTGCTAAGACACGATCACAAGATTCTCTCTTAATTTTGATAACAAAATAAGATATCTTATCTTACCAAAATGACATTCCTCCAATCCATGTACATCATTGCCTCGTTGGTTATTACAAACCAGAGAAAACTACAAATTTTTATATATGCTAGCTACCAGCATGTTGGATTGTTGTTTACTCCCATCCAGCGATTGCTTGCTCTCTGCTGACTCTGCACATGATGGACTGATGAAGCACATGCCTGAGCTTGACTTGGGAACTAGGTAGCTAGCTAGCACAGTTTAACTTGTACGTTGGATAAAATAAAAAAGGTGATAAGTGAGGAAGAAGACCATGTCGGGCACGAGAACAAGGCTGAACAGCTACAGTGAATAACTGTGAAATGCACTCAGACTCGAAGAAGAAAATCCACGAAGAAGACGACTAAAGATTGCTGAATTGAAGCTGCCCAACTTAACTAGCCAGCTTCAATGGTCCTGGAGAATAGCGACTGTAGTTCCCCCACTACTGATCGATTAGCTCACCTGGACCTTCCGATGGAACCTGAACAGATAAAAATGATTACTAATCTTATGCATGCCCACCTCCCTATATGGGTCCCCCATGCAAACGCATAAACAAACGCCACCATTCCAATACTCACAAGTCCAAACAAAATACTGTATACATACCATCACCCAACTTGCGTATTATTCATATCATCAAAAAAAAAACTTGCGTATTATTCCGTTGTCAAATGATGACACATAGTCACTTAACTAGTGGAAAATGAGCTAGAAATAGAAGTCTAGTGTAAAAAAATAAAATAAAATAACAGCATAAGTTAGAACTTAGAAGTAGGATATATTTGTTGACCACAAAGGCACAAAGTAACCGAAAGAGTTTAGATATTGCTCTTCACGTAAAATATGATCGAGTTGGAAACGATTCCGATGGTGTGGCCACTGATTTGGATCACACTTGATGATCGATCGTTTAATTTTTATGTCAGGTTTGAGTACTCATGGATGTTACTTGACAATACAATCAACTCTAAATATTAATTAGCAGCTGGGTACCAACTTATATGATTGTACATTTTCCAAGCTAAGCCAACCCAATCCCCCCCAAAAAAAAGCTAAGCCAACCCGGCAAGTAATGGCACAAACGAAAGAGACATGAAATTCCTTAGTACGTCATACATGAATCGCTCCAACTCTGGAATTAGAAGGGAATGGAATTTATGGAGGAACCCTGAAACCCACGCAACAGCTAATACTATAAAAAGCGTGCATGGTGGCTCATGCCTCATGATCGACGATGATGCCTTGTGATGGTATGCTTGCATTTTTATCATTTTTGCTCGAGTATATTGTGTTTCAATATTCTAACTCGATCTCATGATATCTCTCACCGTTTCCTTCTTGAGCGAAGAATCCAAGAAGGATAAGAAAATTCTAGAATGACCTCAAGTCTATATATGCATCTTTAGATTTTATTTTTCAAAATTTACACGTGGCAAAATCTGAACCTTCCATTCTTTTGACTATTTCAGAGTTTGACTGAGCTTATGTTAAACATAGTGTATACGATCTACTCTTTGACTGAAATCAACCGCTTGGAATTCACCCCCGTCGTCTGGAACCGTGGCTGCCACTCTCTCTCTCTCTCTCTCTCTCTCTCTCTCTCTCTCTCTCTCTCTCCACCACCTCGTCCCTCTCCCTCTCCTGCTCTGGACACCAAGTGCACACTCCGTCGCCCGAACTCGGCAACTCAGTGCCGAACTCAAAACCTCATTCCCCATCGCGCACGCTCTCGACACCTCGAAGGACGCTCAATCTCATCTCATCCACTGGTTGTGAGATCAATCTGGTCGGTGGTCTGACTCATGGGCCGACTGTGAGATTTATGTAATTATGTTGCTGAAACGCGACCAGGTCTCATGGTGGCCGGTCACCGGAGGAACCGCTCTACTTCCTCGAGTGGTCGTACAAAAGAGAAAGGAGCAGAGATCTGCTTGCTCATCTTCGGACGCAACGACGGTCGTGGTGGAGTGCGAGATGGATCTAATTTGTGGCGAGGCAGTGTGTGATATCGACACGATCGAGGTTGTAGCTTTGGGTGCCGATAATTAATTTTTGGTGTCCAGAGCAGACGACGAAGCAGAGGAGAGTGACTTGGAGGGGGAGGAGGAGGTTTTCACTGTTGTCAGCGGCGATAATACTGGCGAGGGAAGTGTTTCGCGGCGGTTGATTCCTGAGCAAAGACTAGGATCGCGGATACTGAGTTTACCATAAGCTTGTTCAATCTTTAAAAGGTTAAAAATATTGACCATTAAGAATGCGTCACGTGACCGTGTCATGAAGAGAAATTAGACTCTACGGTGTTTAGCCATTCCAGCCTGATCCGAAGGATAAATGAATGATAGTGGGGATAATTCTATAATACACTCCAATAGACTTCTTCCCGAATTCTATTTCAAAGCTAAACACGTGGCACAACAGGATTTGTTATGTTTGTTAGCTTTATTTTAAGTTGACTGAATTTATGATATGCTCAGTCTATTTAATTTTCTCTTTGGTCAGAAACCAACCATTGCGAAAACCCACATTCTCTAACGGATATCGCCACCGCCACAACAAAAAAATCCATTTCCTTTACCACCCTCCTCTCCCTGTCTTCTTCAAAGTCGATCTCATCTTACTCTTTGATGAGACGGAAATTATGCTTCACTCGCACGAATCTCGTTGAGACGAGAAGAAATTCGACCAAATCTATCACCGTTGCCACCGAGGGAGCTCTAACCCAGAGGTGTTTCATCATCGCTTGCAACGCTCAGTACCTAGCTGCAGTCCATACTTGGATATTCCGAATTGGGTGGCCTCTTCACTTGTCTGATTTTTGATTTGCAATGAATCTGACATGATCATTTATTCCTTGATTAGAGATGAATGGGGTCAATTTTTCACCGGTAGTTTTGGGTGATTTTGTATTATTATCATATAATTATTTTTATGAATTGGACAAACAAAAGGAAAAGAAACAAGCTACAGAAGAATCAGAACAATTCATTTTTATAAACCCAATTTTCATCAAAACAATTCATTTCTAGGATCCCAACTTAAACTTTCAATCATCCTATTATCCCATGACCTTGAAACCCATTATCTCAAAATCCCTAGAAATTTGAAATTGTATCGCCAAAACCTACTAAAGTTTGCTGGGTAGCATCGTAGACACATGTTTGGGTTGTGGGCAAGAAGATGATCAAAGAAAATTATCACATAAATTGAACTTATTATAAACTCGGTCAAACTTTAATATATTGAATAAAAATAACCGCTTAAATTTTAACAATTGTCACAATAACTAATTAATCTCTTAGGTGCTTAATCTTAAGATACATTCCACCATGATCCTGATAGTGGTCGCACTATATATCATCTTAGTCTCACTCAAAGAAATTCATCATACATTTAATCATTGTGGCAAAACTGACTTTTGATAAAACCATGGTCATCGATCGTACGTTCAAGCACCTTACACGATCCTCCTTATTGAAACTCAGGACGTAATTAACGATCATTCTGAGCACATATATATTGTCACCTCGATTTGGAATCCTCAGATTGAGATGCATGGTGCCCATAAAATCTTTGGATATACACTTTCTTCTTGGTTGAAAGCAGCCTCATACCACACATATGACTTTTATGACATCGGCGCCTTCCCCAACCTACATCTCCGACGTGACCTTTCCCTCGTTGGAAACTGGTCAACGCCGGTTGGAAATCTTTGTCAAAGGTTGATTTTTTTTGTTTATCGGGTAAAAACGTATACATTGTCGATCGAGTAAGAACATTTTCAACAACATTACTTAAAATGTAATTATTTTATCCAAAATAAAACCTCAAAGTCATTTTAACTAGTTAATTTATATTTTTACTCCACCAATATTACTTAAAATTTAGCTATATTTCAACATATGCTTAAATTTAATTGGTTAACTAACATAAATTATTAATTCATGTATTTAAATTATTATATTTGTAACATAAAATAAAATTATTAATTATATTTTTGCTTATTCTCGTTACCTATATTTTTTTTTTATATTTTTCGGTACAAGAATATGGAATAAAAATGAAGTATTTAAGTATTTAAGGATCTGATGGAGCTTATATTTGCTCAAAATTCTTATATTATTGGTAAAAGTCTTATTTAGAGAATCTGCTGGAGTTGCTCTAATAATATATCTAAAATATGTACCTACTAAACACATCTTGTCATGTAACTTATAAGATCTATATGTGAACTTTTCCTAATGAATCCAAACAATTTATCTGTAGTGAAGTCAGTGATACACTAATTAATTAACCATGTGTTTTGGGAGAAAGTATGTAATAACTGAAAATGTAACTCTTGCATTGATAGAATGTCTTAAATAAAAGCTTATACAATCTGTTACAATAAGTGTTTCGATATAACAGAGATTCTCTGTATCTAATCTATACTAAACCGTATCTAATTAGGACAAAACACACACCAGAAGTTACGGAGAATAAATCTCCTTAAATACTCCCCCTTGTGTCGATGGCCTAATGAATGATGCATAACATATTACCTCACTAAAACGCTTGCCATAAAAACAAAAACCTCATGGGTAAAAAAAATGTTTGGTCTAAGGGAAAAAGAGTACAACACATCAACTACATGTGATATGGACTCCCCATGATGTCTACAGAAATGTAACTCCCCCTGACTGTAAACTCAGTCATGGAGTTTAGATAAATTGCGCATACCAATGCATCTCACATGTTTCACAAACGTAGATTTGGATAATGACTTGGTAAACAAGTCCATAGCATTATCCGCCGAGCTAACCTGGTTCACATGGACAATCAATAACCGCTAACTGCTGATTGTATGAGTACTTTGACGAAATGAATTAAGTATGGCACCCTTAATGTAACCCAACTTCATTTGTTCAATGCAAACCACATTATTCTCAAAAATGTAAGTTGGCACTGCCATAGTAGATGAGAATCCACTAGACCCTCGAATATGTTGTATTACCGTCATAAACTAGACACAATCATCAACCGCTTCATACAAAGCTTTGATCTTAGAATAGTTCAAGGAAATAATAACAAGAGTTTACTTTGTTGATCTCCAAGAAATCGATATGTTCCCCATGGTGAATATATAACATGTTTGGGAACGTCTTTTATGTGGGTCAGAAAGATACTCAACATCAGCTAATCTGACCAACACATCAACCAGTGTTTCGGAATATGGGATAACAGTAAAATTGCTCGCAGTAGGTTCAATTTGCGATGGATCGAAGAACAACTCCTTCGTTGGATTGAAGGCATAATTCTGATCCGTCTAGAGAGCATCTTTTGATGGATTGAGAGAAATTCTCGATGGATCGAAGGTTCTGGAATCTGCATGTTATGTTTCAACCATCCATTTTTCAGGACTTTTAAGTTTCTCTCTGTGCTCTTTGTAAGGGAAGAATAAACCTAAGTCAATGATTACCTTCAAGTACCTGAAGATTTATTTTATTCCATTCCAATAACTTTGCGTTGGCGCATAGCGAGAGGGCAAAGTCTGGACGTGTGCTCCAAGCTATATTTTACCAAGCTCTAACCGTACCAAGATACAAAATCTCAGCTCCAAAAGATCTTGACCACCATCATTCTGATGAAATTGATCGTTTTGGGTTTCAGACTGCAAACAACCATTAGTGTGCTTAAAAGGGTGTGCTTTGTCTATTGCCTGATCTAGATATAAGCAGACTGGTGAATAAGAATTTAGCCAACTCGATATTCCATCTCAAAACAAAGACTTAATTGAGTCCTACCAAGGTCTATCATCTCAAACAACGTGTTCATCTACTGAACACGCATGGGTCATAGTACTACCAAACCGAAAACTTGCCATTTGTAAGAGAGTCTAGTTCAGTCTAGATTGTAACTTTTCGTATCGGTCAATTTCTCTACATTAACCGTTGACAATCCGCAACAGATCAATGTTCTACTTCATCGTCGTTAATTCTTGAGCGACGGAATAAATAAATGCATCATCAATGAACATGGAAGAACCATCCATAATACTGCTAGCATTTGTTTAACTTGGTGAGATTTCTTTGTTTACTGACATCGTCATTGACTTTGAGCCGTCCCCCAATATTTGTCAATGTCGACTTTTAGACACAATTGCAGTCAGAAACAATCTCATGTGTTGATGATGAACGGTTGTGCCTTGATGGCTTGCCTTTTCACTAGTAACTCATCAATGGATTTTGATCGATACTACACCTCCACTATGGGCAGGAGAAACAATACATTGCCCGGGTGTTGCGTTAACTTGACCAATTTCAGGGACTTTCAACCTTGCAGGATTTGCAGCATGTAACAGTTTTCGTCATTTTTATGATTTCAGTAAAGGAGTCAGACATCGAATCTGCTACTTTCTTAATATCAAGAATACATTGCACTTCAATCTCACACTGAGATGTGCGGGGATCATGATGAGACATAATGGGGATATACCACGTCAATTTTTACGTTCAATAAAAATTGAACCATTCTTATCTCCCCCTAACGGCAAGAAGTATGTCTCATCAAAGTGACATTCTGCAAAAACTAGCAGTAAAGAGATCTAAATAACGGACAATCGTTGGAGAATCATAACCAACAAAAATGCATAATCGTCATTGATGACCCATTTTCATACGCAGAAGAAGCATATAAGGCACATGTACCACACAACCAGAGATGCGTAGGTGTGAGATATCAGGCTCATATTCAGTGACCAATTGGTAGGCACTATATGGTTCGCGGTTTATGGGTATCAAGCGAATAAGCATAGCTGCATGTACCACTGCATATCCCTAAGCGTAAACCGGTAAATCAATATGCAATACCATAGATATGGCTACAAGCTGTAAACACTTGATTTTTGCCTATGCTCAACCGTTCTATGAATAAACACTGGGAACTGGGATGTTCAACTTCAATCTCAATCAACATGCAATAATCAACAAAATATTATGATGTAAACTCTCTTGCATTATCCAATCTAATTGACTTGATTGGGTTGTTCATGTGGTGAGCACGAAGCTTAATAATATATGCTAGGAGTTTTACAAATGCAGCGTATCATGTGGATTGCAGAGACGTGTGACCTATACGTCGATGCACCAATCAAAATAATATATAAACAGTCTGCATACCAGTTTGATTGATCCACAAATATATTCTTGGAATTGGTGAAGGAATGGAAGTTGTGTTTACAGGAAAAGACCGTCATGCATGTAAACAACATTATAGACATACACAAGCTTTGAAAAATGAGCAATGTGCATTGGATTTTGTCACAAGGACATCCGGTGGGATAATGCACGACGCCACAGTGGTACTTTGCCCGGATTGTGCTGCACTCGTCGTGGAGACCGAGCCAAGAATAAGAGGAGTAGTCTCATCCTCCCCATCTAAACTGATGGATTTAGGTATTCCCACATACTTCTTAGCTCTGAAGAACTGATGACCATGAGAATTTCTCAGTATCTTGATCATCATGATGCAAAAGCTCATATGAGGCCAAGTCACACATAGTAATATAAGTGACTGCAAGAGATTCAATGATCCCAACTGTAGTAAAATATAAACACTATAAAATCTCATAATCCTCTCCAGATTGCGTCGTTAGCAGCATTCTACGGATATTAGACACAAAACTCTATTTTATTCTCACAATATTATTCCAAATGAAAACCGTTGGCATAAATATTTTCAAATCTAAGTAAGGTTCGAATGGCCATTAAGCGCGTATAACTCTACATTTTTCCATCATATATCAACGAAATAAGGTCAATCAATCCGTGTTTGAAACTAAGACATGGCGAACACTTTAAGTGAATACACAAAGATTGCAAATGGTGTAATCCTTATAGAGTGCTGAATAGATATGATAATACCTAAAAATAATCGATGTATAATAACATCTAACTGGTTGAAATGACATTTGTAAATTAAGTTCCATGCCATGACAAAAATCGATGTAAAATCACATCTGGTGCAGAATTTTAGGTTTGTCATAAAAAATTTGAACCTTTATTTGTCGATAAAACCGATGTAAAACACATCAAAAATACCAAAATCTAGGAATAACCTTCGATGGATCAAAATACACAATTTTGATGGATCGAAAAACTTCACAAACCAAACCCGAGGGATACCTTCGATGGAAGAACAAACCCTCGATGGATTAAAGAAACCTAAAATAAAACTTGATTTTTCAATACTGATTTTCGATGGGTCGAAGAATTAGGTTTCAATGGATTAAAGCTTGACCCGTGACATGCCTTTGATGGATCGAAGAAGGAATACTTGATAGATCGAAAATGACAGTTTAAGGACCCGAGGATGACCTTCGAAATATCCAAGTACAAATTTTTGATGGATTGAAAATCTTAGAAACCGACCAGTGGGATACCTTGGATGGATTGAAGAGAAAGTCCTCGATGGATCGAGGGACCCCGAGATCAAAATAACATCCTCTCCTTTATGTCTAATTTTTGACTATATCGTTGTATCATTATGCCATATGTTCATGTAAACATCAAATCATACACTGAATTGGTATAAAATAATATTCTTAACACTTTTATATACCGAAAAATAGAGAAAATTTCATTACTCGCCAATTTTAAAAATTACATCATAGTTGTCTTATTCCAAAAATCATGACTTGAAATAAAGTCTCAAACCATGACTAAACCAAGTAAAAAACAAACCTAAACTTGATGACATAGCAAAAACTTGATTCTAATACATAAACTATTCAAAAGAACTGTAGTTTCCATACTTGCTTTTGTATTGTTTGCTATTATATGATTGGTTTTACCGTAATTTTTCATCTCATAATCTTCAAAAAGAAGTTAGTCTCATGTGTCAAGTATCGTACGTACTTTTTGTAGGAATTTTGAATATCCTTAGGTGCACGACATTGTTTGTGCATGTGCTTGGTAGAACCACATCTATAACAAGATGACAAGCACGAATTAGAGATAGAATTTGAAGTATTTCTCCTATTCTTAGAACCGGAATGATTCTTATTGGAGTTTGGTAAGTCCAAGTCAAGTTCTGACTATATCCTCAAGTCTCTGTCCTCTTCTTCCACCATGATTATTGTAAGGCTCAGAATGACTATTCCTCTCATCCTTACGTGTCTTCCCACCATTGTTGTACGACTAATGAATCTTTTTAGTACCGGCTAGCCGAGCATTATTGATGAGAAGAGTCTCACGATACTGCTCTTTCTTGGCTAGCACATTCATGAAATCATTGAATAATCTAAGTCGTCTTTGTGCATAATCTATGCAATATTGATGTACAAGGTTGTCCATGGAGGTAGGAAATGTGCTTAAAGACTTCTCGATCGGTCTTTACAATGCCACAAACATTGAACTCTAATTGTAGCTCCAACTTGATTGAATATATCAATCTTTGGATAATCGAATAACTAGATTGAATCTCATTTTTCTTACAGTCCTCGAAGTTGTGTATTATGCATATTATTGAATATATCTTGTAAAGTCACCCACAAAATCGCGGGGTCATTCTTTATCAAATATTGTTTTTATAGAACTAGATGCCACTACAAGAAAATTGCACCTAGACCACGGACCATTTCCGTCGTCTAAGTGCAGTTTTCCGTCGTCTAAGTACTTGGACGACGGAAACTCCGTCTTCCAAGGTCCGTGCTCCAAGTGTTGTCGTCCAAGCACCTGGACGACGGAGATTTAGTGATCCGTCGTCCAAGTTCACTTGGACCTTGGACATTATCCGTGGCCCAGGTAGCCACTTGGACGACGGAAACACTAAGTCTCCGTCGTCCAGGTGTTCACCTGGGCCACGGACAGACGAGCAATGTCCGTGGCCCAGGTGTTAACCTGGACGACGGAGACTTAGTGTTTCCGTCGTCCAAGTGTGTACATGGGCCACGGATAATGGTAGCTTATCCGTGGCCCAGGTGTTCACCTGGACGACGGAAACACTAAGTCTCCGTCGTTCAGGTGAAAACCTGGGCCACGGAGAACGACAGGGTTTAGGGTTTAGGGGTTAGGGGTTTAGGGCTCTTCACCTGGACGACGGAGAACATAATCTCCGTCGTCCAAGTGAATATTTAATTTTTAAAAAAAAATAAATTGAAATTAAAAATTATTAATTTAATTTATTATTATTATTTTAATTTAAATAATGAAAAATGCTAAAATTAAATAAATAAACTAAATTTTGAATATTATAATTAATAACTTAATTATTAAATAATCAAAGTAAATTAATTTGTACATACGAAAAAACCCATAAATTAAAAATTAAAATATTGTTCGGAATGTGGAAAGAAACGAGATAATATACTACGTGCTAGCTAATACACTGGAGGAGCAGATGCGGGGCCGAGTCCTCCGCCTCCAGCCGGGTCGTTGTCGTCGGGGTGTGGGTTCGGAGGAGGTTGACATACTTCTCGATTTTGTTCCATAAGGGCGATGAGTTGGGCTATTTGTGCTTGTTGTTGGTCAAGTCTTTGCCGCATTGCCTCATTCTGCTCTTGTGTCAGTCGATTCTCCTCTCGTGCCAGTCGAGCCTCTTGAATGGCTGCTTCGACGGCCGCAGCTTGACTCATTCTCCGCTGCCTCGAACCTCCCGTAGATGATGAGCCGGAGGTCGTCGACAAATCTCGTACCACCCTAGGCCCAAAGTGCCTAACCTCCTTGCCAGCTCTACGACCGTAGACCTCATCCGCGATTGCAATTTGGCTCTCTAAGGATAGAGGAGGTAGGTCTTCCGGCGGCACATCTGGGAACGCAAGCTGAGTGTTGGCCAACTCTTCATGCGCACGCTCTATCGCCCTTGCCTACAAAATTATAATTAATTTATTATAATTTTGTAATCATATTTAAATAATAATTACTATAATTAAAAGCACATATATATATATATCACTTACCCCGCATTGACTCGCTTCATTATCGAGCCCTGGCGTCACGTACGCGCTTACGCTTGCATCAATAAAAGGGTGTTTGGAACCCTTATCCTTATGCTCCTTGGCAATTTGAATGAACTGATTGGCGCCGGTAGTATGGTGTTTCTCCTTCTTCCCCCGGTTGGCTTTGTTAACACCGGAGAATTTCTGTTACACAAGATAATTAAATCATTAAAAAATGAATAACTACAATTTAAATAATTCAATTATTTTAATTGAAATAAAAAAATTAAATTAATACCTTAAATTGTTCATCGGCAAAGTGGTTACACAACCACTCCCACTCATCTTCTCTCTCCCCTTGCAGCTCTACCGGGGGAGGCACGGGACCGACATCTTTGAAGTACTTATGGAGCCTGTACTTCCAATCTTTGTAGATGGAGTTGGCGGTTTGATTGATATGCCTCAACATAGCCGGTGTCGGATCCACGTCAAATTGTTCCTATGAAAAATAAATAGAAAATTATAATCGTATATATTATGAAATTTTAGGCCGAGATTAACAATATTATATAATAACTAAATTGAACGTATTACGTACCGAAAGATCTTTGAAGACTTTCGCCTTCTCATGATCCGGCGCCTCCTTCCAAGTAGGGGCAGTGATACGAACCCGGTTACGAATGATTGACCCTATCCCATGCGCCGAGAGACTTGCTAGTTGAGCTGTGGGAGGGCCACCGGTGAATTCGTCGTACGGCAAGTCGATCTTTTTACCGGTCGCCTTGCAAATACGCTCCGCTTTCCCCCCTTTAACGAGACCCCGAGTCCTTTTCGGTTCCGGGTCAGTGGGGGCCCTCCTTTGCCTACGGCGGGCGCTGTACATGATTGATTCGGCGGTGGAGGACGCCTGAGTACTTCCCGTTGAATGGGTACCGGGCGTCGGAGATTGGAAGGGGTCGACGTCATCACTGCTCGAGATGAATGGGGGAGCGGGAATTTCCCCAGAGGGCGCTACGGACGGACCAGATGATCCGTCCGGATTGAGAGCGTCGTTGCCCTCCGGTGGTAATTCCCAACCGACTTGGTCCGCCAAGCGGCGGAGCATGGCATCTTCTGCCTCTTGTTGGGCTTTCTTCTTGCCGGATGTCGTCTTTGGCGGAGCCATTTAAACCTAAGAGTACGGGGTTAAAATACCTACTTACCATAATAATTACAACTTAAAAATTTACGCTAATTAATTAAGTACGTTTAAGATTTAAATAGAGTACACTAGCTTGGCATTTTCGGTCGTTCAATGGACGTGCGACCCGCGCGATAAAGTGTAAATTTTCAATTAATCAGCCTTGGTTAAATCGAAAAACATGGCCAGTTAGGGATAGAGATAACGCGAGAGGCAGGACTAATTTCGACAAAAGTCTTTCTTAGTCCAAATCCTGTCACCAGTCATAACCCATTTCTAGACACCATGTCCGACATTCGGCCAATTTTTCGAAAATTTACACTCCCTCAAGTCCTTTGCAAACTCCACCCTCAACCTCGTGTCCATAACTTCACTTAGGTTATGGTGTGCGGTGATGAAATCCACACATCACGAGGGGTTAAGGAGATAAGCAAGGAAAAGAGGCGCCATCTATTCCAAAGAGTGCGACTTAATAATTACCAAGCCTATGTACTAAATTTAAATCGAACACGTACTACTAATTAATTTACTAGAAAATAAACGTAAATATTAATTAATAATTCCTTTAATTAGATGCAATAATTTATATTTATTTATCATGCAACTAATAATAAATAATTTAATAGTCAATTCATTTAATCATGCAACTAATAATATATAAATAATTACAATAATTACAATAATTATGATTTAATTAATTAATAACAATAATTAATCATTTATTAAATATTTAAACTAATTAATCAATTAAATTCTACTAATTAATTATATTTAGAATTAAATTAATTAAATAAATAAAATTATTTTAATAAGAGAAAAATAGAAATTTACCGAACCGGAGTTTGCGGGAATATCGGCGGAGTTGAGTCGTCGGATAAGAGGAACCACGGTGGAAATAATGTCGTCGGAGCGTCGCCGGAGGAGGATCGCCGGAGGAGAGGAGATGGAATGATGAGAAAATGAGGGGGGGGGGGTGCTGTTCTATTTATAGAGTTTGACTTAGACGACGGAGCACTATTCTCCGTCGTCTAAGTGAACCTGGACGACGGAAACAGTGTTTTCCGTCGTCTAGGTGGCGGTTTAAAAAATTTCAATCGGCGCGTAATTAATCGGCGGGACGTTTTGAACCGCCATGGAATTGGACTTAGACGACGAAGAATGAATTCTCCGTCGTCTAAGTGAAAATTCAAGCGGTGCCGAAAACGGAAGCGGTAAATTGAACCGCCATAATTTTGGACTTGGACGACGGAGATGGTAAGTTTCCGTCGTCCAAGTGAAAATTACATGAAAAAATTATTTGAACCGCCATGATTTTTGAACCTGGACGACGGAGATGGTCATTCTCCGTCGTCCAGGTTCAAATTACGTAAAAAAAAATTTTAAAAAATAATTCCCTAGGAATTTAGAGATCTGTCATTCAAGTGAAATAGTCGTATAATATCGATGAACGCATCATATATATTAACAGTTAAATTTGAACCCACGATTAATTTTACGTATTGAAACATGTTAAGTATCGACTAATCTTTATGACTTAAGTGTTCATGAGTAGACGCTCATTTGCAGCAAAGTATTAACGAAATTGAATTTGGACAAAACAACCGTTGGATATGTTCGTCGTAACATAATATATAATTGTCTTCAAAGGACCATAAAATAATAAGTTCGGGAAGGGTTTGATCGGCACAGTCAACCGCAAAACCGATAATTTCACAAACCGGAAACGTGGATACAAGGCATTTCGCAACTCCGATTTTCGAACCGTCGAAGCTCACACACCAAGAATTGTTTACTCTAAAGTCTTGATGAAAAGAAAATGCATTGGAAGAAGGTCTAGAGGGTCGTTGTCTTAGAAAAAATTACGATATCTGCACCTGGACGACGGATATGAGAGTTTCCGTCGTCCAGGTAATCACCTGGACGACGGATATGAAGTTATCCGTCGTCCAGGTCCTAACCTGGACGACGGAGAATGACGTTCTCCGTCGTCCAGGTGTATAGACCCTGAATTCAGGGGTTAGGGCCTTACTGTTTAGGGTTTAGGGTTTGTGAACTTGGACGACGGAAAATTACCATGTCCGTCGTCCTAGTGTGCACCTGGACGACGGATAATGACCATTTTCCGTCGTCCAGGTGCATAGACCCCGATTTCAGGGGTTAGGGCCTTAGGGATTACGGTTTAGGTCGTCCCCGGTCATTTGTGTATGTGTCCGTTCAATTATTCTGATTCAAAAATATAATTAAAAAATTGATCGATCGATCCGATCGAACTGCTAGATTTAGGGTCAAGGATTTAGCTAGGGTACGTTTTATATGAGATTGAGATTTGGCGCCAATATTTATTAATTTCTCCGTTGGCCAGGATATATAATTCAGATTAATTTCTTACCGTAAACCGGCATCGATCATATATATATATTACAATAATTACAGTAATTAATTACCAATTAATCTCCCTCGTCGTATGACCGTACTCTTCGTCATAATCATCATCGTCCTCATCCCCGTTAGTCGACGGCTCATCCTCGTCATCGTACTCAACATCGTCCGCCGAATAACCTGAGTCCTCGTCCGGATCCGCGTCCTCTTCCTGCTCGTCTTCTTCATCTACCTCATCGATAATCTCATCTTCAGTTAGATCTGTACAACCATCAGGCATGGGTAACCGTTCACCATCTTGAACCAGGTCCATTATATCGGAGCGGACCATAGAAATATTAGGCTCTTGATAGGCAGGAATGTCTCTTTCTGGTTCAGCAGCATCTTCAGTCGTCGCCGGTGTCCCTTCAATTGTCTCTGTATTCCATATTCCTCGGTGAGAGATATGGTTCACTATTTTCCACCCTTCACCGCCTTTCGGATCGTCGAGATAGAACACCTGCCGAACTAAGGTGGCGAGAGCGAAAGGCTCATCCTCATACCAGTGCGAGTTTGTATCGACTGATAATAGTCCCAGGTCTTCCTTTGTACGCTTGAACCATCTGCACTTGAATAGGAAAACGTTGACATCATTCCCGTAACATAGCTGAACCACGTATACAATAGCCCCGTAATATAGATCATTGTCTTTCCCAACCGCTACCCCACTGTTTTGTGTTCTTCTTCCTTCGTCTCGGGCCAATGAATGGAACTTTACACCGTTCACAAAACATCCGGGATAAATATAGTGTTTAACCGGCTTCCCTGCTAGCAAGTGCTTTGGCCATGACCACCACCCTCCGTGGTTATCAGTTTTTTGCAGATCAATCATCTGCGAAAAAGGCCAAATTAATATAAGGGTTTACTTTCTACAAACATGAGCGATATGTATTTAAATAATCTCATCCGAGTCGTATGTACGTACGTACCCATTGGAAGAAATAATCAGGAAACTTCTTCTTAACCATTTTCTCAATCCACGCCGAACTCTTGTTTTGATTTAACGCCTGAAGCCTCTCCCTGTATGACATCATGTACGGCTCAACTTCATCACAGTCTCGCAACACTACCCAATGTCCCTCAATAAGTTCTTCCCGTGTTAACGATTCCTTTAATACTCCTCTAAACGGTCGGACGACATTGGTGACGACAGAAAGATTGATGCGGGCACTGTGATCGAAGGCAGTGGGAGGGGGTGGATCTTTGAGGTACCTGTTGCAGTAAGTAACACACTCATGCATTAGGTATGTCTCTGCTATGGAGCCATCCGGGGCCGACCTATTTTTGACGAATGACTTATACTGTCCAAGCTGTCTACAAAATCAAACGTACACATTACATAAGTACATATAGCTAGCTCGCTAGTATATATATATATTCTCCAGTGGAACAAATTAATTAATTAGTTGTACGTACCTTTCTTGAGGATACATCCAAGTGTACTGGACCGGACCAGAAATGAGCACCTGCTCGCGCAGGTGGATCATTAGGTGAATCATGATGTCAAAGAAAGCAGGGGGGAAAATCCTCTCTAGTTTGCAAATGATGTGCACAATTTGTTGTTGCAATTCCACCACATCTGACTTCTTTAATTCTCTGGCGCATAACCTCTGCCACCACCTGCACAATGCCACTATTGGTTCTACGACGTCCCGAGGCAAGTATGGTCGAATTACCACTGGAATCAGACGTTGCAGCATAACGTGATAGTCATGTGTCTTTAGACCAACAAAATTGTGTTGCACCTCGTCCACTGCTCCAGTTATAGTAGCTGCATACGTAGCCGGATAACGAACGCCCTTAAACCAGTGAAATACAGAACGTCTAAGCGTCGGCTTCACTGTGTAAGGTGCATCTGGCATCTTATTGTACACTCATTTCCTATCCCTCCTCAACCACAAAGGACGACGTAGATTCATTGATTCCAAATCTTTGCGCGCTTTGGGAGTATCTTTAGTCTTGAACTTAATACCGAGAATTGTTCCCACCACGCTGTCGCACACATTCTTTTCTATGTGCATCGCGTCCAAGTTGTTCCTCAGCTTCAACTTCGACCAGTAAGGGAGTTCAAAGAATATACTCTTGTGATCCCAATAGCTCAGATCATGTGGAGGAATTGGATTGCATTTCTTTACATCCGCGTCATTGCTCAACACACCAAAGTCGAAATAGCTCAACCTCTCTAAAATCTCTTCGCCAGACCAACTACGGGGTTTAGGATTGTTCTCTACCGTACCGTCGAAATGAGCTTCATCCTGTCGCCACGGGTGGTCGTGAGGAAGCCATCTACGGTGACCCAAGTAACACACCTTCCCCGCGTGCCAACTAGAGTTCACGTCGTCCAAACATATAGGACATCCATTATATCCTTTTGTCCTGCAGGCTGCCAACATCCCATAGGCTGGAAAATCGCTGATCGTCCACATTACGGCAGCCCTCATCGTGAACATCGTGTCAGTGAATTTGTCATAAGTTGGGACTCCATTTTCCCACAACAGTTTCAGCTCGTCGATCAAAGGTCTGAGGTAGACATCTAAGCACTTCGATGGAGATTTAGGACCTGGAATTAATACGGTAAGGAAATTAAATTCCTTGTTCATGCACATCCACGGAGGCAAGTTGTACGGCATCAGAATAACTGGCCAAGTGCTGACGGCGGAGCTATTACTTCCCCAAGGATTGAATCCGTCTGTAGATAGGCCGAGTCTAACATTTCTAACCTCTGAAGCAAAGTCTCCAAATTCTCTGTCGAAATGTTTGAAACCCTCCCTATCCGCGGCGTGTCGCAGGACATCGTCATCTATTCGCTTTTCTGCGTACCATCGCATCGCCTCTGCTGTGTGTAAAGACATGTACAGGCGCTGCAATCTGGGAATCAAGGGAAAATATCGAACAACTTTCACAGGAATTCTCTTTTTCGAACTCTTCCTATTCAACTGGAATCTGCACTGGCCACATACGGGACAATAGTCCAACTCTTTATACTCTTTGTAAAATAGCACACAATCATTCGGACATGCGTCAATTATCCTGTACTTTAGGCTGAGGCTGCTCAGGATATTTCTAACCTTATAATGAGATTTAGGAAGATTGTGATCATCAGGAAGCAACTTACATATTTGCTCCTGAATTTCGTCAAAAGCACTCACTGACATTTTGTGCTTCACTTTTATCTTCATTTGCTCCATCACATATTGCAACACATTCTCTCGACATCCAGGGAACACCGGGGTCTGCGCTTCAAGTAGCATACGGTTGTACTTTTCCATCTCACTGGTGTCAGTGGCCAAGCTAGCTGCGGGGAATGCGTCATCATGCTCATTGGTGGTACTGTAACCTCCGTCTTGGTGTTGGTGTCCACCATGACTACATCCCGGAAACGCATCATGGACCAAATCTGCAGTTGGGTTTCAAGCTGGGGGTCCGGCACCACTGCCGCTGGATGAGGCACCATGGTAACTGTACCCTGAGCTGAAGTCTGTTGCGCTGAACTCTACTGCTTCACCATGCTCGCTCCATGTAGTGTAACTCCACATCATACCATTTTCGTACAGGTGTTGCACCATAACATTAACCTCCGCATACTGACAATTAAGACATTTCTGACACGGACACCTGAAACGTTTCTTTCCCTGATCATGTTCTATCGCAAAATTCACAAATTCGCTAATTCCATCCATATACCGGACATCACATCTATTCTTCAACTTCATCCAACTCTTGTCCATACTGCTACAAAATATTATAATTAATTAATTATTACATATATATATATTAGTCCATTATTTTACTCTTAATTATACGTACTCGATCTACATCGATCCATCAATTACGTACGTACGTAATTTAATCGATCTGTACATATATATATATAGCGCGCTAACATCCTTGCATGTATGTACGTACGTTTTCACTAATTAAATATATATTAATTAAGCAAATTTTAACTGCGTACGTACCTGTTGCCTTCTCGATATCTGTACGTTAATTAAGCTAGCTAGCTAGTCAGCGGAGATCCCGGCCCTAGCCTTAATTATCCGGCGCGCCATCCTGATTCTTCTCGGCTTTAATTTCTAGCTAGCTCCCTTCTCCTTCTCCGATCCCTAGCTTCTATCTCTTCTTCAAATTAATGGATCGAATGAATTCAGTTTGAATTGGCATCGATCGGGCTTATATATATATAATGCTTCACTTAGACGACGGAGGTGTCGGTACGTCGTCTAAGTGGAAGTATGTTACGCACTCGGACGACGGCGTGTCGGTCCGTTGTCCAGGTGATCACCTGGACGACGGAGACTACCTTCTCCGTCGTCCAGGTGATCACCTGGACGACGGAGTATTATCCGAGGTCCAGGTGACCACCTGGACGACGGATAAGGTATTCTCCGTCGTCCAGGTGACCACCTGGAGGACGGAGTATTATCCGAGGTCCAGGTGGTCACCTGGACGACGGAGCATACCTTATCCGTCGTCCAGGTGGTCACCTGGACCTCGGAAAATTATCCGAGGTCCAGGTGGTCACCTGGACGATGGAGAATACCTTATCCGTCGTCCAGGTGGTCACATGGACCTCGGATAATTTTCCGAGGTCCAGGTGACCACCTGGACGACGGATAAGGTAGTCTCCGTCGTCCAGGTGGGACTTGGACCACGGAGCCTTTTTCTGTCGTCCAAGTGGCACTTGGACCACGGAACAATTACCTTTCCGTGGTCTAAGTGATGTTTTCTTGTAGTGTGCATATGTAGTATCAAAAATATGAGGGTTTGAGTTTTGCGATCTGGAGTTGGTAGCTCAATACCTGGTGATGGTGGTGGTTGGATTGTATCCGTTAGATTCATACCGAGAAGCGCGTTCTCAACATCTAACAATGATATTCTGCTCCTTGAGGATCAAAGATATCAAATTCAGGCGGTTCCGGCTCAATTGATGTCATCTATAGGAGAGACAAGAGATGTAATTAGCTTACCTATTGAAAAACTACGATCACTAATATTAATTTATGGATTAAGAACATGATCAGTGATGTTTGATCACAAAAATCGATTATCAATAAACAGTGGCTCAAAACCACACCCAAAAACCATGATGAATCATCACATATTATCGGTTTTCCTTTCTTTTCTTTTCTTTTTCGAAACTGTGACTCCCCCAGGACCGTCACTTATACTCTATGGATACAAGTCCATAAGAACTAGAGTATAAATATTCAATAATCACAAACAATATCACAATCCTAAATCTAAGATTTTGCAGGAAGTAAGGTTTAGTCATAGATCTATAGAATGTCGGTTTAGAAAATTTACCTCGAGGGTGTTGTGCTCGGTATGAAAATTTTGGTGTGAAAGAAGTTTGAAGAAAGGAAACACGTCCACGAAACTTCCAGCAGAACGAGGATTCCTTCTTCTTTTATTTTTTTCGGGCAAACTGATCTTTGTGCACTCAATCGACCATATTCTCTAGACACATCCGAATTGAGATTTTCTGGATGTTCTAGAAACTAGACATTTGGAGATTTCCGTGCATTTGAAGATCTCTCTCTAGGTCATCCTGAGTTGCTCGGAATCCTCTGTCAAAGTTAGTTGTTCTGTACAGGCTCAATTTTTGGCCAGAAAATCAGAGGTTCCGGGAGAAAGAGACGTTGATTGGTGGAGATCGGCGGTGGGAGTTTAGTGTTTTGGGGTTATGATTTTTTTTTCTTCTGTGGTGATGACTAACTATCAACTCAGAACTTGTGAATAATGTGTTTTGGGAGAAAGTATGTAATAACTGAAACTGTAACTCTTTCATTGATAGAAAATCTTAAATAAAAGCTGATACAATAAATGTCCTGATATAACAGGAATTTTCTGTCTAATTAAACCGTATTTAATTAAGTCAAGACATACACTAAAAATAACGGAGAATAAATCTTGTTAAATGAATGATCAACTGATCGATCATTACGCAGTGAAGCTTCAAGCATGCACTATGACCTCCACTGCGATCATTACTGTAGCTCACGAACTACGGCGGTAGCTGCCATGACTACACAGAAGTCTCCAACCGCCACCGTCATTACAACCCTAATTCCCTCCTATTTATCTCCCTAATTTACAATTACCTGCCCCATTACGCTAAGTAAGATCGATCGAGAAAACACTCGTCAGTCGTCACGCCCCTCCTAGCCGGTGAGCCACGTGCAACCGGGAGAGAAAATTCTATACCGAGAAGTGAGAACTGAAGCAAAAGTACCAAAGTAAAAGTAATAAAGCTCCCTTGGCTTTCCCCACCTCCTTCTTCTTATCACTGAAAAAATAACCGTTGCAACATAACACGTGGCACAAAGACAACCCACCTGTCCACCTTTGGATTCTGTACGTTCCTCGATCTCTCTCTTCCCAAACCTTTGTCTCGGTCCCCCTCGGCTTGTTCTGTTCTGTTTTAAGGGCAAAGAATACAACTACCACCCCATCACTCTGTCTCTGTCTCTGTCTCTCTCTCTCTCTCTACACCCTCCCGTGATAATTAAATTGATTCCATTCCCATCTCCTTCCTCCTTTCCTCTTCCTCGTCCTAGCTTCTTTCTTCCTCACCTGTCCCAAACCCCACCGCTAAATCCGCTTCTGTAATCCCCCAAGTACTTAAATGGGTCTTATCCCAGGCCACTGACAATGTTTCATTCCGTCGTCGTCATCCTCTGCATTGCCTTGATTTGCTTTCACAACATAGTAGCATTGACCGAATTCGACTTCGGAACGCTGACGCTGAGCAGCCTCAAGCTACTGGGAGACGCCCACTTGAGCAATGGCAGCGTGAGCCTCACGCGCGACCTCGGCGTCCCCAACTCCGGCGCCGGGAGAGTCCTCTACTCGAAACCCGTCCGCTTCAAGCAGCCCTCCACTCCTTTCCCGGCCAGCTTCTCCACATTCTTCTCCTTCTCTGTCAGCAACCTCAATCCTTCCTCCATCGGCGGTGGCCTCGCCTTCATCATCTCCCCCGACGACGAACTCGTCGGCGACGCCGGCGCCTTCCTGGGCCTTCAGACCGTCGAAGGGCCCGGGTCGGGTTCCTTCGTGGCGGTGGAGTTCGACACGCTTATGGACGTGGAGTTCAAGGACATTAACAGCAACCACGTGGGCCTGGATCTCAACTCCATGGTCTCTACTCGTGTCGGCGATCTCGGCACCGTCGATATTGATCTCAAGAGCGGCGACCTCGTCAACTGTTGGATCGACTACGACGGTTCGGGTCGGGTCCTCAACATCTCCGTCTCCTACTCCAATCTCAAACCCCGAGACCCGCTCCTGTCTTTCCCTCTCGAGCTGGATCAGTACGTCAACGACTTCATGTACGTCGGGTTTTCCGGGTCGACCCAGGGAAGCACGGAGACCCACAGCGTCGGGTGGTGGAGCTTCAGCTCCTCATTTGATTCGGTTCCGGCAGCCGGGTCAGCACCGCCGCCGCCTCCAACGACTACGCTGATGAATCCCACCGCCAACTCGGTCAAGTCTCCGCCGCCTTCTTTGGCTCCGAGTGGGTCCGATTCGGCTTCGAGTACAAGTACTAGTACTACTCAGAAGAACAGTAAGTCTTCTTCTTGTCATAACCAGCTTTGCAGGCAAGGTCCGGGAGCTGTTGCTGGAGTGGTCACGGCTAGTGCTTTCGTTTTGGCTTTGTTTGCCGGAGTTTTTATTTGGGTTTACAACAAGAAGATTAGGCATGTTAAGAAATCGGAGTCTAGTTTTGCTTCGGATGTGATCAAAATGCCCAAGGAGTTTAGTTGCAGGGAGCTCAAGACAGCTACCAAGTGCTTCAATGCCAATAGGGTTATTGGACATGGTGCATTTGGGGTGGTTTATAAGGGTATATTAACGGAGACGGGTGACATTGTTGCGGTGAAGAGATGTAGTCATAGTACTCAGGGGAAGAATGAGTTCTTATCCGAATTGTCTATAATCGGAACTCTTAGGCATCGGAATTTAGTTAGGCTTCAAGGTTGGTGCCATGAGAAGGGTGAAATTTTGTTAGTTTATGACTTGATGCCTAATGGTAGTCTTGACAAGGCATTGTTTGAGGCAAGAATGCCATTGCCGTGGCCTCATAGGCGAAAAATTCTGTTAGGGGTTGCCTCTGCATTGGCCTATTTGCATCAAGAATGTGAAAATCAGGTGATCCATAGGGATGTGAAGACCAGCAACATTATGCTGGATGAAGGGTTCAATGCAAGGTTAGGCGATTTTGGGTTGGCGAGGCAAATTGAGCATGATAAGTCCCCTGATGCCACGGTGGCAGCCGGGACAATGGGGTATTTGGCGCCCGAGTACTTGTTGACAGGCAGAGCTACAGAGAAGACAGATGTGTTTAGTTACGGAGCTGTGGTGCTTGAGGTGGCTAGCGGGAGGAGGCCAATTGAGAGGGAGGTCAGTGGAGTAGGGAAAGCAGGTGCTTGTAGCAATTTGGTTGAGTGGGTATGGAGCTTGCACAGAGAAGGCAGGCTGTTAGCCGCAGCTGATCCGAGGCTTGAGGTGCAATTCGACGAGGGAGAAATGAGGAAAGTGCTACTAATTGGACTCGCTTGCTCTCACCCTGATCCTAATGTAAGACCTACAATGAGACTTGTAGTGCAAATGCTTGTGGGTGAGGCCGAAGTCCCATTTGTCCCAAGAACAAAACCCACAACAACATTTAGCACTTCACATCTCTTGTTGAGCTTGCAGGACAGTGTATCTGATTGCAATGGCATGATCACCATGTCCACCTCCTCCTCGGAACACAGCTTCAATGGTGGCGGGGGCGATCACATCGTCTGAGATCAAACGGTTAATATTCGTTTCATTTGTTCTTGTATGTATGACACAATAACATCCTTAAGGTGACTTGAGGAGTAGCAATTTTTTTCCATGTGAATTAAATTATGAAGCAGACATTATACTCCTTGTGAAAGTGAGTCTTTTTCTGATGGAGAGGACATAAAGAAATGGATGGATGTCACTTTCTTAGCCTGATTGGTGTGGGATGGAATGGTGGTGGACAACTTGTTTTACAAGCAATCTCAGTTCGCATGGGGGTGGGGGAGTGTCTACGTTTATAATCGGAGCATATTGGAAACTTTCTCTGAAGTGTTTGTTACAAGTGGAGGCTGGGGTGGGCGTAACAGCAAGAGAAAATTGATCATACAATTTATTTGAGGAACTTATCTTTTCCAACAAAAATCTAATGGCCATTCTCTTTTTCATCTTTCGTGTTTTTTTTTCCTTCTCACAAATGGCCAAGAGAGATATCGATCAGCTTTGCAATGGGAGTGGGACTATGGGAAGAGTTGCCATTTACCCATGCAGGTAATCTTATCCATATATCCCTTTCATCAGTTTCATATTGTTACCCCAAAACGAGATTTGCGGGAGAAAGTGACTCAAAAATTGCACCTCAACTTTACCTTTAATCCTTTATACTTTCCTTGAGGCTTTCCCATTGCTTTGAGGAGAAAAGACAGAACATTTGAGAGTAAAGGGTAGGTCAAGTTCCTATAGTGCTTCGAAGTATAAAGACTTTCTAATTTTAGAACGTTGGATAATTTTTGCGATCCTTATTTTTGGAGAAATAAAGTAATCCAACACGCCAAAATTAGTGAATTTTTGCACTCCAGAATTAGTGAATTTTTGCACTCCAGAGTACTGTAGAACACCCCGGTCAAGTTTGGAGTTCAACTAAAAAACCACTGTAGATAAAAAAAATGTAATAATAGTTCTCACCATTGTTAGGGAGTAAGTTAGGGACTTCTACCAACTAATTGTACATATGCGAGTGAAAGAAACTAATGTTCAACTACGTAGTGATATTGGATCATGAAAGATATTGTATGAGCTTAATCAACATCTTAAGTTCTCAACGAGTTGGTATCTTAGTTAGTAAAAAACGATATACGTTAAAAATATGTACATGTATAATTCGGAGTTTTATATGAATAAAAGTCGTAAAAATTCGGCCATAATTTATTTTAAATTTTTTTTAGAAGAGTTCAAGGGAACTTTAATAAAAATAATAACAAAAATAATTTTTTATTGAAAAAAAAGTAGAACTCGCAAATAATTCAGCTGGATTAAAAAAAAATTCCAAATCTTTCGAATAATTCAAGAAATAAGGTTTTTTTTTTTTAAAAAAAAATTCCTCAATAACAGAGGTTGGTACAAAGAGATTAATAGTTAGATTTCCGTAAAAGTGCTCCATGTTAGGCTTGCGGATAAACTGGCCCATATCCAGCAACACCAAGTCAAGTCGTCGGTATCATATACAAATGAATGGCCGAACTCCTTCTGTGTCATCCTATAATTTTCTTAAAGTCCATGGCTCCATGTATTCTAATGAATTGAAGGCAAAAGGACGCGAGAGTGGGCTCTTGCCGATGAGCTAATTTCATCCAAGTCTTTTTTATTCTCGTCTTTTTAATCATGGGTACACAAAAAATGTACCTAAAACATCACCAAACTCTTTTGGGACTCCTTCACCATGCTTGCTAGCTTTGTGGAGACATCTATGAGCAACTCTATCTTATTTGTTATTTTTTCGCACAATGGTTCGGTATCAAATGGTACAGACATTCTGCTCAACTCATACGCCATAATATTCACGTGTATAACAATATAGTAGAAGCAAAGCCAACTGCTATAATTGTCTCGGAACAAATTTAGTCCACTAGCGGTCAAATATTATCTTTACTAGTAACTGTGAAAAAAAATCTCGCAACTTTCTTTTTTCTCTTCATTTTCTTCAACTTTCTTCGTTTTGTTATTGATGTTACCGTATATTTGTTGAGTCATGTTCTGGTGGTCAATGAATTCTATGGTCAGTTGTGGTCAACTGTCATTAGATCCCATTTAACGGAAGATAATTAAATTATCTTTTAACTATTTTTTAATTACTTACCGTTGGATGCAGATCTAATGACAGTTGATCACGACTGATCACAAAATTTATTAACCACCAGAATACAACTCTATTTTGTTTTCACTCTTAAATCTGTAACCAAGTTGAGCTGAAATCTGCGAATAAAGTGGTCATAATTCGGTGCTTTCAACTTTTCAATGAAATGGTGCAATGCCCCTTTGCATGTAGCGGGCTGTTTTGGTACACAATGTTTGAGAGAGGTTTTGGTTCATCTTAATGTTGATGACAAGGTTGTATCATGACTTCCTAGATTGATTATTTTTTATTGTAACCCGTAAGTTTCGGCGTTTCATCTGGTTAGGGGTTGCGGAAGTGAAAAAAATATTCTATACACAACAGTGGAAATGCACTTGCCTACTAGAATGAAGGGAAACAAAGATAAAACAGGAATAATTTCAGTCTTTTTATATTATTTCTGATAACGTATGTTTAGTTTTGAATCAATGAAAATTTGTCATATAAATTGTGCAAGTGTACTGCTGTGTATGGAATATCTTATGTGCCGAAGTGGGTTGTATAACAAGCCCTAATCAAATGAAAACATAACAATACGTCAATACCTTATCAAGTTTAGGCCTTTCAACAGTTCTAAATAACCCAACCCAAAAATTACAATTTACAAGCCCAATCCAATCATTACTAACAATGACTTAGAAAAAAGCCCATAAGACATAGAAAAGTCAAATTCATAATAGGTGTGATCGGCGATAGGGCCATAACTTATTTTCCAATTTGACACATCCTTGTTTATACGTTACTCGTGTGACTGCATCTCTCTCAATCTAATATTTATTCTCCTCCCAAACCTTTCTTCACTCTGGTCCAGTTGACAGACAACAGTGAGAGCCGGATCTATCAGAACGGACAGCCATGGCGGACGAGTTTTCCGACAAGGTCCCTCCCTCATTTGACGCCGCGGTATGATCTCTTACCCCAATTATATCATTCGATTTACTCACTAATTTTTGGGATGTATTCGTAAATCGAATTCTAGATTTCAGATTTTTAGCTGGAGAACGGTTTTTGTTCATCAATTTCATGCATGGATTGATAAATTTTTCGAATTGTACATGTATTTGTTTGTGTATTGTTGATCTGATCGAAAGCGTTTTTGTTGAAAAACTCAGATGCAGCTGAGATTTGGGGTTAGTTTTGATATGTTGACTTAATTTTGGATGATCTATGAGCTCAATGCATGATCAAGAATTCAGATGCTAATTCATTCGGCCTATTATTAAATTGCATGTTTAATTTCATCGTGTATGGATTTTCTTTATGATTCTGTAGTTATGCTACTTGTGTATAGATATTGAATCTAATTATTTAACCTTGAATTACATTTACTTCTGGTGGAACCAATATGCATTAGTAAAATGATACAGAAATTCTGTGTTGTTGATGATGTGATTAATGCAATATATATATATATATTATGCAAGCCACATAGATGGATACATTTGTACATTTGGGGTAGAATTGACTAAATTGGCTTGATGGATTAACTGTGAACTCCTTTATCTCACCATGGTGGGGGCTAAGAGTCGTATTGGGTTTTGTCCCAGGCATGCCTGAGCTCCTCGCTCCTTCCAAATGACTGTTAGTGCTTCAGATATCCGTTTCCATTATATCCTGTGCACTATCTATGGCTTACCAAACAAAAACAAAAGCATAATTAGCTTGGTTGAGATTTTAAGTAGACTTTAAAGTTTGTGCATGGCTGTAGATGTGTATTTCATTGCCTGGGTTTCCTTAGCCAAGTCTTGTCTTGGTTTGAATCTTGATATAAGCTGTTGTGATTCTTACTTCTGAAATGAATCATCGGATTATTACTGCTTTCTGTAGCACTTCTTTGTATAATTGATCTGCTATTTTGATACATCTAAGCAGCTAATGCAGGATTGTTATGTAAAGTATGCCCTTAGGAATATAGGTTCATTTCATGCAACTCATTAGTGCTTTTTACTTCACTTGGTTCATAGTTGAAGAAATGGCAAGGCTTTAGGGTTTAGGGCTCTTCACCTGTATTTTTTAAGCCGTAATATCATAGTTGGGGTGGCAGTAAGATCAGTTTGCAGTTAATAGCAATTATTGTAAAGTCTCACACATTGATTATCCACTTACTAAGATTTATGTAAGAATGTGAGCATAATAATCAGTTGCAGGCTTATCAGCCCTCCGTTGTTCCTTCTCTATTGTTTTTGGTCCATCTGCTTATTGGTGGGAAAATATAATGTGAACTGTTGGTTGTGCAGGGGAAAGGGTTTAACCCTGGTTTGATTGTGTTGCTTGTTGTTGTTGGGTTACTGGTGACTTTTCTTGTTGGAAACTATGCACTTTACGTGTATGCTCAGAGAACTGTTCCTCCCAAAAAGAAGAAGCCGGTGTCCAAGAAGAAGCTGAAGAAGGAGAGGCTTAAGCAAGGCGTCTCTGCTCCTGGGGAGTAAATATGAAAGAAAAGTTGCAGCTATCCGTTGAATTCGTGTTGAGAAGTTGTTTTTTCGTATCCCTTGATACTAGATGGAACTTAGTAATTGGAAGTAACCCTGTATCAGCATAGAGACCGGGGAGTGAGCAAGCTGTTCCTAAAACAGTTTTTTATCTCTTTAATTTACTGTTTGTACTTGACTTTCGTTTATGAAACAAATAGTCAGAACTTAGAAAGAGTCCGTGTGTCAAAGCTATATTGGTTGATTATGGTTTGTGTATTGTGAGATGCGTTTGGAATACTATTTGCATTGGCAGGAGGGTAGTTTAGGGGACTGTGAGTCTGTGATTGCAACTTACCACATTCCTCTCATTTTTGAGATGTCTTTGGCCATGGATGAGGTAGGGAGAAGCTGGAAGGTTCAGTGGTCATAAATGATGGAAATTCCTTGGCGTTGGCCAACGATGACAAAGATGGGGGTCTGTTGCGGTGCTGTAGTTGCCTTTGCTGTATTATGTTTATGATGGCGTAGCTACTAATGGTGGCGCCACTTATGGAGTTTGACTCAAGGAAAGCCGTGGCGCCACTGCTAATAGTGGCAGCCAACTCTGAACTCCAGTTTATTTTCCAGTTTATTTTCACCAAGTTATTGCTCAGCTTGTGTATTGGAACGAGAGGAATTGTGGCCAGTACAATAAGGTCTACGTTACAAGACATAATGAAGATATTTGGAACAAAAGAACCGTCCCAAATTTATCAGAACAGTAAATCATGTAAAGCTTTAATCTTCATGTAATGAAGACAGCACGGCACCCTCTGTGTTTCATCACCGAGCCAGTTCTATGATGGGAAATCCCGAAATTAGCCGATCACGAGTTAGTGAAGGCTGTGATTAGAGGGGTATCAAGTTGGAGAACACAGCATCATTTGCATTTGTGTTCTTGGTTGGCAAATGAGTTTTGGACTACATCAGCTTCTATTGCGAGGATTGCAATTATAAGCTTTGCTGCTTCCGCAAGCTGATGAGACGAGGAACACTAACTAGAGCATGTAGGTTTCTTTACACTGCTCCGATGAGTTTGAAAAGATCAATCAGATCATGGATGAATGAATCAGACATAATAGGCAAGTAAATAGAAAAATTCTTCATAAAAGTCAGTCTGCCACGAAAAATTCAGTCATCTGTACTGAATAATTTTAATGTTCAATTGTACTGGTAGGATGTTTAAAAAACATGCAACTTTAAGACGATAATTACACGGCCAAGGACAATAGCAATGCAAAATATATGGGAAACATCATCATGTGTTGAGAATAAAGCCTCCATTAAGAAAAGATGCAAATTTACGGCCAAGTTGCCAGAGGTTATCCACTTTCAATATCATTTCACACATACCAAGTACTACATGTAATATAAGCACACCACACAGATCTCTACACTGCATTTTTCATGTTATTTATACTTGATTGGAAAGAACCAAGTAAATAGGCTGCAGTTCAGAAGACTCTGATGCAGTGTTAACATAGTTCTAGATTCAAAGCACACTTCAATATACACAGAGGGGTCTCATGCCTGGGACTCAAACTCCACGGCCCATGCCCTGCTCTCCAGGAGGAATCATAACCAGAACAGGCTGAGCATTGAAACCAGGATGAGGCAACCTGCGACGGACCTCACGACCTTCCTGGCAGAGGGCACATGGATGGCAGAACAAATGAGTCCCGACATCACAGAAGGCCTCACATTGTTCCTGATCCTCACCTCCCATTGACCCACAGCAGCCACATGAGTTTTGAAATGATTCGCAGCCACCCTGTTCATCACCAAATCCCAATTATGCAGACATTCAGAATGTTCCACCTCATTGTATATGCATAAGCAAAAAAAATAAAAAATAAAACAGATGGATATATGGAGTTTGCCTAGGTTATACAGGTGACGTCCAGCTCAAAAATATATACACATAAGCACATTAGAAGGGGATATAAAACTTGCCTGGAGATTGAACTGGTGGCGCATAGCAGTACGGTTACGAGCGGCAAACCATGGCGCAAGGCAGTTCCAGCCGAAGAAGGCATTTCCAATAAGGTAGAGACCAGAGTAAGTCAAACAGTGAGATGCAAATGAGCTCCCAGTAGAAGAAGAAGAAAGTCTCTCAGCATTGGTTCCGTACAATACACAAGGAGCCACACTTCCAAGAAGACCTGGTTAATGTAGCTACCATTAGTATGAAAATCAAAGATAGCATTAAAGTTAAGCAAACTGAAAAAGCATAGCCATAAGCAAATCCAACTCTGTAGTAACCAAGTAATCCAACTTATATCTGTTACACGATTGTTGAATTCACTTTAGTTCTGGATTAATATGTCATGTCTATGTAAGCAAAAGCTAGAATAAACAGGTGCTTTCTATAATCACACAAGATCTCTAAAATGAATGAAATCTAGGGATCACAAAAATAAACATTACTCTAAACATCAATACTCAAAGCAAATGGTGGAGATAAAAGACATAATCGATTTCGGACCATCCAAGTCCATGACTTGCACCAAATAACCAATACCACATTATACACTAGAAAACAAAATTTGATCATTACATCATTACAGTATTCAAAATCTGAATAATTTTCCCAGATAAATTAGCAAGCTCTATTCTTTGCATTGTACAAAAAAAGGGCTTATATCTCTGATCAGGAGAAAACTTTCAACTATAATTGAGCTAAATAATTACAACACCAAATACGAAATCATTGTATCATCCAAGATCCAATAAATCAAAAATTAAAACTGAAGAGAGAAAAGAAAACTCACAAACTTCAAGATCGCTGCTACAGAACTCATCGTTACGGCCAAGACAGGCCAGAAGGTCGGAGTCCCACTGGTTCCGGCCCATGGGCTCACCGACGAAGCTTCCGTGAGCCAAAGGCAGCCCATCAGCGGTCCAACCGAACCCGTTCCCGCCGCCGTTGACCTGTCCCATCTGAACCGGAGACTTCTCGTCCGCCTTGGTTGGCTTCTGAGGCTCCTCGAACAGAAGAGGGCTCGATTCCTCGTGGACGTTGTTGCTCTCCCTGTTGCTCGCCATTGATGAATCGGTTCGCAGGGCAGAGAGAAATCAGAAAACCCTAGCCGAAAAACTCGGAATCGAAAATGAGAAACCCTAAAATTGAAAGAGGGGGTGATGAAGAGAATCGACGGAGTCGTTGGTAGAGAGGAGAGAGAGCAATTATTATTATTATATATGAACCGCGTTAACCGCGTCTACGCTGCTTTCGATGGGTGTATTCCCCTGCGGCATGGGCGGCGTTCGTGAATGTCTTCTGATTTTGACACGTGTTTTGTCACTCGGCTGGAGGCCGTTGAAGATGCTAGACTTTTACTTGGTGTACGTTGAAGAAATGTTGGGCCAAATTCTTCTTTGTTTTCAGAGGGAAGATGAGATTAGTAGTCGTTTGGGGAAAGTCCAAGCAAAGAGGGGTTGTATTACACGTTCTCATGTGAGACTTGGTCATGTTAACAGAAGATTTAGAGTTAACAAACAACTTGTCTGAGCGTTCCTCTTGAGAGAGAAAGAGCGAGACACGGAAGGAGTAAAAAGACTTTATAAAGCACAAAAAATTTAATCGATAAATCTTTACTCAGAGGTGAAGTTTATTTAAAAAAATGTGGCTTTAGCTATTTTGAATCTCACATAAAAAATGTGATGAATTATAGAGGAATTATATCACACACATTAATTAATGTCGAGGTTTTTTTGTATTAGAACCACAAATTTGTTGAATCCCAAATTATTAAATGTGGAGAATATCAGAATTATCGATCTCGTATGTGCTTTATTCATCACTTAGCATAACAAAACTTTTATTTGAAAAAAAAATCACAAAATTAATCGAGATAATTACTCATATCATTGAAACTACTGAACATTTAGAATATCATTTTATTGGATTAGAGATCCCACGTAGAAATATGAAAATATTAAATATAAGTTTCCCTATCAGTTAAATATGATTGGACTATTCCTAACTGTACCGAGACATTTTGTAGATAAAATTTAACACCTGAAAAATAGTTAAATTGAGACAATATCGGTACAATATGGACATCATGTGTCACGCTTGTTGCTGTTCAACTTGGTATCAGAGCGGGTTCCTCCAATCGCGTCCCGAGCCCGTTGGACTCAAATTGAATTGGGTTTTCGAAAAATTGTTGCGTGTTGGATTGGAGATTCCACATCGAAATATGACAATATTAAATATAAGTTAAGTGCGGTTGGACTATTATTAATTATACCAATATTTTTTATAGATAAAATTCAATAACTAAATAGTTAAGTTGGAATAATACTGATCCAATCCAAACCCAATATATCACACTTGTCGATGTTAAACTTAGCATCACGTTTCGTGAGCCACATCAGTCATCAGGCATCATCATGTTAGAACAGCTCAATATGCTAGACAATTAGCCAATGGGGACAAAATTCCAACTTTTCTCTCTCTCTTCCGTTCTTTTGTGAGCCAAATCTTAGATGATTTACTTGATGTATTTGGGATTTTGGGCAGCCACAACCTGCTGTAATAGGACTTGAGTGCAGCATATGTACGTTTTTCCTATTTTCATATATATATATATATATATCACTCTTTGAGGATCTTTATAATAATGACTTGATAAGTACTTCTAATAAAATTGTCGTAAGAGTTATTTTTCGATAACATTTTTACAAAATTAACCGTTAGATGTTTGGATATTGATAAGTAAATTATTATACAAATTTTTATTCAAATTAAAAATCGTTTAAGGTATCCAACAAAATCAAATCAATAGAAGAACAAAAATTGCTAAATATACATCGTTCATGTTCATAAGTGATAAATCTTGATTATGAATGACTTAACATTTTTCAATTTTTGTGAAATTTTGCATGAGTGATCTACTCATCTTTATATATCTAACCAAATGTAGATTTGCCAAAATACAAAAAAAAAAAAAAGGTTTAATGAGAAGGTACTCACCAAGTCTTCATTGTAAAAGTACTCAATGAAAAATTTATGTGTATATATGTCCGTTTGTGCATGTACTTGGAAAATGTAACTGATCAACCTCTCAACAACTTTCATACCGCAAAAGTTCAGATTTACAAACAAGTGAGCTAGCAAGGTGTGTCATTCAATTCGGATCCAGCTATATAAAAATGTCTAACAGATTAAGTCGGTAGATCGACCAAATTGGGAATCATTTGGAGCAGAACCAGCGAGATCGAGCTAGCGCAAGAGTGAGCAAGACCTCCAACTGCATGCTTAATTAAACACGCGAAGAAGAAATCGACAACGAAGCTATAACGTAGCTTACTTTAGCAACTAACAAGGCCATAAAGAAACACATAATTAAGTAAATACTCACTACGTACTAATAACAGTTAAAATTTTATGCTATATATATATAGTCCATCATAGCTATTATTTCATGATGGATCTCATCAAAACATGCATGTTTCATATGGATCTATCTGGATCTGTACTAAAACGAGCGAGATCAAATCAACTCTGGAAACTTTAACATAGTATCCTCGATTCAAAGGTCAAACTTGGATCTTCTTCGCCTGCAAAGAAAATCAGATCAAAGATTAGACTTCGAAGTAAGTATGAATAACCTTTACATGCATATAGATAAACGAGAGTAAAAACCAATATGCCTAGCTCGTAGAGAAGTCAGAGCATATTCTAGTACTCAAAGCTCATGAAAACGAACTGTAAGGCAAAATGGAACCCTAATAATTACACGCCTAAAGTTATATCGATGATTAATCACGCCACCAATATTACAACCGATCATGAACACATCAAAGTCTAATTTTCTGCTACCAATATATAGCTATAGATGGTAATTATATATATTGAGCACATTTACCTTCCTTCCCAAGTTATGATTGCCACCCCTGTTGCTCATAGGAGTCCCCACGACAGTAGCACTCTCTTTGTGGAGCAAATCAGGCGAAGCTTTCTTGTTCCCACGAAAGTGACCAGGCGGTGGGATTGACGAGTGAGTCTCTGGACCTCTGTAATCGATCTCATAAACCTCAGTAGTACTGTCCACCGTCTCCGATATTTCTCGACCTTCACAACCAAGAAACAGATCAGCAAGACAACTAAGGATGAGCTATGGTAAACAAGAACACAAAAAAAGAATGAGTGAGCTCGAGAGATCAATACACAGTATGTTAATTATATATATAAGACCTTACCGGCTCTCACCGACCAAGGTGTTGTAAGCAGGAAGAGAAGGAATATGGCGATGATGGTAGAGTGCTTGCTGAGCTCCATGACCAAAAGAGTGATCGAGTAGTTTCACTGTTTCAGACGACAAATGTTAAGCTGAGTTTATCAGAACCCAAGTGACCATTTTATACAAAGAGAAGAAGAAACTCACGGGTCACTGAAGAAGCGAAGCAAAGTTAGATGGTTAGGCATTTTTCTTTAGCTCACAAGTGAAAGCGTCGCAATCTTATACAGCAATAAGTATTTCAGGTACAGATATGGACGGTGTTGGGTTGGAAACATTAATGTGTTTGTGCGAGTATTACCTGTATATAGTATACACCACATATACAAATTCATATATTTATATTGAATTGTCAGTCTTTTCTGTATTAAGTTGTTTTTATCCTTTTCAATTTCAATTTGTTCTAGGACAAATGCATGTGTGTATAATTGCATGGGGGGACATACCATCTAGCCTCCCTTCTTGGCTGAGCTATTACTCTGGTTTTGGTTGTGCTTGTTTTGGTCATCAAATCTACATGTTCAAAATTTGTTCAAAATAGCTTAGATCCAAGTAGCTGAAAGAAACTCTTGACTGATAATTTGGTGTTTAGTAGGTAGCAGATTGATGAGTTTCATAATATATGTTTATCGCCAAACTTGAATACTTTTGGATCCATCGATGAATTATATTATGCCTCGTGCATTTGTTTATTTTTTATAATTATTGATTATTATTTTTAAAAAATGATTTTAAAATGAATATGCTCAACAAAAACAAAGAACAAAATGTCCGATATATAATTGAATCTAATAATGGAGTAGAGTCACACGAAAATAATTAATCATTACATCGTTTTGTTGACTTACTTGTTGAGTTACCTTTCCAAAAAAAAAAACTTACTTGCCTAGGTTAACCATTTTATTTCATTTGACATACAATATATATCTCCATGTAGAGACATATAATGACCAATCAACCTCACTCCCACCTTTTGCACAATAACAGATCGCATACAATACATAAATTGGCATTTTCCTTCTTCTTTCTTTTCATCCATCGGAAAATGAAGAAAACTATAATAAAACTCAGAAAATGTCAAATAAAGATAGCAAGTCGTATATGCATGATTATTCGTACGTGGACCTTAAAAATGCGCAAATGAATGAATGGATATATGCTTCTAGGCAAATACTAGTTTTAAGGATGCGTATATGGAACAAATTACCCAAATACAAGGCACAAATAGCATGCAAGTCCTTGTCCTCAATCGTGTCTTGTCAATAATGATCAATAATGATTGTAATCGCAAACCTAATTTGTAGATCATCTCAATAAATATCTACAAGTAATTCTAGAAACAACACATTACACATTACATCTCTAATATTATATATAAGAGTTCTTGACACAAATGTCATCTAGAATAAATAAGTGACCAAAAAATCATCCAAATTCAAAAGTTGAATACGTTAAAAATATTCTTGATATTAAAAATAATCACACCATGCCATTATGGTAAACTTCATAGAAATTATAATTTTGGCCGTTGACAAAAAACGAACCAAACTGGACGTCAGATCCAATCTCGATCTCCTCGGTCGATGACAGCGGCTCCTTGCCTTCAACCCTCCGCCCCCATCGGCGCGATTAGGCCATCCTCGTTGTCTGTCTGCCGCTGCAAAGTCAACCACGTCGGTCGAGCATATCGACGAGCAAAACCTCGTCGAGCAAATCGTCTGTCTGTGATGTGCCGATCTCGCCTCGCCGCCCAACCTGCCCCAACTCGTCGCCAGCCCTCGTCTGGCGCCGACAATCACACCTCTCAGTCTCGCCTCCATTGCTGCGTGATCTGTGTGCCCATAGTAGATTTAATTTATATATATATATATATTTTATAATTATAATTTGTAATACATAGTATCTTTAGTAAACGTAAATGGTATCTTTAGTAAACGTAAATAGTATCTTTAGTAAATGTAAACAGTATCTTTGCGAAGTATACAATATTTGTGAACCTGTGTTTGTATCTTTATGATGCTGTCATGGTATCCTTATGTTGTATCCTTAAAACACTTTCACATGATCAACTAAAAAAAAATATGATATCTTTATGACACTGGGATTGTATCTTTATAAGGCCGATATGATATCTTTACAACACTGTCATGGTATTCTTAAAACGGCGTCATGGTATCCTTATGTTATATCCTTAAAATACTTTCATGATATCTTTATGATACTGAGAACTATATGTATAACACTGAGATGATATCTTTAAAATGCTGTCATGGTATCCTTATGTTGTATCCTTAAAACACTTTCATGGCATTTTTATGACACTGTGATGGTATCTTTATGAAGTCGTGATAGTATCTTTATAACACTATCATGGTATCCTTAAAAAGCTGTCACAGTATCCTTACTACATAGTCATGGTATCCTTAAGACGCTATGATGTTATCTTTATAAAGCTGAGATAATATCTTGATGTAGTTGTGTTAGTATCCTTATCCAAGCCATATCTTATATCCCAAACCCTAAACTTACTCACTCTCTCTCTCTCTCTCTCTCTCTCTCTCTCTCTCTCTCTCTCTCTCTCTCTCTCTCTCTCTCTCTCTCTCCCTCTCTCTAATATCATGGTATCTCATGAACGCGGCATAAAATTCTTGTTGATTGAGTTTGTGTTGAGTCGTGAAGAAGAAAAAATGAAAAATAAGTCATGGTATCTTAATGAACTTGAGTTGGTATCTTTATGAACTACAGTTGGTATCTTTATGTACTGGAGCTGATGTCCTTGTTTTTTGAGTTTGTGTTAAGTTGTGAAGAACAAAATAAAAAACACTTTTTTTTGTGAAAAACAATTTGAACAAAAAAATGGAGGGGTAAAATAGTCTGCGGAAAAAGACTTATTTCAAATTGCTTAAAGTGACTTTTTTGTCATCACTAAAATTCAAATTTGATGACTTGTGGATAGTTTCAAAGAAACTAAGTCACTTTTTGGGCAAATATATTCTTTTAAGTGACTTTTGGATAATTATCCTTAATTGTATTTTATTAAGGGTAAAAGCTTTATATTTCCAACCTAATTTTTTTTACTCTTTTCGAAAAAAGAAACTATTTAAGAAGATTTATTCTCCGTAACTTTCGGCGTGTGTCTTGTCCTAATTAGATACGGTTTAGTATATTAGAAACAAAGAATCCCTATTATATTGGGACATTTATTGTAACAAATTGTATCAACCTTTATTTAAGGCATTCTATTAATGAAAGAGTTATAATTTTCAGTCTATCAATATTTATTCTCAAACACCTTATCAGCACGCTCTGAGTTGATAGTCAGCCATCATCACTGGAAAAAAAATCCTAACCCTAAAACACTAAACTCCCATTGCCGACAGCTCCCCCCTCATCGCCGATCTCCACCAATTAGCGTCTCCTTCTCCCGACCTCTGATTTTCCGGCCAAAAATTGAGCCTGTGCAGAACAACCAACTTTCACAGAGGATTGCGAGAAATACAGAATGAACCAGAGAGAGATCTTCATATGCATGGAAATCTCCATATGTTTAGCTTCTAGAACATCCTGAAAATCTCAATTCGGATGTATCTAGAGAAAGTTATGGTCGATTGAGTGCAAGAAAGTCAATCTGCTCGAAAAGAAGAAAAGAAGAAGGAATCCTCCTTCTGCTGGAAGTTTCGTGGACTGTTGCTTTCTTCAAACTTCTTTCACAACTAAATTTTCATACCGAGCATAACACCCTCGAGGTAAATTTTTTAAACTATCAATCTATAGATCTATGACTAAAACTTACTTCCTGCAAAACCTTAGATATAGGATTGTGATATTATTTGTGATTATTGAATATTTATACCCTAGTTCCTATAGACTTGTATCCATAGAGTATAAGTGACGATTCTGGGGGGAGTCATGGTTTAGAGAAAGAAAAGAAAAGAAAGGGAAATCGATCATATGTGATGGTTCATCATGGTTTCTGGGTGTGGTTTTGAGCCACTGTTTATTGATAATCAGTTTTTGTGACCAAACATCATTGACCATGTTCTTATTCCCTAAACTTGATATTGGTGATAGTGATTTTTCGATTGGTAATCTAATTACATCTCTTGTCTCTTCTGTAGATGACATCAATTGAGCCGGAATAACCTGAATTTGATAACTTTGATCCTTAAGAAGCAGAATACTATTGTTGGGTGACACATGTTGAGAACGCACTTCTCAGTATGAATTTGATGGATACAATCTAACCACTACCACCACCTGGCACTGAGCCACCAACTCCAGCTCGCAAAGCTCAAGCCCTCATGTTTTTTAGGCGACATATGCATCCAAATCTACAAAAAAATATTTGCTAAAGAATGACCCCGCCATTTTTTGGGAGACTTTACAAGATAAATTCAATAATCTGCATAATGCACAACTTCGAGGACTGTAAGAAAGATGAGATTCAATCCGGTTATTGGATTATCAAAAGTTTGATGTATTCAATCAAGCTATGTTGGAGCTACAATTGGAGTTCAATGTTTGTGGCATTGTAAAGACCGATCAAGATATGATTGAGAAGTCTTTAAGCACGTTTCCTACCTCCATGTACAACCTTGCACACCAATATTGCATAGATTATGCACAAAGACGACTTAAATTATTCAATGATCTCATGAATGTGCTGGCCAAGAAAAAGCAGTATCGCGAGACTTTTCTCATCAATAATACTCGGCCAACCAGTACTAAAAAGATCCATGAGTTGTACAACAATGGTGAGAAGGCAAGTAAGGATAAGTGGAACGGTCGCTCTGAGCCTTACAATAACCATGGTGGAAGAGAGGACACGGCAAAAGTTGTGGTAGAGGATATAATAGGAAATTGACTTGGACTCACTAAGACAATAGCCATAACTCCAATAAGAATCATTCCGGTTCTAGAAATAAGAGAAATGCTTCAAATTCTGCCTCTAATTTGCGTCGTTTGTCATCTTGTTATAGATGTGGTTCTACCAAGCACACGCACAAACAATGTCGTGCACCTAAAGATATTTAAAATACCTACAAAAAATATGAACGATACTTGGCACATGAGACTAACTTCTTTTTAAAAAAATGAGATGAAAAATTGCAGTAAAGCTAATATTATAATAGCAGACAATACAAAAGTAAGTCTGGAGACTGCGGTTTTTTGAATAATCTATGTATTAGGCTCAAGTTTAGCTTTGTTTTTGACTTGGTTTAGTCATGGTTTGAGACTTTGTTTTAAGTCATGATTTTTAGAATAGACAACTATGATGTAATTTTTAAAGTTGGCTAGTAATAGAAATTTCTCTATTTTTCGGTATATGAAAGTGTTGAGAAATATTATTTTTATATCAATTCAGTGTATGGTTCGATGTTTACATGAACATATGGCATAATGACATACAGTTAAAAATGAGACATAAAAGAGAGAATGTTGTTTTGTTCTCGGGGGGCCTTCGATCCATCGAAGAATTGTTCTTCGATCCATCGAAGCTATCCCTTGGATTAGTTTATGAGGTTTTCGATCCATCGAGGCCTAATTCTTCGACCCATCAAAAATCAGTATTGGAAAATCAAGTTTTATTTTGGTTTTATTCGATCCATCGAGGGTTTGTTCTTCGATCCATCGAAGCTATTCCTTTGGTTTGGTTTATGAAAGTGTATCGATCCATCAAAAATCAGTATCAGAAAATCTAGTTTTATTTTGGGTTTCTTCGATCCATCGAGGGTTTGTTCTTCGATCTATCGAAGGTATCCCTCGTGTTTGGTTTGTGAAGTTTTTCGATCCATCGAAATGATGTACTTAAATCAATCGAAGGTTATACTCAGATTGTAGTGTTTTTGATGTGTTTTAGATCGATTTTATTGACAAATAACGGTTCAGAATTTTTTTGACCAATCTAGATTCCAGCACCAGATGTGGTTTTACATCGGTTTTTGTCATGCCATGGAACTTAATATACAATGGTCAATTTGACTTGTCAGATGTTGTTATACATTAGTTATCTTTAGGTATTATCATACCATATCAAGCACTCTATAAAGGTTACACCCTTTGATATCTTTGAGTATTCATTTAAAGTGTTTGCCATGTCTTGGGTCCAAAGACAAAATGATGGACATTGCTTTATTGATATATGATGGCGATATTGAGTATTATATGCGCCAAAAAGGCTATTTGAACCTTGCTTAGATTTGAAAACATTTGTGCCAACGGTTTTCACTTGAAACAATATTGTGAGAATGGAAGAGAGTTTTGTGTCAAATCTCTGTAGAATGCTGCAAACGACGTAATCTGGAGAAGTTTATGAAGATTTTTAGTGGTTTATATCTTACTATGGTTTGGATCATTGAATCCAATGCAGTCACTTATATTAATATGTATGACTTAGCCTCATATGAGCTTTTACATTTTGATGATCAAGATATTGACAAATTCTCATGGTCATCAGTTCTTTAGAGCGAAGAAGCATGTGGAATTACCTAAATCCATCAGTTTAGATGGGGAGGAGGAGACCACTCTTCTCATTCCTAGCTCGGTTTCCAAGACAAGTGCAACACAATCTCGACAAAGTACCGTTGTGGCATCGTGCGTTATTCCACCGGATGTACTTATGACAAAATCTAATGCACATCGCTCATTTTGCAAAGCTTGTGTATGTCTATAATGTTGTTTACATGCATGACGGTCTTTTGTAGTAGACACAAATTTCATTCCTTTACTGATTCCAAGAATATATTTGTAGATCAATCTAACCGGTATGAAAACTATTTATATATGATTTGTATTGCTACATCGATGCATAGGTCACACGTCTCTGCAATTCACATTGTATGCTGCATTTGCAAAACTCTTAGCACATATTATTAATCTTCGGGCTCACCACCCGGACAACCCAATCAGGTCAATTAGATTGGATAATGCAGGAGAGTTTACATATAAATATTTTGTTGATTACTGTATATTGATTGGGATTAAAGTTGAACATCCCGGTCCCTCATGTTCATTCATAAAACGGTTTAGCAGAGGGAGAAATCAAGTGTTTACAGCTTATGGTTAGAGCTATGGCAATGTATATTGATTTATTGGTTTATGCTTGGGGATATACAGTTGTACTTGCAGCTAGGTTTATTCGCTTGATACCCATAGACCACCAACCATTTAGTGCGTACAAGTTGGTAACTGGATATGAGCCTAATTTCTCACATCTTCTCATCTCTGGTTGTGTGGTACATGTGTCTACTATGCTTACACTGCGTATAAAAATGGATCATCAATGACGATTATGCATTTATGTTTGTTATGATTCTCCAATGATTGTCTGTTATTTATAACTTTGGACAGAAGATCTTTTTACTGCTAGTTTTCACAGATAGTTACTGTGATGAGACATATTTCCCTCCGTTAGGGGGAGATATAATGATTGTATTCTGGTTAAACGTCGAAAATTGACGTGGTATGTCCCCACTATGTCTCATCATGATTTCTGCATATCTTAGTGTGAGATTGAAGTGCAATGTATTATTGATCTTCAAAAAGTAGCAGATTAGATGTCTGACTCCTTTAATGATATCATGTGAGTGACGAGATCGAATATACATGTTGCAAATCCTGCAAGGTTAAAAGTCTCTGGCATTGGGCAAGTTAACGTAACACCCGGGCAAGGTAGTATTTCTCCTGTCCATAGTGGGGGTGTAGAATCGGTCAAAATCTACTGATGAGTTTCCGGTGAAAAGTTAAGTCATCAAGGCATAATTGTTCATCATCAATATATGAGATTGTTTATGACTACAATTGTGTCTAAAAGTTGACATTGACAAACACTAGGGGATCCCTCAGAGTCAATGACAATGTCAGTAAACAAAGAAATCTCACCAAGTTAAACAAATGCTAGCGGTATTATAGATGGTTCATCCAGGTCCCTTGATGATGCATTTATTTATTTTGTCGCTCAAGAATTGATGACGATGAAGTGGAACAGTGTTCTATTGCGGATTGTCAACAGTTAATATAGAGAAAATTGACCGATACGGAAAGTTGCAATCTATGATGAACTAGACTCTCTAACAAATACAAGTTTTCGGTTTGGTAGTGCGATGACCACCAAATGGTAAACAATTAGACACAAACAGTTGAAACAATCCGGTAGATTGTGGTATACATGTCTTAGTGATTACTTGATTGGGAAGAGATACAAGAATAAAAAGTTATGCCCATGTGTGTTCAGTAGATGAACAAGTTGTTCGAGATGATAAACCTTGGTAGGACTCGATTAAGTCTTGGTTTTGCGATGGAATATCGAGTTGGCTGAATTTTTATTCACTAGTCTGCTTATATCTAGATCAGAAAATGAACAAAGCACACCCTCTTAAGCACACCAATGATTGTTTGCAGTCTGGAACCCAAAAAGATTAATTTCATCAGAATGATGATGGTCAAGATCTTTTGGAGCTGAGATTCTATATCTTGGTGCGGTTAGAGCTTGGTAAAATATAGCTTGGAGCACACGTCCAGACATTGCCCTCTCGGTATGCACCAACGCATAGTCATTGGAATGGAGTAAAACAAATCTCCAGGTACTTGAAGGTAACCATTGACTTGAGTTTATTCTTCCCTTACAAAGAGCATAAAGAGAAACTTAAAAGTCCCCAAAAAGGGATGGTTGAATCGCAACATGCAAATTCCAGAGCATTCAATCCATCGAGAATTTCTCTTGATCCATCGAAGGATGCTCTCTGGACGGACCAAAATCATGCCTTCGATCCATCGAAGGAGTTGTTCTTTGATCCATTGAAGATTGAACCTCCTGCGAGTAGTTTTACTGCTATTTCCTATTCTGAAATACCGGTTGATATGTTGGTCGGATTTGCTGATGTTGGATATCTCTCTGACCCGTATAATGGACGTTCCCAAACAGGTTATATATTCACCATGGGGAACATGGCGAATTCTTAGAGAACAACAAAGTAAACTCTTGTTGCTACTTCCTCGAACTATCCTAAGATTAAAGTTTTGTATGAAGCGGTTGATCATTTTGTCTAGTTTAAGACGATAATACAACATATTCGAGGGTCTAGTGGATTGTCATCTACTATGACAACGCCATCTTACATTTTTGAGAATAATGCGGTTTGCATTGAACAAATGAAGTTGGGTTACATTAAGGGTGTCATACTTAATTCATTTTGCTAAAATACTTCTACAATCAATAATAGTAGGTTGGTTTGGCGGATAATGTTATAGACTTGTTTACCAAGTCATTATCCAAATATATATATTTGTGAAACATATGAGACGTATTGATATGCACAGGTTATCTGAATTCTATGACTGAGTTTACAGTCAGTGGGAGTTACATTTCTGTAGACATCAAGGGGAGTTTACATCACATGTAGTAGCATTTGTAGTTAATGCGTTATACTTTTTTTTTTCCTTTAAACCAAGCTTTTGTTTTACTCATGAGGTTTTTGTTTGCTTGGCAAGGTTTTTAGTGAGGCAACAGGTTATGCATCATTCATTAGGTCATCGACACAAGGGGGAGTGTTTAAGAAAATTTATTCTCTATAACTTCCAATGTGTGTCTTGTCCTAATTAGATACGGTTTAGTATATATTATATACAGAGAATCCCTGTTTTATCGGGACATTTATTGTAACAGATTGTATCAGTCTTTATTTAAGGCATTCTATCAATGAAAAAGTTACAATTTTTAGTTTATCAATATTTCTGCTCAAACAGAAACCTTTTTTTTTTTTTACTTTATTAAAATATAACAAAACAATGATATTTCAATAATTAACTAAAAAATTGCAAACTATAAAAAAAAATATCGCAAAAATACACTTTTTCTCTCTACAAAAATTATTCAATATATTTTAATAATTTTTCTCAAACTCCTTTGGACCGGGTGTCAAGGTGAAGTTATCTTCTCATTACTTTGGGGTGTAATTTTTTTATCCCGTAAACCCAATCTGGATGTGAACGTGTCCATGGGGACCATGGTGTTGTAGTGGGGGCTACACAATCGGTAATGTTTGGAAAAGGAGAACAAGCTCGTTATGAGGTTTACTGTTCCATCCGAAGGGACGATGATTGTTAAAGGAGACCCTTGATTTTTCAGTAACTTCATCTTGTTATGACTGAGTTCAACATTTTCGGAGATCGTTCAAGGATCTTGATCCTCTTCGTCTAGGTTTGGATCCATCTCCTCGACCTTCCTCCAATACTCCAAACCGAGGAGACGTTGCAAATAATAGGGACAACCCTAGGAGTAATAATGCATCAGTATCTACGCGGCCTTGTGCGAGGAGTTGTTTTCATCTCGGTATTTTGCATTCCCTTCCTCTATCATTTTGTGTATATTTGTCTACTTTACCTTTTTGATAGATTGACACCTTAAATAAAAAATAATAATAATAAAACCTTCTTTGTTTTATCATCCGGCGAACCGGATAGTAATTGTATTAAGTAATACGACTAAATTCGTAATATATGACATCCAAAACAGGCTCTGAAGCGAGGTAAACTATTCATAAAGAATGTGATAATCATAATAAATATGTGTGCTACACTATTACAGTTACAAACACTAATCTTTAAATCCAGAAAAATTGACACATGTAGGCTTACATGCATCTTATCGAGATTACGAGAATCAATGATAAAGACATATCAACATACCCCATGAGCACTCAATTATGGTAGGTATATCAACCTTAACGAAACTCGCAATCCAAATAGGACAGGAATAAACCATAACCAATAAAACTAAAGCTACTTGACTGCAAACAATGGGCCAAGAAAATAGATCAAGCCTAATAAGGCTATAGGGTCCAATGCAGCCCAAAGTCAGCCACCCTTAACATCAAGCAATCGTCTCCCCTTGTGGCTAACTACCACCGCTGCACGACACCAGAGATCCTTGGTCCATCATTGACCTGAACGAGCGATCACCGGAGGCAGCAAACCTCTTGCACTTCCAATGACGATCAGATCTGCAGTTGCTCCTCTTACCTCGATCCCAAATACGAGAACGCCAGAACTCAAGCAAACACCCCATACGACGCCGGTGCCCTTTTCTCAAACAAGCACAAGCAGGGCGTGCTCTCCACTGATCATAACGTTCCTTCTCAAAGGTAGGAAGGTCTTCCCGTCATGATCCACTTCTCCCCAAAGAAGCCTCCAATCCAACACCAAAATCAAACCCGATAGAGGAGCGGGCCATCAGTGGCAGACCCATAATTTATTCAAGGGGGGCGCAAAATAATTCGTGTTAAGCAAAAGAGTTATTTAGAGACAATCGTTGTTCAACACAACTCTTGGAACATTGAATATCATAGCAATTCTAATAAGTACTTCCCAAAATTATAACCAAATATTAGCAAAAAGAACTATTTGAATAAATATTTAACAATTTATGTCATTTTGATTCTTTTTTTCGCTATTATTTTTGTGTTTCTTTCTCTTTTAAGAGCACTTGCGGGAAAATAGTTTGTGTTATTACTATATATTTTGACTTTTCTAATTTTTATCATTCGAGTTAAAACTTCTAATCTTATACAATTCATAACTTATTTCGTTCAATGGCACATATTAGAGGAAATATTGAGTTAACTGAGGAGTTGTCCTAAGAAAATATATGGAAAGAAAACCCATAACACCTCCAAGAGGCCTCCTAGAGACGACGTTAGAGAAGAGTGTCGTCATGGACTGACGCCAAGGCTGAAAAGCTGCCTCCACTGCATATTGGTTAAGGTTAAAGAGAAGTCGCCGCCCCATCCTTTTCGTTATATTTGTTTGCTAGCTAGCTGTTCGAACAATAGAAGAGCCTCAAAACATGAATTTGTATGTCTCTCTATATATATATATATAAACTGGGACGAAACTAATATAAGTCTTAAACTATGTGTCCCCTGTAAGGGATTTACTCGTAGTGTTCTTAGACAATCCACAATTAACCCAAAAAAAACCTTCTTTCTGTTGCTAAAAAAAAGTGATTTATGCACATGTGTATAATATTTACGTCTGAGAGGAGCCAATAAGTTAGAGCGGTGTGTTAATAAAGACCGCATTAATTATCGTCTAAGTTAGATCGGCAACCGTGGGGTTTTTTGTTGGCTTTGTCAGGTATGTCATGGTTAGAGAACAATGGGTCTTTCCATCTGTTATTTCACAGTTGTTTGCATATACCTAGTTTAAACTTGGCAAAATTAGAGTGCCAACTAGCTTTTTTTCCTTTTCTTCCTTTTGTTTGGATTGAAACTAGCGAGCTTCTTGGCTTCTTTCCCTCCCTAGTTTTTGTACTAAATGGAATCGCTCGTCTCTCTTCCATTAACGAGTGTTTGGGCCTGAAATAAATATTTCATGTTGGACCCAAGTGGGCTGAAGTCTTGACGAGCGGCCCGATTAGTTTGAAGCTTGGCGAGCGGTCAAGTAGAATAACATAGTCTGTTTCCATATCGGTTTAGGACTGTAAGATAGCTGATCTATGCGGCTTAATATTTATCGAACATTTCCTGCTTCGGTTAGGTTTCCTTCGTGAAAGGAATTGGGATAACATTAAAATTATATAAAGATAAGACCCGTGTGCTGGTAAAGACTCAGAGTTGTATTGAGAATCAAAGAACTGAAGACGTACAAGAAAATTGAAAGATTATTACTGTGCAGTATATAAGGAGAGCGAGAGCAATAGAGTAAGGGTCCCCGATCAAATACAAAGCTTTGCTATACACAAACACACATACATCTTGTCAGAGATTTATCTTGCAACTAGACGATCAAAGTGCTTGTCACCAACCGAGTGAGAGTATCGAAATCAAAGGAAGCAACGCAATTGGAAGATTGAAGGGTTTGTCACATATCGAGTGAGAGTTTGGATATCCAAGGAAGCAAAACCCTAGTGTTCTCAACACATTGTCAAAGAAGTTGCTCTGCTTTGCACTCGTAAAGGGTAATATGAGGTATCAATTTCTGTGGCTCTTCTAAAGATGCGAAAACCCAAAGTCCTAGGTCACTAGGCGAGAATGACTCATTCAGGCGAAGTTGGTGCTCTCCTCATCTTAATCACTTAATCAAGAAGTCAAGCACTGAAGCTTACATCCATATTTCGTCGCGAGACGGTGGCACGCCAGTACACGAAGCACAATAGGATAAGCCGACACATGCGGTTATACTATCCGAAATCAGCAAAAGAGACAGTTTGAGAGAGGCCCTCTACGCGCTCCTCTCTAGAGAGATTTTGGTGTCAAAATTTTTGGCACGCCCAGTGGGACAAAATTTTTGTGTCTCTAAGTGACAATAGGGGATCCTTACAAAAGGGAATACCCTCAGTGTCGTAAACATCCACAACTGGTTTACCGTGAACATATCTCTACTAGGTGTCGTTCATTGAGTAGTCAAGCAGTTGACATACTCTTCGGTAAAGAATATCACTCAAAAATGTTGTTCAAATCTTTGAGCGAAGCGGAGATCATGGAGCTCACGTTTCAAGAATACCTAGCTTATGCGGCTAGGCGTGATAAGCATTAGACAAATTACTACATGGCTCTTGGTGGACGAATTGAACAACAAGCAGATCTCCTCACTACTTAAGGTGAGAAAGTAGACTCGGCGTTGGCCGAAATCCAAGCGTTAAGAGTAGAACTCCACAGGGATCAGGAGGAGAGAAAAGTAATCAGATCCCAAGTAGCAAGCCTTGCGGAAGGTCAGGACAAATTGCGGGTTGATATCATGCAAATCTTGGGAACAAGTTTGGATGAATACCGCCGACACGCGGTGACATTGTCTCAAAGGATAAAAGAGACATAGCGTCTCTCACGAGATCCGTTTCTGACCTTACCAGGAGGACTAGACAAGCAGAGTCTTTCCCGCTAGCATGAGAGCAGAGGTTAAATAGATTTATGAATGACTGTGACATACATCTTGCCAAGATGTATGAATCATACGAAACACAGTTCTCTCCCATATAGAAAGACGATCCAGAAGCTTGGCAATGGCTAAGATACTACCGACATCAGACCTTCCAGACTTTTTCTGGTGACGATGATTCTAATACGGCGACTCACTTAGCGTACTTTACTCTCCAACTGGGGCAGTTCGTCGATAATGAGGGACTCAAACTAAGAGTCTTTGGATCATCTTTGTCAGGATCATCCCTCGTTTGGTATATGAGATTGGAAAAGGGTTCGATCAACGAGTGGAAGGACATGGAGGTTTTTTTAATAGATCATTTCGGAATGGCAAGACCAGAAACCAGTGCTGGAAAGTTGGCTTCCTTGAGCCAATCGGCAACAGAAAGTCCAGTGACCTTCCTGTACCGTTTCCAGTCAGAATATAATCTATGCAAGACTCCATTAGGCAAAGAAGAGGTAGTAGAGATGGCCAAGAATGGCTTGGAGGATACATACCACTAGCTATTCCTAAATAGAAAATACTTCTCCTTGAACAAGCTCATTACGGCTGTAACTAAAGTTTACAGTACCATGCAAGAACGAGATAACAGAAGAAATGCGTTCAAAGGAACGTATACTGCTAGGTCTTACGACAGACCAAAGCCAAAAACTGTGGCTTATATAGACGAAGTTGAAAATAACTAGGATTCAGACTCTGAAGGAGACCAGTTAGGGGCAGTGGATCTATCGATGAATAAGGTTTTGAAACCCCGCAAGATTCAGAAGAGTGAGGGCCCAATTAAGCTTTCGGCAATGGCTTTTACTAAGCCACAGTTCGAAAAGTATACATATGATGCCAAAATGGCTCATGAAATCCTGGACGAGCTCTACAACATGCAAGCTGTCAAAGCAGACTTTAGACCTCTCCCCACAGCCAAGCAGTTGAAAGGTAAAAAGTATTGCAAGTTCCATGGAGCATGGAACCATATCACGAAGGATTGCATCAAGCTAAAGGATCTGATCCAGAAGTGGATCAATGAAGGTAGGCTAGAGTTGGAAGGAGCATCCAAAGTAACAGCATTAGTAGACTCTCAACCGTTTCCAACACCTTAGGTCAATATGATTGATATCGACTAGTCACCAGTCGCTAGCCATGCAGGAGGAGCTGAGGAAGAAGATTCAATCGTCATGCTACGCTATACTTTTCCACAGGATAAGGTGGAAGAAATCTTGGTTGGGTTGCAAGAAATGAAGCTTATCGTCTATTGGCCAGTATTTAAACTGAAACATCTAAGGTATGAACGGCCAGGCGAGCATTTCTGTCAGTTCTACAACAAGTTTGGTCATCGAACAACAACGTGGTTCAACCTTAAAAGACAAAATTCAGGGTTTGCTCAACTGGGAAGTGGTTATAGTTAACCAGGAAGGAATGGTAGAGTGGCATCCTCAAACACCAACGCCTTCCCTAGAAACATCTCTTTCTCGCAATGCATCTGGGTCCACACACAGAAGGAAAAGATCAAGGCGAAGGCCTAAACGCAATATTGCGTTTGTCCGACCTATGCGAGCTGAGATCACATACGATGCATCTAAGTGAGAAAAGATTTTTGAGGAGCTACTCTAGGCAGGGATAGCAGTGGTTCTCGATAACTGGGGAACTCCAGACCCGAATCCTGAAGATGTAAGGGGTTTACCTTATTGCCAATACCCTAATAAATGGGGTCGCCATTCCATGAATGAATGCGTTAACTTGATGTATAAAATTCAACAGTGGATTGACAAGGGAGAAATACTGATAGAAGAGCCCTCGCCAAGTCTGGCGACCAAAGAAACATTGATGGTTGGGATGTTAAAGTAGACTAGGGGCAACCCAAGTTAGAGAAAATAGACTATCGATACCCATACCACTGGCGAGAGTCCATCGAAGAAACAACCAACGAGATCAGCTAAAGGTAAAGAGAAAGTGGATCCAAAAGCAGAGACACTAATGGCTTTTTATGCTCGTTGTAAGTTCAAGTGCGGTTTGAAGATTTCCTATGAGGAATTAGCAGAAGCAGCCAAGGTTTTTCCGGAGTTATTTTCAAGTCCAGAACGTCATCAACCGCATAACTTGAGAGAGTTAAGTCAAGGGGATTCCTAAGCATTCAAGTGAGCATGAGCAACAGAGAAGGTCAATGAAGCAAAGAAGTCAAAGTCAGAGATAGCTGATACCCTCGCCAAGCTATATGTTCCACCAGCTTCAAGAAACATTACTAAAGAGAATGTACGGTATGTTAAAGAGAAGGGGAAGACCATTAAAGTAACCCCAAGCAGGAGACGTAACCTCCAATGATGATTTGGAGAAGCTAAGAGGGTATTGGAAGCTTATTAGATGGGCCTCATCAAGGAAGAACAGCTGAAGCATTCCCCGGAAAAGCTGTAAAGACGATTGAATGCACTTGTAGTAAACCCTTTGGTGGTTTTCGGGAAGAAGTCTCGCGAGCCAAAAGTGCGAGTACAGCGACCAAGTGTCTTTGATCGTAACGCAGAATTATGGGCCAGAGAACCTATCCCTGATGTTCATCATGACATACGAGACCGCAAATCAGCAAAGCAGCGTCTTAGGTTCGAAAACGAGGCAATGCAAGCAGTGGGGTTGACTAGTCCACAGAGGGAAAAAGAACATGACAAGGGACACGTCACTGTAAGTGAGACTAAAGGCTTACAATGGAGACCAAAGCCTTTGATCGAAGAAGAAAAGAAGAATGTCAGTCTGGACAAAGCTTTTCCCCCACTTCAGAAACAAAGTTCCGGAGTATTTATGACAACAACTTTAAAACCTACACCTGAGGTTCAGATTCAGCAGGTCGCTTCCCTAGAAATCACAGCAGGAATAGAAGTAGAAGAAGGGAAGCCCGAAGATTACATCAATGAGGATGATGAAGTGCTACTGGATTAGGGTGAAGATGAAGTGGATGACATAGAAGAATATGCGGATGAGGTTGACACCACCATTAATATGGTTTTTATCTTATCCTCTAAGTACGTAATACCTTCCCAGAAGACAGCAGTGGTTGAACTAGTCTTGAGGAGAGATGTCAATAATTTGGCAGCACCAGATGATGAAACAATACTGATAGAACAGCCAGCGCTCGCCAAACAATCAGAGATTGACTCACCACCACCAAAGGGACAAATGATGTTCGCGAAGCCTACCCTGAACATACCCATGCATATACGACCATTGTACGTGACAAGGATAATCTAGGGAATTCAAATTAACAAGCTTTTAGTAGATTCAGGGGCAGCAGTGAACATCATCACCGTTAAAGCAATGGCATTACTAGGCATTCCCAAGTCTTCTATCCAAGAAATAACCCTTAACGTCAGAAACTTTCAGGGTAGCATATCTAAGACATTGGGGATCGTCTTTCTACAGGTGCACATAAGATCAGCCACCGAAACATACACATTCTTTGTAGCAGAGTGCACAACTCTATACGTGACTGGATCCACATGAGCTATTGTGTGCCTTCGTCCCTTTACCAGTAGAGGTTACTTTGGAACATGGAGTCTGGCGAGGCAGAGATCGTCAATGCAGACCCTCGTCCATACTCTGTGTCTACCAATTCTTTAGAAGCCAGTTATTACAACAGTGACCTCAGGCCACTGGAAGTATGTGGCGTCGATAATAAAAGCCAGTTATTGGATTGCTACAGGAGTACGCTGATTGTTTTGCAGAAAAGTACGACGACATGCCAGGACTGTCACCAGAATTGGTTTGTCACAGCTTACCTATCATGGAAGGAAAGAAGCCGGTGAAACAAGAGATGCGTCGAATGAATACAAAAATAGTAATTCTAGTAAAGGAAGAAGTAGAAAAAGCGCTCAAGTCAGGGATCATATGAGTGGCTAAATACAATGAGTGGTTATCAAACGTAGTCCCCGTCAGGAAGAAGAATGGCAAGATGCGAGTCTATGTTGACTACAGAGACTTAAATAATGCAACCCCAAAGGATGCATATACAATGCCAGTCGCAGATTTGTTGGTAGACTTCGTGGCACGTGACAAACATAAGACCACATTTCGGTGCCCAGGTTTTGCAGGAGTATTTGAGTACGCAGACATGTCGTTTGGACTCAAGAATGCAGGGGCAACCTACCAGTAAGCAATGAAATTGATCTTCCATGACCTCATTGGCAAGTCCATGGAAGTATATATTGATGATGTGGTAGTTAAAACTAAATGCAGAGCTGATCACCTTGAAGACTTGAGGCAAGTGTTCATCCGGATGAGACAGCATCAGTTGAAGATGAATCCAGCTGAGTGTGTATTTAGAGTATAATCAGGGGATTTCCTGGGATTTTTGGTTCATCAACGAGAGATTGAGATACTGGATGACAAGAACGAAGCAGTTCTCAATGCAGTCCCACCAAAGACTAAGAAAGAACTACATCGTTGATTAGGTAAGATCAATTTCTTACGACGGTTTATTGCTAACGCTGGTAAAAAAACACAGCCATTCTCAACTTTGCTCAAGCTTCAGAGTCAGAGAGACTTTGTTTGGGAGCCTATTCATCAAGAGGCTTTTGAAACCATCAAAGCATACTTAGTGAACCCGCCAGTCTTGGTTCCACCAAGGCCAGGGGTTCCTCTCAAGCTGTACATATCAGCTACTGATCATTCTATTGGGAGTCTATTAGCTCAAGATGATATGGCAAGAACCGAACGTGTTATCTTCTATCTCAACCGTACTTTGAATGATTGTGAGACAAGATACTTGCCAATGGAAAAGTTGTGTCTAGCCTTGTATTTTTCAGGATGCAAGTTGAGGCATTACATGTTATCTTTCACCACGTGCGTAATAACACAAACCGATTTGGTAAAGTATATACTTTCGAGATCCATATTGAGGGGAAGGATTGGAAAGTGGATTCTTGCACTGTCAGAGTTTTCTTTGCAGTACGTTCCCCAGAAAGCAATCAAATGTCAAGCGGTGGCTGACTTTCTAGCTCATCATCCAATGGAGAATGCTTGCGAGGGGCCGGAGTTAGACTTAACTCGTATTGATCTAGCACCTTAGTGTTTATACTTTGATGGGTCAAGCACGAGCACTATGGCTGGGCAGGAGTGGCATTGGTCTCTCTACGCGGCCAAACTTTTTCTTTTTCTTTCAGGTTGGATTTCCAATGTACAAATATCTAAGCAGAATACGAGGCACTTATCATGGGCTTGGAAATTTTTCTAGATATGGAAATCATAGATGTGCACGTATACGGAGATTCCCTATTAGTAATTCGACAACTTGAAACCAAATATAAGGCTGGACCAGTTTTAGAGCCATACGCCAAACAAGCCTGTGAATTACTCAAGTTGTTTGCCAAAGTAGAGTTGAGCCATATCCCTCGCGAGGAGAATTATGCAGTAAACGAGTTGGCACAGCTAGCAACGGGGGTGAGCTTGTAAGATGGAATACGTGAACATATATTGAAAGTTGAACGAAGGACTTTGCCATATTTCATCGCTCGCCAAGAAGAAAATAATGAATGGTATGTTGCCACACTCGATCACATCGATGTGAATTGGAGACAACCTATTATCTCATATCTCTAGAATCCCAATGATCCGGCAGACAAGCGGATTCGTTTATTAGCTCCTAATTATATACTCAAGGATGATGAGTTATATAGACGAGGAGAAGAAGGCATGTTCTTCATATGTGTGTACAGATGTGACGCGAAGCGATTAATGAGAGAAGTTCATCTGGGAGTAGCAGGAGCACATCAGGTCGGTCCAAAGATGCGATGATTGATACGACGACATAATTATTATTGGCTAGGTATGCTCAAAGATTGCATCACGTTCGCTAAAGGTTGTGAAGAATGTCAAAAACATGGTCTAATTATCCACATGCCCAGAATACCATTACAGCCAATAATCAAGCATTGGCCAGCTCGAGGATGAGCTTTGGACTTAATTGGGATGATTCATCCACATTCATCATACGGGCATAAGTACATCATCGTGGCTACTGACTTCTTAATAAAATGGGTTGAAGCTAGACCTCTCAGAGTATCATCAGCAAAGGTCATTCGTCAGTTTTTATTTGAAGATATCATATGCAGGTTTGGTATTCCTGAGAGTTTTATTTCGGACAGAGAGGCAGCATTCATGTCTGGAGACTTTGACGAGCTCATAAGAATTTCGGGATCCATTTCCTATATTCTTCTCCATACTATGCCCAATCCAACGGTCAAGCTGAAGCAAGAAACAAGATTATCTTACACATCCTCAAACGAATGCTTGTGAGCAATGCCAGATTGTGGCATGAAGAGTTATTCAACACGTTATGGGCCTATCGAACAAGGAAACGGACCTCAACAGGCACAACTCCTTATACGTTAATGTTTGGCCACGATGCAGTCCTGCCTTTGGAAATCAACGTACAATCTTTAAGGGTAATGGAGAAAAATAATCTGATCGATGAAGATTACGTACAAGCTATGTGGCAGGAACATGAAGACTTAGATGAAAGAGAATACAGGCTTACGACAGTCTATGTTCTGAGAAACGGAAGGTGGCTTGTGCTTATAACAAATGTACTAGGGGCATGAGTTTCACAGAAGGAGAATTAGTATGGCGAGTGATATTGCCCATTAGCGAGAAGACTGAAGGACGAGAAAAGTGGTCAGAAAAGTGAGAAGGGCCATACATTATCGATCGACTCTTAGGCAAAGGAGCTGTTCGCTTACGAGATCGAGCTGGAATAATTCATGCTAATTCTATCAACGATCGTTTCTTTAAGAAGTATATACTGCCCGCTTGGGAGTATGACGACCCGCCAACTATAGCTTAATTCAGTTCATTCACGCTCCTTAGTGACGCTTGCCTAATTGAACTAAATGGGCAACACATAGGGATTTAAACGTAGTTAGCCTATACTTGTGGCTGAAATTTTCTAATTTTTTACTTTTTAAAGCTATGTTAAGACAATCTGTTAGCCTATACTTGTGGCTAAATTTTTCATTTTCTGATTAAAGAGTTCATGGGCGCTGTGGCCAAGTTATGTACAAACTATGCTTGAGTTTATCAATACAAAAGACGTTTTTTGCATAAGGAAACTCTTTACTTTGAATATAAACAAATTACATCGAAAAGAAGATTACAAAGACTTTGCGGCCTTAAGCTCTGATACCATATGAAGACATACTACAGCAACAAAACAGAAAGAAAAATACGGGTTGTTTTTCTGAATCCTCAAGCAGTTGATTACCGGTCCTTGGGTACACATATCAAATATGCATACATTGAAAAGGGGAACCTCAAGAGACAAAAGAATGAGGATTTGAAACGCCAAGGAAGCTAGTTTAGCAACCTAAAAGATCACTTGAAGCAAGATTGGCGTATGTTGCCTTACCCCAGGTTGAACTCCTAGTCGTTCCTCTCCAGAACGTCCGCGTTCTTGGAACCTATAGCCTCAATGCACATGGAAACTGAGCGACTGCTGGCGAGGAAGACGAGGTGAGGTTTGCCTCGGGGTTGTAGCTTTGTCACCCTGTAGATACTTCGGGTGATTCAGCCAAGACAACACCTAGACATAGATATCACTATCTAGTCTAGATTTGGACATGGATATCACTATCTAAAGTCTGTAATATGAGAGGTTTTTTATCTGGAGGATTTTCCTGATAAGAAAGCTAGAGCAAACATAGAGAAAGTGAGTTCATCTCGCGAAGAAACTTGGAAGGTATGACTAGAAGCAGTGATTGAGAATGCCTTTTATAGGTAGAAACTACACTGAACCGTAGTGGTAAGGTTTCTCGAGATTAAATGTACCCGTTAATAGAGAACATGCGTCTAATAAGGATTGCGCCACAGAGAGATTTATCTACCCCGAGATGAATGTGTGATAAGCAAAAGATTTTTTGGGAAGGTAAAAGACTTGATGGGACGATGTGTTACGGATTCCAAGCTTGAAATTAAAAATCATTAAAGTCGGATGACAATGGTAGGTGAGCAGTTAGGTTCTATAATAGGCCTAATATTGCTAGGGTAATCCACAATGGGCCTATATCTGAGGCCCAGCAGGATATTCAGGGTCTAATTAAAGCGCAAAAATACCAAAACATGAGTGATCAAAGAAAAATACTTAAGTTGGTAGAAATGTTGTGGAGTATCATAATACAAAGAAAGGGCTTAATCTCTGAGGCCCAATATGATGAGAAGGCTTTGTCCCTTAAAGACATTTTTGAAAGTTCGAAGTCTCTCCAGGCTTGGTTATACAAGTATAGAGTGCTCGCGGTTTCTTCTTTTGCATCATGCAGTAGTTGAGCCTGGTTCTCTCCTTCATCCAGATTCTGGTGAACGGAGGCTTGATTAGAATGAGTGTTTGTACGCAGGCGGTCCACTTCAGCTTGAAGGGCAACCAACTCAGCCCCTTTGGCTGCCATAGTTTCTTGTTGAGATAAAGTGTTTTTCAGAAGTGCTTGGATTTGTTTATTATCCTCCGGTATCTGGCGAGCTAATGTCTCCACCGCCTCATTCTTGTGATCGGCCTCAAACTTCAGACGGTTGTGGGCTTCGTATTTACCTTGAAGCTGGTGAAGTCTTTCCTCAAAGCACTTAACCCCGCCTCAAAGAGGAACTTCTGAAGGGCAATGGTGACAACCCGAGGGGAGCTCAGAGCACTTAACCTAGTCGAAAGCTCTTGCAAGATCAAAATTTCATCTTGGAAGGTGGGTGCTTGAGTGGAAAGCCCCAATGATGAAGACGGAGCAGCAGTTTCTTCATGGAAAATATTTGGTTTTTCATCAATAACATTTGGCGAGCTCGAAGGCTGTTCCACCACGGCCATTGATGTGAGCTCCAGAGATTGAGGAAGGATAGAAGTTTGAAGCTGGCCTTGAGAGTTTGCCTCTTCCTCTAAATTAGCATGTCGTTCAAGAAGGATCGTGTCGCTATTCAGAGAAGTAGGCGGAGACTAGAAGGAAACGCGAGGTGTCAAGGTTTGATCAAAAGATGTTAAGATATAGAAATAATAAATAAGTTGATGTATTACCTGAGGAAAGGGTAAGTCATTGGATGTAACCAATTGATGTGGTTCTTCAACCGGGTCTGGACTTGGAGCTTTGGCGAAGGCGGAGCTTGAACCACTGGTTCCAGAGTGACTTCAACCAACTGCTATGGTTCTTCAACTATGTCTTGAAGCTCTGGCGAGGGCGGAATTTGAATGTCTTGTTCCAAAGTAACTTGGTCATTTTGGGAGTTATGGTCCTCGCCAGAAGGGGAAGAGAGATAGCAGGATTGGAATTCAATCTGTAAACGCCTAAAGAGAGTAACGGGATCAACTGCTTCTCTTCTTTTTGATTCTTCAAGTTCCCAAAGTATTATCCTAGCGAGGAATCTGGTGATAAAATCTTTACAACATTCTTTCCCGTTGTTGATAATTTCCGGCCCCATCTCGTTGTCCTCACCTCCACACATTACGCTGGAACCATCAAATTTTAGTATGTAGGCTTGGTTGCACCCTTTGAAGAGCCTTTCCCCTAGCGAGTCAATAATATAATAGTCGTCAGCTTCATCTTTGAGGAAAAACAAGTGATCGTTCTAGCTCACCAGATATACTTGAGGCTTTATGCTCTTGTTGATGTATCCCACACTTGATCAAATGATGCAAGATCCTTCAGGTTTGCAAATTTATCCGGGCTAAGGTACCCAATGAAGGAGTCATCAGAAGAAATATTTATAGGTCTGATGTTTTCCTTCAGAATCGTCTCAAGATCAAAATGATGATCAGGATAGGAGATGTAAAGGGCCTCTTCTTTGCAGAGCTTCTGCCATTTCGAAGAACCTTGGACAAGGAGATCATCAAATTCAGATACCATGGGCATGACATTTGAATTTGAACATAGCTAGTGAGCAATGGTGAAGACCAATGTTGAACACGCGCTTGCCCCAGATGCTTTCTCACATCGTTGATCGAAGAAGGCAAAGAAGACATTGGCTTGAACCCTAGCCTGTCTGTCTCTGCTCATGATCTCTGTTGCTTCCCAGCTATCACTTGGGGAACCTTCCAAAGCCAAAGTAGGATGGGAGACATCTTGGCGAGCAGCTTTGGAGCCTCGGGTCCTAGGTGTTTCTCCAGAAGAAGAGTCAGTCCTTGTACGCTTCAATGAATGATAAGAGAATAAGCGAGTCAGTTACAATCGGTGAAAAAGCGAGAAGAATGAATATGGGCAAAGAATTCAGATACTTACTGATTGCCCAGAAGTGTTGGATCTTTTCTTCTTTGGGGCTGAGATAACGACCATGTCTATTTCCAAGGCATGCTATTGATTATAAGAGAGAGGAAATTGGTCAAAATTGAGAAATTGCTAACACATGTTGCAAGGCTAACGGGTTTTATGATTAAGGAAAGAAGTATACCTGTGACCATAGAGTGATGTTTTTATACAATTGGTGATGTTTTTATACAATTTGCCGATTGTCGCCAAATCTTCTTTATTCATAAATCTTCTGTCAAAATCACAGAAGATAGTGGTGAAAAGAGCAAGCGGTCCCACCCATCGTATGTTTTCCCAAAGTTGGGAATGCCAGACCAAATACGTCTCGGTGACCGATTGAGAAGTGGCAAGTGGCTCCGTCAAGACGGGGATTGTCACAAATGGAAAGCCAAAATGGGCATCCTGTAGATCATGTATTGAAGGATGGCCTGACCCTTGCCAAAGGCTATATCTGTTCAAAGAACAGGCGAAGGGCATGGGGGCATCTTAGGTTAACCCGAGCTGTCTTGAAAAATGATTGGGAGCGTACAACTTAGAACCTGGGGCTTGAAGAATTAGGGACTGGCAGGTCCTTTCAGGTGTGACTTTGAAGGAAAAGGTTCCTCGCAGAGTCATCTTGCTCTGGCGAGGGCATAAATCCACTCGCAAGGCTGCAGGGATGACGATGATTCAAGATTACTTCAACTGCTGCTATTGGAAAGTCGTTATGTGAGCAGAGGTGGTTGAAGCAGGCCTGATAGGACCATGTTCTGGTCCCAGAAGATGCAGTCACCAAGGTTTGGCCCAGAAGTTTGTCCTCTTCCAAGGAAGGGACTGCGGAAGGGTGGAAGAATGGGAAATACATCCGCAACCAGAACTCTACCATCCAGAGTGGTCCTTGTTGATTGAGGTCAAGCTTTGAAAGAACAACTCGTCGCAAGCCGTAGTAGATGTAGGCAAGGACAAATTCAACCAAGCCCAGTTGTTTGCGATTGAAGAGGTGTTCGGCAAGGTTCGTCCAACATTTGTTGACCTTGGCGGAGGTAGGACATAAAATATATTTAGACAACCAACATTCTAGAAGGGCTATGGCTCCTTGGTCAGTAGTGCCTTCCTTCTTTGCGAAATGCTTAACCCAGGTGGAGTAGGAAGGAGGTCGATCTGTAGAAGCTCGAATTGCAGTTCCGTGCGTATGATTGTGAAGCCAAATGTTGTTGGACATAGGAATTCCGAATAAGGCGTAGAGGTCAAGGATTGTAATACTTACATCGCCATAGGGGAGACGGAAGCAGTTGGCGGAGCAATCCCAGAAACACATGGCGGTGGCAAACGGAGCTCGGTTTCCACCAGCAGGAAGCAAAAAGCATAAATCAATCAGTTGGGTGATACCAATTGCTTCCCATCAATCGATATCTTTTCCACGAAAAAGCTGGTACCAAGCGAGGTCTTCTTTGTTTGGGTGCGGCCATTTTCCAATTAAACAAAGAGTGTCTTTGTTGGTCCACTCTTTGGGTTCCGCCTTTGGATTTTTATGGAAGATGAGGGCTGAATTACAAAGGGGGTGGCGAAGAAGAGGAAAAAGTTCTAGGTTTATTGGAGATTCTAGAAAGGGACCAAGCAGGCCAGTGCCATTGCTTGGGTCAACATTCATATGAATGATGACCTCTGGAATTTTTCCTCTGGCGACGGATTTTAGGTTTTTGGTGAAGTTCTCAACGTCTTGTTCTAAGTAAGAGATGAATATGTCTTTGTAAGGAGACATGTTTTTGATCGGAAAATATGGACGGCGGCGAGGATGGAAAGTTTAACTTTTGGTTAAGGAGGTTAAAAGATTGAAAGCAAGGCAAGCGAAAGAGTTCTGTTGGGAAGTGAAATTTGATTGATATGGACATGTGCTTTTATATTACATCATCCAGAGTGACGCAACAACGTGGCGCCTGCGTGTGATGTTACCGTTTGGAATAACAGCGCGTCATTCGGAAATATTCAAGCCTTTTCGCTTGCCTTGGTAATTTAAGCTCAAGGCTTGAGGGGCAATATTTGGGCCTGAAATAAATATTTCATATTGGGCCCAAGTGGGCTGAAGTCTTGGCAAGCGGCCCGATTAGGTTGAAGCTTGGCGAGCGGCCAAGTAGAATAACAGAGTCCATTTTCATATCGGTTTAGGACTGTAAGATAGATGATTTATGCAGCTTAAAGCTTATCGAACCTTTCCTGCTTAAATTAGCATAACATTGAAAATATATAAAGATAAGACCCGTGTGCTAGTAAAGACTCCGAGTTGTATTGAGAATCAAAGAGCTGAAGACGTACAAGAGAATTGAAAGACGATTACTGTGCAGTATATAAGGAGAGCGAGAGCAATAGAGTAAGGATCCCCAATCAAATACAAAGCTTTACTATACGCAAACATACATACATCTCATCACAGATTTATCCTGCAACCAGATGATTAAAGTGCTTGTCACCAATCGAGTGAAAGTATCTAGATCAAAGGAAGAAACATAACTGGAAGATTGAAGATCTTGTCACATATCGAGTGAGAGTTTGGATATCCAAGGAAGAAAAACCTCAGTGTTCTCAACACACTGTCAAAGAAGTTGCTCTACTTTGCACTCGTAAAGGGTAGTGTGAGGTATCGTTTTCTGTGGCTCTGCTAGAGACGCGAAAACCCAAAGTCCTAGGTCACTAGGTGAGAAGGACCCATTCAGGCGTGGTTGGTGCTCTCCTCATCTTAATCGCTTAATCAAGAAGTCAGGCACCGAAGCTTGCATCCATATTCCGTCGCGAGACGGTGGCACGCCAGTACACGAAGCACAACAGGATAAGCCGACACCTGCGGTTATACTATCCGAAATTAGCAAAAGAGACAGTTTGCAAGAGGCTCTCTACGCGCTCCTCGCCAAAGAGATTTTGGAGTCAAACAATGAGTACACTCTAGCTTCTTGCTTGTTGCTCTTATACATCTATCTGAATATCAGATGCCATTACCTTTCGGCGATGAATATTTTTCCCTATTTGAGTTTGAGGATAAAGTTCCTCATCGACTAATATCATTAGTGCAATTTTTTTTGTTCAGTATACAATTTAATGACACATTTACATACTTGGATTGAGAAAGAGAAGTGAATGAATCATTACTAGATGAGAGCATTCGTGTGTATACATAAAGGAATTAAAAACATTCCAAATAAAATTATTCATGCGTTTAGTAATACATAAAGTTCCAGATAAAAGTATTCGTGCGTTTATCAACACATTAAGAAATCTGAATGAGTGTAGGTCCCACCACCTTATCAAATATTGAATTCTGAATAACCCGGAGTTGTATCCCCAAAAGGGAGATGAGTTTAAGTATCATTCTCATTCCTTCTCATTAGGGTTGTCTCCAAGTCTTGACTTCTCCAATTCTACTCGTCACTGATTCATGACTCCTCTGATTCTAATTCTGACATCTCCGATTCTAGTTCATTTTGATTCATGATTTTTTACATTCCTAGTATGTAACATAAGATGTTACATACCATAACTTTATTTTCCTATTCGGTATTGATAGTTGCATTGTTGGTTTGGTGGCCTAACAGTGGTGGCTCAAGGAGAGAGATTGTTAAAGTTACAACTTAATATTTATGACTTATGAGCCTTAGTTTAAGTTCAGCTATTGGTGAGCTTATCTATATCCGCTAGAAAAGTATATTGGTATGGAATGTGATGCTTTCATTCATCTCAACATATGGTATATATAGAAAAATACAAAGTAGTGCCTAACCAGAAAAAGGTATCCCCAACAAAAACTAAGTTGAATCTTAAACAAACAAGATAACCTAAAACACAATATTCAACACCACCCTTAAGTTGAGCATGGTATCTATGCGCCGACTCGCCAATAGAAAATAAATGTGATCTCAACTGAAAATAACCAAAAAATAAATGCCCTAAATGACGCCGAGGAGGTTGAAGGAGATGGATCAACGTTTAACTACAACACCTGAAGGAGATCTCAACACAAAGGACACACATGGTTGGAAAAATTGTTGGGCTGCTGAGGAGGAAAGGACATTTCGGATGTGCCATAATTTGTGGAGCTGCAGTGGCGATGGAAGCAAAGGTATGAGCCATGTGGGCAAATGTGGAGATCATAAGTCATGACAGTGGGCTCTGTCTTCACAAAGTAGCTGACATGATCGATATAGAACCGATGAACATATGTGTAACTGTGTGCTATATCCAACTTTTGAACTTTCCTTACGATTTCCTCTCTAGCTTGATCAAACTCAGAATCCAATCCACTGAGAAACACGTGGACTCATTGGTGACTGACATATGTAGCAAGAAAAATATCTCCTCCAGGTGTTGTGGTTAGACATTGATCCATCTCCTGAAGTCAACATAATAGCTCATTGTAGGAGGTTCCAAGAGGTGACCCATTTTATTTGATACCAAAATATAGGCGATTTAACTTAAACAAGCGAGTTTCATCAGAATCATCATAGTAAGTAGCCCCCTAGGCATCCCAAATATCTTTTGCAGTGCGTAGATGAACATATATGTTGACAAGCACATGTGAAATGTTGTCAACGAGACAACTTTTGACTTTTAGTCATTAGTAGCCCAAGAATCATACTCCAGAGTCTTGGCAGCGAGTATGGAAACGTTTCCAGTAAGAAGACCGATTTTGTTCCTAGCTCCAATACGTATGTACATGACATGAGACCAAGTTGCATAATTAGAATCTGTAAGAAGAACACAAATCGGGAAGGCGGAGTAATCATGAATGGTGTTGTAGTATTGATTGACAACAGGCTTAGCAGGGGCCAGTGGAGAATTTATTGCGGGAGTAGGGACAGGTTGGACATGATCAGGAACTTGTTGGAGAATGAGGTGTGCACCATCGTCTTCCATGATGCTGAGATGGAGATTTGCAGCATAATTTGTGATTTACGTGTGTGCGTGTCTTATGATTATTGGTGTGAAATGTGATGCTTTCATTCATCCCAGCATATGGTATATATATCAGTCGACCTTGATATTATCGGTTTCTTGTATATAATTTATTCCTAGCAATGTATTCAGGTAGTGCATATTTTAGATAGGAAAGCGTTTGTTTCTTGCATTTAGCATAGATTGTAGTTATGATTTACTATAGTACTTGTAATTGTACATATCCCATTTGCATTAATACAATTTTTTCTAAAAATAAATGGTATTTATAGAAAAATACAAAATAGTTCTAAACCAGGAAAATGTATCTCAACAAAAACTAAGTTGAATCCTAAACAACAAGATAACCTAAAACACAATATTCAACGTATCTAGCCTTCTCAGTTAAGGAGATCTTCCTATCCACCTAAGAAAATAGTGCAAAAAATTTCAAATTACCTCATTTGAAAAAAATATATATCAACTAGTTCCCTTCACTCAACTTGAGATTTTAATTCTCTCCCACTTGCTAGCAATCAGTACTTTTCTCTATTATCACATTAACCTCTTGGAAGTTTAAAATCATTACACATGAGGACACTATTGTATAACCAACAAAAAAAAAAATTTCTTTCTTAACACCAACCAAACATTGAAAGCGAAACCTAAACCAAAATTTTAATTCAATTCCCAATGGAAAGGAATGGGAGAGGAAACAAATTACTTTCCTTTGCTGAAAACCAAATGAGGCCATTATGTACAAAACACATGTTATTTTACTCATAAAAAGATACTTGCACACCAGTAGACGAAACAACATTGTAGATTTTTAAAACTACCAAAAAGGATGTTGAGAAGTAGAGAGCTCCGGGGAAACTAGAGCATCTGTTGAGAACCTTAGCTTCGCTAGGTTGTTGAGAACAATGCTGCCACAAGAAGTGTTGTTGTTGTTGTTGTTGTCGTTCATGAAGTCCCCTCTCCCTGTGGCTACTCCTGTGTGGTGTGGGGTCATGCAAGGAAATGGCCGCCACTGGTTGTGTATAGATAAGGGTCCAGAGTGACTGAAACGAGGTCATCTCAAAGCTGAAACCATCTTCTACTCTTGGCAGGCAACAGCGATCGATTTAGTCGCAAATATGTCTTGGTTGATAGTGCCTCAGCGAAGGCAGCAACGAGGAGTGACTAACCAACTCGGTGGTCTTGAGCCGAGAGTTGGCATCGGCGATCCTAGGAGGACGAGGACTGGATGGTGGCAGTATGGTCGGGTCTTGCTTGCGAGGCTGCAACCATGACGAGTGCGGTTTTGGCTTGGGAGGCAGATCACTAGCATCGACAGTTCTAAGGGGGAGGGAAAGTGATTCCCTCCACTCAACGTGAGATTTTAATTCCCTCCCACTTGCTAGCAATCATTACATTTCTCTTTTACCAAATTAACCTTCTTGGAAGTTTGAAATCATATGAGGACACTATTGTATAACCAGTAAAAAAATTATATTTTTCTTTCTTAATACCAACCAAATATTGCAAGAGAAACCCAAAACAAAATTTAGTTCAATTCCCGATGGAAAGGAATGGGAAAGGAAAAAAATTACTTTCCTTTGCTGAAAACCAAATGAGGCCTATATGTACAAAACACATATTATTTTACTCATAAAAAGATACTTTCACACCAATAGACGGAACAACATTGTAGATTTTCAAACTACCAAAAAGAATGTTGAGATGTATAGAGCTCCGGAGAAATTAGAGCATCTATTGAGAATAGCGCCACCACGAGGAGCATTGGTGTTGCTATCGTTTATGTTTTCCCCTCTTCCACTGGCTTCTCCTGTGTGGTGTGGCATTAGGCGAGGAAATGGCCGCCACTGGTTGCGTACTGATGAGGGTTGAGAGCGATCAAAACGAGATCTTCTCAAAGTTGTAACCATCTTCTCCTCTTGGCGGGCATCAGCAATTGATTTAGTCGCAAATTTGTCTTGGTTGATCATGCCTCAGCGGAGGCAACAACGAGGTGTGACTAACAAACTCGGTAGTCCTGAGCCGAGAGTTAGCATTGGCGATCTTAGGAAGACGACGACTAGACGGTGGCAGCCTGACCGAGTCGGCTTTCTTGCGAGGCTACGACCATGACGAGCGCGATTTTGGCTCTGGAGGCAGATCGCTGGCGTCAGTAGTCCTGAACTGACGGTCACTAGACGGTGGTGACGTAAAATAAAGTCTCATCTGGCCAGAAAAAATATGTATGTGGGACTCCATGGAGACAAGAGATGGGCTTCGACTATCCTAGGGTGTGTGAGTAAGGTTGAGCTTTGGTTGCCTTACTTGATGGGGCCCAAATTGTGCCTAAAGCTTATCTTTAAATAGGCTACTCTCACAGTGATGGATAATTGGGCTATTCTCGATGTGCCTTCTGGATGCTAGATCTGGACACGGTACATCATCCAAGGAAGTGTTAAGCGGCACCCCGTGCATAGAACTTTGGTGGTACTCACGATAAAAAAAGCTGAGGAGCGCCAGATTGTAGTGATGTAATTTTTTGGGGTGGCATAGTTAGATAGAGCGTGGAGCCCCTGATTTTTTTAGTCCTTGTTCTACACCTAATCACGTTTAACGATGTTGTTGGGTACCATATTGAATTGTAATAGTGTAGGTTACTTTTGGGGGTTATTTCTATCGGGTCGTTAATTAGTGAACTCCTTTGTAACTTACCAACTCCATATTCTACCGTTTCATCTAAATAAAACATTGTAAATTTTCTCATTTTGGATGGCCATATAATGACATTTGAAGTAAATCTGAAAGCTAACCAACGATTTGAATCGTTGAAATGGTGAAATCGAATATGTGAAGGTCAATTGATCAAAATGATGAAATCTTACTTGAGGACCTATTTACCTGAGAAAAATCACATGTTTGGCTTCGATTTTTCTCCAGTCAGGTTGCTGCGATTAGAGATATCGCAAACTGTCTCTTTTGGATCTGTGGTTGTAGATGTGCTATGTGCGAGGCATGCCACTGCCGAGGGCAGAATGCCGTTGTGTTGTGCACCGCGTAATCTCTGCTTCTTATCAAGCGATTGGAGCAAGGAGAGCACCAACCTCGCTCGTTGAGTCCTACTTGTCTTGGTGGAATGCAAGACGTAAGTTTCGTGTCTCCCTGCCGAGCCACAAAGAATCAATACTTTATACACTTGGGCGAGTATAAAGCAGAGTAATTCTAAGGACGAAGTGTTGAGAACACAGGATAGGGTGTGTCTCTCTGCCGAGCCACAAAGATTCGATACTTTACACATTCAGGTGAGTATAAAGTAGAGCGATCCTCGGGACAAAGTGTTGAGAACACAGGATAAGGTGACTTGGTAGATCTTTAGAATCTCCACGCTCTATCGAGTGACCTGGACTCCTCAGATTGTCGTCGTCGGTAACTCGAGTGAATCTTCGAATCTCCACGCTCTGTCGGGTGACCTAGATCCTGAATTCGTTGTTGCTGGTTGGTTAGCTTGAGTGAACCTTCTAATCCCCACGCTCTATCGGGTAGCCTAGATTCTGAGCTCGTTGTTCGCTGGTTGTTTACTAGTAGCGGAGTAAGATTTTCTTGTGCGCAATTTTTATGTATGTGTCAGGGGTCCATAACCCTTCATTGCTTCTTCTATTTATAGAGGCTGGCACTCCAACTTCCCTGCCTTGACAAGGTAACATCATCGATTAGAAAAGAAAGGGATAATATCTTGTCTCTGAATTTTTCCAACTCACTTAGGAATCGCATATGCTTATATTTTCCGATTCGCAACTCTAATTGGACCGCGTATGATCGGCCTGTTTTGTCTCTAAAACCCAAAAATATTAAAATAAATATAATATTTATTTTGACCCAAACACCACACCAAGCTAGTACCATGTATGAAAAAAAAGATTGATCACCATGGAACTCTTTTGATGAACACTTGCTATATTAGCTTCAACACCATTCTTCATTCAAATGAAAAAGGCTGGTCAGAGTATCCGATGGTGGCATATTATACTAATCCAAGTCCCATATGGCCAAAAAACAGATACCACCGAAAAGTGTTTACTGGGAAGTGTCATTTGACAGAACCAAGACACCAAAAACATAACTAGTCTAATTTAATTACTGGCCTCCACTCAAGTCTGCAGACTTTGCAATAAATTTAAAGCTGCACATGAGCTTGTTGTTTGATGGTGATGACTCGTAGCTGAAACAAATGCCACTCCAAGTATGAGGCTTCTACTTTCAACTTACAACGTGTACAGTAAAATATATGACCAAACTCACGCAGAGGAGCTGTAGCCATGGAGATTCTCTCGTACACCCCCAGATGCGAAACAATTACACTTGCAAAACTATATTCACTGTTCAGTCAGATACTACTAACAATATATAAAACAAAAACAAAAGAAATCGAAAACAGAGGAGGAAGAGCCAATCGAAAACTAATTAATCGCAAACACTGCTGCTGTTCTTGCTGGTTCTGATTTGCACCTTGTGAGAATCATAGGCTCTTCTTTCGATTCTTCTTCTTCTTCTTCAACGCTCGGAGATTTGTGCGTTCTTTCTCTGATTGACCGCTCCAACCCTTTGAAAAATTCAATCTTTTGTTCATCTTGCTGCTCTGTTCTCGATTCTTGATCCGAAATGGACTCTGTTTCCGATATGGGTCTCTCGTTTTCTCTGTTTTCGCCCTTTTCGGGCTCAATGCTCTGTTCTTGTTCTTCTTCAGTTGCTCTGTTTGGTGAGCCCCAGAATCTACTAGCTAAAGACGACGACCTGTACGGCGCGGATCTGCACCGAGTTAATAGCAAAGCGTTCCTCGGCGGGGAAGATGAACAAGAAGCAGCAAAAGCCTTGGCCTTTCTCTCAAACTCTGGCTCTTCATGTTCTTCTTCATCGCAACGAAAACTTTGGACTTCTTCTTCAACGTGAATTTGGGCCTTTGGCGGGTCTTCTTCGACCCGACCCTTTCTGCAAAACTCCAACGAGGGGACCCATTTACGCCAGAGCTGTCCGCAACTCAACGAGGACTTCTTCTTCTTCTTCTTCCGCTTGGTTTTCCCTTCGACGCCGCAGAACAGAGCGTTTCGGATCCGTTGCTTCCGGGTCGGAGCCGCCCCGGCCCGGCGGGACCTTCCGGGTCCGGGTCCTCGTGAGGAAGCCACGGAGGAGGAGCGGCGGACACGGACCTGTCCCATGCAGGTGACTTTCGGGGACGACGGCTCTTGAGTCTCCACTGCGGCTGCGGCTGCGGCGTTGCTCTTCTTTCTGACGAACATGGGGCTCGAGCGTGACCGGCCTCGGCTTTTGCTGCCGACATTGCTCCTCAGAAACCTCATCAGCGGCGGGGGGAACTTGTCAGTCCGACCCGGACTCGATATGGGTTTCGCTGATAGCTTCATCTTCGTCACCAAGACTGTTTGAAGAAGACGAAGCTCTCTTGCTCTGTCTGTGTGAAATGGGTGACTGAGAAGTGAAGCCACAAGAGAGCTGCTCGCTCTGTTTTGTTTTGTTTTTGGGGTGTGAAAATGAAAATTATTTTATCCTGTAATGGTTGCACGGATGGTGAATCGGACTGTAAAGATTTTGGCTTTCTTTCGAGGCCTTTGGACTCTTGCCCCACTCGATCTCAGTTTAAAATATTACGCGTTAAACTCTTGGTGTGTTTGCACATTGTGTGCAATCTCGACCGTCCGATCTTCTTGAGGGGTATTGATTTAGTATTTTAGATTGGTGAATCAGTGAATGGATGGTGATACATGCATGCCTTCTTTTCAAGGAATTATTACTCATTACCCAAAAACGAAATGACTCTTTCCGATCTTTTCCCATTGTGTGATTTATAATTCTTTTTTTTTTTTGAAGAAGTGATTTATATTTCTATATCATACATGAATTGAGGAGTTTTACCATTACGACATTTCCAATTGACAGCAGACACCCAAACCTAATATCCAACCGACAAATCGGAGTCTAATTTTAGATTAGACGACAATATTAATGTTATGAGTCATTACAACTTGATTATAATTGGCCCAAATGACAGCAAAAACAAGGGTAAGATTGGATTTGGATAGGTCAGCGCCAATGTCCTTTGCTGGGTAGTGTGAGAAGAAAGAAAAGAGAGAAAAATGAATCGTAAGAATCGCTACCCGGACAATGAATTTCACATGCCCTTGTTTGTAACTACTTAGGTGTTCAGGAGAATGGATTTCACATGCACAACAGCACAAGCAACTTCAAATCGTATGAGAATCATCTACACGGTCACGGTCGATTGCGATTTGTGTTGTGTGCAAATTCGCACTTGAAGCAAAGAAAGAATTGCTTTTCTAAGCTTAAAGACTAATCACTCGCACCATAAAAATTCTCCCAATTATTAATGACCATCTAACCATTAGGATTTAGGGTCCTACAAAACACTTTCTTAACCAAACGGATGAGATGTCATTAGGCTACAATCCATTACTTACATTCAACTTCAGCTTCAAGGCACTAATCATTATTAGTCAAAACATAAGGCCAATAATCATTATGTAGGTAAACTGTAATCCACCCCACTATTCTTCTAGTGACATAGACCCCAGCCGTATACAAAAATCCATCTTTGGTAGGAAAAGGAAGGCCAAATTCCCCAACACGCCATTTCTGAAAACGGCTCCACATTCCTGTCAATTGTCAACCTGTCTCTCCCCAGACCCAACCACCACCGCATTAGAAGCAGTTTCTCATCACTCTCACTCTCATTTTGCTACTACTACTTTCCCATCTTTTACCCTACCCAGTTTCACACCAGCCTACAATGTGCCCCGCGCAATAATAGTAATCTGAGGTCCCTTTGGAGCCAACAAGAAAACAAAAGGTCAACATGAGTAGCAGAGGCTTTCTCTGGGACTGAGAAAAGAAGCAGGGCACTGAGGGCGGGGCAAGCAAGTCAATGTAGGAGTTTTCTCAACTTGGGAAGCGGTGTTCAGCTCTAGACACTAAGCATTAAAATAGAGGCTTAGCAGAGTTTAATATTATATGTGCAGAATGCAAGAAATGCAAACTGCAAGTTTTGTTTACATCGGAAATTTGCACAAACACTGGTAGTGTAGGGTTTGCTATGCTTTCCCATGACATTAAAATTGCCGGGCTGACTTCCTAAATATCTATAATAGTCTAGTGAACTAGTAAGTTACTATCTTACCCCTTGGTTGTATCATCAGGGTACAGAAGCAAGAGTTCTTTTCATTCCAACGACTGGTATTATCGACTCAGATGCCTCCGTCTTGTAATTCCAGTCTGTGTTCTGCTCTTGTTCAATGTGGGCCTCTGTTTCATCATCTGAGAGACAAGGTTTGGGTTAGTATGGGAACCAAGAGTAGAGAATTATAGTTCAAAGGAAATTAGGAAGGGTTGTAAAAGGAGAAGAAGGCCTGCCTGAGACAGTTGAAATAGATAACTGAGTTAGGCGTTTAACACAGTCCTTCAGTGCTTGCAGTTCAGTTTCTTTTTCTTGGAGCTTCGATTGAGCTGACTGCAGTTCAAATTCCAGCTCCCCAATTTGGTTTTCCTGCTGTTCAATGAGCACATGGCATAGTTTCTGGTCCAGTTCGGCTGGCAGTACTCCATGGAACTGCTCAGCATCAAAAGCATATCTCTCATTAGAGTTTTCAGCTGATACTTCAGAGGAGATATCCTAAAATGGAACCATTCAATTTCATTAGAATCTGCCCGTTCATTTTTGTACGAATGAAAAAAGAACAACCATGATACTGTGATACACAATCAGGTCACAGTAAGGAATTGGTTCCTAAGTTCATAACATATGGTCGCCATTCTTTCATAAATCAGATTGTACCCAATTTGTTTCAGAATTTTGGCAAAATACTACAAACAGTATAACCTAAATGTTCTTTGTAGTTGATAGTACCATCATAAAGGCAGTGGCACTTATTCAATATATTCAAAGAAACTAATTAAAATCAGTATAAAGACTGACCTTGCCGAGAATTCCAAATCCCACTTGATGAGGGGCTTCTGCGGAGCAACATGGAAGTTTTTGCAGTTCAGACTCAAGTTCTGCTTCCAGTTGATCCATGTCCATCACCTCCGGCTCCGGCTCCTGCTCCTCCGTAAGAACACTACTTGCACATTCGCCATAATCAGATACCTGGAAACTGGTAGCTCTCATATAATTAGGTTGACAATTTTCTACACTTGACTTCGTCATTGCTGTCTGAGTACGCTTGCTACTAGGGCTTGGATACTGCGTACTTGCTTCAGTAACAGAACCAGAAACTTGCTGACTTTGTGATGCTTTTCTTTTGTGAAGCTCAGATTTTAACTCCTGCACAACTTTTGCAGTTTCATCCATGGTTGTGTTGAGCTTATTGATTTCTGCTTTTCCAGCGGTCATCATGTACATAATCCCAATGTTAAGTCCCCAATTAAATAATGAGGAGGTACCTGTAAGCACAAAACTACAATACATCATGTATGTATCTACAAAATGTGTCTTCTGATTAAAACTGCAAAACAATGGATATCAAATGCTTTCACAGATCCTAATTGGAATTCACAGATGTTCATTTCATTTCTTCAGATCTCACCTTCTGGAACTTTGGCATTATCATTGTCTCAAGATAGCAGTTATATGAATATGAGAAACTTGTATACCTAAAAAAGAATATCAGCAACAAGAATGGCTTTTCCTCCTCATACTCAAAGTATCTTTAAAAGATTGAAGTTTCAATAAAGAGGGAGAAGAATTGGAGTTGTTATTTTTTCGATACAAGAATTGGAGTTGTTATTGTTTTAATAAGCTTAAGAGCAAAGAAACTTTCAGGGTCCACTTAATCCTTCAGTAAAAGGAGGCTCTTTTGTCAAATGCAAAATTAAAGGTTTTAAATCTTCCAAATAATACCAGAAAATCCTGCTCACCAAATGATGATAACATTCAATACTAGATTCTTCCATGGGACTCATGACATAAAAATCAACCAATTTTCTTTTCAAAAATCTACCAAACAACAAATATATTTTCCAAAAGAAACCTTTTTCCTCAGATTTGTTCTTGACCCTACTTGTGAATTTTTGAATGAGATATCAACCTTTGGAATCTGAAGAAGATGATCCACATTTGGGAGCGGCACTATTATTCTTCAAGCAAACACCGCCTCTCCTCCCACCACTCTTCATCTTCTTCATCTCCGCCGCCGCGGCTTTAGATCTCTCCGCCACCTTCTTTTTCCTAATTCGAAACCTAGTCTTCTTCTTCTCGGCAGAGCCGTCGCTCGAAAACCTAAAGATCCCATCCTTCACCTGATCCTCGCAGTCGCTCTCCCACATAGGCGGCGGCGACCGCGACGATAAGGAAGCGGCGGCGGAGAGCTCATCGCCGGCGACGGCGTCGTTTCGCGGATCGGAGTCGGTGATCTCGGCGGGGGGTTTGAAGATGTGCTTTTTGGCGAGGAGTCCGGTGGAGGCTGCCACTGCGGCGGCGATGACAGCTGGCCACATTCTCGGTCAGTGACTGACTGACTCACTGAGAAAGAGAGAGAAATGATGGAGGATCTCTGTAACTAGTTGCTGCAAATTGTATTGAAGGAAATGAGTTTGGTGGATTTGGTCGGAAACCAGGTGGTTTTCTTCACGGTTTGTTTTAGTTGGGAATATTAATGGAATAATGGCGGACCTTCACTGTTTCCGTTTGGAGTGGCCAGTCTACTCGTGTCTACTCGATATTCAAATCTCAGAGACAGCGAGCGGTACACTAATAATTTTGACTCTTTTTGTCTTCCTTTGGATATAGTAAATTTAAGCCAAGATGGAAATTTATTCAAGTGAATCACCCTGATTATATCTTGTTTTACCTGTCAAGAATCACTGATTAAAAGTGGCGTAAGTCAAATTTTGACTAATTCAAGCTTGATTAAGGGATGGATTCATGTAAGTGACGATGATTTTCGATTATTTAGGAATTAAGATACTATCTTAGTAATTGTTTTTAGTTAAACTAGATGCAATTTAAGAACATTTATTCTTTGTAATTTTTGACGTGTGTGTTGTCTTAATTAGATACGGATTAGTATAGATTAGATACAGAAAATTCTTATTATATCGGGACATTTATTGTAACAGATTATATCAGCTTTTATTTAAGGTATTCTATCAATAAAAGAGTTATAGTTTTCACTATATCAAATTATTCTCCTCAATCACGTTATCAGCACGCTCTGAGTTGATAGCTAGCCATCACCATCGGAAAAAAAATCATAACCCCAAAACACTAAACTCTCACCGCCGGGAGCTCCTCCTTCACCACTGATCTCCACCAATTGATGTCTTCTTCTCCCAGAACCTCTGATTTTTCGGCCAAAAATTGAGCATGTGTAAAACAACCAACTTTGACAGAGGATTTCAAGTAACTCAAGACGACCCAGAGAAAGATCTTCATATGCACCAAATGCCCCAAATGTCTAGTTTTCAGAACATCCTGAAAATCTCAATTCGGATGTGCCTAAAGAAAGTTATGGTTGATTGAATGCACACATATCAGTTTGCCCGAAAAGAAGAAAACAAGAAGGAATCCTCGTTCTGCTGGAAGTTTTGTGGACGTGTTTCCTTTCTTCGAACTTCTTTCACAACGAAGTTTTCATACTGAGTATAACACTCTCGAGGTAAATTTTCTAAACCGTCAATCTATAGATCTAGGACTAAAGCTTACTTCCTATAAAACCCTAGATCTAGGATTGTGATATTGTTTCTGATTATTGAATATAAATACCCTAGTCCCTATGGACTTGTATCCATAGAGTATAAGTGGCGGTCTTGGAGGAGTCACGGTTTAGGAAAAGAAAAGGAAATCGATCATATGTGATGATTCATCATAGTTTTTTGGTGTAGTTTTGAGCAACCGTTTATTGATAATTAGTTTTTGTGACCAAACATCATTGATCATGTTCTTATTCCCTAAACTTAATATTAGTGATCATAGTTTTTCGATCGATAAATTAATTACATCTCTTGTCTCTCACGTAGATGACATCAATTGAGCCGGAAATGCCTGAATTTGATATCCTTGATCCTCAAGGAGCAGAATACCATTGTTGGGTGTCAGATGTTGAGAACGCGCTTCTCAGTATGAATCTGACTGATACAATCCAACCATCACCACCACCTAGTACTGAGCCACCAACTCCAGATCGCAACGCTCAAGCCCTCATGTTTTTTAGGCGACATATGCATCCAGTTCTACAAAAATAATATTTGTTAAAGAATGACCCCGCAATTTTGTGGGTGATTTTATAAGATAGATTCAATAATGCATAATGCATAACTTTAAGGACTGCAAGAAAGATGAAATTCAATCTGGTTATTGGATTATCCAAAGATTGATGCATTCAATCAAGCTATGTTGGAGCTACAATCAGAGTTCAATGTTTGTGGCATTGTAAAGACCGATCGAGATATGATCGAGAAGTCTTTAAGCACATTCTCTATTTCTATTGACACACTTGCTAGTTGATATCACACAGATTATGAACAAGGAAGACTAAGATAATTTGATAATCTCACGAATGTGTTGGCCAAGAAAGAGCGGTATCGCGAGATTCTTCTCCACAATAATGCTCGGTCAGCCGGTACTAAAATGGATCATGAGTCGTATAACAATGGTGGGAAAGCACGTAAGGATAGGAGGAACGGTTGTTCTAAGCCTTACAATAACCTCAGTGGAAGAGGAGGACGATGCAAATCTCGTGATAGAGAGTGCTTAAGGAGTGATTTTTAGTGAGGCAACAGGTTATGCATCATTTATTAGGCTATCGATACAAAAGTGAGTGTTTAAAGAGATTTATTTTCCGTAACTTTTTATGTGTTGTTTTAATTAGATACGGATTAATATAGATTAGATATATAGAATCCCTGTTATACCAGGACATTTATTGTAACAGATTGTATCAATCTATATTTATATTTAGGACATTCTATCAATGAAAGATTTACAATTTTCAGTCTATCAAAATTATTTCCCTCAAACAGACCTGAATTTGAATCTAGATCGGAAAGCGGTGAGGAAACCTTCTCCCCTAACCACTGTCAAATACTTGACCATTTTAATAAATTATAAAACAGAACAAGTAGCTTCTGACTTATGAATCGCAATTTCTTCTATATCATGTGTGAAAATGTAAAGACCCAGTCATTAGCAAACATATAAAACACGGTTTTAACATACAGGAATGAAAACTGTAACAATATATATAGGTCAAATCTATAACAATCATTTCCAGCACCCCAGAATGCTCTTTTCTAATGCAGAAGAGCTTCCAAGAACCAATTATATATCCTCCCATTCACTGATGCAAACAGAATGACAGATGTTTAATCGTCGTATCCATGCAAGTGTCCGCTACCGGGATACAAACCCTGAACTGTATACCTGGAAAAAGAACGAAGTAAATAATTAGGTAAGAATATGAGTTCTGATTTCAGACACTAACTACTGATGAAGCACATATTAGATTTCATGAAAAATGAACCATCTTCCATACACACACATAGAAGGCTATTTCACTAAGGTATACATATTTTCGGTTATTTTCAGGTATAGAACATTAGACAAACGTTTTGATTATATTTTAACATCTCCACCGTCCAAATATTAGGTCTATATGAGTAGATCATTCTTGTAAATTTTCAACCAAAATGGTGATCGTTAAAGTATCGAACTAGATTAAATTAAGGAATAGACCAAATCTGTCAAACATAAACCGTTCATATTTATAAACTTCAATTGCAGTTTTGAATACCTTAACGATCACCATTTTGGCTGAAAATTTACAGTCTTGATCTACACATTGGAACCTGAGATCTGAACGATAGAGATGGTAAAATATGATCAAAAAGTTGGTGTAATATCTTATACCTGAAAATGACTAAAAATATGTATACTTTAGTGGAAGAGTGTTGTGTTGTGTGTGTGTGTGCACACACACTACAACCAACACTTTTAGAAGTTCTAAAATCCAAGCAGAGAAACGAGTAATTCTACAATGTGCAGAACACAAATGTGCAAGTCAGTAATCTACGGTTTAAATCCACTCATGCAATATTCATCTAAACCCAACACGATTTAGATTTTGACAAGTGTCCCGCACGCACTCCAGATAATTTGTCATATCAAATGATAAAAGGGGCTCTTGATTGATTCACAAACCCTTAGACCAAGGAAAGGACAAGATACAAATTCAACTGTCGGTAACGATTCAAGCTATATATGCACCTCAAAAGTGTTTATATACACGAGGTAGATGAGAATTTAGATGCTGAGAAAATGTTAGAAGCCTAGAAAGTGGAAGGTGTGAGTTCATAACTTCATCCCGCCTTCATCCTATTTCTTACGCCCCTAAACCATTCCACTTAATGAGCTATAAAATTAATCACCCTACTTTAACCAAAGCCAAGAATTCAGTATGGTTGATTTGAATCATTGGCTTCTATAACTAATGCTACACCACGCCACTACTCGTCATCAGCAGAGTACTCAAATGACCCTTTCACTTCCAAGATTAATAAGAAATGTACAGTATACTTATCATTTCAGCTTTGCAAGAACATACCTATTAAAGCTTAGACATACAGCGCATGAACATATATTGCAGTAACATACATCAAAAATAAAAAAATCAAGAGTATTTTCATTGAGACTTATTTCATGATCCCCTATATTATGCATGCACTAGAACTGTCAACACTCTACAGAATGAGATCAAATTAAATCTTACCGTGTGTCTCGGTCAAATCAATCAGACTTGGCAGCCAGTTTGGTTCTAGCCGCTCTAGCATTGTCATACTCAAACTTCAACACATTCGGTATGTGAGAAGTATCCTTAACATAAAAATACCTCCCAAACACACTCTCCTCAACCGCCGGAAAATAACGAATCAACACAATATTCACAACCCAAAACCAAACCCCACCGAGCACAATCCCCAACGCTGACCCAGCAAACACCTGCGCCATCGTATGATACCCCAAATACCCCTCGAATACATCGTCAGCACCGCCAAGCTCCACGGCAGGGCTAACACGACGAACTTGTTGTCGTCGTTGGAGAGGAGACCAATTCCGTTGACGGTCAAGAGTGTTAAGTAGATAGCGAAGAAGAACATGTACTGAGAGTGTCGTCTCTTCATACTAGAGAGTTGCGTCATAAGGCGACTGGTACAGATACAGATAATCAGGTTGCTGGGTTAGTAGTAAGTGGAAGTAAAGGACAGGGAAACTCGGAAAAGAAGAAATTCAAGAAACCAGGTTTCAAAGGTCCTAAATTCAACGATGTCTGTAACTACTGTAAAGATAGGGGCATTGGAAAAAGGAATGTCAAAAGAGGAAGTAGCAGGAGAAACCATTAGATACTGCTGCTGTAGCAGAAGATGACACAAATTCAGAAGAGGATATTGCCCTAGTTGCTGATGAACTTGCACATCACTTTGATGTGTGGGTTGTAGATTCCAGGGCGTCTTATCATATATGTCCGCGCAGGGAGTGGTTCACAACCTATGAGTAGAAAGATGGAGGCAATGTTTCTATGGCTAACAGTTTTGTCTGCAAGGTGGTTGGGATTGACTAAATTCAAATATGGACACGTGATGGTAAATTTTGTACACTAAACGAGGTTAGGCATGTTCCACGCATGACTAAGAATATGATATCTCTGAGTTATTTGGATAACAAGAGGTTCAGCTTCAAAGGAGAAGGCAGAGTTTTACGTGTCTGCAAGGGTTCTAATGTGGTTCTGAAAGGTGTCAAGCGAGGTATGTTGTATATTCTACAAGGTTCTACGTTGTCAGGTTCTGCTGTTGTTGAATCGTCGGAGGTTCACAAGGAGGATATGACCAAGCTATGGCACATGAGACTCAGTCATATGAGTGAACGAGGGATGCAAATTCTGGAAAAATGAGATTTTTTTGGTGGCCACAAGGTAAAAGACCTTGGGTTTTGTGAACATTGTGTCTTCGGGAAATTACATCGCAGCAAGTTTCCTAAAGCAATTCACAGAACAAAAGGCACACTTGATTACATCCATTCTGACTATTGGGGTCCGTCTCACATTGAGTCTTTAAGAGGTCACATATATTTTGTGTCGATGATTGATGATTTCTCAAGAACGACTTGGGTGGTTATGATGAAGCATAAAAGTGACGCTTTTAAGAATTTCAAATAGTGGAAGGCGTTGGTTGAAAATCAAACAGGGAAGAGGATCAAAAGGTTGCGAATTGATAATGGTCTAGAATTCTGCTGGTCTGATTACAATGAGTTATGCAGGAATGTAGGGATTGCTAGGCATCATACAGTCAGGGACACACCGCAGTAGAATGGTGTGGCAGAACGTATGAATCAGACACTTTTGGAGAGAGCTAGGTGCATGCTGTCTAATGCTGGACTAGAGAAAAGGTTCTGGGTAGAAGCTATTAGTACAACATGTTATCTGATAAATCGTGGACCTCACATTGGTATACATCTTAAAACCCCTTATGAGATGTGGTCTGGAAAGTCTGCTAATTACTTAAAACTGAGCACTTTTGGCTGCACTGTTTATTATCATGTAAGTGAGGGTAAACTAGAACCAAGAGCTAAAAGGGGAGTATTTGTAGGCTATGGGGATGAAGTTAAACTGTATAGAATATGGTCTCCATTTGAAATGAGGGTTATACTTAGCAGAAACGTAGTCTTTGATGAAAATTCTATGTGTAACCCTACTGTGAAGTCCATCGTTGTATAAGAGAATGGCAGTGTTGAGAAACAGGTAGAGTAGCAAGACACTCTAGATGAGAGTGAACCACAGCAAGAAGATCAACACTCACATTCAGAAACAGAGCCACTAGTAGTTAACCAGCACCGTTTGTCTCTTAATCGACCTAGGAGAGCAAACTTTGGGAAGCCTCCCACGAGGTATGGCTTTGAGGATATTGTGGCTTATGCACTTCAGGTTGCTGAAGAGGTAAATCCTCGTGAGCCATCCACATTCAAGGAAGTAGTTACATGTACTGAGTCTGCACAATGACTTCCTGCAATGGGAGACGAGATGGAGTCACTTCATAAGAATCAGACTTGGAAATTGGCAAAGCGACCTCAAGAGAGAAAAATTATTACTTGCAAATAGATTTTTAAGAAGAATGAAGGGATGTCACATGCTAAGGGTATCAAGTATAAAGCTCGGATAGTTGCAAGAGGGTTTCATCAGAAAGAAGGTGTAGACTATAATGAGATTTTCTCACCAGTGGTCAGACATACATCTATCAGGGTGCTACTAGTCATAGTCGCATATCAGAATATGGAGCTTGAGCAACTAGATGTGAAGACAGCTTTTCTACATGGAGATTTGGAGAAGGAGATGTACACGACTCAGCCAGAGGGTTTCCAAGTTCCTGAAAAGGAAGATTATGTTTGTAAGTTGAAGAAATCTCTGTATGGACTAAAATAGTCACCGAGGCAGTGGTACAAGAGGTTTGACAGCTATATGATGGAGATCAGCTATACCAGGAGTCCGTATGATTGTCGTGTCTACTACAACAAGGTTAAAAACGAGTCTCTCATTTATCTAGTCCTGTATGTAGATGATATGTTGATAGCTGCAGAGAATAAGTCAGAGATTCAGAAGGTAGAGGGTCTTCTCAGTGCTGAGTTTGAGATGAAAGATTTGGGTGCAGCTAGGAAAATTCTGGGAATGAAGATCTACAGGGATATGAGTCAGAATAGGCTTTTCTTATCACAAAAAGATTATATTTAGAAGATATTGTCAAGGTTTAGTATGTCTACAGCAAAATTCTTAGATACTCCAAGTGCAGCAAACATTCATTTGTCTATTGCGTTTGCACCTAAATCTGTTGAGGATAAGGAGTACATGTCTCGATTTCCCTATGGTAGTGCAGTAGGAAGCTTGATGTATGCTATGGTCTGCACTAGACCTGATCTTGCACATGTTGTCAGTGTTGTCAGTAGATTTATGGGTGAGCCTAATAAGGAGCATTGACAAGCTGTGAAGAGGATCTTTTGATACTTTAGAGGTACGTCTGATATTGGTCTCATTTATGGGTGATACATAGTGTTTAGTAACAGGTTATTCAGATTCAGATTATGCTGGAGATGTTGACAGCAGAAGATCTATGACTGGTTATGTTTTCACTCTTGGTGGTTATGTTGTTAGTTGGAAAGCTACTCTGCAGCTTTCAGTGACTTTGTCTACTACTGAAGCAGAGTACATGACATTGGCAGAAGCAGCCAAAGAGGGAATCTGGTTGAAAAGACTGGTTAGTGACTTGGGTCTACATCACGATCAGACTATAGTGTATTGTGATAATCTGAGTGCAATCTATTTAGCCAAGGATCAAGTTCATCATGAAAGGAATAAGCATATTGATGTCAAGTATCATTTTCTAAGAAGTGAGAAGAGAATCAAGGTGAACAAAGTGGGTACTACTGATAATCCAGCAGACATGTTCACCAAGCCGGTTCCACATAGCAAGTTTCAACACTATTTAGACTTGCTCAATGTTAGAAGCTGTTAGTTACCCGTGGGGGCAACATCTGGGTCCTTCTCTAGGAGAGGGCAACATCTGAGGACAGGGGAGAATCTCGTACATCTGGTTATCTGGGAGAGGATTCAAGTCAATGTGGAGATTTGTTAGAATATGCCTTGAATCAGGTCTCGCTAAGACATACGTCTTTGGCGAGAAGGAGAATTTGGCGAGAGAGGGTCTTTGGCGAGGTGAGTTAGAGTCTTTGGCGAGCAGAACTGCCACTCAGGATTTCGTCAGGATTATGATTCCTCAGGCATTTGGGATTGAGATTCCTTAGACATTAGAGTTTGAGATTCCTCAATAATTTGGGACTCTCTTAGGCTATATATATAGCCTAAGTTATTAGCTAATAGAGACGTGTGTGTGATATTGTGTATTCTGCAATCTGGTTTTATCCTGTAGGCTGGCTAACCTAGTGTGGTAAATTATGTAATCTGGTTTCCTTAAGATTAATAAATCTATTCTCCTTCTGCCGTGGACATAGTTAACTCGCGTTAGTGAACCACGTAAATCTGTGTTCTTTCTTACATTCTTTTGCTTTCGTTATAACAGAAGCTTCAACTTGGTCGCGTTTCGCACTCCGGAAGCGGAAGTGTTTTGGAAGTGCTTGGAAACGTCTGGAAGCGTGTCGGAAGCGCAAGCTTCCATTTTTGGAAGCGTGATTCCGAAAATATTCTTTTTTGAAAACGTTTTGGAAACGTGAAATCGAAAATAAATAGGAATTTTAAGGGAAATAATTTTTTTCAGGTATGTATTGATTTTCATCAATAAATTGTAACATTTATGAACGTATTGTGTTCATAAACAATCAAATCAGAACTAGAATATTGTATTTTACTTACTTAATTTTCTATATTTTATTATTATCTATATATAATTAATTTTTATTATTTTATTACATGGTTCCTCCGCATACCCACTTCCCCTATTTTTTTGAAAAATTCACTTCCGAACGCTTCGCTTCTACGTACTCACACTTGTTTCCATGCAACCTAGCTTTAAACACTGATGTATGTGGACTTTGGACTAGATCGGTTAAAGATGTTTTTGGGTCTCTTTTTATTGTCATTTACAAATTTAGCCAAGAAGAGTAATGCAATTTATTTATTTTTGAAAATTAAGAGTATGTTCGGTAACGTATTACAAAACTATGTTTTCACTTTTTCAGATAAAAAACTGTTTTTCAAAATGAAAACATGAAATGATTACAAGTATAGAGGGAAAAGTGATCACCAATTTTTTTTTTAAAAGCCCAACTTTTCTATAGAAAACCTAAAGAGCGGCGACAATTTTCTCTATTCCATCTCCTCTCATCCGGCGGAAGCCTGATCAGGACTGGTCTTCGACCTCGTCCTCGTCCTCGTGGTTTGCTATCGGATGGGTGTTGGCTAGGTGGTCTCGTGGGTTTTGGTCAAAGCTTTGATTTTGAAGGTTTTCTCTCGACGGTGCGTGACGCAGCTGCATCTGGGTGACAAGCAGTGGATCTATGTGGGTTAGCTTTCCTCGGCGTCGGCTTCTGCTTGGGTTGGTGTTGGTCGACTTGTTATGGTCAAGGAGAGTGGTTTGTTTGTTGTGGTCGTTGCGGGCAGCAGTTGTGATGATGGAGCTGGCCAGATTGGGGTCATGGCGGGGTTGGAGTTCGTCGTCACAACACTGTGCTCGTTCGATTATGGGATGAGGGTTGAGAAGGAGGGGTGAGTCGTAGCTTGGGTTGCGGCTGTGGTTTGGGCATTGTTGCTTGGAGGCTTGTTCATTTTCCTCATAATCCTATACATATAAAGAAAATATTTGACAAATTTTAATGTTTAAAATAGACAAAGTTACCAAATTGATAGACAAAATTAATGTTCAGTGATCCTTTTGATATTTTGTTTTGCTCATAGATCAAATTGTCGATTGTGACAAAATTCAGTGATCATTCTAGCTTTCCCCCTTGTTTATAATCGACCAAGACAAAGTTTTGAGTCCCCTTAAGCAATATGTGGCGGCCTCTGTGCGATGGTAGCTTTTAGCGTCCTAGCTTTTTGATGTATTTATGTTATCGGGGCCCTTCCATTCCATTCAGTGGTATATTTTTGTGTGGGTACACCAACTTTTGGATCATATTTTAACATCTCCATTGTCCAATTATTGTGTCTATATAAGTAGATCATTTCTGTAAACTTTCAGCCAAAATATGGATTATTAAGGTATCGAACTAGATTAAATCAAGAGAGACTAAATCTATTAAATTTGAGTTGTTCATACTTATTAATTTTAATTTCAGTTTTGAATACCTTAATGATAATCAATTGGGCTGAAAATTTGCATAAGTGATCTACACTTTAGGATCTAAAATTTGGACAGCGGAGATGGTAAAATGTGATCAAAAGTTGATATAATGCCCTATACCTGAAAATGATAAAAAGAAATACTTGAATGGAAGAGTCTCTTTATGTTTTTTTTTTGAGGTGAAAGATAGAAATATATTAGATCAGACAAGTTATAAAAGAGAACACTGATTGCCGACATGATAAAAAGAACTCCCTATAGCAACTTATACTACATCGTGCTCACAACAATACTATCACATGATATAACTAAACGTGCTAGACGTAGGGAAATGTTTGAAAAAAATTTGGATCCTACATCCTATCTAGTTATGCATCCCAAATCAAGGCAGCTCCTAACGCTCCTTAGCTATCTTCTCAGCAACTGGATTGATTGCTATCTTCTTCTGTGGAGACTCATATTTAGACACCTCTGACACCTGATTCCCAGCTGTTTTTCTGTTTTCAGCTCCTGGTAGTGGGGTCTCATCCCGTGTCCCTATTTTTTTTTTCTACCAAGCGAAGAGGGGACAGTCAGTTGCAATCCTCCGAGTCCAAACAACGATGCCTCATTTGAGCGTTGCACGCTACCTTTAGCAAGCGGCAATGCCTCATTTGGGTGCACCACGGAGATGATCCAACTGTCTACAACGCCACTCCTTTCTTGCGCCGTGCAGTTATGATAATGAATTTCTGGGTCTTAGAAGTGGGTCCAACAGCCTTTTGGGCAACGAAGCCCACACTAGATGGGCCTAACGCTGGTACACCATCTGTACCTGTAGCTTGAGAAAAGACAAAAGAGGTTAGTGGGTCCCCCTCGAAAAAAAGATTCACTTGCATGTTGGACATGTGTCCCTGGCTAAGGTCACTCGTCTCTTGCATCTGTGCCACATGGCCTACATGCATTGGTTTATAGGGTGGCGGTCCACTAACCAAGGTCATCACCACACCCGGCATCGACTTTACCACAGTGGGTTGCGCCGCCGCCATATTTGACTGCTTCGCTACCATGGTCTTTGCCTGGCCCGATTCAAATCCCGACGGCGGCTGTGTAGTTCCTGCTGCCTCCTTCGCTGCCCGTCGTTCTGCCTAGGCCCTCTTCACAACTTGGCTATGTACGAACAACCCACAAAGAGGGCAAAAGCCCCTCACATTTGAGTAATCAAAACTTGCCGGTAGCACATAGTTTAGGGCAAACCGGATTTTGCGACGAACGACCATCCTACGGTTGAGGTCGATCTTTACCTTGACCTTCATCACACCATCGGCCAGCAAGGCCAGATCGTGCTGTTGATATTGAATGACATAATTCCTGAGTTGCTCCGCCCACTCTCGGGTCAGGCCTGGCTTCAGAATGTTGCAGACCTATACCCATGTTTGTGTCACAACTGTCGGGACCGCCCCCGGATATGAAAATATGTCAAACTCCTGCACCATCACCGTGCGTCCCTTGAAGAACCAAGGCCCACATGTGGCCCTCTGGAGGGCTATCTAATTCGTGGACCTGCAAAAGAATCTATCGGCATCATGCCAGTAGATGACAACATGGGTTGGACCCAGTGACCCATGCCACGACCGGGTCATGGCAGCCTTAAATGACGGGTGCAGGACCTCCGGCAAAGCCACTGACCTAAAAACCCTAGCGAGTCCATACCTTATGATTACAACCACCTCTGCCTCTTAGTCGTTCGCCACCGCCTCGGCTGGCGGGGCCAGATCGATGACACCGAACATATCGTCGTCCTCATTTGAGAGGACCAGCCTCTCTTGGAACTGATTTGCAACATCATCCTTCTCGACAGCCATCAATGAAGACCGATTTGGATGTTAGAGGAGAAAGCACGGAGAAGAGGTCTTAAAAATCAGTCCAGATGAAGAGGAATCCAGGAAAGATAGCTCTTATTTAGAGAAGATGAAAAGAGGCGAGATCAATCAGAGAAAATGGACAGGTGGCGGCGAGGCCGCTAGGTTTTTTTTTTCCTTCTCACGTGGAAAGAGCAACACAACAACACGTAGATTAGAGCCTCTTTATGCTATGTTTTATAATTTTTATCATTATCCATAAATAATTTTTAATTACTTGAATATAACCGGAGGTCAGACTTTGAGTTTTGAAGGTACACCACATCAGCCATCAACACCACGGCGGGGTTACATCATCTACAGCTCACTATCAATTTCTGAATTCCAAGACTCGAGCTTTAGGTCCACGCTCTCTCTACAATGGCCGACGACTGCATTGCTTTTCACACGAGAGACCCTATTAAGTCCACCGGTAGCTCACTCATTTGTTTTTACTCTTATTGCTTCTAAGCCTCGAGCTTTATGTTGTCTGCTATGTTGGGTCCGCGAAATTTAAGTTCTTTTTGACAACCCATTTCTTGATTTTGCTTAGTTTAATCGAGGTGTTAATGTTTAGAAAACCAATTGAGATCTTTAGACTCAGAAGATAAATTGGGTGTTAGTATTATTTATGTGGGCTAGCTGCCAATGATATGCAGGATTGGTTGGCGCTAGAAAGTTATAGGCTTTATCTATGTGATTGTTGATGAGCTGCACAGTGCTGATTGAGTTGTATTTTAGTTGGGAATGTTGCGGGGCAGCGGAGGCGGCAGAATGCAGTTACTGTGGGGAAAGAAAGACGAGAATTGTTGGTTCGTGCAAAGCGATTGTGCAGAGTGGGGACTAATGGTGACAGTGTTGATCCCCTTGATAGTGAAATGATAGTTGATGAAGAGCAGCCGATATTGGAGGCTCAGACTTCTACGGCAGTAGAGGACTTGAAGTCGGCAGTTGCTTATCAGTATGTTTGACACCATCTAGTTATAATGATAATCGAGCTGGTCAGTGGTTTTATTCAAGTACATTTGACACCGTTTTTGTTGTTTGCTTTGTAGGGGAAAAGGTGCGTGGCAAAAGAGGGTGAGTGCGCTACGTGAACTAAGGCGCTTATTGTCGAGATCGGAATTCCCTCCTGTGGATGCCGCTCTTAAAGCTGGTGCAGTACCTTTACTAGTGCAATGCCTTTCTTTTGGCTCTCCAGATGAACAGGTTCAGGCTTTTTTGATATCATGAGTTTCTTCTGATTTCACTAACTTCTAATTTGCACAATTAATATATATTTTTCCAAAAGAAAGAGTAGTGCTGGTGTGGGACATTTTCCAGAAATAGGGAAGGAAGAGACTGACTACTCTGCTAGGTTAAATTACTCAATTGGCATTATTTAAAAGTTCTGATTGTTTTTAAATGAAGTTTCTTCACTTAATGTATCACCTTTCAGAACATTTTTGACTTGAGCGGAGTAAATGTAAGATAAGATGTGTTTTGACTTGTGACCATTTTGATGTTGCTTTACATGATGCAGTTGCTTGAGGCAGCTTGGTGTCTTACAAACATAGCGGCTGGGAAACCCGAGGAAACAAAAGCTTTGTTACCAGCTTTGCCGCTCCTTATTGCTCATCTTGGAGGTAAATGGCTTGCCTGCTCTTTCAAATATCTTATTTTTGTTTCTGTTTTGAATGGCTCACAATAATACAATGTGTGCTTGAATGATGGTAAGTTACCATGCTTTACCTTTGATGCACCATCTGAGCATAAATGGATATACACTTCAGATGTATTTGATCAGTTGGCTTCTTTTAATATTGCATCTATAATCAAACTTATTTGGCAGAAAAAAGTTCCTCACCTGTTGCTGAGCAATGTGCATGGGCATTGGGAAACGTGGCCGGTGAAGGAGAAGAGCTGAGAAATATTTTGATATCTCAAGGTGCCTTACCACCTCTTGCAAGAATGATGCTTCCAGACAAGGGATCAACTGTGAGAACAGCTGCTTGGGCACTGTCAAACCTAATCAAGGTATCAGATCCATTGACCCTTTAACAGATTTATAACCACATGCAAACAGACATTATTCATGATTTCTACTCTTTTGGTTCCTATGCTCTTTTAGCCAAATGTGATCGAGTAACTATTATGTTGATTACTTTTATCTTCAGATAATTTTATGGTTTCTCGTCTTCTTTTCCTAATGTATTGCCATCAATGCCGACTGCAAGATTTTAGTTGCAACATAACATTGGTTTACTAAAATTGCAGGGACCCAATCCAAAGGCTGCAAACGAGCTCATTAGAGTTGAAGGGGTATTGGATGCAATTATACGGCACTTGAGAAAAGCGTAAGTAGAGTTTCATCCTTTTGATTACATTCTAGTTATTAGATCATGTGTATTTTATATCCTTTAGATCATGTTGACAAGTTACTGCTTATGAAAATCCCCAAATTCAGAGATGATGAGTTAGCAACTGAAGTTGCATGGGTGGTTGTGTATCTCTCAGCCCTTTCAAATATTGCTACTAGTATGCTAGTGAAGAGTGATGTCCTTCAACTGCTTGTGGAAAGATTGGCAGCATCCAACAGTTTGCAGATACTCATTCCGGTAACATGGACTATTATTTAATAAATAACCTCTTTTTATTGATCTTTCTTTGCTTGAATAAGACAGTCCCCTGATTAATGATTGGCAGTAATCTATACGTATCAGTAAAAAAAAAAAATTACATTTCGAATGTCATATTTGATCAGTTGCTACTAGTCCATGTTATCCATCAGGTACTTTTTGTATCTTATATATAGCTATACATGTTTCAGACTTTCAGTGTATGATTTGTGATTTCTCCTTATCCTTTGGGAGATTCCAGTGCGTAACTGGTTACCTGTATATTGATATGTTTCTGTTATCTACTGTGATGTTGAATGCATGTAGCCTTTGGTACTGACAATTGGTTTCCATCTAGGTACTACGAAGTTTAGGCAATCTTTTAGCTGGTGATTCACAGGCAACACATGCTTTTATCGTCCCTGGGAATGAAATCACAGGCTAGTGATCTACTTGTGCTTCATTTTGCAAACTATAATTAAAACCATTTTTCCTGCGAAGTTGATTCCTAGATTAATAACTGAAGTCCTGATGATATGTTAACCTCTTTTGCAGGCAACATCATAGAAGTCCTAGTGAAATGTTTGAAGAGTGAACACCGGGTCCTAAAGAAGGTATGTATAAGATTGTCACTACTAGTATGTTATTAACCTTATCACACCTAAACTCATTCGATGCTAAAATATTTAATGCAGGAATCAGCTTGGGTGCTATCTAATATTGCTGCAGGTTCTGTAGAACATAAGCAATTGATATATTCAAGTGAGGCAGTGCCATTACTGTTACGCCTTCTTTCCACAGCACCATTCGATATACGAAAGGAAGTAGCTTATGTACTGGGTAACCTCTGTGTTTCTACGCTTGTGCCAGCGGAAGGTGTTGGAAGACCAACTGTGATTCTGGAGCACTTGGTCTCACTTGTTGGTAGAGGATGCCTCCCTGGTTTCATCGATTTGGTTACCTCTGCTGATACTGAAGCGGCAAGAGTCGGACTACAATTCATCGAATTGGTGAGTAAACATTAACCTCTGAGGGTGTATAGTTCTAATGATTACTGTTTTTTTGCATGCTATTGGCACTTGACAAAGGCTTATACTGAAGTTCTCATTATATCTGTTGGCGCAGGTTTTGAGAGGGATGCCGAATGGTGAGGGGCCAAAGCTAGTCGAGAAAGAGAATGGGATTGAAGCAATGGAAAGGTTTCAGTTTCATGAAAACGAAGACTTGAGAAATATGGCAAATAGTCTAGTAGATAAGTACTTTGGAGAGGACTACGGGCTTGATGACTAGGCTTAGTTGTGTTGCATAGATTTCCGGTGATGACCTTGTTTTATGTTCCCAGCTTCTCTCCCATGGATCATGGATGTACTGATTTTTCTCATTAGTATTCTTCATTTATATTTAATGAATCCTTCGCCTTAAAAGAATTGAAAACGAATATAGTGTCAATCTAAACGAGTGTCCTTAAGACCTTAATCAAATTACACACTAATTCTGGCCTCTTAATCCCCCTTGTCGTCAATTTTGAGAAATTATCAACTAATTTTGATCAAGGTCAGCACAACATAACACAACACAACACTGTAGTTTGTGCAACAAATAGATATTTTTTGTTTTGTTTTAAGATTTAATAACCAATTTAATAGATATTTTTTGTTTTATTTTAAGATTTAATAACAATTTTGGTATCTGTGAGATTCAAACACGACGACTGGACCAAATATACACATCATCGGAAAAACAAGTTAAATGTGCAAGAAAAGTTAGGGTGTCGTTTTCCTAATAAACCAATATCAGGGGCAATAGCATGAATCCGCGAAATTAAAAAGGTTTTCTTTGCAATTTACCGTAAAACACTGATTTTAGAGTGAAGGGTTTTAGCGTCTGATAGGTAGCTAGCTAAACCCTCAAAATCCAACTTTGTAACAGAGAAAAAGAGAGACCTTGCTTCAACGCCTGGACTCGCCGCCTCTGAAACCAATCGTCGGAATCGGAAACTGATGACGGAAGGCGCTTCATTTCTGTTCGGCGGCATTCAATTCAACCGCAAAAAGTTCGCCAAAGATTTCTCTCCATTCGAGGTACCAATTTATTCTCTTGCTCGAAAATAAGCACATCAAAAAGCTTTACTACGTATGCGCTCATATTCTCTCTTAATAATTTGAATTCTCAGGCGCAGAAGAAACAGATCGACGATTCGAGCTTTGTCGACGAAATTTCAAAACCTGAAGCACAACTAGAGCCAGTAGCTGTGTCTGTGAAGAAAAGAAAGAGGAAGACGGAGGTTTCAGGTAAGCAACCATTTTTGCACCGATTATGTATGCAATCCAAACCAAACAAACCCTACATATACATATGTTTGGTTTTTTTTTTGTGCTTATTATTTGTTTGATTTTTGTTTATGAAAAAGAGTCTGGGGATGGTTTTAGTCTATTTAAGACTTCGAAATCAGCAAAGGCAGCTAAGAAGGATAAAGAGAAGCCTGCCCGTGAGCGCACCAAGCAGAAAAAGAAACTAAACAAACAGCTTGAGGTTCGTCTTCTGTCTTCGTTGGTCTTGTTTCTGTCTTTTGAGTAGCAATTTGTGCTTAAGATTGATGACGTTTTTGTCTCTGTTTTTCAGCGAGATTCGTCATTGCGAAAGAAGTACAATGTGCATGTTTCTGGGAATAATATCCCGTCGCCGCTTGAGAGTTTTGCGGAATTAAGCTCAAGGTATTTCTATTTTCTTTTATTTTTTTTACTATGTATGATATGCATCTAAAGTACTGATCTCGAGCTTGAAAGGAAAATTCTTGTGCAAATGATTTGGTAATTGTGAATTCTGACTACTCTTCATGTTATCTCAGCTACGAGCTTGAATTTATCTAAATTAAGTTGGAATACGAGTGGAAATGAGAGTCTATTCTTTTATATTTACAGATTCGGATGTGAAGAATATTTGATTCGTAATTTGGCAGAGCTGGGATTTAAAGAACCAACACCCATCCAAAGGCAGGCTATTCCAGTCCTTTTATCTGTATGATTCCTCACCTAACCAGTTTCCTGCTGTTGTGCATTTTTCTTTGTTCTGATAAGTCAATGAATTGTTATGAGGACTAGTTATAGCAAACCCAGAAAGATGCTCTGATCATAGTCATTGTTTACACCTACTGTTTTTGTTGTAATCCATCATTGTTCTGAATCAGGGCCGGGAATGCTTTGCCTGTGCTCCAACCGGGTCCGGAAAAACTCTTGCTTTTTTGTGTCCCATGCTTATGAAACTCAAGGTATTATTAACACATCAACTGTTGTGAGAATTTTAATTTCTGAGCACTTTTCCTGATGAAAGGTTTGCCATATTTCCAGCACACATCTAAAGATGGCATTCGAGCTGTGATTCTTTGTCCTACTCGTGAATTAGCTGCGCAGACAACCAGAGAGTGCAAAAAGTTGGCTGAAGGAAATAAGTTTTACATTAAGTTGATGACTAAAGAGCTTGTTAGAACTGCAGACTTTTCAAAAGCCCGTTGTGATATACTTATATCTACTCCACAGCGATTACGGATGGCTATTCGGAAAAAGAAAATTGATTTAAGCAGGTGGGTTGATGGGGACTTAAAAAATCTCAAAGACACTAGTAGGTAAAACAAACTAAAATGAGCATATGGTGATATTTAGTGCAAAAGCCCCTTAGTATAGTGGGAAAAGTAAACATGCAAATGGCTCTAAAGTAGATATCAAGACTCTAGTTAGTCCTTGAAGTAAAAGATGGAAACCTTTTTAAACATCTGGTATGAGCCTATTTGATCAGGAGAAACTCCAAATAAAATGATATGTGTTATTTGATATTACCTCTCATTGAGTTGTTTATATTGCAGGGTAGAGTATCTTGTCATGGATGAGTCTGATAAGCTCTTTGAGCTAGGTCTGTTAAAGCAAATTGATTCTGTGGTGAAAGCATGCTCAAACCCTTCAATAGTTCGCTCTTTGTTTAGTGCTACTCTACCTGATTTTGTTGAGGAGCTTGCACGTACCATAATGCATGATGCTGTTCGAGTTATCATTGGCAGGAAGTATGGATGACTTTTTCTTGTGATAGTCACAGTGGTTTCACATACATACTTATATACCTTTTTTGTCTCTAATTTTTTATTCCGCACAGAAATACTGCGTCTGATACTATCAAGCAAAAACTGGTATATGCTGGAAGTGAACAAGGGAAATTTGTAGCTATTCGACAAAGTTTTGCAGAGGTACAGGTCCTAGAGTTCATGGCATCTCGTAATTCTCCATATGTATCTAGCAAGAAGGCTTGTTTTTTTCATAACTCCACCATAGCCATCAAGAAAGCTTATCTTGTCTCGAGTATAGTTAACATGTAGATAATATGAGTATACACTGTATACTGTATACACTGTATACTATTGGCATTTTTTTTTTGTTGCTCAACCTGTCCACATTACCTGGACCAGTTTGACCAATTGTCTTTTTCTTCTTGCTACTAGAGTTTGAATCCACCAGTGCTGATTTTTGTACAAAGCAAAGAGCGAGCGAAGGAACTCCATGGAGAACTGTTATTTGAGAACATAAGGGTTGGTGCAATCCATTCTGATATGTCCCAGGGAGAGGTAATTTCATTGCCAATATACTTGGCTAATCCCACTCTTGATGCTTTTCTACTTTATATATTCTTACCCATCTGGAAAAACTCTTAAAAGATATTATTCCTGATTAAGCACCGGTATGCATTCCTTAAAAGGAGCTGGTCCTGGAATGTGCATTACCTATTTTTTATTTTTATAAATCATATCTTATGCTGATTTTTAAATTCCACTACAGCGAGAGAACGCTGTTGATGACTTCAGAGCTGGAAAAACCTGGGTTTTGATTGCTACTGATGTTATTGCTCGGGGTATGGATTTCAAAGGCGTCAACTGTGTGATTAATTATGATTTTCCAGATTCTTCTGCCGCCTACATTCATCGGATTGGTATGTTGTTCATTTTTCTTAACTTACAGCTAAATCCGTGATCTGTTCACATGAACTTAGGAATATGTTAGAATATGCGTAATGGGTTATTGATTTCAGAAAATACTTGATGTGAATCTGTTTTTCATACTACAGTGCACTATTTTTTATTTATTTCTAGTATTTTTTTTACTTTTATTTCAGTGCTTTAAGTAGTTACCTGATCATAGCACATTTTTCCCACTGAAGTAGTACAATTTATTCCTGTTATTGACATAACTAATAGAATTTTTTTTTGGCGAATGACTTTTTGATCACTGACCAAGTATCTTCATCTTCTGTGAAGGTCGCTGTGGTAGAGCAGGGAGGAGTGGAGAAGCTATTACTCTCTACACGGATGATGATATTCCATTTTTACGTAATATAGCTAATGTGATGGCATCATCAGGTTGTGAGGTTCCATCTTGGCTTCTGGTGCTGCCCAAGAAGAAGTGGAGAAAGCATAGACCCGGAAGAGGATCAGTATTAGCTCCACCAAAAGATGGTGTCATGCATAAAAAGAAGAAGAAATCGAAGAAATCAGATAGGTAGACGAGAATTGTTGAAGATGAACCTGAAGATGAGCAAGAATAAACACTCGGTTTAGGACATTTCACTATAATTTAGTGAATCTAGATTTTGCCTTTAATTCAATTTGGAAGTCCAAATTTGTTTTTGATGAACTTTTGGTTGCGTGCGGTATTTTAGAGTTGGAGATGAGATGGAAAGTACGGTCGATGTTGTAACATGAGGATTAACTTATACAATTCAAGAATTACAGATTTAGAAAGAAAAAACTAGTTCCATACCACTGTTCTTTGTCTGTTCTCCCATCTATCTGAGGTTATAACTGAATCATTGGCTATTACCTCAAAATCAGATTGCATCACAGGTGGAAGGTTAATTTAGCGATTTGCCGGCAATTGCTAGGCCAAAAGCCAATAAACTATCAAGAAACCGAGTCGGGTGGCCTTGACTTCTATCCAGCAAAATCGACTGGTAGCACAACAACAGAAGCGAGATATTGAGCACTTTATATCTTTCATTGAGCACTTTGCCGTGGCAAGATATTGAGTCTTACTCTTCACCAGTTCACTGAATAAGAAGAATGGTTGCCTGAGACAGTTTAAGAGAGCTTGTGCAAGCAGAAAGCACAGAGAGAACACTAACCTCATCTGGGACTAGTCTCATATGCTGCATGCGAGAAAAGAATGCAACAGCTTCATTGGCGTCTCCAACACTAGAAAATCCCGAAATCATTGCATTCCATGACACCAAATCAGGCTGATCTATGTGACAAAAAACAGTTCTTGCAGATCCTACGTGCCCACATTTTGCATACATGTCACAGAGTGAGCATCCAGCAAACTTGTCTCTCCCAAAACCAAACTTTATGCACATCCCATGTATCTGCCTCCCATACTCTGGTTCTACAAGGCCGCTGCATGCACTGAAAGCACTGCCGAATACAAACTCATTCGGCGTGTAAGCACCCTGACACAGCATTTCCTTGAAATGTGCCAAAGCTTCTCTGTCATAGCCAAGCTGCGAAAACCCTCCAATGATCGAACCCCAAGAAATCAAATCCTTGGTCACAACACGTGTAAAGACATCAAACGCATCTGCAATCAAACCAAACTTGGTGTAAATTGAAGTAAGTGCATTCTGTGCAATAGGGTGTGAGGCAGTTTCTGACTACATAACATGGGCATGGACTTGTCTCCCGAACAATACATTGACCAAACCCAAACACACGTTCACTATGCTTCCGAAAGTGAAGTGATCGGGCATACAACCCGCTCGAATAATTTGGATATACAATTGAATTGCCTTATCCTCTTGCCTATTCTGCGAATACCCAGCGAAGTCCAAGAAACCACATTTCTCTCAGACATTTCATCGAACAGATTCCTTGCATCCCAAAACGACCCACATTTCCCATACAAGTTGAGAACGTGATTCTGTAGAACAACGTCTCCTTCGCATTTGGACGCCAAGATATGACCATGGATTCTCCTACCGTGTTCTACAGACCTTAGAGACGACCAAGTTAGCATAAGTGTTGGGAAACAGTTTGAAAGTTTGTGTTCTTGTCGAGAAAGTCAAATGCTAGAAGTGCTTCTCTGTAGCGCTTTTGCCTACACAATGAGATAATGTAGTCGTTGCTGGAGAGTTGGTTCTTCAAGTGTGGTACAAGAGTTGAAGGGACAGTCTGACTGTAGCCTACATCTGATCAAGGGGTTCTTTTGAATGAAGCACTTCATTGGGCCGATGAGGATAGCGATGAAAACATCGTTGTTTTTGATTTTGTTGAAGAGAAGTTGAGGGAAATGTCCCAGCACAAAATTTGATGAAGACGGAGATGTTGGTATTATAGCCATCTTGTCTCTAGCTCGTTATCCGAAGGCTGCACCTTCTTGTGTAGATTTTTGGGTCATGAAAGAATATGGTGTGAGTAGTTCGTGGACTAAGGTCTTTAACTTGAAGGTTTCGGATCCCCCTGGTGTTAACTGGCCAATATATATATACTAAAATCAAACAGAAAGGCCAGTGCGAAGACTGTGAATGTATCTTGAGAAGGATTGATGACAAGAACAGAGGGAAACATGACATGTATAAGCTTGGGGACAGTTTCTTTAGCATGTTAATCCTGATTCTTGCTCTTTGCAATGCAGTGCTGGTTAGTTGCTCCCCACTTTGTCTAAGCTTTGTTGCATATGATTTTTTTGTTTTGTTTAATAGCACCCTGAAATTAGTTACTGGATTCTTTGATGCCTTTGGAACTAAAAAAAAGAAGAAGCTGTCGGTTAAGCACTTGAGTTTCTTGAGCACATTGCCTTGAATGCGGAATGCTCGACTGCTCGAGTGATATTGATTATGGTCAGTGTATTATCTGAAATATGTGTTGAAAAGGTGTGATTACATTGATTAGCCAGTCAATATTTGATTCCTTTATTCTGCTTCCTAAAGTAGATGTAGGTAATGTCTAATAGTTGGTTCAACTTGTTTCATAAGTACAAATTAATAGACATCCATGAACTAGATGGATGTTCTGTAGCAATGATTGTGGAGTTGTTTAATGCTACATGAATACAGAAATTTTTCGAGTACATCAATTGCTGTGAAATACTAAAGATTTCATCTGCCCGTAATTGTACTTGCTATAATGTACTGAAAATTCAAATGAGATTATGAGTTTCTATTTTCAGCTACTTTTAGAATTCAACATGTATGTTCTCAGTCAGTTTTGATCGGCTACTTTGTCTACATGAGTTGGATACCTTCTGAGAAAATAGAAGATTGCGGCGGGTAGTTTGTTTTTCAATTTCTATGTTATCCTTTTACTTGGCTTGATAGGGTTCAGCTCTAACTTGTCATATGACATTATCCTTAAAGTATTTCTCTTGCAAATTAAATTCTGTTTTACCCAACTGTTCATGGCTTTTGTTTGACCTTTTTTTTTCTTCTCTATAGAGCTAGTATTTGGACAATACTTCCTTTTAGTGCCCCTTTAGCCTTTAGAATTGACTATTTTCACTCTGATTGTATGGGGTATGTACATTAAAGCATAACATTCTTTGCCAATTGCCATATTCTTGTTACTTGTCTACACATTTGGAAATTTAATTCTCAGATGTCTTATATGCATAATGAAATATCATTCTATTTAGTCCTACGAAATAATGCTATCATCTTCATTGAAGAGCTTGGAGTCTCCTGCTTGTATTCTTGCAGTTTATGACTGTTTGCGGATAATTATCCTTGGAATAATTACAGACAAACCAGAATTGCCAACTCATTCATAAGCTTAACTTAGCATCAATCCTCATTTGGTCTTATATATAAATCGACATCTTTAGTTTTGCTTATACTCTATATAATCTTTATAAGTACACATCTTAGTGCACTTGGCATTACCGTTGTTTGTGTTGCTGAAAATTCAAATAATTTATTTGTAGACAACTTGTTTTCTTGAGTGTTGCTTTGTCGCTTCAATTCCCATATTGTTTTCAGTTAGCAGGAGGAAAAACCAATAGTACTGTGCACCGATTGGTATTACCTCTCTCATTGGATTGTTTAAATTGAAGGGTGGAGTATCTTTGTCTTGGATGAGTCTGATAAAGCTATTTGTTGATTCTGCAGTAAAATCTTGCTCAAACTTGGCTCTGGCCCTGGCAGACATTGCTGTTCAAGAATTCACAAGGAGAGAATTCGTGGAAATGATGCTCAACAGTCAACGTTCAAACCAGTACCTTCTAAGTATCCGGACATTTTAGCGATTGAATATTGCCAATTCTTGTTATACCTTCAATCTTTAACAGGCAAGCTTACTACCATCTTTCTCAATTATACTCAAAATGGACGACGCATTCTTACACGAAGACATTATTGTGTTCATTCTTACTTTGTTGCCCGTGAAATCCTTGCTCCTATTCACCTGTGTTTCAAAACGCTTCCGTTACATCATTCTCTCCGACCCCAAATTCGCCAAGTCTCAGTTTAAAGCAGCTCATGAGCACCAAACCCTCACTCGGACACTGCTTTTCCTTACAAACAACACCAACTACAACCAGCGGGAATCACTCGACTAGAAGAAGCTTAACAGTTTCTTTCGTTCCAGACAATGAAGCCATCCGCTTCTGGGCTCCTCCAATGGTATTATGTTTCTTGCTTTCGATAGCTACAGAGCATTTTACATGTGGAACCCACCAACTGATTTCTATAAGCAATTGCCTGGCTTGGATTCCCCCACCCAGATTGTATGGAACCGTTGCCATTGTGCTTTGGCGCTGGATATTTGCCGGCAACCAATGACCACAAAGTTTTCGTAGAAACTGTTGAGAGCGAGGAGGAGGATTAATTGAGAGGTACAAGACCTTCTTATTCTTATTGTCAATGAGAGCCAATGCTTGGAAAAAGCTTGACTTCTCCATGGTCAGGGCTATGTTTGAGGAAGGGGTTCTTTATAATGAGGCGCTTCATTTGGCCGATCAGGATGGCGATGAACACATCTTTTCTTTTGATTTGGTTGAAGAGAAGTTCAGGGAAATGTCCCAGCCCAATTTTGATGAGGACGGAGGAGATGTTACGTATTACAGCCATCTTGGGGTTTCTGCTCAAGGATTCCTGTCTCTAGCTCGTTATCCAGAGGCTATCCGGAGGCTGCACCTTCTTGTGTAGATTTTTGGTTCCTGAAAGAATATGGTGTGAGTAGTTCGTGGACTAAGGTTTTTAACTTGAAGGTTTCGGATCCCCCTGGTGTGATGAGTTGGAGCTACAACATTGTCATGGTTATGGAAAATAGTTTAGTGGCCGAGATATCTGCTCAAAAGGAACTGAAGGGCCTGTGTGAATGTTTCTTGAGAAGGATTGATCACAAAAACGAAGGGATACATGACACGTATAAGCTTGGGATCGGTTTCTTCTACATGAGTTCGTATGAAGAGACTCTAATCCGGATAGATGATTAGTCCTGGTTGGTCTTTGCACAGCAGAGCTGGTTAGTTACTCCTCACTTTGTCTAAGCTTTGTTGCATATGAATATGATTTTTTTTGTTTATTGGTTACACCCTGAAATTAGTTATTGGATTCTTTGATGCCTTTGGAACTGGAAAAAAAGAAAAAGAAGCGGTAAATTAAAAGGTTGAGTTTCTTGAGCACATTGCCTTGAATTTGGAATGCTTGAGTGACATAGATTATGGCCAGTGTATTATCTAAAATATGTGTTGAATGTTGCGATTACATTGATTTAGCCGGTCAGTCTTTGTTTCCTTTATTCTAATTCAAAAAGTAGATGTAGGTAATGTTTAATAGTTGGTTCAAATTCTTTCTTAAATGCAAATTAATAGACATCCATGTATTAGATGGATGTTCAGGAGCTTATGTTACAGAAAAAAATTTGAGTACATTAATTGCTGTGAAATACTAAAGATTTCATTTGCCCGTAATTGTACTTACTATAATGTACAGAAAATTCAAATGAGATTATGGGTTTCTATTTTCAGCTGCCTTTAGAATTCAACATGTATGATCTCAGTCGGTTTTGATTGGCTACCTTGTCTGGTACTTGAGTTGGATATTGGTTTTGAATGTAGGTGGCAGAAGAATCCGATGACTGTGATCTCAGTCGGTTTTGATTGGCTACCACTTCTGAGATTCGTCTTCAAACTTGAGAGGAAGCCATCTTCATTTTAGAGTTCAATATCTCAATATACCATTTTGTTACTGGGTTATGAACTTATGATGGAAATTTTGTTGTTCATCTGATTCGTTTGACAAATCTTGTGGCTGTTCATCTGATTCGTTTGACAAATTTTGTGACTTTCTGTTCGATGCTATTAGTATATTCCAGAAGAAACTAACCTAGATGAAAACTAGATCAAGTTTGTTTTTGTTCAAAGATGTGGGGTTTCTAGTCTTTAGATCACAATTTTTCTATTTTCTCTTTTGGGTGTATAATTTCTATCTATTTAACGCTATAGTCTGGTCAATTGCTATGTTTCAATTTCTTCTGGAATAATAATATGAGACATATTTATCTGTTGCAATGAATTGAGAAGATAGAAATGAATAAGAGAGAGAGAGAGAGAGAGGAAGAGGGAGAGAGAGAGAAATAATGATAAAGAAACAATTGACAGATGATTTTTCATCTGACAATATTGATCTCAAATGTCATCCACCGTGTTATTGCTTAATCCATCTAGTACGGCTGGTGTGAACTGGGTTTTGCGTGAATTTAGTTTTTTTCTTTGTAAGTTTTTGTGGGGCCCATTAGGACAAAATACTCCCTCCCTGTTTGTGTGGTTTGTCGTGTTCACCGTGAATACGGTTCACACGAGAATCTTCGTAATCCATTAGAGAAGCAAACACTTTTATCTCATGTGTCAAATGTTATCGTTGCAACTCCACCGTGTCATTTGAGTGATTTGACAGAATTATTGGACTTAGCCTAAAAACTCACTAGACTAGATCTATTATTATTATTGGGCCCAGTCCATATAGCTAAAATGGATTCTACTTCACTTTTTTTTTTCCGAAAGGAGGACTCTACTTCACTTCACCCACAGAGTTTTGTGTTGTAGGTTATGTTGCATGGACACGGACACCGGGACACGGAAATGTGGGGACACGGAACACGACAAAATCTTAAAAAGTAGGACAAGGACACGGCTGAGACACAAAAATTAAATTAAATTAAATTTAAATATTTAATAAATACAAAAATTGTGTAAAATGTTCAAAATTATCTATAAATATAAAGATCATGTATCTGAAAAATCCATAATAAACTTAAAAATTCATATGTCATAAAAAAATACTAAAAATCTAAACAAGACATAAATATCATGTAACTTCATGGTGTGATGATAAGCGGCACCCTCGTTGTCATCATTTTAAGGTTCAAAATAATACGTCATTTATTGTTGGTTCGTCTAAAGAAAGATTTTCAAGTTCAAGAACATCTCCTAATCCTATAGCGAATATGATCCTCATTTATTTACGTTAAAAAATATATTATTTAATACGCTAAACCGTCTCCCAAACGTCAAATGAGCGTCCCCGAATGTTCAAAAAACTTCCTCAAGTGTCTAAAAAAGAATATTTTTAGACACTTCACGTGACACTTTGGATACGGTGTCTCCAAGTATCCACAAGCCTCAGAGTATCTCCAAATAGAATGTCGGTGCTGGTTGTGGGTATCAAACAATCAAACCATCACTCTCTCTCTCTCTCTCTCTCGAGACTCGTGACTCTTGACTCTCGAACTACTCAACTGGAGACGCCACTGTATCAATCTATCTCAGCCCCAAGTTGCGATCTTTTTAACAGGCAAGCGACAATCATCATCATCTTTCTTTATTTACCTACCCAGAAATAGTTTGAGGGTTACAGTCTTCGAAACCCAATACTCAGATTCGCCAAGTCTCAGTTTAAAGCAGCTCTTGAGCACCAAACTCAGAGACTCCTCTTCTTTACAAACACCGCCAACAACCAGCTGGAGTCACTCGACGTTTGGAGAGCAATCCTCTGTTAGAAAGTTGACGCTTCCGCCGGATTGTGATAATGGCATTGTCACGCTACTGGGCTCCCCCAATGGTATTGTGTTTCTTTAAACAATTACCTGTCTTGGAATTTGCCCCACATAAATTTGAGCTTCATTGTTTTGGGGTTGGATATTTGCCGGCAACCGACGACTATAAAGTATTCGTAACAACTTATTATGACTGGGATGAACGGAGGCAACAAGGCTTCCTATTCTCAATGAGAGCTAAGGCTTGGAAAAGGCTTAAGGTCTCTTTGTACTGCATTACGTCTTGTTGTCAGGGGACACTACTTTTGAATGGGCCGCTTCAATGAACATATTTTGGCTGAGGACGAGGACAAGTTCAGGGAAATGTCCCCGCCCAATTTCGATGAAGACATATCTGTTACATATTACAGTCATCTTGGGGTTTCTGCTGAAGGATTTTTTACTCTAGCTCGATGTCCGCACAGTGCCCCTTCCTGTATAGATGTATGGGTGATGAAAAAATATGGTGTGATTGGTTCGTGGAGTAAGCTTTGAAAGTGTCTTGGTTATGGAAGATAGTATAGTGGCCAATATATATGCTGATATCAAACTGAAGGACATGAAGAGTTACGCAAGTGTCTTGATGAGGATTGATAACAAAAACGAAGGGAGACATGTATGCAGTTGGAATCGTCTTATTTATTATGATTCCATATGAAGAGACTCTAATTTAGATAGATGATTAATCCTCTTTCTTGCTGGTTAGTTACTCCTCATTTTTGATGCATATGATAATATTTTGTATATTAGTTACACCATGTAATTAATTACTGAATTTCTCTATGCCTTTGAAACTAAAACAGAAGCTGTAAAATAGTTGAGTTCCTTGAGCACATTTTCTTATGCCTTGAATGCGGAATGCTTGAGTGACTTTGTGTGGCCAGTGTATTATTAGAAATATGTGTTGAATGCTCCAGTTACACTGATTTAGCCAGTCATTCTTTGTTTCCTTTATTCTGCTTCCTAAGAAGATGTAGGTACGGTAATATCTAATAGTTGGTTCAAGTTGTCTCATAAGTACAAGTTAATAGACATCCATGTATTACATACATGTTCAGAAGCAATGACTGTAAATTTGTTTGATGCTACATTCAGTACAGAAAAATGTAAATATGATAATTACTGTAATGTACGGAAAAGTCAAGTAAGACTATTAATTTCTATGTTTAGCTCCTTTTACTGTGCATATGCGCTGAATTGGTTTTTGTTGGCTACCTTGTCTGGTACTCAAGTTTTATATTCTCTGAGAAGATAGAAGGTTGGGGCGGGTAGTTTGTTTTCAATTACTATGTTAACCTTTTACTGGACTTGATAGGTTGAGCTCTATCTTAACAAATCTCATTATGCATAAAGTGGTTCTCTTATTGCAAAGTCTGTTTTCCCTTTTCATCTATTATATGAATACCCAACTGTTCACGGCTTTTGTTTCACATATATATATTTTTTCTATAGAGCTAGTGTTTGGACAATGCTTCCCTTTAGTGATTAATTTTGACTATTTTTGGCTCTTATTGTATGGGGTATATACATTAATGCATTACATCCGTTGCGAATTGCCATATTCTGGTCACTTCTCTACGTACACGTAGAAAATCTTAAATTCTCGGGTAAACAATTAGGCATTCCTGTGTTAGATAGATGTTCATAACTCATAGGCAATAGTTGTGGAGTTCTTTAATGCTACATCAGTTCTGAGAAATACTCAATACTAAATAAAGTGTCGGTCCATGTCTGTACTTGCTATTATTGAACTGAAAATTTAAATGAGATATAAGTTTCTATGTTTAGATGCTTCTAGAATTCAATCTGTGCATGTATGTTTTGAATCGGTTTTGATTTGCTACCTTCAGTTGCTACTTTGGGCGGGTACTTTGTTTCAAATATATGTTAACCTTTTACTTGGCAGGATAGGTTAAGTGTCATCTTGCTTTACCTTTTAAAATCTCATTACGCATATAATTTTTCTGTGAATGCAAAGTCTGTTTGCCCAACTCCATTTCTGGAAAGAATACCCCAACCTTTAGTGCGTAACATTTGTTGCCGATTGCCATATTATATTCGTGTGTCTATATGGGTGGAAAACCCTTCTTGAATGTTATATCTTTTATGCTTCATGAAATATCACTATATCAGTCTATTTTGACCTATGAAACAACGATATTATCTTTATTGAAGATTTTGGAGTTTCCCCAGGTAGTATGAATCTGTGTTTTTTTTTCTTGAAATAATGAATCTCTGTTTATATTCTCGAAGTTTACTGCCTGTTGCTTATGACCTCAGTAATTTTACGCAGAAACAAGAATTGTCAACTTATCTATAAGCAACTGTCCTTTTATCTGTTTATATTCTTAGCAACTATCCTCTTTTGGTTATTTATTTATCCTCTTTTGTTGTGATATGGAAGACTTGGAAAGAAACAAAGCTATTATTTCTAGACCTCGTATCTTCTTATGTTTCTATTGATTCTTCCTATATTGTTTTCCATGAGCAAGAGGGAAGACTATATATATCCTGGCTGATCATTGACTAGTTGGTTTTCATTATCGTAATATTGTTTGATAGATGATTAATTGTGTTCCTTGATTTGTGTAGGAGATCAATTTTGTACATAGCATTGCAAAGGCAAGTTTTATGGGTGATTCTTGATGAAAAGGTAATGTAGACTAGTTTTTGAAATTTAGTATAGTTGTCTAGTGGCTGCCCCATAAGGTTGATCATTAACTTTACAGTGATCGTCTTCAGTTTGTGAACCATAAGCTTTGGGGATGTTTTATTTATCTTGTTTGTTGTCTTAGTTTAAGTTTCTGAATTTTTCATATTAGATTCATGTGTTAGTGAATTTGTATATGCTAAGTCGGGAAGTTGCATTTTGAAAATATATTGCTACTGTGTATGTCCTCCATTTGGAATTTTGTTGTTATATTCTCAATTTAAACGTGTATTATGAGTTCACGACTATTACCCGATTTGTTTTATTCAGATATGCAAAAGTGTGCCAAAAGCACTAATTTGTCTATGCTTCATCTTATGTCTCGTAGTCATGTTTAGATTGGAGTCCCTATTCGAAGACTCGATCAACCATTTAGCATTTCATAAAATTTCGGTATGGTAGAAATCCTTCCACCTGGTATCGATGGCCTCAGTAGGGATATTGGACTCTGCTTCCTTTTGGTGCGCCTTTAGCGTCTGGTTTTGACTATTTTGGCTCTGATTATATGGGGTACATACATTAATGCATGGCATTCGTTGCCGATTGCCATATTCCGGTCACTTGTCTATGTACACGTGTGAAAAAACTTAAATTCTTGGATGTTTTATCTTGTATGCTTCGTAAATATCATTCTATTTAGTCCTACGAAACAATGCTATTATCTTTATTGATGCACTGTTTATATTCTCTCAGTTTCTGACTGTTTGCAGATAAATCACTTTAGAAATTTTACAGAGAAATAAGAATTGCCAACTCATCCATAAGCTTAACTTAGCAGCTATCCTCTTTTGGTTTTATTTATAAATCAACATCTTAGTTTAGTTTTTACTCTATATATTCTCTATAAATAGATCTTAGTGCACTTGGTATTATGGTTGGTTTTGTTACTGAACACTTGAAGATCTTAGTGCACTTGGTATTATGGTTGGTTTTGTTACTGAACACTTGAAGAACCAGATGATATCTGTAGATATCTTTATTTTCTTGTGTTGGTTTGACTCTTCCATTGTTTTTGAAAAGCAAGAGGAAAAACCATTAATCCTGGCTCATTTTTGTATTCGTAAAGTTGTTTGATATATAATTAAATGTGTTCCATGGATTATGTAGGATCAATTTCGGATGTAGGATTGCAAAAGCAAGATTTATGGGAGCGTTGTAAAATGTAAACCAGTAATTGGAAACAAGTATAGTAGTTGTCTTGTGGCTCCCTATAAGCTTTCTTAGTGTTAGTCTTAACTTTGATGACTTAACCCATGATGTTATATCTATCATGTTTGTTATCTTGGTCAGAGGTCCAGAATTTTTCGTATTAGAATTCATATGCTCATGAATTTATATATATACTGCGTTTGAAATTGCGTTTTGAAAGTATGCTAGTGAGCATCTCCTTCCATCCATTTAAAGTACGTTGCTGTATACTGCATTTGGAATCGCGTATTACCCTCCAATTTGTTCAGATATTTGAAGTGTGCTTATAGCAATTCTTTTGTCTATGCTTGGTAATATGTCACATAGGACAACTTTCATTAATAGAAAGTGGAAAAACTCATTTGTGGACACCAAACTGCTATTGTCATTTTCAGAAATGGAGACCAAAATTTTATTAGGCAAGACTGGACATGTTTAGACTAGAATCCAGACTCGTTTTCAGGGATTAGATCGGTTACTATATATTAGTCCTATGACCTCTTCTTTCTTGTGAACTCAGTCTATTTTTATATTCCTCTAACCACAGAGGGATTTCTATACAGAATACCAGATCAACTCATGAGGCACAATCCCTCAAACTCATTCAACCTCGTAGCTAACGATTTTAGCTGGAGATATATCAATTCAGGTCGCCGGTGGATTTTAACAGCACCTTTTACATGGGTCTGTACCACTGACCTGATCAACCTTGTGACTCATATCATATTCATCCTAGTGCAATTTTCTATGAAAAATATTCTGTCACACCAAACTGAAATGATTATGACTTAGAAATTCAAGCTTTGTTCTCATCGTTTATTTGGCATCCATTGTTTATGTACATGGTCAGTTTAAAATGCTAACTTGTTCCCATGTGGCTTGGATTTTGATTCTTAAACTTCAACAGCATTGGTACCTTCCCCTAACTCTAAATTACAACGAGCTTCATATTATAGAGCTAATATTATCCTAGTCAATTTGGATCCCTGCTGCAACCAGTTGAAACTATGATACTAATTTGTTGCAGGGTTCCATCCCAACCACTATTTGGTGCAGAGACAGCAACTCAAGCCCTCACTTCTATTTCCTCTCCATCTTCCTTTTACTTCAAGCAACAACTACATGAGGCAATTTCCTCACCAAAAAAAGAAGCACCACAAACCCAAAAACAAAACTAATACGTTAGCTCCCTTCTTTTTGTAATAAACAACCCTTTTCATATGCATTCATATATAAACTCTCCCCTTTATAACTTTACTTGATACACTATTTTCCTTGTTGTCTATGACCAAAACCCACCTAAAACCAGTAACCCATATTCCGGTTCGATCTTCAAGTTTTCGAAGAGATATGGGCACCACAGATAGATCAAAGAAGAGGGTTCAACTATGGAAGAAAGCTGCTGTCCATTTTGCTTTGTGTTTTGTTATGGGATTCTTCACAGGCTTTACTCCAACCTTTAAACCTTCCATTCTTTCTAAACATGCCGAGACTTCCTCAAGGAAAATAGAATTTTCACCTCAACCAGTAGAGCCGCCCCAACAAGTAGAAAATGTCAACAGAAGTTTGATATCAGAAACACATAGTTTGGCAATGGCAGCAGCGTCCTCCTCACCAAGGCCTGAAGAAAACTACGTTGATAATGCGAGGAAGATGTCAGAAGATGAAGAAGAAGAAGTGACAGAACCAAACTTGACACCAAGAAAGTTCATCATCATAGTCACACCAACCAGCACAAAGAACCCGTTTAAAACTGTCTTCTTGAGAAGACTGGCTAACACCATAAGGCTGGTTCCTCAGCCATTACTTTGGATTGTGGTCGAAGCTAAAACCGAGTCAAATGAGGTTTCTGAAGTGCTTAGGAAAACAGGTGTTATGTACAGGCATTTGGTTTTCAAAGAGAACTTCACAGACACTGAGGCTGAAATGGATCATCAGAGGAATATTGCTCTAAAGCACATTGAGCAGCACAAGCTTAGTGGAATTGTTCACTTTGCTGGCCTTTCCAATGTCTACGATCTTGGCTTCTTTGATCAGCTCAGAGAGATCGAGTATGTAATCCTACTCTCTTTTTTCTTCCTTTCTTCTATCTGTTCCATTATTCTCCAACGTTACTTAAATTTTGACTCTTGCAAATATGAAAAGCTTAATACTCGAGCAATACGAAAAGATTAAGTTTATAGATGGGTACTTCTATCTAATAAGAAAACAATGCAGTGCTGAAGTATTTATAGTACCACATGTAGCTAGTATAATCATAAACGTTGAGCATCCTATTGAATTGGTTTTAAAACTGCGTCACCATCTTGTTATTGATTTGAGTATCATATATATGATTCTCACTAAGTCACTATCATAAGAACAGTTTCCTCTAATATGCACACCTACCGACACAGCAATAAGCTCAAGCTAGCTTATTGTCACTACCATAAGAACAGTTTCCTCTAATAAGAACAATTCTTTACTTCATTTTGTGATCCGGTAAAATTTTGTACTGTGGCGAACTTACCTTGTACTATCGTGAGCGACAGAATTACATGATTTTGAAATGCAATAGGAGAATTTGTTTGAACTCCTGATATAATTAGGAGAACTAATTATGCAGTATGATGAATGCAATTTCTTTGAGTAAACTACTATTCATCTGTGTTAATAATAACCTGATTCTTTTGAAGGGTGTTTGGAACATGGCCAATGGCACTACTTGCAGCAAACAGGAAAAAAGTGATCATTGAAGGACCTGTATGTGATTCTTCACAAGTTATAGGATGGCATATTCTGAGGAAAATGAACAGTACTGATCAAACAGACGAATCTAATAGACTTCGGATTCATATTTCAAGCTTTGGATTCAATAGCTCAATTCTTTGGGACCCCGAAAGATGGGGTCGCACTTCTTCACTTCAAAGCACCTCTCAGGTAACTATGACATCCAAGTTATGACGATTGATAAACACTCAAAATGAATCAGATTTGTAAAATTTGATGACCAAATAGGCAAATATTGTACTGTCAGATTATTAGACCTTGATACTAGTTGGTTATTTGCTGAGTTGGGAAAAAAACAAAAACAATTCCTTACTACATTTTGGACCTGAGCTATTTGGTTCCACGCACACCAAACCTTTATAAAATTGTTGCTCTATGAGTAAGTGAACTGGTTTTAGTTGAGGTTTGGCAAACCTCCAACCATTCTAAAATGCAGACACACTAGCTAGGTTTATGGATGAAATTTTAACAAAGCTCACAGTTTTCAAATAATCCCAAGTTTACAAGAATATTTATAAAATGGTGATATCTAGACCAATCTTTCTTTGATTTAAGTTAGTACTATTCCATTGACCTAATTCCATTATAAATATTTCTCATTTCTATTAGATCAATTGGAAGCAGGAAAAATGATTCTAAGCATGTGCTATATATCTGCTTTGTTTTGCTTATATGTACGTTCCTTATTATTCTGGGTTTTCTTGGCTGTTTTTTTTTTCAACAGAACTCAATGAAATTTGTGAAGCAAGTGGTTCTTGAAGATGAGACAAAATTGAAAGGCATCCCACCAGAAGACTGCTCAAAAATAATGCTTTGGTCTCTTCGTTATCAAAATTGAGGAAGTCACACCAACAATCAAAGAATTTAGTTACCAAAAAGCACATATTCAACCATTTTTTCCAAATGCAAATCTCACGCTTCCCTTTATAGTAGTAGGATATGTAGCTGGAATCCCCAAGTTCATGTTATATGAGTAACAGTGGTTCCCATTTGTAGAAACTTGCAAGAAAAGTAGAATAATGACCCTTATTTTTCCTTTTTTTCCCCCTCTTCTTATTTTATTCAGCATGGGATCTTAAATTAGACAATATTTTAGTACTCTACAGGTTAATTAAATGCCTCAACAACGGTTATCCAATTTTATTTTCGGTTTTCTAAATGTTAATTGGCATGAAATCTTTCGAAACAATTTGATGTTAGTGTGTTACCTGCATCTTCAATAATGAGGCAATTTAAACAGTTGAGACATTGTGAACAAGGCGAAAATATGTGATCACAATTTTCTCACCATGTTGTTCATGTAAGATATGATGCGATAACATTAGTCATTATCAAAATTGTTTGCTTGAATCAACTCTGTTTCTAGAGAACTTCTTTTGGCCAATTTGAGCGTTAGTCGTATCACACTCTCATTTCATCGCTTGGAATCTCCTAACAGAAATAGGAAACTGAAAACATTCTTGAGGTAATTTGGCAAAGGCTCAATACAATTACACAGTGTTTAGAGCATAGTTCAGTTCGGTTGACTGAATGTTGAACTATTCCTATTGTAATTAGAATTAACTTTTGTAGATATGATATGATTGTGTTGATATCTTTTTCTTTTAGGAAACTACTCGTAAAGCTATATTAACCTTAATTTTTGGATGAATGAAATCATTGAATTATCTCTGAATACTTTTCTACTTGGCATCAGAGCCGAATTCTTGGAATTTGAAAACCCTGAATTGAATTGAATTGAAAACCCTGAATCACCACCACCAAATTTTTTTCCTTCCGCTAAACCTGAATTTTTGAAAAACTTGAAGATATAGAGAATGAAGAAGTACTTGTCAACAATGAAGGAGCAATCGTCAACAACAATGAAGGAGCAGTCGGACAACCCATCCATAATCAGCAACACTTCCATAACACCATCCAAGATAACTCTGCTTTTTCCATCGGCGATCCTTAACTGAATCCAACTATTTTAGTTGGTCTGGTCTCATGAAGATTCGTATCGAAGGATGTAACAAGTTTTCCCTTCTCACTAAAGATGCCCCATACCATTTTCTTTGCAAAATACCAATCATGGGACATTGGCAATGACAAGGTGAAGTGTTGGATTATTGAAAATATGTCCCCTGGATTGCGAAATCAATACCTCTGATTGCCAACAACCAAGGCAATCTAGGATGCTTTGTACAAGACCTACTACGATGAATCGGATGAAACCCAGATCTTTGAACTTTATCGCCTATGTTTTCAGGCGAAACAGATGGAAAACTTCTTTCAGCCTACTACAATGAACTTGTCGAATGGCTAGATGAGATCGATCAACGCCTGCAACACTATCATGAAACTATTTATGGCGTTGTGCATGAATCTTCATATATGGCCCGTCAACGAGTTCACATGTTTTTGATGAGACTTGATGCTGAATTCAATCAAGTTTGTGAAGAACTCTTAAGGAGAGAAAAAAAGTTAGATCTTGAGCAGACGTACGCCCATGTCAGATGTTTTTAAAACAACCGGGCTACGCTCTCTGCAACTCCATCAGAAGCATCTATCATGGCCATCTCTACACCACCACCTAGTGCTGCCAACACTGCAAATTCTCAGCGATGTCAGGGTCCTCCTCCTGGCTTCTCTAGTCCTTCTCGTTTTGGTGGTAAGCCTCCAACCAAATTCTTCAACCTCACATGTAATCATTGCAAGGAAGTTGGTCAAACCAAATATGAACTTGTTGGGTATCCTGAATGGTGGGACTTCTCTCGGAAAGGGGTATCCTAAATGCCGCATAAGAACATCTCCAAAGTAGCTGTAACCACCACAGACTCATCTAAACAACAACTATCTGCACTCATTGTTGAAACAGGTAAAGGGGGTAAGACATCTTCTCTCACCACATTATATACTGATAGATCTTGGATAATTGATAATGGTGCAACTGATCATATGACTAAGGGTGGGACATTGTAACCGAAAACTGAAGAAAAAAAACTAGCCAAAACCAAACCGCGGCCGAGAAAAACTGAACCGAAAAAATCTAAAATATTTGGTTCGGTTTAACATATTGATTTATAAAAACCGAATTGAAAAATTGAAGTACGCAAAAAATGACATTATTTTGAATATTTTGTAATATATTATATAAATATATGAAAAATAAAAACCTTAAACTCCTAAAATCTTAATTTCTTTATGCACAATCCTTGTAAAATTCTCTCATAGAGACGAATCAAAATGTTAGGCAACTTAAAAAATAGTGTTTTATAGGGAACTTTTTATTTAGTTTTTTAAAAAGATAGTTTTTATGCATTGTGTAAAAAACCGAAAGAAAAAAAAAATAAAAAAAATAAATTCAAACCGAATACTCGCGGTTTTTATTTTAAGAAATGAAAAATTGAACTGAATAAAATATTACGGTTTGATTTTGGTTTTTAGGAAAAACAGAACCAAACCACCTGAATTTCACCCCTACATATGGCAAATAACCCTAGTGTTGTTGATACCCTTAAAACTTCCCTTGAATATGTTATTTCTACTGCTGATGATTCTCCTTCTCCTGTTCTTGGTGAAGGATCTGTGCAACTCTCTAATGAATTAACTCTTGATTCTGTCTTTGTTGTTCCCTCTCTAGCATATAACTTATTATCTGTGAGTCAAATCACTAAAGTCCTCTCTTGCTCTGTAACCTTTTATCTTGATTTTTGTATTTTCAGGACATTCTAACAAGAATGACTCTTGGTTACGGTGTTCAAAAGGGGAAATTGTAGTACCTGGAGTTGACAAGCAGTAGGCACAAGCAGTTGAGTCAAGCAAACAGTAAGGTCAGTACCAGTAGTCTGAATAAAGCTAAAGATGCAGTGTGGTTATGGCATCCTCGCTTAGGCCATTTGAATTTTGAATATCTTAGGAAGTTACAACCTCAATTGTTTTCGGTTGTTGAAGAGTCAGATTTCAAATGTGATATTTGTGAACTGGCCAAGAGCCATCGTATTACTCATTCTTCAAGTTTGAATAAACGTTCAGTTCCCTTCATAAAAATTCATTCTGATGTTTGGGGTCCTGCAAGAATTTCTTCTCATTTTGGATATTGTTACTTTGTGACTTTTATTGATGAATGCACCAGAATGACATGTGTCTCCTTGATGAAGTGTAAAAGTGACATGTTTGCCAGATTTAGTGAATTTCACAAGATGGTGGCAACCCAGTATCAGCAACGAATTCGGGTACTTCAATATGACAATAGTGGAGAATATGTGAATGGTGAGATGTCAGCATACTTGGGCACTTATGGTATCATGCACCAAACTTCTATTGCCTATACTCCTCAACAGAATTAACTAGCTAAAAGAAAGAATCGACAGTTGATGGAAGTTATTTGTGCTTCATTGTTTGGTATGAATGTCCCTTGTAATCTATGGGGGAAGTTGTGTGTTTTGCTACATACTTGATCAATCGCAGACCTTCTCGTGTGATTGAGTTTCAGTATTCTTATTAGAAGTTGCATCAGTTGTTGAATGGGCCATCTTTGCCAAATTTAGAGCCAAGAGTTTTTGGATGTACTGTGTGCATTCACATCAGCAAACACTTGTGAGAGAAGCTTGATCCTTGTGCTCTAAAGTGTGTCTTTGTTGGATATGTTGAGTTCCAAAAAGGTTACCGCTGTTATGATCTATATCTAAACATAATGCATGTTTCTCTGGATGTTTCTTTCAGTGAATCTGAACCTTATTACGTATGGGGAGTTTAAGAGTCTTCCCTTTAGGGGGAGAGAAGTGTATGTGAAGGAAATCCTCTGAATTTGGAGGAATTTGAAGAATTAGAGAGCTTGGAAAAGAGACTTGAAGCTAGAAATCAGGCAAAAAATAGTACAAGAAACCTGCTCGACTAATCAAAACCTTCTCTCGACCTATCGAACAGTAAACCCAGAATGAGACAGGAAGCATCCATTGACCTGTCAAGAACCACTCTCGACCCATAGAGAAACGGACCTAAACCAAGACAGATTGATGCAATCGACCAATCGAGAAACTCCCTTGACCCATTGAGTACTGAAGCTGAAGCATCATAAACTGAAGCTCAACCTTGTTCATCTTCTGAAGTAATATCTCATGAAGATCCCCATTCTACTCCCACGATCAAAGAGCTTGTCCAAAATGTCTTACTTGAGGTACATACTGATAACCTTGAATCGAGTAATATAGAAGTTAGTGTGCTTAGGAGATCTCAACGAAAAATAAAAGGGGTTCCAAAGAAACAATATGAGTCTAGCATAGAAGCTAAAGCCAAATATCTTATAGCTAGCTTTGTGTCCCATCATAGGTTGTCTATAACACATGCACTTGTTGTTAATCAATTATCTACAGTATCTATTGCCAGTAATGTGCAGGAGGCCTTGGAAGATCCAAAATGGAAGCATGCTATGAATGAAGAACTAGAGGCTCTACAAAAGAATGGAACGTAGGAGATTGTTCCAGCACCACTTGGAAAGAAAACTGTTGGATATAGATGGGTATTCACAGTGAAACTGAAAGAAAATGGCAACATTGATCAATATAAATCTTGCCTAGTTGCTAAAGGTTACACTCAGCGATATAGAGTAGACTATCAAGAGACATTTGCCTCAGTAGCAAAGATATGTACTGTACGCATTCACATTGCTTTAGCAGCTCGACATGATTGGCCACCGCAACAGTTTGATGTAAAGAATGCTTTCTTGAATGGAGTGGACATCCCTCCGGGTGTCAACTATAGGCCATATGATGTTGGAAATGTTTGTCGACTAAAGAAATCTTTGTATGATTTGAAGAAATCTCCAAGAGCTTGGTTTAGGGGGTTCTCTAGAGCTATGAAGAAGTTTGGATGTTAGCAAAGTAACTTTGATCATACCTTGTTCATCAAACGCAAGGATGGTAAGATTACTGCTCTGATTGTATATGTGGATGATATGATTGTTACAGGTAATGATCTAGTTGAAATGGAAGATTTCAAGAAGCGTTTGTCCCAAAAGTTTGAGATGAAGTACTTGGGTATGTTCAAGTATTTATTGGGGATTGAAGTTGCAAGATCCAAGTTGGGAATCACCTTGTCACAACGAAAGTATGTGCTTGATCTTCTTACTGAAACAAGGATGTTGGATTGTAAACCTGCTAATACTCTTATAGAGATGAATCACAAGTTGGAATTATATCCTGGCCAGGTTCCAATAAACAAGGGTAGGTATCAGAGGTTAGTAGGAAGATTGATCTATTTGTGACATACTGGGCTTGATATTACATATGTTGTGAGTGTTGTCATTCAGTTCATGCATGATCCCAGTGAGGAGCATATGGGTGTTGTGAAACACATTCTCAGGTATTTGAAGTATGCACCTAGTAAATGCTTACTATTTTCAAAGAATAGTGAGTTTGGAGTTACAAGATATACTAACGCAAATCTAATAAGAGATAAGACTAACAGGTCATCTACTTCTGGATACTTTACATTTATTGGTGGAAGTTTAGTAACTTGGCATAGTAAGAAGAAAAATGTGATTGCCCGCTCTAGCGCTGAAGCTTAATACCGTGGAATGACAAATGCAGTCTGTGAACTGTTATGGATCAAAAATGTATTGAAGGAGCTAGACTTCAAGCTTCATAAGGCTATGGATTTGTACTGTGATAATACAGCTGCAGTTGAGATTTTCCATAATCATGTATAATATGATAGGACCAAGCATGTGGAGGTTGATCGATATTTTATCAGGGATAACCTTGATAAGAAAGTTATACAATTTCCCTTTGTAGCTTCTGAAGAGCAACTGACAGATATACTCGTGAAAGGATTGTCACACCAAGTATTTGCAAGTTAGATTGACAAGTTGGACGTAGTTGACATCTATACACTAACTTGAGGGGGAGTGTTGGAATATTACTATTGTAATTAGAATTAACTATTGTAGATATGACAGGATTGTGTGGATATCTTTTCCTTTTAGAAAACTACTTGTAAAGCTACATTAACTCCAAATTTGGGATGAATGAAATCAATAAATTTTCCATGAATACTTTTCTACTCTAAAGAATAAACAATTTCTCATTTCCCCTCTCTTGATAATTAGATGAAATTTATGGAGGTGTCATACCAGCTAGTTTATGTTCGAGATTGATTTCAATAGGAGTATTTGACAGCTGAGAAAGTGATCAATTTCAATATAAGCCACCGAGATGAATGAACTTTAATAATTAAAAACCAATACCAATAACAATAGTCCATAGGAACTAGGGCATAGATATGCAATAATCATAATCACAAATATCACAATCCTAAGATCTAAGATTTTACAGGAAGTAAATTTTATTCCTATATCTATAGATTGATGGTTTAGAAAGGTTTGCCTCAAGAGTGTTATGCTCCATATGAAAACTTTGCTGTGAAAGAAGTTTGAAGAAATGAAACACGTCCATGAAACGTCCAGCAGAAGAAGGATTCCTTCATCTTTTCTTCTTTTCGGACAGACTGACATTTATTCACTAAATCAACCATAACTTTCTCTAGACACACTCGAATTGAGATTTTCAGGATGTTCTGGAAACTCGACATCTGGGGCTTTCTGTGTATATAGAGATCTCTCTTTGGTTCATCTTGAGTTGCTCAAAATCCTCTGTAGAAGTTGGTTGTTCTGCACAGGCTCAATTTTTGTAGGAAAATCAGAGATTCTGGGAGAAGGAGACGCTGATTTGTGGAACGTCGGTGAAAGAGAAGCTGCCGGTGGTAGGAGTTTAGTGTTTTGGGGTTACGATTTTTTTCTGTGGTGATTGTTGGCTATCAATTTAGAGCGTGCTGATAACGTGTTGTAAATGAATAATAGATAGACTGAAAACTGTTGTTCTTTCATTTATAGAATGTCTTATATATAGGTTGATACAATCTGTTATAAAAAATGTCCCGATATAACAAGGATTCTTTGTATCTCAATCTATATTAATCCTCTAATTAGGACAAGATACACACTAGAAGTTACGGAGAATAAATGTTACGACCCGAAACAAAATTACACGTTTATCGAGTTATATAAGCTTTATTTCAGATTAGTCGCGTTATCGAGGTTGTTAACGAATTTTTTATCGGGAGAGAATTGGATTTGACTTCTTTCACAAAAGTTATAGATTATTTAATTTCTACCTCGTAAGAATTTTCAGAGAATTTTTTGGATAAGTGAGCTATTTCTTATGCTTATCGAAAATTCACATGATATATTATTAAAAAGGATATTATTTTTAGTCTGTTAATTCTCGACCATTCGATTGCGATAAGATTGATTTTGGACTGTCGGTCTGCCGAGGAGCTTGGGGGTGTAAATAGGGAAATTTTGGAATCAAAAAATCAAAAAAGATCAAAAAAATTCAAAAGGTGCTCGAACGTTTTTTGCACCCGTGACCCATTGACCCGACCTGGCCATCTCTGCCGTCAAAACTAGGTAGGATTGAAGCCTGTGGATTCCTTGATTATGTGTTGTGATTGTTTTTGGGATTTTTTCAGGAATTTGGGCTACCTGATTCATGTTTAGTTCGATGGAGTCGGGAGTTAAGGAGAATTGATCCTCTCCTCTGCATCGTTTAGGTTAGGTTTTGTGGTCCACCGATGCTCCATGAAGGAGCTTTGTCGAATTGGATTTTCAGGCCGATTTTGGGCCATGAGGTTCGAGCGCCGATTCCGGCGACTAGGTAGTGAGTTGGGGCGTGTAGGTATGGAGGATTGGTTGGGCTGGTTGAGAGGAGTGTTTGGAGGGCCATTTTTCTGCCATTGGTGGCGGTTGCCGGAATTAAGATTTCGGCATGTTTCGGCTATTTTCAGCCAAACGCCGATGAATTGGACCTTAGTTCAGTTATGAAAGTGGAAGGGCTCACCAAGAGCTTCTAATAAGGGGTCAACTTCTCCCATCAGACAACTTTCACCGAAGGCGCAAGGGCTACACGCGCCACCGTCCACGGTAGAGCTTCTGTGAGGTAGTTTGTGGAATTATCGGCGGAAATTCCAAGATTGTTTTTAAGGCCGATTTCCATAGTTTTATGTATATTCTAATGTCGTATGATTCGTATTTTCAGGACATCGAGATTGCGACCTTAGCAGTGAGGAAGATTTTGCTGGACCCCAGCAGTAGTCGCAGACTTGTGAGTGGACTTTTATTTTCATAGTCGATAGCGAGTTCAAATTTTATGCATTACACTTTACAGTATGTTTTCAGAGTGTTTATTTTGGAGGTTGGTTATGTGATAGTTTTATTTTGAAGCATCGATGCCTTAGCTATTCGGCTGATCACCGGATAGCCGGTCAGACCGGATTAGGACAAACACCCTACTCGACTTAGATTGTCTCGGGTTAGGAAAAACACCCTAGATGATCTCATCACCTAGATTTTTATACATACAGGCGTTCCGGGTTAGGACAAACACCTTGAACGACCACCTCCATTGCCTTTCAGTTTATGATATTTGAACTCGCTTTATTTTACAGAAATTAGTATAACGACATATTAATACAGTTTTATTGATTTATGTAACTTAAATAATTTTGTCACTCACTCTAACGTTTTATATTTTAAATACTTTTCCCTAGACTTTTCGATTTTCGTCGTCCAGGCTGCAGTTTAGATCCTGAGTTTGTGTGCTGTCGTCGAAGATTTTGAGTCCTCATGTCAGCTCCTAATTCAGTAGGTCTTATTTGTATGTACAGTAAAACCTCGATAAATTGATAACATCAGGACTGAATTTTTTTTATTAATTTAGTGAGGTTATTAATTAATCGAGTATTAAATTAATACTCAGGTCCCTAAGTTGGGACCGACAAAAAATATTATTTTAACGAGGTTATTAATTAATCGCGTATTAAATTATCAAGGTTTTACTGTATCTTATGTTCATAGAAGTTGCTCTGCATTCCAGTTTTTATGTTATTTTTAGTTACTCGAATAGTAGTCGAGTGTGTTATCTTTGTATTCAGAACCAACATGTTTGAATACGTTTTAAATTTCTGAGTTAACTTCCTGGTTCTTGTTTATGTTATTTGTTGAAAAATCCAGATAGACAATCAATGGTCCACAGTTTGTTTGTGGAAATCTTATTAAAAGTGTTCTATTCTTACAAGTTTTTGGGTTGTTTCAGTTTTCAGGGGAAATTATATCAAAATCTCATAAAATTTCTCAGAGTTAGTTAATCGTTAGGATTTAATTCTGGTTTACTAGCTAAACTAGGGTTGGATCCTTTCAGCTTGGTATTAAGTTACTGATTCTGTAGACTCTTGGTCATGTCAGTATGGACATTTGATAGTATACAACACTCCAGGGAGGATGGCCCGACCGGCCGGCGGATCCCCATCATAGCTCCCAAATGTTGTACATTGTTAATTATTTAGAGTCTCTTAGTTGAGCCATTTTCTTGGTCTCTTTGAGTGAGCTAAATCTCTTTTTGTGGACTGTTAGGTCATCATGCCTTGACAACCAGCTCAACAGGATGAAGCGCAGTCCTTGGCACAACTGATGCGTGAATAAATTACACGCATGATGCCAGCGCCACGAGAGGGCCATGCGGATTTAGTTGCTAAAGCTAAATTGGCAAGAGCAGTTCCCTTTGTAGGATTCCATGATTCTGATATTTGTGAGAACTGACTAATAGAGATTGGCCGAGTATGTGACCGTCTGTGTCCCCAATTGAATTCAGAGTAGCGAACAGTTATAGTTGTGGGTCTGTTGCAGGATCATGCTTACCATTGATGGGAAAGTATTGAGAAAAAGAAAACCACCACCCTGTGGGCAGAGTTCAAAGATTTGTTCATGAGTCACTTCTTCAGTGAAGCAACAGAGCAGCAAAGCAGATGAAGTATGAGGAGTTTATGAATCTTCAGCAGGGGGACTTGTCTGTGATGGAATATCGGGATCGTTTCACCTGCTTATCCCGATTTGCATCAAATTCTGTCAGGTTAGTGAAGGAAAGATGCTGGAGATTTGAGCAAGGTTTGTGACATGAGATTGCCCCATTCATATCAGGTGTACCATGCATTGATTTTAATGAGTTTGTCAGTTTGGCTGTGAGATGTGAGGATAGGATTCGATTTGAGTGGGGCTAGACTCGACGATTCGAGAAAGATGGGCCCGACCAGGGTCCTTCAAAAAGAGGGGGCTCTAGCGCATATGGTTCCACATCATCTTCTGGTGAGGGATCTCAAACTTCAAGTGCACGTCATCCGAGTTTTTTTCCGAGGTGGAGGCGGAGTCGATCACAGAGGCAAAGATCTGGGGCCATTTCCAGTAGAGCTAGTGGGTCTCAATTTACTCCATCAGTACACACAGATTTTCCTCCATGCAGTAGATGTAACAAGAGTCATCTCGGACAGTGTCAGTTTGGGACTTTAGCTTGCTATTGCTGTCGTCAGACGAGTCACTTTGCGAGGGAGTGTCCATAGAGGGACACCTCAGGTGGATTTTTGGTGCATATTTTTGGTGGTAGTCAGAGAGCCACTTCAGGGGTCAAAACCGCACCACCACCCAGATAGCCAGCTTATCAGGATCAGAGCCAGAGAGGATAACTAGCTAGACAGACTGGACAAACCCGACGTCATCGGATGAATCTACAAGAGGGCAGGGCGTCTCCAGAAGTGATCATTGGTACGTTGCATGTTTTTGGTTATGTTTTTTATACTTTAATAGATTCGGGGGTGATACACTTATTTGTCTCTATGAGACTAGCATCAATAATTAACATACCTGACACTCCCTTATTGGAAATGTGGCGAGTGATTTATCCCTTTGGCGAGGTAATTTTAGTTGGGTTAAGGTATCAAGACTGTAGTGTGATGGTTGGAGGTTTTGGATTATCTGTCGATCTGATACCTCTTGACATATCAGATTTTGATTTAATTCTAGGCATGGACTTTCTGAGCAATCATAAGACTTTGGTTGATTGCCATAGAAAAGAGGTAGAATTTATAAGTCCGGGGTTTCCTAAGATTTTATTTTGCGGAGAAATAAATGTGCTTTCATCTTGTCTTATTTCAGTTATAAAGGCTGAGAAGATGTTGCGGAAAGAGTGTACCGCGTATCTAGCACATGTAGTGAATACCAGCATTTTCACTCCTAAACTTGAGCAGATTAAGGTGGTTAGGAAATATCTTGATATCTTTCTTGAGGAATTACCAAGTCTTCCTCCAGTTAGGGAAATTGATTTTACGATTGAGCTGCTTCCGGGTACAAACCCCATAACTCAAGCTCCATATAGGATGGCTGCAATTGAGTTGAGAAAGTTGTAGACTCAGCTTCAGAAACTAATTGATAAAGGTTTCCTCCATTCTAGCATATCACCATAAGGAGCTCCAGTTTTATGTGTAAAAAACAAGGATAGATCAATAAGGTTATGCATCGACTATTGAAAGCTAAATCAAGTTACAGTGAAGAACAAGTATCCACTGCCACAGATTGATAATTTGTTTGATCATCTTAAGGGAGCTACAATATTCTCTAAGATCGATTTACGATCGGGATACCATCAGTTGTGGATTAGAGAGTCAGATGTCTCTAAGACCGCGTGCCGATCTCGATATGGGAACTATAAGTTCCTAGTTATGCCATTCGGCGTGACGAATGCACATGCTGTCTTTATGGATTTGATGAATCGAGTATTTCGGGCATATCTTGATAAATTTATCATTGTATTTATTGACGATATCCTGATTTACTCTTCAGACGCGAGGCAACATGCAAGACAGTTGCATATGGTTTTGAGGGCCTTGAGAGAATCTCAGTTATATGCCAAGTTCAGTAAATGTGAATTCTGGTTGGACAAAGTTAAATTTCTTGGCCATGTGATTTTGTCAGATGGAGTTAGTGTTGATCCTGACAAGTTGGAGGTGGTGTTAAATTGGAACAGACTTACCAGTGTAGCCAATATCAAGAGTTTTTTTGGGCTTAGCCGGTTACTACCATCGATTTGTGCAAGACTTTCAATTATTGCTTCACCTCTTACCCGACTTATGAGGAAAGAAATTAGATTTGAATGGTCAGAGGCTTGTGAGTAAAGTTTTCAGACTTTAAAGACAAGGTTGACCACTACTTCAGTGTTGACCTTACCGGATGATAGTGGGGAGTTTACAGTTTTCAATGATGCATCCAAGTTAGGTTTGGGATGTATGTTGATGCAGCAAGACAAAGTTTTAGCTTACGATTCCTGACAATTAAAGCCTCATGAAGTGAATTACCCCACTCATGACTTGGAATTAGCAACTATTATTTTCGCGTTGAAGGTTTGGAGACACTACTTATATGGTGTCAGATGTCAAATTTTTACCGACCATAAAATTCTTACGTACTTCTTTACACAACTAGAACTGAATTTGAGGCAGAGGAGGTGGATGAAATTGTTGAGTGACTATGAGTGCACTTTCGAGTACCATCCTGGAAAGGCGAACGTAGTGGCTGATGCGCTTAGTCAAAAATTAGGAGTCTCTCTGCACATATACAAATGACTAAGATACCACTACTTTTTGAGTTGCGAGCCACTGGCGCATTTCTATACACGGATGATGATGAACGAGGAGTTTTACTTGCCAACTTCCAAGTTCGACCTGTTCTTATTGACAGAGTTCATGACTTACAAGATTCTGATGCCTCGTTGCTGAAACTAAAGGAAGTAGTATGTAGCGGTGGACAACCATACTTTACATTACGGAGAGATGTCTTGCTGGTGATCGAATGTAGACTTTGTGTCCCAAACAATGAAGAGTTGAAACGAGAAATACTTGATGAAACTCATTATTCAGCTTATGCAATGCATCCCAGTAGTACAAAAATGTATCGAACTCTTAAGGAGTATTACTGGTGGCTTAATATGAAAAGGGAAATAGCGACATATGTGAGCCAGTGTCCCATTTGTCAACAAGTGAAGGTGGAGCGACATAAACCTTCAAGCTTAATGCAACGTCTTGAGATTCCGGTTTGGAAATGGCAGCATGTTACTATGGATTTTGTCTACAAGCTACCTCTACATCCAAGGGTCATACATGTATTTGGGTAATTGTGGATCGCTTCACGAAGTCTGCACATTTTATTCTAGTTCCAGATAAACTTTCTGTGAACAAACTAGCTTAATTGTATATGCAGTTGTATATGCAGAAGATTGTGAAGTTTCATGGTGTGCCTATTTCTATTATCTCGGATCGAGATTCCCTTTTCACTTCACAATTCTGGAGAGCTTTATAAGAAGTTATGGGAACCAAGTTATAATTCAGTATAGTGTTTCACCCCCAGACAAATGGCTAGTCTGAGAGAACAATTTAGACGCTGTAGGATATGCTAAGATCTTGTATATTGTAATTTTTTAGAAAATGGAACAAGTATCTGTATTTGATGAAATTTTCTTATAATAACAGTTTCCACGCCAGCATTGGTATGTCACCATATGAAGCCTTATACGGAAAATAGTGCAGGACTCCGCTTTGTTGGAGTGAGGTAGGCGAGAGAAGCCTTATTGGTCCAGATATTGTGCAAGAAACGATGAAAAATGTGCAGATCATTCAAGACAGATTAAAGGCTGCCCATGATCGACAAAAGAGTTATGCAGACGTTAGGAGGAAGAAATTAGAATTTGAGGTTAGTGACTGGGTAGTTTTGAAATTGTTTCCATGGAAGGGTGTTATGCGATTTGGAAGGCATGGCAAACTTCAGCCACAGTACATCAGACCATATGAGATTATTGAACATGTTGCTGATGTTGCTTATCATTTGGAGTTACCATCAAAACTAACACGTGTCCATGACGTATTTCATGTGTCCTTATTGCGGAAATGCATCTCTGACCCTTCTCATGTCATTGTACCTCAGCAGATTCCATTACGTGAGGATTTAGTCTATATTGAGGAACCAATGGAGATTCTTGACCGTAGAGAGCGGGTTCTCCGGAACAAGACTATTCCTTTAGTAAAAGTATTGTGGAGGAATCATGTAGAGGAAGAAGCCACGTGGGAACCAGAGCAGCATATGAGGGAGCAGTACCCTCATCTTCTAACAGGTACGTAAATTTCGAGGACAAATTTTTTTGTAAGGGGGGTAGATTGTTATGACCCGAAACAAAATTACACGTTTATCGAGTTATATTAAACTTTATCAAGGATTAGTTGCGTTATCAAGGTTGTTAACTACTTTTTCATCAGGTGAGAATTGGATTTGACTTCTTTCATGGAAGTTGTAGATTATTTAATTTTAAACTCGTAGGAATTTTTGGCTAATTTTTCAGGTAAGTGAGCTATTTCTTATGCTTATCAGAAATTCGTGTGAGATATTATTAAAAAGGAAATTATTTTAGTCGGTTAATTCTCGACCATTAGATCGCGATAAGATTGATCTTGGACCGTCGATCTATCGAGGAGCTTGGGGGTATAAATAGGAGAATTTTGAGATTTTATTTTTAGAAAATCAGAAAAAAAAGATCAAAAAATTTCAAACGGTGCTTGACCCGTTTTTGCTCCCTGTGACCCATTGACCCGACCCAGCCAAAATTGCCGTTTTCCGGCCATCCCCGCCATCGAAACTAGGTAGGATTAAAGCCCATGGATTCCTTGATTATGTGTTGCGATTGTTTTAAGGAATTTTGTAGGATTTTGAGCCATCCGATTCTGGTTTAGTTCGATGGAGTCGACGCTGTCGGTGGCGGTGCTCCGACGTGTTGTGGAGGTCGGAGTTGAGAGGAATTGATCCTCTCCCCCCCTGCGTTGTTTGAGTTAGGTTTTGTGGTCCGTCGAGGCTCCACTACGGAGCTTCGTTGAATTGGATTTTTCGGCTGATTTCGGGCCATGAAATTTGAGCGCTGATTCCGGCGACTAGGTAGCGAGTTGGGGTGCGTAGATGTGGGGGATTTTTTTGCTTGGTTGAAAGGAGTGGTTGGAGGGTCGGTTCGCCGCTGTTGGTGGCGGTTGCCGAAATTAGGATTCCGACATATTTTGGCTATTTCTGGCCAAACATCGGTGAATTGGACCTCGGTCCAGTTATGAAAGTGGAAGAGCTCGCCGAGATATTTCCAACGAGGGGTCAACTTCTCCCATCAGACCACTTTCATCGGAGGCCCACGTGCCGCCGTCCATAGCGGAGCTCCACCAAGGTAATTTGTGGAATTATCGGCGGGACTTCCAGGGTTGTTTTTAGGGCCAATTTCCATAGTTTTATGAATATTCTGATGTCGTATGATCCGTATTTTCAAGATATCGAGATCGCGACTTTTGCAGCGAGTAAGATTCCGCTGGACCTCAGCAATCGTCGTAGACTTGTGAGTAGACTTTTATTTTCATAGTCAATAGAGAGTTCATATTTTATGCATTAAGCTTTATGGTATGTTTTTAGAGCGTTTATTTGAAGGTTGGTTATGTGATGATTTTATTTAGTAGCATCGATGCCTTAGTTATTCGGCTGATCACCAGATAGCCGGTCAGACTGGGTTAGGACAAACACCCTGCTCGACCCAAATTGTCTTAGGTTAGGACAAACACTCTGAACGACCACCTCCATTTTTCTTTCAGTTTATGATATTTGAACTCGCTTTATTTTACATAAATTAGTGGAAAGACATATTAGTATAGTTTTATCGATTTATGTAATTTACGTTATTTTGTCCACTCACTTTAACGTTTTATATTTTAAATGTTTTTCTCTGGGCTTTTCGGTTTTCGTCGTCCAGGCTGTAGTTTAGATCCTAAGTTTGTGTGGTGTCGTCGAAGGCTTTGAGTCCACCTGTCAGCTCCTCATTCAATAGGTTCCAGTCTACTGTCAGACCTGTTAAATGTATCTTACGTTCATAGAAGTCGCTTTGAATTCCAGTTGTTTATGTTATTTTCAGTTACTCGAATAGTAGTCGAGTGTGTTCTCTTTGTATTCAGAACCAACATGTTGTAAATACGTTTTAAATTCCTGAGTTAAATTCTTGGTTCTTGTTTATGTTATTTGTTGAGAAATCTGGATGGACAATTAGTGGTCCACGGTTTGTTTGTGGGAATCTGGTTAAAAGTGTTCTCTTCTTGTAAGTTTTTGGGTTGTTCAGTTTTCAGGGAAAATTATGTCAAATTTTTTGTAAAATTTCTCAAAATTAGTTAATCGATGGGTCCTTTCAATAAATCTCCTTAAACGAGTTGATAAAATCCCATTTGGGATTTGTTTGTGACTCAACATGCAACGCATTGGATCTGTTTACGCGTTTATACATGTATGCAGCTTAACATATTGATGATCATGTCTACTGTTGGGTTGCTAACAAACAGCAACATGTCTCTTTCCTCTGTATAAATCAGATTTATTAATCAACTCTAACTAAATTGGGGGGTCCAATCCTCAATCTGCTTTAATAATAGTTAGCCTGTTTTTAACAGCAAAGCTAACTCATTTCTGGTAGGAGTGGGTAGGACTCTAGAATTTGAACTGTTTCTTGGAAGCTTGTTAAATGACTCCCCGCCCTCCTTGGTATATATTCCTAAAAGTGAAAAAATAAAAGCCAAACGTATAAAACTAGAGCATTTTCTTTATTCCACCCTTGGATCCCTTGGTATATATTCCTAAAAGTGAAAAAATAAAAGTCAAACATATAAAACTAGAGCATTTTCTTTATTCCACCCTTGGATCCCTTGGTATATATTCCTAAAAGTGAAAAAATAAAAGCCAAACATATAAAACTAGAGCATTTTCTTTATTCCACCTTTGGATCATCTTAATAATTTTTATGATTTATTCTTTGAATATTAGATCAACATTTTAAAAAAAATCTTTAAGTTTTATGTTATTCATAGTGACGATTTTGAGTTAAAGATTTTTTGCGTGCATAAAACTTGTGCTATATATTATACGTGATTATTTTTCTTCCCATGCCATAAGATGCATTGTATTACGATAACAAGAGAATTTAAGGGAAGTGATATTGGGACTCCCTTACTTTTTCAAAGCTATTAATTGGACTCTCTTCTGAAATTTAATTAATTTTAAGATAATAATATCTCCATTCTTTCTCTTTTACCCTTCTTATCTTTCTCTTTTTCTTTCTTAATTTCTCAATTACTTAATTTTAGACGTTATAAAATTAGAGAGTAATTGCGTCCTTACTTTTTTCTTTCTTTGTATGGTACTATTTTGCAATGAATATTGTGTATAAAAAGAAAAATATGAGCAATATTCACAAGATTTATTTTAAAAAGTTATAGAAAATGTATAGAAGCTAGGGAAATGCACACCACAGCAACCAGGCAAAAAAAAAACAATTATATTGCGTTTAATTGATTTGTATAATTGATTTGTTTTTTCAAAGAGTAATCGAGAAATTAAGAAAGGGAAAGAAAAAAAATAAGGAAGGGGTATACGAGGAATAGCAAAAATTCTATTATATGAAAAATAATAAAATTCAAAAGTGAATATCATTAGTAATTTTGAGAGAAAAGAGGATCCCAATATCAATATCAGCTCCCGAATTTAATTAGGTGAGAGTTGATTGGACATAAACTAATTAAGGGAGACTATGAAATTTAATCACAAGGAACAACATGGAAGAGTCTAAGAGTGAAGACAAATGAGAACAAAGTCATGATTCATGAACAAGCAAAACTATTTATTGAAAACTTAGCCAATTGAATTTAAATACATTAAGAATTTAACAACCTTAATACGTAGATACATGCATTTTAGTATTTTACACTACAAAAAAACAGAGAGGAGCTACTTTGAAGAATCTGTTTACAGTTGACTTGAGCTTACAAAGATGCTATGAGAGCGGGCTGTTATATTACCTACGTGGTAACGGTAACCGTCAGGCGAGGACCGACACTAAACCGCAAGATCAGTAACTGCATCAGTAATAGTAACTAACAGTAACACCTTACCTGCGGTGAGAGGTCGTTTACTACTTTGGGGAGAGAGCAAGAGAACAGAACAGAGCATCTGATCTGATCACAAAGTCCTGTTAAATCCGTGGGACCCACCTATATTGCCATTCCAAAGGAGTGGGGTCACAATATAGCAAGACCCAGCTGGGCTCTTCTTCTCTCTCTGCTCTCTCCTTTTATGTCATATTTCTACCACCAATCCTTGCCCTTTGAAATGTTCTCGTCTCTCAAGATCTGATTTTTTTTCTTCTTTCTTTCTTTCTTTTCTTTTCCCTTTACAAAGGGACATCATTATTAGCCGGTTGCTTCGTGACTTCTTCAACTCTTCTTGAATTGGAGGAGATCTTTTCGTTGGTTGGAGCAAAAAGAGAAGAGGAAGGAGGGCCATTTTGAGATCTGCTCATACCACTTTGTTCAAAGGTCAGTTCTTTGGAGACCCCAATTCATTTTTCACTTACTCATGGTGGCTGTAAAATGTTGGGTTTTTATTGTAATTGTTCTACTGGTTGAATCGGGTTGCTAATTTTGTCCTAAAGTATGAAACTTTGACATCTGGCTGCTGTGTCATCTGGATTTGGAAGCTACCCAGTTGCTTGTTGGAGTTAATAGTTTTCCATCTTGATTGATTTGCTGAGAGAGTTTAGGACAACGTAAGAGTTGTGTTGCTTGTGAATTAAGTAGGACATTTCTCTGAAATGGCAAATGTTATGGCTTTTCAGATTCTAGACTGATCTGCATTTATCTTTTCATGGAGTGTCATAAATTGTGCAATCTATAGAAAGGATGAAATTTAGGAAATTTTCTCTCTTTATGCTTGTTCCCCAGATTTTGTTTTTATCAGATTAATTTGATCATTAAAATAGTTTATTTTTAGGGATTTTGAAGTAAAATTTGTCAGAATCTCTCCTTTTCCATTAATTTGCCAGTGATTTCTGAATATGAGATTGGTTTTTGTTTTTAAAGGGTGCACTGGGGAATGATAAGGAGATGGGGAGGAAAGGAAATTGGTTTTCTTCAGTAAAGAAAGCTCTGAGTCCAGAGTCGAAAGAGAAGAAAGAACAGGTATGTAGATGTCCCAATTCCGCTAGCAGTTGGTTTTACTTTTTGTTTTTCCTTTTAAGGGGTTTCTGATAATTGTTGCAACTGATTTTCCAGAGATCAGATAAGTCAAAAAAGAAATGGTTCGGGAAGACAAAACAGCCACAATACGAGTCTACCTCTTTCGCACCACCACCCGCATTGCCTCTTCTTCATCCACAAGAAGAGGTGAAGTTAACCAATGTGGTGAATGAGCAGCAAAGTCATGCTTACCCTGTTGCAGTCACCGCTTCTGCAGCAGTTGAACCCGAGGTTCTTGCGCCTCCTGCAGCTCCTCCGGCTCAACCTGCTCCAGAGGTTGTCAGATTCCCAACAGTTACTCAATATGCTGGAAAGTCAAGGGAGGAAGTGGCAGCAATCAAGATTCAAACAGCATTTCGAGGATACCTGGTATATACTATTTGAAAATATATTATTTGATGTGTTGACATCTTTCAGGCCCAGACTAGTGTTTATCAATTTTATCTAAATTTTATCTTGATTGCAGCATATTTCATAAATTTGATGAGTATTTCACTGTTTTTAACTTTTCAGGCGAGAAGGGCATTGAGGGCATTAAGAGGGCTGGTTAGGCTGAAAACATTAATAGAGGGATCTGTTGTAAAACGGCAAGCTACAAATACCCTCAAATGCATGCAAACTCTATCTCGTGTGCAAGCTCAAATACGTTCCAGGAGGATCAGAATGTTGGAGGAGAACCAGGCTCTGCAAAGGCAACTCCTACTAAAACATGCAAAAGAGACTTTGCAGGTATACTTTATGATTCTTAATGTTTCACAATTTGTATAGGTTTGTCCACTAACGGAGTAGGTTGCACATTCAAAATGATATCTGTAACAATTTAAACCCTTTTAGCTGTGGTTTGAAGAGACATTCTGGTCCTTGGTTTGAATAGATTCAATTCCCAAAAATTCTTCTGTAAGTTACTCTAGCTGCTGGCAAATGCAAGTATGGTTCTTGTGCTGCTGACTCAGCATTATTTAAGGAGGCCCATATTCATATCTATATAGAGATAACTTTTCATTGGAGAACCTCATTTAGCTTTTAACTCGTTATGAACGTGTGTTACAGCTTGGTGATGAATGGGATGATAGCATACAGTCAAAGGAGCAAGTTGAAGCAAACCTATTAAGCAAGCATGAAGCAGCAATGAGAAGGGAAAGAGCACTGGCTTATGCCTTCTCTCATCAGGTAATCTTGATCCCTTAATGTCACATAACATATGAACTTAGGGAAGAGATGGATATCTTATTGCATCTCTACTGTTGAGTTATGAAGTAGTGATGAAAGGACACTCAAAGTTTCAAATATTAAGTCAGAGGTTTTCGGTTGGTATAAGTTTGGCTCCCACTGAAAGCCTAAAACTTTATTTGCAATTTACAAACCCACTTTCAAATCTGCAACTTTAGGACCATTTTTCCTTTACCTTATGTCCTTTTGTTTTTCTTGTTATAATTGCAAATTAGGTTGCAGTTTCACTATCACATTAGTTTCCAGAGTTGGAATTAAACAACTTTGTAACAACCTTGACAACTCTTTTAGTGTAAGCATTATTAGATGAGATGAAGCGTTCACAAGTATAGCGAGTGAACAATGTATAGGTCCATGGGGAACAGTTAGGCAAATGAGTTCGAAGAACAATTTGGTTTCCAATTTCATATATTATTTTTCTGCGTGATTGAATTGTACAACCCTGTAATTGAAAGGATATACTTTTGAGACCTATTGACTTATAGATGCCTAATACTGACACCGATTTAGTGCATGCATCGTTTAGTGACATGAAGGGTTCAAAATTACAGCTAAGTGAGCTATATAAGGCAGTTAGAGCCACATTTTAGGCCATCAGTTCGGAAGAATAACTAGGCTTCTTTTTGTAAAATATCTCAATTATTGTGGGTATCCTTATTACATTACTAGGCCACTGATATTATTTAAGATTACCTGAACTTGAATGTAGCTCATTCTGGCTCTAACCCTGGTTTACTACACAGAAAAATGGGAAGAATTCTACGAAATCTGTAAACCCAATGTTCATGGATCCAAGCAATCCCACCTGGGGTTGGAGCTGGTTGGAACGGTGGATGGCTGCTCGGCCATGGGAGAATCGTGGCATGACAGATAAAGACATCCACGACGACCGCTCATCTGTAAAGAGTGTAATTAGCCGCAGTATTTCCCCAGGAGAGATTAACAAGTCCTATGCTCGATACCTCCTCAATTCGGATAAGCAATCGCCTACAGCCAGTGAAAAGCCAAGTCACCCTGGATTTCGGTCACCTTCAACTCCGTCAAGGCCAGGTTCTACAAAGGTGGCTCGAAGGCTAAAGCCATCACCAAGCCCTAGGGGTAGTGTTCATTCCCCGGATGATGATGGAAAGAGTGTGGCAAGCATGCAGTCAGTTCAGTTTAGGAGGCACAGCATTGCTGGCTCATCAGTGAGGGATGACGAAAGCATAGATGGCTCTCCATCACTTCCAAGTTACATGGTACCAACTAAATCTGCAAGAGCCAAGTCGAGGTTGCAAAGTCCAGCAGAGAAGAATGGGATCACAGAGAAGGATAACGAGTCTGTTAAGAAACGACTCTCCTACCCAGCCTCACCGGCGAGACCAATTAGGCGGCATTCTGGTCCACCAAAAGTGGATACTACTTTAATTACTACAGAAAGCAAAGTGAGCAGTGTTGAAGTTGGAAGTTGATTATATCTAGCAGAAGGACACCAAAAGAAAAAGCTGTTTCGTGAACTCTTGGTGAGTTCATGAATGTGAAAGAAATAAAGGTTACTTATTCCTTTAATTTATTGATCCTCAGAAATTGGTGTGGGTTAAAATTGGTTGCTGGGATTTTCATACTGCTGCAGGCTATGATTGTTTCTTTTATTGGCTCATATTTGTTTATTTATATTTTCTGTAATACAACACCATCTGTTACCAGGGTCCTTGCAATTGTGATACATGTCATAGATACTGTAGTCTTTGCTGATGTTACTTGATTACTCGACTCGGTGAATTACGTATGTATTTAATCTAGTTCATGAGTTATTGTTTATTTGTTGTTGGGTGCTATTTACATTGTCCCACATTATTTATTTAACGGAACTATAAATTCAGAACGCAATCTGTTTATTCTTAAAAAAAAAAAAAAATTTAATCTGTTTCTAACAGATTTATAACCAGGTAGGTAATCAAACAAATGAACATTACATGGCCTTGTTCTTGAATGACCTTAGAAAGCGATAATATCAAATCATGTAGGTACTCAGATTCTTGGCGTGGAAGTCATTCCTCACTGGGTCATTCACAAAGCTCTTAGGGATCTTGGTTTCACGACTGCCCTATTTCTGAACACCACATCCCATCTCCTTGATACCCCAATACGCTGTAATCTGTATTCTCTAGCTCTAAGTACCTCTGCAGCAGCCAAAAGTGCTTGTGCATCTGTTTCATCCTTATAATAATCATCATCATCAAAACTAGCTTCATCACATTGTCTCACCTCGTGGGCTTTCGGCTCCTCGTGGAGTTTCATCTTCTTGGTTAGCAGTTCTTCCTGTGTGTCCTGCCGTCCCTTTCTGGAATTTAAAGTTGTATGAGATGCAATGTCTCTTGATGAGACCCGACTTCCACTTTGTTGATTGCCACCCTTAGCCGGTTTCCAAGTGAGTCGACCTTCTCCGCCTGTCATGTCTTTGAGAAATACAACTTGAGCCGATCGAGAGAAGCTAACTAGCTATCGTTAGTTACACACTACTGAAGGGTTCTTCAGTTGATTAGATTTGGTTTATGGCATCAGAACAAATCTCTATATAGAGGAGATATGTAGAGTAGAGACTAGAGAGTAGAGTAAAACATATCCTTTCCCGAACAGGAAAGGATAATGAAGTTCTTGTCCATGTATACCTTGGTGAAACCATCTTATTTGATGCGGCACAAGCGCACATTATTTCCAAAATTTTCAATCTTCATCATGCCTTGTCCATCTTAGTCCATTTGGTCACAGGTGCTTGATGTGTACTTGAAAAAAATATTATTTTCATGATAACTTGTTCGATAATTTGTAATAACACTATAAACTCAAACGGACAGAACTTGAGTGTAAATTCAACTAGATGGCAAGCTCCAAACTACTCATACTTATACAAGTTTTAGTTTATAATTTTATAATCGAAATCACTCCCATTCATTTTTGGGTGAGTTGATGTTCAACCCATGGTTATAATATAGGTAGTCTCGATTAAAAAATTACAAATTAAAATTTATATAGATGGAAGTAGTTTAAACCTTGACACCCAATTGAGTTTAGACCCAAATTTTGTCAAACCCGTGACTCTCTTTTTGCAAGTAATAATATCTGGTTATTTTGGGTTTTGAAAAACACTTAAATTTCTAGTTTTATGCAGCAATTTTTATTTTTATTTTTTTTGTTTTGTTTTGTAAAATAGGTCATAATATATTTTTAATATAATAAAATCAAGAGTGAATTTAGTGTCATCTGTGATACTAAATTTTGAAATTTCAAAATTATCCTCAATAGTAAAAGAAAAAAATTAAAACAGAAAAAAAAAATCTAGAAAAGCAAAACTAGGTTTTTGCTAGTATTTTTTAATTCGGAAAATAGAAAGCGAATTTTTCCAACAGGACCTAGTAATTCTTTGTTTTCTTTTCCAAGCAGAGAGGCTTTGCTTCCTTCGGGTTCTCGAGTCGGCGGGGGCTTTTGTATAGAGTTCAACCTTTTCTCTTCTCTACCTGAACTACAAAACCAACTCCATCTTTAGTTTTGTCTCCCCCCATAGGATAATATACATACCTTCTTCATAAATCATAAACCCTAGCGTGGCTGACGAACTTGTTTCTTCGACCTCTGAAGAAGAAGTGCGAAAATGGTGAGTTCTCTCTTATGAAGTCTCCATCTTTCTCATGTTTTTCGCTTTCAATTCTCCAATCTCTGTTACCCCCAATCTGAATTCTCCGATATGCAAATGGGTTAATCGGAAAACAGCTAGAGGGTTCTGGATGAAACAACCCATCTTTGTTTTTCGATAAAAATTGGAGCTTGTGATAATGTTAAATTTGATGAATTTCATATGCAGTTGATGAACTATTGTTTCCATTCAGGCATTCATGTTTGAACATCTTGTGCAAATTTGAATTTGAGTGCTTTTTGTTGCTGCAATAATAGAAACTTATACAAGAAATATTTGTATTAGGCAACGGCCTTGTTTGGAGTAGCTGCGGCTGCGTGTGCTACTAGATATGGCATTCGAGCTTGGCAAGCATTCAAGGCAAGACCCCCGAGTCTGCGTAAATTTTATGAAGGTGGTTTTCAACCTACCATGACCCGGAGGGAAGCAGCTCAAATACTTGGAGTCAGGTATATCGTGAAGCATTTTGTCTAGAGTAGGAATCTCTAGTGTTGAAGGAGAATGTGTTTTGGTATAAATGATAGAATATTATGCAAATAACTTGTATGTGCTTGACATAAATGTTCCATTTCTATTTTGCAAGTATGGGTCTGTATTGAGTTGCCTAGTTTCTCAAATCACTTGCACTTCTGCACCCTTGCGGAAATGTCTAGGATGCAATAGGTTTACGTTTTAAACTTCAACTTCGATAGTCTGACCCTACTTATGTTTAGTTGGATTGGTAGAATAACTAGGGTCAGCTCATTGTTGGGTTTAAGTCTAGATAGTCAAGGGTTCCAGCTGGCCATGGATTGTTGCTCTTTTTTGGTCATTTACTCTCGCCGGTCCTCTCACCTTGTTCAGCGTGTTCTTAGTATCACACAGCTTAGCCTTAACCACAAGCCTGTCACCCTAGGTTGCACTGAAATGGATACGGATACGATACGACACAATACTCCGAAACAGCAAAATCAAAAAAATCAAAGGATATGATACGAGAAGGATACGGAAATTAAATAATACATTAAAATTCAAATATAGTTAAAAAACAAACAAACAAGAAGCATGCAATTAGAGTTTATGTTATAGCAGCAGCTTCATCTAGAGATATTTAGGCATTTTTCAAATCAACTTCTTCATTGTGTATATCTTCATCCTCATCAACGTCAAAGAGCATTGCTTCCAAGTAGGGCTCATCAAGGGAAAGTTGGGCAATCTCAAGTATCCCAACGTTAGAATTAGGGTGCGAAGTCGCGACCAGAGGAGAGAGCCAGAGAGATGAAGATGGTGTGGTGTTGTATTAGGATTAGGTTTTCAATTTTCTAATTTTTCTCATTTACTGATTTTTATATCTGTAAATTGACAACTTTACCCCAAGTGTCCTGAGAAATTACAGATTGACGTATCCATTTTTAGATACGTACGTATCCAATAGGTATCAGAATTCGGATACCGTTTCACATCGTATCCACGCGTATGTACCAGTATCGGTATTCGATAGGCGATACCACCCCTTGGAGCCGTTTCTGTGCTTCTTAGCTGTTGCCATATATAACTGGCATAGCTTGTGCTAGAAATCCTAAAATAGAGTTTCATCGTACTAACTGGCTGTGCTACAGTGCTAGAGCTCTTCTCTGCGACCCTAATTAATCTGAGTTTGTAAATGTAAACCAAGTTCAGCACATATTTTACTGCTTTTTGTAAGAAATAATAGAACACAATAGACAGGATCTAATGACTACTCACAACTGTTAATGAGAAAGGACACTTAATAGGTGCTGATACCATACTTCTTTGAGCTCAGCTTGTGAAGTAGATGAACCCAAAGTCTTGTCTTAAGCTTGTGAGCTCATCACCATTATGAACTCAAAAATCTTAGCTGGTATATATTTGTTCCTGAATAGCTTCCTCAGTTAAAGCAAGTCCTTGAGCTTCCATTCTGATACCAAGTACAAGCTGCTGGTTTCTGTATAAAAACTTATTACATTTGTTCTCTTTCGCAGGGAGAGTGTCCCCATAGCCAAGGTCAGGGAAGCACATAGGAGGGTGATGGTCGCTAATCATCCAGACGCAGGTGGTAGCCATTACCTTGCATCTAAAATCAATGAAGCCAAAGAAACCTTGCTTGGCAAAACCAAGGGAAGCAGTTCTCCATTCTGATGGTTCCGTCTTGTGCTAATGCTCAATAAAATTCTGGCAAAGGTTTAACATGAGAACTTTGGGAGTATCATTGCTGTTCCAGCTGACACATGATGGTGTATAGAAGCAAAATCATATTATGAGGATCTTTGTACTCCTACTTTCATTCAATTAGCTGGAATAAGTTAAGGGTTCCATAAGTTAATTGTACTATCGTTGAAGCTTCCAGCTTTTATACCAATGAGATTATTTTTGCTTGACACGTGTGGTTAATGATAGGCTGGTTAATTTTTTTTTGAGACGGCGATCAATTTTATACTCATTCAGGAGAATGTTATAGGAATATAGAACTTCACAGGATTAATCGACTCGACAATGAGAAGTCCTATAATATGCTTATATTATATAACAATTGAAACACAAAATAATCAGACTAACAAATCAGAGTAGTACAAGTAACTATTAAAATTTAAGATGTACCACTCTTTAGTTAGTTTGGCATTGTCCCTACATGGCTGTTGGAACCATTGAGTTCCCTTTTTGCACTATCTCTCCTGTCGATGAAGCTTCATTCCTTATCTTAGCAGGGAAGTACCAATTAGCAAATGTCAATTGCTGACGAGTTGTAATGTCCTTTCAGGGCCGCGGTCCTCTGGCAACCTCCTTCTGCCTTTTCTGAGCTCTTTCCTGGAGCGCCTCGACAGTGTCACTGTCTCAACTATCCATCACCTCCTCCTGATAATCACCAGCATCTCCTCCCGGTCCCATCTTCACTGATATTTCATCTTTGAGCCTCCACATCTACTCCTCCCTCTGTTGGCCTTCAGCCTCTAGCTCAACCTCCAGCAGAGCACACTGGATATGACAACCTCTCACCAAATGATCATAGGTGCCACACTCCATGCAATAGTCTTTCAGCGACAGATATTCCACCTTACATTCCAACCAAGCCGTAATACTAACGGGGCACCCTCAAATGAGTAACCAAATCCCTAAGAAGATCCACTTCCACAAAGAGTCGAATCTCCGACTCTTCATCCAAGCAGACCTTGTCATAGTCCACATATGTACCTAGGTGATTACCTAGGGTTGCACACCAGCTCATGGTCGATTGCTCATCATGCAAGTCATCATTGGTGACCTCAATTTTTGCCCAAACCCTACCAATAACTACTAGGACCGCCAAATCCACAAGCTGAAATTCATCGAATTCCTCGACAACAGTAGTGACATCCTCAAAGGACTAGGGGCCACAGTGCACATCCCTTCTTAATGCACCTGAACTTGGCTAGAAACCAATCTAAAGTCTCCCTCTGAATGGATATCACACTCATTCCCTTGACGCCACGCCATAGACGAATCATCAAAAACTTGAGAGCGTTAGCCCGTTCATCCAAGAGGATGGTCAGGGAGAAGACTCTCAATACCGCAAAGCCATAGTCTTCATGCTTTGCCCTAATTGAGATATCAAAAGAGTGAGGGGGAGAGTGTCGCAAGTCTGAAGCCATTGAAACCAACAAACAATTTAACAAACGAAAGAGAACAAGAAAGAGAGATAAAGAGAAGAGGAGATACCCAAACTTGATAGGGAAATCCAGAGCAAGATGGGAAACATATCACAATCGAGAAGAAAACCTAGTCGGCTAGGGTTTAGTCGTGGGAAAGAAAACTCTCGAGACCCACCTAATCTCCGTATTACTAATACGTTATAAGAGAAGAGTCCGAAATGATATGACAAGTTAGTTAATGAGCACAAAACATGTGGAGATGAGTAAATGACAGGTTATAAACCCGGAGTAATTCATATTTGTGACATATGTATCCTCAGAAGAGCTATGGTTTTTTGTTTCTTTGGCCACAAAAGCTCGAAGCTTGGCCTGTCAAACTGTTTGATACAAAAAGATCATGTAAATTGTGGATTCGTGGCATCATTTCTTCCAACTGTCAAAAGTACGAGGCCTCCAAAAACTTTTGGAACTCATTTCTGATGCTCCACTGAGAACGGGAGCAACCTGTGGTATATACATCAGAACTCTTAACCTGAGAACTAATATAGCAGATACAATGTGTCACTTTGTGGAAAACTCGGCTTCGAAATTGCCTTCCAATGGAATTGCACTAACATCACTATCCACTTCTTCCTTAACTGGACCTTGAGGGCTTCCAAAAAGAGTAGTAAAAATCTGTCTATGGCATTTGTCACAGAAATACAAGCAGGAGAAGTGGCCTTCATTGGGGAGCTTATGAACATAAGCTCCAGGTAAAACCCGAGAAATGTAGTCGGTCACTGATGGTGGGATTATCTGATCATCCATTCCCTGTCCAGCATTAATAATTTAGAACATATCATTCAAAAGAATTCAAGCCTCAAGTATGGAATGAAATAATAATATGAGTGGCTGACAATGAAATTTAAGACGTTTTTATATGCATTGAAAAGTGAAAACTTACCAAAGTAGACCCCCGGACAAGTATACTGTACATGCATAGTTTAGAAGAATATAAATTTCTACAGGGTTTTATAAGCAAGTGTACTAAAATTGTACTAGAAACAATAGATCACTGAACAGCAAATATATATATTATATATATAATGGGGGAAATGTTTAATTAGGCACAAACCTGCCATATGTGTATCTGGCCTAGAAATCCAGTCAGTTCGCACTCTGCCTCACTGTAGATGGACCTGAGCCAAGTTAGAAGTCCTCTTTGTTGACATTTTTTCTGCACCTGAAGATCTTCCAGACTAAAGCCCCACTTGGATACTTGTAGCACAGCTTCCTCTATAAAGGGTTTTGTACTGCCCTGCCGGATTGATTCCTCTACATCCCTTTGCATATGCTCTTCAACTTTTGGCTCTTCAAAAAGAGTTTTATCCTGCACATGAAGTTTATGATAGTTGGTAAGTCGTAACTTGGTTTCATGTGCAATCAACTGAACATTCACAAATGCCATCTGTGAGTAATGTCCCGAAAAAGGTGAGACAGATGACATAAGAAAAGGCAATCTGATCCCACAAAATTATTGTACATGTAATCATCATGCATTACCAAAAGAGGAGAAAACTCAGTAATTGAACTGGTACAGTTTCCTTCCTCTCACCACTTTAATAAAGAAGGAAAAGTGTTCTAGTTATTCATTTGCAAGTAATAAAATTTCATGTGACAGTGAACTTACCTTCTCCCCGAGTGAGAGAGACAACCACTTATCAATTCTGTCATGCTTTCCTGATAGGAAGCTCCGCTGGTAATAAGAGGATAGAAACTTGGGAAACGTACGAGCCAAGAAGTACATGGTTTTCCTTCTAAGAACCCATGGTTCCCAAGTTCTTTTCATTTCTTCCTTGGTCATGCCAGGTTCATAGGGATTAATTATTGGGGCCACCATAGCTGCACCTGCAAGTTCACTAAAATATTATTACACAAGAGGTACGGTAATAAGAAGAGAGATTAGAATGTTAGGGTGATCACTAATCAATAGTTGAGCATAAAATAAGGTCTGGATCTCTATAGGTTGATGATAAAATAAGAAAGTGTTGGCATGAACAAAGCAGTAATTAAACTACTATCTAAAGTTTAAAGAATATAAGCAATAGTTTATACCTGCAACTTTGTCAGGAATGTATCTGAGAGCAGCCCAAGCATGCATGGCTCCACTTGAGTGGCCCAACACCCAGAACTTGTCTTCAATACCAATAGCATTGGCCAACCACAGGATATCCAACGCAGATGAGTTAAGATTCCTGCTGGGATGCGAATCACTTTCCCCAAAACCAGGAAGATCATATGTGACCAAGCGGATCCCGAACTCTTCGAGCAATGATATCTTAACTCCCGGCATACCTTCAAAAAAGAGGGAGAGTTTTGGAACAAAGTAAATAAGTTAACTTCCTATCATTCTTATGAGCAAAGAATATTCCCAATATCACTACCATCTCAAACTATACATAGGTATTCGTTATTTAATTACCTGAAAGTCGGGATGAAAGAAACGAATGAGGAGCAATCAGTGAAATCCGAGAGGATTTAGCTGTGACACCTTTCTCGCAGTAAGCCAATCGCCTTCCATCTGGAAGTAGTACATGACTAGCAGTGGGAGGATGCATTTGCACTCTCTTCACTTGTCTAACCAAGCTTTCATGTTCTGTATTAATACTTATTGCTGCACACATTTTCGCAATATATCACGAACCACAACTAAATCACTTTGGAAGAACAATGCATATCATCGCGAAATTCTAGCCATTTCTCATGAACGTCTTTTGATTGGAAAAGATATAAAAAGCTGAAACAAGTATATAAAAAACTGTTGAAGAGATCTATAATAAGATATTCCCTGTTCTTAAAACACTGTCCTAAAACTATTGACATTAACAGACTACCACCAGATTCATGCCGCAAGCTGTGCACAAGACACGACTAATGAGGATATGGGAAACACAAGCACAGTGCATTCAGAAATTTACAAGACTTCTGTGGCTAGGCAGCATAGTGCAATGCACTATTTTGGCATATCCTGGATCACCACAGGGTTTATCACTTTCTTCTAGTGTATCACAGCCATATTGCATTGAGCCAACTGAGAGAAGCAAGTTGCAACCTTTGGAGTAGCAGCTCATATAGGCATAGGAAAAGGAACAATACAAGTCAGTTTCTCATCCAAATTATAACTTTCTGGTCTCTCGCATATGTTTTAAACCAATAAATAGTACATTGAATGGTGCTTCGTTTAGACCCTGACTGACCAACCAACTAAACCAGTTGTCTGTCTGCCTACACTGGGTGTTTCTGGATATCAAATCAAATCACACTCCAGCTACTTTAAGCATCCAAATAGTACTCACTACACTATCACTCTAACTCAAAAAACAGTTCAACAATTATGCCAAACAGACTCCAGCTCAACAACAACATCGGAGTTGACTGTTTGGTTAGTATACCGAACATCAAAAGAAGCTGGATATATCAAACTACGACAGTGGCAGATCTATGTATTTATTGCCCATGTCTATGTTTCGATTCTCCATATGGGCTTTTTGAAGCTGCTTTACAGTTTCCATCATCTTTTTTCTTCTTCTCTTCTACTTTACTTCATGACCATCATTTTCTTTCTTCTTCTCTTCTACTTTACTTCCTGACCTGCTTTTCAAGTTCCTATCTATGTATGTTATTCTCCTATTCCTTCTTCACGTTCCAGTGCTTTACTATGTTCTTCACCTCTTCTTCTATATTTTAAAACCTTTTCATTGTTGTTGTTTGTTTTATAACTCAAAATTTCTTCTATAATTGTACAACGTTTATGTATTCATATGATAACTTGATCTCTAGAAAGCTTCTCAATGGATAAAAAAGATCTTGTATAGGTTATGAAAGCATTATCAACAACAAAAGAAAAAAATTGGGTAAAGTTAGCTCCCCCAAGATCTTAATCCTGGATCCACCCCTGAACTACGACAACTATGCAGATCACATGTTGGGATAAGTTAAGATAATTCCGAAAATATAAACCACCACATGATTCAGATGATGAGTAATAATATATTGAACACAACAATAAACAGTCCATCAATAATGAACACTAAAAAATGTCACACAAGTAGCAGAGCAGAAACAGTATTGTACCTGTAAATGCGAGAAGGGACACGAAGAGAATCACCGGCCACGCATGCGCCGGATCCCGATCCTCTGGCAGAAACTCATTCAAGTATCTCAACTTGGCCGAAGCTTTGGAACAAGGCTTCTCAAGCTTCCTTACAATGTAGGAGTCCTCAGTCAAAAAGCTCTGCTGCACAATGTCCTTACATCCTCTCCCCAAATCAACCACTATCTCCCCCCACGCCATCGCAAAACCCTTCACCTGATCCTTCAAGCTCTCCGACTCCTCCGCCGCCGCCGGCGTCGAGATTCTGATAGGATCCCCCAGTAGAGTCGCCAGCTCATCCCGGAACGAGTTCGATCCTCCTCCTCCTCCCGCCTCCGCCATTTTCTCTCTCACTGTCCAAAACGCAGTCGTTTCGGTAGTGAAGAAGAAGAAGATGAAGCTTCAATTGAGTATCACCACTAACCACAATTGCTACATATATAAGAAAGTAAAAACAGACTTTTCAAGCGTGACAATGAAGCGAGTTAGTTTAATCCAGATTTTTATTTTTATTTTTCTAAATTAACCGACCATTATTCGAAAACGAATAAAAAAAAGCCAAAAGCACCTGCGCTCAGCTTTGTTTAAAACTCTCACTTTCCGACGCTGAAACCGTTGGTTCTGATCTGAGTCGTATACGTATCATTTAGCTTTTCTTTTACCGGAATTGACTGTGATCTGAAACCTTTTAGAGCTCAGTGTCCACCATTGATGGTCCTTCTGTGACTATCAGAGCTCTCTCTCTCTCTTTTATATATACGGGAAAGCGATGGAGGTAATCTAGGTGCATTGACGGTTCGGATGTATCCACGTCATCCCCCTCTTTGGCGACCGGTTCGGCCGGCGTGTCGTCAGATTTTGCCGGTTCAGTGTCGTACGGCGGTCGCATGGCGCATGGGAATGTTCTTTTTCTGTTTTTAATTAATTCTCCGTGATAAGGTGTATTTAATTTACGTTGAGGAGTAAGTAACTGTTACAACATCCACCGTCCGTTTAGTCACAGTTTCTCACGTATGGTTAAAACGGACGGCCATTAGTTGCTCAGAGGATTCAAGAAAGATTGGACGGTGAAAATGCAATTCTCGAAGCAGAGCGGCAGAGATCCCCAATTGCCTTTTGATATTTTTTCTTCTCTGTGGTCCAGGCGTCCAGCCGTCAGTGGTAAAATCGTAAATACTTGTACAAACCAGTGGCAGTTATTAAACAGCCCTAACTGCTTCTCCCAACTTAATCTAAACGCTGCGTTTCGATCACCGTTCGTCTTCTTGTTCGCGCGCCGCTCAAGTTTCTGGTTTTTCTGAAGAAGCAGAAGGAGGCTGAATCGGACCGTAACTTCCATGGCTGACGTGGCTAAGGATCAACGGCAACGGACTTTGCAGGCATTGGAGCGAAGGTTCGAGTCTGCTAAAGTCGAACTTGATTTACACCAAACCAAGAACACTAAGAGATTCAGAACCGACGAAGCTGCAAAGAAACCTAATTCTTCAGCTGTTGATTCTTCACTGAAATTAACCACAACTCCTTTTAAGAAAGGTAAATTTTGTTGTTGCTTTTCACCGCAAGTATGAGCTTTACTGTAGTTAATTCAGTTGATTTAGATTCATCTCGTGGCTTGTTGATAGGGAATTTCACCTTTGCTGGATATGTTAATTCACAAGGTACTGTTTTAATTTCGAGTATATGAGATTTATTCTGATTTGAGTTTATGTGATTGGTTGTTTAAATTTGCTTACTTGAAATTGTGTGAAGATATTGACGAGAGTGGTCCAACGTATGCAAAGCTCTCTCAAGAAATACATGAGAAACTAGTCACAGCCAGTGATGAGGTACTTGCTTATTTGCTTTGTTATATTGTGAATTGGAGTGAAAAGTAGTAGTTTTGTTGACTTGTGGTGCTCATTGTTTTGCCTTTTGCGCAAAAACGCAGGTCTCTGGTGGAAAAGAAAGTAGAGTTGATAGTGTATTGCACGAGCTTCTTCAGAGCGGGGACTCTGCTCAGAAATATATGCAAGGATCTAGAAGCAAGAAGATTGACAATTGGATGCTCCTCGATAATTATGTGCAAGGTCGTGGCGGATTTATGAACCGTGCCAGGGGAGTAGTGCATAAGAATTCAAAGAGGTCTAGAAAGCGTATGTCAATGAAGCAGCAAAAGAAGAACGGATTGCTTGAATTGCCTCCAGAATTCTGTAGGTGAGTTTAATACTTTTCATACATTCTGCTATTTATGGTGTGGTTTTGCTTCTTTCAAGAAACTAAATGAATCGTGGATAGCTTTTGCAGAATCAAACCCTTGAGTAGTTGAGTAGGACTCTTTTTCTTTCTAATTTAGAATGGTATATCCTGTGATCCTAGCTTTTTTATGCTTCTTTTAATTGATTTTTTGACATTGTGTTTGGATACAGCTATGATAAATTTAAGCCAATGCACGAGATGTGGAAAGACTATATTGCACAACTTCTTAAAACAACTGGGTAAGAAACTAAGACTGTCTTCTTTACCTTTTATGCTTAATTCTTTCTCTCTCATTGCCTATATTTCAGGGGAAGATTTGTTTGGCAAGTTTTTGATGTATGAGGATTGAGGATAGAACCCTAATTTTATAAAATCTTGTAGGAAAACACAGCTGGCTCAATCTCTTCTTACTGCAGATCTACATGGTGCAATACTTTCAGGTAAGAAATCGACACTGTGATCCGTCTAGTTTCGGGAAGTATACATAGAGAATTTTAAATTAAATCCTATTGATTAGCTTTTTATATTGGTCTTAAATGAATGGCATGGGTCATTGAAAGGCCATTGTTATCTCAACAATCTGAACTGATTAGGCAGTGGTTGGCATTCTCAGTGTGTTGATACTCACTGCAATTTACTGTCCTTTGTATATTCTGGTAGTTGCTGACTGTAAAGTAACTTCCTACACTGGTGTGAGTGGTATCATGATTCGTGAAACAGCAGAAACATTTGGCATAATTACACAAGACGATAAATTTCGAGGTAATTCTTCTACTGATTCAAATCTAGAAAGTAGTCTAGCTATATACAGTGAAACTCTTGTCCATAACTCAGTAAGGAAGTAAAACATTCCCTTGTGTATGTTGGAAAGCGAGCTATGTTCATATTGCCTTGTGACCCTTTGAAATATGTTATGTATCTGTATTTGTTTACATCTGTCAAAACGAAAGCGCTGCTGGAATGAATGATCACTGGCAGCTGCTGTTGTGAATATTATTGAAGCTTATAGGTTTTATTTTCTTCTCATTTTGGGGCTATATGCAGTGGTGCCAAAGAAGTTTTCTGTTTTTATATTTCAAGTGGATTGCTGGAAGATTACCTTGCATGGGGACAAACTCACTTCAAGAAGCTTGGGTTCGTGATCTTGAATCATTTCAACTCGGGTGATCTTCTCTTCATATTGCTGACAGGAATTGGTCTTGCTAGAGCTTGCTGGGTATCATTTGACATGCATTGATATTATTGTCTCAGTAGAATCAGGAATAATTAAATTCATCATGTAAAGTAGGCAATTGGTAATATGAGAAAAGAATATAAAAGTCTGACTATTAGGTTGTGATTAGATTTTTGAATGTGGTCAATCAACGTCTCAGCCGCATGGGCCCTTCTACAATCAACCTTCTGAAGTAGCTCATTCAAGATTGCAACCATGAGTCTATGATACATTGCAAAATGATCTTCCTTTGAAGAAAATAACATTGTTTCTAATCTGAGCTCAGTTGAAGTAAGCTAAACGGAGCTGTTTAGCTCAGTGAATGACTAGCCTACAAGCAGCTGCGAGGGCTTCAGCTTTTACAAGTAAAAATAGTTCTGCTTGCAACATGATGCCTGACCTCTCATAGGTGTCAGCTTGATATGCAGATATCAATCATTGCTGTCTGCACAATACAAAATGAGAGAAACTATAGGGCTGCTGTTTAAGATATAGTTTAGGTAATGCAGCCTCCGAAGCTAGTAATCTGTTTGCTATTTGTTGAGCGGTCCTGTAAATCCGTCATTTCAGAGAAGGTTATTAAAACAATTTCATTTCAATATTAATGATCACTCTACTGTGTTAAGTTTTGTGATACAGTGTTTCAGATAAAATATAGTGGGAAAATTATTGGAATGATGACTCATTTGTTACGTTTGACACTTTAGTCATCCATTTTTCAAAATATTACTTTGGTCACTCAATTTTACTTTCATGTATCACTTTGGTCACTCCGTCAGTTTTATACATCAAATTTTTGATATATGAGTAACATAGTGACTAAAGTGATATATAGACAATTAGTTCAGTGCTTAAAGTGAAGTTTATTTTAAACACAGTGAAAAGTGATAGATAGACAATTAGTTTTGTGACTAAAGTGATGTTTTGAAAATTAGAGTGACTAAAATGTTGAACGTGATAAATATAGAGTAAATGTTTGGATAATTTTCCTAAATACAGTAGACTACCAACTGCAAGGTAATTATTGCATATAAATTTGTTTTCTTCCTTATTAGAAAGGCTTTTCTGCCTTGTATATGATCAAGAAGCATGGAAGAACAGCCTTCGAGTTCGAAACCAAGAGCTCCCTTAAATCACCAGTCCATGGCTCCATGCCATCACCGAATCAAACTCACCCCCTTCATTTTCCACGATCCCGTTTGCATGAAAATAAGCTACTGGACCTGCAATCAATACTCACCTTCTGATGCGCCCTCAAACTGATGTCGAAAAATGACATCGTCGAATTATCATCCCCGAAAAACTCCGATGCTAGCATTCTGCACACTTGGCAGCATTTTCGTTGACAAATGCTGGTTTCCCCATTGATGCCTAGAGAACAACTGTGGTGCCATGGAACTGCAAGAGCTCATTTCCATCAACCACCAACTGCTCCGTCTGTTTTGAAATCCTACACTTTTTATAGGATGATATCACTTCTTGTCTATACTCTTCGGAAGCTGCAAGTACATTCTTGCCATGATTCACCCGAAACACCTTCTCAATTAATTCTAAGGCCTACTTCACTGTTCCATCCTGATCTCATAATATCCTCCGCAATGCCAACTGATGGATGGTCTTTCCCAACAAGTTCTGAAATCGCCTTGACGGGTTTCTTCTTCTTCCTGGGTTTTGAAGAGGAAGACGTTGTTCTTGCATGATGAGGATGATGAGGAAGATTCTTCTTCTTCAGTCGTGTGGTTTGGAGTCTTTGAGTTTGTTCTCTTGTGGGGAGATTGGCGTGGGCTTGACCGCTTGAAGCATTTTATGGTGGAACTTGGGTGGCAAACCAAAGCTGCCAGAGAAGCTGCTATTAGGCACCTTTCAACGCAGGAGATGACAACGGTCGGGTAGGAGTCTAGTTTTGGGTAACCGAACTCGAACCCGAAATCAACTAGTCTAACCAAATTCGAAAAAATTTAGTTCCGGTTTTCACTAAATTCGAGTCCGTCGGATATATAATACCTGAATCCGGCCCGATTACTCGAATAAAAAAGAAATAAAATAGAAATATATATATACTATTCAATATAAAATATATAAAAAAATACAAAAAATACAAAAAAACCGATATAAATTATAAAATATAACAAATTTCATTTTAAAAAAATAGGCGGGTCGGGTTCGGTAGATACATATCCGTACCGACCTGAATCCGCTACCATTCAAATTAGATTCGGGTCAGTAAATACTCGATATCCGTTATTTACCATAAAATCAAGTTCGGTCGGATTCGGATCAGATGGGTACCCGCGAATTCGGGTTATTTTGTCATCCCTATTTCAACGCACCATGGCTGATGACTTTCTTTGGTATCGGTGAGGGAGATCGAGAAATAAGAAACTGAGAATCTAAACCGAGAAACACATGAAATTGGTTTTAGAGTGAACTTAAACACCTTGTACAACATTTCTAATCTCCGGCGGTGCAGAGGGTGTGCTCTGTCTCCATCCAATAAATAGTCGTTTCGTGGTGTACGTTCTTGAAAATATGACATCACCGCCCTCAAGTCCCTTCTCTCAAACGCAACCACTTCAGTCCTTCAAAAAGGTAGTGTCTTGGGCAGTATTCCTTTGTCTACATTTTATCTTTTCTCTCCTTCCTCCCTCTCTCCTTCATTTAACCAAGCTCATCTAATTCGTTTTGATTTCACAGAAGCCTGCAAATCTTATAGAAAGCTTTCATCTTTCTAAAAGGTATAGTCTTAAATTGGGCAGTATTCCCTTATGCTACTCTCTACATTTTGTCTTTTGACTGTACTTCAAGAAAAATCGTATATTAGAGTGGGTGTTGTTTCCAAATTTTTAAGCTTTTAAGTCTTTCATTTACTTGAAAAATATATATTTTCTATTCTTCTGTTCGTATATTTGACAAAGTGGGTTCAGTTTCTAGGTTTTTAAGCTTGAAAGTGTTTCTATGTGCTGAAATTTACATTTTTCTGGTCTCGTCCTCAAACTTGAGAACTTGACCAGAATATCTGCCTGCGAGCGGAGAGAAATAGATCTTCGCAAACTTCTTCGGGATGATAATGCGGTTGCAATGCCGTACTTGAAAAGAGGCGAAGGAGGCAACCGCCTCAGGCACCAAAATTTTGAAGCCCAATTTTTATTTATTTATTTAGATATACATATTTTTATTTTAATAAAAAATATGCACTGCGAGAAGATAACATTTAAGTTACTTTGTGATGTCTTTGAGGAAAGGAGTTATGAGCTGAGAATTATTTTTCTTGCTTTTTTATTAGTATCCTTATGAATATGAGTTTTCTTTTTATGTATAGTGTTGGAAGATTGTAAATTTTTTTTATGTACTATGTCAAGTTTAGTTTATATGTACTTGAATATAGATTTCTATTTGGTTTGTGATTATAATTAGTTTTATTTTTCTGTGTACTATGTCGGAAAATTAGTTTATATTGGTTTGGATTATAAGTGTTTTATTATATGTTTTGTATTTGACTTGTGATTATTAAATCAAATATTTAATTTATTTCTTTTATGTATTATGTCAGAACATCTATTTAAATTGGTTTGGTTTAGGGTGCATCTATTCACACCTCAAAAATCGATATTTACACCTCCATTTTTTTTGAATTTTTATAATTCCATTTTTAACCCGTATTCAAAAAAGCTCTTCGCTTATATAGCTAGAATTTGGGTTCTTGAAATTTTTTGCACAAAATAAAACTAACTCTCTCTCTCTCTCTCTCTCTTTCTCTCTAATTCAATTTTTCTTGAAAATTTCAGGTTGGGTTTGATGACTAAAACCTAGAATAATTGTTTAGAAATTAGAGTTAGTTTGAATCAATCTTTGTGGAAGTTTTTTCTCCTAATTTTTCAAGTTGGGTGAATCAATTTTAGTTTCATAGTTGTAAGTCATTATCTAATTATTTTTGTTAAACTCATTGTTGTTATATGTTCTTCAACATGGATCATGACTATAAGATTCCAAATTATGTATCATAGTTTTGTGTTTCATTGGTTGGAGGTTTAGATTCGTGATTTACAATGAAAAAAAAATGGAGGTGGATGATGTGGTGGTGAGAAAAAAGAAGGATGAATGGTAGAATAGTAAGATTAGTAGTAAAATATTAGGAAGGAATTGTAAATAGTATTTTTGGAGGTGTGAATAGACGTATCTTTTGGTTTATATGTGATCAATTATAAGTTTGTATTTGACTTGAGATTAACAAATCAAACATATATAAATGTTGATATCATATGGTTTGAATTTGTTCTTGTAGATAAGTGAACAACACAAGACTAGGCTGGTTTAGATACATGCGTGACACAATTTTATACATTCGATTTTTTTTTCATAAAAAGAAATTATTTTTGATTCTTGCATCAGTTCTCAAATTCTCAAGTTCGGTCACATTGCATCTCATAATGGTGGTATCGGTTGAGGTTAAGATATTTTCAAACAAGAAAAGTTTCTCCTGGTTATTGTTGTTCATTTTTAGTGTGAAGAAAAGACACGAAAAGAGTAGAGAGGAGAGAACAGACGACTCTTAAAGAGAGTGGGGGTTCAAGAACTAAGAAGAGGAGATCGATGTTGATGATAGACGACTGCAATGAAATTTTGAAATGATTTGAAAATTGGGATAATGTTTTGCATTATGTAGAAATCAAAATCCGATGATCTTTATGTGCGTAGTAAATAAAAAGGTTTTGTACTTTGAACCTTTCAAGATAGGTCTTATAATGATAATATATGAGAGAATAAACAAATTAAGAGTAAAAATATACAAATGGGCTTAACAAATTTCTAAAGAAAAGAGGCTTATAAACGGGTTTAAGTAACAGGTTAAATGGACATCCTGTTTCTACTGAATTACGCGCGGGACGTAATCTGGCAGAAGCAAGTATGAGCACTCGTTCTCCTTCGTCCGAATGCTCGGGCTGTTCGGATGGTCGGGCGCTTCCTCTCCTTTCGGGTCTTCGGGTGCGCGTGCTCGGGTACGGCTGTTAGAAGAATACAACAATGAACAGACGGTCAGGGGGTCAAGGCGGGGTGACCCGCCTTCAACGCTCTGATGCCTAAGTCAGATGGTGTATTGGATATAACAGTCGTGCAAGTGCGTAGTGTAGTGGATGAGATTAGATTAATGTCGTTACCTGTAATAAATACCTTACATATATAGGTGGTTGAGCTTGGTGCTTGATGATGTTCTTTCGATGTGGGACTGGTGTACTTGCTGATGTGTGAACCGCCCATTCGGGTATGCGCCCCATGGGCGCGTGCACGCTCGGATGAGGTCGGTCTTGTGAGTAAAGTTGGAGCCTCCCTGGTGGTCTTTCGGACGGTCGGGTAGGTGTTGATTACCTGCTTAAGTGGATAAGTATATTAATCGAACAACTCATGCTATACAAACAAGTCCCCCAAGTCCCCAAGTCAAAGAGAACTTTCTTGACTGGGGAGTTGAAAAAGGGTTCGTGCGATTTACATGAGATACTTATCCGATTGAGCAGTGGTGCGTGGTCCTGTAACCCCCCCCCCCAAGTCCCCCAACTCTCCGGTCAAGGAAGGGCTCGCATGACGGAGTGGGGAACCCGAGTGTTCGAGCGTGTACCTGTTCGTGCGGTCGTGTACTTGTGGGCCCGGCGTCCAGACAAGACTTTCTATGTTGGAGCCGCGCGCCCGTGGAGTGTTTGCCTGGTAAAACAAAAATAGGGGCAATCATAGATATATAGTTTATGCAAATGTGTGAATGTATGGTATGATGCATGAATGTATGGTATGATGTGTGAATGTATGCGAATGTTTTTCGTAACACCAGCGTTGGGATGCCGTTGTGCACCGCGTACGTCAACGGGGATGTCGTCGCGTACGGTGTAGCATCAACGGTGGGATCAAGACCGCGACGTACAAGTAACGCGCACGGAGGGGACGGACCGCGTACCCGTGCCGTTCTTCGGATTAGCAAGCCCAGAGAGCGGGCAGACCGCATGCCTCTGTCAGGACAGCCGGCTTGCAATAGCGCCCGGGGAGGGCGTACCCTAGCCCGCGACACTTATTGGTCTCGGATCGCGCAAGGAGGGGACGGACCGCACGCCCCTGCCGTCCGAGTCAGCGAGTCGATCGTTAAAGTTGCGCTCACATGGAGGGGCAACACCCCACGCCCGTGCCGCCCATCGACTTAGCACACCCAGAGAGGAGTTGGCCCCATGCCTCAGTCATGACAGCCGGCTTGCGCTTCGATCGTGTAACGGTGTGCTCACGGAGAGGACGGACCCCACACCTGTGCCGCCCATCGGTCTCAGCGCGCGCAAAGAGGAGGCGGGCCCCATGCCTCTGCCGCCTGACCCGGCTTGCTTTCTAACGTTTACGTGTACGGAGAGGAAGAAACCCCATGCCCGTACGGCATAAGTTCTTCATTCGGCGCGCGTCTGAAAAGGGAACTCAGGCGTTCACCCTCTTTTCGGGGCGCCCGAATGGGGTTGTACTAACCTGATGGTATCGTGTGGGCGTATGGGCGTGTGGGAGTTACTTGCGCCAGCCCGGGGGGGGGGAGGCGTGACGTGACTTGCCTTGGGTGTGGTGATTCTGTCTGACGAAGTGTTCTGTGAGGTGACATTCCTTTTGACTTCTCCTTGGGAACCGTTGTGTAATAAATGCTAGCCGTCGTAATTAATGCCGGCGTGGTCTGGGCATTAAATGCTGATGTCGTCATGACTGATCGAAGGGCAGACGTCACGCGCGTGGGAGCGTGGGAGTGGTGCATGGGCGCCACGTGTCGAGCTGTTGGAGACCGTGCTAGGGTTTGAAATCGAGGCGGGAAGCTGAAGAGTTGGCGCGGTTACTTAGGAGGGCAAGTAAACCGCTCTGGGCCACGTGTCGTGATCCGACGGTGGACACGCGAAAATGGACGGCTGGCGTTCGTTCGCGTGTCCCGTCTGATCAGTATAAATAGGGCTCTGGTCTTCGTCTTCTTCATCACTCTCATACTTGCCGAAACTCTGCTGGAATCACTCTGCAATCTGCTCTCCGTTCTTCTTCGTTCGTGCTCTCTTGCCGGAATACGTGCTCGACGTGCAATCCTCAACTCATAAATTTCAACTTGGTGAGGCTCTCGTATTTTCTGTTTTGGTTCCGTTTGTTGTTTGTGTTGTGTTTTGCTTTTTCTGGGTTCTGAACTCAAGAACAGGGCGTGTTCTTGAGTGGGGTGGGATTGATCTGTTTTTGGGTAGTTTTTGTGTGTTTTTGGTGTTTCTGTCTGGGAAAATTTTTGGCTAAGTGTGGGTTTGCGCGTGCGTGCGTCTAGGGATGGAGCCAGTAGAGATATCAAGCGGGCAATCACGCGAGCGCATGTACATAGAGGGGGTGGGGTGGATTAGTTGTGGGTCGTGTACGAGCGTGTCGAGTACGTCGTCGTACGAGTCTGTGTTGAGTGTGACACCCCTTCGATGTATTCCTAATACCTCTCCCGTGGTGCAGTCAATGGATTCCAAGCAGGCGCGCGCCAACGCAGGATTGGAAAGCTCGTCGGGGTCGTCGGGCGGGTACTCGGGTGGTTCTGATCCGTGGGGTGAGCAGAGCGTACAGGGGGAAGACTCCGTTCCTCAGTTCGCGGAAGGTGGACCCGTTCACTGGGTGTTTCCCGATGGGTCGCCTGTTCAAGAGCCGGAGCGCGAGCCGTCCGTTTCGGAGATGGCCAGATGAGCGCGTAACTACCATATACCGAACTCGGTGCGTCTGCGGATGCCTGGCAAAGGTGACACGTTCACCCGCCCACCGCCTGGCCACGTCTGCCTGAGCGAGTTTCATCTCAAGGCCGGGATTAGGCTGCCACTGCATCCGTTCTTTCAATATATGCTGGCGCTGCTTAAGATCTTTCTCAGTCAATGCGGGCCCACGCTCACCCGCACGCTCGTAGCAATGTTCAACATCTTCCGGGTGAGCGGGATGGATCAGCCGACGCGGGCGGAGTTCCTCCATTTCTTCCGTCTTCGATACTCCACGCGCCAGAGGGACTCGGGGACCTTCACGGTGGAGCCCCGCGTGAAGTGGTGGTTGGTGGACCTGCCGAGCTCTTCAACCTCCTGGCGCACGATCAACTGCCTGGTGGGTGGTGATTGGGAGTTGGGCGCCTTCCCGCCCGAGTATGCCGCCAACGCCGACCAGATCGATCGAGTCCCTCAAGCCTTCCATCAACTTGATACGGACGAGTATCCGCTCACGCCCATCGAAGAGGCCAGGATTGCTCGCTTGAAGTTCGTGTTCGACCCGGCGCCCGAGTCAAGATATTTCTGGGCCGCATGCCACTGGGATCTTATCAAGCACACGCATCTCGCCAGACCGCCTGGTCTGTGGGTCTTTGTAGTTTGTTTGCTAGGAGTAGGAGTAGGTTTGTGACTAACTGTTTTCTGTTGCTGACCTTCCGTTTGTGTGCTTTGCAGTAAAAATGACGAAGTCCAAGGCCACAGACAAGGATGAAGTGCTCAAGCGCCGCCTGGTCGCACTGCGGGATACTGCCGCGAAGGTCCGCGAGGTGGCAGATGACGGGCGGGGTGGGCTTGTGTTGGGGGAGACCACTCAACCCAAGCTCCCCATTCCTCATGTTGCTGACTTCGCCCAGCCCATCCGGGCGGATGCCCCTCGCCCGCCCCCGGGTAATGCTGCTTGCTCCAAGGCGCATGCGCGGGCGGGTCGTGCTGAGCAGCACCGCGAGAAGCGGCAAGTGGACCGTGAGCAGCGCCAATCCGATCGGGATGATCTGCAGGATAGGTGGGAGACTTCTCGTACGCCCCAGTTATCGGCTCGTACTCCTGCCATGCCTCAATCATCCAGCTGTCCGCCAAGTCCCCCACGGGTGTCCAGGCAAGGGGGTACTGGTGAGCCTCCGTTGAAGCGGTCGAGGGCGGATAGTCCGTTTGGCTTCTGTGCACCGTTGACGGAGGCCATCGAGGCTGGTGTAAAGTCCGTCACTGGGCTGATACCGCAAGCGGCGGCTGCTGGTCCGGATGAGATGGACAGGGCGTACAACACCTGCACGGTGCTGCACTACAAGCTCTTCCAGGCGCGTGAGCGCTTTGCCAATGAACGGTACTCGAATGGGATGAAGGAGGAGATGCGCAAGCTCGCCGAAGCAAACAAGAGGCTCCTGCATGATCAGGCCAAGTTTGAGGAGCTGGCGGATCGCTTGCGACGTGAGGTCCAGGGGGCGATGGAGCGCGTCCGGGAGGTGACGGAGCGAGAGGCGCTACATAAGGCCGAGCGTGACACTGCTCTGGCGGCGCTGGAAGAGGCAAAGGCTGAGGCGGCCAACCGGGTGGCGGAGATGGAGTTCCGCCTGATGGAGGTTGAGCGCCAGGCGTGGACTGAGGAGCGCGTCCATCAGGCCCAAGCGGAGGCGGTTGCCGTTTTCAAGAATTCTTCGGAGTTCCGGGAGTTGGTGGCCGCTGAGGCCGATAGCCAGGTGGCTGAGTTCCAGGAGGTGGTATCACCCTTTCTGAACTTGGAGCGCTACAGCGCCTTCCTGGAGGAGCAGGCAGGTGGGGCTTCCGCCCAGCTGAATCGAGAGCCGGTGGTGGAGCAGGCTGAGGTGGTGGCGACTGAGGAAGTGGCGGGTGGAGCAGGTGGTGGACCAGTAGAGTAGCTTTTTTTTTTGTAATAGAGTAGTAACTTTTTGTAATCGGGCCTTCGTGCCTTTGATTCCTGCCAATTATCTTTTGTAATCGGGCGGATTAATGAAGTTTCTTTTCCTTCCGTTTATGTGTCTTGTCTTTTGATGATTTTTGTTTGGCATCTTTTGAGTAACTCACGCGAACGCGCACTTGCTTCTTTAAATGGAAATTTGACCAAGTATTACAGCTTTTCGAGTGGCCTATCCCCAGTCCCCCGAGTATTTGGGCGGGCGGGGTAAGGACAAATAAACGCAACAAAAAATTGTTACACTTAAAAAATGAAAGTACAACATAGCAAGTTTTAATGAAAGTACTTCCTCAAGTGTTGGATGTTCCACGGGTGTCGCAGTCGTTGACCCTGCATGTCCCTGAGGTAGAAAGTGCTGGCGCTTATCACCTCGTCCATGACGTACGGGCCTTCCCACAATGGGCGAAGCGCCTTCACCTTTTGTTGGATTGCTTTCATCACCCAGTCCCCCAGTTGGATTGGGCGAGCCCGTATACGCTGATTGTACAGTGGCGCGATCCTCTGTTTGTTCGCGGCATTGTGGAGGTGCGCCATGTCTCTTCGTTCCTCCAACAGATCGTTGTTGAGCCGCAGCCCCTCACTGTTCGTGCGTGGATCGTACCCTTCGATCCGTGGGCTCTGATGGGTAATCTCCAGGGGTAACACAGCTTCTGTCCTGAACGTCAAGCTGAACGGGGTTTCGCCTGTAGTTGCGTTGGCGGTCGTTCGGATGGACCACAGGATTTCTGGGATGAGCTCGGGCCAGCGCCCGTACCCCGCATCCTCGGGTTCGATGTCTTCAATTTTTCTCTTGATGCCAGACTTGATGATTTTGTTCGCTGCTTCCACCTGTCTATTCGTCTGGGGGTGCGCTGGCGATGCGAAAATGAGGTCCGTCCCTTGGCGCTTGCAGAAGGCTATCAGCCTGGGGTTGTTGAACTGTGGCCCGTTGTCTGTTACAATGCTGACCGGCGTCCCGTAGCGACAAAAGAGGAAACGCCAGAGGAAACGTTCCACCTTCTCCGTGGTGATTTTCGCCATGGGCTGGGCTTCAATGAACTTCGTGTGGTAGTCGATGATGACGATCAGATACCTGTACTGCCCCTTCGACTTTGGAAGCTCTCCGATCAGGTTCAGTCCCCATTGTGCGAATGGAACGGGCGACAGGAGGATGGATAATGGGACGGCGGGCATGTGGTGGTGGTGCGCGTGCAGCTGGCACTGGTGACACTTGTTCGTCAGCGCGGTGGCGTCCGCGTGGATGGTGGGCCACCAGAAGCCGGATCGAAGGGCCTTGTGTGCGATTAATCTGCCGCTCGCATGATGGCTGCACGTGCCCGAATGGATTTCCTTTAAGATCGAGTTGCCCTTCGTCGGAGTGACGCACTTGAGGCTTGCCCAAGTCCTCCCTTGTCGATACAGTGTCCCATCCCGCATGCTGAAGTTGGCCGCCCGTGCGACGATGGTTCTGGCCTCTCGCCTATCCTTTGGTAGTTCTCCCCTTGTCTTGTAGGCAATGAGCACGTCCATGTAACTCTGCTCGTGCGGTTCGATTGCCAGAACCCGCCCCGTTCCTGAGATGCTCGGTCGTCGCAGCACTTCGACGATGCGTTATCCTGGTCCTGTGTGCACGGGTGCTATGGCCAATCGGGCCAGCTTGTCCGCCTTCGCGTTGAACCCTCGGTGTATATGGTTGATGTTGACGTATTTGAATCCCGTGATCAGCGCCTTTACGTGCTTCAGATAGGCGATCATGGACTCCCCTTTCGCCTGGAATTCTCCTTCGACCTGGCTCACTACCAACTGCGAGTCACTGAATATGTTGAGGTCGGGCGCCTCCGAATTTTTGGCCAGTTGCAGGCCCGCAATGAGCGCCTCGTACTCGGCCTCGTTGTTGGTCGTCTTGAATTCGAACTTGAGGGCGTACTCCGGGTCTTCGGGTGCGCGTGCTCGGGTACGGCTGTTAGAAGAATACAACAATGAACAGACGGTCAGGGGGTCAAGACGGGGTGGCCCGCCTTCAACGCTCCGATGCCTAAGTCAGATGGTGTATTGGATATAACAGTCGTGCAAGTGCGTAGTGTAGTGGATGAGATTAGATTAATGTCGTTACCTATAATAAATACCTTACATATATAGGTGGTTGAGCTTGGTGCTTGATGATGTTCTTTCGATGTGGGACTGGTGTACTTGCTGATGTGTGAACCGCCCATTTGGGTATGCGCCCCACGGGCGCGTGCGCGCTCGGATGAGGTCGGTCTTGTGAGTAAAGTTGGAGCCTCCCTGGTGGTCTTTCGGACGGTCGGGTAGGTGTTGATTACCTGCTTAAGTGGATAAGTATATTAATCGGACAACTCATGCTATACAAACACATCCCATTATCTTATCAGATTGATCTGTTATAATTTGTTAACTTAACAGGTTATGTCCATTAAAGATCCGCTTGTCGAAACTTGTCCGTTTGTCAGGCCTTGGATTGAAACATACTTGTTATGATTTTTTTTTTTTGTAAATTGTGTTGGAATAATTTTCAACAATATAAACTAAAGAGAGCAAGATGTTTGTCTGTTGAAAATTTAACAGACAAGGCCAATGGAAAATTCAATGAATATAATTCTTAGTAAAGAGACATGTCCATTGAAAGGATGCAACTCTTAATGAATAAGCATGTCTATTAGAAAATAACCAGAAAGATGTAATCTTTCATGGATGAAAATATATAATCACTTCTATAAATAGGAGTGATTCTCTACAAATTCATATAATCAAAAACTTCATTTCTCTTCTCTCTGAGATTCTCTCAAGTTCTCCATCATTCTCTAGTTTTAAAATAAAAGATCTAGAAATTATTATTTTGCAGAAATAGTTTTTAATAACCTTGAGTCTTTTATAAAAACTCTGATCGTGTTAGATTGATCTTCATTAGTGCAAACTGATGATCAATAATAACAAGTTGCTATGCTTCATTGTATTCTAAAGGCTTATTTGATTATTCCCTTTGTACAATAAGTAGTGGGGCAAATAAAGTATAAAGGAAAGCGTAAACTATCACGTGTCTTTTAAGTCCTCCTCTTGTCATAACCCACAAACACAAAATATCCAACAATTGTTAGGCTTTATTTTCTATGGAAACTTTGAAGGAAAGTGAAAGCAATTTTCCTATAATGAAGCTTGATCGATTTGATAGACAATGTTTTCAAAATTGGTAAAAGAAGACTCACCTCATACTTACATACCTAAAGATAGTTTATATGCTAACAACACCAAGACTCGGAGAAAATGAAGATGAGATCTTATCCATGAAACAAATATGAGACAAATAGGATGAAGATGACGATGCATGTAAGTACTACATATACAATTCACTAAGTGATGAGTTAGTTCTCACTTCAAAGACAAGGAGACATCAAAGGAATTATGTGATGCATTAGATGAGCAATATATTTATACAAATCCCACAAATAAGGTCGATCTTTCTAATTTCTAAAATTTTCAAATATGAAATGGTAGATACAAGATCCGTCATTGAGCAATATCGTGAAATCATGAAAAAAAATGCATGTATGGTACCTGACCTCTTTCTGTCCTATAAATATGATACCCGATCTTTTAAAACTATCAAAGAGGTACCTAACCTTTCAAAACACTATCAATATGATATCACCGTCCTTTTTTTCGTCGATCCTCCGCTTGTTTGATGACGTATAATTTTTGTTTATACAAATTTTACTTGAAAATATTGTAATGACCTCTCTCTCTCTCTCTTTTCTCTCTTTCTTTTAATGCTAATTATTTTGTTATTCTGCCATATTTTTCCTTCAAAATAATGTCCGACCTGGTTATACTCCCTTCGGGTCACACCTACGACCGACCCAACATCCGACGCTGGCTCGACGCCGGCCACCGCACATGTCCACTTACCAAACTACCCTTACCGAACCACCCTTCTCTCATCTCCAACCACTCCCTCCGCAGCTTAATTTTCAATTATACCCCTTCAATTCCCAATTAAACAACCACCACACCAATAGCAGCAACATTAGCGCTACTCACAGCCACAACTTTCAATCACGACGGTGATGTCACCGGCGTCGACGATCAAATCCAAGCTCGCGTCGCTCAGCAGCCTCAACCGCCTTTCGAAGCGCGACGCGGCGTTCCGGTCCAAGATCACCGAGTTCGAAGCCGTCTCCGCCGTGCTGATGTGCATCGACTCTGATGAGCCGAGCTTACAGGAGAAGGCCCTGACCTTGCTGCTCAACGTTAGCCTCGATAGCGATGACAACAAGGTCGGCCAGGTGACAGAGTGCGCTGTTGCGAGAGTCGTGGCTGTGCTGCGGTCGCCAAGCCGTGGAGGCGGTGATGCTCGGTATCCAACCATCGATGTTCTTCTCTTCCTCCTTCGCCGACCAACTCGCCAACCTTCGATGAACAATAAATTTCAGACATCAGAGGAGGAATTGAGGTAATGAATTTGGTTTTAATTTGCTAGTATTGTGGTAACGAATTAAATTTGGAAGAAGAAGAAGAGGTCTGTAGCGCCCAAAGGTATATATTGTAATGAGAGATAGAGAAGAAAATGAGAAGGGAGGAACTGGGGAATGAATCCAAAGAAAAAGATTCCGATGGCCGGATTAGATTTATTTGTTGGTGATGACCGGTGACGTGTGAAAATGTATATGCCGACGAGGTTTGGTCGGGTAAGGGAGAATAAGTGGCCTTTTGATTTAAGAGTTTGAAATGACAATTGTATCTTTAAATTTAATGGAAATTGACGAAAAAAATAATGGAGGTATCACATTCATAGTATTTTGAAAGGTTAGTTTTTTTTTTGATAATTTTGAAAGGTCAGGTATCATATTTATAGGGCAGAAAGAGGTCAGGTATCATACACTGATTTTTTTCTGAAATTATTCATATACTTCACTTGCTCACTCAACATGATATGCATATAGATTCAATCACCAGTATTCCTGTTATTGCAGGTAAGCTTCCTCCATCATGAAAAGACTTCAAAAGAAATTTGAAAAGTAAGGTGGGAGACTTGACCATAGAACAATTGGGTCATCAACTTCAGTTCGAAGAGGAATATAGAATTACCTACAAGAGGTTGAATGATTTTCTTCATATAAGAAATGAGGATGAGGATGAGGATGATGATGATGAGAAAATCGATGATTTTTTTTCTATTAATACTAATTTGATTGTTAGTGGATCTGATCAATTCAAAAACAATCATATATGAAAATAGAAAAAGAAATATTCGGTGGAATAAAGATCATTCAAGTCAAATTTCAAACAAAAAGAAAATTAATTACTTCTACAACAAGAAACGTGGTCATATAATGAAATATTGTCGTATTCTCAAGAACTATCAAATGAGTTTTAACTTCAAGGAGAAGATAGTGACAATAGTATCTAAAATGGTTAATGCACTACGGGAAGACAATAAAGTTCATACATGAAGTTTACAAACGTTTCGGTGACTAAGAATGATACATTGATATGTATTATGATAGATATTTTTATACTAAATGTAACATATACTTTAATATATTTATCTTTAATTTTACATCTTCATTTATTACATTTGTTTGGTTTGATCGTCAGTGTGTTTCCTATTTCAATTTAGAGAATGCATGTTATCTCTTAATTAAATGACCAGTCAAAATGAATATGCTGATTTTAAATGCATCTAGATTATAATTTATGTTAGTGCATGTTCATATCGAGTTCAAATTTGTATGTACGGCTTATATACACATGAATGATATGATTTTATACATATGCACTTCATTGAACCATCTTTTATGCATTGTGATAAATTAGAAATTTAAATGTAAATTTAAGTTGGAATTTAATAATATTCCAACTAACTAGTTTTATGAATATCAAAAAATGCAAGCTTGATAAAAAGCTACTTGAACTTAAGTTCATTGCATGATATTCATTTATAAACGAGCATCTATAATTTGTGGATTATGAAATATTCAAGTTAAATAATGAGTATTTATATAATCTAAAAGATATGAGTTTGACAAAATACTAGTTAATGTCAAAAGAAAATTAATCCAAATATCATAAAAATAGACGGATCCTAAAAATTAATCAAAGGCTTCTTACTAGCTAGGCATATAGTAGTAAGAAGAATATACCAATTTGAGACATAACTATCTAAGACAATTTAAAATGGAGGGGTGGACCGTTGAATATTAAAAGTTATAAATAATAACTTTGATAACTAATTAGAAAAATGACTTGCATATTTTAAATTTTAAAGATTTGATGGGTGATACGTACATAAAATCAAATGGGATGGAGAAATCCAAACTTTTAATCACCAATGATAGAAACTCAACTTAACGCTTGAAAGATCTTATCCTTGAGTTCAATGAGCAAAGTACATCATATGTAGTGATTGCAAGCACTTAAGTAAATTAACAAACATATAATTTTATTATATGTTTATATCCATCTTGATCTAATTGGTCGCAAGTTCAAAGTAAAGTTACTAAGCCATCTTGATTTAACTTTGATGTGTTCTCACTAAGGTAAGCTTCAAGTCCACAAGGCACCTTAGTTTATACATTACATTCTCTGAGAATTTACTCAACGATTTTTCAAAACGTTTTCAAAATAAAATTTTGTATTAAAAGTATTTTATATTTTAAAAAATGGTGGAGGATCGTTAGAATAATTTCAACAATATAAAATAAAGAGAGTAAGAGGTTTGTCTGTTGGAAATTTAACAGACAAGTCTAATAGAAACTCAAAGGGATACATTTCTTAGTAAAGAGACATGTCCATTGGAAGGATGCAACTCTTAATGAATAAGCATGTCAATTAGAAAATAACTAGAATGCATCTTTCATGGGAGAAAAAACATAATCACTTCTATAAATAAGAGTGATTCTCTGCAGATTCATATAACCAAAAATTTTATTTCTCTTTTCTCTGAGATTCTCTCAAGTTCTCCATCTTTCTTTAGTTTTAAAATAGAAAATCTAGAAACTATTATTCTGCATAAATAGTTACTATTATTCTGCATAAATAGTTACTATTATTCTGCATAAATAGTTTCTAGTAACTTTGAGTCTCTTAAAAAATATTTGATCGAGTGTTAGGTTGATTTTCGTTAGTGCAAACCGATGATCAACAGTAGCAAGTTGTTAGCCTTCATTGTATCATAAATACTGATTTAATTATTCCATTTTGTACACTAAGTAGTGAGACAAATAAAATTTAAAAGAAAAATTTTTCTTCTTTTTCCATAACTCACAAAAATAAAATATCCAACAAATCGATCTATTAATAATGAAAATTGTACTCTTCCATCTACCCCTTCTAACCGGTCTCAACTTTCCTAGACTTCTTGGAGTGTTCAAGTTTGGAATAATGTGACGTTAATTACTTGGGCTTAAAACTAGAGCAAATTACAAATAAGTTCATTTTCACACTTTTTATACCAAATAAAGCCACCCACAAATTTATCTCAAATAAAATCACTTTCTTTATGAAAAAGACATAATTAACTTAAACAATTACTACCCTCCCACTCTTTCAAAGCTTTCTACCTCTCTTTCTCTTCTACACATAACTAGCATTTGCCATGTCACTGTTTCACCTATTGGCTCTTGCCTATCAAGTTACTGATGCTGGCGAACAAACTGCTGACTGCCTTTTAATTTAGAAAGGTTATCCTCCTGACGAACAATTTCATTTACAGTAGATACTATCTATGTTATGTAAACATACTACTACTAAGGAATGAATGTACTACTTATATAATATCATACAACTCCTTTCTTTCCACCTTCTTGGCGGTCATCCACCTCTCAGGAGAGTTTCATGGGGTTTTATGAACGAATAAGAGACAAATTGAAAGACTGGTAGTGGAAAACCATAGCTTATTTATTCCAACATGATTACAGACTAGATCTAGAGCCTTACTCTCTGGTAGACAGCTATAAGCTATTTAGCCACTTATAGTAGTAGACATACTTACTTGAAAATAGAGAAGCTGAACAGTTTGCTTCCACTCTATCTCTAGACTCACTCTCTCTACTCAGGCAATTCTACTTCTCAGATAAATCTCTTCTATTCTGAATTTCGATTCCTAGAACTAAGACTCAAGGCTCCTTTTATAGGGAGCGGACTCCAAAATGGAATTGAAACACAAAAATAATAGTAGTTCCCCTAAGGAAAGTGACCCCATGCTGATCAGATTTTTGCTTTCCTCTATTGTCTTCTTTTGGGAAACTGATTCCTTCATGATAAGAGATATTCCCCACTTAAGAAAAAGACAATACGAACTTATCTGTCTTTACAGATCATCGTATGTTTCCGATTTTTTCTCAAGATATGGTTTCTCAAATTCAATTCTTTTTCTTGTTCCATTCTCTTCCACGTTGGTATCAACATACATCTTATAGCGCATTTCTTTCTCGATCATTTCAAGCCATTGGGCACATGTAACGCTGGAATCTATCTTTTTTCTCTTAAGGGCAACAAATAGATCACTGATTACGACCTCTGGGTGGTCATAGGCAATGACAATTATTTTTTCTCTGGATGCAAGAAAAGTAATCTCTTGGTCTTCTTCGAATATTTTCTTGGCATATTCTAATGTCATTGCTTTCATCCCTGGAATACTAGAATTTGGAGCTCAATTATGTCCAACACAAGCTGGTTCTAGATACTGTCCTTGAATGATCCTGACATAGTGGTATGGAGAAATATATTCGGTTTCTCCATTGGAATTCTACACCCATTCTGGGGGTGTAGATCTGAACTTGAGTCTAAGAATGGAGTTGGAATTTCTTACATTCTTGACTGTATTACAGATGATAGCAGACAGTCCCTTTAGATCATCATTTATTTTTCTCCACAGATTATGCTCTTGTGGATGTTCACTTTGAACATTCACCACATATCTTCTTAGGAATGATCTTGGAATTATGAAAAGCGTATCATGGAGAATTGATCTGGGAGAATGTCTTCCAACGGTGTTATGAAATTTGAACTATTCTATCTCTTCAATGCTTGAATTGGTACTTTTGCACTTTCAGGGGTTATGATGTACATCACAGCAGGTTCATTAACAACACTTAGTTGTTTTTTCTTTTGGCTCAGTTCTTTAGTTAAGGCATTCATGGCCTCTTCCATAAGGCTTTTGTCTTGCTCCTAGAAGGCAAACATTAAATTATCTTGCAAAATCTTCTGGTGAAAAGCTAGACCTGGTTTAGTTTGAAAAACTGAATTCGAGAAGGTTGATAATTGAATATATTTACAAACTTGGTATTCAGTTGATAATTGAAAGACCTGGTTTCGCTAGACCTGGTATTCAGTTGATAATTGAATATATTTACAAACTTTGTAGGAAAAATATTTCTTTTTGGCAAACCAGTAGCCCTTAACGGTCTTGGTGAGCCTTTATCGTCTGTCATTTGAGACGGGCCAACCAATCTTTTCCCCTAGAATTGGTCAGTTAAGGCTGGTCTTTTAGAACACAGTAAAAAACTCTTAAGAACCTTTTCGATAGACTCTTCTTGTTGTTCAAGTTCTTTTCCTAGCTTTTTGCTCCTGGGCTTCCGACCTTCGTTGTCTTTTCCATTCATTCGGAACATTGCCATTTCTCTTGTTAAAGCATCTGGAAGATAATTTCTGTGACCTGCAATTAACATCATAATCATATTGGTTAAGAAATAATTGTCAATTTTCTAATCTTTCTCTATCAGCTGCTTTATCAAGTTTGAAATTCTTGAAATTTTTTACTCGATCTGGCTATAATAACATGAAACTTTTCACTATTAAATTATTTGAGTTATATTGATTTATTTATTATGTCGACGTGGTTACATAATAGGATTGTTTTGAAATTAATTTAGAATTTTCTAATTTAAAAGAATTAGTTAATTAAATGTGATATAGAATTCTAAGCCCATGGAGTAATTGAGCTAGGCTCAATCATCTTCTCACTTCTCACGTGAACCCACCGTAGAAGATGATAGAAGAGCATTATTTAAAATTAGCTGAGAGAGAGCTCAAGCATTTTGGGAAGGGAGCTGATAATTGGACTCCCTTTTTTGCTCTCAACTACTACTTGCACTCCCTTCTGTATTTACAATAATTTTGGTTAACTAAATTCTTTCACTTCCGCTTTTACCCCCATTATAATTCTTTTCTCTTCTCTTCCCTTTATTTACTTCTTCTTTTTTCTTTTCTCTTACCCTAATTTAACAACCCCAATTCTATTTACAGACTTTGTTATTCAACTTTCTCACTTTCTCACTCTCTAGCACACAAAAACCCAGTCGCTCTAGATTTTCATTAGCCATATGGAAGAGGACTCGCCTCTTGAGTCTGAATTGCAAACAATCATAGATATGGTACACAGTGGTGATATGGAAGAACTATTGGAGTTTGGCCAACTACTCAATTCTATGGAGGACAACAATTCTGGTGAGTGTTAAACCCTTCTTAATTTTTATGTGTTGAATTACTTGAATCGTAATATTATAACAGTGTATCCATTTGTGTTCTACTATTGACTTTGGCTTGAAGGTGTATTTCACATTGTGACTAGTTAAACACATTTAGGCTTAACACTGTATATTGTCTAGTCGTGACATAACCATAGATCAATTATCAATGAATGAATGGTGCATATCAATACCACTGGTATAGTTTTAACTCTTTTCTTTTTACTTCTTGGCGTTTCTGGACTTGGAATTGAATACCCTAGTTGCATCATTTTGAGTATTTAAGGCTAAGCTGGGGTGGTTGTTATCTACTTCATATTCATCTCGTAGCTATATAGGTTTCTTGCATATAAGATTACTAGTTTAATGGGTTTCTTGTGTTAGTGTGCAGAAGAGAACATGTTGTAATGGGTAGCTTTCAATGTCAAAGTAAATTTTAGTTTTATATAGCTTAGTAGCTATGGATAAAGGAATTCACATGAATACGTTCTATATAGCTTCTGTAGTCAATATAGGTTAGAGTATATATGGTTTATTGTCACATGAATAAAGGAATACACAAAGACTTTACTTAGACTCTAATATGTGCTTCAATTGATATATACATTATGAATTCACAAATGCATTGGCTTTGAATGATTTATGATGTTCTACATATTTTCTTATGGTTTTGCCGTTCTAATAATATGGTTTATAGTTTAATTTTATTTTGGTTCCTTATTATGTCTTTATGGTTCAAGAAATCAAACAAACATTAGTGCATCCGACACATTTCATTCCTTGGCTAATGAAAGTTTTGAAAGCCAAGAAGATCTTCTTAGTGTAGTTCGGAATACAGCTTTTAGGCAGGGATATGCAACTGTCATAAGAAGGTCTAAAGTCGATAAGGTTGTTGTCATTCATTGTGATAGAGGTGGTAATTATCCTGAAAGTAAAATTCTAGCGAAAGAAAGGAAAAGGAGTTCAGCTTCTTGCTTAATAAATTGTCCATTTGAGATTCATGGGAAAAAAAAAGATATATGGAGGATTGTGGAAGGTAGAAATATATAATTTGTCTCATAACCATGAACCTTCAACTGATATGTCTAGACATCCATCTTGTCGAAGATTTTCAAAAGAAAAGGTATTGTTACTTGAAGAGATGAACAAGGTCGGCATACAACCACGCCAAACATTGTCTTCTTTGAGGCAAAGTAATCTTGATCTCTTAGCAATTTCTCGGACTATATATAACAAGATATCCAAGATTAAAAAAGATAGTCTAGAAGGGCGTGCAATTGTTCAAGCATTATTGGAAGAGCTTGGTGAAGCTGGTTTTCTTTGTGACATGAAGTATGATCAAGAAGGTCATTTGACTCATCTGTTTTTGCTCATCCCAAGTCCATTGAATTAACGAAGAGCTACCTCTATGTCTTCATAATGGATTGTACTTATAAGACTAATAATTACAAGATGCTATTACTAGATATCATTGGAGTCTCAAGTATTAATACATTATTTTACTCTTGCTTTGTCTTCTTGAAAAAAGAGGAAGAAGAAGATTATGTTTGGGATCTAACAATGTTCAGTAAACTATTGGAGGTTGATCAATATCCATTGGCAGTCATAACAGATAGGGATTCGGCATTGACGAATGCCGTAAATTAAATTTTTCCAAGCACTCCTACTCTTTTGCGCTTGTGGCATATTGAGAAAAACATCTTGACTCACTTCAAAGAAGAAGTTGATTGGGTAGCTTTTATATCTTCTTTGGCAGATTTAATCAACTCTCCAGATGAATCATTTTTTGACAAAGCTTGGAGTAATTTTGAGGCCAAGTATAAGGATATGCAATTTTGTTTGAAATATATTAGAGGCACCTGGATGCCTTTGAAAAAAAAATTGTGAAAGCATGGATGGGGGAAGTTAGGCACTTTGGCAATCTTGTTACCTCAAGAGATGAAGGTGCACATGCTACATTGAAGAAGTATCTTCAAACTTCAACCAGAGGTCTGCGTGAGGTGAGAGACAAAATATGTCTTGCTATTGACAACCAATTTCAAGAAATTAAAAATCAACTTTCAAGTGAAAAAGTGCATGTCTCTCGACATCTTTACATTCCCTTCTTCAAAGAGTTTATTAATCATGTGTCTTTCTTTGCATTGTTCGAGTTATCTAAGCAATATGAATTGACAATTTTCAGTAGTTACTCATCCCAATGTAAAGGTCATTTTTGTAAAACAATGGGTCTCCATTTGTGCACATGGTTCGGATGATGAAAGATAAAGTACTGCCACTACATGAGATACATGATCAGTGGAGGATCGATGGGAAGTTGTTTGGTAATGTCAATCATACAAGATTAAATAATCATGATGCCATAGATGGTCTTCCTGTTGAGTTTAAGAAGAACTATGATAAGCTGCCTCTTATGCAAAAAGAAGCTACAAAAAGACAACTATCCAAACTTCTTGGTACATCACTTCCTTTAATTTTGGAACCAATTGTTCAACCTCATAAATGTCATCCATTAGGTTCAAATAAAAGCAAGCATGTCAACTATACAATGCGTGATCCTTTGCTCTTTGAAATAGTTGAGAAGCAAATTCAAAAAAGAGATGCTAGAAGTGGTGGATAAACTACTATGATTAACATATAAGGAAATTATAGTAGCTTAAATTTCACTTCCATTTCATTTTTTCTAACTACACTTTCTTCAATTCTTTAGCTTATGTGTTATAATAGATTAAGAGTTATTTTTCTCTTGCAAACTTGAATACTCACACATTCTCTATTTTAAAGCAGGTTAGAAGTAAAATGTCAAGGCTTGGTGCTAGAGCAAAAGCAAGAGGAGAGCCAAACAAGATAGATTTTGTGTCCAAACTCCAAACTGTAGTCCTTGGTTTTATTTTTGTTTATCATATTGTGAAGATATTATTATGATCTCTATCATGACAAAGGATTGGCGTTGATGGACATGAGACATATCGTATTTCAATTCTTAGTTGTTTATTTGTGGTGTTAATGTTAACGTGTCTATTGTTTCAAATCTTGTAAATTTTAGCTGGAGTATGGTATTAAAGCTACTGTAGCATGTTGAAGTATTGCTTTAGTTTGTGGTTTATGTTGAAAATTTGTAGAAATTGATGAGCACTACAAGAAAATTGCACTTAGACCACGGAATTGTAAATGTTCCATGGTCCAAGTGGCACTTGGACGACGAAGAATTCTTCGCGGTCCAAGTAACACTTGGACGACGGAGACGTATATCTTCGTCGTCCAAGTGTCATTTGGACCGAGGAGAATACTCCGTTGTCCTTGTAATCACTTAGACGATGGAGAATTGCCAAATCCGTCCTCTAAGTGTCAACTTAGACAACGGACCAACGCCTCTGTTGTCTAAGTGAAGCATTATATAAGGTCCATACCGAACTTTCTTCCTCTCCGCTCACTCGTCTCTCAACTGATCATGATCTCTTCCTATCTTGATCAGCGCCTCACGCGTGCATGCAATTCAAACGTCGTAGCTAGCTACCTAGAGAGCACTATATATATCTTCGGCTCCGACCATCGATTAATTCGCCATATATCGAAGAAGGCTAGGTACGTACATAGTTAATTTTCCAACACCATTAACGTAGGTTTATATATATAATTAATTGTACGTTTGATTGATTGCATTGTTAATTAATTAGTACGTCTAATATATATTTATATATAATATATTAAATTAGGAAATTGATGTTAATTATAGACCTGTAGTCCGTATATATGTATGGATGTTTAAAAATTTGGTTAATATTTAGTTAAAACGTACGTACATACATGTTAGACATATTAAAGTAATTGATATAGAGTACGTACGTACGTATGTACAACTATAATTAATAAAGTTAGTTGAATGTAATTATTGAAGATAATGAATTAATAATTTCTTTTAATTAAGGTAGTTGAAAATTTGTGTATATATAATAGTTTAATTAATAATTACTCGAAAATTTGTATATATATATAGAATTAATAGTTAATTGACTAATATGTAATAATTAATTAATTATAAAATTTTGTAGAAGTATGGACAAGAGTTGAATGAAGTTGCGGAATAGATGTGATGTCCGGTATATGGATGAAATTAGTGAATTAGTGAATTTTGCGATAGAACATGGTCAGGGAAAGAAGCGTTTCAGGTATCCGTGCAAAAAATGTCTTAATTGTCAGTATGTGGAGGTTAATGTTATGGTGCAACACCTGTACGAAAATGGTATGATGTAGAGTTACACTTCATGGAGCGAGCATGGTGAAGCAGTAGACTTCAGCTCAGCAGACTTCAGCTCAGGGTACAGTTACCAGGGTGCCTCATCTAGCGGCAGTGGTGCCGACCCCCATGCTTGGAACCCAACTGCAGATTTGGTTCATGATACGTTTTCGGGATTTAGTCATGGTGGACACCAACACCAAGAGGAGGTTACAGTACCACTCATGAGCATGATGACACATTTTTCGCTGCTAGCTTGGCCACTGACACTAGTGAGATGGATAAGTACAACAGGATGCTACTTGAAGGGTAGACCCCGGTGTTCCCTGGATGTCGAGAGAATGTGTTGCAATATGTGATGGAACAAATGAAGATAAAAGTGAAGCACAAAATGTCAGTTAGTTCTTTTGACGAAATTCAGGAGCAAATATGTAAGTTGCTTCCTGATGATCACAATCTTCCTAAATCTCATTATAAGGTTAGAGATATCTTGAGCAGCCTCGGCCAAAAGTACAGGATAATTGAGGCATGTCCGAATGATTGTGTGCTGTTTTACAAAGAGTATAAAGATTTGGACTATTATCTCGTATGTGGCCAGTGCAGATATGAGCTGAATAGGAAGAGTTCGAAAAAGAGAATTCTTGTGAAAGTTGTTCGATATTTTCCCTTAATTCCCATATTCCAGCGCCTGTACATGTCTCTATACATAGCAGAGGCGATGCGATGGTACGCAGAAAAGCGAATAGATGACGATGTCCTGCGACACACCGCGGATGGGGAGGGTTTCAAACATTTCGACAGAGAATTTGGAGACTTTGGCGCAGAGGTTAGAAATGTTAGACTCAGACTATCTACAGACGGATTCAATCCTTGGGGTAGTAATCGCTCCGCCGTCAGCACTTGGCCAGTTATTGTGATGTCGTACAACTTGCCTTCGTGGATGTGCATGAACAAGGAATTTAATTTCCTTACTCTACTAATTCTAGGTCCTAAATCTCCTGGAAAGTGCTTAGATATTTACCTGAGACCTTTGATCGACGAACTGAAACTGTTGTGGCAAAATGGAGTCCCAACTTATGAAAAATTCACTGACACGATGTTCACGGTGAGGGCTGCCGTAATGTGGATGATCAGTGATTTTCCAGCGTATGGGATGTTGGTAGCCTGCAGGACGAAAGGATATAATGGATGTCCTATATGTTTGGACTACGTGAACTCTAGTTGGCACGCGGGGAATGTGTGTTACTTAGGTCACCGTAGATGGCTTCCTCACAACCACCCGTGCTGACAGGATGAAGCTCATTTCGACGGGACGGTAGGGAACAATCATAAACCCCATAGTTGGTCGGGCGAAGAGATTTTAGAGAGGTTGAGCTATTTCGACTTTGGTGTGTTGACCAATGACGCGGATGTAAAGAAATGTAATCCAATTCCTCCACATGATCTCAGTTATTGGCATCACAAGAGTATATTCTTTGAACTCCCTTACTGGTCGAAGTTGAAGCTGAGGAAAAACTTGGATGCAATGCACATAGAAAAGAATGTATGCGATAACGTGGTGGGAACAATTCTCGGTATTAAGTTCAAGACTAAAGATACTCCCAAAGCGCGCAAAGATCTAGAATCAATTAATCTACATCGTCCCTTGTGGTTGAGGAGGGATAAGAGAGGAGTGTACAATAAGATGTCAGCTGCACCTTACACAGTGAAGCCGACACTTAGACGTTCTATATTTCACTGGTTTAAGAGCGTTCGTTATTCGGCTACGTATGCAGCTACTATAATTGGAGTAGTGGACGAGGTGCAACACAAGTTTGTTAGTCTGAAGACACATGACTATCATGTTATGCTGCAATGTCTGATTCCAGTGGTAATTCGACCATATTTGCCTTGTGACGTCATAGAACCAATAGTGACATTGTGCAGATGGTGGCAAATGTTATGCGCCAGAGAATTAAAGAAGTCAGATGTGGTGGAACTGCAACAACAAATTATGCACATCATTTGAAAACTAGAGAGGATTTTTTCCCCTGCTTTCTTTGACATCATGATTCACCTAATGATCCACCTGCCCGAACACGTGCTCATTTCTGGTCCGGTCCAGTACACTTGGATGTATCCTCAAGAAAGATACGTACAATTTCTTAATTATACAGGTTTTTTGATTCATAATTTGTTCCACTGGAGATTACTGGCTATATGTACTTTTTCTTATTCTACAATGTATTAATTGAACGTTTAATTTTGTAGACAGCTTGGACAGTATAAAGGATTCGTCAAAAACAAGTCGACCCCGGATGACTCCATAGCCGAGACATACCTAATGCATGAATGTGTTACTTACTGCAACAGGTACCTGAAAGATCCACCACCTCTCACTGCCTCTGATCCCAGTGCCCGCATCAATCTTTCTGTCATCACAAATGTCGTACGACCGTTTAGAGGAGTATTAAAGGAATCGTTAACACGGGAAAAAATTATTGAGGAACATTAGGTAGTGTTGCGAAACTGTGACGAAGTTGAGCCATACATGATGTCATACAGGGAGAGGCTTCAGGCGTTAAATCCAGACAATAGTTCGGCGTGGTTTGAGAAAATGGTTAAGAAGAAGTTCCCTGATTATTTCTTCCAATGGGTACGTACGTATGTCTCAGTATTTAGTAATTTATATACATATCGATCATGTTTGTAGAAAGTAAACCCTTAAATTTTCCCATTTTCGCAGATGATTGATCTACAAAAATCTGAAAACCACGGGGGGTGGTGGTCCTGGTCAAAGCACTTGCTAGCATGGAAGCCGATTAAACACTATATTTATCCCGGATGTTTAGTGAACGGTGTAAAGTTCCATTCATTAGCCCCAGATGAAGGAAGAAGAACACAAAATAGTGGGGTAGCAGTTGGGAAAGACAATGATCTATATTACCGGGCTATTGTATATGTCGTTCAGGTATGTTACGGGAATGATGTCAAGGTTTTCCTATTCAAGTGCAGATGGTTTAAGCGTACAAAGGAAGACCTGGGACTTTTATCAGTCGATATAAACTCAAGCTGGTATGAGGATGAGCATTTCTCTCTCGCCACCTTAGTTAGGCAGGTGTTCTATCTCAACGATCCGAAAGCTGGTGAAGGGTGGAAAATAGTGAACCATATCTCTCATCGAAGAATATGGAATACTACGAAAATTGAAGGGACACCGGCGACCGAAGATGTTGCTGAACCAGAAAGAGACATTCCTGCCTATCAAGAGCCTAATATTTCTGTCATCTGCTCCGATATAATGGACCTGGTTCAAGATGGTAAACACTTACCCATGCCTGATGGTTGTACAAATCTAACTGAAGATGAGATTATTGATGTAATTAATGAGGTAGATGAAGGAGACGTGCAGGATGAGGACGAGGACGAGGACTCAGGTTATTCGTCGGACGATGTTGAGTATGATAAGGAGGAGGAGCAATCGGATAAGGGAGATGAGGATGATGACGATTATGACGAAGAGTATAATATAACGACGAGGGATATTAATTGGTAATTAGTTATTGTAATTATTGTAATATATGATGCATCATCGATCAATAATTAATATAAATATTATGAGGAGGAGTACGTACGTATGTACAACTATTAATTTTGTACTTAATTAATTAATTACATAGCGTGGTCGGTTCGACCGGCGTACGTAAATTAAAATTAATTAATTAATCAATCCGGATCGGAGGAGGATCAGATCAATCGATAATTTTTTCGATCGAATTGAATCAGATCAATTGAAGGGACACAATTCAATACGTACTCGATCGATATATATATATATATATATCAACCCTAAATATATTATATTATACCTATATATATAGGAAAAAATCTAATTAAATCTTAAAAACTTCACATAGATGACGCAACTTGAAAATTCTAAATCCTAAGGACCCAACTTGAAAATTTAGGATTTTCACTTGGACGACGCAAAAAGACGTATGCGTCGTCCAAGTACGCACTTGGACGACGGAGAGTCTATTGTCCGTTGTTCAAGTACGTACTTGGAGGACGCATACATCTTTCAAGCCCAACCCTAAACCCTAAACAGTTAGGCCCTTTAAATTGGACGACGGAGGTTTGTGTCGTCCATGTGCGTACTTGGACGACGGAAACGCCATTCTCTGTCGTCCAAGTGATTACTTGGACGACGGAAACGCTAATTTGCGTCGTCCAAGTGAAAATTTCGTAATTTTATCTAAGACAAAGACCATCTAGACCATCTCCCAATGCATATTCTTTTCGTCAAGACTATAGAGTAAACAATTCTTGGTGTGTGAGTGTCGACAGTTCCAAAATAGGAGTTACGAAATTTCTTGTATCCACGTTTCCGGTTTGTCAAAATCTCGGTTTTGCGGTTGACTGTGCCGATGAAACCCTTCACGAACTTACTATTTTCTGAAAATTATTCTAATTATATATTATCTTATGGCGAATGTATCCAACGGTTTTTTTGTCCAAATTCAATTTCGTTAATATTGATATGCAAATGAGCATATACTTAATAACTATTAAGTCATAAAGATTAGTAGATACTTAACAAATTTAAAGACGTAAAATTATTCATCGTCTCTGAAAGGACCCAACCCAGATTTAGTTGCCTAAACCGGAATCGAACCCCTTCGAAAACACGAACCAACAAAAACCAACAAAATTTCGGCAGAGTTTCGTTACTAACGTGAAATTGCCATTACCTGCACCCGGAAAATACATTTCATCCTATGCTACAAAAATCAAACCGTGGGCACCAATCCCATCCGGATTTCTCAACATATCAACAGTAAAGTAAAATAATAAATATATTTGTGCTTTACTGAAATCCGGGGTAAAATCGTATAAACATATACAACAGAATACTCAGAGCGACCTCTAATGTATAATCATATAAGTATACCACAGTAGGTAGAACAATAAACCTACTGGAAGAAACAAGGTAGCTCGAGCACTATGCCTCCAACCACGACGTGCGACACCGGAGTCCGAACTGCAAACTGGGCACGGAAACCGAAAAGCCCAGGGGAAAGATATGAAAACTGTTAGAGTGAGTGGACGAAAATAAATGTCTTTCACCAAATAATATATACATTATAAAAACATATGCGAGTCGAAAGTATAAATAATCAAATGGTACACGAGGGAGACTCTAACTCCTCACGCATACGGAGCATGCATAAAATCTCACGGGGTCGCTCGGGGACACATCCGTGCTAGTACAGTCCGAATCACGGGATCCCAGACCCACACGTGATTCTAAGCCAGAAAGGCCTCGGTTCCGGGGAAACGCCCCTCGTCGGTCAGGTCGGGGTAACGCCCCTCCTGGTAGGCCTACCATCGGGGATCAGCCGAGAGGCAAGTGTATCGATACAATAACGTAACTGAGAATGTACTCTGTGAAAATCAAATCATAAACAGTTCGATGCAAATGCATGAAATAACATATAAGTGTATGTATACTCGTATACGCATATCCGTATATGTATAATCGTAAAACACATGCTCATGTAATCCGAAATCTCATATGCATGCTCAAGTTCGTAAAACGTATATAAAGACTCGCAATCAATCCGTGAAAAGAAATGTCCACTCACAGACTAGCGTAACGCAGTTCGCGTTAACCCGTGATCCGGCGGAAAATCTCTCGCCAAACGAACGATCACGAACCCCTGAATAAACATAAAATCCATTTCTCAAAATCATAACTCGACCATTAAAATCAAATCACGAGAAACCACCGTTCTCGGAAACACGTAATTCAATGTCGACGAATCGTCGAAAATCCGATATTTACACCTCAATACCTCGCTGTACTTTCGGATGCTCAAATCGAGAAACGAAACTCCCCACTGCGATCGGGGCGCGATTTCGAGTGAAATGACATGCAACTTGTCGAAAACTCTAAAAAGTCAAACTTTGACCGTTGACCGCCGTTGACCACCACCGACGGCGGCGGCGCCACCCAATTTGAGAATTCCACAGCGGAGCAACCCCTATTCCATGCAAAATCACCCACTGAGCAACTTTCACAACTGCAACAAAGGCCAATTCTCACTCTAACTCGTCCAATTTCATGAAAAACCGAATTGGAACCAAACTTTCAAATCCAAAATTCTCCATGTACAAGAAAAATTAGATCACCAAACTTACATAGTAGCTTGTAGGTGATAAGAGCTTCAAAACCCACTCCAAATTGCAGCTCAATTCGGCCGAAATCGGATCACCCCAAAAACTCCAAAAATCCCAAACTTTGGCCGGATTAATCTTCCACCTCCGGCGACCTCGCCATGAGAGGAGACCGGCACGAGGTCGAGGACTCCAAGGCGAGTCGAACCATACCATGCTCGAGCCCGGAGGTGGCCGGACGGGCTTCGCCGCCGTGGAGGTCGCCGGTCACCGTCGCACCATTCCTCCATCTCGGTCAAACCGAGTTGACCAACTTGAAATTAATTACCAACCTTTGACTTTCCAAAACAGGTAAGTTCACTATTTATACTTTCCCAAAAAGGAAACTTCCATAAATCACTTTTCGGCAAACTTCAAATACCCGTAACTTTCGCGTCGTAAACCCGATTTCGATAATTCTCGCGGCAACAAACTCGACTCGACGTATTCTTCAATTATCACCCGAAGTCAAACATATTGGCAAATCCGATAAAAAGTCAACTGTTCAACCCAAACACATTCTTAAATCGACTAAATTATCAACAATTGGAAATATTCACAACTTAATCTTCGTAACTCGAAATAATGCTCCGGAAGTTCTCACGAGCTCAAAATTAAATTCTCAACAACTTCCGTGAAGAAGCCGAAACCAAATTCTCGTCCGGTAATTTAGTCGTTAACAAATCTACCATTTTAACCCGATTATAACAAAACTTCAAATATTCATCATTTATTCCTCCGTCGTCCAAATAACGATCCGGAACCGCCCACGAACTCGAAATCACACGTACAACGACTCTCGAGAAGTGACCCAGCTCCAATTCTCGGCCAATGATTAAGTCGTTAACAAGTCCGGCGATTCAAACGACTGTCGGAAACCTGCGATAATACGCGAACTCGTAGATTAATCTGATTTCACTACTGATTCTGTTCTGGGTCGTCACAGTCTCAAATTCAATTGTTTATATATACGATGCATTAATCGATATTATACAACTATTTCATTCGAATGACAAATCGTTAACTTCCTTGCGAATTAATTTTACGTAAATTTAACTTGGACCACAGAGATTGACCATCTCTGTCGTCCAGGTGACCATTCGGACGACGGAGATGATCTTCTTCGTCGTCCAGATTCAAAAACCATGACGGTTGATTGTACCTCCTTAATTTTGGGCACCGTTTCAAATGTTGACTTAGACGACGGAGATTGTATTCTTCGTCGTCTAAGTGAAATTCAAAACGGTGCCCAAAATTAAGGCGGTTAACACTCACCCGCCAATTTAATTAGGCGCCGTTTCAAAATTTTGAAACGGTTCACTTAGACGACAGAAAATAGGGCTCCGTCGTCTAAGTGGAACTTTATATATAGGTCACTGCTCATCCTCTTTTTCTCATCCCATATCATTCTCCTCTCATTTCCTCTGCTCTCACTCTTTCTCAAAAGCTCCGGCCTCCCTCCTCCGGCGACTCTCCGGCGACCAAAATTTTGACGTTTCCCTCTCTCCGGCGACTCTCCACTCCGGCGACTCATCTTTTAGGTAATATTTATATTTTTTAACATCATTATTATTTAACTAATAAATTTGTAAATTGGTAAATTAATTAGTAAAAATAATATTTTAGTAATATATAATTGGTAATAATAATTAATTATATTAGTAAATGAATAATTATTATTGTAAAGGCATGGTAAATAATAATTAATTATTGTAATTAAATATTGTTTTAATTAATAGTATAATTGGTGATTATTATTTCATGTAATTTTAATTTGTAAATATTGTTGTAATTAATATTGTAAATTTGTGGTAAATATGATAAATTAATTAGTGAAGTATTAAAAATAATAAATTGGTAATTATGGCAATTTTGTAGTAAATTGGTAATTTTTTTATTTAAATTTAGTACATAAGTTTGGTTTATTAAGTCACATTCTTTGGAATAGATGGCGCCTCATTTCCTAGCTTATCTCCTTAACCCCTCATGATGTATGAATTTCATCACCGCACACCATAACCTAAGTGAAGTTATGGACACGAGGTTGAGGGCGGAGTTCGCAAAGGACTTGAGAGAGTGTAAATTTTCGAAAGATTGGCTGAATGTCAGACATGGTGTCTAGAAACGGGTTATGACTGGTGACAGGTTTTGGATCTAAGAAAGACTAACACCAATAGAGTATATACCATTGATTTGGTTAGCCTCAGGGTGTTTTGTCGAAATTAATCCTGCCTCTCGCGTCTGGCCATGTTTTTCGATTGAACCTAGGCTGATATATTGAAAGTTTACACTTTATCGCGCGGGTCGCACGTCTATTGAACGACCCAAACACCAAGCTAGTGTACTCTATTTTAATCTTAGGCGCACTCAATACTAAAGTGTAATTATCGTAAATTTTTTATATATAATTGTTATGGTAATCAGGTATTTTAATAACTCCTAGGTTTAAATGGCTCCGTCGGGAAAGAAAAAGGCCCAAAAGGAGACCGAATATGCTATGCTCCGACGCATGGCAGAGCAAGTCGGTTGGGATTTAGAGGAGGACAACGACGCGCTTTCTCCGAACCCTTCAGCTAGTCCTTCGACAGCGCCCACTGGAGAAATTCTCGCTGCCCCAGTTATCCCGACCGGTGATGACGACGCCCATTCCGGTTCGACGCCCGGTTCGGCAAAAAGTACTCAGATGTCGTCGGGTTCCTCTGAATCTATCCTTTATAGCGCCCGGCGCAAGCTCAGGAGGGCCCCGACTGACCTGGAACCCAAAGAACTCGCAGTGTCGTCAAAAGCGGAAAATCCGAGAAAATTTTCAAGGCGACCGGGAAAAAGATCGAGCTGCCATACGACGAATTCACCGGTGGCCCTCCCACATCTCAGCTAGCTAGTCTCTCAGCGCACAGCATATGGTCAATCATTCACAGCAAGGTTCGTATGACTGCCCCTACTTGGAAGGAATTGCCGGATGAAAAGAAGGCGAAACTGTTTAAAGAACTTTCGGTACGTAATACGTACAATTTTAAATTTATTTTCTAATAACCAATAAAAATCGTAATTTCATAATATGTACGATTATAATTTTTTATTTATTTCTGATAGGAACAATATGAGGTGGATCCCACACTGGCGATGCTTAGGCATATCAACCAAATAGCCAACTTCATTTACCGTGATTGGAAGTACAAGCTTCATGTGTATTATGACAATATCGGCCCCGTGCCTACCCCCGTAGAGCTGCGTGGGGATATGGAAGATGAGTGGCAGTGGTTGTGTAACCACTTCCAAGATGAAGAATATAAGGTGTTTACTTTTTTATTTAAATTAAGAGAATTGAATTATTTTTATTTTAGTTACTTGTTAATTTTTTAATGATTTATGTTGTCCAACAGAAATTCTCCAATATCAACAAGACCAACCGGAGAAAGAATGACAAACACCATACCTCCGGTGCCAAGCAAGTGATTCAAAGAGCCAAAGAGCACAGAGATAAGGGCTCCAAACACCCTTATCGCGATGCTAGCATCAACGCGTACGTGACACCTGGGCTCGAGAATGAAGCGAGTCAATACGACGTAAGTGATATATATGTGGTTTTAATTAGCGTAGTTATTATTTAATTATTATTTATTAAATTTTTGTACAAATTTATAATTATTATATTATTATTATTTTTTAGGCGAGGTTGGTAGAACGGGCGCAGGAGAAATTGGCCAACACTCAGCTTGCACACCCGGATTTGCCGCCCGAAGACCTGCCTCCTCTATCGATGGAGAGCCAAATTGCAATCGCCGATGAGGTATACGATCGTAGAGCTGGAAGCGAGGTTAGGGGGATGAGACCTAAGGTGATGCGAGATTTGTCCTCCGACTCATCTACGGGAGGTTCGGCGAGGAAAAGTACTCAGGCTGCGGCCGTCCAAGCAGCCTTTGAAGAGGCTCGACTCGCACGGGAGGAAAATCAATGTATGCGTCAAAGGCTTGATAAGCAAGCAGTGCAGATAGCCCAACTCGTCGCCCTCATGCAAAATCAGGCTTGACAATAGTGTCAACCTCCTCCGAATCCATACCCCGACGACGACGACAATCCGGCTGGAGACGGGGGACTCGGCGGCGCATCTGCTTCTCCAGTATTTTAGTAGTTTGTGTAGTTTATTATATCGTTTTTTCCGATTCCGAACGATTTAATTTCATGTATGTACAAATTAATTTTTATTGTTTAAATAATAATTTATTATTTTAATTAATTTAAACACATTTAATTATTTAAATGAGAATGGAGTATTTTAATTAAATTACTAATATTTTATTGTAAATTAAAATTTAATTTAAAAAATATTAAATAATCACTTAGACCACAGAGAATTGATCTCCGTCGTCCAAGTGTGTTCTTGAACCGCGGAGTTTTTGGACTTTCTCCGCGGTCTAAGTACACACTTAGACCACGGAGACTTGTGGAAAGGCGACGACGAGTGGAACGACGCCTGGGAGACCGCGTGGCTCCTACCGGACCTATCCTCGAAGAACACCTGAGCTCCATTAGAGACCGAAGACGCTTCCTCGCCGTCCTTAGCAATGCCGGAATTTCATTTTTACATAGATGAAGCAGATAATTCATCTTTCAAATTAGTTTGAGCTTTGAATCCTTTGATCGGATTGAGTTCTACCATATGTGTAAGGGTCAATTACCAAAAACCTTAACTTTTTGAGTAGCTGTATTATTATAATCTGATTCTGAAATGCTCACGAGTGTATTGGAGCTCAGTCAGCTCAGTGTTGTTGTTCTTGACAATTTAATTGGGATATTGGTGTGTTTTGTTTATTTGGTTGAGTTTGATAATTGCTCTATCTATCTAGTGAAGAACTGTCAATAATTGTGAGTACTGTCATTTTCATATATTCCCAGTTGCGCTTACAAGTACTGTCGAAAAGTTCCTATTGATTTTGAAAATAGCTTAAAAGTTGTACTGGAGTATTTTGTTCTTCAATTCTGGCCCTTCACCACAGAATTCGTTGTTGTAGAAAGGCTAAGCTTTCAGGAGCAAGGCTGGTCATTTAAAACGAATTGTCTGCAACTGTTGAGAATAAGAGCTTTGAATCATAGAATTGGATAATTATGATTGCTAGTTTGTTGCCAACTAGAAGTTGCTGAGAAGTTGAATTGGCTGATTGACTTTTAACAGAACATGTTTTCCATGAATGAGTGAAATAGCCTTAAGATTGAGTTGAGTGCAATGTGCATCTTTTTGTTTTCTTTTCTGTTTTCTTCGGTTGGTGAACCCTTAACATATGGTTCCCATTTTTATGTTGAATTGTTCTACTTTGTAGCGATTATTTGAGTAGCAAATGGCTTCGTTCTGAGCATTCTTGAATAGTCCGGTTGGACCTAAAACTACTCACTTTTGGACCTGTTGCGAACTGGGGATTTGTTGCCGCTGTATGCTTCACTACTCTAATTTCCAGTTTATAAGAATAATTGTGAACTTAATTTGGATTTCATGCTTGTTGACTGATGATGATTAATCTTAATGGGGACTGGCAGATATCCGGAAGCCTCCAGAAAATATTTCTGGCAACATGACAGCACGTTGGAAACGATTAATCTTGGAAGGATATAACTTGTCTTTGTTGCAGTTTATATTAGCTAGAGTATAATCTCCCTTCCAATTTGGCTGTTGAGTAATGTGCGTCTATTCAACATTATTTATGAGGTTTGCATGGATGGTACAACCCCTCAACTACCTAATTTTGGCATGCCATGTCTCAAATGAGACTGTCCAAATGTAACAACTCTCCCGCTGGGCAAGGGCTAACGGGTAAGTAACTGTACTCAATCCAGAAATCTCCTCGTTGAAATCTTTCACTAAAGTGAAACCTTATATGATTTTTGAAGGTATAATATTCGAGATAAGAAAGGCCCAAGAGGACTAATTATCTCAGTTTCATAAATTTATACTAGTTTCTTTGCTTCTGTGCTAGGTACTTGTCAGAAAAGAAGGATGAAGCTGCAACCCAATAACTTGCTGCTGCTTTTGCCATCCCTCTTCATTGCTTGTTTCATTTTGTGATTTGATGACCAGTGTGTTCATCCTGTTAAGATTTTCATATAATACTATTTGCCTTTAGAGGTATTCACTGGGCAGATGAAACTTGTTTTGTAATTTGTTGCATTTTACACATCTTTCACTAAAGTGAAACCTTATATGATTTTTGAAGGTATAATATTCGAGATAAGAAAGGCCCAAGAGGACTAATTATCTCAGTTTCGTAAATTTATACTAGTTTCTTTGCTTCTGTGCTAGGTACTTGTCAGAGAGGAAGGATGAAGCTGCAACCCAATAACTTGCTGCTGCTTTTGTCATCCCTCTTCATTGCTTGTTTCATTTTGTGATTTGATGACCAGTGTGTTCATCCTGTTAAGATTTTCATATAATACTATTTGCCTTTAGAGGTATTCACTGGGCAGATGAAACTTGTTTTGTAATTTGTTGCATTTTACACATCTTAACATCCTTATTTGAAATTATTTGCTTCGAGCCATTTGAAGTGCAATTGAGAGGTACATATAAGGTTATATATGCCAGGGTTTTGATCAATCAATAGCTCACCTGATATACTATGAAATGAAAAGACTTTTGACCACTAACAAATCGTGCTTGAGTAGCTAACTAAGTGTCTGTCTAGGTAACTGTGTGGGTAGTTGTCTAAGTGTCTGTCTGGGTAGCTGTCTAAGTATCTGTCTGGATAACTGTCTAATTAGCTGTCTAGAGTATCTGTATTTGTCTCAAAAATAAATTTCATTTGAATTAATGACGTCATATACTACCCTACACTTCACTTAATTGACTCTATAATTTAATCAATTAATCAGATTCTTTCCCTCTTAATCTCTTCTTCTTCTTCATGATTCACATGTATATATATACAAATTAAAGGGACAATTTTTTCTTGAGAAATTATATATGATGAGAAAGTAATGTTGAATCTAATTGTAGGGTCTTTCATTCAATATATTTCTCCATCACATTATTTTTTCCATGATTTTATGGTTGTAGTTGTCTGGGTAGCTGTCTAAGTATCTGTTTGGGTAGCTTTTTAAGTGTCTGTCTGTGTAGCTGTCTAAGTACATGTTTGGGTAGCTGTCTAAGTAGCTGTAAGGCTCAAGAGGACTAACTATCTCAGTTTCGTAAATTTATACTAGTTTCTTTGCTTATGTGCTAGGTACTTGTCAGAGAATAAGGATGAAGCTGCAACCCAATAACTTGCTACTGCTTCTATCATCCCTCTTAATTACTTGTTTCATTTTGTGATTTGATGACCAGTGTGTTCATCCTGTTAAGATTTTCATATAATACTATTTGCCTTTAGAGGTATTCACTAGGCAATTGAAACTTGTTTTGTAATCTGTTGTGTTTTACACATCTTAACATCCTTATTCAAAATTATTTACTTCAAGCAATTTGAAGTGCATGAGAGGTACATATAAGGTTATATATTGATCAATCAATAGCTCATCTAATATACTATGAAATGAAAAGACTTTCAACCAACATGTTTGAGTAGCTAACTAAGTATCTGTTTAGGTAGCTGTCTGGGTAGCTGTGCAAGCATCTTTCTAGGTAGCTGTTTAAGTATCTGTCTGGGTAGCTGTCTAAGTAGCTGTCTAGAAAGTTGTATTGGTCTCAAAAATCAATTCCATTTGAATTAATGACATCACATACTATCCTACACTTCACTTAATTGACTCCATAATTTAATCAATTAATCAAATTCTTTCCTTCTTAATCTCTTTTTCTTCATGGTTCACATGCATATATATACAAATTAAATGGAGCATTTTTTCTTGAGAAATTATATATGATGAGAAAGTAAAATTAAATCTAATTGTGGGGTCTTTTATTCAATATATTCCTCCATCACATTATTTTTTTCTATGATTTTATAGTTGTAGTTGTCTGGGTAGCTGTCTAAGTATATGTCTGGGTAGCTGTCTAAGTAGCTGTCTAGGTAGCTGTTTGGATAGCTGTCGATTTGTTCATCCATTTTGTCATTCAATTTTCCGGCAATCCGAGACTTATTATGCTCAAAATCAAACAACAAACAACTTTCTCTTCTACAACATCCTCCAATTCTAACTACAAAATGTCGAATTTACCTTTGAACATCAAAATCTCAAAATCTTCAATTCTTCGATTCGGAAAACACCGATTGAATTAAGAAACAACCAAGTTATGGTTAGCTTCATGGAGGTAAGGGCTACAAAGCCCAATGAGTCTTGCCGAAGAGAGAGAGAGAGAGAGAGAGAGAGAGAGAGAGAGAGAGAGAGAGCTGTTTACAGCTCTCTCTTAAAAGAGGACAATTATAATTCAAATTAGGGAAAAGGGCAAAATCTGTAGAAAAAAAGAGTTTTATAACTTATTGGCCATTTTTGGAGGAAATGATGTCAGCTGAGTTTTTTTGGAAAAAATGTGTTATAAGTTAGATCTTTTTTACTTTGATGTCATAAGTTATTTTTAAAAAAAAAAAATTTATCTATTTTTGGGTTTTTTTTTCCTTTTAATTTCCCTTATTTTAAATTAGCTGAGACAGAGCTCAGCCATTTTGAGAATTAGGCCCATATGCAAAGGAAGAAGTAACCTGATGGTTTAATTAAGTTACTTCGGCATGTTTGTTACACCATCTTATATTTCTTATATAAAAAATAGTATATTTATTATATTAAGGTGTGTTAAACAAGAAGCAAATATTTGAGTTTCTTATATACTTGAATTCATTATATAAGAGATACTATATTTCTTATATTAAGAGGTGGTATATAAGGAGCAAGTTCTTGGGCTCCTTGTATAAGAAAGTAAAAATAGTGTTTTCATGCCTTCAAAAGCTTACATAAGCTCATTTAAAATAGTTTCTTGTGACACCAAACATGAGATTGAGCTATTGTTAAAATAAGTTAAGAATAAGAAAATGTAACAAACATGACCAATGACTTACATAAACTCATTTAAAATTGTATTTTGTGGTACTAAACATGAGATTGGACTATTTTTTATCATAAGCTAAGAATTTAGTCGGCCGGTTTAGAGAAGGAGAGAAAAAAAAAGAGGAGAGAGAGAGAAACAGAACTTGAGAGATTTAGGTTGACGAGCTAACAGTTGGTGAACAACAAAGACTACGGCTGACTTGGGCGACGAGCGGCGGCACGGCCTAAACGATTCAAACGACGGGCAGCCTCATTTTGGGTTCAATTGAAATTTCGGCTGGTAAGAGTTTCTGTCCTAGAAACCAATTGCTTGTTTTGATTGATATTTGGGATTGGTTAATCTTTTTCATTATCGGGTGAAATTCTTAATTCCTTACTGTAAGGGTTGGGTGGACTGTGAAGTTCATTAGGCTTTGATATTCACATATTGAATTATTGGAACTGAGAAGCTTGGTTTTGATTGGGCAGGTGAGGTTTTCGTTAATACTGAGTATACGAGATTTGGGAATTTCCAGGAAATTTGGTTAGGGATTTTGCCTTTGGCTTGAGGTTCTTGCCTGCAGGGAATCGATGTTTAATTATGAAGCCTTAGTTGTTATAAATCACAGTTTGAATTTGCCGATGGTTTTGGGATTGTTGTTGATATAATTAGAGTACTGCTAGCCTTTCCATGTGAGTGTGCATGCTGATTTCTACGATTAGTTAATTTAGAGATAGCTTATTCATGGAATGTAAACTTGGACTTTGAGGGGACACTTGTTAAGATGTGCTTCTAGAGAAATAGAAGTATGAGTCGAGGAATAGCATAATGAGATTACTGAGAGATTTTTTTTTTTTTTGCGTGGTATGAATGAATTTCTTAAATTTTTATTTCTAAGCAAAATGTATAATTATTTAGGTGATGAAACGTTTCGACAAGGTTGAGGTTTTTGGTTTGTTATTGTTTTTGAAGACGCAATAAGATTTGGGGTGAGTAATCTCACTGTGTTTATGTTGTGAATGAACTTCACTTGGTTTATTCGCTGGAACATGTATTTTTTTTTGTAGAAAAAAATAGTCATCGAAAGGAAAATTAAAGCTTTTATATTTAAAATTACGAACTTGATTGTCTACGGTTCATAGGTAAGTGAAAACCTATTTTGTTTTAATATGGCATTAATTGGTGAATGATTTGGTGTGATGTCTAAAATGCGATGAGTCTTGTGTTTCCGTTCTTAGATGTCTTAGTACGATTGATTTAAGGTGTCTCACTAGTAACTGTAATGTGAGACTGCTAAAGTCAGTTATTTGTGTTGTCACTCATGTTCCGTGATGTGAGGTTATGAATGTTGTCAGTTGAGGTGTTGTCACTCATTTTCGTGTTGTGAAGTTACAAATGTAGTTTTTAATATGGTTGTCACTCATGTTCCAGGTTGTGAGGTCATGAGTGTCAGTTACTTGTGTCCGGGTTATGAGGTCACAAGTGACGGTGGTTATGAAGTCGGGAGATCCAATCAGTTAGAGCTATAGTCTGAACCGGAATCAGACCCTAACGACATATCTTAACACAAATGAATCTACTGAAAATTCGACATAGTTTTCCCTAAAATTCTATAAACCCAAAACTTGCACTTGAAAACACACTTCTAACAAAATTCTCAGAAACAAACCGTGGGACGCCGATTCACATCCGAATTTCTCAACACACTTGAAAACACAACAAAACATCTGTACTTGTTTATATCGTACTACATACAGAGCAAACGAAACATGACGTGGTTATAAGAGCGACATATGTTGTACATATTATACAATCAGTAGGAGAACTTGGACCTACTCGTGATGACAAGTGACTCATTCTCTAAGCCTCTGACAATTTGACATGAACCGACAATTTCTAGATAAATGTGCTGCAAACTGGGCAACGTAAAACGAAAAGCCCAAGAAAAGACAATAGAAAATATAAAAATCGTTAGAGTGACTTGACGATAATAAAAGGTTCTTAAGAAATCATAAAACATTATGTCTTTCCATTTTAATCATAAAATGAAAATATAATCATCCTATAAAATCCTATAAACACTCACTTACTTGTTCAACCGTGAATCGTAAAAAAATTATACGAAATCGTAAATGATACGTAAATACCCCTTGTCCGAGGAGTTTGTCGTAACCCGATGGACGATAAGAGTCATGGAGACAACAATTAGAGTACTCTGATCTCTACACCCTAAAATCAACAGGGGAGTTTGTCGTGACCCAGTGACGCTATAAAATAATGGAGGTAGGGAGTTGTCCGGGGAGTTTGCCGTGGCCCAAGAACAACTCATGGATCATCCGGGGAGTTTACCGTAGCTCAAGGACAATTCATAAATCATCCGGAGAGTTTGCCGTAGCCCAAGGATGATTGAATGCCAGAGTGGAGTTTATCATGGCCCAGTCCGGAGCTACTCTGGGATCAATCGAGTAACTGGCGCATCGACTTGACATGACTATAATATAATCTCCAAGACTGAAAACTTAAAATACATATACATGCCCCCCTACAAATTCATATCATATCATAGGCGCGTAAAGGAAATCATAATTAAAACGTAAAGACTCGCCCTCATGCATAAATCGCAACCGTCAATCATATTTGATATGCATACGAAATCGCAAACGTGTTTCATATCAAACCGTATATATGCAAAGGAAACCATAAACATAAAAGTTTAAACTTCCATTGAATAACTGATTCATAAATAAATCATAAAGACTCACATACTGACAGTAAAAAGAAAGAGGTCCACTCACAGTACACTGCTAGCCTTGTTGTCTGGCGGAAGCTCCCTCACCAAAGTCGTGATCGTGGGAATCCACGCCCTCAAAAATTAATAAACTGTGTCTGACTCACTTTCCACTAATGGATAGAACTCGTCAAGATGAATCCGTAGGTACTAACGGATCCTAATTCGAAACTACGGATCAAAAGTTATGATCTACTAAAGTTTCACGAATATCGAAAAAATCTAGAGAGAGTATATAGAGAAAATGGATGGCTGGAAAAATGGGCTTGTGGCCTATTTATAGGCTTTCTAAACCATCAATGCCGAGGTCAGCTACTAACATGTATGAGTGAATGACCATTTGACAAGTGTCAAGTGATGACTTACTCACCAAGCAGATTAAGCCAAATGTCACTCCACTAGCTCATCTCCACCATCAGGGGACTAGTGCCCATTGACACACCATCTCGGTTACCGATATGATCAGTTTGTAATACTTAGCAATTAAGCATCATTTCCAACTAATCCAAAGATGCCACATAATCACTTTAATACCGAAATACTAAACTTCAAATAATCATAAAAAATAACCTGGGTATTCATAAAATACACCATAAATTCTCACGAGCTTGAAATAAAATTATTTACCACTTTCGAGAAGTTAAATCAAAATCTCAACGAATAAGAAAGCCGTTAATAACCCTGAAGTTTATCGCATATGCGATAATACGAATTACGAGTCGTTAAGCATGAAATCATGGTTCAGGTCGTTACAAGTATGTGTGCCATATAAACGTTGTTTTAAAAGGAGTCTTGAGTACATTCTTCTTTTATATCCCATGAGTGGCATGATTCGGTTTTCTTTTATTTATTTATTGTGAGTTCTAATTTTGTTGTGAAAAGTCCAGTTGTGTTTACTTTAAGAGAGATTGATGATGTGTTCTTTGTGTTTCGAAGTTGATGGAAGAGTCATGAATTTGAGGTGATGTGTGATATTGTTATCAGTGAGCTAAATTGTCTAAGGCGGTCTCCTAAACTAATTTTGATGCAAGAGATTAAGAGTAAGTTTGAAATCTGTGGTATTGTTGATGAAAGTTTTATTAGATCTTATTGTTTTTGGAGATAATGTGACGACCCGGACCAGAATCAGCAGTATGATCAGCTTGATTGATGAGTTTGTGTGTAGTCGCAGAGTTGTTCGACAGTTATTAAATCGCCAGGCTCGTTAACGACTAAATTATTGGCCGAGAATTGGAGCTGGGTATCTTCTCGAGAGTCGTTGTATGTGTGATTACAAGTTCGTGGGCGGTTCCGGATCATTATTTGGACGACCGAGGAATTAGTTATGAATATTTGAAGTTTCGACGGAAACGAATTTTTATGGCAGGTTTGTTCGCGACTAAATTACCGATCGAGAATTTGGCTTCGGATCCTTCACGGAAGTTGTCCGGAATTTATTTTCGAGCTCGTGGGAACTTCCAGAGTATGATTTAGAGTTACGAGGAATTAGTTGCGAATTTTTCCGTTTGTTGATTATTTAGTTGATTTAATGTGTGTTGCTTTGAAGGGTTGACTTTTTATTCGGTTGGCTGATGTGTTTGACTTCGAGTGATTATTGAAGAGTATGTCGAGACGAGTTCATGGCCGCGAGAATTATCGGAATCGGAATTACGACGAGAAAGTTACGCGCGTTTGAAGTTCGTTTATACGGATAATTACGAAGTTTCCTAATCGGGAAAGGCTATATATAGTAACCTGCTATTTTGGGCAGGTGGGAAACTTTCCATTATGAGGGTTGACCGAGTTGACTGGGTCAACTCGGTGGGAGAAGAGGAATGCGACGTGTTTCACGGTGGCGACGGTGGTTGTCCGTTCGGCCACCTCCGACCATGGGGAAGGACCCATTCGTAGCGCCTTGGCCACCCCATCGTGTTTCCGGCCTCTTTTCACGGCAAGGCTCGCCGGAAAGAGGGAGAAATCCGGCCAAACTTTGGAAGAAAACTTTGTGATTCGGGTTCCATTTTTGGGGCCGATTCGAGCTGCAATTTGGAGTGGGCTTTGAAGCTTTCATCACTAGCAAGCTACCATGTAAGTTTGGAGTTCCAATTCATCTTGTACATGGAGAATTTTGGGATTGAAATTTGTGAACCAATTCGGTTTTGCTTGAAATTGACCTAGTTAGAGTGAGAATTGGCCTTTGTTGTAGTTGACAAAGTTGCTCAGTGGACGATTTTGAGTGGAATGAAGGTAGCTCCGCCGTGAAATTTTCCGGTCAACAGTGGCGCCGCCGTGGACGGCGGTCAACGGCGGCGGTCAACGGTCAGAGTTGACTTTTTGACTTTCGACAAGTCGCCTGTCATTTGACTCGAAATCGCGCCCCGATCGCGGTGGGGAGGTTCGTTTTCGAGTTGAGCGTCCGAACGTAAAGCGAGGTATTGTGGTATACATATACGGATTTTCGACGATTCGTCGACTTTGGATTTCGTGTTTCCGAGAACGGTGGTTTCTCGTGGTTTGATTTGTATTTTCGGATTATGATTTTGAATATTGGACATTGTGAATATTCAGGGGTTCGTGATCGTTGTTTTGGCGATGGACTTTCCGCCGGATCACGGGTTAACGCGTATCGCGTTACGCCAGTCTGTGAGTGGACAATTTCTTTTCACGGAAATCTTGCGAGTCTTTTATATATGATTTACGAACTTGAGTATGCAGCATGATTATGGTTTTACGAGCATGAGATTTCACACGAGATTATGTTTAATATGAGCATGTGTTTTACGATTATACGATTTATTTATACGGATATACGTATATGAATATGCATACATTTATATGCTGTTTCTTGCAATTGCATCGAATTGTTTATGATTTGGTTTACACAGAGTACAGTCTCAGTTACGTTGTTGTATCGATACACCTTGCCTTGTCGGCTGATCCCCGACGGAGGGCCGCCTGGAGGGCAGTACCCCGACCAGACCGGTGAGGGGCAGTACCCCGGAATCGAGGCCATTTCTGGCTCAGAATCACGTGGTAGTCAGGGACTCCGTGGTTCAGACTGTACTAGCACGGTGGAGTCCATGAGTGACCCCGTGGGATTTTATTTGCATGCTCGGTACACTGGAGGAGTATGAGTTTTACCTCGTGTACATATGTTGTTTTATTTATCTGGACTCGCATATGTTTTTATAACATATATATTATCTGGTGAAAGACATTTATTTTCGTCCACTCACTCTAACGTGTTTATTGTCTTTCACCTGGGCTTTTCGGTTTCCGTGCCCAGTTTGCAGTTCAGGCTCTGATGTCGCACGTCGTGGTCGGAGGCATAGTGCTCGAGCTACTTTGTTTCATCCAGTAGGTTTATTGTTCTACCTACTGTGGTATGCGTATACGATTATGTATTAGATGTCGCTCTGAGCTTCCTGTTGAATACGTTATACGATTTTACACTGGATTTCAGTAAAGTGCATATATATTTACTACTTTACTTTACTGTTGATATATTGAGAAATCCGGATGGGATTGGTGCCCACGGTTTGCTTTTTGTGGCATAGGATGAAGTGTATTTTCCGCGTGCAGGTAATGGCAATTCTACGTTAGTAGTGAAACTCTGCCCAAATTTCGAAAAGTTTTTGTTGGTTCGTGTTTTCGAAGGGGTTCGATTCCGGTTTAGGGAGCTAAATCGGGGTTGGGTCCTTTCAGATAATGAGATTTGCTTTTATTTTGAATTACCTTAGTGTAAGAAATTAGATGATAAGTGAAGCATTAAATTCTCCTAAACTAATTTTGATGCAGGAGATTAAGAGTAAGTTTGAAATCTGTGGTATTGTTAATGAAAGTTTTATTAGATCTTATTGTTTTTGGAGATAATGAGATTTGCTTTTATTTTGAATTATCTTAGTGTAAGAAATTAGATGATAAGTGAAGCATTAAATTGAGTTACTCATAAAAAGTTTACCGGGTTTGTTACTTTAAATCCGGTGCACTATTTAATGGTGTATAGGTTAATCTTGCAGGTTAGTTGTGACTTGCAACAGAGGTAGAATTTTCTTTGTATTGCGATGGTGGTGATTTGTTAGAGTTTGTATTTGTTTATCTTGCTTCCATGTAATATATGATTCAACCTTTGAGTCAATATTGACATTGATTAGTTTTAGGTTGTAAACATACAGAAAAAAAAAAGATTAAGATATATATTGTAAGTTTTTCATTTCTAAATTTTCATTTATTTATGGTAATTTGTAAACCAAAATTTACAGCGTGACACTGACGCAATTTATTCTCACTGTGAATGGTTTTCCTAAAAAGGTAGGAAGTCAATTGTTTTCTTGATTGCAAGAATTTCTTTTTCTCCCGTGAGATAATTCTGTTTTGCAGAGTTGAACTTTTCATTGTAAACCTTTTTAAAAAAAATTATGTATTAGTGCCTGACGCTCTTGCCAACACTACACCTACCCAAAAATTGTCACTAGCATTCGTCTGAAAAAAGATCTTATCATTGTCTTTAGGTTGATGAAGATGAGGCAATTTTTTGCAAAACTCTTTGATTTGCCTAACGACCTTTTCTTAAATTTCTAAGCTCTCTTTGAACTCGTTTTTGGGAACAGTATTGCTATTAATCCAGCAATTTTGGGAAAGAAGTCTCTTCCATAGTTATGACTCCTAAAAATCTATGTAGACTTTTAGCATAAGGGATTGATCACCCCATTTTTTATGTTAATCCCTAGGAAGTTGTGATATCCCGATCTTTTTATCTTATTTATGTAATTTATGAAGAATTTGAGTTTGATTTAGTGATTGTGGTAAAAGATTTTTATCGTCGGTGGGTACCGAGGTATCTCATTTTAAATTTTTATTGAATTGTCGAAGTCAGTTGACTTTGGGTGAAAATCGTAGTATTTGTCGATACGAATTTGTAGACGCGAGAATCACAGAAAACGGAGTTATGATGAGGAAGTTATTAACGACAGAAGTTTGTCGTAAATCATTTACCGAAGCTATCATAAATGGAAGCATATAAATAGAGGAGGTTTCCTCTTTAGGAGGTATTCTAGTTGACTTTGGCTTAACCATTCCTCTCCTTTTCCGTTCGACCCATTTAGGGTCGGTTTGCTCCGATCGGTGGCACGGCGTTGTTCGGCCATCTTCGGCCACGATTTCTGTCGGAATTGGTGTGTCACATCATCCTCTACCTCCAGATGGTTTTATTTGCATGGATTAGTGGCGGAGGAGAAAGAAACGATGAGTTGAAATTTTAGGGATTTCGGGTGAAATCACCGCCGTCGTCAGCAACGTTCTAGGTATGAATCAATGGGGTTTTATCTTGTGATTGTGAATATGTGTGTTGTGATTGATTTTGGGTGTAGGTACACCATCGAATTCGAATTTGACTCCTAATTCCGACGGAATCCATTCGGGCTCCGTCGGAAACAGCGAAGCCGACATTTATTGGCGGCGGGGTGATGAGGCTTTGGTTCCCCTCTCCGCCCTGAGTCGATTTGTACATGTCTCAAGCTCCCCCGTGGCTCAACGGCGGAGATCTGACCAAAATTGATTTCCGGCCAATTTTTCTTTTGGGGCCGATTCCTGCCAAACGCGCCGAAATCTGCCTCGGGTCCTTTAGACAGTTTGTTGTGCTCATTGAGAGATTTCGATTGATGTGCTACTTGGTGCATCCGGTGGTGGTGCGTCGGTAGCACGCTCCGCCGTCTACGGCGGTGCGTGGCTGGAAATTGTCACCGAAAAATTTATTTTCCGAAACGTGTCATGTTATATGTCATTAGGTTCGTATCGGCAATACAAACACAATCGTGAGGTCTAAATTGTCATTTAGGCTTCGTTGTCCCAGTAGGTGGGCGGTGGTACGGGGTTGCTACCAGTGACAGTACGGACGACAGAGAAATTAGTTCTGTTGCTGTTTGTCGTTAGATTGTTGTGTCGTAATAAGTTACCGTATTTGTTATTCGACTAATTTAGTCGAATTCAGTTTTCTGATCGAGTACGTCCTCGATTTATCCTATTATTTTATTATTTTATTCATTTTGATGATTTTCAACAAAGGTCGGGTCGTCACAGAAGTCAATTTTTTCTAGGACGAGAAAGCTTTTCTCCTAGAATAATTCCATGTTGAACTATGAGCTTGACTATCTCATAGAGATAATTCATGTGCTCTTTAGTTTTTTAGAAGACTAATATATCTTCAATATAAACGACACAAAAGTCTGCAACCTGCTTGAATATGTTGTCCATTTGTCTATGAAAAATTGATGGAGCTTGTTTTACGCCAAAAGGCATTACTAGCCATTCGTAGTGTCCCTGTGGAGTTCCGAAGGCTGTAAGGGGAATGCTATCAAGATACATTCTGATTTGCCAGAATCTTGATTTTGCATCAAATTTTAAGAACACTTTGGCTCCTTTGAGCCTATTGAATAGTACTTTTGCATGTGCTATTTGATAACTGTCTTCTACGGTTTTCTTATTGACATCTCTATAGTCTATCACCATTCTTACTTTTTCGTGAACTTCTCCAGCGTGATTCTTGACATAGAATGCTGGGGCATGATGGGGACTATTCGATGATCTTATCAATCCTTTTTTACCACAAGATCAACTATGTCTTTCCTGAATTCTTTCTGATATTCTTCCTATTACTGAGGGATTGATTTTATGTGATAAATGGAATTCATCTCATGTAGCTTGAGCTCACAGACTACTGGGTCTTTTTCCCAGAGTTTCAGAGGATTGATGTCAATATTTTGTTTTAACATTTCCTTGATCTCTCCAAGAGTATGCATCTTCTGTCTCTCAAGTTTAGCCTTGAAGTGCTTGAGATTATGCTATTTTATGAAGGCGGCTTCAGACATCTCTTCATCTTCTTCCTCATCTTATGATAATTCAACATGCAACTCTTCTTGTTGCTTGTGATGGTTATCAGCAGAATTATAAAACACATAGTAATGGTACTTGTTTTGGTCATAAAGTGGCGCAATGGTAGGATCTCCATTCTCAAACCTTGTTTTCATACAAGGCTTCTTAGAATTCTTCACTTTCTTCTTGATGATTTTTTCTTGTTTACACTTGTCACAATCCCTCTTGGGAATGTTGTAGATTGTGTGTTCTTTGAGTTTGATTTTAGTAGGAGCATTAGATGGAGCATCAGGATGCTTAAATTTTCTAATTGCCAAAGCTCATTAGTTACAAACGTTCCTCCTCCAATTGAAATTTGAACCCTTTTGGAGGTTGTATTCATGAAGATCATTTTTCCTTCTACCGTTTTGACAATTGCACATCTTTTTGGATTATTAATCCAGAGTTCTTCAGGTATAGCAAACTTTTTTGCTAGACTAAAGCCATAACCATTATCTATATAGGCATGTGGATGATACTTCATATATCCTAGAACTTTTAATCCAATTTTCATGTAGTTACTGAACTTACTAGTAGAAGCAGTTACTACATTGCACAAATTTTGTTTCGAAGAACCTTCTGCTTCTACTATCTTGTGAAATGACTGCATCGCTCTTCTTCCCAAGTTGGGCTTTCTGCAAATACTTCTTCTTCTTTCTTAGTAGTAATATCTACTTTCAGTTCTAGATCCTGTTAGTATTGCATAATTAGTTGTACGATTAACATACTTATCCACTTAAGCAGATTAGCAACACCTACTCAACCACATGCAAGACCACCAAGGAAGCACCAACTTCACTCACCGGACCCACCCCTTCCGAGCGCGCACGCGCCCGTGGGGGGCGTACCCGAACACACGGATCACACACCAGCAGGAACAACAAAGTCCCACATCGAAGAACACCACCAGGTCCCAATCTCAACCACCTATATATATCAGGTATTTATTACAGGTAAGATCACTCCATTGAATCTCAACACAACACGTTGGACTCAATCTCACTCGATCCACATCACACCACTCGCACGTTCGCTTGACTGTTATATCCGATACATATTCTGACTTAGGCATCGGAGCGTTGAAGGCGGGCCACCCCGTCTTGACCCCTGACCGCCTGCTTCATTGTTGTATTCTTCTAACAGTTGCTCCCGAACGCCCGAGGAAGGAGGCACCCGCAAGAAGAGCCCGCACACACGAAGAGAAGGAAGAAGAGAAGAGCCCGCCCATCCGAACAGCCCCACCGTTCGGACGCACCAAGGAGGAGAGGTCCGCACGCACGACCGAGGAAGGAAGAGGAAGCTTATTCTTGTTGCTTCTGCCCCATTACGCCTCCGCGCGTAATTCGGTAGAAACATCTGGCGCCGTCTGTGGGAAACTTACAAATTGCAAACCTCGTATAAACACCACTACCCAAAAGACATGTGTTCCATCTGTTGCTGCTAAGGTCGACACAATCACGTACGTTCACCTCGATCCCGCACGATCATTCCGAGCGACATCTCGGCACCCGTCACTCCAAGAGATAAGTATTCTTGATTTCACCAGTCTTATGTTGAAAGTGTATTCGTACTCCACCCGCACGACCGTTCCGAGGCCTATTCTTGGCGGGCTCCGAACAGCAACACTCGTTCGGGAGTCGCGCGCAAGCGGCTCGGATCCATTCATGCATCATGTACAAGTCCGTTCCGAGGCTTAACGGCTCCAAACAGCAAGATTCGTTTGGGAGTCGGGCGGCTCCAAACAGCAAGATTCGTTTGGGAGTCGGGCCCACAGGTACACCAACGTAGCGCTCGGAACCATCCATGCATCATTCGTAAGACCGTTCCGAGGCTTAACGGCTACAAACAGCAAGATTCGTTTGGGAGTCGGGGTCAGCGCTCGGAACCATTCATGTACCATTCGCAAGGCCACATTCGCTCATTTGCATAGCACGATCATGCAAGTCAGGCATAATATGCGATACTTGTCAGGTACCCGATCACGATTATGCGCACGTGTACACAATCAAACGCGCAGGTACACGATGGACGCGCACGCGCAGATACACGATTGGCGCGCAGGTACACGATTGGCGCACAGGTGTGCAGGTACACGATTGACGCGCAGGTGTACAGATACACGATGGGCGCGCACGCGCAGGTACACGATGGACGCGCACGCGCAGATACACGATTGGCGCGCAGGTACACGATTGGCGCGCAGGTGTGCAGGTACACGATTGACGCGCAGGTGTACAGATACACGATTGGCGCACAGGTACACGATTGGTGCGTGGGCGCAAAGGTACGCGATCGTGCGCACATGCGCACGGTCGGGCGCACAGGATCATGACCACTGCTCAACCGGATAAGTATTCTTGTTAATCGCCCACCCTTTTTCAACTCCCCAGTCAAGAAAGTTCTCTTTGATTTGGGGAATTGGGGGACTTGTTAGTATTGCATAATTAGTTGTACGATTAACATACTTATCCACTTAAGCAGATTAGCAACACCTACTCAACCACATGCAAGACCACCAAGGAAGCACCAACTTCACTCACCGGACCCACCCCTTCCGAGCGCGCACGCGCCCGTGGGGGGCGTACCCGAACACACGGATCACACACCAGCAGGAACAACAAAGTCCCACATCGAAGAACACCACCAGGTCCCAATCTCAACCACCTATATATATCAGGTATTTATTACAGGTAAGATCACTCCATTGAATCTCAACACAACACGTTGGACTCAATCTCACTCGATCCACATCACACCACTCGCACGTTCGCTTGACTGTTATATCCGATACATATTCTGACTTAGGCATCGGAGCGTTGAAGGCGGGCCACCCCGTCTTGACCCCTGACCGCCTGCTTCATTATTGTATTCTTCTAACAGTTGCTCCCGAACGCCCGAGAAAGGAGGCACCCGCAAGAAGAGCCCGCACACACGAAGAGAAGGAAGAAGAGAAGAGCCCGCCCATCCGAACAGCCCCACCGTTCGGACGCACCAAGGAGGAGAGGTCCGCACGCACGACCGAGGAAGGAAGAGGAAGCTTATTCTTGTTGCTTCTGCCCCATTACGCCTCTGCGCGTAATTCGGTAGAAACAGATCCCTTTCTAGATTTTCATTTCTTTCTTCTACCTCGTAGAAGTAGTCTTCGTATTCTTGTTCAATAATCTGGTTTATTAAACTATTCTTTTTTTCTCTTCTTGCTTTAGCTATGAAGCATTCTTTGTGATATGCATTTCCTGACATTTCACAAAACATGGGAAGCCCCTCTTTCTCATTGCAATGACAACAGTCATAGACAAATGATCCAGGATTGACTTTGTAAGAAGAAATATTTTCTTCTTCAGTACTTTCTTCCTAATTTTTTATTTCAAGGAGATAAACCCCTCTGTGTTCATATTCTTCCTCAGAATCTGTTTCTGATTCTTCTGATGATTCATCTTCTGTTCAGGCTGAATAGACAGATATATCGTCGTCTTTACCTTTCGAATAGGCTACCTCATAGCATTTTACGTTGGTCATCTCTATGACCTCTTGATATTCCTTTAGAAGGGCTTTCGAACTTCTTGTCCCTTTTGGGACATTCATTAGCATAGTGTCATTCGGCCTTCCATAACCAACATCTGCATGTTCTGTTCTTTTCTGTTTCTTGAGAGAATCTTTTCTTCTTAAAGAATCTCTTTCTTGGGTTATGTTTTTCTCTTCTGTAACTAGAGCTTTTCTTGAATCTCCAATTCTTCCTTTCGTTTCTTTTAAAATATTTATGGAAGTGCTTCCCCTTAGTTTTCCGCTTATGTTGATCACATCCCCAGTTGATTGGGAGATCGATGATTCTGGTGCAAAAATTGTCAGATTATTTAAGCTACTTCTTTGCAGCTTTTGATTTTATGTTGGCTTTGCATTGTTCTCGCAATAACTGTCTGATTCTTTCTGCCACTCCTCATACTGAGAACCTTTCTATAGGTCTTTCTTCTATACTTTCCCTCATGACTATTCTCCAAGGTTCAGGAAGCTTTCTATGCAAGAGATGTATTAAATCTCCATTTTCTAGATCTCCTATTGTACAGTAGTATTCTTGGAATTCATTTTGATATTCCTCGAAATACTTCATGTTGCATATCTTAAAAGCATATATGTTGGTTTTGGGTAACTTTTTAGCTTTATCCTCAACATATGAAATATCTCCACAGAATTGTTCATAGATTGAAGTTGCAAAGGTGTATGGAGACTTATCACTTTTGATTTTCTCTAGCTAATTGTGTGCCCTGGAAGTTTGTTTGAAGGCTAGATAAAACTTCTTTTCCATCCCTATGATTGTTGATTCATAGACAAAATGTAAATCTAGCTATTTAAACTTCCCAAAAGTAGTGCAGGCTTCCATAACTAAGCTAGCAGCCCATTCATCTATGGCTTCCTTTTTGTCTAGATCAAGCCATACACCAAATTGACTGATTGACACTTTTTGTGTACTGTCCTGTGGAATAAATTTTTGAGAACTTCCTTCTCCTTTCTTCCCTATAGGACCTTTCATGTTTGGAAGTCTTAAATTTCTATCAGCCTTGATGATAGTGATCCCTGAAGACTCTCATTCTTCCATTTCCACTTCTTGATAAGGAAAGACTTTTCTTTCTTTTTTGATCTTGAAACTTTTCATCTCTTCGATCAATTGTTTCAGGCTTGAAGGAACTTTGCAGTTTTCTGCTTCTTCATAAAGTTTAAAGAGCTTTTTTTATTTTGGTATTTCAGATTTTAGCATGTTGATATTTCTTTCTAAATCAACATCTAAATCTTCTTTCATTTCCTGTTGGTTTCTTCCCTTATTGTAATTCTGGTACCTATAGTGTTTTCTTCTCTAGAAGAGTTGTATATTCTGAGTAATCTAGAGCTTTCACCTCTTAAGCTTTCGAGGGATACATCACTGTTTTTGTGTCCTTTGAATTTTAAGTTGACATCTCCAGTCCTTCTATTTTCATAGATTGCTGCTCTTATACTTTCTGGTTTTTCTTCTGAGCCAGACAATTCCCATTCTAATAGAAAAGTTACTTCATCCCATGTAACCTTATGAATTTGTTCCGAATGATTTTTTCAGATTTGTGAGGAATCCAGTAGTAAGACCATGAATGTTTGTTATTTTGGTCTTTGGTAAACCCTATAAACGATAACAAGCTCTTGCATGCCGTCTTTCATTGAAGTTCCATCAGTTTTGACTCTCAGTCGTAAACAGTGAGCTGCATCAGTTAGGTTAGTTGAAAAGTTTGGGAAGCAGTTGAAAATGCAACTTGGTTGCATAATGATGTTTGGATAATTTCCAATAGACTTTCTGGAAATCAGCCAACCTATTTTTCTGTAAGAAACATAGGACTGAGCAATTTATGCCTTCTTTGGCTAGTAGATGCTGACTTGAATTGCTCCTACGTGCATAAATTTGTAGTTTCTTTTTCTTGCTTTAACAACTTCCTCGGGAATTATTAAAAAGAAATATGTTTCTCCTGTTGTTGCTGGAGTGGTGAATTAAAGGATTTTGAACTGATGGTTATCCAACATGTCAAAATTTTCTCTTTTGTAAATTTGATTGAATTCAAACTTAGGAATTGAAGAATTTCTAACATTTTCTTCAATTTCATTAAATTCAAATTCTTCATAATTGACCAACTGTACTGTTTTTTTCTTCCTAAAGATGCTTAACATATTCATGTTACGAACATATTCAGTTTTGGATTCTAAAAATCTTATACTTAATAGATTTGTTGTTGAATTGAAGGGAAACTGTATTGGTGAAGGGTTCCCTCTTGGAACCTCTAATGGTTTAAAGTGATTTTGTCTTATGATTGTTTGAGGTGGAACCTCTAATGGTTTTCGGATTATATGTTCCAATCCGAAACCATTAGAGGTTCCAAGAGTTGAAGGGTTCCCTCTTGGAACCTCTAATGGTTTCGGATTCTCAGGTTATCCTTTGAACATAGTCAGGAATCTTCATCTGTTGAAGATTTAGTCCCTCAATTTTACTATTAACCTTTGTTAATAGTTCTTTCTGATTTTCCGGGTGATTTTGGATATAATCTATTTTAACTTCCAATTACTGTAATTGGTTACTAATCACAGCAAGTATCTCTAGATATTTTTTGTTTCTACAGATTTCTGTTATGTAGTCTTGATGCATTGCATCAGTAGAATTTAATAGAGAATCTAGTTTCTTCATTATTTTCTCAGAAGGTGTTCCCATTTATGAGAACTTGTTGAGGTATAGTAAGCTCTGATACCAGTAAATCTGTGGATCTAACCAACAAGCTCAGATAGATAATCTATGTAATTAAAGCTCTACTTTAGCTTTATCACGTAGACAAAAAGTTATAAGAGACTGTTGTTTAGCAATGTCAATATCAATTTTTTCTTAATCTTAAGGACGAGATAATTTTTTGAGTCTTTCTACCAGTTTAATTTTTTATTTTGTGTTTTCAGTGAAGTCTTGAATTCACTTAATTTTTTTTTATTTCTCTCGGGAAATTGGAAAGTGAGGAATTCTAATAATGAGAAAGATCAATCTACCTTTGAATATTGAGAATAAATATTTATCTATAAGTGTTAGAACAAACAAATTATTTGTCCTCTATATTTTACAAAAAACATACTATTTTGATTATAAAAAAACACTACTTATTATACATAAGTACACTACTAACATCACACACAAAATTAAAATAAAAAGTGTTGAACTAAAGTTTGATCTTATCTATATAAAATCTTTTGGTTGATCTTAACGGAAAACCTCTCAAAGTGACCTTTATCATTTACTCTTAAAACTAAGGTTGCTCGATGCAAGACACGCATATAACAAGCATGCTACGTGGCTCCCAGACTCAACAACACCACTTGTTCAACGAACTACTCCGATCCGCACAAGTTTCTCATCTCCATCACTAGCGCGCGCTCTCTCTCTGTCTCTCTCTCTCTCTCTCTCGCGCTCCCTTCTCCCTCTCTCTCTCTAACAGCTGTCTAACAGATCGAGAAGCTTTGTAATAATAATCACATAATATGGGCGCCTGCGCGACGTGCTGTGAACTCATCCTCGCCATCTTTCTTCCGCCGCTGGGGATAATCTTCCGATTTGGCTGTGGGGTAAGATAGATCGAGTGACATGCATCTGATCCAAACTAGCTAGCTAGCTACCACGATTTATTCGCCATATCATTTCTTGGAAAAATATATGATCGAGTAAGTTAATTTCTGAATTCTGATCTTACTGCATGCATGCAGGCAGAGTTTTGGATCTGCTTGTTGCTGACGCTGTGTGGTTATTTACCAGGAACTATATATGCAGTCTGCATGTTGTGCCGATGATCGATGTACTAGTTTATGGAGCACAAACATAGCTAATTAGGTTTATGTATGTTGGAACAGATCGGATCTAAGATTAGTTTTACAATGTAATTACTTACGGTTACGTCTTACGTACGACAGATTTATATATGTACGTTGATCGAGCTAGCTAGCTACTTCTGTTTGTTGTTGTAACGTACACTTCCTAGCTAACAATTTCCTTATCCGTAGTTATTTAATTGTTTAGTACGTGAATTCGATCGGTCATTGTTTTTTAGTTTCTTCTTTTCTCATGTAGAGTTGAATCTGTGCTTGCAATTGGTAATTGGTTTGCATTTTCCGGGGCACGTACTCTTAATTACTAAAGGTTATAAGACCCGAAGTGTTATATAATTAATGCATGCATTTTGTTGTGTGCAGCACATCGACAAGTGTTCATCGCACTATGTATATATTCGTCAAGACTCGATCATTTCATATAACGATCGATGAAGCATATACATGCAATTTGTATGTGTATATTTTTATACTATATTACGGTTTTATAATGATTTTAATTCATAACGTATCGCTTCCCTTGCTTGTACCAATTCTTAGAATTTTATTCTTTTTTTTAGGATCAATCAAATTCATTTAGAGGAAAAAGTTGATAGTAATACAAGATTTTGTCGGATAATCCGATGCGATAAAAATAAATTCTATTGTATTACTATATTAAAAAAATAATGTTGAACAAAGGCACTAGTCAATACTACCACATTTTTTAGAATTACCAACAAAATGGAAAACTAAGGCCGACGATTTAAAAAATCGTCAGCAATAGTTTTCCCTGTTGCCAACGATTTGGAGGAAAAAATCGTCGGCAATAATATATTATTGCCGGCGATTTTCCCCATGTCGCCGGCAATAGTTTTTTTTTTTTTTGGCTATTTCCGACGAATTATTGCCGGCGATTTGGGGGAAAATCGTCGGCAATAATACTATCGCCGACGATTTTTTCCTCCAAATCGTTGGCAACAGGGAAAACTATTGCTGACGATTTTTTAAATCGTCGGCCTTAGTTTTCCATTTTGTTGGTAATGCCCAAAAATGTGGTAGTAACAAATTACAGTAGTACGGAGTAACGGTCAAATTTGAGTTGCTTTACTCTTTAATTAGTTAGAACCCCTATTGTGTCTCATTTTGGCGAAGCTCTTTCGTATTCATATTCAAAGTAGGACCCAAGTCTTCTTAGGAGAGATCTTCTTTAAAGCCCCAGGTTGAGGGCCAAGGCTGGATATGTCTCTTGTTGTTGGGACGACGTGTGCTATTATCCGCACCTACATCACCCTTCAGGATGTAAACCATCATGTCCTAGCAAGGCTCGTGAAATGGGACGGTAGAACATCCGTCAGACCGTTGATCCTCTGCCGCCACAGTAGCTGCACTCATAGATGTGACAGTAACATCTGCGGGCTCACAGATAATGTCGACATGTGTTTTGAAATGAGACGCTGGAACATCACCGACAACCTTGTGTAGGACCGCCCTCTGCTCCTGCTGATCAAATACCTCGACAGCTAGACTAGATATTTGCAAAACAACATCAACATTAGAAAATGACCCCTCCGGCCGAGGGACAGTCACCTCTTTTGAAACTGGGGAGGCAATTGGCTGGGATTTAGCAGCCTACCCAAAGCCATTTGAGGAACTACAGAGATCGGCCTCATTGCCCACCATAGTCCAGAAGACGACGCCACTTGTGTCTCCTGACCCAGTTGAGTACCCACAACACCATGGGAACCCTCATCTACCGAATATAGAAGCGTCGCCGGCTTCGGGCAACCACCATTACCGTGCTTGAATGCTTCGCAATCGCCACAAAAACATTTTAAGAATTCATACTCCACAACAACATCCACATTATAGGTGCTAGAAATGTGAAAGATTGTACTTACCACCAACAGGGTCCATGTCGATCCGAAGCTTAATCTCCGCTTGATGGTTCAACAAAAGTTTTTCATGCTCCTTGTAACCACCCAGTGCGTTGCCCATCTAATTCAACCATTTCAACTGCAACACATCCGAAGCAAAACGGCTGCGACAGACCGAACAAAAGCCCAAGCCGTACCCTTGGTCGCCGGAATAAAGAGAGGGTCAGTCATTCCATCAAAACTTTCCACAACCACAGTAATGGTGTGGTGGTACATGTTAAAGAATTTATACCCTCAACATTTCGACTATTAATTAGTCTAAGGCTAAGTGCATTTTCCTTACCCGCAAGTATACGGAGTCAAGTAATATAATTTGTATAGAAGTTGAGTGTCGAATCTACGATGATTGATTAACTTGATTCCATAGTTTTTTTCGGTTAAGTCCTTTATATGTGTGATAAACAAAAAATTTATGCGACAAAGAAACACAAAACATGGAAATGTATCTCATAACGTCAAGTCCTTTAGAGACTCAACATCACACGGGATGATTAAACTAAGGTGAGTGATTAAACAAAATATTGATTGGTTGATTACACTAATGCAAAGATGACAGATTGAAATGATCACAAATTCAAGATAAAAGAATAGTTGGGTAAGGATGCCCCCATTAACCATTTGATGTTCAAACAATGTCCAATTTTAGGTCATGAGTTGTTTAGTACGGTCTACATGCTCAAATGTCTTTTGGATCATAAAAACAAATCCTTTCATTGTCCAAATCATGCCCTCTAAGGTCACGCTTGGTTGTGGGCCGAAACTCTTAGATCTTTTGGGATTCTAAAAGGTTTTGGTCCATCCATAAAGCACAAAGAAAACCAAGATTAGGAGGTAGACTTTTGGTTCAAGACTCCTAATGTATTTCATGCGTAATGAGTTTGGTTGCAAAAACATGTGAATATTATGGATGAATTTCCTTCCCAAAACTTCTTTGAATGTTCCAGACTCACCTTTTTGGGTTACGAGTCAAAATAATCAACAATAGCTACAAAGTCTTTCGGTTCAATGTAAGCTTAACCAAAAACCCTTAAGTCACTTGGACCTCAAGAGTGTCTTGATTCATGCTTAAGCACAAGGAAACCAAATCATAAGATCAACATTTTAAGTCTAAGCCTAAGTCATGTTATATGCTCATCTATTACGTAAGTGAGTAGCTAATTCCTTTAAGTGTCATTTCCTAGTTCTTTAGATAAATCCTAACTTAACTAGAGTTAAGACATGCATAGGTGAAACTAAACAATCAGGTCAAGCATAATAACATGCTACAATCACATCACACACACACAAAACTCATCATATAGCACAGAACACTCAAAATATACTCATAATCACAAATCAAACATCATTGTTTATATCAAATGGCTAGGGTTTGACCCTAGCTTCCCATATAAGGAATACTCACACATCATAAGTAAAAACAAGTTTGAATATATAATTAGAGTAAATAGAGTGAAGGAATAACCTAAGACTCTCCCCAAAGTAAGCCAAGTTTCTTCAAGTCCTCTCTTGCACTTCTAGCTTCATCTTCTTTGCTCCAAATGCACCCAAGCTTTTAGAGGAGGTAAACGAGACCTGTAGGAACCCAAGAGGCAAGAGATAAAAAGGGATTATTTCTCACCTATTTGAGCTCTAGGAATCTCACCAAACCTTAAGATAGAGAAAAGAGGATGAAACTCTTGATTGCACAAAGAGGGATGTACAATCAAGTGTGGAGGAGGAGGAAAGGGAGAGAGACCTCAAAGGAACCAAAGAAGCTTCACCAGGGATGTTTTTGTGGTGGTAAAGAGAGTGTTTGAGGTGGAGGAGAGATCCAAAGGGTTAGGGGCTGAGTGAGATGCAAAAACTATAGAAAAGACTTGAAATGAGATGTGTTGTCTTGGTGTATATGGGGGGGGGGGCTCGACCAAGAGGGGATAAGGACGAGAAAATGCTGTATTTTGTGAGCCTTTCGATATGCTAGAGTGGCCATGAAGTTTGATCTAAGGACTACAAAATAAGATCCACAATTCTTGGCTTCTATGCTAACAGTACCACATTTTTAACCATTGCCGGCAATTTTTAAATCGCCGGCAATGTTTTTTATCATTACCGGCGATTTTTTCCCCAAAAATCGCCGGTAATGTCTTCTTTTTTTTAATCATTGCCGGCGATTTTTCCGGCAAATCGCCGGCAATGTTCCGCCGGTAATTAAAAAAAAAAAAAGACATTGCCGGCGACTTACATTTAAGTCGCCGGCAATATCTTTTTTTTTTTTAATTACCGGCGGAACATTGCCAACGACTTACATTTAAGTCGCCGGTAATGTTAAAAAAAAAAAAAAAGACATTGCCGGCGATTTTTGGAGGAAAAATCGCCGGTAATGATAAAAAACATTGCCGGCGATTTAAAAATCGCCGGCAATGATTAAAAATGTGGTAGTGTAAAGTCCAAACTTTGCCTAATACTTCCAAAATTCAAATATGTGTCTCCCCTAATCAAATCAAGTAGGATTTGTATCTAAGTGGTTTGGACTTCCCTTAGGACTAGATAAGAGTGTTTGGGCCTTACTTGGTTGTCCATCCGGCCATGGACAAATCCAACAATTTTCCGACAACTTTCGATAACTTTCGACGACCACTTTTTGTCATTTTCTCAAAGTCAATCTAAATTTTCTTGTGACTTCGAAAAAGTGAGTAATTACCATCTTTAAGAGCGTTTTCGTGTCAACTCCCAATTTTCTACCATAAACAGGAAACATTATAAAAATGATGCTTTATTCATAGAAGACAAGCAATAAGCATGAAGTTAGGGACATAATTAACACATAAATATAGAACTAATAGTACCATGGTCAATACTTGACCGCCCTCCAGCGATCGAATTTCGATCGGAACTTGCACATAAATCGATCTTTCGTGATCCACACGAAACCTATATATGTTGCCAGAACTGTAGATATCACGCCAAACACTAATCATTCACATTTTGAAACCTTGAAATTCATTGGGTTCCAAGGGAGACAGAGAGAAGAGTCACACCACGGTGTACCTTCATTTGTCCTCCTCCTCCTTGTCCAACACAACGAGGTCCACCGCGCCGAACGCTGCTGCCAGGTGGAGCGGTTCGTGGTCGACCTCATTTACGGGTGGAGGGGGAGCAATGGCTAGAAGTGGGGGCTGCAACATGCAATTATATGGGAAGGATCTGTGGTAGGAGAGGAGTGTGAAGGTGGTAATGGATTTGTGATAGGTGTAGTAAGAGATCAGTGATGGAAGAAGAGAGGTGACGGCTAGGGTTTGAAAGGAAAAGGAGAGCTAGAGAGAATATGGAGAGAGAGAGAGAGAGAGAGTTTTGGTACAAAAAACATTGGGTTTCCTCAACACAAGACCACATCATTAATCACAACCATACTGTCTAGAATTTTATTCTTTAAGGGAGGGCTTGTGATAGGTTTATTTAATGAGATGGTAGAATACAAGTAAATCCCCTAAGAAGAAATATATATGAGATAGTGTCAGAAGAATCGATTGCACTATTTTTATAAAGAGTACAACATTGGAGATTCTTTTTGTTTTACAATTAAGGCAAATAATACTAATAAGATAATGCGATAATAACACATCAATTCAGTATGAACAACTTTTCAACTATGTTGCTGACAATGCAACTATTATTGTTAGCTTTATATCTTTTTTTACTAGGAGAATGCGTTTATGCAACGAATCAACGAACGGCCCGACCTAGAGTACGTAGATAATGTACTCAAAGTGTACAAATTGAAAAATACAAATCTCATACTAATATTGATTTATTTTTAACATTAAAAATAAGAGAAATAATTTTAGGTTCCAAATGGGTCTAAGATGTGGAGACCGAAATCACATGTGCCATGGTCATGTTTAAATCAATATCTATTGCCAAATTATATTATATAAATTCTTATATCATTTTACAATCATTTTTTTGAAGGCCTCATAATACAATCATAATATCCTAAATAATAGACATCACAATTAAATTCAATTAATGCTATTAATTAGGATAATTTCTGTATAATCAATTTAATTTAATATTTATACAAATCAATCTCTTTGAACTGAAACTTTAGTATTTATAGCTCTTTGTTCACCTCTTAAAAAAATCTCCGTTCTTACTATGAAGATCAAATGTTTATAAAATTCAAAAGCTTTCAATAAAATTTCACTATTTCAGTTTATTCTCCTTCTCATTTTCTATTGACAAGAGTAATGCAACTCCAAGTGCTCTTTGTTTTTTGCAAATTTTATTCTTTTACAGCTCTACTTTAAGAATTCTTTTTTCTTTCTTTCTTTTTGTTTGTCCGATGAGGTACGTTCTTTCTTTTTTCCTTCTTGTAAAACTTTGTGATTCTCACATACTTTTCTTCTACCATTAATGTGGTTGATAGTATTTTTTTTTTTTCATTTTATGTTTCATAGTTATTGAAGTGATAATGATAAAGAAATAAAGGAAAACATATTTAAATTTAAAAGAGGTGCAAAATTGGTGTGGAAAGTATTTTTTTTTTTGGAAGGAGTATTTAATGTTCGTAAATAGATTGATATATATCTAATTTATGATGTGTGACATGTCATGCCACATAAGATTGGGGCATCTACCTCATATGCCCCAATTGGACCTCCTATCATTGCAACGACATTTGATGCATGTTCAGCAGCTGGCCGAAGCCCAAACATCTCCACTCACACAGGCTTGCTCTTTGTCTTGGCTGGTTCCAACCCTAACGAACTAACAAAAACAAGCGAGTTTGTCCAGTGTTGCGTGTAGCTTCCTGCCCAGCTCCTCAACCGCCTATCATTAGGATGGGAACAATACTGCACCCTAGAGCGTGCGTCAACGAGGCAAAAGCTTGCCAGATGAGTGAAGGCAAAGCAAATGTTAGTTTTTACAGTTTTACTGCAATCAAGGTGTATTTGGATAGAGGTAGAATGAAATGAATTTAATTAATTAAATTTTAGTAATTTATAGTTTTATCTCCTATTTTTTTGTGTTTCAATAACTTCTTTAATTAAGAATTTAACAATTCCATTATCTTAAAAATCGGGAGAACTGAAGACTTAAATCTCTCATTCCAATTCCCTCAAAGAGAGGTGACATTTTACAATTCCCTCATGGTGTGTTTGGATGAATGATTCTTAATTCTTTTAGGAATCGACAAATTACGAAAATTAGAATTTCAATACTGATGTGTTTGGATGGAGGAAATATTGAAGGAATTTAAACAAATTTCAGCAATTCACAATTTTTTCTTTTAAATTTCTTTGTTTGGATAAGTTTCTTGAGAATTGTAAATTCTGTTTTTTTTTTAATTTGGAGGAATTTGAATTTTCAATTTCTTTGTTTAATTTCTTCAAAATTAGGTGTCATTTTACAATTCCGTCGAATTACTTATAAAAGTCTGAATTCCTTTGTCATTTTAAATCTCTTTATAAGTGAATCCAAACGCTAGAATTCATAAATAATAACATATAAAATCATGAAATTATAATTTCCATCATTTGTGAACTTCAATGAGAATTCAAAATACTTCATCCAAACACACCGTACTTTAAATTACATCATTTGAGAATTTTCGCATTTTGATTTCTTCATAAAGAAATTTAATAAAGACAAGAATTACAAACTTTTAAAAAAGATTTGAGTGAATTGAAGACTTAAATTTCTCATTCCATGCTATTTCCCTCAAAAAGAGGTATCATTTTACAATTCTCTCGAATATTTTTTAAAAGTTTGTAATTCTTGTCATTATTAAATTTCTTTATAAAGAAATTCAAACACGAGAATTCACAAAGGATGTAATTTAAAATACTGAAATTCTAATTTTCGTCATTTGTCAATTTCTATAGAATTTAAGAATCCTTCATCTAAATATACCGTCAAAGTTGTTTTCAGTTTTCTTATATTCTTAATTAGATTGTATCATAGACGTCTTGTGTACGTTCTAAGACTCTTTTAGGGCATCTTCAAAAGATACCCTATTTCAAAAAAAATTGTTATAGTTTAGCTAATTTTATAACTTTTTTACTTCTAACAGCTACCCTATATAAAAGTTTAAATAATTATTTGTTAAATTTTGCAGCTTTATATAACTAGAAAGGAGAGAAAAAATAACTCTTGAGTTATATATTTCCCTAGCTCCTTTTTTTTCAATTTTAACATACATTTTTTGAATTGACTTAACTATAACTTCTAACTCGTGGAGTAAAAGAAAAATAAGTAGAAGTTACCTTTAATTTTTTATTTTTTTAAAATGGTACAAAATTTATATCCACTCGGAATTTATGATAGGAAGACATAACTCCACCGGATTACCTGACATGCTAAAGAAAGAAGTCCTAAAGTACTCATATACTAGATAACAGCATGACGCACAATGAACCTAAACTAACAAACAACAGTAGGACGGGAGGGCTTCAAAATTTAGGTTGCACCACTTCTTAGTTAACTACATAGCACCCGCAGATCCCGGGTCGATCTTCTGCTTCTTGTTCCTAGTTTCTGTGTGAGATTCTGCCACATCCTCAACTTCCTGGTGATACCAGTTGTAGAACTCTAGCTTCTTCATGGATGTGATGTCCTTCTGGGGACAGAGTGCCTTAGCAATTCGGCGACGCTTCGCCACACGCTCTTCTGATTCTGCAACAGTATCACTGCCCCAGGAATCCATCACCTCCTCCTAATAGTCACTCGCTCCACCCCCAGGCTCAGAACAAATGGGGATCTCGTCCCTCAACCTCCACAATCTCTCCTCAGCTCTAGTTACACTATCTCCCTCTTCCAGGTCCTTCTTAATCATGGCACACTGAATAGGGTAACCTGCAAGGTCGTGGCCCCATGTTCCACAGCTCATATAAATCCCTATCAGAGTTAGATACTCTGCTTGGCCCTCAATCTAAGCATGATCCCCTAGTTGTGCTCTAAAACCGGTAACAAGAGGTTTGCTCAGATCAACCTTGACCAGCAAACAAATTTCCTCATATTGAGTCAATCGCCACCGATCATAATCCACTTAATGACCCAAGGACCCACCTAGGGTTTCCAACCATGCAAACGAGACTTCTTTGCCATGCAAGTTACCACCTGTAAAATGCATAGTGTCCCATGCTCTAACCTTGTCAATGTGAACTGTCTCCACCAGCTCAAATCCTTCAAAAAGGCTTGACCACTATTGCAACGTCATCATTAAACCAAGGACTACAACTCACCATCATCCGAAAAGCATCTTTGTCACGAAACATAACCAGGAAGCGATCCTTCGTCTCAAGTCTGATAGAGATTGCGCTTGATCCTTTGGATCCCTTCCAAAGACTAATCAACCAAAACTTAATCGAGTTTGCCTTCTCCTTGGAGATAGGAGTTCGGGAAAAGATCTTCATGACCACGAACTTGCAGTCATCCTCCTCGTCCTCACCATACAAAGATAAGTCGAACACGAGAGGAGGTTCATGATGAACCTGGGGGATCGATCCAAACCGAGGTGCCATGGATTGATACTTCAACTAAAAAATGAAAGGGACAAAGAAAGAATAGGATAGGAGCCGGGATGGCTCGAAAACTTGTGAACCCTAGAGAATGCTATGTTTCGGTAGAAAACTGAGAATCAACTAATGATGAAGGGGAGAATATTTCGAAGTGAACTAGAGGGTAGATGCTTAGTCTCTTGCATTTATAAATTTAACATCATTGTTGGTGGAGATGCTTAGTCTCTTGCATTTATAAATGCATGTATACCTACGTACGTATCAATGGAATTCAGCTTCAACCAATCAATATTTTCTCTTTATTCAAAAATGGATGATTATTATATGTGATTGATATGAACAGATGCCTGAAATGAATATATATATATATACATATTTTATCAAATGGGAAGTTTCGCATTGAAATTTTGATATGAAGTTGTATTTTACACAAAATTGACAACCTAATTTGATTATTGAAGTCAATCATCTATTAGATACATATGCAAAATTTTAGCTCAATCAGAGATCGTTAAGCCATTTGATTACCATATTCAAGTTTTGAGTTAAATCATACAATCTGTGTGCATTGTTAAACAATGTCACGATCAAATGGTTAAAAAATCTCTGATTGAGTTGAAATTTTGCATGCTTGATCCTTGCATATGTATCTAAAAGATGATTGACTTCAATGATCGAATTACGTTATCGAGTACGAAGCTTCGCACTGAAACACCGGTGTAAAATTATATTTTATATATATAAAATTGATAATGTAATTCAATCATTAAAGTTAATCATCTTTTAGATACATATGCAAGAATCGGGCATGCAAAATTTCAGTTCAATCGGAGATGTTTTAACCATTTGATCGTGACATTGTTTAACAATGCACACAAACTGTGTGATTTAGCTCAAAGTTGAATGTGGTACCTTAAACATCATCAAATTGGATAAAATTTAACAAAAGTGATCTATACACTAATATCTAGAAGTTGAATGGTGAATATGTGATTATATGATCTTAAAGAAAAAAAAATCAAAAAATAAAAATCAAGAAATCTATATTTTACAATAAATGAGAATGTTTAACTGAATAGCACTCTATATACATGGAGATCACACGTACGTTGAAGAATTAGGTGGTCATTCATTTACCAAACCTATAGGTAAGGCGTACGATGAAGAATTAAGCTAATTTCAAATATAACAAAATTAAACCCATTTTTTCTCTTTTAGTGTACATTTTACTGTTCACACACTTTAGAGCACGATCGATATTTCCACGTTCTCATCTCCCATTAACCTATCTCATTCTCTCCGCTTCCAACTGATCCTTCTCTCAGCTTATCTACATCGACCGCAAATCATATCCTCTCTCTCTCTCTCTCTCTCTCTCTCTCTCTCATCTCCATTTTATCGAAGTCTCCACTCCTCGATCTCTCAGTCTCAATCTCAATTTCAGTTTTTGTGTAATATTCTCAATCGCAATGTCTCAGTCTTTAGACGAAAATCATCGTCTCTGAAGAGGCTCGCAAGAAGTTCGTCTCTAGCTGCCGTGTTCACACACATACCAGTGCAATTTTCCCGATTCTGGATCTGGGCAAAGAGGCAAACTCACACATATCGACCTAATCGACCATTGATACCCAAGGAAGAATTACAAACAGTAAGTCCTTGGACTCCCTGACTTACTTTTGTTTGTAGTTTTAAGGTCTTAAGTTTTGCAATATGTGAATGAGTAAGAGGTTTACCCAATACAAAGTTGAAAGAATGGAACTACAATAAAAATTACAAAAAGATTTTACTGTGATGTAGAGTTTACGGAAATTGTTTTGTTGTTGTTTTGTTTTGAATGTGAACGTTTTGGTATCGTGCTCTGTCCTTGGCTCCTTCTTCTTTATGTAGTTATGTACTAAGCCTAAGCTAAAATTAAGCATTATATTATTTTATGTTGCAGTCTCGGATTCTCCATCTCTTTTGGTACATTCTGTCTAAGTTTGACACTTTATAGATAATACTAGCATTATGTTTTAGTACAGACCATATTTACAAAATATTATCCATAAGGGGGAAAAATTATGACATAAGCACATAACAAATCCCTATTCAAATATGAGAAACCTTATGCTTGACTTCTGTTAATATTATAAGATTTTCAACTGGGTGGAGTAGTTAATGCATTAAACATTGGTCTTTAACTGAAATTTAATTGTATTCTGCAAATGTGATCGCATTAGTCTGTACTTATGTAGATGGTTGTTTCTGTTAGTTGTTTCTTTACCCAATTAGTTTTTTTTTCTTCTTGGTTTTTGGATTCGATTTATATTTTGGTTACTCATTTAACAAGATTCGTTTGTTTTACAGATTGGATACAACATATAAAGTTTTATTGATTGGGTTTGGACTTTTGCTCTTTCAAGGTGAACGTCATTTATCTATACCAATTCTTCATTCTTAATCAATAATGTCTATGGTGTTTAAGGGGAGGTCTGTCGTGATTTTTTTAATTCTTCTTCCTCTTTATTGTGTTTGTAGTTTTTGTGGTGGAAAAAAGAAATATTAAATGGGATGGTGATGATGTGAGCGTAAGGAAGCTTAGATATATATATATATATATATATATATATATATATATGGAGTAGTGTAATTATGTGTATATTCTTTATAAAGGTTTATGTGGGAAAGGAGGAGGGGATATGTGTATTGGAGATGCATTGCTTAAATATTATTGGCTTAGTTTTGATATCCCTTGATGTTGATGTCTAGATATTGATTGAAGTTTAATTTGAAAAAAAATTGGTCTGTGTGTCTGTCAGTTTACATATGTGCATAATTTTTTGCTATTAAAATAAATTGTTTACACTGCACTTTAAGTTGAGCTTCAACTGGATTTCGTTTTTTACCCAATTAGTTTTTTTCCAGCTTTCGATGTCTTTTATATTGGTTGAAGTATAATTCGAAACAATTTTGGTACGTGTGTCTGCCAGTTTTTTTTACCCAATTAGTTTATCTTTCTTGGTTTTTGGATTCGATTTTGGTTACTCATTTAACAAAATTCTTTTTTTTAATAGGGATCGGATCTTGCAAAGGTATAAACTATAAAGTTTTGTTGGTTGGGTTTGAACTCTTTCTCTTTTAAGGTAAACATCATTTATTTATACTAATTCTTAATCAATGTGTGCATCAGTTGAGTTTGGAATTTAAAATTTTCATCCTTTGCTAGAAAATCTATTAATATTACATATCTATTAATATTTTCATAAAGTATGATCAGTAGATGCTGACACTTCTCCTATTTAGTAATAACTTAAATTGCATCTGATTTGTTATTAAACAGATTTTGCTGAAGTGGAGAGCCCACTATGCATATGTAAATGTTCATATATATACATATATCATATTTGTTGTCTATGAATGATATGTTTTGTATTGAAATAAAGAATTAGTTAATGAATGAAACGAAAATGAGGTATCGGTACGTAATTGTCCTAGCACAAAGTTGAGCATTACATTAAAAATGGCACAGAGTTGGTTGCACTTGGTTATTTCCTAAGATCATTTGAATGGAAAGAGCACTTAGCACCTTAAAAGACATTTTTTGTTGTGTTCTTCTTTTAGTATAGGTTGATTAGATTGAATTAGACTTTCGTAGATATCTTAGAACCTCAGGCTTGAATCTTTGTATCAATATGTGCCGTTTGTTTTATTAAATCAATTATACTGATTTTACAGTTATGAGGTCAAAATTCATTTTCTCCAAGAGGTCAGACTTTTTCCTCCAATCGCAAAACTTTGAACAAAACTTAACAAGGCAGCAACATCGTTGAACTCTTTTCAAAATGAGGGAAATCAAATCCGAAGCAACGAAGCAAATCTTCAATTTGTAGGCATGCACGATGTAGTCGATGTTAATTAAAGTCACTCAGGTGAGCTTAGACAAGGATATCATTTGTTCATAATTAATCAAGTTTGTAGTCTGCTATAATAATTGATGGAATGTTTAACAAGGATATCATTTGTTCTGGTTGATAGGGTCTTTCAAGAAGAGGAAACATTTTTTCGAAAACTCGATAAAGTTTGGCCAAGGGTTGACAAACCGTGAAGAAGCATTGCCATCAGCTGAGAAAAAGAGAAGAACTAATTCTCTTCTAAATGAAGGCACAAGTAGATCAAATCCAACTAAGAAGAGAAAAACCAATCTACTTCAAAATGAAGGCACAAGTAAATCAAATTCAACTAAGAAAAAGAGGAAAACCAATAAAAAAAACTTCATTCTGTAGACATGTTTGATGTTAATGAAAGGGTGATAGGTGGGTAAACAGCTATTCAAAGATACCATATTCTCAACCAAGATATATCATTATAATAGTTAATTACAAGGATTATCGAACACAAGGAGTTGGTGACACTAAATCCTAACACTAGACTACAATGCTGATATACTAGACTACAGTATACTAATGACACTACAAACCTAAGCTATATTACTCTAAAAGCTACGAAAATTTAACACAATATATTAGACTCAGTGGCAGACTACCACACAAAATTTGAGGGTGCTCTGAATAGTTTTTATTGCCGAAATAATTCGACTAAGCTACAACTAATGCAGAAAACAAATGCTGAAAGTAAAGATGCTAATGAATGCAAATTGATTTAATTATATGATTAATGAGTTAAGAAACATGCAATCCACCACTACCATTCCACATTTCTAATACATACTTAACCTAATGCACATATCCAATGAATGAAAGTTTCCAGGAAGAGTTGATCGTTATAACCACATCCTATATATTACCTAATCCTTATGCCTATGCAGGTTTATCATGGACCTTTCCTACATATATTCCTCTATGAACCCATAGTCATGGACCCCAAGGTTTATAAAGAAGAAAATATTAAACTCTAAAAAAGGTTTGAGAATGTACAAGGATTCACAAGTACACTATGAGCGTGTCTCGCTAGACCTATGGATTTCAATTTCTTGACAGTAAAATCAGTGTATTACTATAGAGAATCCGGTGGAAGAAATTATCTTCAGTCACCCATATCTCATGAAAATAGAATCCTAGCATGCATACTAAGTTGGTCACCAAAGCAAACATACACGAATTCATATGGTGAATCATTCAGAGAAAGAAACCTCATTCAAAGAATATGCAAAACTAGGTTAAAGTGTATGCATAAAAAAAACTTCATGTGTGGGGCTTCAAGCAGCCCATTAACAATGGGTGTAGCTACTAAAATTCATAATTAAATAATCAAAACAAATCATAGAGTTTGATACAAACAAATGAGATGAAGAAGAAATCTGGTCGGCCAGATTCGACAAGTTGAACTCCTCTTGCGGCTTGCTCTCCTTTTGCTCGAAGCTATGCTCTCCAAAATGCTGATTGTCCTTTTCCAAAACCTAAAATAGGTTTATATACATACTTCAATTGCTCTCCTAGAGTTCACATTGGAATAGGCTTCTATAATTGCACATAACTCCCTCTTTTCTCCATATTGAGCTAAGAATTCTTCTTTTGTTTCTTTTTCCTTAATTTCTCCACAAAACCTATTAAAACAATAAACATAATTAAATCACTCAATTAATAAAAATAAACTAAATATAGGGAACAAATTAAATACCGAATAGATGCATAAATATGCGACTATCAGAGGGTCTCAAGTAAGCATAAAGGTGTAGCATAGATTTGTTTGAACTTTATTGTTGTTGTGATGCTTTTAACTCATTGTTATAGTTCATAAAAAAATTAATACTTGTTTAAGGAGATTTATTTACCATTATTCCTGATGTGTGTCTTGTCCTACTTAGATACGGATTGAATTAGATAGATATCAGAGAATCCGTATTTTATAGGAACAGTTATTGTAACAGATTGTATAAGCCCATATATAAGACATTTTATCAATGAGAAATGTGACGGTTTTCAGTTATCATAATATTCTACTTTAACATGTTATCAGCAGCTCTCTGGTTGATAACCATCACCACCAAAAGAAAAAGAAAAAGAAAAAACCCAACCTTCATAAAGCCTCCACTGCTGCCGTCCATCATCTCCACCGTCAGCCTTCCTTTTTGTGTGTTCCCACCGATCATCACACAAGCACAAGCTTTATCACATCTTCCTACGTCGTCAAGATTGCGCAACTTCCAAAGAATTGTTTCAGACGAGCTTCAACTTCAAATCAGTCATCAAGTGTACCGGTCATACCGAACACAACACCCATCGAGGTAAACTTTTCTAAACTCTAAATGTATAGATCTAGGATCAAACTTAATTTCTGCAAAACCCTAGACCTAGGTGTATGATAATTGTGATATGAATTATTTATATTGCATGTTTTCCTTAGTTCCTATGGACCTATATCCATAGAGTATAAGTTACGGTCCTGGAGGAGTCAAGGTTTAGAAAAGAAAAGAAAAGAAAAATTGATGTTATATGATAGTTAGTCACGAGTGTAGGGTATAGTTTTTGCCACCGTTTATAATCAACTTTTGTGACCATATATCATGGATTACGTTCTTATTCATTGAAACTTGAAGTTTTGTGGTCGTAGTTTTCGATCGTTACTAGTAAAAAAATCTCTGTGTATTTTTTTGGATGAGTTCGAATGAACCAGCTCGGCCGAAATTCGACATCCTTGACCTTCAAGGCAAGGGGTATCACCGTTAGATCTCAGATGTGGAAAATATATTCATCGAAAAGAGACTGACCAACACTATCAAACCCTCTGGGCCTGGACAAATTCTTATTCTACCCATAGAAGAATCAAAAGCTCAAGCCCTCATGTTTTTGAGATGTCACATTCATCAAACTCTCAAGAAGCATTATTTAAACAAGATAAATCCCATAGAATTGTGGGATTTTTTGAAGCAGCGCTTGAATAATATGCATGATGCACAGCTTCTTGATTGACTGCGAGATGGAAAAACACCAGGCTTTGGATTTCCCAAAGATCCAAGATTATAATCAAGCAATGCTGGGTTTGCAGTCAGAGTTGAGTTTCTATGGGGTGCAGAAGACCGAGCAAGATATGATTGAACAGTCGTTAAACACCTTCCCTACAACCATGAGCATCCTTGCTCATCTGTACCGGATCGAGTATGAACATAGGAGGATTACTACCTTCAGTGATCTCATTACTACCTGTTGGTTGGTACTAAGAATCCTGATAGTTACCAAACTGAAGGAAATACCCGTAAAAATAAGAAGGTTGCTCGTTAAGAATCTTATGCTCGTGGATGACATGCTCCACGTGGGGGTAGAAGAGGGCGTGGACGTGGGCGTGGTCAAGGCTACAGTCAAAATCTAACTTCGCATATAGATCAGAATGTCAACTCATATATATCAAATTCAAATTTGACAGTTAATCTGGATATTGACATTCTTCCAATACTTGACCTCCAACCGATTTGTTATAAATTTATATTATTTTATGCGTTTAAGTTTTCATTCATGTACTTCTGGGCAAGCTAGCTAAGCATCGGAAAAAAGAACTCTGGCCATAAACTAGCTTTATCAAGATGAAGATACATAGATAAGATTAAGATCGAACTTGAAGTAACCTTCCAAGAGATCATTAAACCCATTCGGTAATCATTTTTGGAATTCGCCGATCGATTTGGCACAAATTAACCAGCTTCTGTAAGTGGGGTGATGAAGTGAAGGCTTTGATGAGGTTGATGGCACGGTTAGAGTGGCTGTAGAGGATATTACAGGGTCTGTGCTAAGCCTCCATGGATAGATTACAACTTATCACACACAACAATCAAAGAAGAGATCGATGTTGATCAAGAGAGACGATGGAGGGGGAGAGCGAAGAGAGAGAAAGAACTAAATAAAAAATATTTGACAGTCTTCTTTGTTTAATTATATCAAATTTGGCAGAAGATTTTTGATATGTTATCCACATATGGGATGCCTGACTTTGGCAAATCAGTTGAGAGAGTTGTGGCCTGTTAAATTTTACTGTTTGAGGCTCCATCTGTCATTTGACAGAACCGCTAGACTTGCCCTTAGTGGCTTTACCAACACTGTCAATGACCATCCCTAAAAACTCTTCTATGCTCATTTGTGTCCCCTTGCTCCATCATTGCCCTAACATCTTGCTCGCTCAAGAATCCCACCGAGCTACGGCCGGCTCAAAGAATTTGGAGGTCCTGTGCGATTTCAAAATAACGGCTATCTCATTTTCATAGATAATCCTTGATTTTGTTTCCCGAAATTATACTAACTTAGGTAATTGTTAAGAGCCAAAGATAAACCATTGTTAATTATAAATGAATGCCTCAAACATAAAAATCAATAATTGAATAAGCCACAAAAATCTTTGTGAGTAAAAAAGGCCTTGAATAATGGAGAAAAAAAATTAAAACTAACTACAAGAATTAAGAGAGACAAAAAGAAGAAAAGAGCTTTAAAATTCAATAGATGGAATAATGAAGAATTGAGCAGACGTCACGCGTGCATGAATAACATATCAAACAAAGAATATGAAATTTGGAGGGATCGAAAAATGTGCTCAAGAATGCTTTTGAGGCCTTTGAAGACTAGCAATTAACCACCGTTCCATGCGCCCTAAGAACAAGCTAGCTCGCTAGCACCCCCAACTTTGTCCAACCTAGAACATGCTTTATAAACATGCTAAAGGAATGGCCCAGATCTGCTTAATAGACCTAAAAGATGAATATCTAAATAATAATAATTGTCATTTTACAAGATGTTTGAACTGGCAAATATATATATATATATGAACCTAATAATTATACATATTCCCTTGACCATTAGGCAAGTCTGTCAGATAAGCCCAGCAATCCATTGTTTTCCTTGTGCCGATTTAAAGAATGCGTGTGATTTGTAGACAAGGATCAGATGCCAATCTACGATGTCCAAGTAGTTGTACACCAGTAGGTTTTGAACAAGTGCCAACATAGTTCACCAGCAACTGCCCAACTAGTAAATTTACCAGTGCACTTTCAGCAATGAGTGTGTGACCCTTTTTCTCCAATTGCGTATGCAAGGGTATTGCTTATGTTGGTTGCATTTCCCTCCTAGGAAATGATCAAGCATTATAACTTGTAAGCTATTCAAATCGGAACCGTCTTGCTTTCATTGCACACAAAGTTGAAAATGATTTTTGTTCTTCTTAGGTGTGAGATAGTGTGTTACCAAATCATCATTTGAGAGCACCAGATGGGTGAAAAGATGTTACTTTATCCAAAAACTTCCATGTTATAGGAACATCAAGATGATCCATCTATAAGAGCTTCTGCATCGGTTCGATATATAGAACGAGCAGAGGTGGGCTAGAAATAGAACGAGCAAGCGGGAAAAAATGGTGTAGTGGTGAATAGGGAGGCTGACGACCGACGGTTGACCGAGGAGGCAAGCAGCAGTACGAACAAATGTTGCTCGTCGATGAGGACGTGCGATCTGGTAGATCCCACGCACGTGGGTGACGCCAGATCGGGTGGTTTTTATTTATTTATTTATTATTTTTGTAAAGCACATGTATTTCACGCTCCAGTAAAGTAAATTTTTTTTACGGTGACTTTATTAGTCAATAATATCACGCCATGTGGCCCAACGATAGCCGTATAATCTCCCAATGATTCTGAACTGTCCATTTCAATTCTAAAATAACAACAATACCTCGTATTTGACAGAATAGTGATGACACATTTTAAAATATGAGGAGTAAAAACAAATAGGAAGAGCATATGCTCTAACGAGGATATATCCATGGAAAGGCAACCATATATATTTTTTTTTTAACAAAAGGGCAACCATACTTGATACCTCTCTGGCATGCATAGTTTGAATAATATATTTGGTAAAGCTCCTTTAGCCTCTCAAACCTCAGTTTTTGATGTTGCTAAATTTTTGTTCTTTTTGTCTCATATCAGTTTCAGTGGTGCAGTTAGGGGGACCCCATTAATCATCAGGGGACCTAGCTCATTACCATTCTTGTGTTTTATCTTCATTATCTTTACCTACTAGTACTACTGTAACCCCAAGTTAAGGGATTCTAGCACATGCCTTGGTTGAAACTTGAACAGCTTCAAGATATGACTGTCCCATTTTATGTTATAAGTCCAATCACCTTTTGGTTTGCCTTGCTATTATTCATAAGCTACGGTTGACCCGGTATCGAGTCCTAAGTCAAGGGGAAGGCAATTTAGATAGGGATCAACAAAACTGGGATCAAAACATTGCTTGTGTATATAATCCATGGATAAAACACAGGCATCAACCGGCTGTGAGATGTAACTAACAATTCCAAAACATGGGAGTTGAGAAGGACTTCTATTCTTTGCCATTTTATGTAATGACCTGTGGTTTGGGCAATCTTACCTGTGTGGGAACGAGTGTTCAATTGTTCATGTGGCCGAAAAACAGAACAATTTGACTGCTTCAAATATCTCAGGGTGGAAGCCTAAGATTTTCTTTTTCTGATTGTTTTTTCACTGCAATTTTTCAAATTTTTCAAAACATAAGAAGGTAAAAAAGAAGAAGAAAGGAAATGACAAAAGTCAGAGGCTTATAATTATACACCGAAATCCATCTACAAGAATGTGTGTTATGAATTGAAAACACATTTTTATGTCTATGTCTAGTGTGGACAGTGAACACGAGTTTCTTAATCCACAATATGAAGATTCCTAATGCACCGAAAACAAAGAAATATTAAGACACCAAGCCATGGTAACGGATTAATTGGGATTAGTTTAGGACCCTCTTAAATTCAATATAAGCAGCACTACATAATCATTGTAAATTGCCCATTTGTTTTTTCATGTTGGAACTTAGATGAGAGCTGGGCACACTGAGCTAACTCTTCACCCAAAGAAAGAAGATTGAAAAATAAAATATATTAGGCAGCTGTGATTTCCATTTGTTTTTTCATGTTGGAACTTGGATGAGAGCTGGGCACACTGAGCTTACTCTTCACCCAAAGAAAGAAGATTGAAAAATAAAATATATTAGGCAGCTGTAGAAATCACATAGGCAGACCCACCACCATATCCCATGTGATTCGGAGCGTGAGAGACAGAGAGCTTCTCCTTCGAGTAATAAGAGCCTCCTCTCTGAACACTAAAAGATGGAAAAACACTGATCAAGTAGCGCAATAAAAGCCAATTTAGCCATTGCTCTCTCTGTTAGCTCTGTTCTTCTGTTAGCTCTGTTGCTCACCACTGACCAAAAAAACAGATGACCTCAAGAGAAGAGAAAGTCTTTCTTTTTCACTCACTTGGAAGTGGGCATAGAAACCCAAGAAGAACCTACCAAACCAAACCCTCCCAATGCTAAAAGCCTAAAACAGAAACTAGAGACAAACCCACTATTCCCCCTTTTTCTTCTCACAAAGCTCAAGACTACTTTAGGTTCTCTGGCATTGGTGAAATTTAAACCAGTACTCAATATCATCAAGTGGTTTTAGTTTAGTTAAAGCTAGAAAATCTGAGATACAGCCGCCCGAGCTCTGTGTTTAGATCTTTCTGGTAAGACTAAAAACGGTGTCTTTGTCATTGTATAGTACTTCCCAGTTTTTATGTACCAACTTCTTCCCTTTTGTCTCTCTTCCTTATGTGCTATATGCTTTCTGAGTTGCATTTACAGTTTCTGGGTGGCTTTGGGATTACTTGGTTCTAGAATAATTGTGTTTCTTGAAGTTTGAAGTTCTGGGTAGCTTGAATATTAACAATAACAGCTGAAAGCCATGTTTGAGAAGACGTCCAGAGGACTTAAAGTTTCTATCTTTTCATGTTTTGCTCTTTTTTTTGGGTGAAAGTTTTCATGTTTTGCTTGTTCAACAAAAAGAACAGCATGTTCGGTGTGATCATTTCTTTTTTCTTTTTTCAAATTTTTTGTTTTTCTGAGGTCAGAGCTCTGTTTCAGTCTCTCATAAAGCTGTTGAAGTGCCAAGTTTGCTTTATATTCTGTCATACAAACCCAGAGTCTGATAGATCTAGACATATTATATTACATACTTGATTCTAAGATGCTTGTATTTCATGAAGTTTCCATGAGATATTTTGGAAATTAGGCAATAGGAATGTTGAAGAACACTTGCCAATTTTATTTTCTTGTATTGATGCAGTTGGAAGATTATCCAGTTGTTGTTTTTTGTTTGTACTTTGCAGCAAAAAGTTGAAATGGGTTATCATGAACCGAACAAAAATCGGTTTCACTGCCCCCACAGGCACACACTAAATTTAATTATTCACACAAGGTACCTATTTTTCTCATGACCAAGAGCAAATCGGCCAAATCCTATTAGGTCCCTTTTGTCATTTACGAATTGTCGCTGGCCCGTCGTTTGCTTTCATAATTTGTTTGGAAGTTAGTATGATACACAGAGTAAAAAGGAGGGAAAAGGAGAAAAGGGAACACTGAAAATGGTTGTGACATAGTTTGCTTAATGATACTCAATTGAACCTTGCAGGTGCAGCTTTCCTCAACTTTCCCTCTTGAATATTGTTGAGCTTTGGTTGGTAGTAGTGGTGGTAGTTTCTCTAAGCTTTCTTTTAAGGCAGGTGTGTGTTACATATGGTGTACTAAATACGGATCTAAGGTGGCCTTGCTTTATGATTTATGAACCATACTTGTCTTGTGTATATGAAAGCCTATCTATCTATATATATATATATATATGAAATTCATCTTTATGGTGCTTTCTCATCACGAGACTTCTCTGGACTGGTGCAGGTGTTGTGGGTCAGTGGATTTGAAAGGGAGATCATTAGGACACGACATTTAGTTCTTTCGACCAAGTGATATTCAAGATGCAGACTCCAAAAGCAAAGTAAGATTACTATTTCATTTGCTTAATTTTGATCATCCATATTAATCTTCAATTCTCTGTCATCTTTAAACCAAATAATAAGTGAAATTAAAAATGCTGATTTATATGTTAAGTTGTTTTCTTCCTGCATAGTGTTGATATTTCTTCTGGCATTTCAAAGAAAGTTGAATAATCAAAGAAGTTTGTGTAGTAAATACTTTTGAAAATTTTTGGTTGCATATATTTGTGGAGAGCAGACCCTATGAATTATAATTGTGAGTTTCCAGCATATGAGTATCTAAGAGATGGCAGGAACAAATGCTTCTGCAACTTGAAACACTTTTACACAACATAAGCATCGAACAAGTTTACTTTATACATTAGCCTCATTGAATAAGCTCAGAAATTAATATTCTCTTCATTCCTTTCTGTTTTTTGTCACTTGTTTATTGATCAGTTTTTTTTTATCAACTGTTGTAACTTGTGGTTTTTATCAATTTTCAATGCATGACTTCGGATTTTCTTACTCCCTTCCCTGTTAACAAACAGAATTGGCTCTTTGGATGTGCCTCAAAGGAAATCTCCTGCAACACCTCAAACTGCCAAGACATCTGGATCGAATCCTGATTCAATGTCCTCTCCAAGTAAGGCAAATAGGACTCCTAAAGGAAGTCCTAAAGTTGCTGAGCGCAAGTCACCAAGAAGTCCAGTAGCCGAGGTATTCCATGATAACTTTTGAATAGCAGGCTGTCTAATCTCAATTCTTATTATGTGAACCGTAGCTAATTGCATGTAGTATTTTACGAGGGGAAATTGTGATCTTTTAACCTCTTTAAAAGTTTAAAGAATAAGTTTATTTCATCAATTATTGTTTTGGAGGCTTTTTGTTCATTCCATTTTCTTTTCATTTTATGAGCTACAGAGGAAGCTGCCAAAAAGAGTGTCAGAATTGGAATCACAACTTTCTCAATTGCAAGAGGATCTGAAGAGGGCAAAGGACCAGTTGAACTCATCTGAGTCATCGAAGAGGCGATGCCAGAAGGAAGCTGAAGAAGTCAACAACCAGTTATTGGCAATGTCTGCCAAGCTTGAAGAGACCGAACGGCAACTGCAGGAAATCTCTGCTTCTGAGGATTCTCGTGTTGAAGAGCTCCGTCAACTTTCTCAGGATAGAGATAGAGCATGGGAGTCTGAACTGCAGGCTGTCCAGCAACAGCGTTCTATGGATTCTACTGCCTTGGCTTCTGCCATAAATGAAATTCAGAAGCTAAAAGGACAACTGGAAATGGTGTCCGACTCTGAAGCCAACCAGAGCAGGTATGCTGAGTCCGCACATGCTGAGATCCAGAGCTTGAGAATGGAACTTTCTGAAACTCTCTCCTTGGTTGAGAAATTGAATGCGGAGCTTAGTGACTGCAAAGAGTCTGAAGCTAAGGCCCAAGAACTTGTAGATAGTACTCGTGTGCAATTGGAGAAGGCAAATGCAACAATAGAATTGCTCCGATCGGATGAGACCAAAGGCTCAGATTGCTATAACTCTCTGTCATTGGAGTTGGAGCAATCGAAAGATCGCATTAAATCACTGGAGACTCTTGTGAGCCAACTTCAGGCGGAAGTTGCTATTAGTAACAACAATCAACTGGATAACTCTTCAGGCAATACTAAACATGCTCAGGAAGGTGAAGAAAATGAAGAAACGGTACAGTTAAAGTCGGAGCTCAATTCGTTAAAATCTGAAGTGAGTCAACTGAAATCTGCATTAGATGTGTCTGAGACGAGGTACCAGGAAGAATATATTCAGAGCACACTGCAGATTAGGAGTGCATATGATGAAGTTGAATCTACAAAATCTGAGTCATGCCGGAAGGAAGTTGAATGGGCATCAGAACTGAAGCAAGCAAGGATTCATGTGGAAGAATTGAGGACTCGGCTGATGGACAAAGAAAATGAATTGCAAAGTATATCGGAAGAAAAAGACAGGTTGAGCTTGAACGTTGTGAAAGATTTCTCAAGTGAAAGGGAATCTGCACTTGCAATAGAGCTGGAGAAGTCGGACACAGCATTGGTAGAGTTGAAGGCAAGTTTGATGGATAAAGAGACAGAATTGCAGAACATAACTGAGGAAAATGAAATGCTCAAGATTGAACTTCAAAACAAGGAAATGGAGAGAAGCAAAGTTGCTGGCGACGCTGTTGTTTCGGCTGAAGCAGCGAGGGAGGCAGAGCGAGAGGCTTTGATGAAGGTTGGATATTTAACTGATGAGGCGGATAAAAGTACACAGAAAGTGGCACGAGTGACTGAGCAGCTCGACGCTGCACAGGCTGCAAATGCTGAATTGGAGGCTGAGTTAAGGAGGTTAAAGGTGCAGTCAGATCAGTGGAGGAAAGCTGCCGAGGCAGCTGCTGCCATTCTTACAACAGGAAACAATGGGAAGTTTTTCGAGAGAACAGGATCTCTCGATAGCCACTACAATCCGTTGAGTTCACCTTACTCAGAAGACATGGACGAGGACTCGCTGAAGAAGAAAAATGTGACCATGTTGAAGAAGATTGGCGTGTTATGGAAGAAGGGCCAAAAGTAGATGGAACTACGTGACAGGCTGCATGGTTACTTATATTATTCTGCAGTTTTCTATTAATTGTATTCACACAGATATTTTTTAAGGAGTTTCAGATGGAGTTATAAACAATTCTATGCAGATTGTAAAGGTATGTGTGGGAACTGGTGAACTGTGAGATGTACCCTTTTGTTTTGTGTATGCTGTGACTATTAATGGACTTGATCATTGTTTTATCTTACTTTTAAATTCTTAAATTCTTTGTTTGTAGAGCATATGTAAGAGCTCGCCAAAGGAAAATGGAAAGATCACTTTCACGTTGCTGTTGAATGTGTGTTGTGAAAGTCATTTGGGCTTTGGCCAAATACATTTTCTAGGCTACACTGCAAGATATGGCTCCTATCTGTGTTTGCTTCTGTGTTTAAATAATGCAGATCAGCTGCTGAAAATGTTGATAAAGTAAATACTAGACTGTAGAGTGGCAGTGAGTTGTCATTACGCTACTAAACTGTAATAAGCAAAAACACATTTCATAAGTTCATAACACATAAAACAGGGATACCTACCTAGTTCATTGATCATGCATTGAGTTGTTTTGACGTTACGGAATTCAGATACATGATTACTTTGACAATTTAACTAATCAATCAGGTATGTCTCTTAGCAAAACAAAGCTTACCTATTAGCACAAGGACCATCACAATCAGCAAAAAAGGACTATCCATCTACAGCCTCATAATTAGATCACAGAAATGGAGACTTCACTCCCCTGGAATAAGAACAAACCCTTTACAAACTTGGCAAATATAAAAAAATATGAAACCGACTTGGAAAGAAACATATATGAACAATATCATAGCCTTGTCGTATCTTACCTCATCTTCCCAATCCTTAAAGTTCTTCTGTCCCTAGTAATTGTGATTCCTTTTTTCTGGCCGGTTGATTTCTCCTTGGCAGAGACACTCCAGATACCACTTGCATCAATGTCCAAGCAAACATCAAAGTTAATAGCTGCTGCAGGGCCTGGGGGAAGGTCATACAGTGTAAGGCTGCCTAACAAAGAATTGTTTAAGGTTGATTCACTCTCGCCCTCAAAGATAGCAATTTGGTAGGAAATTTGGTTATCTTGGCTAGTAAACAAAGTTATGTGCTTCATGACAGGAATTGTAGTGTTACTTGGGATCACAAAGTGCATAGTATTGTTATTATTAACTCTAACCCCAAGACACATTGGGGTCACATCCAAGACATCCAAGATAATGCAGCTTTGAAGCTTTCTGTTTCCATTCCCACTCAAAACCGCAGCTTGAACAGCGGCACCACTAGCGACAGCTTCCTTGAACGCATTGTGTAATAGCTGCTCTAGAGCCCCCCCCCCCCCCCCCCCCCCCCCCCCCCCCCCCCGCCCCCCCCAACAAGAACAACATCATGGACACTACTTGCATCCATTTTAGCATCCTTCAAACGAGTCTCCACAGGCTTCATACACTTCTTAAAAAAATCCATGTTTAACTCTTCAAACTCGTCCCGAGTAAATGTCATGTAGAAATCACTACTTTGAAACAAACAATCAATTTCAATGTCGACGGAATGTACAAATGAAAGCCTTTTATTTGCCTTTTCACATGCATTTCTTATTCTCCTGAGAGCTCTGGGATTTCCACCAACGTCCAACTGATTTTTCCTCTTAAATTCCTCAACGCAATAACTCACCATTCTGTTATCAAAGTCTTCACCTCCGAGGTGAGTATCTCCAGCAGTGGCCTCGACTTCAAAAACATCATCTCCTATGCTAAGAAGCAACACATCTAAAGTACCACCACCCAAATCAAATATCATCACATTTCTCTTGCTATACCAGCCAGCCTTTTTGTCAAGTCCATTGGCAATTGCTGCTGCAGTGGGCTCGTTTATTACACGGATTACATTTAAGCCAGCATTGGTACCTGCATCATACATAGCCTGTCGTTGCGAGTTGTTAAAGTGAGCAGGGACAGTAATAACAGCATTCTTCACTGCAGTGCCAAGGTAGGCCTCAGCAACCTCTCGCATCTTTGAAAGAACCATAGTTGAGATATCTTCAGCAGAGAGGATTTTCTCTTTACCCTCCTGGTCAACCACAATCGTAGGCTTATCCTCGGGACCTTTAGTAACCTTAAAAGGCCAGAGCCTGATGTCATTTTGAACGGAGGCATCGCTGAATCTCCTACCAATTAACCTTTTTGCATCTACGAATTGGTACCAAATTTAGGTTTAACAATGAAATACATAGCTTATATAGGAACAACATATATAAGCATTGGCAGAGCTAGCCAGGGGATCTGGTAAGTGTTTGTGGTAAAAGAAATATACTAAATATAGTTGATAAAAATCAAAATATACATCTCTAACTCGCGACCTCCCATTCTTTGCAAATTTTAGTACCGACTTAACTCCCTTTCTTGAAGTCTCCTCGATTAAGATTTAGTTGGCTTTATATATTTGCTTCTTGTATCATATGGTATTCCATGGTTCACTTTTAGTTCAGAAAAATTTATACCAAATGCATCAGAGGATATGACTCACCAAGAACTTTGCTTGTAGATTCGTTTTATAAAAAATTGTTATAAAATAACAATTTGATCCTAGATCCTCTCCTATATATAATTTGTATGCTCTCAGTTACTATGCAATAAAATAAGAATCTCTGTAGATAGTGACTTGTAAATGACTTAAGAGACAACAATGAACACATAGTAGTGGATTTGAGAGAAAGATGATGATGGTGTTACCAAATATGGTGTTGGCGGGGTTTCGGATAATCTGGTCAAGCGCTGCATCACCTACCAAGCTGATCTTGGTATTAGTAAAGGCAACACAAGGAGTGGTCCTGCTGCCCTGATCATTCACTATGATTTCAACGCGATCGTTCTCCCACACCGCCACGCAGGAATTAGTTGTCCCCAACTCAGTCCCTATTGCATGACCCTCTCCTCCTCCTCCTCCCATTCCTACTGACTTACCTTTTGGCTTGAGGCTTGATCAACAGACAGAGAAGAAGAAGAAAGAAGAAGAAGAGTTCTTTAAGTTGAAATAAGTGACTTGTGTCGGGAAGCGCGATAACTTAGGGTTCATAATTCGATGGTCCGTTCGGCTAAAAATTTAAAAGTGATAGTCCTTATGGGTTGGTGTGACTAGGGCTATTAATGGGCAGGTTTTGATCCGGATCTACTCTAGATCCGTACATATTACACGGATTTAGATCTAATTTTTGGACCTGTTGATCCGTTTGTGACTCAGATCCGTTGACCATTTTATTTAACGGATTGGATCCGGATCACAAACGATTCGATCCGTTTATGATCCGCCCCGTTTATTTTTTTTAACTTATTAAATATAATTTATTTTTATTTACATATATGAAATGATTTTAATCTAAAACTCTCTTTTTTTAAAATAAAAAATAAATATATTTAGCAAAGTTATATAAAATTATTAATAAATTAAAAGATTAAAAACCAAAAATAATTTGTTTAATGTCAAATTCCTCGATGTAAATGGAGTTTTTTATTTGTCTCTCTAGTTTAGTTTAATGAAATATTTTGGTTATATAAAGAGATCATGTGACATATTGGTAATAATTAACAAATTGATAAAAGACAAAAATTTAGTAATTAGCATCTTGATAAACGGGTCCGGATCTGCTCCGTTGATCCGTTAATCTGCCGGATCCGGATCCTTATTTGATTATTAAAGATCCGCCGAATAAACGGGGCGGGTCGGGTCTAATTTTTTCTCTTCTTAAACGGATCCGGATCTAGGTTGATTCAGTCCGACTCCGCTCCATTGATAGGCCTAGGTGTGACAGGTACGTGTCCACCTTAAGTCCTTTAAGATTGAGGTTGCAGGTTTGCTCTGGCGCTGGTGGTGTAGCCTAACCAAACTCTTACGTAAACTTTTTTTAACCAAAAAAAATAAATAGTCCAACTGATGTTTCTCTTGCATTTTCAAATACAAATTTTGTCGAAGAAGAAAATAGATACGCTGAAAATATGATCTAAAATTATATTTTATTCAGATGATCTCTTAAATAGATATTACAATATATTACAATCAATATCCATATAAATCAAGGATTAAGAGAATATCTACTTCAATGCTAATTAGGACAAGAGACACATCTAGATACCAGGAGTATAATATCCTTAAACACTCCTCATTGTGTCGCGATCCTAATGAATGATGCATAACCTATTGCATCACTATAAATCTTGCCAAGCAAACAAAAAACCTGTTAGGTAAAAACAAAAACTTGGTCTAAGAAAAAAAGAGTACAACGCATATACATAACATAGAGTACTCGAATAATGCAACTATCACATTGAAATGTTTTGTGACAGTTGATGCAGGAAGATAAATTCAAAGGCATAGCATAATTCACAATCCCATATTATCAAAATGCATAATGTTGTCCACATAAACGGGTTCTATGTAACATTACTAGGTACATTTCCAAATGTCATAATACCAAACTCGATCTATTGTTAAAATGGACTCACTACAAGAGTATGTTCTCCAACTAGCTCCAATTGAGACCATTCACCTGCTCTCAGATCTGGATGTTTGTCCATTACGAAATGAACTCCCTTTTATCAGTAACTCAATCTTGGAGGAGTTAAGACAATCTTCGCATTCCAATACATTTCACATGCTTTACAAAAGTAGATTTGGGCAATGACTTGGTAAAAAAATTTGTAGCATTATCTGCCAAACAAACCTGATTCACATGAATGTTCAATAACTGCTGCTATTGCTAATTAAAGAAGAACTTAGGCAATATATGCTTTGTATGATCACCCTTGATGTATCACAACTTTATTTGTTCAATGCAAGCCGCATTGTCCTAAAAAATACAAGTTGGTGTTGTAGTAGTGGATGGTAATCCACTAGATCCTCGAATGTGGTATATGATTGACCTAAGCCAAACAGACTCCTTAACCTCTTCATGTAAAGTAATAATCTCTTAATTATTTAAGGAAGTAGCGACAAGGGTTTGTTTAGTTGATCTCCAAGAAATTGCTGTGTTTCCCATGGTGAATACTTAACCAGTTTGGGATCATTATTTATGTGGGTCAAAGAGATACGCAACATCAGCAAAACCAACTAAGACATCACGGTGTCTCTGAGTAGGGTACTGCACTGAATGAAGTTCAAGTGCTTGTAGTCAGAGTTCCCTTCGACGGGTAAAAGGTATTCTCTTGATGGGTCGAGAGACCTGCTCTGGTTGATCCAGGGTCTTCCATTCGAATGGTCGAGATAAAACCTCGACGGGTCGAAAAATCCAAGTTGATCCGTCCCGAGTACCTGGTTCGACGGGTCGAGGATTAGGTTCGACTGGTCAAACTATGTCGAATCTGACAACTGCATTTCAACCATTATTTGATCCAAAATTTTAAGTTTCTCTCTTATTTCTTTATAGGGAAATAATAGCCCCAAGTCAATGGATTCGTTCAAGTACCTGAAGTTATGTTCTACTCTATTCCAATGACTATGCATAAGCATAGACCGAGAAGGCAATGCCCAAATGTGTACATCGAACTAAATTCAACCAAGTTCCAACCGCACTATGATATGAAATCTTAGCTCCAAAAAGTTCCTCACCATCATTTTTCTAGATGAAATGGATCCTTTTGGGTTCTAAACTGCAAAAAAAATCATTGGTGTGCTAAAAAGGGTGTGCTTTATCCATTGCCTGATTTAGACATAAGCAGACTGGTGAATAAGTACTCTACGTACCAACTCGATGTTCTACCTCTAAACCGAGACATAATTGAGTCCTACTAAGGTTTATCATCATAAATAACTCGTCCATCTAATGAACACGCATGTGCCTAACTGATCATTCTTGTATCACTTCCCTATCAAGTAGTTACTTATAATAGTGAAAGTTTCAATTTGAATACATGAGTACTCCGTGGTTTAGAGTTAATTGAATTGGGTATAACCATGTCGACCGGCACTCTCATGTATATCTCTGAATCAAGATCCCCATAGAGATTTGCTGTAACCATATCCATATGTTACATACTCAGTATTTTCGGACACTACTAAAATGATAAGGTAGCGGAAATCCATACCAGAGAATACATCTCCTTATAATCAATACTAGGACGTTGAGAAAGTCTTTGCACCATAAGTCTAGCTTTATACCGCATGACTTCATTCTTCTCATTACACTTTCGAACAAAGACTCATTTGTGTCTAACCGGCTTACCATTCGGTGGTTATAGCACTACCATACCAAAAACTTGTCTTTTGTAAGAGAGTCTAATTCGACCTAGATTGCAACTTTCTATATCGGTCAATTTGCTCTACGTTAACAGTTGACAATCTGCAACAATGCAATGTTCCATTTCATCGTCGTCAATTCTTGAGCGATGGAATAAGTAAATGAACCACCAATGACTATGGAAGAACCATCCATAATACCGCTAATATTTGTTTAACTTGGTGAGATTTATTTGTTTACTGATATCATCATTGACTCTGAAGCGTCCCCAAGTGTTTGTCAATGTCAACTTTTAGGCACAATTGTCAGAAACAATCTCATGTGTTGATGATGAAAGGTTGTTCCTGGATGACTTACCTTTTCACCGGCAACTCATCTGTGGATTTTGACCAACGTTACACCCCCGCTATGGGAAGGAGAAACATTACATTGCCCGGGTGTTGCATTATCTTACCTAATGCCAGAGATTTTTTACCTTCCAGTATTTGCAACATTGTATAACCAACCTCGTCAATTTCTTGGTATCAGTAAAGGAGGCAGGCATTAAATCTGGTACATTCTGGGGATCAAGAATACATTGCACTTTAATCTCACACTGAGATGTACGTAGATTATGATGATGCATAGTGGGGACTTACCACGTTAATTTCCAAGTTTAACCAAAATGGAACCATTCATATCTTCCCATAACAGCGGAAAGTATGTCTCATCACAATTACTATCTTCAAAACTAGCAGTAAAGAGATCTCTTATCAAAGTTTCTTAATAGCGAAAAATCGGTGGAGATTCATAACCAACATAAATGCCTAATCGTTGTTGATGACACAATTTGTACGTAGTGGAACCATAGTAGGCACATGAACCGTGCCACCAGAGATGCGTAGATGTGAGATATCAGGCCCATATCCTGTTACCGACTGGTTGGCGGGTTACGGGTCTCAAACAAATAGTATAGTTGCATGTAACACTACATATCCCTAAGCAGATACTGGCAAATTACCATTATGTTGGCCACAAGTTGTAACTGCTTGATTTGTGCCTCTGCTAAACCATTATGTGTATGAACATGAGGGACGAAATGTTTAACTTCAATCCCAATTGACATGCCATAATCATCAAAATATTTTGATGTAAACTCTCATGTATTATCCAATCTAATAGACCTGATTGGATTATCCAGGTGGTGAGTTCGAAGCATAATTATTTGTGCTAGGAGTTTTACAAATGCAACGTACCATGTGGATTACAAGGACATCTAACATATGCATCGATGCAGCAATTAAAATCATAACATAGTCTGCATACTGGTTTGATTGATTCACAAATATATTCTTGGAATATGTAGGGGAATGAAAGTTGTTTCTACAACAAAAGACCGTCATGCATGTAAACAACATTACAGACATGAATAAGCTTTGACTTTTTCTAAAAAGGCATCCGGTAGAAAAGTATTGTACTCCTTTTGGAGACCGAGCCTATACCGAGTGGATCAATCTCACTCCCCCCATCTAAACTGATGGTTATAGATATTTCCACATGCTTTTTTGCTCTTAAAAACCGATGACCATGAGAATTTCTCAATATCTTGATCATCATAATGCAAAAGCTCATATGAGGCAAAGTCATATACATAGTAATATAAGTGATTGCATTAGATTCAATTATCCAAACCATAGTAAAATATAAAACCACTGCAAATCCTCATAGACATCTCCAGGTTGCACCGTTGGCAGCATTTTATAGAGATTACACACAAAATTCTTGTCCATTTACACAATATTATTCCAAGTGAAAACTGTTGACATAAATATTTTCAAAACTTAGCATGGTTTGATTAAAGAGTTGATCATAGTAACAGCCATAAACAGATATAAAACACCATCTGACCGATCAAAAAGACCCTTGTAGGTTACGTTTCATGGCATGACAAAACCGATGTGAAATCACATCTAATGTAGATTACCAGGTGCAGAAGTTCATGTTGGTCGGAAAAAAATTGAACCTTTATTTGTTGATAAAACCGATGTAAATCACAATAAAACACCAATTTCAGGTTAGATTTTCGACGGATTGAGAAACTCACCCGACGGGTCGAATAAACCTAAAAACCAATATGAATTTCCGATACCGATTTTTGACAGGTTGAATAAACCCAAAATTTTGAGACAGTTTTTTAGTGTACCGGAGGACTGCATTCGATAGGTTGAATGAAAACTAGGCAAAATTCTCGACAGGTCAAAAATTCCAAAACTGTTCCAGGGTGTGACATTCGACGGGTCGAGAAGAAATCCCGACAGATTGAAAATTCCCAAAATCAAACAATTCTCTCTTTTGTCTCATTTTTATAATATTCTGGTGTCATAATTCCATAGAGAAATTTATAAATCAAATCATTCAATTGATATGAAGTTGTATAACCACTCTTAACACTTTCAAATACCGAAAGGAAGAAATATTAGTACTTTTGCCAATTATTAAAACTTATATCAAAATATTGTTCTTATTCAATAAAAACTGACTACATCAAGTCGAAATAAACTAAACTTGATTACATAGTAGGAATATGAGCCTAATACATAGAGTACTCAAAAATCGTATTCTCTAGACTTGCTTTTGCGTCATTTGCTACAATAAGATTGATTTCCCTGTAATCTTCCATCTCATAGTCTTCAGTGCAGTTGGTCTCATGTGTCAAATACTATTTGCATCTTTTGTAGGCATCTTGAATATCCTTGGGTGCAGAGACGGAGCCAAAAAAATTGGTAAGGGAGAGCAGACTTATAGTGGTTCATAATTTATATAATATACATCATAAAATTTCATAAGAAAATGTATGTTGAAAATTGATAGAATTCAATAGAACTAACCATTCACACATCAACATAACTCATAATGTAATTTAGAATTTTCTTCAACTAGGTTTCATTTCTTGCAACCATTTTATGATATCCTCATAAATTTCTGTATATCTGTAAAAAAATAAATCATCGTTTCAATATATGCAATTAAGCAACCATTTATAAACTCGTTTCAATATATGCAATTAAGCAACCATTTATAAACTCATCATCCATCTGATTGTGTAAATAATCTTTCACAATATTTATAAAATAAAAGACTTAAAACTTAGATTTGCTACATGTAGAAGTAATGCTAATGTCACAAGCAAATAGACTAATGCATACATCTAGAAGCAAGATAAACGAAAACTGATACACAAAAATCAGTACATATCGTATCATGATGTTGTATGATGAAATAGTAAGAATCAGAAAGAAGAAAATTTGCTACCTCTTAATTCTTTTTAATTTGTCGATTTAAAATAATAAGATGAGAAAATAGATCAAACGTGAAAGAGTAATACTCAACTCATGAAAGGAGATTTGACAATTTTATGGAGTGGAAGAATAATAATCAGATTTGATAATAAAAAGAAAATAGAACACGTTGAGAAGAGTAGAATGAGAGAAAAACGTAGTTGGTATTTTCATAATTACATTCTATATATAATCTAATTTTGGAAAGAAAAAAGACTTTTCATATATATAATATATTTAATTAAGGACACTACTTCAGTGCTTTAATATTAATTAATATTAGAATACATGTATTAAATTTGTTAACCCCAAAAATCAAGGGAGGGCAATTCCCCTTCCTTGCCTTGTATTGGCTCCGCCCTTGCTTGGGTGTAGGACATTGCTTGTGCATATACTTTATAGAACCACACCTATAGCAATGTGACAAGTGATAAGAAGAGCAGAATTTGAAGAATTTTCATTATTCCTTGGACCGGAAGTTGATGGATTCTTATTGGAGTTACTTTGGCTGGCGTTTTGGCGACTCCAAGTTAAATTTCGACTATGTCCTCTACCATGACCCATGCCCCGTTCTCCTCTTTCATCATGGTTATTATAAGGCTTATAAGGACTGTTACTCTTTTCCTTTTGTGTCTTCCTACCAGTGTTATATGTCTCATGGATCTTTTTAGTATCTACTGGCCTACCATTTCTATCAAGTATGGCCTAAACACTATAAGTTAGGCCCAAGGGAAGGCCCAAACTACCTAGATAAAAACCCTAACTGACTTGGTTAGGGTGTCAAACATTTTTAATTTTGGATGTATTAGGCATAGTTTGGACTTTAGCCTAGAAGTCAAGAAAAGGGATTACAAGTTATGGCCCTTAGATCAAACTCATGGCCACTCTAACAAATCTAATGCCTCACAAAACTCCCCATTTTCTCTCCCTTATCTCCCTTGGTCGAGCTCCCCATCCATGACCATTACAACACATCTCATTTCTCACATTTTTCTTAGTTTTTGCCTAGAGATAGCACTCACTCGTCCCCTAACCCTCTAGCTCTCTCCTCTACCTCAAATACCTCCTCTATCACCACCAAAAGGCCTAAGAACCTTCATCACCACCTGTAGGAAAATAATGTAATTTAAGCTAAATAAATTTCAAAACTACTAATTATTTAATTAGTAAAATGTAAACAAATAATCGAAGAACAAAATCTGGGAATAGAACATGAACTAAGAACAAAGTTGAGTTGCATATATCACACGCTCTCCTTAAAAACATTCACGCCGCCTACAGGCATGTATGACGCTATTCTCCTAAGATAAAACAACTTGAATGTTTTTTTACCGTAGCACAAGAACTTCTCGTCGAACTGAAGAGTATCTTACTCTATCACCAAAACTAAACTCGAAAGCTTGAGAGGGAGAGAATAGATCAAAAGAGGAGATTGTTTTCTAATGGGATGAAGAATGAGGAGGATGAAGCCTCTATTTATATATGGAGAAATGAGGAGAAAAATAAATTTCGGCCACTCCAAAGGTCTTTGTTTTTGTAACAATTAACTAGTCAAATTTATTTCGGTAACTTATTGCCAAAATTTATTCCGACAATAAATTTGTAACCGGAGTAATCTAAAAAGTAAAATGTTTTGTAACCAAAAAAATGTGGAAAGCTAAAAATCACATCAGTTTTCATGAGTGCAAAATGAAACTTGTGCGACTTGAGCCCAAAGCACACACAAGTTCATATCGTAAGCCCAATCCAACAAAGAGAGAGCCTCTCTACTTGCTCACTCAAAGCACAGTAGAGTGGAATTCCTAGTTTTTCCCATGTGGGATAAAATTTCTTCCTTTTGTTTCAAGTGGCCAACTTTGGATGACAATTTTTCATTCACCACTCAACTAATTTAAACAAATGAATACATAATATTTATTTACTCTTGTAGGAAAACACAAATCCATGTTTCTCTTCCATAATATTAAGTTCATCTCACTTAATTATTTTGTTTAAATTTTCCAACTAAAATGGTGGAAACCCACCATTTTTTTTCAATAATTTTTCACATGAATGAACATTGGCAACCAAAGACTCGATAGACTTGGTGATAGATTCTGCAGTTAAAAACCTATATAGGATAGGTAGGGGTTAACCTTTTGAACATTCCCTTGTGAAAGCATGCTTACTTTACTAACTAAGCAGTAGACGCGTTGTCTTTAAACTGTTCGTCATTTGTGTAAATGATGGCATAACTCACACAGGTATCTTTCTGATACTTTCAATTCTCACTATTGTGTCCATTTTGGCCCTGGACACGTGCCTGGTTCTGTAAGAGCTTAATAGGAATTACGCCTTGAACAATTCCATTAGAAACGGCCCCACTTCTCTCTTACATAGATGATTTCTTAATTAAGAGTAACCCACATTACTCTGCTCGGATTTCCGACGCATAAGAATCATTAAAAAAATTTGACTTAACCTAATTCTTTACAGGCATCATTATTTTCATCATAGCAATGGACTTGGGGTAGATCCCCATAGTGATTCTACACAGTCTCTATAATTTAGTTGTCCCTTTTAAACGTAGATCTTGGGATCTCTAGTCAACTAGGTTAGGTATCCACTGTAAAGATTTTAACTCATGGGCTTTAGTTTCATTCCCCTCGATGATTTATCAACTAACTCTCGGATTAACCCTTTGGTTAACGGATTCGCTATGATATCTTTTGACTTCACATAGTCAATGAAGATAACTCCAATAGAGAGTAGTTGTTTAATGGTATTGCATCTTCGACGAATATGTCTTGACTTACCATTGTACATATTTCTTTGTGCTTTGCCAATTGCAGATTGACTATCGCAATGTATGAAACTTGCATGCATAAAATTTTTCCACTTTGGAATATCCTCTATGAATTGGTATAGCCATTCAGCCTCTTCCCCACGTTTGTCTAGGGCAAGAAACTCAGATTCCATTGTGAATCTGGTTATAATAGTTTGTTTTGAGGATTTCTACGACACTGTTGCACCCCTTAGAGTGAATACGTATCCACTAATAGATTTTGAGTCTTTCATGTTAGATATCTAGTTTGCGTCGTTGTACCCTTCTAGGACAACTGGATTGCTCGTAAAGTGTAACCCATAGATACGAGTATACCTTAAGTACTTGAATACTCTTGCAATTGATTGTCAATGCATTCATCCAAGATTACTAGTGTATCTACTTAACTTGTTCATAGCGTAAGTTATATTAAGTCTGGTCTCATACAACTTTTTAAGTACATTAGGCTTCCGATGACTCTAGAGTATTCTAGTTGAGAAACACTGTTTCATTTATTCTTCTAAAAATGAAGAGTCATTTCTATCCGAGTTCTGGCAACTCCAGAATTCTCCTTGTCATATTTTCCAAGGATATTCTCCACGTAATATGTGTGATTTAATATCATCCCTTTTAACATTCTTGTGATTATTTTTTAAGGATTACAACACTTTTACAATCCAACGTAGTACGTGAATGACTTTGCTAATAATTATGACATCTATAATTATTTGGGTAGCTCTTTTCACTCATAACCAGGCTAGGAGAAATTGATGTAGGTGGGGCAAGGCCCGCTCAAGTACACTATAATTGAAAGTCTCATTTTCTAGATATTATGAGCTACTAAGGTGAGCCCTATTTGAAATAGAATCATAAAGACTACAAATCGAGTATTTTGCAATATTGTCTGTCTTTGACCATCTTATCATTACTTCTAATAATAACCATGCCATCGACATAAAGACATATAATGACATATCCACCCTCCATTTCTTTGGGATACACATACTTGCCACATTCATTAATTTTGAAACCATCCGTGATCATAGAGTAGTCAAATTTTACATGCCACTGCTTTGGTGCTTGTTTCAAGCCATACAATGACTTCACCAATTTACACACTTTCCCTTTTTGATTAGGAGCCAAAAAACCCTAGGGTTGTTCCATATAGATTTCTTCATCTTCACCCTACTTTCATACTTCACCAATTTACCACCACCATACTTTCATCTCCACCTCTTCACCCTAGCCTAAGGTGGATTCATCCTCTTTGTGGAGCCAAGAAGCAAGAAGGGAGAAAGAAGTGAAGAAGGACTTGGAGAACTTGAAGACTTTGCTTAAGAGATTCTTCGGTTAGTTTTTATACCTATTGACTCCTCTCTATGTAATTAGACTCCATTTTTATTATGTGTAGTGAGTAGTCTCATTTAGGAGGCTAGGGTTCTACATTTGAAGTAGACAAATGATTGATTGATTTATGTATGGTTTATATTTTTGTGTTTGTCATGTGAAATATGTGTTAGTGAATGGGTTAATTATGTGTTTGTGTATGTTTATATGCTTGAGCTTCATGTATAGTTTCATTTATGCATGTATTGACCTTAGCTAAGTTGATGTGTGCATTAAGGAGCTAAAAATGGGACCTTGGTTGAATTAGCTACTCATCTAACGCTAGATGAGCATGTAAACATGACTAGGGTCTATTCCAAGAGCGTTTACCTTAAGTTTTGGTTTCCTTAGCATTAAACAAGGACTAGAGCCTCCTTGAGTATCAATAGACTTAAAGAGCTTTGGTCAAACACATATTGAATTGAGAGGTTATTGTGGCTACTAGTTGAATCTTTCAATTCGTAACTCACAAAGTGTGGATTGAGATATTCACTTCGACTTTCTCTTGGGTCCTCCAATAGAGATTCGGGAAGAGGAACCTTCAGTACGCTTGTTTTCTTCACTCATGCCACATACGGTCGAGATGTAAAACCGAAATGGTTTAGATCTTGGTCCTGATTCACCAAATACTTCAAAGGTTGCCTCAAGTCATCTAGAGTCCAAAATGGCCTAGGAGCTTGAATTCAAAACCAAACGTGACCCAAAAGGTTACGATTTGGACATCTACTCATGTGAAACAAACTCTAATTACATACATTAATTGGGACATTAATTGTTTGAGCATCAAGTGGTTAGCGGCGATTTCCTTAGCCAATCATTTTCTCTTATTGTGATTTTATTTTCTATTTAATCTCGTTATTTTAGTCTATAATTAATCAATCAACTCGTATAATCACTCGTCGTAGTCTAATCACCCCTTGCAATGCTAGGTCTTCAAAGGACTTAGTAGTGTGAGATACACATCCGTATTTCCTTTTAGTTTTAGTGTCAAGATTAATGTCTAGTTTAGCCGTAGTCTAAGCACTTTTTCAATTCGAACTAAGGAGTAAAGTGGTCAATCATCGTGAGTTCGACACTCGACTTCTTTTAAAAATTATAACTTGACCCCGTATACTTGCGGGCAGATATAACTCTTTACACTCATGGGTTAGTTCATAATGCATAAAGTGTGGAAGGTAATCTTTCCAAAAATCGCTAAAGGATCTTAGTCTTCCTTGCTCAAAATCTGTGCGATATTTATGTGCAAGTGTGTCCATGAAAGTAGAGAATGTGCTCAAAGGCTTCTTGATTGGTCTTTACAATGCCACACATACTTAACTCTGATTGTAGCTCCACACATAGTTGGATTTATGCATCAATCTTTGGATAATCCAATAACTAGATTGAATCTCATCTTTCTTGTAGTTTTGGAAGCTGCACATCATGCACATTGTTGAACCTATCTTGTAAATTTGCCCACAATACCGCGGGGTCATTCTTTAGTAGATATTGCTTTTTCAGAACTGGATGCATATGTCGCCTCAAAAACATAAAGGCTTGAGCTTTGCAAGTTGGAGTTGGTAGCTCAGTTCCAGGTGGTGGTGGTGGTCTCCTTCAACTGAAAATCCTTGGCATCCAACTCGGCTTCAAACTTGGCATAGTCATCTTGGGTCATATCATTGATACTTTCAAGGACATGAACTATATCACCACCAGCTTTAGTTTTCTTGGTCCTCAAATGCAAAAAATAATTGGCCTGTGAAAAAGAGATCCAGACAACTATTTAGACAGATACCTAGACAACTATTTAAACAGATATCCAGACAGCTATTTAGACAGATACATAGATAGCTATTTAAACAGATACACAGACAGTTATTTAGACATAACCAGAAGACAACTATCCAGAAGATAGCTATTAACAACAACAACAGTTAGATACTCACCCTCATCATTTCCAAGCTCCTGATGTTTCAGAAATGAACCATATCATAGCTGTAATTGACCATGGCAATCTTTGAATCCTCATTGCCAGCTCTTGGTTTCACAATGTTAATGATTGAACCAAGATAAAGCTGATACAAAAACATTAATGAAACAATAAGGGACAGATAAAAAGATAAATACTCAGACAGAAATATAAATATATACTCAAGAAAATTTACCAGAATAATAATGGTGCAACCACCAATATTGATCGCATTGCTTCTATCAGACTTTTTCTCATTCTCATCATCATCATTCACCGCCTTCTGCTCCTTCATCTTCTTTGCCTTCTCCTTCTTCAGCTTCTACGCTTCCTCTTTCTTTATGGCTATTTCTAAAACAAAATTCTTTGCATAAATGTCCAATGCACTGAACAGGTCGTCATAGACAACAGTTGCCCAAGCATAATCCTTCATTCCTTTAATGCTGGACACACAATTTATAAAGCCAATAGCCAAAGTTCCTTTGGAATTAGGCAGCAGAAAAGAGGACAAAAGAAGCATAACCAAAAGACAAACACAGTCGTCAACCCTATCTTTCTCACAAATTATTTTCTCCAACATACTGCTGACATTAGTCTTGCTAATTGCCTTTCCCCCAAATGACATACGCAGCCACTCTGTAATCTTTACAGTCTTATCATTCAATGGAATTGGTTTTCCAATCTTGCTCAAACCCAACATAGATCCGACAAAAGCAGGAGTGATATGGTGAACACACGTCAGATGAAACTGAAACTTCCTATTATCCTTCTTGTATGCGTCAGCCATAACAGTAATAAAATCATCCAACTTCAAGCAGTTTCGTTGATCAATCTCACCGTCAATGAATGCACGAATTAGCTCATTGAAGGGTGTATCCTTCAGCCTCTTCTTCACATCATCGCTGATTTTATTCTGATTTTTAACAATGAACTTCTGAAAAAAGTACAAATAGCACCAGAACTGACACTTCCTGGTCCGTTCCACCACCTGAACAAATTTTGGCTCATCTACTACTTGCTCTTATTGTCTAACAATTACTTCGTCATCACTCTTACTCTCTGAATCACTATCAGAAGTTGGTTCAAAAGACTCAAGTTTCTTCTTATCCTTGACCTTCATATCCTGTGTCTTGATACCCTTAGTCTTCCTCATCGTCTTCTTTTTCTTCTTCTTCTCCTTCTTCTTCTGCTCTTCCTTCTGTAGAGCTTCCCTGACAATCTTCATAAAGAAGATCATCATAAACAGCAGGTCTAGATGAAGACGAAGCCATTCTTCTTCCCTTGCTCCTTTTTTAATAAACAATCTGCTCCTCCTTGGAAGAAGAAGAAGAAAAAGATGAAGAAGCAAGACCATCAAATTCTAAAGATTCAACATACTTTTCAACATAATTTTTTGATCTCTTCCCAGATGATCTTCTTTCAGATTCAATGTCTGAATCTTGGTGTGCTATACTGAGTTTCTCCATTAAATATAGAATAACTGCAAATGATCAACACAGAGTTAGATACCTAGACAGATACTTAAAAATCAAACTAGTACAACAACAGCAGCAAACTAGTACAGCAACCAAAAATCAAACACAAAACTTTAGAAAAATGTCAACAACAACAACATTCATTTCAAAAAAAATTTGAAAGGATATCAAGACAGATAATTCAACAGATACTCTCATAGATACTTCAAAAGATATCCAGAAAAAATGACTTCTATCATAAACACAACAACAACAACAACAACTAATACAACAAACAAATAACCTTTTGAACACACTACATCACATATATTCTACAAAAAAATCATGAAAAAAAGTGAAATATTACCGAAAATCAAATTGAAAACCATAGGAAAACATCAACAACAACAAAAACAACCGAAAATATAGAAAGCATTAATACGAACCACGAAAACGAGCATGCAAACTGCTTAGAACAGAGAAAAACAAAAACCTAAGGTTTCCGAACAAATATTTCCCTACTTACAAAGAACAATATGAATGCCGACAAAGACTGTGAAGGCAACAGAGAGAACGAACAGCTCGACGAGACGCGAAAACGATGGCAGCGAGAAGTAACACGACTGCGATTTTCAAACTAAGAGAGAGAAATATATGTGAAAGAAAACTGACATGAGTTATGTAATATGCGAGAGATAGATCAGAGTGGCAAATAACGTAAATATGACAAAAACTCTAGTTTGTTACAAACTTAAAAAAAGAATTGACATTTTTGGGATGAAAAACTTATGGTGAATTTTTGAGGAAAAATAAAGTCTAAACTAGGTATTTTCTCATTTTTTCTTAATTTTATTTCTAATAACTAAAATAAAAACCAATAAATCAAAATAATCTAAGATTTTTGAAGTCTCTCCTCGACGTCAGATCACCATTTAACCACCGGCGCCGCCGCATCAACGATAATTATGAAATTCTTATTGTCCAACGTTATGTTATTTTATTTCAATTAAATTCAGATTTTCATTCTGCTCCATTTGAAAGTGATCGAATATTCGTCATAAACAAAACTCTTTTCTTTGCTTGGTCTAGTGTGGCACGAGCGTTCATACGTACATTTTTGTTATGATGAGCACGTACTACTATTGCAGCAACAAATTTCGAAGGTAATATTTTTTTTGAATGAAGTCATTAACTTTTAGGTTTATGTGATTTTCTATACATATTGTTCTTCGCCTTGCCAATAGTTTTGATTTTTGAAGTAGTATTTCAATCCCTGTTCGATTATATGTCAGTCTTTTTCTTCTTCTTCTTAATTTCAGATCATATTTTTAGCTAGCATTGCCATTTAAAGGTGCATGCATGCACAAATTATCTTGAAGGATCGCAGCTGTATGTCAGTCGCTACTGGATTATTCACATGCAAGAGTAGGTACAGCGATCACAAGGGTGAACTGAACTATATATGTTGAAAGCATGGACAGTCACATTAGTTATTTAGGCAATATAGACATATGTTGAATTGTAACTAAGTAATGAGAATTACTGTGATATTGCTATACCATGTAATCAGTAAACAACATATACATGTTCATTGATATTAGGAATCTATCATTAAGAGTAGATATGATCTCACATCTTTTATTATTTACGTTGAGTGCAATAAGGAAACATTTATGGGCAAGGACTTATTGCAACTCTGTATATATGTGACCATTGGTCCATGTTCTCTACACGCGTAAGCTTTTAGAACATATTCCCATCAAAGTGCTTAAAGAACTAGAGAACAGAAGACCAAAGTTTTTACGATGGCTATATCGATCAATGTTGCAGGTAACCTTCTGAACACTACAGTTGTATGTTGATTGTATTCACATGTTCTGATTGAACTACAATGTTTGCTTTCAATTGGTATCAGAGCTATTGGCTCAAGAATCATGCATGTAAATCAATTTAGAAAATCAACAAACAAAAAAAAGGGCTAATAGAAACGGGCCAACCATTTTTTGGCTAACCCATTCAGAACAGCCCATACCTGGGACTGTGAGTTGCGTGACCCGGCCCATAACCCATTAAGGATCAAACTGGTCCAAGTCATTTATTGACTGACCGTTAAGGGAAGAGTTTGAAAAACTGGGTTTTCATTGATGATTGAGGAAGAACACGCTCGGGTTCGTATTATGAACTCGCAAGGATTCAAACCTTTGGGCTCACAATATCAGGTACGATTAGGAAACGTATAGAGAACACTAGAGCATATCCCGGTGTGCACATAAGTTAGGATAGAATTGGGATTGTGTCTTGATTGACCGGATGAAACTTACGATTCTGTTATCGCTGTGTGTTCTTGATTGTTTGAATGAATTGTTATGCTGCATATTGTGTAAATTCCGCTAACAGTGCAGCGCTGTGAGCAGAGGCTAAGGTATGTTGATTGCATGATTATTTAAGTAATTGATCTGCTCTATGAACTCTGCTGGATCTGTAGAATTCTTCTAAATGGATAGTATAATAGGTTAAAATGATCAAGTTTTCCAACCTAAAACCATGATCCATGAATTTTACAACATGGAACAATTTTAGGAGAAGGACATTCCAATCAAACTCTGAATTTTCTGAATAACTGTATCAGTATATTGCACATAGCAAAACTTTTCCACGTTTTTAGAGATTCATTCAGCATTAAAGAGTTTTGAAAACTTGTGTTACTGAGTTCAAAAATATGTACATTTTGTCTTCCATAGAAGTGTTGGTACATGGTTTTAGAGTCAGTACAGCTGCGCACATAATTCTAAATCTCATATTTAGATATGATAGGAGTTCTTCTTCTGCCATTAGGTGATGATTTCTCCTTTTATATAACATGAGTCTAACAGTTGTGGTGCGTGGATACAGAATTCAGTGTGTTTAATCTATTGCTATATAAGTGTAGTTAGACATGTGTTTTGGGAATATATTGGTATTGAAATATGTTTTGTTCTCTTCTGTGTAAAATCTTTATTCAATATTCACAGAATCTTCATAACAAAACCTTAAAACCATCTACAGTAGACAAGAACTAATTAAGTTTTCTCCTTGGTTTTGCTCCTTAGGTGTCCAAGTTGTCATTCTCAACCAAATTGAACTATTGACTGGTTCCAATTATAAATCTTGGAGAAGACAAGTTGATATGTACTTCTCACTCAACAATGACCTTGATAGTTGCCTAATAGATCCTATCCCTGATCATGTGGAAGCAGATGATAGAGAGACCAATAAGGCAGGATGGGATTATCAGCAAACCTGGTTTAAGAAAAACAACACATGCAGAAATATCATTAGAGCCACCATGACAAAAACCATAGTTGGAACCATCCCTGAGTTAGAGTACGCTTATGATCTTCTGGAATTTATTCATGAAAAATTTAAGAAGACTGATAAGTCAGAAGCTGCCATCCTATCAAATCAGCTCAATTTCCTTAAGTATAACGGAGTTGGGGGAGTCAGAGACCACATCCTCAAGATAGAAAACATCACACTTAAGATGAAGAGACTGAATATGAGTCTCCCTGATGAATATGTGGTACATACTGCACTCCATTCTCTCCCTCAAAGCTTTAGTCAACTTAAGACAAGCTACAACACGCAGAAGGATAAATGGAATTTGAATGATCTCATTGTTATAGCTAATGAGGAAGAAAATAGGATTAAGGCAGATGATCCAGGTTATGGGGTTATTCAACCAGCAAATGAAGCAACTGTCAACATGGTGGGTAAAAACAAGTGGAAAAAGAAACTTAACACCAAGAAGACCACCAATTTTAAGAATTCAGTTAAGCCAGCAGGACAATCCAGCAACCAACCCTTCAAGTTCAAGTGTTACTTCTGTAAGAAACCAGGACATGTTAAGAAAGATTGTTCAGGGTTCAAAGCCTGGATGATCAAGAAGGGTAAGTGTCCTACAAAACCTGTCTGTTTCCCATCTCTTTTCTTCTTAGAGGTAGATTTGATAAACGTAGAACCAAATACTTTTTGGCTTGATTCAGGCTCTCCTTTACACATAGTAAATTCCTTGCAAGGCTTCATAAAGAAGAGGAAACCAAGAACTGAGGAAACACACATCAGAGTAGGCAATGGCATGAGAGTTTCTGTCAAAGCTATAGGCTGCCTTAGTCTAGATTTGGGATTAGGAAATTTTCTTTTTCTGGATAACGTTTACTATGTACCCTCAATGAAGAGAAATTTAATCTCTTGGGATCTTTTGATAGAACATGGATGTAGTTTTCAGTATGATTTTAATGGAATAAAGTTCTTCAAGAATTCATTATATATTGGTTCAGCTATACGTTTGAATGGCTACCTACAAATCAAATGTAAGGTTTCCTGTAAATCTGTGTTTGCCATTGAGCAACTAACAGAAACTACAAGTACTTCAGATTCAAACATTAGCATAGGCATCAAAAGAACTTATTTAATGATAAATCTGCATCCCTGTGGCATAGGAGACTAGGCCATATATCCAAAGAGAGATTAAAAATACTCATCAAAAATAAAATGTTACCAGAATTAGATTTCTCTGATCTATCTGATTGTGTAGAATGCTGTAAAGGGAAAATGACTAACAAATCATGCAAAGGTGCATACAGGTCCAGCAGTTTATTAAAACTGATCCACACTGACATTTGTGGACCATTTAGAACTCAAACCATACGTGGAAACATCTACTTCATTACATTCATAGATGATTTCTCACGGTTCTGTCACATTCATTTAATGTCAGAAAAGTCTCAATCTTTAGATGCTTTTAAAATCTTCAAAACTGAAGTAGAATTACAACTTGAGAAGAAGATTAAAACAGTGAGATCTAACAGGGGAGGGGAATTTTATGGAAAATATACTGAAAGTGGTCAGCACATGGGACCATTTGCCTTGTTTCTTCAAGACCAAGGCATTACAGCATAGTATACAACTCCCTACATACCCCAACAAAACGGTGTGGCAGAAAGGAAGAATAGAACTCTTCTAGGTATGGTTAGGAGCATGATGTGTTCATCTGGTTTACCTAGGTCTCTGTGGGGAGAAGCCTTAAGGACTGCAAATTATATTTGCAATAGAGCACCAAGTAAATCAGTTGTGAAAACTCCTTATGAACTGTGGCATGGTAAACAACCAAGCTTGCATCACATGCATGTTTGGGGTTGTAAAGCTGAGGCTAGGCTGTACAATTCTAACTTAGGAAAACTTGACAACAAGTCTGTTAGTTGTAATTTTATAGGCTACTGTGAAAAATCTAAAGGGTATAAGCTTTATTCTGGAAAACATTCTCCTAGAATTTTCGAAACTCATCAAGTCAAATTTTTAGGAGAAACAACCTGCAACACAGATTTTGTTGATCTTTCAGCAGAATTTGAGGAAGTTGAAGGAGACCCTGACCAATCACAGAACCTACAAAATATATTTGTTTTACCATTAATTTCAGATGACACTACAGTACCTAAAAATGTATCTAATAACACTGGTATAAGGGAAGAAACAAATAGACAAACATCAAATCAATGCCAAACTGAAATCTTAGAACCTGTACAGCCTGAGGACAATTTAAAATTTTCTGTATCTACAGAAAATTCAGGAACTCCAGCTTTTCAACCTGATCCAGTCCCTGAACCTAGAAGGTCAACAAGGGAAAGAATTCCCACCTATGGAAGTAAGAGTGATTATCTTGTGTTTTCTCAAGAAATTGAGCAAGCATTAGATGAGGACACTGATCCTGACACATTTAATGAAGCCATAAACAGTGAAGACTCAATAAAATGGCATGAGGCCATGAATGCAGAAATTGAGTCAATGAAGAACAATGAAGTATGGGACTTGGTTAAAGCTAGTGATAAACAGAAACCAATAGGCTGCAAATGGATTTTTAAGACTAAAAGAGACTCTAAGGGAAACATTGACAGATTTAAAGCTAGATTGGTGGCTAAAGGGTTTACACAAAAAGAGAGAATTGACTTTACAGAAACATTTTCTCCTGTATCCACTAAAGATTCATTTAGAATAATCATGGCATTAGTAGCTCATTTTGATATGGAGTTACATCAAATGGATGTCAAAACATCATTTCTAAATGGTGAACTAGAAGAAACAATTTTCATAAAACAACCTGAAGGTTTTTTGGTTAAAGGAAAGGAGAAGATGGTCTGTAGACTTAAGAAGTCAATCTATGGATTAAAACAAGCCTCTAGGCAGTGGTATAGAAAATTTGGTTCAGTAATATCAACCTTTGGATTTACAGAAAACATTGTAGATGAATGTGTTTATCTTCAAACAGTAGGAAATTGTTTCATTTTCTTAATACTGTATGTTGATGTTATCCTTTTGGCAAGCGGCAATGTGAAATTGCTCAAAGATACGAAAATCTTTCTGTCAAAACACTTTGACATGAAAGATTTGGGGGAAGCATCTTTTGTCTTAGGGATTGAGATAAAACGAGACAGAAAACATAGTTTATTAGGTCTGTCACAAGTAGGATACATTTCCAAAATTCTTAAGAGATTTGGAATGGAAACCTGTGCTCCAGGAGAAGTTTCAATGTCTAAAGGTGATAAACTAACCAAAAACAAATCCTTTCTGTCTGAAGCACAGAGAGAAAATATGTAGTCAAAGCCTTATGCTAGGTTAGTTGGAAGTCTAATGTATGCTCAGGTATGCACTAGACCAGACTTAGCATTTTCAGTAGGTATACTCTCTAGGTTTCAAAGCAGTCCAGAAATACAGCTTTGGAATGCAGGTAAGAAGGTACTTAGATACCTTCAGAGGACAAAACACCACATGCTTGTTTACAGAAAAGTAAAGACCCTAAGCTTAGAAGGATATACTGATTCTGATTTTGCTGAAAATTATCCAACCTCTAGCAAGTCCACTTGTGGATATGTTTTCATGCTAGTTGGTGGTGCAGTGGCATGGAAAACAGCAAAACAATCTCTCACAGCAACTTCAACGATGCAAGCAGAAGTGATTGCTCTTTATGAAGGTGTTTGTGAATGATTGTGGATAAGAAATTTTCTAAGGGAAACCAAAGTGCTAAGCCAATTCATTCCTGAGCTGTTAACCCTATACTGTGATAATGAGGCAGCTGTTTTCTTCTGTAAAAACAGCAAAAGATCAATTCATTCGAAACACATTGATCTGAAATGCTACAGCATGAAGAAGAGAGTCAAGGACGGTGAGATTCAAGTCATGAACATTGACACAGCTTATCAACTGGCAGATCCTTTTATAAAACCTTTGGCCGTTGGTATTTTCAAAGAACATTGTAAAAATATGGGAGTCCTGGACAGCCTGGATTCATGAGTTTAGTGGGAGCAATAGAGAATTAGTTAGAATCAGCATTAGTTTGCAGATATAGTTCTTGTAATTTTTGTTCTCTGTATTGTTCTTGCAAAACTTGATTCTTGTTATCAATAATATGAAGAATTTCATTTCAGTTTCTGTTGCAACAGTATGAATCATGATCAAGTTTTTCATTTAAGTCAGATGGATGGTTATATGCAGAGTTGTTCTGTATATGTATATATGCATACATATGTATATAGTTGCCCTTGAGTAGACAGACACGATTCCATCAGTGTTTCAGTTATGTGTCTTGTGTTTTGGAGTTTTCTGTGTAAAACCATTAAGTGGACTTTGAGATTTTATGACAAATGCAGATCAATTAATGTATATTTACATAGTCATTAGCTCAATTACATATCTAAGTTCATATATTCTGTAAGGTTCATTACAGTGGTTCTTAAACAGCAAGTTTTATCGCACTTGTGAAGTTTTTTGTATCCTGTAATGTGCTGAGCAAATGACAGAACTGTTTCTTAGGTTTTCAGCACTTCAGTGATTTCAGCATGCCTTCATTTCATTGCTTAGTTGAAGAAGTTCAGTTGTCATTAATATAACCAATGTGTTGTCCAGTGGGAGATTGAAAGCATGGACAGTCACATTAGTTATTTAGGCAATATAGACATATGTTGAATTGTAACTAAGTAATGAGAATCACTGTGATATTGTTGTACCATGTAATTAGTAAACAACATATACATGTTCACTGATATTAGGAATCTATCATTAAGAGTAGATATGATCTCACATCTTTTGTTATTTACGTTGAGTGCAATAAGGAAACCTTTATGGGCAAGGACTTATTGCAACTCTCTATATATGTGAGCATTGGTCCATGTTCTTTACACGCGTAAGCTTTTAGAACCTATTCCCATCAAGGTGCTTAAAGAACTAGAGAACAGAAGACCAAACTTTTTACGATGGCTATATCGATCAATGTTGCAGATAACCTTCTAAACACTACAGTTGTATGTTGATTGTATTTACATGTTGATTGAACTACTATGTTTGCTTTCATATGTGGTTCCATATATAGTCTTCCCCAGCTAGCTCTCATACACTCATAGTGCATATCGATCGTCCATGGCACAATCTCATTTTTCCTTTCGATGAGTATAGACAAACGTACTCCTATCTTAACAACAAATGCATTCCTAGCTAGATTGCTATCTTATTAATTCCTTTCCAGTGAAAAGTTTCAACCAAGTAAGAATACACGGCTATTTCGGTTCTTGTCCCTTTTTTAACCTAATGACATGGTCTGTAAAAGATCAAGTGTTCAAATAAAACTCTTAGGGCATGTTTGTTGTCCAGGATTGGATTAGATTGCTTGTATTCTTAAAATTAGGAGAGATTACATAGCTTATCTAATCTTAATACTAATCATGTGTCTCTCGTGGACTGTTAGCAACTAATCCAGCCAAAGTTTTTATAAGTTGACATGGGTCCAACTGGAAGCCTATTGAACTAGGAATCGAGTACAGAGTACAAAAGCTGTGGTTGCGTACGTAACTAACCAACCAAAAGGAATACAAGAAATAGTGAAGAAACAAAGAAACACCAAAAACGTAAACAACTGTAGCATGCTATGTCTTGAGATTTGAGGAGACCCAGCCATGCATGCACCAATAATTAATTAGTTATAAGCTCCACCAGACTTCCACGCCCATGCATACAAATGAGGAAAAAGAGCAAAAGCGTTGGGCCACTATATAACTTGTCTAGAATTCGACAGTCTCGACGATAAAAATACGAGGGGTCGGGGTCTGGTGCTCATATCAGATCATTCTTTAGGTGTCCATATATTTAATTTGAGTGTCTAATGTAATTGAAAAAGAAAGACGTAAATATTTTTTATAATTAACATAATATTTTATAATTTAATGTTCATTGAGACGGAGTAATCATTTAAATATATAGAAATTAAATTTGAGTGATCGTTTTAATATATCAAGTGAGCATTTGTTTCAAATTTTCCAATGACTTGGAACACAAAGTATAGATATAAACCATGTTTAAGATTGGTCGAGTGATGACACAGAAAACCATTGATTATAGGGCATTTTTGATATATGCACTAACATAACAAAATTTACGATAAAAATAGGGGACATGTCCAATAGCAAAGGCCTACAAGACAATCTACGTTCAACTACAAAGTCCAACTTCAGGGCATAACATTGACCATGCACCATCAGGAGACAAGATGATAATATCAACATCTGGATATTTCCTCACATTTCATCCATCGGACTCCAATATAAGTAATATATAGCTTCTGCACAGCTGCACTGTTTCATTCGATATCTTCACTGCTAAATTTGAGAAGGGAGAGACTCACCAACTAGCAATTGCTGACTCTCTGCGCTTATGTTCATAGCTCCAACTTGTCTGCTCAAGTCGTGAACCTGCTCTTCAATTTGCAAGTCTTCCCTCTCCTTAAAGGCATTCAGACTATCCACATCGTGCTTCACATAATGTAGTCCCAACGCTGCATCTCCAATCACTTTCTTGGAAGCAATCTTGTCAGCATCCATAGTGGAAGTTGAATCACAGAGGCTAGTAGAGTCTCCTTCAATTGGGATGACTTTTGCAGGCTTTACAATGGAACTACCCATCAGTTCTGGATTAAAATCATCATTCGAAAGAGCAATGCTGCCATTCCTCTTCACGAAACAGTCGTCTTGCTCTCTGATATCAATGCCATGGCCTTCAGTTGCAATTTGCTCATCCTTCAACTGATTTTCCATGCCAGACTTGGGAGGCACTTTACTTTCAACATTGGGAGATACATTGTTCCTTGAAGGAGTCGAGACTTTCTTTGCAGCATTTGATGAATGCTGAAGAGGTATTGGAGATTTAGGTTTCATATCAGAAGCCACTAGTTGAGAATCAGGTTTCTTGGTTCCCGCCTTCATCACAGTCCTAGTAGGTTGAAGTTTTCCCAGCTTTCCATTTCTTTGACCCCCACTCAAGCTAACACTTCCTGTCCCAGCTTTAGGCAAGCTACTGGGTATGGGAGGATGAGGTTGATTGCCTCCTTTGGGAGTTGATCCAGCTGACTTTACCTAGATAAATTAGAAAGAATTAAATCACATTACCTACATTTAAATAAAAAAGTTTATTTCAAATTATTTAGCCTAGACTTTTATGCAGCAAGAGAGAGGAAAACCAACCCCATCAAAGAATCCAATTTTTGGTGATGGCAATCGAAGTCCAGAAGGTTTTGATGTTGGAGGAAGTACACCATTTTTATCACCAGGAGCTTTCACCCCAGATTTACGAAGTAGCACAGTTGACCGAGTCTCATGTCCCAATGAGCTTACATCATTGCCATGGTTTGGCAAATCCACCATATAAGCTGCATCAAAATCTGCAGAGCCACTTTTAAGAGAGATCGTTTCAAGGCTAGCTCTTGATGACTCTGAGGACCACTCGCTGACTGAGCTCGCAGGTGATATGCTAGAGAGCAGCTTTGTCCCAGGAAGCACATTAGACGAGAGAAAAGATTTCCCAGACTGAATATTTTTTCTTGGTTCAATGCGAGGTGCTGGTTTGAAGTTTGAAGAGGAAGGTGAATTATCAGTCCTGGTGTCCGTTTTTTTTTTGGAATTGGAGGGAGATTTACCAGTGTTGTTCGATGAAGTAGGGCGAGATCTGTCAAATGAGGAAGAAGCTACCTCTCTCTTGGTTGCAGGGGCAACACCCAATGTAGCCGACTTAGATGAGGATCTGGTTTTAGGTACAATTCGGGAACTAAACGATGCTGTTGCCACTGAATCCCTTCTACCTGCAGTGGTTGAATCGAGATAGCTGTCAATTTACATATGCAACTAAAGGCTAGTACATCAGAGGAATGTGGATAATAAATCATCAAAAAACTCCTCCTTACTGATTGCGCTTTTAACATTGTCCTTTTCCATTTTGAGAAGGGTCCCACCCGTAGAAGCTCTCTTGGTTGATGCTGCTGAGCAAGGAATAGGATTTGCTGACACCTTTGGTCGCTTCAAAAGAGATTTACTTGAATCTCCAGTTATGGAAACAGACTTCATTTTAAAGATAAAAAGAGTTGTGTCAAATAGACCATATCAAGTTCTCCTTCAATAATGTTTCCCGGTTGTTAATCAGAATCTAGGGTCATATATCATCAGTAAAATGTTTGATTCAAATAACAGGAATAGTTTTATAAATCGTCAAATCAATCAAATTGTTGTTATATTCTTTGAGTAGTGTAGACTTATATATCTGAAGCAAATGTTCTCATTCATACAAGTACTCCTATATATTCAGAGCATAATCTTGTTACATACCCGAGAGACTTGTGGACATCTAATAGCCTGCCTTTTCGATACCCCCGGTTTTTGTACATCAATGCTTGACTTCTTAGAGGCAACCTGAAGTTTAAACATTGTTTTCTATGATGTTATCAAGACAACAAATGATTGATTTCTAACATTAACTCAAATACCTTATCTTGGGAAGCATGATCCACCCCCTTTGAAGCTGCAAAACAAAGAAGACCAGGTCAGTTTCTAGCAAATCTTCTATGTAATAGGCTGGTATTAATGTTGGAAAGATTAAATAGGGAAGGAGGTGAGACTTCCATCAAACTCCATCCACCACTCATGTTCATGACAAAAACAACCAACTTTAAGGCCTTAAATTGAGAAATTCGCATTCTCGCTTCAAATCCTCTGCTACGAAGTACAATATTTTCTTGCATTCAACTAGTTAAAGTGGAAAATCCCACTTAGTTATACGAAAATTACAGGTGAGACGTATGCTTACCACTGGTAGGTGCTTTTTTGGTTACTCCTGAACCCACTTTAGGACTTTCATCCACTGCATACGATGCCCTGCTTGATTTCTGGATCGAAGCTCGCACATCTTCAAACAAATTGGCCTCCATACTTTCTAGTGTCAAAGTATCACTTTCCAAGGTGGAGATTGTATCAGTGGACCTGCAAACTTCCTCTTGAATCCCAGATAACATCCATTTTTGACTCTTGTCTCCTTCCATCATGCTAGATATCTCCTCGGAATCAAGAACACCTGAACACACAGAGTTGTACTCCACACTAATTATATAAATGCAAAAGACGCGAATAAGCAAACGCCATCACTCATAAACTCCGCAACATCAATCCTACCTGCATCAGTGAGAAAAGCACTATCCCAAGCTAAACTTTCGCGCAAGTTATACTTTTTACCCTTCTTCTTCTTCACCTCCGGTTCCAAAGATTCCAAAGGTTCGATGACTTGGTCACTTAGCTCAACATTTTCAGGAACCACCTCCAGTTTGCTAGCAGCAAAACCCCCAAACAGCTCATGACTTCTGGTCTCTTGATCTTCTGAAGTATCTACCACATTACAAAACACTCTCAATCAGTAATTAACTTCATACAGTGACCTAACTAAAAATCCAAAATTAGATATCGGAAATGACTAAAGCAAAGAGGTTGCATTTGAATTCGAATTTCCAAAAAACAATCAGAACAATCTTTTGGAGCTGTAACGGCGTCCAACGAGATCTATCAACTTTAAATCAAGAAAGACATACTCAAAATCTTTAAAATTCCTAAAAGAAGAGAAATTGAAATCGAAATGGGGGGAGAGGAAGTACCTGAGAACTTGAAGTCTCCAGCGAAGGAATCGATGAGGGAATCGTCCTCACACGAAACGTCGATGAGGCTGAGGCGTCTGGGTTGGGGGGGCAACTCGGAGTCGTCCATAGTCGGAGATCAAATTCGGGTCGGGTCGGATTTTGGATCAGAGAGATGGTGAACTAGTACGACTTACTGTTGTCTCTAGGTGAGTGGCGGAAGCGTAGTTCTTTTCTTGCTTGTTTTTCAAATACGTACAAGCGGCGGTTCTGAAATCTGAATTTGTAAGATTAAAAAAATTTAAATTAAATGGAAAATTGAGAAATTTTTAAAAGGTAGAAAGACGTAAAGTGGAACGTGGGAGCGTCTGGTGTGCGCTCGGACCACATTATGGCCGAACACTCTACCGCCAGGTGTATTTGGCAACGTTCTACTCGTCACAGTCTATTTAGAGCATCTCTGGGCTCATACCTCTTTATCAGTTTTCCGAACTCATTCACTTAAATCTCATCCCTCTTTTTTTTGTTTTGTCTTGTTTGACTCACCAAAATATTTGACTCCCTCAACTCAAATTGGGACTCAAAATGAATCTTGATTTGATGGAGCCAGTTTTATCTTATAAAATAAACAAATTAGAAGGGGTATGAATATCAAATCTGAAGGTCCGAAAAGATGCAGAACTGTAAGCAATTTTCAAGTTTTGAGGTTTTTGTTCTACAGGTTAAGAACATCAACCAACTAACGAGTTTGAAGTTTTGAACGTATGATTGTTACAATTTTGACAGGTTGGTCCATCAGATCTGCTATCATTTTACATAAATTTTCATATGGAACAGTCTCATGGTACTTCATTTTTCATTCATTCGAGTAGTTCAAAGTTGAATTGCATCTACCATTAATAACAACCACACTCCATCAAAGTTCAAAGTTCCGAGCTTTATGAATATCAAACTAAATAAATCGGTATTATGAAGCCATTACATAAGTATCAGAAACCAAAACAGAATAGCACAGATATTTCAAGCATTTACTGAGCCAAGACGAAGATCTAGTGTTGCACTGGAGTAACTAATAATGAAATGAGTACAACTCTTACAGCCAATTAAGAATAAGCAAGGAAACTGTACTAACTACTACTACATTCCGTCGAACTCATAATGGAGTTCTTGGCACTTCTCAGAGCTGATTAAGAAACACACTACATGGATGTACATTTACTTGTCAATCTTAAGTCCTAGCAATATCCATATAAAAAGCCAAGTCAACTATCCACTCCTATCGTTCCTTGCATCTACGTTTAGCTAAAAGAAACAAGTTTATAGTAACCTGTGAATCTCTCATTTCATCAAAGTGTGAGGCACCTAACTGCATCAACCTTCAACAGATGCATCCTCTTTCCCTTGCTTAGTCACCTTTGGAGAAGTAGACGCTTTGGTTGGCGATAGTGGATATTTGATGCGATAACTGACAAGTGAAGGTCCAAATGTACTGTATTTCCCGGCACTGCTGAAAGCTTTTTGAGCATCACAACGCCGCCTGAAAACCACTTTGGCCCGGTTAGTCTTCTTTAGCAGTTCGGTTTGTGATTCATTTAAAGGCCCAAAGCGGCTAAATATTTTGTTCAGATTTACTTCAGAGGGAATAGACTCTATGTCTGAAAAGTTCAAGATCAGAGCTGTGGGAGAATCTTCCTCACAACTCTCACTAGGGAGAGCTGGCTTCACTACTTCGGAATCACGATCTCCATCGTCAGGTTTCTGTCCAGAATCCATGTTGGGATTTAATTCGATATCTGTTTGCAATTCCACAGCAGAAGCATCCTTATCACTTACTCCAGCCACCAACTTTCCACTTCCATTGTCCAGAGCGGTATCTGTTTGCAATTCCACAGCAGAAGCATCCATATTGCTTACTCCAGCCACCAACTCTCCACTTCCATTGTCCAGAGCTAGGTTCACTGCTTTAGATTCAAGACCTCCACAAATAATGTCCTGTGCAGAATCAAAAATGGGATTTAAGTCGAGACTTGCTTGTGGTCCAGGCGCAGAAGTATCCATTTTGTTTGAAGCAGCTCCACTCAACAAATCTCCATTTTCATTATCAAGAGCTGGCTTCAGTTCTCCCGAATCAACAGTTCCACCAGCATCCAGATTGACATTCTGATCAAGACTTGATTGTGACTCAACACCACAGGTATTTTTATCACTTCCAACTCCAGGCAATAACACTCCATTTTCTCTTTGACTCTTGGCAGTCCTATCAGAAGAATGAGAGTCATTCATGAGCTCCAACTCGGATTTTTCAGTAATGCCTGCTTTAATAGATTTCTTTCCAGTCTTGCTTGATTTCTTAATGCGCTTGCTACCAAATAATTGCCCCAGAGGCAATTTATCCTCATCTGAACTGGGATCCTCCTTTTCAATCAGCTCTTCAGTTTGTGGTTTCTGAGATGGAGTATTTTCTCTGTCTTTAACCTGAAATTCAGCATCTACAGGTGCTGTGTTGGCAGTGTTGCAATGCTTGAATATGGGACTTGACCCATTCAGTAGGCTTGCAGCCCTAGAGATCCTATCTCCAATTCTAAAATTCTGACTATACTGCAAAGGACTATAATTCTCCCCAGTTGATGAAGCAGTTTTGCCATGTTTCAGTGCAGAGTCATCAGCCATAGTGCCTTCAACTGACTTCCGTTTCTTACTAGAGGATTGTGGGACCACTTTCCGCCCAGCTTTCCTTTCTGATTCATCCTCACTCGAGGGAGTAGTCAAACGCTTCCCAGTAGTTGCATTCCCTTTCCCTTTCTTACTTGACTGTAGACTATCTCCAGAAATGTGCTTCCGCTTATGCACTGTGGCATCTTTGGTTTTCGATTTCTGCACCAGTTCCTCATCCTTAATTACTGGAACTGCATCTTCAGGAACTTGATTAATATGCTCCTTTTCTCCCAATAGTGAAATGTCAGCATCAATCTCCAGCAACCCACCAAGAATGTTGAATTCTGGCAGCTCAGAATAACCTTTCCAATGACAGAACGAGGATAACTGGGCCTTCGATGTTACAAGTTGAAGTCTGTCAGCTCTGCGGAATGGCAGCATAGCGGATTGTTTTGCAAACTTGATGAGATCCAAGGGTTCAAAAGAAGCTGCGCTGAGAGAACTGTCACCCCCATCTCTTCTACTTGCTTCTTCCTTGATTCCAGCATTAATGATAGTTTGTGTTTTGAGCTTTTCATATACTTCTTTGGATATGCACGAACAAGCCAAGCCAAACTCTACCCGTCTTGAAACTTCATCCAAAGCACAACCAATAGCATTCTGGAATTCTTCCATATTACTCTGCTTCTCCATTTGTGAAAAATTCTCCGAAAAGCGCTTAATTTGCGGTGCTTCATTCCAAGCAAATGTACAATCCCAGAAATAAGCTATGAGATAGCTGTGCTTTCTAAAATGTTTCTTTGCCAGTTTTGACGAAGCTGAAGGATCAATGATTTGCCCGGGCCACCAAGGATGACTTCTGACTTTGCCCCACACCAGCTCAGCCCCTTCAAATTCTGGTTTTAACGGACTAGACGATACATTACTATCATCTGACTCACTCCCATCAGTTCCAGAATACGGTTCCAAAACAATAGCCACATCACTCAAATTATCTCCATCATCATTATCCTCCAACATCAACGCATCATCACTAGTCTTTGCTCCCAATTCAACTTCCAAGGTCTCCTTTTTTATTCCATCACTAGTAACCGTCTGAGACTTTGTGATTGCGTTCAGGTCTCCGTCCTTCAGAGACGCATTGCTACTGGCAATTTTCACTTCCACAGCTGGGATGTCATGCATTAATTCTCCAACGGACCCTGCAGCCCCATTCTCCACGTCTTCATGAACAGAACTCACCGCATCAACTCTCTTCTCTTCAACATGGCCATCCTCCACATCTCGAACCCTTTCTCCCTCACCAGAAACTTCCGCATCAATCATAGCATCTTCCTCCTTTTTGTCTTCACTCGTCAAGTCATCTTTAACCTCAACTGTCACCTCCCGCTTTGCCTCTAACCCCGTCAGACCATCTCCATCTACACCACTCACAACTCCAGCTTCCACACACTCATTCAAAGCCTCATCTTTACCTCCATCTTTCTCATCACCATAATCTAAACTCTCACCCTCCTTGGAACTATTCTTCGAGTTTGAAGCCAGCTCTTTCTCACTCGACGCATTCACACCAGTAGCCTGAGTCCCCTCAAAACCCTCTCTCTTATCTCCAGAGCTAATCACTGCCTCTGACGAAGCAACCTCCATATCTACAGGTCCTAATTTCTCTACAGACTCATCAATTACCAATTCATCTTTCTCCTCTTCCAAACCCTCGTCGATCTCCTCGCCCACTACTCTATCATCAGTTCTCTCACTTCCTCCTTCCTCAGATTCCGACAAACTCACCCCGTGTCTCCTTATCCGCGCCATTCAAAACGACGCCGTTCTCAACACTATCAAAACCCTAAAATATAAACAAAACCCTAAATCTCAGTTAACTTAATTGAGTGTGCGGAAAAGGCAATATTAGAGGTCTGTGGAGGAAGCAATTACCGTTTGGGAGCTGCGCCGTTCGATTTGGTTGCCTTTGCTTTTCAAAAAGTTCAAATCTGCGAGAGAGAGCTGAAGAAGTAACTGAGGGTTTTCATTTGGGTATAGAGTCGACACTTTCAGCGTTTCAAATGTGGAAGACGTCAAAAGAGCCTGTATCCATTAACGACACGTGGCACATAACGGCGGGACCGCGAGAGGATACTGGGCCTCATGTCTGTCCTTTTGTTCGGCCCATTCTGTTAGCTAGGCCCAATGCTTAAATTTATTTTCTGAAAAGCTAAGCCCAAGTTCCTTACTCGATACGTGGTGATGGTTTTAAGAGACGACGCATGAGGAGGACTCTGAAACCCTAGCTAGAATATGGCTGCGGCTCAATCAAACGATGGATTAGGGTTTATCCTGAACCGGCTCAACAGCCGTGATAGAAAATCATGCTCTCTAGTCTGCAAACAATGGTTGGTAGTGGAAGGTATGAGCTGATCATCGATCCATGTTCGCTAGCTCGATCTTCTCCCTCGATTACTAGCTAGGTTTCCGAATTTAGTCACCTTCAAAACACGTCCATTTGTTACCAATGTTAAGAATGCGCACCTGGTATTGATGGCCAAATATTGTCGCAAGCTGGAGGTGATCGAGCTTTTCAAGACCGAAGAGATTGGGAGCCAAGGTCTACGTCCCAAATTATCCAAGGTCGTGCTTCGTTTGAGAGACAGGTTTACTGAAGAGGATGAAATTGTGTGGCTCGTAACATTAGGGCATAAATTGGAGCATTTGGATTTGTATATGTCTACGTTTGGTTGTGACGAAACACTAAGAGCAATTGGTTCCTCGACTTGTTTTTTGATTAGGGTTTTGAAGTTTGGAATGTGTGAGCTTATTACAGATAGTGGATTAAGTTTCTTGACAACTGGATCTTGCTCAAAAACCATCAAGACATTGGACCTTCATGGGTGTAATGGAATCACTGACTTTGGGGTCTCGCTTTTGCACAAGATGTGTGTCTTGGGAGATCTAAATTTGGCCGATTGTCCGCAAGTCACCGAAGTAGGAAGTATGGCAATCTCCGCAATTCGAACCCTCAAGAAATTGAACATGTCTTTGGAAACGCATTCGGAACCCGTTGTGAAAGACGACGTCATGCATGCTCTTGCAAAGAACTGCCTAAACTTGGAGATGCTCTATCTACAAAGAAATCCATTCGTGACTCGAATTGGCATTCGTGCATTCTTGGCTTACAATATCTTGATGTACACTCCCATCAACTTGGCTTGAGCTGCTACCATTAAGCCGAATAGGCAAACTGATATATAAGAAGTATACAGTGATTTGGTGAAGTTTGGGGTAGTCTAATCTTCTCCGGCCTAGAATAATTTTGATTTATCTATTGTTACTAGTGATCAAGGAAGTGCTACTTAATTATGCCTCGAACATTTTTTTTATGTAGAATAATTAATATGAAAGCTATAATTTTGTTATGAATTTCTTTTTAGATTAATTGTTGATACTTATAGATAAGTTTTTTTTCATCGAACTAGGGTTTCAGTTAAACAAAAGAAAAAATTGTTCGGATGATCATTCAAGTATAACGCGTTTTAAACTTTGTTCAGTAATGTATGACAAATATCACTAAGGTCACTATCGAATTACACCATTAGTCACTTTGGTCACTTTGTCTCAATCAGACGTTAAAAATTAACTGACGTCATTAAAAACAAGTTATTTGCCATTCACGTGCTATTTTACAGGGGCGGCTCTCTCTCTCTCTCTGCATAAAACATAATAACAGTTTGTAGATCCCGACTGGCCACTGGGATGTTCTACAGTACTCCGGAGGACCAAAACTCCTCAGTTTTGGAGTGTTTGATCAATTCGTTCTCCAAAAGTGGAGAATTTTTGTACTCTAGAGCATTATAGAATTTTTGACCAGCCACCACCTCCCAACAACGCCTCCGCCTTCTCGACACAGACCACGATTGCATTACGGCTCGAAATCTCACCGACATTAGAAGCTCGAGCCCTAAATATCACATCCTTCACGATCCTCGGCCTCAGAGGCGAGGCGATATCAAGGTCTCCAATCCTCACATACCCATGATCGGAGCAGCCTCGCCAACCCATGTCAGATTCTGAAAGCCAAATCCATATTCTCATTCTTACAGGCACGAAGCCGAGGTAAGGCATGCAGAGCGGCACCGACGGTGCTGAGGCGTCGATCTCAGTGTGGCAATATGTCGAGCAAAGAAGGTGAGACCGACAATGGCTGCGAGGTAGGCACAACGCCTTGAGGGAGTCTCTAAGGTTGCAAGTGACAGGTAGCAGCTGAAGGGAATCCTGAAGTCGTGACTGACATGCGGCAGCCATGAGATTCGGCATCGCTGTGCTTCGACGGAGGTCAAGAGGGCGTTAAGCTACTGCCACCCTGAGAAAGGCAGTAGCTCAGCGCAACTAACGATGGCTGTGAGGGAGGCACGTCTTCTGGAGGGAGTCTCTGAGGTTGTAAGCAGCAGGTAGCGGCTGAAGGAAATTGTGAAGTCGAGACTGACATGCAGCAGCCATGAGATTCGGCATCGTTATGCTTCGACGAAGGCCGAGAAAGCGCTAAGCTACTGCCTCCCTGAGAGAGAACGAGAGAGAAAAAAAATTAAGGAAATTGCATTTTGTTCCTAAAATTCTTTGTAAATTGGAAAATACGTAAATACCCCTCAAATTCCTTGTAAATTTGGCACGTGAATGACACATGATCATTTTTTAATGACGTCATGTATTTTTAAATGTCCGTTAGAGACGAAGTGACTAACGGTGTAATTCGATAATGACCTTAGTGATATTTGTCATACATCAGTGAACAAAGTTTAATTAGAACGTATCATACTTGAGTGATCATCTAAGCAATTTTCTCTAAACAAAATCAAAAGCTAGTTTGAGGTCTCCCAGTTCCAGTAGGCCCAAGATTGATCGATCAATTCACCAAATCTGATACTTACTAGGATTTACATTCATAGTTGTACAGAAAATTATTAGGGATCGGAGAACATAAAGGAATATTATGGGTACGTACGATGCACTGAGTGATGATGAAGTAGGCCTAATCGTGAACCGGATTAGCAACCCAAAAAATAGAAAATCATTCTCTCGATTAGGTTTGCAAGCAATGGTGGGTAGTGGAGCGTTTAAACCGGTCATAAATCGATCCGTGTTCTCCAACCGAGCCTTCTCTCTCGATTACTAGCTAGATTCTCAAATGGAAAAAAATTACCCATGGTGCCTGTAGCTTCCAGAAAACATCAAAGTGATGCCTAAATTTTAAAAACTATCAAAGTGATGCATATTGTTTTAAAACACTATCAAAGTGATGCCCAGAGTATATTTTTGTCCAGTCTCCGGTAAGGTTGCTGACGTGGCAGTGTCAATTGATTGAAATGACATTTCTGCTCTTGTCATTTTCATTTCTTATTTTTTTTCTTGTAATTTTCTATTTTTCTCTCTCTCTCTCTCTCTCAGAGTAGCAGTAACCCGAGCCCCCACAAATCCTTGTTCCGGTCTTGTTCTGAGTTGGAATCTTGTTCCGCTCATGCTCATATCTCTGAGATCCGAATCTCTCACCGCTCCTCCAAACCTTTCTATAGCTTCACTTCTAAAATGGTCTCCACAGTTGCCGCCCAAAATCCAAACTGTTATCTCTGCTCGTTCTTCAATTCCAGAATCAATCGAACCCTTGAATTTCTTCGAACGTGCATTGGTTTCACCCTTAAAATCGTGTGCATCCCTCTCGAATTTGTTCCAAGGCCAACAACTCCATTCTCTCGTAATCTGGGCTCGACTCCAACACATTCATCAACAACATCTTGATGAGCATATACGCTAAATGCGGCTCCAATTCCAGGGCCGAATCCTTGTTTCTTTCTTATTCTGAGTTGGACTCTGTTTTCGTGTAACATTATGGTTATTGGGTATGTGAAATGTGGAGACTTGGTCATTGCACGTAAGGTATTCGACGAAATGCCTGAGAGAGGTTGTGTCTCGACAATGATAATGGGATTTGCAGGAAATAAACGTTGGGAGGAACGTATAGAGGTTTAGGACCCGAGCAGCTCAAGGACCGATAGAATGTGAAGGTTGTCTTTGACGCGGCCATTAAGGTGGTGCTCCAGCCACCAAAGCAGAAGAAAAAAAGGAGGAGAGCGCACAAGGCTTGCTCCATATTGTGATAACAAGAGCCACAGTCATAAGAGACTTAATGGCTAGATGAAATTTCTTCCTTTTTCGCAAATCCTTTGTACTTAGTCTTTCAAGGAAGCCAAGTGTATAGTAGCGACTGATATTCTAGAGGTTCAAGTGAAAGCATTGCATCGTTTCTTCATACATGCTAGATGAAGCATCAGTAAATTAGCCTTGTGAACACACACATACACTTGATGTATTGAACTGGATGTGATCAAATCCTTAGTGTGATAGAAGTGCTTCCCGGAAGGACTATTGGTTTGCTAGTTTACAGTGTTTGATAGTGCTAGCTAGGTTTCACCGCACATTGATACATGATTTGTAATTTGATGTTAATTTGAATGTTGTATTGTATGATTCATTTGGGATTTGAGTATAGCTGAATTTTGTTGTTATTATATGTAGATAGCTTCCTCTTCTTTGATTTAGTTTTGATTGACATGGTGTTCTTATTGTACATATGTTTTGAAAGCTTTAAGATGCTGCAAAAAATGCATGTTCTTGATCACTCTTCTCTCCCTGTAGACAAACTAATTGCTTATAGAGACTTCCAGGTCTTCTGATCAGCTACTCATGGCTCTCTATGTCGACCACCCTGCCATTTGGTAGCAGCGCAATCTTATTCGCATCGCGAATAGTCGACAACCTGCATGCTACCAAATTTGTACAGCAGTACAGCAGATGTTGTATCAGTTCCTGCAGTAAACATGTTCTGCAAAAAAGGATGTATCTAGTAAATTTTACTATTTAGCTGCATATATAGTTAGGCAGATGAAAATCTGACCACTCGTCATTCAAGACCACTGACCTTGTTTATCCATCTCATCCATGGTAGAAAATCTGATACATAGAGTCCTCCCAAAAGGACCATGGACTCTTTAAGCAACTTGTGAATTCTGCTCATGCCGATTTCACCTTCACCATCTACTTTTTACCAAAAGTACAGTGACATAAAACATTGTTTGCCAAGCTAACTATCACTTCACTGAGATTGACATGACCTAATTCAGACATACGAGTTATGGAGTCGATCATGATACCAACATCTTCCTCCCTCACAAATTGAAACATATGAACCCTCTTCGGGCTAAGCAATTCCAAGATCACAATCTTCCTAACCTCTCTCCAATAGTCAAAATTTACGGAGCAAACGACAAATTGACACACTCATAGCTAACCTTCTTTGCAACACATATCTACTTGCAACTCAAAACCCATAAATAAAAGGGAGAGAGAAAAAGATAGAAGAAGAGAAGAAGTTGAAGAAGAGAAGAAGAGAGAGGGAGAGAGATCAGAAAAAAAAAAGAAAAAAAATGAATATAATTAAGGGCAAAATGACAAATATACCCCTGCGATTTGAAAACAATAACTACCACATCAGTAGCCTTACCGGAGACTGTCAGCAACCTTAGCTGAGACTGGATGGAAATATGATCCGGACATCACTTTGATAGTGTTTTGAAACAATACGCATCACTTTGATAATTTTTGAAGTTTAGGCATCCTTTTGATGTTTTCTAGAAGCTACAGGCATCATGGGTAATATTTTTCCTTCCCAAATATAGTCACATTCCAAACATCATAGTCCATCAACAATGTTGATCTCATATTGTTAGCCAAAACTTGTCCCAACCTAGAGGTCATGTCGACCTTAAAACATTGGTGTGGTACCCTAGAGAAATTGGTAACCAAGGTCTACGTGCATTGGCAGAAAAGTGTCCCAAACTATCCAAATTTGTATTTAGTGGGAGACATGAGACATAGCATATTGGAATGAGTTAATTTCCACTAGTATAAGAAAAAGAATTTTAATTCCCACTAGTCTAGCTAACAAAAGAATTTTAATTTCCACTAGCTTAGTATGCCAAATATACCCTCATTTTAATATGTGAATTACTCCATGTTATTGCTCTCTTATCACTACCAGAATACCTACATTAGACGATGAAATGAATTCATCGTCTAAAAGAGTCATTTCCTCAGCTAAGATTTTAGGCGACGAACATTTCATCGCCTAAGGTCCGTCGTCGCAACAAACCTTAGTCGACGAAATTTATATTTTCGTCGTCTAAACAATTTCTTATAAGACGAAAACAATGTCGTCGTCTAACTTTTTAGGCTATGAATACTTTATGGCTTTAACGATGAACTTCTTTGTCACAAAACCAATATCTTAGACGATGAACTTTTTTGATTTCGTTGTCTAACCGTTATCACTTAGATGACAGACGTATAATGTTCGTCGTCTAACTGTTATTACTTAGACAACGAACATAAAATGTTCTTCATCTAACGTTTTACTACTTAGGCGACGACATTTTCATATTTTTCGTCTAACATGCACGACTTAGGCAACGAACGTTTCATGTTCATCGTCTAAGTTATTAAATTAAATAAAAGAAGAAGAAAAATTCAAATAAAATTACTAAAATTATAATATCTACATAATATCATATCGTTATCTACAATATCTACAAATAGACGATATCTACATCGGTGTCCTGACCCCTACCCCACTCCCGCAACCGTCGTCGTCATCATTGTGGTCGGTGTTTCGTGAATGATGAGATGGCACATGTGAACTGCTACTAGGTGGTGGCAGTAACCCCATCTGTAACATCATGTCTCGAATCCATGCCTCGGTCCCTGCCTTGATCTCTCTAAGGCACTACTCATACCGCTCCTGCTCCTCCAGAAGGCGTGCTTCCACCCACTCCCTCTCAGTGAGAATACGCGCCTCAGCCCGCTCCTCGGCCTCTCGAATGCGGTCATCGACCCCACTTGAACGAGATCGCGAGGTAGACGTCGATTATTGGCTCCAATCTCGAACGTGAGCTCGTCCAAGACCCCAAATCTCCTTCCCGGGTCAGATTCCGAGCATCTTCTCAAACATCTGGATTTGGGTAGGTACATCCAATGGAGGGAGCTATTCGCATGGAGTATCCAGGTTCTGTGCCGCCCTCTCATCCATTGCTTCCTCGGCCAACTGAGTCATCTTCTCCTACAATAAAATATTCAATTAAAAATTACTACTAAACACGACTAACTCAGATAATTCTATCAAAAATTCGGCATAATTTCTTCAAAAAATAAAGGCTACAAAAAACCTGAAAACACATAAAATTGCACCATTCTAGCACACGAAACAACTACATTCTGAATCTAGCAACAAATAACCGCTTAACTATATTTCAATGCTCATTAATTAACCAATTTGAATTTTGAGTTATCAATCAAACAAACAACATGGTGGGCATTCAACCTTGTTTTACATATGCTTATTATCAAATAATCTTCCAGAACTTTTTAAGGATACAATAACTTGCATATGTTAATCCTTGCAATTCATGAAAACTACAACATCCATATATATGTACATAAAAACTACAACAGGCATATGTACTTGAAAACTACATCCATATTTATCTAAAGTTGATGTAATTGAGAAGATTTAGTTATTTAGACATATGTACTTGACTATATCTTATCTATGGGTATACGTCATGTTCATCTACCAATTTGAATTTTGATTTATCAATCAAACAAACAATGCACATTGAGTAAATTTCTTTCGGTCACCATCTACTCTAACTTATGTGTATATCGGGAAGATGCTTCTAAGGTTTTGTTGCACAAACATTCACACAAAGCAAAATATTGTTTGTTTCGAATTTAATGCATACTTACATAATTCAGAATCGCCGTATCTTCACTGGGCCTCACGAACGTATATTTGTACGCATCTAAGAATGACACCTGCGAACCCTTCTTCATATGGTCTATGACCAAGTAGCAGACCGAAGTTGAGCCAGTATGGTAGTTCAGCTCCATCTGATCCCTGTTGTTCGCATTCACCTCCGACCTCGTCTGTTACAGGAAACAGTAAGAAACAATTGAATTTGAATAAATTGTTCAAATAATAGACTTTGTATTCGATATTTAACACATTACCTTAAACTTTCTACTCTTGAAATGCTGGACCAACCATTGTCATTCATCCTCCCGATTCTTGAACTCGACAGAGGTAAGAGACCCGAACACCTTATAGATCATGTGCAAGGCATACTTCCATGTGGCACATGATCTATAAGGTGTTCGGGTCTCTTACCCCTGTCGAGTTCAAGAATCGGGAGGATGAATGACAATGGTTGGTCCAGCATTTCTAGGCTCTCTGGAAAGTCAAAGTGTACCTACACCACATACGACAAGGCATTAAAATATATCATAAATACTAATTATTTACATTAATTAATTTAATTTAAATTGAAAGACTCTTACCGAGATATAGACGTACGCCTTGTCTCTCTCAGCCTGTGGGAGCTTGTTCCATGTCAGCGCCTTCATCGCCACCTTGCTACGTATGGCGATCCCAATTTAATGGTAATTAGGTTGCTCAGCTTCTTTGTCAGAGGGTCTCTTGCGAAGTCATGGTACGTGACTTCAATCTTTTTGTTCGTCATCATCACCATTTGAGAAGCTTTCATCCCCTTACACAACCGTCAGGTGAGTTTCGGATTCAGTCCTACAACAAAATTTACAAAATTAATTAATATGTAATGAACAAATTTAATTGATTTATATCACCATTAAACATTTAGGTGATCGCATAGGATATTTACCTATGGTGCTACGCCCTTTGCGGCGGGCACTGATGCACACTTCATCCGCTAAGGGAGTAGAGGGTGATGGAGTTGCCCTTTGGTATGTCTACAATAACAGGCTCTTGATATGGATCACTGACATTATTCATGTCCCTCTGTTCTATATCAGACTTTCCTTCAAGTGTTGTACGTTGCGCTCCATATATTTCGGTGATACATATGGTTTACAACTTTCCAACCACTACCCTCCTTCAGATCATTAAGATAGAATACCTGCTTAACCAAGGTGACCAGAGAGAATGGCTCATCATCATACCAGCTTGTGTTTGTATTGGCCGATAACAAGCCAAGATCCATCTTTGTAGTGTTTTGACGGTTTGGGTCAATGTTGAACCATTTACATTTGAAAAGCACAACATGCATTCAATTCCTATAAATTAACTTAACAATGCTGACAAGAACCCCGTAGTATAAATCATCGTCTTCTCCTACTAAGATCCCACAGTCTTGTGTTCTCTTTCCTTCATCTCTAGCCAATGTCTGAAACTTAACCCCATCCACAACACATGCAGAATATATCTCATGTCTTTGCGGCTTACTGGCCAAATTGTGCAAAGCCGGTGTGTACCAAATTATGAACATGTATAATATAAAGATTAAGAAACTATTATGTATTGTTAATAATTTTATTTACTATATATACATACCTATCCGAGGAAATAATCAGGGAACAGCCTCTTATGATGTACAAACAACTTTTTAGGACTAAGGTGCGAATAATCTCTCTGAAGCGCCTGAAAAATATTTTTTCATGAAATCGTCGACCTCATCACAGTCTCGTAACACTACCCAATGTGCCTCAATGAGTTCCTCTAAGCTTAGTGTTTCTGAAATTTTGTGTATTGGTCCGAACACTCGTACAACATCTGTGATGACACAAAGATTATAGCGATCAAGTGACGACAAGGGGGAGTCAAAAAGGGTTGGCTTGAAGGTATCTTTGAAATACACATTGCAGTAGGTCACACACTCTTGTCTAATGTATGTTTCTGTTGTAGACCCTTCCAGACTAGACCAATTTTTAACATATCTTTTGTACTGTCCGAATTGTCTACAAAAATTAAAAAATCATCAATATGTGAGACATATATAAGCCATAAAGTAGTGTACCCAGCAAAATTTTCAGTAGATAATGTACATTTCCTGAGGATACATTCAAGTGTAGTGTACTAGACTAGATAGCAACACTTGTTCGGGAAGGTGGATCATTAGGTGAATCATGACGTCAAAAAAAGTAAGAGGGAAAATCCTCTCAAATTTACAAATGATGTTTGCAATCTCTTCTTTCAATTCCACCATACATGACTTCTTCAACTCTCTAGCATATAACTTTTGCCACCACCTAGACAACGCTACTAACGGCTCCACCACGTCACGATACAAATATGATCGAATTACCACTGAAAGTAGACGTTGCATCATGACATAACAATCATGAGTCTTTAGATCACAGAACATCATATCCTCAACTTTGACACAATGGGATATATTTGCTACATAGTTGGATGGATAACAAACACCACGAAACCAGGGCGAACACTTCCTTCTTCTTGTTTGACTTCACTGTGCAAGGTGCAACAAGTATCTCAAGTATGCCCGCCCTCAACTTCTTTACCTATAAGTGACGGCGGATTTTCATAAGCTGCAAATCTTCACGCACTTTAAGAGTGTCCTTATTCTTTTTATCAATACTGAGAATTGTTCCAACCACGTTGTCGAATACTTTCTTCTCAAAGTGCATGACGTCTAGGTTGTTCCTGAGTTTCAACTTTGACTAGTAAGGTAGTTCAAAGAAAATACTCATTTGACTCCAATATGTAAGATCGTCGTCAACCACAAGATTGTTAGCCTTCACAAATGGACACTTGATCGACACTCCAAAATCAACACTGTATAACTTTTGGAATATCTCATCACCAGACCTTACTCAGGGTTGCAGACCATTCTCTACCATCCCATCAAAACTAGCCTTATCTAACCTCCATTGGTGATCCTCAGGAAGCCATCTTCGGTGATCCAAGTAATACACCTTTCCCGCGTGATAGCTAGAGTTTACCTCATCTAAGCAGATAAGACAAGCATTGTACCTTTTAGTCCTGCAAGATGCCAACATCCTATAAGCAGGAAAATTGCTGATGATCCACATCAGTATTGCTCTCATGATGAATGAAATTTTAGTGTAGCTGTCCCAAATTTTCAGCCCAAATTCCCACATATTTTTCAACTCGTCAATCAAAAGTCTCATAAACGCATCAAAACACTTTCCAGGCGAGTAAGGACCCGAAATTAACAGGGTAAGAAAATTAAACTCCTTGCTTATACACATCTAGGGAGGCAGGTTGTACGACATGACAATAATAGGCCAAGTGTTGTACGTGCCATCATTATAAGGACTCAAACCGTCAGTAAAAAGTTTTAATCTGACATTTTGAACTTCCGATGCGAAGTCTGCAAATGTCATGTTAAAATATTTGAAGGTCTCCCCATCTGCGGGGTGTCTAAGCACATCATCTTCTCTCCTCTTTTCCCCATGCCATCTTATTGCCTCTTTTGCGTACGGAGACATGTACAATCACTCTAGTCTAGGAATCAACGGAAAGTGGCGAAGCACCATCCAAGGAACACTTTTCTTCTTATTCTTCTTCTTGAGGTTCCATCTTGACTTGCCGTAAATCGGACAGTTCTGGAGGTCTGCGTATTCTTTGTAAAACAATACACACAACTGTTTTTGCATACGTGGATTTTCTTGGATGAAAGGCCAATGTCGTTCAAGATCCTTTTTACCTTATAATAACTATCGGAAAGTTTGTGATCACCTGGAAGCAACTTAGCTATATGTTGCTGGACATCGTCGAAACCTGCATTGAATATTTTATGCTCCACTTTTATACCAAATTTCCTCCGCTATGGCACTGACAACAGTCTCTTTACTCTGTGGGTACAACGGTGTCTGGGTTTCCAGTAGAAGCCGGTTATACTTATCGTAATTACTGGATCTCATCAAGTCAGAAGCAAGAGGGGTTGTCTCATAGTTGGGAGTATCATAATGTCTTTCTTCAAAACTGTATCCACCAGAACTATACAACAGAAATGCATTATGCACAAGTTCCATATTGGGGTTTCGAGAAGGTCTGTCAATATTGTTGGATGAGGCACCTTGGTACCCTGATTTGAACTCTGCCATTACCGTTTCAACAATAGTATATGATACCTCACCGTGTTCAGTCTATGAAGTGTACTCCCACATCATACCATATTTAGACAAGTGCTGGAACATCTGCGGAACCGAAAGATACTCTGAGTTACGACATCTCCTGCACAGACACATGTAACGATCCTTTTCTTGACCATGTTCAATTGCAAACTTCATAAAGTCGTAAATTCCTTGTCTGTATTTAAGATCACCTCTTTCCAACCTTAACCAGGTCTTATCCATATTTTACGTAAGTTCTAATGAGCGAAACAAAACTATTCAAGAATATGCACTAATTATTCAAGAACCTACATAGCTATTATTCAAGAACCTTAACATGCTCTCTCTAACCACCTCATGTACAAATCTATTTAGAGCCATAATCATGCAGTAATTATTCAGGAACCAATATAGCTAATTTTGCCACATTTCAAGAAACTAGATAGCTAACTTCGTGAAAAATCTTGAACATAACCTACGTAGCTACTTAATTACACATTGAGAATCATTCTTCCGTACACCCAATAAATTACATAGCATAAATTAAACTAATTAATATATACATTCAACCCAAAAATTATTAATTTGTCAAACTACGTACTAATCTAATATTTCATATATATAATCAACACATCCAAAAGTATTATAGTTATCCAGCAATTCTATACCAACAATTTCGTCGGAATCCCTTCACAGGTAAACTTCAAAATACACCAAAATATTTGAAAAAAATTCAAAGAAAAAAGTATATACAAACACTAACCAATATAAGAAGGCCCCCATGAAAGGTTTTTCGTTAGAAATCAAAAAATCGCCGGAGGAGGTGTTGGGATACTTTTTGAGAGGTTGTAAGAAGATGAGATTTGATCTGGAATTACTACTGGCTCTTAATAATTGTTTCACTTAGACGACAAAATTTTTCGTCGTCCAAGACACAACCCGCGTCGTCTAACTACTATCATCGATGATGAAAATTTATCGTTGGCTAATATCTTTCTTGGCCGACGAAACTTTATTTTCGTCGCTTAAAAGACTCTTAAACGATGAACATGGCGACAAAACATTATTTCGACGCCTTGATTATAACTTAGTCGATGAAATGGCGATAAAAATAGTTTTCGTCACCTAAAACCTTTTTAAGGTGATGAAAATTCCTAATTAGGCGACGGAAAAACTTTTCGACGCCTAAGTGTATCTTAGACGACGAAATCGAAAAGGTTTCGCCGTCTAAGTTAGGAATTCTGGTAGTGCATGTTCTCTCTATTGACTAATGACCGTTGACCAATGACCGGATTCCGGCGACATTGGTCTGCTTTTGGTGACCGATGACCATATTTTAGGGACTTTAACTGTTGACTTTGACCATTAACCGTCAAGGTCTCTAAACTATAGGTTCAAGCAGTGGCGGATTTAGATTTTTTTTTTTCAGGTAGAGCAACATTACACAAAGCTAAATTATAAAAAGAAATGTAAGTAATATGCGAATATTTTCATTTAAAAACGAAAATGTATTATTGTTTCTAAAGCATATCAATATATGTTGTCAAAGTGATCAATATTAAATTCTAATTTTGAATCGACAATGACCATAAATAGCTAAACCAAGTGTTTAGGAAATAATTTTAAAAGAGAACTCCCTTCATATTTTAACCATATGATTGAACCGATTAGAGAGATTAGTTCAAATCTCAACTAGTAGATTGTGGTACTTGGGGTGTAGTACTAGTCCATTCCTCCCACAATTGTAATTAGTAGATTAATTAATAGATGCAAGTGAAGAGACCCAGACATGAGCTACACGAACGCATCGACGATTTCAGAAAAGAGATATAAAAGCAAAACAAGAAACCGCAAAGATTAAATGACGTTGTTGCCCCTAAATATTTCTTTTCAACCAAACGACGTCATTGGTCGGAGGGTCTTTATTCCAATTGAGATAGGGGTCGGCAAAAGCCCGGCCCGGCCCGGCCCGGCCCATGTATAGCCGGCACGGGCCGGGCCGGGCCGGGCCTCAACAACATTTTAATATATGCGGGCCGGGCCGGGCCGGGCTTTATCTTTTATATAAGGATCCGAGCCCGGCCCATTCAAGCGGGCTTTGCGGGCTTTTGCGGGCTTTTGCGGGCTTTTGCGGGCCGGGCCTTTGCGGGCTTTTGCGGGCCGGGCCTATCGGGCTTTAATTATTAAAAAATTAAGACATTTCAAAATAAACGTAACCTTTATCCATGCACTGGGGTTTAAACGTACTCCGACGAGTCTAAATTTTACGTACGATGTTTATCACTATAAGATGGAGTTTTCTACATGTCCTCGTTTATTATTAAAACATATTTAATTCTTATATTGCTTGAATTATTCATATGTATATTAATATTCTTACGTTTGTTCATTTGTTATATGGAATGAAATACTTTTGTGAAACTTAATCGGACATGTTTAATTATTTTATAAAATTGACCATTAGATTGATTGGTTAGAATATTATAACCATGCCTTTAAAATTTTATAAATTTTGGACTTGATTTAGACATCGATCCATGTATTTCGCCAAATGTGACCATAGTACTCTTACAACTAAAACGGAAATTACCCCTCCCGAAAATAATTTTTTAACATCAAATTTTGGACGCATACTCTTATTGAATACATATCTATCTCATAGTATCAAAAAAATTGACATAAAAAATTGATTTATCTACTCCCCCCATAGGAAAATAAGGAAAATAAGATGAGTGTATTTTAGTGTTTTCACAAATTTTGTTTAATTGTATTGACTGGGATCCAAACGTACTTCGATTAGGCTAATTTTTACGTACGGTGTCTTTAATTACAAGGTGAACTATTATATATGGCCTTCTTTATTATTAAAACATTTTTAATTCCTATATTGCTTGAATTCTCTACATGCACACTAATGTTCTTACCTTTATTCCTTGGTTATATGGGTTGAAAGTCCTTTGTGAAACGTAATCGATCATGTATCATCATTTTACAAAACTGACTGTCAGATTGGTTGTTCATAATATTCTAAGCATGCCGTTAAAAATTTATAAATTTTGGACTTGATTTAGACCTACATCTATGAGTTTCGCTAAATGTGACCGTAGTACCCTTACAACTAAAACATAAATTACCCATCCCTAAAGGAATTTTTTAAGATAAAAATTTTAACACACATTCTTGTAAATTACATATCTATCTCATAGTGTCAAAAAAATTGATATAAAAATTTAATTTATCAAGTTTCTCTATGGAAAAATAAGCAATATATAAGAGAAGGGTATTGATGTCATTTCACACACTCTCAATTAAACTCTCACCATTGAAAAATTACAAAATCTAATCTGAACCATCTATTATATTTACTGTTTTACAGTGTAAATCGATAAAAAAAAATTACAATGAAACCCTAAACCTAAACCCTAAACCCTAACCCCTAAACCCTAACCCCTAAACCCTAAACCCTAACCCCTAACCCCTAAACCCTAACTTACTCTAAACCTCAAAATTCCTAAAACCTAAAATCTAACTTACTCTAAACCTCAAAATTCTTAAACCTTAACTTACTCTAAATCTCAATCCCCTAAACCCTAAGTTACCTTAAACCTAAACCCTAACTTAATTATCCTAAACTTTAAACAATGATTTAATAGTAAAATAGATACATAAATATAACTATATATGGAATTCCAATATTTGATCAATATATGTATATGTAATATATTAATATAAACATACACAAATATAAAAAATATATATATAGTACTAGTCACTATATTATATATATAAGTGTAGGTATAATGATATACGTACTACTATCTTATATATATAAAAAATTGAATGTCGGATTGGTTGTTCATAATATTCTAAGTAGGCCGTCCCTAATTTTTATAAATTTTGGACCTAAACCCTAAACCTTAAAACCTAAACCCCAAACCCTAAACCCTAAAAAAATTACAATAAAATCCTAGAACCGGAACCCTAACTTACCCTAAACCTCAAATTCCTAAACCTTAACTTACCATAAATCTTAATCTCCTAAACCCTAATTTACCCTAAACCTAAACCCCAACTTATGCTAAACTTTAAATAATGACTTAATAGTAAAATAGATACACAAATTTAATTATATATGGAATTCAAATATTCAATCTATCCATCTATATGTAATATATTAATATATATACACAAATGTAAAATATATATCTATATAGTATTAGTCTATTAGACTACTAGTCACTATATTATATATATATATGTCAATATGTGTGTAGGTAAACATTAACTAGGTATAAATTGTATAATGATTAAAATTCATTAAATAATTTAATGATATATGTCAATATGTGTGCGGGCTTTGACGGGCCGGGCCTAACGGGCTTTGACGGGCCGGGCCTAACGGGCCTTGACGGGCTTTTGGCGGGCCGGGCCCGCGGGCCGGGCCGGGCTTTAGATCTCTAAACCATGGTCGGCCCACCAACCACCTTGGCGGGCTTTTGCGGGCTTTTTTGCGGGCCGGGCCGGGCTTTTAGCCCACGGGCTTGCGGGCCTCCACCGGCCCACGAGGCCCACGGGCCAAATGATGACCCCTAAATTGAGAGTTTCACATTCATCTTCTTTCCAATTTGCCCGACCAGTGCATCATTTTTGCCAAGTTTTCTGTCATTTCTTGCCAAATTTAGTAGTATCCAACACATATTATCAAGCAAAACTCAGAAATTGCCCAACCTCGCCCCTATATGGATCCGTCGTTGGATTCAAGTAAGTGTCAATTGAAGTTCAACTGAGTGTCAGTTGAGATTCAACTGAGTATTTGATGAAGTTTATATTCATTTGAGGGTTAGTTGAAGTTCATGTCACTCAAACCTCATAAAATAAATGTAGGCCTCTATATAAAAAATGTTGTTAGTATAGCATCATTAGTTCTTCCGATTAAATATACTTATCCACTTAAGCAGCCAAACAACACCTACCAGACCACTCGAAAGACCACCAGAAATGCTACAACTCTGTTCCCAAGACCGACCCCATCCGAGCGCGCACGCGCCCGTGGGGCGCACATCCGAGTGTGCGGATCACATGACAGCAAGAGCAAACAAGTCCCACATCGAGGAACACAAGCCAACAACAAACTCAACCACCTATATATGTAAGGTATTTATTACAGGTAACGATATCCCAACACTCCAACCTACTTCTACGTACGCTCGCTCGACTGTTATATCCAATACATCTTCTAACTTAGGCATCGGAGCGTTGAAGGCAGGTCACCCTGTCTCGACCCCTGACTGTCTGTTTGTCATTGTATTCTTCTAACAGTCGTACCCGAGCACGCGTACCCGCACGCCCGAAGAGAGGAGAAGCGCCCGACCATCCGAACAACTCGAGCGTTCGGACGAACAAGAAGAAGGAGGAGTACTCGCACTTGCTTCTGCTAGATTGCGTCCCGCGTAATCCGGTAGAAACAGTTGGCGTTGTCTGCGCCGACAAACATTCGCATACATTCACACGTCATACCATACATTCACGCATCATACCATACATTCACACATTTGCATACCTATATATCTATGTTGCACATATTTATGTTTACCAGGCAACACTCCACGGGCGCGCGGCTCCAAACTAGCAAGATCCGTTTGGAGGCCGGGCCCAGAATACAGGAACAGGTACACGATCGGACAGGTACCCACTCCGTCATGCGAGCCTTTCCTTGACCGGAGAGTTGGGGGACTTGGGGGTTACAGGATCATACACTACTGCTCAATCGGATAAGTATTCTTGTTAATCGCACGAACCCTTTTTCAATTCCCCAGTCAAGAAAGTTCTCTTTGACAAGGGACCTGGGGGACTTGTTAGTATAGCATCATTAGTTGTCCGATTAAATAGACTTATCCACTTAAGCAGACAAACAACACCTACCAGACCACCCGAAAGACCACCAGGAAGGCTACAACTCTGTTCCCAAGACCGACCACATCCGAGCGCGCACGCGCCCGTGGGGCGCACATCCGAGTGTGCGGATCACATGACAGCAAGAGCAAACAAGTCCCACATCGAGGAACACAAGCCAACAGCAAACTCAACCACCTATATATGTAAGGTATTTATTACAGGTAACGATATCTCAACACTCCAACCTACTTCTACGTACGCTCGCTCGACTGTTATATCCAATACATCTTCTAACTTAGGCATCGGAGCGTTGAAGGCAGGCCACCCTGTCTCGACCCCTGACTGTCTGTTTGTCATTGTATTCTTCTAACAGCCGTACCCGAGCACGTGTACCCGCACACCCGAAGAGAGGAGAAGCGCCCGACCATCCGAACAGCCCGAGCGTTCGGACGAACAAGAAGAAGGAGGATTACTCGTACTTACTTCTGCTAGATTGCGTCCCGCGTAATCCGATAGAAACAAATGTCTGACAGTTTTTTCCAATCAAATGCTAGATCAAGAACTCTAAGATCAACCCAATATAATACTAACAATAAACACTATAATAACCCGGACTTATCTTGATACACACAGAGAATTTCTCAAATCCAACACACCAACAACATGAAACAAAGCTTAAGCAAAATGAAATAGCCGAAAACTAAACACCACAATTACAATCATCCAAGAAAGCAAGCATGATAAATTAGAAATCATCAATCAAAAATTGAGTTTGTGTACTTTGAACACCACATTGCTCATCACCAAAAACACCTAGATGATCGTGTTACACACACAGAGCATCTCTTTCGGACATTTTGTTGAACACCTTCGATGCATTCCTTAAGTCGCCATAGTAGCCATACAACAATAACAAGAGTGCTTCCAATTTAGACATCGGAGTCCAAGTTTGAACACCACTCCATGAATCTCCGAGCCTTTCTTCACCTCGAATGGCCTTGTCTGTTGGTAGAATGCCTAACATAAAGGGTAGTAAAGCTCATACAAAATTAAAACACGTAAGAGTTTCCTCACTTTTCCTGGGAAGCATCTTGGCATTTCTCCTTTGCGATATGTTCAACACGGTTTCCTCTGATTCTTATCAAATCACACTGATCCTAACAAGGAGCATGGGTATACATCAAAACCAAACTCTCTTTTCACTCGGTATATAAGTATCGATAATCCAAACTCATGTAAAAACACAAATGCACTCACAAAAACTACTGTAACATTGTATATGACATTTATAGCTCCCCAAACATAATTATACTAAACCAAAATACTCCAAGCCAATAATCAATGATAAAAGTAGGGCTAGGCCTTTGGCCCGAAAAATTGACCCTTTTGGCCCGAAAACTGAACCCGAAACCGAATGGCCTGAAAGAAACAGGTTGGGTGATTTTTGGGCCCGAAACTGGAGGAAGAGATTCAGTACGGTTTGGTTTCGTCCTTAATCCGACCCAATTAAATCTGAAAGTCGAAGTGGGCACGTGTCAGTGTCTGATTGGAAGCTTTTACAAAACCTCAATATAATTGTATACACTTGATTACTCTACCACATATATAAAGAAATTTTTTACCCTAATCCCATATCTCTCTCCCACACCTCGCCTTCTCTCCCTCTCTTCAAACCCAAATTGACTTTCTCCCTCTTCAAACTCAGAAATCCCCAGTCCAACCCATAAATCCCACTTGGCTTCATTCATAATCTATTATCAAGGCCAAAGTTTTGATTTCTTCAACAAATTTAGAAAACCCCAAAAGGCTTCCATTCCAACTCAGGTTCATTCGATTTTGATTCCAAACACTACAATTCTTAACTCTGTAATTCATTCCCTTCAATTTCTTTTGGTAAACATGTATGTATGAAACTATGAAAGCTCTGATTTAGATACGTGTGGATGTATACACAAGCTTTACAATTGATCTAGCTCCAGCTGAAAATTTTCTATTTTCTGGATTCGAAATGAAATATTATCTATGTATATACAATCAAATCAATTTTTTTTGTATTCGAAGTCTGTAATGGTTAGTAAATCCAAAATATACCGAAACCGAACCGAATATTTTTAGAGCATATCCGATCAGTGGATGTTCAAAAACAAGGAACCAATCCGAACTGAACCGAGTTATTGTTTCAGATTCTGATTCGGGTCAGGCCCTATACCGAACCATTCTGACCCGAGCCTACTCCTAGATAAAAGAAAGTGAAAACCCAATAAGACCAGTGAGACCAGATTGAAGTCAATTTCCACCATTTTCTATTTCTCAAGTTCCACTAAGAGCGGGTAATGCCGGAGGTGATCTGTGGTTGAGATCGTGTTACGGACTCTTGATTAGTAGATGACGGTGAGTGCCGAGGACATCGCTAGAGATGGGGGCACAGAGGCCTAGCGAGCGCGACGCCAGAGTTGGGAGGCCGCAACCACGAGGAGCTGGCGGCGAGGTTGGGATCGAACTGCTTATCTGTTCTCTGCGAGAGAGAGAGAGAGAGGCTCAAGTTCAAAGAGGGCAATTCTGGAATGAAATAACGATAGAGATGAAAAGGCTGGGCTAGTGGCTAGCGAGAATTTTTAAAAGAGTTGTCGACTTGTGAGAATTATTTCTCTAAAATTAGAGCCGATGAGAATTTTTCCAAATTGTGTGGCTCGTAAGGCATGCATGCACATAACTTGAAGCATTTGGACTGGGGACAATCTTTAATTATATATTTATGATGAAACCCTTGGAGAAATTTCCTCCTAGAATTGTTCGATTAGCGTTTTGAAGTTGAAGAAACTGTCACTGGATTATGGATCGTGGATTGAAGTATTTGGCTAAAGAGTCTTGTTCAAAAATCATCAAGATGTTGGTCCTTGCAGGGTGTAGCAAAATCTCGGATTCTGGTTTCAAATTTTTGCAAAAGATGCGTCTTTGAGGACCTTAATTTGCGAAACAACTTCGGTCCATGACTTGTGATACTTTATAAGTGGCAGTGTTGTTCACGTACGAATCTTAACCGTTAGTATCAGTTATGCAATTATTTGAGATTTACGTCTTTTGTGGATTGACTTATATAGACATGGTCAAAATTTTAAATGAAAAACTGAGTAATTCTCAAATCCAATCCCATCCTCCTACCACCCTAGCTCCATCGAGCCCACCCTCCTATTTGACAGATCATGTGGTTCAGTTCAGATCGAAGTTAACCATCACAATTAGGCTGAACAGAGAAGCGGTTGGGCTTTGCCGTTGGAGTGGGAGAGGTCAGGCATCGGGTTGCTTGCCAACGATTACCAAGGAGATATTGGCGACTTTGGCGCTGATTTGATCGGTGTAAAGGAAGAGAGTTGAACAGGTGATATTACTAGCAGAGGACAGAAAGGTTGGTTTCGTTATCATTAGTTTTAAGTATTCTTGAAATTTTATGGTGCTTGATTGGAATGGAAAAACTGTCCTGTTAAAGAGCAACTCTAGCGAGGGAATGGGGAACTTTAATTAAACTAGATCTTCATATTCCCATGGTAACTTAATTAGATAAGCACGTGCCAAGTAAGGAGGGCAAAATAGAGAATTCACGATTGGTGAAGTCTTACTACCGAAGGAGGGAAGTCTCTCTGCTTAATTTGGCTTCTATGCGTGTCACTAGCATAGGATTTGAGGCAATCTCAAGAATTCGAACCCTTAAGAAAGTGACGTCAGAATGGGATTGATTTGTGACATACGACACCATTGTTGGTCTTGCTAAGTATTGCAACGAAGTAGAGATCATTCGACAGACCGACAATGGCCGGAGCGACACGTTCATACATATTTTTAAGTGACGTCAAGTGCGTAAACTTTCCATTTCTTCGAGATTAGATGATTTTATCTATACTATTATTTAAAGAAAGTCATTTTATTTCTCATTTTTATAAAATTTTCTAGTTTTACCCTTTAATCTTAGATGCAGTTAAATAATTCAAGAGTACTTCTATAAATAATATTTATTTTACTTTTCTTCTCTCCTACTTTTTTGCTATGGCAAATATTATCTTTTCTCTTCTTATTTTCATGCTAGAAACTGTTTTAAATTGTTAACTTACACACATATACATAGTGTATGCACACCATCTAGTGTACTTGAATGCTCATGGTATAACTCCTTAATTAACGATAGACTACAACTCAAATACCGACATTAGTACATTCCCTTAGTTTGATAGCTACTAGGATTTACATGAATCGCATCCATTGTTTTGTACGATTTTATAACACTAATGGAGGGGGTGCTACTAGCTGCTTCGTTAGAGGGGGATGTGAATTTGGCACCCATCAAAGGTTTCCAATTACTGTATGTAACAGTAATATATGTAATAGTAATAGTTTTAACAAATTAAAATGAAAGGTATACGAAAGTTCTTCGTTTTACTACCCAACTGAGGCTCTTATTGACAATCATTTTGGTCCAGGGAATTATTATGCTGCAAACGTTTCACTAGTAGTAATAAACCGCACTGTCATGTTCTGATGATTAGTGATATCTGCGTTCAGTTGTGGTCAATTATCGTTAGATATGCATTCAACAGTTTATATTAAATTATCCACCAATGGTGCATATCTAACGGTAGCTGACTACAACTATCCATCACATTATTTTAAAGATACATTATACACAGTAAAATGAGTAAATGTCAATTCTGACCTTCTTTAGAAAGGAAAAATTCAAATTTGTTGGAGAGGTCACTCTAATTTGATAGTTAAGATGTCAATTTCGACCTTCATTGGGACTAATTTCAGTAATTTGCTTTCCAAATTGAGCAATTCTTTTTCATAGGTACAGCCTTTGGTCCCTTATTTTCAGATGACAACAATTGCAAGTCTCCAATGAACTCTCTAACGAATAAGCTACAACTTTTCATTTCTTTTATTATTATCTATTCTAAATGGGGATGAGTATCTGTCACTTCAATTTTTCAATAAAAGCTTCTTTCTTTAAAGTATTGTATTTTTCAACTCCATAGGGACGTTTCAGTGTTTCTACATTCTTATACATATAAAAGTCCATGAAATTTTGTACAGAGAGTTGGCTTCGTTGGGACACATAGGTGTTCGTCCCGCTCTTTTTTTCGTGTATTCATACGTATAATGATATTCCTCTTTCCTCTCTCCACAATTTTCTAGCTCGATCAGTCCTTTCTCCCTCTAAGAAAAAAAAAAGTCTTCCCTCCAATTTTACTCTTTCTGGCTTTTTTCTCTCTCTTCCAACACACTCTTCACTCTCAGCCTCTTTCTCTTTGACTAGATCTCATTAGCAGATCTACGGTCTCCACTTATGATCTACCGGAACCCAGACCAAATCTCTCCACATTCTCTGCATCGTTTCCAATTTTGGGTTTGGTATGCACAATAGTATTTAATTTTTCAATGAATATTTGACTGGACTCCGACCTCGCCACGAGTTGAGCTTTTACACTATGGTTATCTAATAATATATTTCCATGTGAAATCAGGATGTTTATATGTATGTAGTTTCGTATTACTCAATTTTAAATTGTTGATCATAGGGGAACAAGGGGATGATGGACTTCGAGCTGGAAATGGGTAATGTTCAAGTTAAACAAGTTACAATCGTATCATGCATCTCTTTTAATTTTGATCAAATTTTAAATGCATTATCACTACAAGAAAAACTAATTTATAAGACGAAACTTTTAAGATTTCATCGTCTAAGTGGACTTTAGACGACGAAAATAAATTCCGTCGTCTAAGTCATATTTAGATGACAAAAATGACGTTTTGTCGTCCAAGTGAAGACTTAGACGACGAAGCATCAGTGTGTCATCTAAGTCCTCACTTAGACGATGAAAATGACACATATTCCGTCGTCTAAGTGACTACGAAATGTCACATTTTTCCTAAACCCTAAACACTAAACCCCTTTTCCCTAAACGGCTAAACCCCTTTCCCTTAGACGACGAAATCACACATTTTCGTCGTCTATGTGACCATTTGGACGACGAAAAATTTTCATCGTTTATGTTACCACTTAAATGACAAACATGCGACATTTCGTCATCCAAGTAATCACTTAGACAAAAAAAATGTGAACATTTCGTCATCTAAGTCATGTTATCGTAATTTCACCTCTAAGAGAACGACCATGTAGATCATGTCCCAATGCATATTCTTTTTTTCGAGGGCATAGAGTAAACAATTCTTGGAGTGTGAGAGCCAATGGTTCTAAAATAGGAGTTACAGATTTTTGTCTATCCACGTTTCTGTTTTGTTAAAATTTTGGTTTTACGGTTGACTGTGCCGATGAAACCCTTAACGAACTTACTATTTACTGAAAATTATTCTACTTATATATTATCTTATGGTGAATATATCAAACGGTTATTTTGTCCAAATTCAATTTCCTTAATATTGATGTGCAGTGAGCCTATACATAATAACACTTAAGTTATACACATTAGTAGATACTTAACAAGTTTGACGTAAATTAATTCATCGTCTTAAATCCCATTTTTTATATATGCGATTCTTTAGTTGATATTTTACGACAACAAAAATCGAAAGACAGATCGAAAACTTCCTTACGAATTATTTTTAAATAATATTTTAGGGAAATTTTACTTAGACGACGAAGGAGGAGGACATTTTTGTCATCCAAATACGCACCTAGACGGCGAAAATGGCCTGCTTCATCGTCTAAGTCCAAATTTTGAACGGTCCAAATTTCGCCGCCATTTATTTTGGGAACTGCCAAAACTGACTTAGATGATGAAGGAGGTCATTTTCGTCGTCCAATGAGCACTTAGACAACGAAAATGGTCTCCTTCATCGTTTGAGTCCAAATTTTGAGGGCGGTCCAAATTCACCGCCATTTATTTTGGGAGCCATTTATTCGGGGAGAAATCCGAGAAATAACTAGACGACGAACATGAGGTTTTCATCGTCTAAGTGTCCACCTAAACGACAAAAACCTAATGTTTGTAGTCTAGGTTAGTGTCGTTTTCACCTAGACGATGAAATCGTGCTCTTCGTTGTCTAGGTGAAATTGTATATTTTCCAGTTTCTTGACAGTTTCACAATACTGTCACTCTTTCTCATAAATCTCTCTCTCTCTCTCTCTCTCTCTCTCTCTCTCTCTCTCTCAAACAACTCTCTCCCTCCGGTGTGTTCCACCGCCTCTGCCACCTCCCACCGGCACCACCTCCTCCCACCGCCCCTTCCACCGCCGGTAAAATTTAATTTTTTTTATGTACGTACGTATATTTTTTTTTAAAAAAAATATGTATTTAGGTATAATATGGTGTATTTGTATTTTAATAATGTGTATAAATATTATAATAATGTGCATTTAGGTAAATATTATAAATTAGTAAAAAATAATATGTATTTAGGTAAAATTTGTTTAATAATGTGTATTTAGGTAAATATTATAAATTGGTAGAAAATGGTAAATATTGTAAATTGGTAAAAATGGTAAAAATATAAAATGGTAAATATTAAAAATGGTAAAGATAAAAAAATGGTGAATATCAAAACATTGTAAAACCAAATGGTAAATAATGAAAATGGTAAATTGTTAAAAAAGGTAAAAATTACAAATAGTACGTAAATATTAAAAATGATCAATATTAAAAAATGGTAAATATTAAAAATGACAAATATTAAAAATGGTGAATTTGTGGTAAATATGAAAAATAGTAAATATTGTAAATTGTTAAAAATTATAAATGGTAAAATAGTTATAATGGTAAAATAGGTTTAATAATTGATTTTTACAGCTCCTACGTTAAAATGGTTCCATGAGTAAGAAAAAGGCATAGAAAGAGGCCGAAGATGCCTGGGCTCGACAATGAAGCGAGTCAAAGTGACGTAAGTGTCGTATATATTTCCTCTCAATTAACGTAATTAATATTTATTATTTATTAAACTCCCTTACAAATTTATAATTATCTAATTTTCATTATTATTTTCAGGTGAGGTTGCTAGAACTGGCACATGAGGAATTAGCCAACACGCAGCTTGCACACTTAGGTATGTTGTCGGAAGACCTGCCTCCTCTATCGAGGGAGAGCCAAATTGCAATCACCAATGCGGTATACGGCTATTGAGCTGGCAAGGAGATTAGGGAGTTGGGACGCAAGGTGCAGCGAGATTTATCTGACTCATCTATAGCACGCTCGTTGAGGAAGAGTGGTCATGATGCGGCCGTTCAAGCAGCCCTTGTGGAGGCTCGACTCGCACGGGCGGAAATGCTATCCATGCGTCAGAGGCTTGATGAGCAACAAGTGCAGATAGCCAACCTCCTCACCCTCATGCAAGGCAGGGTTCCAGAAGATTGTCATCCTGTTCCGACCCCACACCCCGATGACGACGACATGGCTGGCGCGGGGGACTCGGCGGCGCGTTTACTCCCGCTGTATTTACTTGGTTTGTATGTAGTTTTTAATATTTCTTTTTTTCCGAATGATATCGATGTACGTATAATTTTAAATTATTTTAATTAAATTTATTGTTTTAATTAATAATATTTTACTTTAAATTCAAATTTTAAGGAAAAAAATTATTATTATTTAATTAAATTGACTTAGACTACGAAATCCTATATTTCGTAGTCTAAGTGATGGCTTAGACTACGGAAATATTATTTCATCGTCTACGTAGTGTCTCAAACGACAAATCAATTTTGTTGGCTAAAATCCCACTTAGACGACGAAATGTTATATTTTCGTTGTCTAAGTACTTAGACTACAATACTTGGACGACAAAAACTTGAACCTAGACGACGAAATAGCTTCGTCGTCTAATTGATTTTTTTCGTGTAGTGTATTGAAGGTTGTAGCAATGGAATTACTCGATGATCTAGAATTAGTGGTTAATGTTACAACTGTTTCTTTTAAAATTTCTGTGTTGATATATCATTAAGTTTGACAAGAAATAGATGTCTCGAGTGATCTTCACCAAGATCAAGTCAATAACAAATCAAAAGAATCATGATTGTGTTTCATGTAGAGATCAATTCCTTTTTTATATTGTATCAAGCAAGCTATGTTATTACTAACAATTTAGTAGGTACTTTGTTTTATATGTTAGTAAATCATTTAAACTTGTAATGCACTATTTTTTTTATGCATCAAGTTGTCTATTGACTAAGCATTGTTTATTTTCCTGGAGACCTAATTTTAGGTCTGCCTTTTGGTCTATTCTACAATGTAAACCAAAATTTTGAACCTCAATTGATCAATATCTATAACTAACCTATAAGTGTAGCAAATACGGGTAGCCATGATTTATTTAGCCACGTTGTATAAGTATGCTCTGCTTTGTGAATTAATGATTTTATTTTCCAGTGTAGAACAAAATTTGTTTTGTTGTCAGGTCTTTGACATGTATACACATGCGACAAGATGCTCTATCACGTCTTCTCTTTATAAGGCACATCATAATTTGATTTCAATCTAATGCTCTTGTTTTAGATGCTATTGTCATATTATTTTGGTTGAAGAATGGTTGTGTTCTTTATTGCAACACTTTTATGTTAAATAATTTTTGAATTACATGTAGCTGTATTTTTTTTTTTTTGGTTATGTTGATTTCTTAACTACTCTCTTTCTCTAGGTCATCTATTTTGTAGCACTTACACATCCGAATCGAACATACAGTCTGATTTTTCTTGTTGTGGAAAATGTTGCCCCCAAGGACAGAATTTGATCTTGTTCCTTCTTAAGCATTCTTGGAATTTTAATCACTGATGTTAGCAAATTAATGAAATTAATTCATAGTTTTCTACCCCCTTCAAATCTCTACTTCTTACTGGCTGTAGATTCTCTATTGTTTATAAGAGAAATTTTTTTTTAGAGCTTCAAAGGAAAAAAATAAAGTAAAGATCAAGCATCTGAGTTTATTTTCCACATGCGATAATATGCTCAATTTGAAATTTAAGTGTTAATAATTTTTTGGTCTAATTGTTAATATTTTCTTGTGATATGTTGCTGTTAGTGCTTTTGATCTGGTTGGAGGTGATCAAGAAGAGCTGATCTGGTTGGAGGTGATCAAGAAGAGCTTAAGTGGGATGGAACCACCAAACTAGTTGACATGGATGGCAAGGCCAATATCTTAGGGTGTAAAAGTAAATTCCGAAGGACATGAGGGAATGACTTGCAAGCCACAAAGCCGAGTCATCTGCCATTTTTCTGTTTTAGTTTTATCTTCCATCATCTCAGCTACAGTGCCCACCTTTTACATGTGGATGTAATTTTTATTTATTTAAGTAATTTACAGTTCGGGGCATATATGGATTGCCAAATGCCAATGTACACATTGAAGATGTACTTTGTACTACTACCGTATTTTGTATATCTAATTTCTAAATGTTACAAAATAAAAAGGAACATTTGTTCTTTGGTATCTAATGAGCAATAACAACTCCAACAATATAAACACATGAAGCAAATGTCCCGGTATTGTCCATAATACTATTTAGGGATCATTATGTGTTGCTTTTAACGCTCTATGGGGACACATTTCTAAGTGTCAAGCCTTTTTCTCTAATAGTGATTCGAGTCCCACTGATGCGGAAGAGTTAGCGCTTAAATGTCCGTGTTTGATGTGTATAGAGATAGATTCTGAGGAAAGGTGGTTGCGTGAAACACAAGACACGACTCTTAGCAAATTCGTACCATTGACTAATGTATCATCGAACCTGCTCACAAACTATCCTAGAATTAATAATGTTTTGATATATCTCTTGTTACCAGTGAGGAATTGAAGAATGCTACTTCAAATCTCCTATTCTTATTTCTTGGAAATTCAGAATGGATTGGTTTGATATTGTATGCAATAGGTGAGTAGTATTCATACTTTTCGTTGTTGCTGCACGTCTTGCTGCTATATATGTTGGTCAATAATGGAACAATGGGGAAGCAAATGCCTGGTGTACTTGCTGCAATGCCATCGTTCAGGAGAACAACATAGTGTGGTTGTGATGCATGGTACTGATGGTAGAGTTTTGTTTGAGATTTGAGTTTTCCATGTTTTGTTTTTGTCTTTTCTGCTTTAATTGGTTTTCTTTACCATGCTACTTGGGCATGTGGGCCGATCTCCTTCATGTGCATTTCGTACAAACGTTGCCCTTCTTCTTTAATAAACAAGCAAGCTTAATTATGGAGAAAAAGAAACAGAGAAGAAGCTATTTTTAATTTGTTCACGAGAACAAAATAAAAACGGCCCACATGAAACATCTCTATGCTAAAATCAAAAGTAAAACAAACTAAAAGTGCAATTATAGATCAGCTAGCTAGTCATGACATACATTGGATTGATTGGAAACTATTTAAAGCCATACTAGTATTTACAGGGTGAGGAACATACCAACATCCAAACAGGCCGGAGATGTGGACATACATTTCTAACTTTGGAACTGTACCTAATTGTCTCCAACTCTAAAACTCTGCTGCAAAAACATGTTAAACAAATCTCCAACTCCTAATATAAAGACTGATTCAAATTGTTAACCATCCCAGTTGACGAATCACTCTTCCTACGTTTTGCAGCATCAACATCAGCTATAACATTGACTTCCTTTCTTATCTTGGCAGAAGGTTGCAAAATCAAAATACCATCACATTTTTCTTCTATTCCATTCTCAATCACTGGAGTGGACAAACATTTTGCACTCTCGAACTCTGACGAGCCTTTGCGCTTCTTCAATCGGAATCCTATTATCTCCAGATACATGCTTATACTTGTGCGACGAGACATCTTTATTTTCTGATTTCCACACCAACTTGTCAATTACTGGGAATGCATCTTCATGGGCTACACCATCAAGTACCTTTCTTTTCTTTCTGGAAGGTTGCGAAATCAATTCATTGCCAATTTGTTCTTCTGATTCATTTTCAGTCATTGGAGACAAACACATCTGAACCTTCGAATCTGAAACGTCCATGAACTTATGCAATGAGTTGTCTACACTTTCTGATTCCTGCACCAGCTTCACATAAGTATCGTTTTCCTCTGGCAGTGGGAACTGATAGTAGCACTCCCAAGAATAAAAAGCTGATAACTGAGCCCGTGTTGTCACAAGTTCTAGTCTGTTAGCTTTCCTACATGGAAACTGAGCCAACTTTTTCGCAAATTTAATGAGTTTCGCAGGTTCAAAGGATGCAGCATGGAATGTACTGTCCCCGCCAACTCTTCTACTTTCTTCTTTCCTGATTCCAGTATTACTGATGATCTGAGTTTTGAGCTTTGAATATATAATTGAATACACCTTTTTAGGTATGCAAGAACATACCAACTCAAATTCAACCCGTCTCGACACCTCGTCCAAAGCACAATCAACTGCGTGTTGGAATGCTTTCTTATCGGTCTGCTTCTCCATCTTCGAAAAGTGCTCCAGAAAGGGCCTGATCTTTGGTGCTTCATTCCAAGCAAATGTGCGATCCCCAAAGTAAGCAATCAGATGACTTCCCTTCTTCCAACACTTCTTTGCTAGTTCAGACGCAGCCAAAGAATCACAGATCTGCCCCGGCCACCACGGATGACTCCTTACTTTGCCCCATACTAAATCAGAAACTTGAAAATCTACCTTTCCCTTCATACTTTTAGACACATTCACATCCCCAGTAACACCAAGCAAACCACGGTCCCTCTCAGTATTCTCGAAACCCCTTTTCGGCATCAAATTTATCACATTCCCCTCTTCCTCCGCATTAACATCAAAAGCCGAGCTTTCAAGCCCAACACAAGTCACCGTCTTAAAAAGAGGGTGATCAACATGAAACTCTTGATAGCCCAAAGATTCGTTGTAATCGGCTAACTTCACTCCCCCAGCACTCACATTTCTATCAATATCACAAATTAACAAACTTTCAACATACTTAGAACTATCCATAGATCCCAAAACCAACCCTTCATCATTTCCCTCCAAACCCTCAATACCTTGAGCTCCTTTCTCATTAACATCCATACCAAGGTATCTCTTTCACCAAAACAATCTACTAATTCACTATTTGCTTCTTAAAACTACAAAAGCACACTTCTTTCCTTCTAAAACCCTATAAAGCAGAGTAAATGTGTAAATAAGTACAGTAAGAATTAAACACAATAATTTGTAAAAATGTGAAAAAATACAGAAAACCCAATAAAAAGAAGAAGATGAAGAAATGAAATACCTTTTCAGGGGCTTCAGCTGTTTGTGAGTTGAGACTCAGAGAGCTTCAACTTCTAGAGCAAGGAGAGCCAGAGAATGTAGACACATACTTCCTCTGCTTTATACAGAAGGCGTGAAAAGATCTAGGAAACGTGTCAAATATTCCGTACCTACGTGTAAACGTAAATGGGGTTAAAAAAACGACATGAAATATACCGTCGTTTTTTGGGTTCGTGTATATATATAAGAGCATTCCCACCGGTAGGGAACGGCGAGGACGTCCGGGGGGGGTGGCCCAGCAGTTCGGGGACGTCCGGCAAGGTGGAGGCGTGCAGCGGGGGGGTGGCCGTGCGTGGACCGGACGGATCGTCCCGGGCGGCGTCCTCGGCCGAGCACGCGAGGCGGATTGTCCCAGCTGGCGGGACCCACGCCACGTGGGTGACGTCAGCATGACCCCAACAGTAAAAGTAAAAACTGTCAGCCAACCAGAAGCTGACACGTGTCAGCTTCTGGGAGGCTGACAGATCAACGGCTCTGTTGATCTCAGCCATCCATTTCAAACGGATCTAAACAGATCCGACGGCCCAAATTCAAATCAAACGGCCACTTCGGCCAGAAATCAATTAATTGCAAAAAAAACCCCCAAAAATTGCAAAAAAATCCCAAAAAATTGCAAATCACCCCCTATATTTTTTCTATAAATACTACCTTCATTTCATTCATTTTTTACATCAATTTGTGCACAACAAATTCACTCTCTCCCCCTCTCAATCTCTCCATCTATCCTCTAAATCCTTTGTTTACTTTTTGGGAAAAAAATGTCAACAAATTGGCTTCTTTCGGAAGATGTGCAATTAAGCATATCTTATTGTCGTTTTAGTGTTGATTCGATTACCGGAAATCGTCAAAAGGTCGACAAATTATGGGAAAAGATTCATGGCGATTTCAAGGCGAATTGGGAGCTAGGTTATGGTGAATCAATGCCGGAAACTAGGACCCAAAACGCATTATCCTCTCGATTCGCAAAGTTGAAGGCGAATTTGAAACTTTGGGGTAGTGCTATTTCTTTCGCACGAAGAAATGCATCTTCCGGCTCCAACTTACACGATGAGGTATTGTTTTTTATCTCCATTTTTTTGCAAGTTATTTTTGAAAAAATATTTAATATAAGTTATGTCCATTTTATTTAATTTTCTTTATGGCATGTTCTTTAATTATTTAATTTTTTAGATGAGAAGTGCTCAATCATTTTATGTTGCCAAAAAGAAGAAAGAGTTTAAGGACTTTGCTTGTTGGGATGTGGTGAAGAATCATCCATACTTCATCCATGTCGAAGCTAGTACACCTCCACCTTACTTATCCTCTACTCCGCCTTACTCATCAACACATCCCGCAAGCTCAATGCCCTCCGCCGTCAACTTGGATGAGGATGATGCATTTCCCACACCAATGAGCAATCAAGCTCCCTCTTCTCCGGAGCGTCCTATGGGAGTGAAAGCGGCCAAGGAAGGGAAAAAGAAAGGAAAAAAAGGCATGAATTCAACAAATGAAAGAGCCGAGGCTTTGAATAGGATTGCGACAAATCAAGAAGCTTATGGTCGCAATCAAAAAGATTATGATGCAATTGAGGTTTCCCTTCTTCGAGAGCAAATCGCGCTTCAAAAAAGAGATATCGATTTGAGAGCTTTGGCGGAAGAGACTCGGATCATGTCAATGGATACCGAGATTATGACTCCTAAATCCAAGAAGTATTTTACCAAGAGGAAAGCCGAAATCCTTTCTCAAATGGATGAGGTTGAAGATGAAGCAAGCGGAGAAGGCTATTCCAATTGTTATCGCCCCCTTTTTCCAAGCTCTTAAATTAAATTACCCACTTGTATTTTTTTCAAGTATTTTCCCTTCAAGCATTTAAATTATGTAGTTTCCCATTAAAATAAATAAAAATGCAATTTCTTTATTTCCATCAAGTTCCCACACATTACAAAAATTATTTAACACACATAATTCAAACACAAAACATTTTTATAGTTGTTCACCGGTCTCAAGAAACCAGTTGTGCTTAACTAAGTCCTTTTGAAGCTCTCCATGGATGTAAGCTGATTGGAGATCTACAATACGCTCATTAAACCGTTGTTCATTTCCATATCTTCCAACCGGCTCGAATGGAATACGGTTCCCCCCTTCATCCACTGGCCCATCATAAGCAGTGAATGCGGTAGATGGGTTTTGGAGATCTTCTTCTTGGTTCTCCTCAAACTCATCCTCCACGAACTCGTCCTCAACGATCATGTTGTGCATTATGATGCAAGCCAACATGATGTCTTTTAACGTCGAAAGGCGGTGACACCGAGCTGCATGACGAATTATCCCCCAACGAGCTTGTAAGATGCCAAAGCACCTCTCCACATCCTTACGGTACGACTCTTGCTTTCTCGCAAAAAGCTTTTGTGGAAGCTCTTGAGGATTAGAAATTGTTTTGACAAACGAAGAGTACCTCGGATATATCCCGTCAGCAAGGTAATAGGTGTTACGGTATGTCATACCGTTCACTTTATAAGTCACAGATGGACTTCTTCCAGCAAGCACTGCATCGAATACATCTGATTGATACAACACGTTGATATCATTTTGAGCTCCTGGTACCCCGAAGAAACTATGCCAGATCCAAGTGTCATATGAGGCCACTGCCTCTAAGATGATTGTTGGACGACCTTTCCTCCCTGAGTACGCCCCGGACCAAGCAGTTGGGCAGTTCTTCCACTCCCAATGCATGCAATCAATGCTGCCGATCATACCAGGAAATCCGCGTTGTTTAGCCCTTCTTAGAAGCCGAGTGATGTCTGTCTGATCTGGAGCACGGAGGTAACGAGTACCATAAAGCTCAACCACTTGGGTGCACCACTTCTTCATGCACTCCATAGTTGTTGAGTCCCCCATCCTTGTGATTTCGGCACACTGATCTGCAGCTGAGCCGTATGCCAACATCCGAAGAGCACCGGTCATCTTTTGTTGGGGAAGAAGTCCGACCATTCCAGTGGCGTCGGCTTTTTGATGCCAAAATGGGTCGTTGTTGCAGAGGTCCGTCATTAAACGGTTGAATATATGTCGGCTCATTCGGAACCGCCGACGAAAGTCGTGGTTGGTGAAGACCGAGCGTTCGATGAAGTAATCTTCCATAAGATTATGGCCCCTCTCATCCCTCAGCCTTGGTTGATTTGCACGGCGGCGTGGTGCTGGATCATCATCGAATGCTGCATCATCATCGAATGCTGCATCAACCGCCACCGCGTCGATAACGAATTGATTGGAAATTTCAGCATTTTGTCGGCGTTGTTGTCGCCTCCTATTGAAAAAATTAGTGAAACCCATAGGATTCATCTTGAGGAAAGGGAAATGTGATGAAGTGTTTAGAGAGGATGATAAGAAATGTGAAGAAGTGTTGGTGTGAGTTCTTCCACTCCCATAGCTCATTCTTTTATAGTCATTTTGAAGAACCAGATTAGATTAGATAACGACACGTGTCGACCGTCGATTGGTTGAAAATCTTACCGAATATCTTTCGCAATTATTTTGCCGACACCAACACGTACACAATACACGTGTCACATTCTCGTTGGACCGCAATCTTACAAGAAATATTACCGTCCTATCTTCATTAATAATTTTGCCGACACTGACACGTGTCTCATTCTCGTTGGACCGCAATCTTACAGGAAATATTACCGTCTTATCTTAATCAATGATTTTGCCGACACCGACACGTATACATGACACGTGTCTCAAAATAACTTGTCGAAAATGTTATCGTAAATCCGTAACCACTTATATGTTCTGGGATAACACGTGTCGGTTAGTTATTGGGTGAAAATAATATTCGATATTTAAAATTTCAAAATTTTAATTATTCGTGAATAGTAATAGGAAGTCCTCAAACAGGCACCGCTGCACGAAAAACTGTTTGAGGACTTCCTATTCTGAGGAATTCCTCAAAATGGGGCTTCCTCACATCCTCCATGGGTGGGAATGCTCTAAGAGCATCCGCACCGGGATGCCGAAAACGGATCAGCTGCTCGAGCAAGTGGAGGGACCCGTCGGAGTTGCTCGAGCAAGTCGAAAATCGGTGATGCACCAGGGATGAAACCACGGGAGCAGATTGCCGATCAACGAGCTCGAGTTCGCAATTCTGAGTTGAGTTGAAGCTCGACTAGCTGGTGGAGTCCATGCTCACGTGGGTAATGCCGGCTTCTGTTAATTTTTTTTAATCCAGGCGCGTGTAATATACGCGCCGATAATAAGTAAAAAACAAAATTTTGCGCGCCAATGAGATGACGACACGTGGTCTTACCGAACCGAAAAAAAATGAGCAAGTTGATCTGGGTCATTGATTTTGAACCTAAAATCTGATCCAACGACAGAAAACCTAATCCTAATTTAATATGGATTACAATTTAGCTACCGGCATATAAACCTGATTAAATGTATATATAATCTAACATTTAAAATTAAAACACATCATATTTATTACACACTTTCAAAAAATTGAAACACATATACTGAATTTGAAACACACTTAATGAAAATGAAACACACAATCGACTTCAATTATTTCGTCAATATTGTTATCTGGAGATGACACATGTCACACCTTCATTGGTTGGAAATCTCACCGAGAATCGGCTTCAATTATTTCGTTGATATCGTTAATCGGAGATAACACGTGTCACACCCTCATTCGATTATTGAATAATAACTGCTCAAACAATTTGTAAATTGCTACATTTTATTTTAGTCTTGCTCAAACAATTTGATAATTTCAAACTGCTCGAATTGCTCGAGCAATTGCTCAACGTGCATTTGCTGTAATACACGCGCCCATTTCATTTTCGTTTTGTTTTATTTTTTTCCCGCCAAAACGCGCGAACGAGGGAAGCGAAGCGTCGATCGGCGATGTACGGAGCTTCTGGGAAGAACAAGAGCTCGAGCTCGAGCTACGGATCATCATACGCTGCCGGTCTCGGCGAGATATGGGCCGCGTACTTGGCCCAAATCGAGCTCGGCGACGACAAATCCTGGCTCAATCTCACACACTCGCTCGTCAGCTTCTTCATTAGGCCGCTGGGCCAAGCTCTCCTCTCTCAGGTTCAGTTCCTCATCTATATTAACTATTAATTAGTTAATTGAGTTTCCCACTAGCTCAATTAGTTGGATTTGATATTTTGGGGGTTTAGGGTTGTTCTGAGTTTGTGAAATTTGGATTTACAGGCCAAAAGGACGAAGACGGCGTGGTTGTGCTGTGGGTTGACTTTGACCAGTTTTGTAAAGTGTACGATGTCGAGGAATTCTACGAAGCCTTGGACGAAAAGCCCAAAGTGACCCAAGGTTCTGTTGAACCAATGGGAGAGTAATAGAATGGAAGATGATATCCGAGTTAATATTCGGTTGCATAACTACCCGGAATCCTTGATTGCTTTGAAGAATTTGAAAGCTGCTTATATAGGTACATGGATTTGTGTTTGTTCTTTTAAAAGTTATGTTTTGAGAAGCAGTTTTAGGTAGTCTAATTCTATAATATGAATTGGGAAATGAGTATTTGTTTATATTGCAGACAAGCTTGTATCGGTTTGCGGCAGTGTAGTGAAAGTTAGTACTGTGAAGCCTTTTGTGGTGCAAATGGATTTTGATTGTGTCAAGTGTAAGACGAGCATTACACGTATGTTTTCGGATGGGAAATTTTCCCCACCATTGAAATGTGATCTAATGGGTTGCAAGAGCAGGAATTTTATTCCAAATCAATCTACTGCACAAGCTATAGATTTTCAAAAAATAAGGTAGATGCTTTTAAGTTTTGGATAGAATTATGGAGTTGAGCGTTCATAGCTACCTTTACTGATTTTGTTAAGTACTATTCTTTGATTTTAATTAAGGATGCAGGAGCTCCTAAAGCCTGAGGATCATGAAGAAGGCCGGGTGGTGCCTCGAACAGTAGAATGTGAACTTCTTGAAGATCTTGTTGATGCATGCATCCCTGGAGATGTGGTGACAGTCACTGGGATTATAAGAGTCATTAATAATTACATGGACATTGGGGGAGGTAAACAAGTTCTTTGGAGTTCACTGCAATGTTTCGAAACCACTCTATATCTTATTCTCAAGTATATCACACCTTCAACTAATGCAATGGGGTTATTATTATGATTGTTTCAGGAAAGTCGAAGGGGAAAAGTCAGGGAATTTATTATTTATATTTAGAAGCTGTTTCTGTTATAAACTCCAAGTCACAGTCTACGCCTGATGGTGGACAAGATTCTAGTTCCAATTCTGGGATTGTAGCACTTGTTGACTCGTTTACCCTAAGGGATTTAGAATTCATAGTCAATTTTTCAGAGGAACATGGTCCAGATACCTTTCGGCAGCTACTTCACTCCATTTGTCCATCTATCTATGGTCATGAGCTTGTAAAAGGTACATGCTAATGTTTTCATTTCACGCTGTTAAAGGTATTCATGCCAATATATGCTGCAGTTATCTCCTACCTTAGCGCCTTCCAATTATCTTGTAGTTTGTCACTGTTAGTGTTATAGCAATGCGACAAGGATCTATATTTGACAATGTGACCATGTTTTTTGTTCTTTAAATTCTTAGCCCGTTGATATAGTGGTATAACAAGGGTAATTAATTTCTTCAGCGGGGATAATGCTGGCACTCTTTGGAGGTGTAAGGAAGCACTCAAACGATCAGAACAAGGTTCCTGTCAGAGGAGACATCCATGTTATAATTGTCGGTATGCTTTTACTCTCTCATGCTAATTTGAAGGAACTATTTGTTAAGGATTGTTTTCTAAAAAGAGAAGACCAATTTTCACCTCCTCGTTTTATTAGGTGATCCTGGATTAGGCAAAATGAAAATACTTCAAGCAGCAGCAGCGGTTTCTCTGCAAGGTATTTATGTATGTGGCAATGCCACAACCAGAGCTGGCCTCACTGTAGCTGTTGTAAATGATTCTATTACAAGTGATTATGCTTTTGAAGCAGGTATTTCCTTTCATTACTGTTCTTCGTTTACTTCCACTTATCATTGGCTTGTGATTGGTTAAATTTAGCAATAAGAAAATTGAATATTCCTCTTCCCACACTTACTAGTGGTATATTATAATCAAACAATACTGAATATTCCTCTTCCTGCACCCCATGTGATGGGTCATAATATCATTGTTTTGGTTCTCCAATGATACATTTTAAGCTACTGTACTAAAGATGATATCTATGAAAAATATTATGGGACTGGAGACAGCCAACTCTACATGATTTGAGACCTATAATACTTCCCAAGTAATGAAGAAGTACAAAATACTAACATTATCTAAATGAAAATCGAATTTAGGTGCCATGGTACGTGCAGACAGTGGCTTGTGCTGTATTGACGAATTCGACAAAATGACTTCAGAGCATCAGGTTTGTCCCCTGGGAATTCATATTCCCTCTACTTTGTAACTTCCAAATAGTTTTTTTTTACTTATGTTGGATTGCTGCAGTTCCTACTGGAAGCCATGGAACAACAGTGTGTGTCTATTGCAAAGACTGGATTAGTGGCAAGTTTGTCAGCGCGAACATCTGTCTTAGCAGCGGCAAACCCTGTTGGTGGTCATTATAAGTAATGTTCTTAATTTGTTGGTCTATAGACTATTATGATACTGGTACTTGATCAATAACATCTCATACTTTGTCTATGTTGAAGTTTATGCTGTATTGCATTACAACTCATAACAATTGTATAGAGTTCATTAGTGATCGATTACTGTAGCTTTCGCTATCATGAAAGTTCAGTAGCAATTTTTTAATACCATTGTACTCCTAAACTGCAGTCATGCAAAAACTGTGAATGAAAATCTGAAAATAAATGCTGCTCTCCTCTCACTATTTGATTCGGTCTTCATATTACTTGACAAACCTAATGAACTTCTGGATAAGCGAGTCTCGGAACACATTATGTCAGTAAGTAATTCACGTTTCCCCCTCATACTAGTTCATATTTTGTCAATGGATGCTTTTTTATTCAAAGTAATTGTAAGACACGCCAGTTGTCTGCTGTGTTTCAATGACTAATAGAACCTGTCATAGAATCATGGTGTCAGTTAAAAAATTTGCTAGTGTTTTTTATATGTAAATGTTATGTTACTAGTTTGGTCTGTATTCGTAAAAATATGATATTGAAGATGTATGTAATACTTTAATTCAAGGACTTGGTTATCTGTCACGCAGCTTCACAACGGGTATGTTGTGCATTCACCAGCTGCAAAAAAGATCTGCAGAGGTAGTCCCACATATACCCACAGACTTGAAAATTGCTTCTTTTACAAAGCGAGATCATGATATATAGTTCCACTTAGAAAAGTGCGCTTTTGCTGATAAGATGCTTCTGGTTCAGAAAATGCAGCATCACAATGTGCAGAAGGGATAAATATGAGTGGAGGTCGTTCTTTGGTTTCAAAGTTTAGACTTGACCCAAACAAGGATGCTGATTTTATTCCATTACCAATGCAACTTCTCCGCAAGTATATTGCTTATGCGAGAACCTTCGTCTTTCCAAGGTTATTTCAGATGACATCTTCTTGAAATTCTATGCATCTGATCACTTGTGAAGTGACTAACTTCCTTTTTTTTTTCTTAGTCTAAATTTTCTCATTTATATGCTTTCTTCGGTAATCAGGATGTCAAAGCCGGCCGCGGAAATCCTGCAGAAATTTTACTTGAAACTGAGACACCATGCTACATCTGCTGATAGCACACCAATAACAGCAAGGCAACTTGAAGCTCGAGCTAGGTTAGATTTAAGAGTGGAGGTTACTGCCCAAGATGCAATGGTTAGCTCTTCTTTTTAACTGAATCATCCCAACCCCTTCTCCCCAAGAGAAAAAAATAATATTGTATTCTGAAGTTCTGATCATTGTTTTTTGTTTACTTCATGATTTGCGCGTGGAGTTTCCTTGTTGATCATAGAACCATAACTTTGTCAGTCGATTACTCATTTACTCCCCAGTGAATACACTCGTCACATGATCGAGTTTGGACAAACTTTGTGGCTCATCCTACTAGAGTGGCTATCTTGCAGGATGTGGTTGAAATCATGAGAGAATCATTGTACGACAAGTACATTGATGTGCACGGTGTTGTGGATTTTGGTCGGAGCGGAGGGATGAGTCAACAGAAAGAAGCAAAACGGTTTTTAAGTGCCCTTAATAAGCAATCAGAGTTGCAGAAGAAAGACACTTTCACAATTTCTGTATGTCTGATCTGTATTTCTGTATTTGTACTCTAATCAGTCTCCATTCGTCACCTATATATGCTGTCATAAACCCATTGCAGGAAATATACAGCCGCCGATAGGATTGGGCTAAGAGTTCCAGACATTGACACATTTGTTGATAACTTAAACAGTGTTGGCTATCTACTCAAGAAAGGGGCAAATACATACCAGGTATTGAACCCCAGGCATAGCCACATGCCAAAAGTTTATACTCACAACTGCATTTGAAGAAGTATAGATGGAAATTGTCGCTTTGCCCCAGAACCTTACGTCTCCATATAAATGTCACAAGGAAACTGTTCTATATCATGCAGGATTTACTAAAAACCAGAATTTTGATTTCAGGTATTATCATCATCTTATTCTAGGAGTCAATCACCATTGAGGTCAAGCAGCATTGTATGGCAACCATAAGAGCAGCATATTATGAGTTCCTGCCCTGATTTGTAACACTTCCAATTGTAAATATTGTTGTCATGTAAAGAATGTCATGAACATATATGCACAGAAATCAAAAGAGTTTCGACAGAGAACATCATTTTCAATTGCCTATATGATAACATGATTATATTACATGAGACTTCCCCACTAAAATTACATGAGAGTTCATATTTCCCAGATTCTGTGAATACACTAGAGCTATTTCGCGAGTATTAACGTATACAGGTGAGGTGACATGCCAAGTGGTCAAAACTGAATTTGAAGCATAAGCATCAGTTATCTCCATCCAAAGATCCTAACCTCCATTCACTCTCATAATAAGAATTGGGCAAACCCAACCAAAACTTGAATGCCTCGGCTGCTCTCTTCTTCTCGATCCTCCTGTCCCTGCCTAGCTTGCGAGGCATGTTTACTAGTAAACATTCTCGAACGCATCTCCACGTAGATTTTAGTGAACTTGGTCTTGTTCGGAGGAATTCCATTCTCTTCCATACAAGCCACAATCTCCAGAGCCTTCTTAAAGAAAGCAGCCCTAACACAGATATCAGCCAAAGTATCTAGCAGCCCTTCATCAGGTTTCAATGTTGGAGGATCTGAATCATCGGACTTTTCACCTTCCTTTTTCGGCGTACTTCTGTCCTTCACTTCATTCCATAGCAAAAGTGCCTCTCCTGGTTTTCTAGCCAATGCTATCCCATTAGCTAGGCTACCATAAGTAGCCACATCAGGGTGAAATCCATGCTCTTTCATCCTCTGAATGTTTGTCTTGGCTATTTCAACCAATCCGAATCTGCAATACCCTTCAACCAGCATGTTCCAAGCAACCAAATCATCCTTCACGCGAGGATTGTTAGGCATTTCATCAAACACTTTGTTGGCCAGCTTCGGCTGTCCTGACAATGCAAAAGCTATCATCAAGGTAGTGTAGCTGATCTTAGTGGGAGCAATTCCTTTTGATCTCATTTCATTGAAAAAAGCGAGGGCAACGACACTGTCATCAACCTTTATGCACCCGTCAATCAAAATGTTATACGAAACCACATCAGGCTCAATCCCCGCATCCTCAGTCATCTCCCTAACCAGCTCCTTTGCCTGGTCTATCTGCAGCTGCTGACAATAACCCTTAAGAAGAATATTATACGTTATCCGATTTGAAACCACACCAACTCTCGTCATCTCAGCAAGCACCCTGAGCACGGTCCATCAACCCCACCTTCACAAATGCCAAAACAACAGTGGTATATGTGACATGGTCAGGCTGACTCGAGCTATCGTCCTGGTGCCTCAGCGCCTCTAGCATCCGAACTGTGTCAGTAACACGCCCAGCATTCATATAACCCTTCATCAGTGTAGTGTAAATCCTCGAGTTGCAAGTATATGCTTTTGGCAACAATGGCGGCTTGCTCTCACTCCCTGCAACTGAATTCGGCAGCAGCCTCTCAAACACATCCCCATCTTTCACACTCACATCCCTCGGATTCCTTGAATTCGACTCCCTTACGATCTTGCACAGGTCTCTCCTCCCTTCCCTCATTGCCTGAACCATCCTCTCAGCAGTTTCCAAATCTCCGAGGCCAACATAGGCCGCGACGAGCGAATTCAATGTAGTCATACACACAGTGATGCCTTTGTCTATGATCCTCTCCAATACAAAAAGAAGTCCTTCCTTCTAGCTCTAGCACAAAGCTTCATCATAACATTGTACGTGAGCACATCCGGCTCGGCATTTGACTTGGGCATTTCGTCGAACAGCTTCAAGAACCTATCAGTATCCCCAAATTGGCACAAGCATTCAGCGCCGCGTTGAACGCCGCCGTGTCCGGCCTCGAAAACGCCGCCAGCGCCGGCTCGGCGAACCTCCTGACGCGGCGCGTGACGTAGTAGAAGAGCTTCAGCGCCTCAGAGGGACCATCGTCGCCGGAGGCGGCGAGACGGCTGACGACGGCGCTCCAGGCTTTAACGTGTGGCAGGAAGCCGGCGCGGAGCATGGACTTGACTATGGAGGCGGCGTAGCGCGTCTGGCCTTGGCGGCGGCGGCGGCGACGGCGAGGAGGCCGAGGGAGTTGGCGTCGTTGCGTAGGCGCGTGAGGCCGGTACGTGTGTTCTGGTAAGACAACTGGCAGAGCAGGCAGCTGAGGTAGGTCGGGTTGGGGAGGCGCGTGGACTGCGTGTAGAGAATCCAAGCCTCCTCTGTTTTCCTCTGGCGGAGGAGGAACAGAAGCTTCTGGTCCTCGTCGGACATCGTCAGCGGTTGTGAGCGTGAGCGTGAGTGCCTGGATTGACGGGGTCGACGGCGATGGTGGCGTGGAGGCGGAGCGGTAGTGAAAGGAGAGAGCGAGTGGAAAGTGAGAGTGTGGGTTATGGGGAGAGAGTTTGAAATATTGGAGGACAAAGATGGTGGTGGTGGTGCTTTCAGGTTCATGATTGGTAGTCCATTTGATTAAGCTTAAGGGAAGAAATGAAGAAGAAGAAGAAGAAGAAGAAGAAGAAGAAGAAGAAGATGTTTTAGTTTTGAGTGGAAGTGGTGCCTACAACGTCGACTGGGTTTGTTGATTCGTTTTGTCTGTTGCAATTTGCAGTTCTTTGGTTTCTGTATTTAGTCACCAAGAGTTACAGTTTAGGAAAGGTGCAGTGATTTATGGATCGACTACAAGTCTACAATCTATGCATAATAGCTATTCACGACGAAGACGTGGTCGGGTAATGTATGTCTTTCTTATTTTAGTTCAACACATTTGCCGGCCAAAGTTTCATCGGGGAAAGGATTACAGTTTGATATAGCCATATAGGCTACGATGCTATGCAATAATCCGCTAGTGAGGACCAGAAGAATAATAACGGAATGAAATTTGCCGGACACCAGAGGAAAGTAGTCATCAAACCAAACCAATTAGCTCTTTTTATGACTTGTTTCTCAATCATGGTTAACTCAAAGTAGTTTCGTCTCATGACCACTTTTCTCTTGTAGTCGGCAAATTTCATTCCAATAGTAATTACAGGAGGTAGATAACGAACCCAACACTGTTGGAATCAAAGCAACTCTTCAGGCCATGTGGAGACAACTGAGCCAAATCAGAATCATCCCTCTAAAGAAGAACGTTTATGCCATTATTGTTGGTTCGGAGAAGATAGCTCGCAAACTCAGGGATTCCAGCCCCTGGAATGCAAAAGGTTTCTGCTTTTAGGTTAGGCATTGGCCGAATCGACACTCGATCGACGAGATTGAGCCTAACAGGGCTACGTATTGGATCTAAGGTCACGGAGTTCTAAAGGAACAACTTCTGGGAGTGAATAGCAAGAAGTTGGGATGTTAGGCGTTGTTTTAGATTATGAGGATCCAAAAAAGGTTGTCCACGGAGGTTATCTTAGGATGATGGTGGATTTTGATGCAAGACGACCTCTGGCAACCTTCTGCCGACTACTAAGGAATGATGATTCGGTGGCAAAGGTGCAGTTGAAGTATGAGAACTGGAAGCGTTTATGTTTCAGATGTGAGAGATTAGGTCACATAGTGGCAGACTATAACAGACAGATTCATCCAATTATTCAGAAGCTGAGTATCATTTACGATCACAATCTTATAGCAGAAGCTGATTTTCACCCAACCAAAATATCCGATCAAATACCCAAATGTCTCGACCACCGACTTTTCCAACAGTTACTGGAAGTGCACAGGGAAAGAGTGGTTTCAAATTAACGTTGAAAAATGTGTCGCTTAGTCACATCACAGTAAGTAGTAGTAGGGATGGGGCCATGGCAGATGGCATAGATGCGGGTGGGAAAGAGGTTGACCCTAACCTATCTCCAATTCCGAAGCCCAAGATTAAATTCACTAGACCTGACAACTATGATCTATGAGACCCTTGCATCAACGATGCTGTTTTCAGAAATGGGAGCATAACGAAAGCTATTGTTGGGCTAGGAATTCACAATCCTAGTTGGGTCGACCCAGGTACGATCCCATCCTGGGCTTTCAAAAATAAGGCAGACTTTTTAAAAAGGAAACCCCATTTATCCTTTTGGTGAGGACTATGAGAATCAAGAGGTCGACCCTATCAGACCAGGCCTTATGCCAAACTCGATTATTATTACCAAGATTCCAGACGCCCAGATGGTCAATGACTCAATGGAAGAAGGTCAAGTTCCTAACCCTAACCAGAGATCAAAGAAAAGGAATCTGGAAAATGCTGAGGAGGAGATTCCAAAACAAAATAAATAGAAGGGAGTTGGAGGTAAGTCTTTGAAGTTGTCCAACAGAGGATGCTTGAAGCCTCTAGCTAACAAATGCAAGAGAAAGGGAAAGAAGAAATTTTTAAAGCGATTGGAGAAAGATGATCAAGCTGAGCAAGGGCTAAAAAGTGACAAAGATGAAGCTATGGAGGATCTCACCCACCTCCAGGGTTGTGGCAGTTGGCCAAAAGCAGCTGTACGGAACCAATGAGTTATCTTTCTTGGAACTGTCAAGGTTTGGGGAAACCTTTGACAGTTCAAACTCTAAGGCAGATGGTGAACTCCCATAAACCTGAAATGGTTTTCCTTTCCGAGACTCATCAATATAGTCATTTTGTGAATATGATTAGAAGAAGGTGTGGCTACCACAAATGGTTTAATGTTGACCCTGATGGGAAGGCAAGAGACTTAAGCTTGTGGTGAAGAGTTGGAACGAAGGTGGAAGTTGTTAATTTTTCAAAGCATGTGATTTATATGGTTATGGCAATTGAAGAGATGGGGGCGATTGTTAGAATTTCATGGGTCTATGGACCTCTGTATCAAATTGATAAGGAAGAGTTTTGGACAACTTGGGAGTTGAAGAATTGGACTGCTGATGCTCTTCCAAAACTACTGCTAGGAGACTTAAATGAGCTACTATTGTATTTTGAAAAGGAGGGAGGAGCTCCTTGATGTACTGAGAAGTTTTCTGAAAGAAATTGTGGATGCCAATGGTTTAATTTATACGGGCTATATAAGACAGTGTTTTACTTGGCACAAGAAGGAAGATGAAATTATTGTCCTACAAGAAAGACTCGACAGGGGTTTATATGATGAGAGTTGGCTTCTTCTCTGGCTATACACTAAGCTCAATCATCTCCCTTGTATCAAATATGACCATTGCCCTATTTTGGTTGAAAGGAGCCCTAGAAAGGTTAGACGCCACTTCTCATTTAAATTTGAGGCTTTTTGGCTAAGTGGCAGTGAATGTAGGGATGTGGTTTGAGAAAATTGGAGAGATGCAGTGCATGGCTATTATGGTGTGGATGGCTCGGCCAAAAAAGCTTGGGAAGTCAATTTGGCTCGATGCCGTGTTAAAATTTTTGCATGGAGTAAACAAAAATTTTCAAATAGTAGGTTGGAGATTAATGCATGCATGCATGAGCTTGATGAGCTTCAACGTGCCAAAGCTGACTGTTATAAGCTAGAACAAAGGGTTATCATTGAGAAACTTGGCAGTCGCTGGAGGAATGATGAAGTCTATTAGATGCAAAGATCTAGAATTCAATGGCTTAAAGTGGGAGACTTAAATTCTAGATTTTTTTTTCATCTAACCACACTCCACATACGCCACAAGAACCAAATCCTCAAGATTAAGAGCAACTGGGGTCATTGGATTGTTGGAGATGAGCTGGTTAGATTAGAGTTTGAAAGACACTTTTGGGAGGTGTACAAAACAGGTGGTCAGAAAGAGCGGGGAGATGAATTTTCTAGAGTATCAAAATTGATTACGAGTGATAAAAAATGCAGCCCTCACTGCTCTATTCACTCCAGAGGAAACTAAATAAGTGGTGTTCCAACTTGAAGAGCTAAAGGCTCCTGGGCCGGATGGCTTCTCGAGAATCTTCTATGAAAGGAATTGGGATACTGTCAATGATGTTGTGAGCCGGGTTGCAACGGATTTTGAAGATGGTAGATTGTTTATGAAACAATTGAATCAAACTCATATTGCCCTTTATCCCAAAGATTCCGATCCTGGATTCCACCAATCACTTCTGACCAATCAGCTTATGCAACTACTCTTTCAAGATCCTCTCGAAACTTATTGCAAATAGGCTGAAAAAGGTGATGTTTTGTATAATCTCTACAAACTAGAATGCTTTTGTTCCAAAGTGATTTATTCAAGATAATATCTACTTGGCACATTAGATGTTTCACTATCTGAAATTGAAGAAGTGTGGGGAACACAATGTGTTAGGTTTGAAGCTTGATATGAACAAAACTTACGACAGAGTATAGTGGAATTTTTTGGAGGTTGCTCTGGTAGAGTTTGGCTTTGACCAGAGATGGATAAATCTGGTTATGAGTTATGTAAGGTCTGTTTCTTTCTTGGTGGGCCTCAATGGGAAACTTGGGGAATTTTTTTTCTCCTCAGAGAGGATTGAGGTAAGGATTTACCCTCTATCTCCCTTCCTTTTCCTTATTGTTAGAGAAGTTTTATTAGCAATAGTGAAGCTTGTAGGGCTGGAAGGAGAGATTGAAAGAATCTCAGTTTGTAAAAATAGCCCAGTGATGTCCTAACCTCATGTTCGTCGACGATGCATTATACTTTCTCATGGCAACTTTACAAAATTTTGATGAGTTTGTGAAGATCGTAAAGGGCCACTATAATGTGTCGGGACAACTTATAAACTATGATAAGTCAAGCATATACTTTTCTAGTAACACTTCAGTACAAATGAGACTACTGATTAGCTATCTCTTGTAAATCTCTTACACTGATAACTTGGGGAAGTACCTTGGACTTCCCATGCTACGAGGGAGGTCAAAAGCTGAGGCACTTGGTTTTGTTAAGGAAATTTTTTTAAACATGATAGATGGATGGAAGCATAATCTTTTGTCCCAAGCTGGTAGGGAGGTTCTAATCAAAAGTGTGGCAATGGCAGTGCCTACTTACTCTATAACAGTGTTCAAATTCTCTACTTCTTTTTATAAGGAAATCAATTCTATATTAAGGAACTTCTGGTGGGGTGAGGGTGATAAAGGAAGCAAGATCCACTGGAGAAGCCGAGATTTTCTAGGGTAGGCCAAAGACTTGGGAGGATTGGGGTTCAAAGACTTAGAAGAGTTTAACACTGCCTTGTTAGCCAAGCAAGCATGAAGGCTTGCCCTTGCTATCCCAAATGCTTCTTCTTCGAGGAAAAACAAGAACACCGAGTTTTATGGGGTTGGTCTAGACTCTTAAGTGCTCGAGAGGCTATGGTTGATGGAATGAAATGGCAGGTCTCAAATGGTAAGGATGTGAGAATTTGGGAGGATGCGTGAACAGATTCTGTTAATGGAAGAATAACTCCTTTGGGTGTAGTTGACAACAGTGTACCAAGGTATGTCTCTAAGCTCATCGATATTGCTAATATGCAGTGGGATATCTCCAGAATAAGTCACCTCCTCTCTACAGTTGAAAAAGAGACTTTTCTTTCAATTCCTCTTAGTGATGGAATAGATGATAATAATGGTGTGGCCCCATACAAAGTCAGGAGTGTACTCTGCAAAGTTAGGATATCATTGGTCTCACACCAGAATCTGTCGCAGCGTAGCCTTCTCTAATAATACTTCAAGGAGATTAGATCCCAAGCTGTGGAGGTTCGTGTGAAGTATCAAGTCTATACCCACAATTAAACTTTTTCTTTACAGGTGTCTTGTTGGAGCGCTCCCTTGTTCTCTAAATCTTTTTCGGAGAAAGCTCGTTGCTTCCCCACTTGTAAGCTGTGCGGAAATGAAGAGGAATCAGTTGAACATATTCTCTTCTTATGTCCTTGGGTTGAAGCAGTGTGGTTTGGATCTAGTCTAGGTCTTAGGATTGAGAAACATGCCTTCACTACACTGGGAAATTGGATTGAGGAAGTGTTGAGATCTGGTTTGAGCAAAAAGGAGTGCAACGATCTGTTTATGGTAATAAGATTTTTTTGGTGGGAGATCTAGAAGAAGATGTGTGAAGCTGTGTTTGAAGGCAAGGTGGCTTCTCCTTTCTCAACTATACGGCGTGCAACATCTTCTTGGAATGATTTTTTGAGGTCGAAGGAAGTGTTGAATAACATGCAATCCTAGTAGACTAGGGAATGAGGAGGTTGGTTGGAGGCGTCCAACAACAAACTATTATTTTTAAAGTCAAGTGTGATGCCAACTGGACCGCCGATAACTCCAGAGCAAGCTTGCGGGTGATGATTAGATATGAATGGGGACTTGTTGTTGGAGGTGTTGTTGGCATGGATCACTCAAACAGTCAAACTGCACTCGGCTGTGTTTGCAGAAGCGGAAGCTATTCTTCTCAGGAGCTCCTCCTTAATAAGATAATTGTAGAGTCGGGCTGTAAGTCGGTTATTGTTGTTGAAGGATAACTCTGAAGGAGGGGAGGATCCAGCCCTTGGTCAACTTGGGCTGCAGCCCACCCAATTTTTTAGGTAATCAAAAAATAACATATATAGATATACATTTATTTATAAAATATTATTAATAAACAAAAGAGAAACATATTTGTCTATTTTTTTCGCCTCTCACTCGACTATCACAGCTCGATCAATCCATCAAATTTCCTTAAACATTAAACAATAAATCTCATACATGCACACTCACTGTCTTTATATTGAAAAATAATATGTTGGTAGTATATATTGACAATGACTTAATTTTGTTGAATTCCAAGTAAGCTGATCTCTAATGGTGAGATATAGTTGGTTAATATCAATGTAAATTTTCTTATTCTAGAAATTTAAGCTTATGTCTCCATGCCATTGATGTGTATATTTCTTATATTATATATTATAATAATAAATATGTGAGGATAAGTCTCCTAATAGGATACAAACCTTTCAAAAAAATTGTGTGCGCACAGCCTACCCTGTTTCCTCTGAAGGTGTATGCATAAGCCTTTTCCCTATTTTGAATGCACCCCTTTAGGAATTCCTATTTGAGGAATTGCAATCACTATTCATCAAATAAGAGGTTTTATTCATGTTTTTCCTGCAGCGATGCAAAAAATAGGACTTCCTATTACTATTAATTAATTATAAAAAATTAATTTTTTAGTTTTTAGTAATATTTTCATCCAATAAATAAACGACATGTGTCATTATCGTCTAAATTATTGATCCAAATTTCCGATAAGATTTTTGACCAACCATAACGTGACACATGTCACTTTCACGTGGTATTATCGTCTAAATTATTGATCCAAATTTCCGATAAGATTTCCGACCAGTCTTAACGTGACACAGTCACTTCCATGCACTACACCACATAACCCTATTCATAGCGTTTTAAAAATGCTATTGTAGGATTTCATAGCATTTTGAAAAATGCTATATCTGCCCACGCTATAATAGGTCTGGGGGCTAACATAGCATTACTGAAAACGCTATCATAAGTCTGGATTTCATAGCGTTTACACAAACTCTATGGTATACTTTTGTATATCATTTGGTGAAACGCTATGGTATGGTTTAGTAGCGTTTGGTATAGTTTTAATAGCGTTTCACCAAACACTATAGTATGGTTTTAACAGCGTTTTACCAAACACTATAATATAGTTTTAATAGCGTTTCACCAAACATTATAGTATGGTTTTAACAACGTTTTACCAAACGCTATGGTATAGTTTTAATAGTGTTTTATGAAACGCTATGATATGATTTTATTAGCGTTTTACCAAACTTTATGGTATGGTTTTAAGTTGACAATGAAGCTTGACTTTGATGTAAGTTGACAAGAGTAAATCCATCTTCAACCATGACTCCATTTCCTTTGTTTGCCCAGTGACACTTAAAGATGAGAATAAAAGACATGATAGTCTAACAAAATTATGTTAGTCAATATCCCATAGTAAGTGACCACATCAACCACTTGGGCCGTATCTTTTGCACTTGCTCTACACATGCTCGTTGCATCATAGGTTACCCCGTTATTCTGAGTTTCTCTTTCAACATCTTTAGTCTGAAACCACTGCCCATTAATGATATATCCTGTGTATGGCAAGACACTTTTTCTCGGACCATAGGCAATATATCTTAAAATGTCATCATGCTACTTTGAATCAATAGGTATCTGTAGAAAATAAATAAAATTTAATATATATTTTGAAAATAATGATTTAAAGCCAATGGGGGAAGATTTTAGATTTCAACATACCTTCTTTTTAATCCAATAAGCAAAGTTTCCTACATGGTTTTTCCAAAGTAAGGTTGCATTTCTTTGAAGACGTTGGTTTGATTCTTGTAACTCTTCCAAATGCAAACTGTAATACAAGAAGTGAATGTTGAAGTTATACTTATATTTTAACACACATGAAATCAATAGCTAGAAAAAGTCTGCAAAAAGATGTACTTACTCTAATAATGGTTCAACCAAAGCCATATTCATCAGCACAGCCAAATGAGTAATTTCTTTCTCTTAGTCTGTCAAAGTAATTGTCTTGGACACTGAAATTGGACGTCCTTTGAGTATTACATCATTTTCGTAATCTTCATTTTGACTTTCTTTCTCCTCTTTTTTGAGGAACTCACCACAAAACCTCATGCACTCTTCTGCAAGATAAGATTCTGCAATACACCCCTCAGGCCGTGCCAAATTTCTTACATAATCTTTAAGGGTCTTCATATACCTTTCAAAGGGGTACATCCAACCGAAATGAACAGGTCCACACAATAGCGCTTCTCTTGCTAGATGAACTACTAAGTGTATACTTATGTCAAAAAACGAGGGTGGAAAATACTTTTCTAGCTCGCACATAGTTTCAATGATCTCATCCTTCAGTTGCTCGAGTTTTTCCCTATCAATAGCACGCTGACATATTTTATTGAAGAAGGAACATAAACAAATTATTGCTCTCCTTGGCTTCTTGGGCAACAATCCTCTGATGGAAACCGGCAACAATTGTTGCATTAAAACATGATAGTCATGGGACTTCAAGCCATCTACTTTGCATTGCTCCAAGTTGACACATCTTCTGAAGTTTGAGCCATAACCATCAGGTCCCCTGAAATCATACAACCTTTTGTAGAACTTTTTTTTTTTTTTGACTTTGACAATGTATATAGAGATGGCGGAAGATAATATTTCACCCCACGAAGAATTGCATAAAGACTTGGCCGAATCCCTATGGCCTATAAATCCTTTTTAGAATTAGTTCCATCTTTTGACTTCTTACCATGCAACATTGTGCCTACTACACTTTCACCGACATTTTTCTCCACATGCATTACATCAAAATTATGACGTATCAGGATTTCTTATAATAAATAATAAGATAACGGTTCAATATTTAATTTTTTATAGTGGGTTCAAAAGGAAAAAAACTGAACACTGTTATACTAACCTCCCAATATGGTAGATCGTAGAATATCGACCTTTTTTTCACCTTGATAACTCTTTCTTCAAAGAGTCAGTTTTGCTATCCTCCATGTTGTTATCTTCATCATCTTCACTGTTGCATCAGAATTCCTCTTCCTTTTCTTACGTTTCCCTTCTTACTCTGCGTTTTCTTTTTGCTGTTCTTTCCTTTTCCAAAATTATTTGGATAATTTTTTAGAATAGCAGAGATTTTCCTTCCTGTTAGGATTCTAGGCTTACTATCTTCTTTCACAGTGTTATCGAACAATTCTTCTTTCCGCCGATCAGGATGTGTAGGTGGTAGAAATCTCCTGTGACGCATACGTGCATCCTTGGAGCTGTGTTTTAACTATCGAGAATGAGTATTGACGCCGCATAATGGGCATGCTTTTTTACCCTTTACGCAACATCCAACAAGATTGCCATAGGCCGGAAGACTTAATTGTCTAGAGCAAAATTGCTCTCATATTAAAAAGTGATTTATTGAATGCATCATAAGCCTTAACACCATTTTCCCACAAGTGATGCAAGTCTTCTACCAACGGAGCCAAATATAGCCAAATATACATCAACGTCGTTCCCAGGTTGTCGTGGACCTGGAATTAGCAATGTTAACATAATATTCTCCTTCTTTATGCACAACATGGGGGGAAGATTATATGTCACAAGCATTACTGGCCAGCAACTATATTTGGAGCTCATCATGGAAAATGGATTGAAACCATCAGTAGCAAGACCAAGTCTGAGATTGCATGGATCAGTTGAAAATGATTCTCATTTTTCATTAACCAAATCCTATGTTACAGAATCTACTGGGTGGCACATTTTTTCATCATTACTTTTGTTATTAAAATGCCACCTTATGTCTTCTGCCATCCTTCGAGACCTAAACATTCTTCTAAATCTTGGAATTATTGGAATATATCTCAACACTTTAACTAGAATACCTTGCATAATCTCCTTTGTACGCTGATTTATCTTCCATCTAGAAGAACCACATTTTGGACAACTGTCCAAATCATTTTACTCTTTTCTAAACAGGCAGCAATCGTTCTCACAAGCATGAATCTTTTCAAAACCCAAGTCAAATATCTTGAGGAACTTCTTAACTTCATAGAACGTCTTGGGAAGCACGTTATCCTTGGGCAAAAGCAATTGAGTTTTTCTTAGAAGATTATCGAAACCCGTATCAGACAATCCAGTTTCACATTTAAGCTCATATAAGGTAAGAATGGCCGATAACTTTGTCTGATCTGTGCAATTAGGATATAATGAGGTCTCTGCGTCTTCCAAATTTTTTAAGAACTCATCAAGTCGCTGTGCAGCAACCTTGTCTTCATCATCAATAGAAAAATCAGGATTAAGCAAGTCTCCATCCTCAAAGTGAATAGCTCTAAACTTGTCATATGCCTCACTCCATTTCAGTTTCCCAATTTCTTCACCTCTATTTATTTTCTCGCCATGATTATACCACTGACTGCTCTTGTACGCTGAATCCATTCCTTTTATAACTAAATGCTCAAGAACAATATCATTATTATGATGACATAGATTTTGACAATCTAAACAAGGGCATAAATTTTTTTTAGGGTTTCCTAAATTTCTTTTGGCAGCATGCACAAAATTTCGGGCTCCTTGTTCGTACTCACTAGTAGTTCTATGATTAAAATAAAGACAAAAAAATTGACTTTTTTAGTAAGTGTATCTATTTTAATTCTCAAATATATTTAAATTACTATATGGACTACATGATTACCTGTGTAAACGCACCCAATCTTTATCCATGATCATATCATGTAATCAAGCAAGTTCTAAAATTCACAGTAACAACTACATATCAGTCACAAGCATAAAACAACAACTTATCAGTCCAACCCCTCTGTCACAGTAACATGACAATGTTCATTTTAAAATCTAAGGTAGCTAGTGTTATATGTATTTAATTTCTAACCTTGTGCAACTATATCATTGTCCTAGTGTTGTACCCAACCCACCATCTTGTACATATATAACTCGGAATGCAATACCAAATGATAACGCAATGTTGCACGAACTGATTCTAAATTTCTAACCTTAGAGTCAATAATGTTGTAAGCCCCTTGTCCTTCTCATCCTCTTGAGAACCTGAATTAATTTACAAAATCTGACATTATTCTTACTTTACACAATTTGGCAAAAAATAATAATAATAATTTCCCATCAAAATAATAATAATAATAATAATTTAAACTGGAATATTTTATGATACCAGGTTCTTACATGTTTTGCATCAGGCTGTGCTACCTCATTAGTAGCTTAACATACACATAGTTAACATCAAAAGTGATACAGTAGCTAAAGCTTTGTTAGATAAGAAATATCCAATTAGAAATCCCAAGACTAAATCCAAATATTTTGGTCCAAACAGAAGTGTCTAAGGCTTTTCTCCAGTAAGTATTCACTAAATGATTAAACCAAGAGTCATTAAGAGTTAAGTTTCAGTTCTGTTTAAGAAGGTTAGGGGTCTGATTGTGTTTATGAGTCTTAGTTGAGTCTTTGGTGTCCTATAAATAAGGCTGACATTGTAAGCCAAAATTAGTGAAGTATGAATAAAAGATGAGTGTTTTAAGAGAGTTGCTATCTCCCTTCCTAACCTCCTACAATCATCTACATATCTAACATTTACGGACTAAAATACCGAGGTTAGACTATTGTTCGAATGATCGATTCCATAACAATATGTGCATTAAAATAATCAAAGCAGAAAACATAAGATGAAGGGCTATTCAATCAGACTTGTTGCAAATTAAAAGGTATGATCAAAACCATAGAAGGAAGACCTTATAGCCCTGCTAGACCATTTGGGCACTTCCTCGATGGATGAATCTATCTCTCAGTTCCTGTAATGATAAAATCAGAAGCATCGTAAACATCAAAATCTTTGTCATCTAAGTAGTATTTACTTGATCTAATCCAAAAATATGCAAATGCCGCCCCAATGCAATGAACAGGACAAACACAGAAAATATATTGGCTGTGAATTTCCAATTATGAGTGCAAAAAACTCAATATCAGTATTGGGTTTAACAAGATTCCCTCGAGAAAGTCCATTGCACAAACCCATGCCAAATACAAGGCCAACAACAACAAGAGTAACAAAATCTAAATCAGTCAATCCATGAAACTTTACATAAACCAAAATCTAAATCAAATTACAGAAAGGCAACAATTTGAATTAAAATGAAGATAAGCCAACACAAAAATCAAATAAAGAAGAAGAAGAAGAAAAATCGAGCTGCTTATAGATTTGGGATGGACACAGACAGTCGAGAAGCCTAGAAACTCCTCATCTCAGACCCGCCCAAGAGATCGTTGGCGTTTATTTTTTAGATCGAGGATGAATGGATCGAGTAGAAGAGAGAAGGGGATGAACTTTGCTGGGAAGAGAAGAATGGATAGAGTAGAAGAGAAGAGGGGAGGAACTTTGCTGGGAAAGGAGAGAGGAAATTAGGTTAGAAAGGAAAGGGGTGAAACACTATCTATCACACGTGCCCTATCTTAATTAGTACTGTGAAATAAAAATATAAATCCCGCCAATCCCGCCACATCAATTGGGCTTCTCGCGTCTCTCAATTCTCTATCATAGCATTTCATGCCTTTTTTTTTAATGAAAACGGTGAAACGATAGCACATGGGCATATAACGCTATGCTGCAGCGCTATCAATGCTACTTTTTCTTGTAGTGACGTGTCGTTATCGTCTAAATTATTGATCCAAATTTTCGATAAAAATTTCGACCAATAAATATGTGACACGTGTATTCATCTTCAAACATCAAATTCTCTAAAATTTTCTATGAAAAAATCATTTATGGCTCCTTGTATACTCTCACAATCTACAAGTTACTTGATATTCTATCCGTAAACACATTTCTTCAAACACTTCTTCACATTTCCTCATCAGTAAGATGAATCCTTTAAATTCTGACACCTCTTCCTAGAGGAGGTGATAACAACGTCAGTAAGCTGCCACAATTGCTAATTTCTTTGTCACTGACGTGGTCATGGTAGCTGCAACATTTGATGATGAGCCACCTCGCCATCGCCGTCCAAACCAACCAAGGCAGAGGGAAGCAATTGGACAAAATCTGAAGGAAAATTACTTCATCAAACGCCCTGTATTGAGCAAGATTTTCGCCGGAGGTTCCAAATGAGCCCGAACTTGTTCAACCGGATCATGACAAAACTCTGCAACCACGACCTATTTTGGCATCAAAGAGCATATGCCACTGGATTGCAAGGACTTCTTCCCCAACAAAAGATGATTGGTGCTCTACGAATATTGGTGTACGGCATAGCTGCAGATCAATGTACTGAAATCACAAGGATGGGGGAATCAACAAAACTGAAATGCATGAAGAAGTAGTGCACACAAGTATACTTGCTTTATAAAGACTGTTACTTCTGTGCTCCAAATGCAGCAGACATCACTCTACTTCTGAGAAGGGCAAGGCAACAGAAATTTCCTGGTATGATCGGAAGTATCGATTGCATGAACTGGAAATGGAAGAATTGCCCAACAGCTTGGCAAGGGTCATACTCAGGGTAGAAGGCTCGTTCCACCATAATATTAGAGGTGGTAGCATCATATGACACATGGATATGGCACAATTTCTTCGGGGGGTCTGGAGCACAAAATGATATTAATGTGCTCTATCACTCGGATATCTTTGATGCTCTCCTTGGTGGAATAAGCCCACAATCAACTTATAAGCTCAACGATATGAAGTACCACAACATTTATTATTTGTCAAAATAATTTTTAATTCCCAGAATCTATAAGAGAAGCTGTTTGCAAAGAAACAATAGGCATATCACAAAGATATGGAGAGGTGCTTTGACATCTTGCAATCTTGTTGGAAAATTATTTGTCATGCAGCTATGTGTCATCACACACCGACATTGAAAATGATTATTTTGTCTTGCATCATAATGCATAACATGATTGTTGAGGAATAATTTGTGGAGGAAGACTTTGAGGAGAACAAAGAAGAAGATCAAAACCCAGTAAGTGCTTTCATAGTTTATGATGGGCTAGTGGATGGACGAGGTAATCGAATTCATTTTGAACCAGTTGGAAGATATCAACATCAACAACGGTTTAGCGACCGTTTCGTCAATCTCCAATCAATTTATCTTCATGGAGAGCTTCGAAAGGACTTAGTGAAGCACAACCAATTTATTGAAACTAGTGAAAAACTCTAAATAACTTGTTTTAATTTTGTGTGTTTGTCTTTTATGTGTTTGCCTTTAGTATGTTTGCCTTTTGTTTGTTTGCCTTTAGTGTGCTTGCCTTTTAATTTTGTGTGTTTGCCTTTAGTGAAACATTATTATGTTTTAATGTAATGTGTTTGAGTTTTATCTGAATAAATAAAGTGCATTTTTATTTCTTGAAAATTTAAATTACATAATGACAAGCCAATCATGGATTTATTATTAAGACAAACTAAACTAATCACTAAAATCGAAGTGGGCACATGCGATAACAATTTGTGAAGCTTGCATCACCATCTTCTTCTTCATTGTCATCTTGTTGCTTAAGGATTTCCATTTTCCTCTTCGTGAAGTACCTCTTTGACATTGGAGTCATAGCCTCCAAATTCATTGTCATAATTTTTGTTTCTTTCTCTAAGACCCTCAATTTGTAGGTTTTCTCTTCAAGCATTTGTTGCTTTTCATCACCTGCCTTTTGCCAATCGGTGAAAGCCTTTTGATTAGCCGCAATGCTTTTCAAAGCCTCATCTTGTACCTCATTTGTAGGAGTCATGACTTTTCTTTTCCTTCTTTTTGTTTCCTTGTCCGCCTTCACTCCATAAGGCCTAGGCGGGCTCGAGGTGCCTTCAAGGTTGTTTTGTGATGTTGGAATCACTTCCTCCTCATCCAAGTTGACGGTATGAGGCACTTCACTAAAGGGATGAGTAGCTTAGAAGTTGGCATGGTAAAAAGGTGACGTACTAGTTTTGACAGGTGTAAAAAGGATGATTCATGACCACTTCCCAACACTCAAAGTTTGTAAACTTCTTCTTTTTGCCACAGAAGTGTTTGAGCTTTTCTTAACTACAAAAAAAAAATAACGAAGAACATATATCACAATAATATCAAATAAAATAGACTTGACATTTTTTTTCTTCATAAAATCAAATAAAATGGAGAGGGTCAACATAATTAAATCCTTACCTCATCTTGCAAATTTTTGCCGGATTCCGGATTCCAGATTCCTTTTTGCATATGCAAGCGAAGTTTTCCAAACTGTCGAGTTTGGCTTCAACTTAGCAAAATGAGAAGTAAGTGCATTTTTGGTCCGAGCCTCACCCTTGATTCACCATGAGCTATCTCCCAATTTTGTTGGTAATTGGCATAAAAAAAAAATTTCGCAATTTGTCGATCTTTTATTTGTTGCCGAAAATAGGGCACACACTTTGACGATAATAAGATATGCACAATTATACATCTTCGGAAAGAAGCCAATTGTAGACATATTTTGTAAAAACTAAACGGAGTGAGAGAAGAGAGAGAGAGAAGAGAGAGAGGAGGATGATAAATTTTTTGTGCACAAATTGTTGAGAGGTATAAATGAAATAAATGTAGTATTTATAGAAAAATTGTAGGGGGTTATTAGAACTTTTTTGGAATTTTTTTGCAATTTTTTAGGGGTTTTTGTTGAAATATTTGGAATTTTCGGTGAAAGAGTCATTTTTTACAAAGTTGTCATTTTATTCAAATATGGGCCGTCGGATTGAAATTTCAAATCAAAATGGATGGCTTAGATAGAGAAGACCGTTGGCAGCAAAGTGGCAAACAGTCTCGCTACATGGCGGGCTGTCATTTGTCTGTTACATGCCGGTTAAAAAAATCATTTTTATACAAGGGCCAAGTTGAAAAAAAAGAGCAACGCGCCTTGGCATCACCCATGTGCGTGAGTTCCACTAGGGGGCGGCTTCCTTTCTCGCGATCAGGAAGCCGGAGAGGAATTCCTCCCCGTCAACGTCCAGTCACCCACTCCAACTAGCACCGCTGCAATCGTTTTTTGCCAAAAAATTCCTATATCCGGCGGGACCCATCGATCAGACATCCTATTTCCCCCAAAAATGCCCGCCGTTATAGATGCTCTAAGGAGGAAAGCAGAAGGATTTGCTGATATTAAGTGGGAGTGGATCTCACGTAGTTCTAATGGTGTGGCACATGGAGCTGCTGCTTTGGGATACAGGGCTGTGGATCTCATTAGATGGGTTAACCAACCACCACGGTCTTTGGTGCATGTACGTTTTGAAGTGCGATGGCTTATTGTAATTTGCTTTTGCGTGCCTCCTCTTTGCCCTCACTGTGCTGGTGCAGGTTGAGTGAGGCAACGCCTGGCATTTGTTTTGGCTTCTCTCCAGACTTTTGCCTTGTCTAATATATCATCTAGACTTTCAAAAAAAACCCTAGTCAACATAGCGAGCCTAAATGAGAAAAAGACTAATGTCAATTCGACCAAAAAGAATACACACTTTGTAGTGATAAAGAGTGCTCTCTATACACATCTTCTTTGTTGAGGAAATGTTTTAAAGCGTAAACCATCCAGCTGAAATCCCCTGATGTTTATGTACAATTCCCCAGTCAAACTACCTAGGTCACCAGAATATATACACATCCAACCAATCACTAAAGCAGAAGCTTCCTCTTGTTTCATCAGTGAGCTCCTTCCTCATCAATCAATCAAAGTCATCTTCATCATCAGCACCCCCACATTTCTCTTCTCTACACCAGCAAGACCAACCCCCTAGTCTACTAATTACAACTTCACAGTTAAACGGATCATCAATGGGTGAAACCGAAAGCTATGAAAGGTGGAATGATCCCTGCCCTTCTTCAATGGCATATAAGAGCTTCTCTTTCATCTTCTCCTGGAAAAAAAAAGGAAATGAAACTGTGTAAATATATCTTCTCTTATTTGTACTAAAGTTTTTTTTTTTTTAAAGAAGATAAACTGTAAAGAACATTAGGGTTACTTTTGATGAGTATGGTGGCAGCTTGAGATAGTTCGCACAAGTCATCACACTAGGCAGGTCCAAGTCTGCTGAGTTGCTAGAGTGCTGCAAACAAGTTAAAGAAGAGGAAGATGTCAAATGATGAATTTAGAAAAAAAAAATATGAATCAGAAATCAAGGCAGTTGCTTGACTAGTAATGACCTTTCGAACAATAGTTAACTTTGGATTGAGGGATGCGAAACCTCCCGGAGGTAAGCGAGGTGCCCCAGTCACAAATTGCAGAAATGCTCTTCGCTGTTCTTGGGTGAACTCGTGTACAATTTCGAGCATCTGGAATTCAAAAGAATTAAATATATTTGAAAATTTTAAATGAACATTAAATTAACAAAAGACAAAGGAGTACTAACATTAACAATGGGAGGACTGCTAGCAGTGTAACCATGGTCAAACTTGACATGATCAAGGAGCTCATTGAACTGCAAAGAAGAAATTTAAAGAATTAGGAATATAGTCTACAGTCCTTGAAACAGTTGAAAATTAAATGGTTATAGACATACAGCCCAAGAATCACGTTCTCCACATAGTAGACGCTCTAATTCTTCTTCAGCAAAGATTTGAAGATGCTCAATAGGGAAGACCTGAAGAACCAAATAATAGTGAATCCACTTTATATTACAGATTATACGAAAAAGCATCAAGGTAATTCAGGGTTTATCCGCATTGCATCAAAATTCAGAACAAAAGTACACACCTGGTTGAAACCAGACTTAAAAGCTTCCACTTGTCTAGAAATTCCAGCACTTAAGGTTGCATCCGCCATTAGTGCAACATATTCCTCCAAATTTGTGGAATTTACCTACATCATAAAGCGAAATGAATTTGCTGTTTACTAGGTGAAATAACTCAGAAGACAGATGAAATCACGGTCAGGGTTAACATACCATTTTATGTTCAAGCCCCTGAGGAAGGACAAAATCAGGATACCCAGGAACTGTAAAGTCAAGGTAAAGATCCTCAATTCTACTTTTCTGGAAGCATGCATCAAACTCAATTGTTGTACTTTCTCCATGTACAGATTCCAAAAACTTTTTCCTCTCCGTAATAGCCTTAAATTCTAGCAGTGTCCTTCCAAGCACAGGATCAAATGACTGGATGTCATACAGTCCAAGTTCCTATGAAACAAAGAGACATATTAACATCTACAATCGTTAGCTAGAATATTCAAGAATAAAAATCAAATTTCTGAGTAAAGTAACCAGAATTGAGAGAGCACCTGTCCAAGAATAAGTTTATAAAAGGCTTTTGAGAGATGGAGATCCAAGACCCTCCCGTCCTGAAGAACTTTTCCTACAATTTTGCCCAAAAGGACAAATTTGTTGATTACTTCATTGAACTGTATCCCATCAGTTACATCCATAGATGATGACCAAGGACGAGGGAAAAGACCACAAGGACATATCAAAAATCCAGTATTCTCGGCATGGCTTGTATCAGAGGGAGAAGATCCCCCATCATCTCTCCACATGCCCAAGCCAGATTTCTGGAACTCATGACTAACCAGGGTGTAGAACTCCAATGTTGGACCAAGACCAGTACCAACTTCTTCATCATATTCCACCTCGAGAAGCATCTTCTGACAAGCATACAGATCCATCATTTGAGCAGCAGACTCCAGAATACGGTTGCGGAAAACTAAAAACTTTTGTCGTGGCAAGCTGCCAGAGCTTAGTCGCCTGTCACTTGTCACCCCTGAATCATTATGAGAAGGTAGAAGAGGTTGACCTAGAACTGGACCAAAGGCTGCCAAGCGGAAGTACTTGCATTTGACCTCAAAACTAAACAGGAAAGGGCACGATGCCATCAGCTGATTACACCACAAAGGCATACCACCAACAGACACAGCCAAACCATCCCTCATTTGTTGTTCTAATTTTTCAGTCAATTTACTGCTTAAAAACTCATTCTGTGGCACTGGATGAACTGCTATCTGAAAATTCATCAAGTAACTGATCTTCCCCTCAGCAAAAGCACAAATTCTTTGACGAGCCATCAAATGTACAATAAACTTGTTCATACTTTCCAAGCTCTTAAGCAGATATAATATGTCATAGATTGGACTTGGCTTCTCCAAGTCAGATACAAGCTCACAAGGAAACAAACTAGAGAAAAATGATGTATGCAACCTACACGCCCCAGCTTCTGATACAACGGAAGGTTCTGTTGAGCCGAGACATTCTTTGTTAGTACCTTCTTGACCTACAGCTCTTCTATATCTTAATGTGTACACTTTGCTCCACAATTTCGAACCAATGACCATTTCATCTTCATTCAGTTGTCGCTGCAGAATTGCCTGATACAATGTCAATGACCGTTCCAGCTGTTTCCCTTCTAGGAAAAATATCAATTTTGGTGAAACATCTTCATCGGAAAAAGATAACGGACACTGTTCTTCCATTTCAGTATCTTCCAGTTGTGGAGCTTCTAGTTCCTTCTCCACAGTTTCCTGGAACATTACAAATAAACAAGAATAAGGACTGGTACCATCTAAGCCAATAGGAAGCAGCGGCAGCAGCATAAGCATAGGAACTGAGAATGATGTGAATTTTTTTTCAAAAGATGATGCAAAACAGTAAAACAGGTCAGATAGTCAGTATGGAAAATTTGTAAGGTGGAGTCTGATTCGTTTCAAAAGGCAAAAACAGAAAGTAAATGCATGTGTTCCAATTTTTGAAAGATGGAAATGTATTTTTACAGCATGAGTTTCATCCAGGGATGTTCCAGGATCTGTCTGTCCAATCATCGGTGGTTGTTCAGCTACAGGTTCCGGCAATGGTTCCAATTCAGGCTGTGTTACATCTTCCTACAGAGAAGAAATGACCGAGATTACAGGAATGCACCGAGGACAAAGAATAAAATACTTTCATAGTTTTATTAGTCAAATCAATTGAAAGATTGAAAAGAAAAACCTTCAACTCAGGCAAGTTTGTGGACATGCTCTCAAGCTCGCAAGTATTTGGAGTCCCTCCTTGACTAGAGCTTGCATTAGCTGGTGCATGTTCTGATTGATCCTCATCTCCTACAGCTGATTTAATGTCGACGGATCTTTTTCCATTGACTTTAGGCCAAAGATATCCTTCAATGGCGTCCAACGAAGCAAATGGATCAACTGTCAAAACATCTTCTGAGCAATCACCAAGAGAAGTCTCTTCCTTGTCTCTAATAAACTGAGCTCTCATACATAGATATGTAGTGCGCTGTTCATATGGAACTGTAGCAAATGAGTTCCGTTGCCTGCGTATATGACTCAAGATGACTGGGAAATTTTCCAAAGTTGATAGCGAACTTTGTAATCTCCGTATCAGTGTTAGTATGGGAAGCTCCCCAGAGAACGGATCAGGTGAACATAATAATAGCCTTGCAAACATCTCGAATCTTTCTTCTACAGTATAAATATCATTTTTAGCAGCAACTAGTTCACCCTTTGGTTTCAAATACAGATCATTGGACAGGTAGGTCATCAAAGACTTCAAGATTCCACTTTCAATAAACTCAAAAGTAGAAATGGGTTCCCTTCCACAAAGCTTTTCCATTACTTGATGCATAATACCATAGAACCTTTCTTCACGTTGATCAGGAACACAGGTATTCATGGACATATTAGTTAGATCACTAAACGAAGTAGCAAACGTTCGAAGCTTCTGAAGAACATCAGTTAATGCTTTCTCAGGGTCACATAATCCTGGTGCAAAGTACTTAGTTCTGACATGATTTGCTAGATTATAAACAGAATCCACTTCTAGCATGCAACATCCTTTTTCTGACACTAATGATGAACTACTAGGAAAAGCATAGCATAAGCATCTCAGGACCTCTTTTGGTGTAGATTTCAGACTGGAGTCAGAGAGCAGCCTTGTGCCACTGGAGACTGGAAACACCAGCTTTGAACATTTGTTCAGGGTTACCGGGGAGCACTTTTCTGGTGTTAGCAGAGAATCAATGGCAAAAAAGACACCTTCTTTGATAAAAGAGTCCAAGAAAAAACCAGAGAACTTTTGCAGGAGTAACTCAACAGTCCGTAGGGTTAATATCACTACATGAGGATCCTTTCGTGTAAAGACTCCAGCTAAAAAACTATCACATGAAATAGTTCATTATCATCAGAGATGGTTCATTTAAAATTGATAGCTGGTTAAAATGAAAAATACAAGAAAACCAGGCATACCTTGAAATGTTGGTATTCTTAAGCAATTCAACAAGCATGTCAGACGAGCTCAAATAAAATAACTTGTTGAGGACTGACAAGCATCCGTAGCAAACATATAAATTGGCACCAGAATGTACAACCTATGGAGAGGTGAAGAAAACATTAATACACTATTGATAGCTTCAAGGGAGGAACAGAGAGGAAAAGCTACATATCAGAAACCAAACCTGTATCAACGACGGAAGTATATCCCCAGCAAACTTTTGAAGAAGATCAGGCTGATTCACCAGCAGAGATTCCTTATCCGATAACTGTAGAGCATCTTGTTCTCTTGCTGAAGTAGGGAGAAGCACATTTAACAACTTCAGCACTTCATATACCTACAGCCCAAAATCAGAAACATGCTTAATGTTCAAAGCAGCACATGAATATATGACTGCAAGGAATCATCTTGTATTTTATTTTTATTTTTTTTGACATAAGATGTATGCTCGAAAAACATTATTAGTGATATTTGACATCCTAAAGATTCAAAAGAAAAAACACAATATCAATGGCCAAGATGTAAACCTGATAGCAATGCCCATCCACCACATGAGTAGAGGATATTCCATGAGAGAGGTCATATGTCGATAATATATCCTTCAATATACTGCTTATATTAAGCTCATATAAAGTCCTGAAGGCTACAACTGAACCAGAAGAAAGTTTGACTAGTACCCCTATCAAACCCTGCCAACCAAAAGAATAGTCAGACATGCTCCAAGATAGCAAAATATGAAGTAAAAAAATGGGAGAGACATAACATTGAGTTGCCTACATTAAAAGTTGGTTGGGACAGAGTAGTTCGGTTAGTTAAGCTCATAAAATGAGTGGCTTGACGAATCACCCCATGCTTACAAAGTTCATCCAGCATCTCAGAAGACTGACTCACTCGCTCCGTAATTCTAATCAAGCAGATGGCAACATTTTCAACTAGCTGAAAAATCAAAACACAAATATTAGTTCTAAAATCAATGACAAAACCTGAATTTCATATGAAACCCCCAAAACTTCATAAGTAATACCTGTGGATCCTCATATTGGAGAAGGTTGCACAACGTGGGAACAGCCTCCATGATAGGTGAAAGCCCTTCCGAAGGAAGTTTCTTACAGATGTTTGCCACAGTAGATATGGCAACTCTCTGAAGTGGACAAAGATTGAAATTAAGAATCATACAAGAAAAATAACATATCAAAATTAAGCTTCAAAGGTAATACAAGAGACAATTAGCAAACCTGTATACTTGTAGAGAAGAAGTCTATATAGCTTAGAACAGCCATTATTGCTCCAGCCTGTAAGCATGCAAGTGGCTGCTCTCGTGACAATTTCTCCAATGCTTGTAGACACTGTAGAAGAGCAATATAAGAATCCAATATACCCTCAAAAATCGCATAATGGAAATTCCAAACCAAATGAGATGACCAAATGCAGCATAATTACCTGCTCAGCTACATCTAGATACTCAATAGCCAATAGTCTTTCGCAAAGAGCAGGAACTGCATTGTGTCGGACCAAGTACGGAGACGAATTCGGATATACATCACATAAGTAAGTCATAGCCCTTATAGCCAACAGCATGATGTCCGCACTAGTCTCATCCCTTGCCAGTTTCACAAGAATTGGTGACAATGAGTCTGATGTATCACCGGATAGCGAATCTTCAGTACAAAACGATAACACTTCACACAACTCAGTTAGCATAACTAGCTGATTAGAAAGATCAGTCTCGCCACTGAGAGATGACAAGATGGTCTGAAACTTTCCATGATCACCGTCTGCTCTCCGTCTCTGATAGTCTCGAAGATCATTGTGCCTCGGATCCTCCTCAGAATCTTCACATGAATCATCTCTCTCACGTTCAGGGTCTCCTCCTTCGGATTCGGTTTCCATATGATCATCATGCTGATCATTGTTCTGATCCATTTGATCATCATCCTGCTGATCATTGTTCTGATTCATATGATCATCATCCTGTTGATCATTGTTCTGATTCATATGATCGTCATCATGCTGATCATTGTTCTGATCATTGTTTTCGGGTGTGGAGCTCCCCGAGTTCATCTGTGTTTGCGACGAGCTCGATGTGCTTGGCTTAAACTCCAATGAACTACACGCACGCTTATCGGCCGGCAATTCATCATCAATCTCGGGACGCTTCTGGCCACGACTTTCCATTTATAATCCAAACTCACACAGAAATCAAATTCTATATAACCACTCCTACATTGTCAAAGCTTCAATTATCAGTCTTTACTCTACTTCTCAAAACCCAGAATCACAACAAAAATAACAATTGCGAAACCAAAAAAAAACTAAGAGAAAAAAAAAACTAAGCTTTATCATCACACAGACGATGATCAAATAAGAACAAAGAATCAAACTTTCTGGGCCTATATCAGAATCATCAAAAATCCTCAGAAACCCAAAAACGCAGAGCCAAAGGGTAACAGAAACACATATTATGAAGCCACATAAACACAGAAAAGTCTACGTCTGTATTCTATTTCAATTCAGAGCCCAAAAAAAAACAGAAAAAGAAAATATGAATGAATGAAAATCCAAAGAATAAATTATGGGTTGGTGTTGAAATTGTTACCTAGAGTGCTGTGGTTGGTGTTGTTCCTGTTGTTAATCGGCCTTCGATGGTAGTCGAAGACCTCTGAATTATAAAGGAAAGTCTGGTGGTTTCTTCTTCTTCTTCCTCTTCCTCTTCCTCTTCCTCTCTGTTGTGTTTGTAATTTTTGTTGTGGAAAAAAGAAAAGAAATATTAAATGGGATGGTGATGGTGATGATGATGAGCGTACGGAAGCTTGGAGATATATATGGAAGCAGTGTTATTCTGTGTATCTTCTTTATTAAGGTTTTCTGTGGGGAATGGACTCGATGGAGGAGAAGAGGTATTGTATGTGTATATCGTAGAGCCCAAGCTCAACACTGATTTATTATTTTGATTCCTTTTTTGCAAAATCTTTTATCTAATTTTCTCCTTTTAGGAGTTTCGGCTATACTGACTTCTTGGAATAGAATCTTTTGTTGCTTTGTTTTCTGTGGCTTTAGTAATGTATTTTCTTAACCAGAAAGGTTCTTTTTAAGGTAGGAATTTGATACCATATATCTTATAAGTAAATTTCTCAACACGTACATTTTATAAGTAATTTTACAGGATCCATATTAGTTATTTCTAAAATTGTTAACAATTTTGTTGCAAAATTAGAAAGCATCCTGGGGATGCTCTGATCAAGTAACAAAGCCAATATGGTAAATATTGTATACACATTAGTTATAATCAAATATTGATTAAGACAAATTCTTGTTTACTATCCTATGATTGGGTCAAGAAACAAAGCAAATAGTAAATATAGTATACACGATAATTGTGATCAAGTATAGATTAATACTGGTCAGTCTTTTCTTTTAGTGGCATGCTAGTACTATATTGTTAACAAAAAGGAATCATCAGAGAACTTGCACTTTTTTTTATTGATATTCGTTCATACAAGTGATACATTAATTGATACAAGAGATTATGCTGAATAGACTTTAACGAAGAGATCGGCAGATAAAAGAGAAACTCTATTGAGAAGATAATTAAGCATCTATTTTCCTTTCCGTTGTTTGATTAGAATTCTATATGGAACTGTTAAACATTACCAATGATGTCATCATTTAGGCGTTAGTCTAGGACCTTCTTGGAGTGTGGCATGTACCAATGCTGACTAGCTAACTTTCATGTTGTAAAGGCAAATGTGCACATTATTGTAAGTACTGTGTTTTGACAATTCATTTCCAAGTCGTGATGTGTGAAGACAAACAACTGGTGATGATAAAGTGTGAACAATTGTGGTCACTTAAGGTAATTTCTTAAACTCATAATTACTGAGTACAGGGTTGAGTAGTTGCTTAGGAATGTACCTTATGTTATAAATGATTCTTATTTCGCTGCCGTAAGATATGGTTTTAGAGGTTGATCTCTTTATAACTAAGATTGTATCTCATCTGCATAATCCTGTCTTCAGAGTGATTGAAGATTAGGAGAATTATGCTTTGATGAGGAAATTATGGCTGATTGATCTAGAGTATAAATATGACTCTAAAATTGAGAATTGGGTGGGGATATATAGTGAATACAGAGAGTACTGCTAGTCCTCGAGCAATACACTAAACTAAGACTCTGAAAAACTTCAAAAACAAACTCTAATGCCCTCAATGATTTGTCTCAGCATTCTTCCATAAAATTGTAACACCAAGATCACATGTACCTACAAGTTACCAAAGATAACTCCCAACATATAATACGCATATAACATGTATGACACAGACATAATCAAGGTGAATAAAGAGCTAGAACATGCACAAAACCAATCAAGATTCAACCTCACATCGATATGTCATCATAAGTGTTTCTCTCAGAATATATCTAAGGTATCACTCAATTCATTTACTTGTCAAATGGATCAAACCATATACTCACTCTTGTGACTAATCTCCACGGATCAAAGGCTGTCATCTTGAGGATCAAAAGAACTTCAAAGGTTGTAATGAAGCTTGGCTCATAGGTTAAAGAATAAATGGGTATGGAATTCAAACACAACTCTAGAACCTAGTAGAGCACCTCTTCAAACTTTACAACCATGAACTTCTTCACTATCGTGGCCGGATTTCAGCTTGTTGGGTTTTCACTTCATTGTTTTCATCAACAATTAACTCAGATATCAAGCTAGACATCACAAATTTTTCTTTCTTTCTTGCCGATTTCTTTTCTTTTCATTCTTTTTTTTTACATCATTCGGCCTTTTTTTTTCTCAATACAAATCAGCTAGCTTGATACCCCACACTTATTTCTTTGTATCATCTTTCAACATTGTCACCATCTTCACATACATGTCTCATGTGTAGCTCTACCAAGTCCTAGAACAAAAGTAAAAAATAATTATTCTAAGGTTCAAGGTTAGGATTATGGGGGTGATGACATAAAGTTTCACATGAAGGCTCAAAGTGGTTAACCAAGGGGTGCACATCTTATGTACACAAAATCAGGACACAGGCTTATATGGCTATGGTGGTGTCCCCTAATTGCCTTTATCACTTCCTCAATCAAAACATATATTGACTAAAAACTTTGAATAGCACAAGAGTAAGTTCTAGTAATCTCTAGAGTCTATTAACTTAATCTATGGCAAGCAATTGACACTCAATCAAAGAAAGCATGTATATCACATTTAGGCTCAAAATCTCACAAGGTTAAATGAATCTCAATAAGGTTTATGCATGCTCAAAAATCTATACCATGTTAACTCGTTTGTACATCCACTACATATTCGCATATGCATCGTAGATCAAAATTAACAAATGAAACTCAAGTCACATAATCATCTCTTAGTCACAAAATTAGAAGAAATAAGCACATCATTGACTTGTTAAGGGCTCCTAAGACTCTTTTTTTTTTATTTTCTTGACACTATTTATTTTTGTATTTTATTTTTCATAGAATACACTTAAATACAAGAAAAGCAAAGAAAAACTTAAAAGTGACACTGATTTTTTGATCGATCGAATCTGATCCTCGATGGATCGAGGCAAGCTCTCTGGTCTCATTCTAAAACAACCCTTTAATGGGTCGAAGCATATTCCTTTGATGGATCGAAGGTACATGAAAGGACCCAACCCCGATTTAGTTTCCTAAACCGGAATCAAACCCTTCCTAAAAACATGAACTTTCAAAAACAAAAAATTTCGACAGAGTTTCCTCAATAACGCGCGATTACCATTAACTTGCAGTAGAAAATGCACTACATCCTATGTCATAAAAGCCAAACCGTGGGCACCAATCCCATCCGAATTTCTCAAAAACATAGCATAATGTAAAGCAATAAACAAAACTATAACTTTACAGAAATCAGAGAAAATCATTTGAAAATATAAACATAAACAGTACTCAGAGTGACCTCTAGTATATACATATATACACAACAGTAGGCCAAACTAGAAACCTACTGAGAAAGAAAAAGTGGCTCGAATACTATGCATCCAACCTCGACGTGCGACACCTGAATTCAAACTACAAACTGGGCAAAGAAAACGAAGAGCCCAAGGAAAGACATGTAAATCGTTAGAGTGAGTGGACGGAAATAAATGTCTTTCGTCGAATAATATATGTTATAAAAACATATGCGAGTCAAAATGCATGAAAATCATATGGTACACGAGGGAGACTCTAACTCCTCACGCATACAGAGCATGCATCGAAAATCTCGCGGGGTCACTCATGGACACATCCGCGCTAGTAAAGTCTGAATCACAGGATCCCAGACCCTCACGTAATTCCAGCCAGAAAGGTCTCAGATCAGGGTATCTGCCCCCCCCCCCCGGTAAAGACCTCGGGTCAGGGTCACAGTCCCTCCCGGTAAACATCATCGAGGGTCAGCCGGGATGCTAAGTGTATCGATACAACTATATATACTGAGACTGTACTCTGTGTAAACCAAATTATAAATAGTTTTCCATGCAAATGTATAAAGCATAATGTAAATGCATATTCGTATTGCATAATTATAAAAGCATATTCATAAAACACATGCTCGTATAAATCATAATCATAAGTGTATGCTCAAACTCGTAAAACGTACATAAAAGACTCGCAACCAATCAGTGAAAAGAATTGTGTCTACTCACAGACTTGCACATCGCAAAACGCGTTAATCTTGTGATCCGGCGGAAAATCTCTCGCCAAACGAACGATCACGATCCCCTGAATAATCATAAATATCACTGTTCAAAATCAAAATTCAAAATCCTGAACCACATCTTAAGAACCAACCATTACCAGAACATATAACTCGAATATCAACGAAATCATCAAAAATCCAATAAACACACTATAAAACCTCACCACAAATTTCGATGATCAATTCAAAATATAAACCTCACCACTGCGATCGGTGCGCGATTCCGAGCAAAATGACATAAAACTTGTCGAAAATCACCTTGGCCGGAAAACCGTCGCACACAGCGGCGCGCCGGGCCGCCGCCGTCGGAAAATTTCATCGGCCCAGAAAATTACAACCTACATATGGATTTTAAGATCTCAACATTTCCAACAACTTTATAGTTCAATGCTAAGCCCAATTTTGACCGGAAAACACCCAAAACTCACCTTGAAGTCAAACACGCTCGCCGGAATTCATTAACTCCAATCGGCCACCACCGGCCACGGCAAGATGCAAGACCGCTTGGGTTCAACTCACCTCCCCATGGGCTTCAAAACCCCCATAGGTTCGACCTCCAACTCGGCCGCCACCGCCGCCTCCGACGTCGCCGAATCTCGCTGGAAAACCACAAACTTCAAAACGTCATAACTTCTTCATCTGGCAATCAAATTGAGTGATCCACCTATCAAAAGAAAAAGGAGCTCAAGCCCAAAAACTTTTATGCAGACACCAAGGCCAAAAGATGCCGGAATAAGGCACATCAAAGGCAAACAAACTTCAGCCTGAAATGGGTCAGTTTTGACCCGTGGGTCAACATGGTCAAACCCAGATTTCCCAAAATGGAAAGTTTCCAAAATCGTCACGTATTCCTCCCGTATATATACCGTACACGTATCGTTCAAATCGTATAGAAACCAAACGGATAAACACGACTAAATCCAACGGCCGAAAATATTCATAACTTATTCCTCGTAACTCGAAATCATCCCCCGGAAATTCCCACGAACTCGAAATTAAATTCTCTACGACTTTCGTGAAGGAAATCAAATCAAATTTTTGCTCGATAATTTAGTCGTTAACAAGCCCGCCATATCGACCAATTACTACAAAACCATGACCAATCGCGAAACTCGCAAATTAAGCCGATAAACATACCATTTCCAGTTCGGGTTGTCACAAATCTACCCCCCTTAAAAAATTTCAACCTCGAAATTTTCAAACCTGCAAACTGAAAAGTAGGGATACAGCCTCTGCATACTGCTCAAACTCCCAAGTGACTATTTCAACTGAATGACTCTGCCAACAGACTTACATATAAGAAATATTTCTATGCTGTAATCCATGCACCCTCAAATCCAGAATCTAAACTGGCTCCTCCCCAAATGTCAAGTCTTCATGTATAAGGAACTGATAGGGTGCTAAACATGCAATAAATCTGAAATGTAGTTCCACCACATGGAATACAACATACACACTTGCCAACGCTACAGGCAATGCCAAACTATACGTCACAATACTAACTCGCCCCATGATCACATACGGACCAAGATAACGTGGCAAAGTATATCACAACTCCCAAAACAAATCACACATTTCCAAGGAAACCTTAGTCACCAACCTTGAACTTAATGACTCAACATACTCACATCTGCATAACTTCTCTGTCGAACTCGAGAAATTATCAACTTGTCCTTGCTAATCCGAAGGTCTACAGTAGCGCATTCCACTAAATCAGGACCAAAATCCATCTCATTCCTACCTCGCTCAAACACAATGGAGTGCAACACTGTTTCTCATACACAACTTCATACAATGTCATAACAATACTGGTCTGTAAACTGGTACTGCGAGCATCTCGAACAAATGAAACTGCTGGTCACAAATCCCTCGAAATTGCAATACACAGGACTACAACATGTCCTCCAAAGTCTGAATAGTCCTCTCAGATTGCCCACAAATTTGAGGATGAAAAACTGCACTAAACTGTAATTTGATCCCCAATGCTCACTGCAATGCCTGCCAAAACTCTGTTGTAACTGATTATCTCAATCAGAGACCCGGGACACAAGCACACCATGAAAATGAACAACCTCTTCCAAATACAACTATGCCAGTCTACCCACTGAAATATTTTCTGGAAGTACAAGGAAAAGAACTGATTTCGTCAAACGGTCCACAAATGACCCAATTACTAGTATTACCAGCCGAAGTACGCGGTAACTAATACACGAAATCCATAGTGATATGCTCCCACTTCTAATCGGAAATCTCCAATGGCTGTAACTTCCCAGCAAGTTTCCGTCTTTCTACCCTCACCTGCCAAAAAATGAGGCATCTGCTCATATAAGCTACTATTTCCCTCTTCAATTCATCATCTCTGGGCCCACCTAGCCTCACTCTGCACGATAAAGTGTTAACATTCCTCAACTGATACTCTGCTGGAACACCATTCTGAATCGTATTCTTCTTGTTCAACCAGTAGAAATCCTCATCCTGAGCCTCACAGACCTGATCTAGTAACAAAGGTCGATCTTGGAATTAACCAACAATGCTCCATCATCTCACTCTATCTCAGTTCTCGTAGCTCGCAACTTAGCTAACAATGAGATTCTTGCAACATGTACATGAAACATAGAAACTCCAAATTTCTGACTAAGTGCATCAGCAACAGCGTTGGTCTCCCCTAAATGATATTCAAAGTGCAACCACATTAGCCCTTCCCGGATGAATTCAAATGTGCAGCCATAGTCGTTAATCAACCTCATCCATCTACGCCGCCTCGTGCTCAAATCTAGCTGAATACACAAGTAGATGAAACTCAAGTGATCAGTGTACATCCTACACTGCGTTGCACGCCATAGTAGTAGTGTCTCTAACTCTTCGATGCTAACACAAAGACAGCTACTCCCAAATCATACATAGGATACGTAACTTCGTAAAGCTTCCACTGCCTGGAACCATATACCATCATATTGCCATGCTGCATCTCAACACGACCAAAATCTAGTTCCGAAACATCACTATACATAACATAATCCTCATTGACATCACATAATGTGAACACTGGCGCAGTAATCAACCTCTCCTCTAACCACAACACGTAACTCTCTTTACAGGTACCTGACCATTTCAAACTCGACCCTCTGATCGAAACTGATGCTACTCATATCTGAAATCAATCTCCGAAAACTAAAACTCCATTAAGCTGATCAAACTAGCCATCAATCCGAAGTAGAAGATATTTGTTCTTCACTAAAACCTGATTCAGCTTCCGGTAGTCGATGCACAACCTCATTGAACCATCCTACATCCTCATAAAACATACTAGAACACCCCATGGTAAAACACTGAATCAAATGAAGTCATCCTCAAACAATTTTTGAAATTGAATTTGGAACTCCTTCAACTCTGATAAATTCTCTAAAAAACATCTGGATACTCACAGATAACCTCAACATCACGAACATCAGGTACAACAACCTCAACATCACGAACATGTGCCAAGTACAGCATACATCCTTGCTTCATCATCAGCTCAGCCCCATTGCTGAAACCACGCATAGTAGAGAAGCATTTCTTTCACCTCTAAACAAGATCTCTGGCACGACTGGACGTCGAAGGACTACAACATTCTTGCGACGAACAACCACTCCGCAGCTAGTCCACAACCTTCTGCAAACCTCATAGTCTCGATACCCCGCCTAATTCTCACAATCTCATCAACTGGATACAGCACTCTCCACAACCTGGAAGTGAAGATACAAGCATAATAGCCATGGATGTCAAGCAACGGTAACCTTAGGGAAACTCTTCCCTCACATAGGGTCGTGGCATGAACTCTGACATGTCCAACTAACCATCCACGTTGATTGCGACTTTGCTGATTGACTTGTCTAGAATTCTGCGTTGGTCAAACTCCAGAAATGGTACCTTGACCTCCTCCTGAACTCTAAGCTGCAGGACCACGAAAAACAGCTAACTGAGGACATTCCTTCGTAATGTGACCCTCTTGGCCACCATAATAGCAACTGAGAATGCCCCTCTGACACAAACCACAGTGACGCCTGCTGTAAAGGTTGCACAATGGAAACTCCTGCTGTGTGGAAGGATCACCAACGACCACCCTGACTCATACCACAGAAACTAGTCCACTACTCTGTGATCTCCTTCTCCACCAAACGGATCTTCTGCCTTGTCCAAATGACCCTCAACATAATAGAAAAGGCCACAACCTGATGAAGATACTGATCTCGAGGTGCCTGAACTCAATCTCATCAAAGTATTACGACCAAGTTCACCTTCTTCAAACCAACATGTCTAAAATCGCATATGCCTTTCCTTCTCAATGTCCTCGCCTCTGAGTGCAGCACAACAAAATCCTCACGGTTGTCTCGATGCATAACAATCAAAATCCCTTTGATGCTCAGGTTCAAACTCATCTCGAACCTCCTCCATTGCTTCCTCTGACCACATAACACGTGCAAACTGGGACGAACATGTGAACAATACATCCCTACCTCAAGTTGGTACACACTCCATATTTCCGTTGTTGGGTAGCCTGATTGAACCATTACCATATAAACAATACCTTGAATGTAGGTCATGGAGTCGCAACAGGAACTCACGCAATACCAACTCACCAAAAGCAATGATCTGACTCAAGCAAACCATTAACTACCACAATCCTCTGTTCTAAAGCAATATAGACACCCATACATGCACAACCGGGCAAACCATGCCACACATACCTCTGAACCCAGAATGCTTATCCAAACCCATAACTCATTTATCAAGTCGTGCGTTGACTGATCCTCAACATGATCCACAACCTTACTGACACGGAAACCACATCAAGGAGGCATCCAAATTAATAAAACGTTGTTCACAACAAGCAGGACGTAATCATGGAACTTCAAACATTTGAAAGCATACAACACCCAGAGCAATGATGAGTATCCGCCGGCCGGTCGGGTCATTGTTCTAGACATGCTGTACATTCTCAAATATCCTTAGTAAACACTACTACAGAAGTCTACAAAACCTAAAACCTAATGCTTTGATACCAAGCTGAAAGGACCCAACCCCGATTTAGTTTCCTAAACCGAAATCAAACCCTTCCTAAAAACGTAAACTTTCAAAAACCAAAAATTTCGACAGAGTTTCCTCAAAAACGCGCGATTACCATTAACCTGCAGCGGAAAATACACTTCATCCTATGCCACAAAAGCCAAACCGTGGGCACCAATCCCATCCAGATTTCACAAAAACATAGCATAATGTAAAGCAATAAACAAAACTATAGCTTTACAGAAATCCGGGAAAATCATTTGAAAATATAAACATAAACAGTACTCAGAGTGACCTCTAGTATATACATATATACACAACAGTAGGCCAAACTAGAAACCTATTGAGAAAGGAAAAGTGGCTCGAACACTATACCTCCAACATCGACGTGCGACACCTGAATCCAAACTGCAAACTGGGCAAAGAAAACGAAGAACCCAGGGAAAGACATGTAAACCGTTAGAGTGAGTGGACGAAAATAAATGTCTTTCGTCAAATAATATATGTTATAAAAACATATGCGAGTCAAAATGCATGAAAATCATATGTTCACGAGGGAGACTCTGACTCCTCACGCATACAAAACATGCATCGAAAATCCCGCGGGGCCAGATACCCTGACTTGAGGCCTTTCTGGCTGGAATCACGTGAGGGTCTGGGATCCCATGATTCAGACTTTACTAGCCTCACTCTGCACGATAAAGTGTTAACATTCCTCAACTGATACTCTGCTGGAACACCATTCTGAATCGTATTCTTCTTGTTCAACCAGTAGAAATCCTCATCCTGAGCCTCACATACCTGATCTAGTAACAAAGGTCGATCTTGGAATTAACCAACAATGCTCCATCATCTCACTCTATCTCAGTTCTCGTAGCTCGCAACTTAGCTAACAATGAGATTCTTGCAACATGTACATGAAACATAGAAACTCCAAATTTCTGACTAAGTGCATCAGCAACAGCGTTGGTCTCCCCTAAATGATATTCAAAGTGCAACCACATTAGCCCTTCCCGGATGAATTCAAATGTGCAGCCATAGTCGTTAATCAACCTCATCCATCTACGCCGCCTCGTGCTCAAATCTAGCTGAATACACAAGTAGATGAAACTCAAGTGATCAGTGTACATCCTACACTGCGTTGCACGCCATAGTAGTAGTGTCTCTAACTCTTCGATGCTAACACAAAGACAGCTACTCCCAAATCATACATAGGATACGTAACTTCGTAAAGCTTCCACTGCCTGGAACCATATACCATCATATTGCCATGCTGCATCTCAACACGACCAAAATCTAGTTCCGAAACATCACTATACATAACATAATCCTCATTGACATCACATAATGTGAACACTGGCGCAGTAATCAACCTCTCCTCTAACCACAACACGTAACTCTCTTTACAGGTACCTGACCATTTCAAACTCGACCCTCTGATCGAAACTGATGCTACTCATATCTGAAATCAATCTCCGAAAACTAAAACTCCATTAAGCTGATCAAACTAGCCATCAATCCGAAGTAGAAGATATTTGTTCTTCACTAAAACCTGATTCAGCTTCCGGTAGTCGATGCACAACCTCATTGAACCATCCTACATCCTCATAAAACATACTAGAACACCCCATGGTAAAACACTGAATCAAATGAAGTCATCCTCAAACAATTTTTGAAATTGAATTTGGAACTCCTTCAACTCTGATAAATTCTCTAAAAAACATCTGGATACTCACAGATAACCTCAACATCACGAACATCAGGTACAACAACCTCAACATCACGAACATGTGCCAAGTACAGCATACATCCTTGCTTCATCATCAGCTCAGCCCCATTGCTGAAACCACGCATAGTAGAGAAGCATTTCTTTCACCTCTAAACAAGATCTCTGGCACGACTGGACGTCGAAGGACTACAACATTCTTGCGACGAACAACCACTCCGCAGCTAGTCCACAACCTTCTGCAAACCTCATAGTCTCGATACCCCGCCTAATTCTCACAATCTCATCAACTGGATACAGCACTCTCCACAACCTGGAAGTGAAGATACAAGCATAATAGCCATGGATGTCAAGCAACGCTAACCTTAGGGAAACTCTTCCCTCACATAGGGTCGTGGCATGAACTCTGACATGTCCAACTAACCATCCACGTTGATTGCGACTTTGCTGATTGACTTGTCTAGAATTCTGCGTTGGTCAAACTCCAGAAATGGTACCTTGACCTCCTCCTGAACTCTAAGCTGCAGGACCACGAAAAACAGCTAACTGAGGACATTCCTTCGTAATGTGACCCTCTTGGCCACCATAATAGCAACTGAGAATGCCCCTCTGACACAAACCACAGTGACGCCTGCTGTAAAGGTTGCACAATGGAAACTCCTGCTGTGTGGAAGGATCACCAACGACCACCCTGACTCATACCACAGAAACTAGTCCACTACTCTGTGATCTCCTTCTCCACCAAACGGATCTTCTGCCTTGTCCAAATGACCCTCAACATAATAGAAAAGGCCACAACCTGATGAAGATACTGATCTCGAGGTGCCTGAACTCAATCTCATCAAAGTATTACGACCAAGTTCACCTTCTTCAAACCAACATGTCTAAAATCGCATATGCCTTTCCTTCTCAATGTCCTCGCCTCTGAGTGCAGCACAACAAAATCCTCACGGTTGTCTCGATGCATAACAATCAAAATCCCTTTGATGCTCAGGTTCAAACTCATCTCGAACCTCCTCCATTGCTTCCTCTGACCACATAACACGTGCAAACTGGGACGAACATGTGAACAATACATCCCTACCTCAAGTTGGTACACACTCCATATTTCCGTTGTTGGGTAGCCTGATTGAACCATTACCATATAAACAATACCTTGAATGTAGGTCATGGAGTCGCAACAGGAACTCACGCAATACCAACTCACCAAAAGCAATGATCTGACTCAAGCAAACCATTAACTACCACAATCCTCTGTTCTAAAGCAATATAGACACCCATACATGCACAACCGGGCAAACCATGCCACACATACCTCTGAACCCAGAATGCTTATCCAAACCCATAACTCATTTATCAAGTCGTGCGTTGACTGATCCTCAACATGATCCACAACCTTACTGACACGGAAACCACATCAAGGAGGCATCCAAATTAATAAAACGTTGTTCACAACAAGCAGGACGTAATCATGGAACTTCAAACATTTGAAAGCATACAACACCCAGAGCAATGATGAGTATCCGCCGGCCGGTCGGGTCATCGTTCTAGACATGCTGTACATTCTCAAATATCCTTAGTAAACACTACTACAGAAGTCTACAAAACCTAAAACCTAATGCTTTGATACCAAGCTGAAAGGACCCAACCCCGATTTAGTTTCCTAAACCGAAATCAAACCCTTCCTAAAAACGTAAACTTTCAAAAACCAAAAATTTCGACAGAGTTTCCTCAAAAACGCGCGATTACCATTAACCTGCAGCGGAAAATACACTTCATCCTATGCCACAAAAGCCAAACCGTGGGCACCAATCCCATCCAGATTTCACAAAAACATAGCATAATGTAAAGCAATAAACAAAACTATAGCTTTACAGAAATCCGGGAAAATCATTTGAAAATATAAACATAAACAGTACTCAGAGTGACCTCTAGTATATACATATATACACAACAGTAGGCCAAACTAGAAACCTATTGAGAAAGGAAAAGTGGCTCGAACACTATACCTCCAACATCGACGTGCGACACCTGAATCCAAACTGCAAACTGGGCAAAGAAAACGAAGAACCCAGGGAAAGACATGTAAACCGTTAGAGTGAGTGGACGAAAATAAATGTCTTTCGTCAAATAATATATGTTATAAAAACATATGCGAGTCAAAATGCATGAAAATCATATGTTCACGAGGGAGACTCTGACTCCTCACGCATACAAAACATGCATCGAAAATCCCGCGGGGTCACTCATGGACACATCCGCGCTAGTAAAGTCTGAATCATGGGATCCCAGACCCTCACGTGATTCCAGCCAGAAAGGCCTCAAGTCAGGGTATCTGGCCCCCCCCCCCCCCCGGTAAAGACCGTCGGGTCAGGGTCACAGTCCCTCCCGATAAACATCATCGGGGATCAGCCGGGATGCTAAGTGTATTGATAAAACTATATATACTGAGACTGTACTCTGTGTAAACCAAATTATAAATAGTTTTCCATGCAAATGTATAAAGCATAATGTAAATGTATATTCGTATTGCATAATTATAAAAGCATATTCGTAAATACATATTCATAAAACACATGCTCGTATAAATCATAATCATAAGTGCATGCTCAAACTCGTAAAACGTATATAAAAGACTCGCAACCAATCAGTGAAAAGAAATGTGTCCACTCACAGACTTGCACATCGCAAAACGCGTTAATCCTGTGATCCGACGGAAAATCCCTCGTCAAACGAACGATCACGATCCCATGAATAATCATAAATATCACTGTTCAAAATCACAATTCAAAACCCTGAACCACATCTTGAGAACCAACAATTACCGGAACATATAACTCGAATATCAATGAAATCATCAAAAATCCAATAAACACACTATAGAATCTCGCCACAAATTTTGATGCTCAATTCAAAATATAAACCTCAACACTGCGATCGATGCGCGATTCCGAACAAAACGACATAAAACTTGTCGAAAATCACCTCGGCCGGAAAACCGCCGCCGCTGCCACATTTCATCGGCCCAGAAAATTACAACCTACACATGGATTTTAAGATCTCGACATTTCCAACAACTTTGTAGTTCAATGCTAAGCCCAATTTTGACCGGATCGGCCACCACCGGCCACGGCAAGGTGCAAGACCACTTGGGTTCAACTCACCTCTCCATGGGCTTCAAAACCCCCATAGGGTCGACCCCCAACTCGGCCGCCACCGCCGCCTTCGTCGCCGCCGAATCTCGCCGGAAAACCACAAACTTCAAAACGTCATAACTTTTTCATCCGGCAACCAAATTGAGTGATCCACCTACCAAAAGAAAGAGGAGCTCAAGCCCAACAATTTTTATGAAGACACCAAGGCCAAAAGATGCCGGAATAAGTCACATCGAAGGCAAACAAACCTCGGCCTGAAATGGGTCAGTTTTGACCCGTGGGTCAACGTGGTCAAACCCAGATTTCCCAAAATGGAAAGTTTCCAAAATCGTCACGTATTCCTCCCGTATATATACCGTACACGTATCGTCCAAATCGTATCGAAACTAAACTGATAAACACGACTAAATTCAACGGCCGAAAATATTCATAACTTATTCCTCGTAACTCGAAATCATCCCCCAGAAATTCTTACGAACTCGAAATTAAATTCTCTACGACTTTCGTGAAGGAACTCAAATCAAATTCTGGTCCGATAATTTAGTTGTTAACAAGCCTGCCATATCGACCAATTACGACAAAATCACAAAACTTGCAAATCAAGCCGATAAACATACCATTTCCAGTTCGGGTTGTCATAGTACACCCTGGACATTCTAAGCAAAATGGAAAATTTGAAGAGACTTTATACTCTCACTTTCATAATTTTTACAGAATTAACCACACGTCCGAATAGACTGAAATTTTACGAGAATATATTAGACATATATACCAACACGCATTAAAAATTTCAGAATTTTCTGAGACCTCTAGTTATGTCCGAAAAATCACAGTACATCAAAAATAAAAAATTCTGACTCAAAAAACTAAAAATCTATATCTAGACACTAAGTATATGATATAGCCTCACCTCACACTTGAAAGTTGCATTGTTCTCAATGTGAAAACTTGTATTAGAACATACAATACACCAATCAAGTATACCATAGAATACCTATCCCACACTATGTGGAGAAAAATAGAGTAAAGGAGAAGGGATAAGAAGTCAAATCTGGTCGCCAGCTTCTCCATCCACAAGGGTTGCCTCCCAAGTAGCGCTAAGTTTAACGTCTTCAGCCAAACGGTGAATCCATTCAATTCTCTATAGGAGGCGTGTCCTGAAGGTCTGCATCTTCAAACACGTGCTCCACAAATAACTTGTAAAAAGGTTTGAGTCATTGTCCATTCACTTTGAACGTTTCCCTGTTTTTTGAACTCACAATCTCTATAGCACCATGAGGGAAAACATTAGTGATAACATAATGTCCAGTCCATCTACTCTTAAGCTTACCTGAAAACAAGCGCAGACGACTACTGAAGAGTAAAACTTCATGACCGATGACAAATTTTTTCCTCTTTTTATTCCAAACATGAAAAGCTTTAATCTTTTCCTTTGAAATCCTGCTAGACTCACATGCTATCATGTAGGCCCACAATGCCGCATCAAGATGTTGGCACTAATCTGTTGCTCGGATGTTGGGAGCTGTAGTCAACAACTCATCTAGCTTGTTGAAAGCTTGTAGATATTTTTCAGTGAAATTGAACGTTGTGTCTTTATCAAGTTGTGTACTCGACGGTCTGGGTATCTTGGAGGAATCCGTAATGAACCTACGATAAAAACTTGCAAAATGCTCCAACATGTGATCAATAAAGGGTAGATGAAAGTGATCCTTATGCTTTGTTGCATTCAGATTTTGATGTTCCATGTGACCTCCCCCTCTAATTTCTACCTTGTGATTCTTGTGGGCAGTTAATAATTTCTCTACCTGCAATTGTGTCAGCTTTGAAGAAATACTAACTGATAAGATACTATCTGTTTGTATGAATCGTGGGGATTCAAGTTCATTAATTTCTTCATAGGACTCTTCCTCCAACCCCACACTTGAAGGCTTGTATCCTAGTATAGCTTCAAGTTTGTCTAATTCCTCCCTGATCCGGTTATTCTCGAAAACTGGCTCCATTTTGATGGGTCCGAGCTCCTATTCGATGCATCGAAAATTGGTCTTCGATGGGTCATCCAGGGGCTTTTCTTCGATGGGTCGAAGATTGTTTTTGATGCATTGAAGCTGTGTCCCTAGATCTTTTGTCAATTTATTTTTGATGGGTCGAATGAATACTTCGATCCATCAAAGGGAGTGGAATGATTTTTTTCACCTGCTTTTTCCATGACTTTTCTCAAATGATCATCATCCAATGAGTACTAAATAAACTACTACACAAAGCTCTCAAAAGTGTCAATTGAACAACAAGAATAAGCATCATCACTATTTGGATGTTTGAGAGCTTCATAAATGTTGAAGTGTATCTTCTCCTCCGTCACTTCCATGCTCAATGATCCATCAAAACAATCAATCTTTGTATGCGCTGTTCTCAAGAATGGTCTCCCAAGAATGAATGGTATTTCTGATGGCATTGGCTCATGCTCCATCTCCAGCACAAAGAAATCTGCTGAGAATATCAAGTCTCTCACCTGCACTAAGACATCCTCAATAATACCCCGAGGGTAATAAGTTCCGCAAGCTTAATGGTGACACATGTGGGAATAAGTTCTCCCATCTTTAACTTGTAATAAATAGTGTATGACATTAAATTTATTAATGCACCTAAATCAAGTGGGACACCTACAAACCTAAATTTATTAATGCACCTAAATCAAGAAGGACACCTGCAAACCTGTAATCACTAATAGTGCATGGGATTGTGAAACGTCCTGGTTCGGCTAACTTAGGTGAGAGCTTTCTTTGAAGAACTGCATATACTCTCTCTCTCAAAGGTACAGTCTCAATCTCATAGAATTTTCTCTTTATTGTGCACAAATCTTTCAGGAACTTTGCATACTATGGTATCTGCTTAATCACATCCAGCAATGGGATGTTTACTCCAACCTTTTTGAACACATCAAGCATCTCCTTCTCTTTGTCAACATTTACCTTCTTCTTCAACCTGCTAGGAAAAGACAATTTAGGAGTAATCGAAGGAGATGAAGTAGAGGGTATCCTGGCTCGATTTTGGAATTGTCAGTTTTTCTATTTCAGGTACATTTTCGACGGTTCGAATTGTGGTTCCTACAGAATCTTCTGACGGCTAGTCCAACGGCTGATAAAGGATAACCTATTCAAGCACGGGCTCCTCCCACTTCCTTTTTGGGCTTTTTGACTTGGGAGCTTCTTCCAACACCTTTCCACTTTTCGAAATCATAGTATAGACCTCATATTGCCCCTTGGGGTTGGGAAGACTGTTGCTGGGGAGCCCTCCTTTGTTGACTTGAGCCATTGTTTGGCTCATTTGTCTCTCCAACAAGTCAATTGTCTTACCACGCTCATTCAATGTTTCCCTCATTTCCTGCTGAAATGCACTCATCTCCTACATAAAAGCACGATCCTCCTCTCGTAAAGCACGATTCTCCTATCTTTGTTTTTGTTTGTCGAGCATCAATTGTTGCAACATACACATCAATCTCTGCTTTGCATCATCTGATTGCTGAGGATAGTCATAGTCGGAGTGATCATCCCATGTAGAAGTGTAATAAGGTGTAAAGTAGTCACTTTACATGGTGGGATAACTTTGATATGGCATATATGCACATTTATCAGTTGAGTGACCTGCCATTGAACATGTAGAACTAACCACAAAGTTAGAATAAATTATATACAAAAGTTAGAAACCAACATACAAGTTAACGCAATTAGACTATTAGGACTTAGAATTAAGCAATTCCCCACGGCGTCAAAATTTAATAGGTGGGTAAACACTTATATAAAGATGCCATATTCTCAACTTGGATATATCAATGTAGTATGATAAATAGGGGTTATTGAACACGAAGAATTGGTGAAACCATATCCTAAATGAAAGTAAAATGCTGACAGACTCGACTATAGTACACTAATAATACTACGACCCTAATCTAGACTAACACAAATGCTACGAAATTTGGATAAAAAATACTGCACACAGTGATGGACTACCACACAAAATTATAGGGTGTTTGGAGTTGAATTGGGTACGCAACTGAATCGGCTAAGCTACAGCTAATGCAGAAAGTAAATGTTGAAACTAAATATGATTATGAATGCAATGAGTTTAAACTATATGATTAAAGAGTCAAGAGGAATGCAATCCACCACCGTCATTCCATCTATCTAATACATACTTAATCTAATGCATATATACAATCAATGAAAATTCCCAGGAAGAACGATAGACATGACACATCTTATTACCTAATCCTTATGCATATGTGAGTTTGTCATGGATCTCCCCTACATCTATCCCTCTATTGAACCCATATATAGTCATAGACCCCAAGGTTTACAAAGAATAAAGCATTATGTTCTAGAGAAGGTTTGAGAATCTACAAGGATTCACGGTACACTATAGGTGTGTCCTGCTAGATCTAGGGTTTCAATCACCCAACGGTAAAATGTGTATCACTATAAAGAATCCGGTGGAAGAACCATAATCTTCAGTCGTCCATATCTCATGACATTAGAATCCTAGCATGCATACTAAGTTGGCCACCAAAGCACACATACAAGAAATCATACGGTGAGTCACATAGAGAAAGAAACCTTAATTGAATTGAATATCCAAAACTAGATTAAAGTGTATGAATTAGAAAGACTTCATGTACAGGGCTTCAAGCAGCCCCTTAATAAGGTGTTCAGCTACTAGAAGTCATAATAAGTGAATCAAAAACAAACATAGAGTTTACAGATCAAGAAGTGAAGAAGAACAAGATCTGACGTCTAGCTTCGATGGGTCGAAGCTGAGGTTTCGATCCATCGAAACCTCAGCTTAAACCCTCCTTACGGCTGCTTCTCCTTCAGCCCGAGTTTTCTTTCCTTAATTTTTGATTAGCCTTTCCAAAAACCTAAAATAGGTTTATATATGTCTCTCCATTAATCTCCTAGAGTCCACATTGGAATATATGCTTCTTTAATTGCATAAAACTCCTTCTTTAATCCATATTGAGCTAGGAATCCCTCTTTTATTTCATTTTTTTTATTTCTCCACAAAACTTATAAAAAAATAAACGTAATTAAATACTCAAATATATAACAATAAAATAAGTATAGGGAATGAATTAAACAAGGAATAGACGCATAAATATGCGACTATCAAAAACTGAGAGGCGAACAAACGAAGTATTCCATAGTGTGTCTTGTTTTGTTTGTGTGTTAATCTTTTTTTTGGCAGATTGATATCTGATAAAGGTTTGAGAGTTGAACAAAGCTGCTCTTCTGAACGAGGAAACATGGAAGTTTCCTAGAGTGAGTAGGAAAAGTGCTTTGTGTAGTTTTAAGCAGATTGTTTGATCTTACAATTTAGAATAGGTGTTATTCTGAATGTTTGGTTAAGCTATGTAAAACTATTGATTATAGTGAAGATTTCAGTCCTTTTGATAAAGCCCCGCAGGGTTTTTAACCTTAAGGAGGTTTTTCCTGCGTTAACACTTGCTTGTATTGCTTTTAGGTCTTTGTTAGTGTTCTTGTAATATTTTCAATTGGTATCAGAGCCTAACTAAGAGGGTAGATACCTTTTTAGGTTAGATCTGCGTGAGAATGGACACAAATACCAACAGAAATGTAAGTTCCCTAACCACTCCACCATTGTCTAATGGTGAAGATTACTCCAACTGAAAGATTTACATGCAGTCCTTCTTGTTTAGTTTGGATCCAAAGGTCTGGGCGGTAGTTAGAAGGGGTTGGGTTCCTCCCATGACCACCCTTAAGAAAGAAGATACTGATCAGGTTCCTAAACATAAGTTAATAGATGAATACACCGAATAAGAGCTAGCCGATCTTCAGAGAGATTATAAAGCTAAAACATGTATCTTCACTGCCTTGAGTGAAAAAGAGAGATTCAAGGTTGCACACTATGCAACATCTAAGGAGGCATGAGATCTTCTTCGAATTACATATGAGGGAAATGACAAGATCAAAGTTTAGAAGTTTCAAGGACTCATATATGAGTTTGAAACCATAACCATGAGAGATGATGAATCTATAAATGACTTTCATCTCAGGCTCACAAGGGTTACTAGACAATGTAAGGGCCTGGGAGAACCTATCGATGAAGATAAAATAGTCAAGAAATTTTTTAGAGTTCTACTTGCTAGGTTAAAATTCAAAGGCACTATTATTGAAGATTGTCAAGACTTAGACACCTATACTCTGGAGGAGCTTGTGGGAAATCTTAAAACATATGAAATGAGGGAGAAGTTAGAAAAACCTGAAAAATCTGAGAGACAGTCTAAAACTATGGCTCTTCAGTCTGTGAAAAAAGATAAGAAAGTAGAGTCTGAATCTGAATCTAAGCCTGAGTCTATTGAGTCAAGTGATCTTGCACTTACAGCTAAAGAGTTAGAAAGTTTCTTAGAAACAAAAGGGGTTCTGTTTCTACTTCCTTTTCTAAGAAAAATGATAATAAGTCTGACAAGTCCTCCTCATCTGAATTGAAGAAACTCAAGTGTTTTGAAGATGGTGGCATTGGCCATATGGCTGTTTTTTATGGTAACCAACGTTTTGCATCCAGGAAACCAAAAGCTCTCAAGTCCACCTTATGGAGTGACAACGAGGAAGAGAAATAGACTGTCAAGAAGGAAACAAATGTGGCACTCATCTCATCTCTAAAGCTGGATGATGATGATGAGTTTGATAGCCTTTCAGTATTTTCTGACAAAAAAACCAATGACAGGTACTTAGAGCTGTACAAGGCATCCATGGAAGTTGCCAAGAAAAATAAATTCTTGGAGGAAGAGGTCGCAAAACTAAGACAGGAGAATGTCAAGCTTGAATTAGAACTTCAAAAACCAAAAGGGATGTTAAACACTGTCTCAAGCATTTGTGAAAACTGTGAAGAAAAAAGTCAGGATGAGCTGATCAGCAAGATAAATGAACTTCAAGTTGAGGTAAAAGCTTCATCTCTTGCTAAATGTGTCTCAAAGTTTAGAAATAAAATCTTTGCAGGAACAATTGATCAAAACTGAAGAAAAATTTCAAAGATTTGATGAGAGATCCAAAAAGGTTAATCTGTTGCTTTTTCAAAAGAAAGCAAAAGGTGGCACCAGTGGACTGGGGTATGCAAAACCTGTTACTTTTGTCAAAGGTATTGATCAAGGATCAAAGAAAGAGTCTACAGAACCTGTCACACATGAAAGACTTATAATGAATCCTTCCGTAGTAAATCGTGTCAAAGAGGTAAGGGGATGTAACTCTAATGTGTTGCACATGTATACTTCTGAAGCCTCAAGATTTATTCCTACTTGTCATCACTGTGGTGAAAAGGGACATATCAGACCTTGGTGCAAAAAACTGATAAATTCTAGTTCACCAAAATAAGTATATTTAGTGTCTGATACAGACAGATTCAAAGAAAAGGATACCAAAACTGAGTTGAAAGAATAAAAAGATATACTAATCAATCTATCCAACTTGCTTGTTAACTCTCAGTCACCTCGAAAAATAAGTTCACACTGGTGAGCCAGAAGTTTTAATAAATATTTATTTCCAGAATTAACCTGAATGTTACTAGGGAATCTAGTGAAAGGTGTGCAAGTATTACACAAGTAAAATCAAAGGCGCATGAACGTTGTCTAGTCTCACTATCTGCTCTATTAGACACAAATCCAAATCTGTGGTATGTTGACAGTGGATGCTTAAGGCACATGACTGGTAACATAAAATGGTTCACCAGACTGGACTCAGACTTTCCTAGTGGTGAAGTTACCTTTGGAGATGGAAATTCTTGTAAGATAAAAGGAAAAGGCACAGTCAAAGCTCCAGGAATACCAAAGCTCACAAATGTCTATTTTGTAGAAGGATTGTCTGCAAACCTCATGAGTGTGAGCCATTTGACTGATGAGTATGAGGATGTGTGGTTTAATAAAAAAAAAAGGTGCATGGTGCTGGATAAAGAGGATGTGTTGTAGATGATTTTTGTCGATTTACCTGGGTTGAATTTCTTGCAGATAAGAGTGAGACTTTTGAGGCATTCAAGGAGTTGAGTACCAGACTATTGACTGAAAAATATGCTCAATATCTCAAGATAGTCAAGATAAGATCAGACAATGGTACTGAATTCAAGAACAATTCATTCGCTAATCTGTGCAAGGAAAAGAGGATTTTTCATGAATTCTCATCACCAATCACTCCATAACATAATGGAGTAGTGGAAAGGAAAAATCAAGTATTATTGGATATGGCCAGAGTTATGTTGCACTCATCTGGGGTAAACACTAACTTATGGGCTAAAGCAGTCAACACTGCTTGTCACACAGTTAACAGAGTTTTTCTCAGACTAGGTATTGACACAACCTCCTATGAATTGTGGAAAGGTAGGAAAACCAAGATTAGTTACTTTCATATATTTGGAAGTCCTTGTTACATCTATAGGGATAGAGAAAAATTGGCAAAATTTGATGCTAGAAGTGATCTTGAAATTTTTCTAGGTTACTCCCTCAACAGTCGGGCATATAGAGTCTATAACAAAAGAACAATAACTGTTATTAAATCTATCAATGTCTCAATAGATGATCATGGCTTTATTCATGTTGAATATGAACAGATATGCACTGATCTTTCCATGTTTGAGAATATATTTGATGCAGATGATGCTCATATACCTGAGGAAGATCCTATACTTGGACCAAGTCCTGCATTCAGACAAGGATTCAGGCAGGTCCAGAAAGATCACTCCTCTGATGATGTGATTGGCAATCTCAGTTGTGGGATAAGAACTCGAAGGCAACTGACTACACCTAGTGCATCAGCTGATCGAAGAAGACGAAGAAGTAGGAGCGGAGGTAATCAGTGTCAGTGCTTTTAGATGCTTCATAATGCAACACAAGAAAGACATACATATCATCAGATGCTTTGGTTTTGTCTTACTCATTGAACCTAAGAATATCAAATAAGCCCTGACTAATGGTGAGTGGATTAATGACATGCAAGAAGAATTGAACCAGTTCAAAAGAAATGAAGTATGGACATTGGTTGACAAACCTAGTGACTGCAACATTATAGGGACCAAATGGATTTTCAGAAATAAACTTGATGAATTTGGAAATATCACAAGGAATAAAGCCAGGTTAGTAGCTCAAGGTTACTCTCAGATTGAAGGTATTGACTTTGATGAAGCTTTTGCTCCAGTTGCTATATTAGAGTCTGTCAGACTTCTGATTGCCATTGCTTGTCATTTAAAGTTCAAATTGTATCAAATGGATGTTAAAACAACATTTTTACGTGGTAAACTAAAAGAAACTGTGTATGTTGAACAACCTATAGGATTTGTAGTCTCAGTTTATCCTAACCATGTGTACAGATTGAAAAAGGTTGTGTATGGTCTCAAACAAGCTCCTCAAGCCTGATATGAGAAACTTTCTGTCTATCTTGTGAAATATGGATACTCTAGAGGATCCGTGGATAAGACACTTTTTGTCAAACAAAAAGGTGAGGACATTATGATTGCACATGTATATTTTCATGACATTGTATTTGGATCAACAAGCTCAACCCTCATAGAGGAATTTGCCACTATCTTCAAGGAAAATTTGAAATGAGTGCATGTGGAGAACTGACATACTTTCTTGGACTACAGGTAAAACAAACTGCCTCAGGTATGTTTCTTTCTCAATCCAAATATGCTGAAAATTTGGTTAAGAAATTTGGTCTTTCTTCATCAAAATATGTGTCTAACTCAATGAGCACTACTACAAAGTTGTGTGAGGATACTTCTAGGGAAAATGTTGATTCCACTGCATACAGGAGCATGATAGGTAGTCTTTTGTACCTCATAGCCACCAGACCAGACATTTGTTATAGTGTTGGGGTATGTGCCAGATTTCAAGCTACCCCTAAAGAATCTCACATGGAGGCAGTCAAAAGGATCATCAGATATGTGCATGGCACCATCCACTGTGGAGTCTTTTATGCAAATGAAACCAATGTGAAAATTGCTGGATACAATGATGCTGATTGAGGAGGTAATATGAAAGACAGAAGAAGCACTTCTGGTGGCGTTTTCTTCTTTGGAAATAACTTGGTATCTTGGCACAGCAAGAAATAGAACTGCATCTCTTTGTCCACAACAGAAGCCAAATACATTGCTGTAGGTAGCTATTGCACTCAAACGTTATGGATGAACAACATGCTTCAAGACTATGGTATTCCACAGAGAAAGCTCACTATCTTTGGTGACGACACAAATGCTATCAACATCTCCAAAAATCCAGTACAGCATTCCAGGAGAAAAACACACAGACCTCTGATACCACTTCATCCATGAATTGGTTGAACAAAATATCCTGGAATTACAATTTGTTCCCACTGACTGCCAGCTTGCTGATCTATTCACAAAACCTTTGGATACTGCTCGATTTGATCTGAGGAATGCCATTGGTGTTTGTACTCTGCACTAAGCTGTTGCATTGACCTCAGACTCTGAAACTTCTACATCATCATCCAACTCCAGGTCTGAAGTCTCAAAGTATGCAAGACTCATAATTATAATCAACATCTTGTTTCCTGTTCTGTCAAAGGTTAGCGTTTGAGCTTATGCATCCTTAACTAAGTCTATTATTGACTTACGATCTTTCTTTTTGAGTACCACGTGTCACATTAATTGATTGCTAGAACTTGCATCAGATCAACTGTGTATCCTGGTTTAATCAGTTGTTAGATGAATATGATTGAGACAAATTTAGAAGTAGTTGTCATCATGACTAAATATGATTTAATCCTTCCTGGCAGTGACAAAATTTCACTAGGATAACCCTCTTGAGCCTCAAAATTTGTCCCACTTTTTCTTGTCTCACCACAAATATGCTAAGCCACCCTAGTCTAGATAAATCCTTCCTGTGTGTTCATGTGTGTGATGTCTTTTTCAAGCTATGATACGACTGCAGTGACCAGATTTTTTCAGATGCATACTTCAAGCTAGGAAGAGCAGATAAATTTATAAATTGCATCAGCTCACAAATGCAAAACATTTGTTACAGTTGTTCTTCCAACAAAAATAAAAATAAAAATAATAGAGGGGGAAAAGACTGGTATCCACTGTCTTAAAACAAAGACAAAGATGTAGATGTGCTCTTCTATCCCTTTATGCCTCTAGTCTAGACAAACAAAATTTCTCAGGTTGACAAGTTCTACTGGAATGGTTACTTATGATCTCTGCATACTATAATCTGTTGTTGGAGTTCTCTGATGTTCCCACACACATGATTGTTCGTCTGATTCCTTTGTTATTGACCCTAGTTCCTTTGTAGGATCACCTTACCAGCTTTTCTTCACCCCTGACCCCATTTCAACCATGTTAAAGACCTCATGATTCATCTTGATATTGGTTATAATCAACTCACATTGATTGCAATTCAAGCGTATGGTCAATCTTTGTGACATATTGATGTGAGAGACTAGCTAGTAAGCACCACCATTCAATGACACTTTGTGTACCATTTTGAGTGTGATGTTGATTATTCTTGTGTAATCTTGTGTCCTTGATATCAAGACTCAGTATTTTCTCCATTATCACTCACTGGTCTATGAGTTTTTGTTCTATGCAGTGTCTTGGTTTAGGTACTTCATCTTTGGGTTTTCTTTGGTTATTCCCATCAGGAATGGGTTGATGCCTCGTGTTCCTCACTGTCTACGGATATCCTATTGGGCTTGGATATTGGTTGTGGCCCTGTGGCATGTATTCAGAGGGAAAAACTTTCCCACTTCCAAAAATCTTTGATTTTCCTTGCACGGTTATCAAAACGAAGAGAAGTTCTTTCCACTCCCCCACTTTCCCTCTTCTCTACTGATTCCCTATAAGTATGGTTCGGTTCATCTGCTCCATTCAGCGCCTCTCCGATTCTGAGCTGTACCATCATCAACACTGATTCGACGACATTTTGCTATGGCTCCTTCTCCCGTCAATTCGGACTCTGCCTCCAACAACCCCCTACCTGCTCCTTCGGTCACTGTTCCTCCATCGCCTTCTCCTCAGACTAATCAAGATCGTCTCATTAAATTGGAGACTGATGTTGCCAAGCTTTGCGAGGATGTCTCCGAAATAGCCCGGGACATGCGGGATGTCTGGGATGATGTGGAACAGCTTCTTGGGATGGTCGCAGACCATATGTCTATGTCCGGCATTCTCTCCTCTCCAAGTTACAATCACCATATTGATCGCCTGGTGGAACGCAAGCGTTGCCGTGGTGGCTAGGCTTTGGCAATCTACCACAAAGGGGGAGAATTGAACCTGCATGCAGGGTTTGAGGGGGATTTTTTCTTTGTTATGATTGCTTCTATGTTTTCTGCCCCAATTTGTTGATTGTGCTCGTCCCCCTTTTGTTCTAAACAATTTAGTAGTTTTAACTTTTAGGGTTAAACTGTTAGGATTTGTACAATCTATGAATTAGTTCTTCAGTTTAGTTGGCGGTTCTGTGATCATTGTTAAGTTGGTGTGTAGATGGTTCTATATGTAATTTATGCAGGTACAATAAATTGTGGATGAATTGTCAAAGGAGGAGATTGTAAGTACTGTGTTTTGGCAATTCATTCCCAACTCGTGATGTGTGAAGGCAAGCTACTGGTGATGATAAAGTCTGAACAATTGTGATCACTTAAGGTAATTTCCTAAGCTCTTAATTACTGAGCCAGGGTTGAGTAGTTGTTTAGAAATGTATCTTATGTGATAAATGATTCTTATTCCGTTGCTATAAGATATGGTTTTAGAGGTTTATCTCTTTATAACTAAGACTGTATCTCATCCGAATAATCCTGTCTTCAGAGTGATTGAAGATTAGGAGGATTCTGCTTTGATGAGGAAATTAGGGCTGATTGATCTAAAGTATATACAGTGAATACAGAGAGTACTGAGAGGCGAACGAACGAAGTATTCCATGGTGTGTCTTGTTTTTTTTTTTGTGTTAACCTTTGTTTTGCAGATTGATATCTGATAAAGGTTTAAGAGTTGAACAAAGCTGCTCTTCTGAATGAGGAAACATGGAAGTTTCCTAGAGTGAGTAGGAAAAGTGTTTTGTGTAGTTTTAAGCAGATTGTGTTTGATCGTACAGTTTAGAATGTGTTATTCTGAATGTTTGATTAATCTGTATAAACCTATTGATCACAATGAAGATTTCGGTGCTTTTGATAAAGTTCATATATAATGAAGATCACAAGATTTTTAACCTCAAGGAGGTTTTCCTTGCGTTAACACTTGCTTATGTTGCTTTTGGGTCTCTGTTAGTGTCCTTGTAGTATTTTCAATTATAGAGAAAATGACCACATAAGAGATAACATTGGATAAATCAGAAAGCATTGCATAACCATAGATTGTTATGAGTCTTGCACTTTGATAATAATCTTCAAATAAATTGAAGAACTTCCCAGATTCTGTAACAATAACCGCATGGATGTTAGACTCAGCAGAGTACTTAGCATCACTGCCATCAAATCATAGAATCGACGTGGCGACTGGCGAGTTTCACTACACAACACCAAGAATGGACGACACCCCCTAGTAGATAACTATCAGCTCTACAAATTAACACCATCTGCTACAACATAATCCTCCCTTGCAATCCCGTCACCAACCTCACTTAGTATCATGTCGATATACACAGCCCCCAAAGAGCCAAGACTTCATTGACGTGGGTTCAGGACTTCAGGCACGCAAAAGCAACCATCTGAGGTGGAATTGACCACAACACGACACATTTCCCTCATCTTTTTGTTCGTTCTTTTTCTCTTGCTCCACTAGTGACCAGTGAGTCTAGTCTTTCTCCATTATATTTATTTCGGGTGATTTTCGTGTGCACCCGATTCAACAAAAAACACGACAAAATTTTAGAAATGACAAATCATATAATCGAGACGGTGAAATAAAAACCGGTCCACCCTAACAAAATTCACACCAAACAGCACCCGAAACCTTTGATAGACCTAGAAACATAGTAAAATCTGCATATATTGTATCCTGTCCAATACATACATAGGGGTCGTCAACCGGTTGGACCGGGATTCTGTGGACCAGATCGAGTTGGATTTTTACAAAAATATAATAATTATGGGTCGGACCGGGCCGAATTTTAAGCAAAATTGTGAAACCCAAACCCGGCCCTTAGAACTGGGCCAAATATCTCTATAAAATTCGGGCCGGCCCGAGCCTAATTCTTTTCTGCATAAAAAATAAATTTTCAACGTATTAGTCACAAATATTAGATCAATACTCAAATATTAAACGTTCAAAACAAGAATAAAATATATTTTTTTATATAAAACTAAATTTATTAATTAAGGTCTAGTAGACAAGTTGAGAATGTAAAAGTAAATCCAACTATCTAAGTAGATAAGAAAAGTGTAGTATGAAGAAAAATAAATACTAGAGTTTGTTCTCACTTTAAAGAGTGACTACATATAAAAAAAATAAAATTAAAGTAGTAATTTGTAGTAGTCTTATTTCTTTAGTCATGTTTACTTATATAAAGAGAAAATTGAACTAGTAAAGAGATTACAATATTGTTTCCTTATTGCAATTTTTTATATATAGTTCTAAATTATAATCCATATATTAAATATTAAAAATTAAAATACAAGACAGACTCAGGTCGGGCCGAGTTTGAGACACTAAGTCCAATCCCGACCCACGGGCCAGGCCTATTGCGGACTTTTTTCGGGCCGGATTTGAGGTTCTTGGGCCTTGTTAAGGCCCGCGGACCAAATGATGAGGCCTATACATACATCCTTGATCCTTCCCTTTTCACAAATCACAAAAGTGGCCAAGATGAATATGACAAAAAGTTGATCGAGATTGTGTACCAAGATTTTATGCATTAAGATTGCTTGATCCAACAGAAAACCCACACAAATATTCTCAGGTGGTCCGGGCAATGGGAATCTTGCGAATTTTTTTTTCTAGGGGGCATCAATTTTTATCCATTATAGGATTAAAGTCGGTAACAATACAGAATTCCACTAGATTACCCGGCATGCTAAAGAGAGAAATTATATCATACTACTACACTTGGTTTAACTATATAACACACAAGCCCCCCAACTAATAAACCGGAATAGCACAAGTAACTGTCAAACTTAAGGGCGCACCACTCCTTAATAGCTAAGAACCCTCTCTATTGCTCCGCGTTGCGACACAACGCATCAACATCCATGTCAGCTGGTAAACGGATTGTAGACTTCTTGGGTGACACCTTCTTCATATCATCCGGTTTAGGGACAAGGTTGGATTTGCCCTCTTATTGTTTGGGCGTCGCACGTTACCATGGGACGTCCCCAGACTCTTGGTCAGTCGCTATCATCTTCGGCCCAGAAGCATGAAATGAGATTGTGGAGCTTCCACCTAGTCCTACATCCTCTACGAACATGATAGTAATGCGTGGAGTAGATGCCATAAGTCCTGGGAAAACATTGAAATGAGATTGTGGAACTTCAGAGACTACCGCGGATGTTGGAAAATCCAAAGCAGCCACCTACAAAACAGCACCCTTGTTAGAGAAACCACCCACGTCAGGAGCTAAAAGTATACACATCCAATGCATGTCGGGTAACAGGCATTGCAGTTGTTTCGGGTGGTAAAGGAAATGAAGCCATAGGGGGACTTCGAACAACCTGGAGCATCATGCTTGAAGGCGCCACACACAACACAATAGCCCTTCAAATGTTCATATTTCATAGTAACATCAACAAAGTATGTACTACCAATAATGAAAGTAGTACTCACCACAAGCGGTATTCGAAGATCGAGATCCACACGAAGCTTGACCTCCGAGAGATGAGACACTAGAAGTGGATCATGGGATCGGTAACCGCCTAGTGCATTCCCCATGCGCTTGAACCACTTGACTTGGAGAGCCGCAGAAGCAAATTGACCCGAAGCGGGCTTGACAAAAATCCAAGTTGAGCACCGCGTAGCCGGAACCCGGAATGGATCGGAGAAGCCATCAAAACTTTCCACCACAATAGTTGTGTCGTGGTGAAACAAAGGACTATGATCCACTGCTCTTTTTCGGTCTTCCTCGGATCGAAACTTGCAAACAAAACAATCAGCCGCAACTTGTTCGAACCCGATATTACTCGAGCCCGAAATATCACGCCAAAGGGTTATCATTTTCATTTTGAACCCTTATATCTTCGCGGGTTCAAGGGGATGAAGAGAGAAACATCGGACAACATAGGGCCACTCCTCCTCCTCCTCCTCCTCGTCAGAAGCGGTGAGGCCTACTGCTCATAACACCGCCGCTAGGACTTGCGACTCGACATCGGGGTCGGCAGAGGCTTCGGGGAGAGGAGGAATATCCTCTACCGGTGGAGATAGCGACATGTATGGGTATTGGTTGAAGCGGTGTGGAGAGAAGAACGAGAACTTCAACCCATTTTGAGAATGGGATGAATGTGGTGGAGATTGGAGATAAAGAGAGAAGGCAACGGCTAGGTTTTGAAGAAGTGAGAAATGGTATGTTCAAGAGTAGGCGACGAAATGAACATGCAAGGGTATGTTTGAGGTCGGGATGCAATGAGGACAGGGGATCCGTAGCCCGATTTGATTTCGGGGTAAGGATGACAGAAGACGGCAACAAAATGGGGCAGCGATGCCATGGTTGAAAGCGAGGGAGTCGGGGTACTTTTTTTTTGCATAATAGCGAAACTGAATGCTGGTAATTCCGTAAGGAGCATTCATTAATATTTAAAATGTCTACAATAATTAAATCATCCAATGAGAACTATGAAAAATACATATGATTTCTTAACCACTCTTAATAACACATGTCCTATCCAAAGATGCCGCTTACAAATCAGAGGAATATAACACAAATCCTCTTGAGATCAAAATATCACCTTAAGATAAGCATTCAACTCAACAAAACTCTACAAACAACACCAGACGAAGATGTCACCGGAAACCAACACTGAATAACTAATCTCACAACTCTAGCATTCACACAAGATTAATAATTTAATAAGTTACTCCTGAGTACTGAACAAGATCTCCCCATCTGAGCAATTAATTTATGGCATTACAAGAGTCAATCTACTCTGAGCCTTGCATAGGAACCATCATTGGTTGGGTCTGTATGAACAAAATACATTAGAACATAACCAATAGCATATCCATCATTTGATAAACAGCAAATTTGAAAGAACAAAGACAAGAAAACTGAACAATACAGCATTGGTATCACTATTCACTCACGCATTGTCGGGAAAAACAGAAGGCAAAAAATAATTAATATGTATATCAGTATCAATAACGCCTCAACAAGGAAAAAACGAAAAAACGTGACTTGACAGCAAAGTAGGAAGCCTGTGGATTTATTCTTCTTTTATTTGAATGCTACTGAATTATTAGCATATTCTACAGCACTCAAAGTAAAATTCTCACTTGAGTTTGGATACACCAGCTATCATACTAGTGTCTTTCAAATACATAAACAATATGTGTCAGGTCTCTGTTGACCAGCACGATAATATACCTCACTTTTAACAGTCCAAAGTTGTAGACATATCTTAAAATATTTTATAAGATTTTATCAATAAAAGCATCCAATACTTCTAATAATGCTCCAGAATATGGTTATGTTCCTTAATTTCTCTTAAGTGCAGTAAAAGCAATCCCCAGATAGTAGAGTCTGATTCTTGGACAACTAGCCACAGAGCCTCTAAATCTTTCTACACTCAAGACCTATAACAGAGATACAAATTTCGTGTAAAAGAAGCCGTGCCAATATGATCTTTACAACTGAACAGTTGTGCTATCTCCATACAAACTTATACTACTTGCACGATCAGATGTTCCATTCACTAATCTAAAGGACACTCACTAACATCCACATATAATATGCAACCAGTCGGGTTTTATTATTAATCATGCTCCAAATATACAAATGAATCTAACTAAAGTATTATCTACTGTTCATAATATCTGGACATATCTCAGTAATGAAAACTAAAAAAAAAATAAAAAATTAGATGAAAGAAATCAAAGTTTATCTCTGTGGGCGTCAACTCAAGTATGCAAATCAAATAATGGGGTGTAACTATAATGATAGCCAGAATTCACACAAATGATTATATAGATAACATGGACAGAGAGGTTACCTGAGAATTTGAGTAACTAACTCCTTGAGAGAATGAACCTTGGTGAGCAATCTGCAAAACACCAACTTCCAAATAAAATTCTCAAAAATATCAAATACCAGGGTTGTGTAACTAATAAACCAAAACCATACTCAACCTGAGCATTTGGACTTGGCTGAGCTTCTTTCTTAGAAGATGACTCTCCACCCTTGCCCGAACCCTTTGTGTCACCCTGTCAGAAGCCGCACCCCAAATCCATCATTGAACATAATAAATCCAACTCAAACTAGAAGAATAAACTAAACAGGGACAATTTCAACTGACCTCCATCTGCAACATCCCAAATAGAACCGGAAGAGAATCAATCATACCAAAACAAACAGTGCATCAGTTAACTCCCACAATAAATATTGATCTAGGTGCATTTAAATAAAACCGACCCTACAACACTAATGAGACAACCAAACACTCAGTTCCCCACAAATCTGAAAATATAGACAAATTCATCAAATACATGGCCAACTATAAATAATCAGTCAAACCAATAATCTTCAGAAAATGCAAAAAGTGATCATCATAAAGTTTTTACCTCTCTGTATTTCGCAAGATAAACCTTGAGTGGATCGATATAATCTTCGAAACCTAAAGTCGCCATTGCCCAAAGCAAGTCGTCACCATTAATAGTCTTTCTCTTTTCCCTCTGGCACTTGTCGCTCGCCCTACACAGATATCACATCACAACAATCAGAACACGACAAAACAAAAGAACAAACAGAGAGGCACAAAACGACGCCGTACTCACTCGCTGGTGATGAAGCTGACGAACTCGGAGACGCACTCCTGCACAGTCTCCTTTGCGTCCTTAGCGATCTTACCGTTCGCCGGCAGCGCCTTCTTCATAATCCTACTGATGTTCGCAATCGGAAGATACCGATCCTGTTCCCGGACGTTCGATCTCGGACTGTGCTCGCCGCCGCTGTCGACGCTTCCGCCGCCGACTGGACTCGCCGGACCTTCCGCCATCTAAAACAACCTACACCGCCACCGAACGGAGTCAAAATCCGAACCAGAAACACCACCGCCGCCATGATTAAAGAGTCGGAGAGAAGAGAGAAGAGAGAAGAGAGAGAGAGAGCGCGAAAATGAAACTGAGATTTGAGAGAGAGTGAGTATATATATTATTACCTGGGAGATGTTGATTTGGCGCGAGAGGAAGGAGAGATGGTTAAATCGGACGCTGGAGAAGAAAGGAGAGACGAGACGAGCGATGAGAGGAACGAGGGTTATCAGCACCGTTGGTTTTTTTGGGGATTTTTATATTGATATTTTGGGGGACGACTTTTTTGGCGAGATTTTAGGGTTTTTTTTTTAAAAAAAATATATATATTTCTGTGTGCTGCTGTGGAGCGGTTACGGTTCTGGTTCGGTTATGACTATCCAGGTGGATCCGTCTGGTTTTTGGGCCGTTCGGTTCGAGGGTGCCCTTTGTGTGTGTTAAACGACGTCGGTGGTTGGGCCGCCAAGCGGGTTTCTCTTTTTCTGATATGAAAAGAAGCCCAAACCACACGTCAACTCATATAAGCAAAAAACTGCATTCGCCCTTTCAAATAAATAAATACAAAAGGAAGAGATCCTGAAGATGATTCCTGATGTGAAAGTCTCAGACCATCTTCTTGTCTAAGTGGCGAGACTGATCTTTCTCTTATATTATATATACATGTTTAATCACCTCATTATGTACGTGCTTAACCAATCAGGGTCGCAAATTAAATCTCACCGCCAACACCAAAGTATAGACCACTCGGTTTAATCACCTCATTATGTACTGCAATTCCAAGTTGTCTTGCTTCAGAATTGTTTTGTGCTCTCACGCATCCTTCAGTTTGAATTAATGTTTGGAAGTGTACTGAGGTCTCTTTCTTTGTTTTTATTTGCAGACTTGAGAAAGCCTTTAATGTTGATTTGCTTCATATCTTGTTGAGTAAGATTTTAGGATTTGGTCTTGAACTTGGAAGTTTCCTACTTATTTTTTCAACTTTTAGAACACCTTGACCACGTTCTGTCTCATGTATAAGTGAGATCATTGTTTCTCGCATAGCTACCACCACATCACGACATCAGTGAACATTAGAGAACATATTCAGGCAACCTATAACACTTTATGAGTTTGCGGGTTGAAATTTCCATTAGACATGTCACATAACTAATCACAATATGTGAGGAAGACTCAGCTGGGTTTTAGTTACTTTTTGGAATTATATAAGTGTATTGGCAATGTATGTGCGATTAAAAAATTACTGTTTTTTAGCGTTCTAAATTTACAGGAATTTTCTCATCGTTTCCGCCATCATTTTTCTTTCTTTCTAATATGTGCATACTGCCTATAGAAACACAAGTTTAATTTTCGATGCTGCTTAAGACCACGTAATATGTCAGTTCGACTGAAAATAAAAGTCAAATAGTAAGTAGTATGGCATTGATCATCATAGTATCCGGATTCTTATGGTAATGAGTCTAAAGCTGCTAAGTGTTTAGGTTATTGAATATATGGTTTAAGAGCATCTCCAACACAGTATTACTCAATTTTTTCTTATTTTGTGTAAAAGTATACCGCAAAGTCATTTTAGTTACAAGTTTTTGTACTTTTGCTCCAACAACAAAACCTTAAAATTTAGTTATATTTGAATAAATGTTAAGTTTTGATTGGTTGATCAATATAATTTATTAAGTATATTTAGAAATTAAATGCATTTGTAACATAAAAGGAAACAATTTATTACAATGTTAGCTATTATGATTACCTATATTCTTTGTTTTTGGTATCGGAATAAGGGATGAAATTGCATTATTTAGGGATTTCCTATTATAGGGAATGTGATAGGGGAGCTGCTGGAGTCTAAATCTTGTTAAAACACCAATAATATTGAATAAATAGATATTTAGGAGATCTGCTGGAGTTGCTCTAAATATTTAGTCAAATTTTGGGGAAGAACCTGATTAGGAGGCGATTTCGTTTGGCACAAAAAAGTAATTGGTATATTGGTGTGATTACATTTAGAAGTCTTAATTTAAAATATTAGTACTTGAATGTCGGCACCTTATACATTAATGTTGAGCGTACAAAGCTTCATATCTTGGCAATTTCATGTTCTTCTTTTTCTTTTTCTTTTGTTATGTAGTCACAACCTTTCTCCTCTGAATTAGGAGTTTCAGGTTTTACTTTAATATAGTCATGCAAATAGTGAATGGAACTCCAACAACTATGTTAGGAGCTACGCGAGGAAGTTAGTACACAATCGAGATACAGAATGAAAATATAAAGAGGAGACACAAGGATTTACGTGAAAAACCCCCAAAAAAATCGGGGAAAAATCACGGACAAGTAGGAGGATTTCACTAGGAGAATAAAAGGATTACAAAGGATACAATTCTCTCTATAACACTACAACTCTCTCTATACTAAGAGGAGTTTCCTAGAGGAATTTACTAACTAGAATGGGATGATGGTTTTGAAGAAGCTTTTTAGGCTTTGCTTGGTTGAGATGTACGGGGTGAGGAGCACCAAACCTCTATATATAGAGGTATTCCACCGCCTCTCATTAATCAAGAAACTTCTTGATTAATCTTCTCCTTCACCGACTATCTCATCTCTTCTCTTCTTATTTGATTATTCTAGAACCCTCTAGCTTAGCTTGATTAATCAAGCTTATTCTAGATTAGTCTTACATTACCACCGACTCTTCATCTTTCTCAATTCTTCTTGGTCTTTCTAGAGTATTCTAGTTGACCACAAAGTGATCTTTACCTCCAACATTCTCCCACTTAAAGTCACTTTTGTGGGTCCTTTCATCCTTCCTTCACTTGCCGATTTCATGCTGCTTACGTTTTTGCTAGGCCAATAGAGGATCGACACCAAATGAACTTGTTTGCGTTAATCGACTTCGTCAAAGCATCCGCTAGGTTATCATTTGTATGGATTTTCTACATATCCACACATCCGTCTTCCACCACCTCACGAACAAAGTGATATTGAACTCGTATGTGTTTGGTTTTTGGATGAAATGCTGGATTCTTTGCTAGGTGCAAAGCGCTCTGACTATCGCAAAATAGAGTAATCTTCTCTTGTTTGCGTTCGAACTCCTCCAACAATATTTGTAACCATATTGCCTCTTTGCTGGCTTGTGTAGCTGCGACGTATTCCGCTTCTGTCGTAGACGTAGTCACGAGTGGTTGCAGTTTTGAAACCCAGCTTACAGCACCTCCAGCAAGAGTAAACACATACCTTGTGGTGGATTTACTATTTTCCTGATCACCTGCGTAATCTGAATCAACATAGCCTCTGACGGTAAACTCCGATCCTCCGTAACATAGTGCAGCATCTGAGGTACCCTTGATATATCTCAAGATCCTCTTTACAGTGTTCCAATGCTCCTTGCCAGGATTTGCCATGTACTGACTAACTGCTCCCATTGCTTGTGCAATGTCTGGTCGTGTACAAACCATGGCGAACATCAAGCTTCCCACTGCTGATGCATACAGCACTCGAGACATCTCCATCCTCTCCGCTTCATTGCTAGGACACATACTTGAGGATAATTTATAATTAGTAGGAAGAGGAGTAGAGATTGGCTTACAGTCTTGCATGTTGAAGCGGCTCAAGACTTTCTTCAAGTAGTTCCTCTGTGACAGCCAAATCTTCCTACTTTCTTTGTCTCGGTGAATTTGCATACCTAGAATCTTGTTTGCTGGTCCCAAGTCCTTCATTTCGAACTCCCTAGCCAATTGAGCTTTCAAGTCTTCAATACGATCATGGTTAGGGCCTGCTACCAACATGTCGTCAACATACAACAGCAAGATGATGAAGTCACCATCACCAAATCTCTTGTAGTACGCACAAGGATCTGCATGGAGTCTGTTGTACTCAAGGCTCATGATGAAGGAATCAAATCTCTTATACCAACATCTTGGCGCCTGTTTGAGACCGTATAGAGATTTGTTCAATCTGCAAACCAAGTTCTCCTTGCCTGATTCAGCAAAATCTTCTGGTTGGAGCATATATATCTCTTCTTCAAGCTCTCCATGAAGAAATGCAGTCTTCACATCTAACTGCTCCAGATGTAGATCGAATGTAGCACACATCGCCAAGACTACTCAGATAGTTGTGAGTCGAACAACAGGAGAGAATATTTCGTTGAAGTCAACACCTTCTTTCTGAGAGAACCCTTTCACCACCAGTCTAGCGTGATACCTCTCCACTTGATCATTGCCATCTCGCTTGATCTTGTAGACCCAATTGTTACCAATGGCTTTCCTTCCTTGTGGTAGAGGAACAAGATCCCATGTCTTGTTTTTATGTAGAGCTTCAATTTCTTCTTGCATTGCTGTCATCCACAGAGCTGCATCTGAACTGCATTTGGCTTCATGGAAAGTTGACGGCTCTCCATCCTCCGTTAGAAGACAGTATGAAACATTGCTCTCTGTAACATACTCAGACTGCCAAGCTGGTGGCTTCCTCGCACGGGTAGACCTGCGAACTTCTTGGTCCTCCATCTCAGATGGTTCTTCATCCTCGTGCTCGGGTACTTCAGAAGAAGAACTTGAATTCTCCTCCTCTGGTTTACTATCGACTCGTATGACTGCAGTCTTCTCACTTGAACTGCTATCATCATGACCTCCTTGTAGTAGTTGATCTTCTTTAAAGATCACATCCTTGCTGACAATAACCTTGCGGGCAGTGGGATCCCACAGGCGATACCCCTTTACTCCGTCAGCATTCCTCAAGAATATACATCTCCGAGATTTAGGATCCAACTTTTTCTTCTTCCTTTCTAGAACGGTGTACATTACATACGCAGGACATCCAAACGTATATATATCAGAGTAGTTGGCGGGCTTACCAGTCCACATCTCCATCGGTGTTTTAAGTTCAATTGCCGTTGATGGAGACCGATTTACCACGTGACAAGCGGTCTTGGCTGCTTCCGCCCAGAATGAGTTGGGTAATCCTGCAGTCCTTAGCATGGCTCTCATCTTTTCTACGAGAGTTCTATTCATCTGCTCCGCAACTCCATTTTGCTGAGGAGTGTATGTGGTTGTGAACTGTCTCTTGATACCTTTTTGCTTGCAAAGTGCAAGAAACTCGCCGTCCATATACTCTGTCCCATTGTCAGTCCTCATGCACTTGATCTTCTTTCCAGATTCAAGCTCCACCTCTGCTTTGAAGGCCTTGAATACCGAAAATACATCAGATTTATTCTTGATCGGGTACACCCAATATCTCTTGGAGTAATCATCAATAAAGGACACAAAGTGCTTTGCACCTCCTAGGGACACAACCGGTGACTCCCACACATCGGAATGTAGCAAGTCTAGGATGCATTTACTTCTGGAGACCGACCTATCAAACTTCAATCTACTCTGCTTGCTTGTAACACAATGCTCGCAGAAATGTAAATTTACCTGCTTGAGCCCTGGAAGTAGCTTCCGATCAGAGAGAATCTTCAAACCTTGTTCTGACATGTGACCAAGTTTAAGATGCCACATCATTGTCGATTCTTCTCCATTGTTGGCTGCAGAAGTACATGTGTCAGCTTCCTGATATGTCTCTCCTTGAAGCATCCATAGATTTGCCCGGATCTTCTTCGCCTTCATAACCACAAGTGCACCTTTCGTAGCCTTCATGATCCGAACTTGACTATTCATCTTGTACCCGCTGCCATCTAATTGTCCCCAGGACAATAGATTTTTCTTCAGGCCTTTCACGTGCCGTACCTCCGGAATACTACGAACTGTACCATCAAACATTTTTATTTTGACGGTACCTATCCCAACAATCTCCAAGGCATGGTCATCTCCCATGTACACTGATCCACCAGAGATAGATTCATATTGATGGAACCAATCTCTCCGGGGAGTTATGTGCCATGTTGCCCCCGAGTCTATAAGCCAGACATCGGCAAATTTTCTCCTGCCTTCAAAATTTGTTGCCTCGCTGTATAAAATTTCAGCGTCATCTGAGATACTTACCACGTTCCCTTGAGCGTTTGATGATTCAGGGTTTCCGCTCTTCTTCAGAAGTCGACAGTCTCTTTTGACGTGTCCCTTCTTGCCACAGTGATAACACCTGAAATTCTTCTGCGGCCTTGACTTCGATCTACCATGACCTTGGCTCCCACTTGAGCCACGCTCCGTTGATCTTCCTCTCACCATCAAAGCTTCCGCTTGCTGCGAACTTGCCAACCTGTCCTCCTTGTTTCTGCGCCTGCTCTCTTCTTCTAATACAGCACCTGCAACTTCATCGAAGACTAGGTGGTCCGTGAAGATATTGTTCGTCAAATTGATGATGAGTTGATCATACGAGTCAGGTAAACTCTGGAGTAGAATCTCCGCCCGTTCACTTGAATCTATTTTCTGCCCCATGTTTGTGAGCTGTGAAAATAGAGTATTCAAAGTGTTGATATGCTCGGTCACTGATGTAGATTTTGCCATACGAAGAGTGTAAAGCCTTCTCTTTAAGAAAATCTTGTTGTGCAGCGACTTCGCCGAGTACAGCTTTGTAAGCGTATCCCATATCTTCTTTGCCGTCTTCTTCTCCTCCACGCTTGATAACACCCCATCGGCTAATGCAAGGTGAAGATCCGCCATGGCGAGGGCGTCCATCTCATCCCACTTTGCATCATCCGTGAAGTCTGCGGGTCTTGTCCCAATTGCAGCTAAGCAATTGTCCTTCCACAATAGTGCTCTCATCTTCATTTTCCATAACGAGAAGTTAGTCCCATTAAACTTCTCGATATCGAACTTCGTCGCCATCTCGAACTGAATGACTTTCCTCTAGAACCAGCTCTCTATATGATCGCACAACCAAGCTCTGATACCACTGTTAGGAGCTACGCGAGGAAGTTAGTACACAATCGAGATACGGAATGAAAATATAAAGAGGAGACACAAAGATTTACGTGGAAAACCCCAAAAAAAATCGGAGAAAAACCACGGACAAGTAGGAGGATTTCACTAGGAGAATAAAAGGATTACAAAGGATACAATTCTCTCTTTAACACTACAACTCTCTCTATACTAAGAGGAGTTTCCTAGAGGAATTTACTAACTAGAATGGGATGATGGTTTTGAAGAAGCTTTTTAGGCTTTGCTTGGTTGAGATGTACGGGGTGAGGAGCACCAAACCTCTATATATAGAGGTATTCCACCGCCTCTCCTTAATCAAGAAACTTCTTGATTAATCTTCTCCTTCACCGACTATCTCATCTCTTCTCTTCTTATTTGATTATTCTAGAACCCTCTAGCTTAGCTTGATTAATCAAGCTTATTCTAGATTAGTCTTACATCACCACCGACTCTTCATCTTTCTCAATTCTTCTTGGTCTTTCTAGAGTATTCTAGTTGACCACAAAGTGATCTTTACCTCCAACAAACTATTTTATAGGTTTTTTCAAGCCCCGATCTAGACCCAATTGCCCTCTGCTTATATCCATCTCAATCCCAGCTGAGACGCTTGTTCTTTCTTTGATCATTCTTTGTTGTTTGATTCTTTTGATCATACTCAACACATATAATAAATTAGGCTTTATTTGTAGTTTTTTGATACTTACGTATATTTTTACTTTTAGTCAGACATTTTACTTCTAAATATTCTTTGTGTTACTTTCATTTAGGGTCAGACACAATGGTTAATCAGGTCAACGCCATATTGTCATGCATAAGGTTGCTGGATAGCTCTTGCAGCAATCCATCCAGAGTACGTTATGATGGTGGTAACTAAGACACATCATGCATATGGGAATTACTCCAATCATGCATTGTAGTATACCAAGATGCCAGCCTGCTGAGCAACCAGTGATCTATCTATGATTCCTTCAACTGCTTCACCTAATTTTAGGCAAGCCCCTACTAAGAAAAGCCATTATGCCTATCGATTTTTTATAATGAGTGGTGACTCTAATGGAGTGTATAAGACTGCTAATGTCAAGCTTTGATTCATAACCAGGATTCACCCTACAAGTGAATGTTTCACCAGAACTATCAAGGAAGATAGACTAGATTCAATGCGGAGAGGAAACAACAAAACAATGTTGTCATTCGTTACTTCCCCACATATGTTTGTGATTTTTGTACCCCATACTTTTTTCCTCTGTAATTCATGGATATGTTGTATGTGTATCTACAGAGATATGCTAATGTTGCTATTTGTTATTCATTGCATGCCCGAGAACTTTGCATTAAGGAATTATTTTAAGAGGCTTTTCAACTTTAAGAAAGACAGGGATGGCTACTGGAAGTGGTTTGCTGTAACTTGGCTTCTTGAGGTGTTGTTGGTGCTTATTCTCTTCTTTTTGTCTACTCTTTGGACTGTACACTGCTTTGTTCGTTTAGAATCTGAATTTGTCGAGATCAATTGTCTATATGTACTTCATGCAAATGTCATATAGAAATCTACATGTGCAGATGCTGAACATCAAGAATGTGAGGAGATGAGTGAGAGAATTAGAGAAGTAAATCAAAATCTTAATTAATGTTTGAACAATATATTTGTTTTATTAAATTTGAAATTTGTATTATGTAATTGCAAAATCAGATGATTGCATCCCGCGCCTAACGCGCGGGCTTTCCACCTAGTATATACAAGTGAAGCTGGTTCTTTAGCTCAACATATCTATCTACTTATTCACTTCTAAGGCAGCAATCTCCCTCGCCACTTGATCTTTGGCTGCCTCAAACTGCTCATCAACATCTTCATCAAACAAGAACTGGTCAATCAGCCGTAGAAGTTTGCTTCTGTTCGCAACGAGAATGCACACAATGTCGGCGGGTTTACTTGGATTCGCAGCAAATAGCTTAAAAACATGAAACGCTTCCATGTGTATGCTCTTGCTGGATTCTCTGAGAAGATTCATAAGGATCCTCAAATTATTCATCGAACTCACATATCGAGTCATCACAGCCGCATTTGATCGATCCAGCAACATTTCTCCCAACAGCTTCACAGCTTGTCGTCTGGTGATGTAATTGGAAGATTCCAGAAGCTTCGTATTATACTCGGCAAAGAACCAGTCATAGTTATTGGATAAAAAATTTGCTACCGTAGACTTATGCCTAGTCATGAGTTGGTTGAAAGTCACCGCAGCATCTCCAGCAATGTCGAAATTAGGAAGTTGTATGTAGTCGAACAACTTCTTCATGTGTCGAGAATCCAAAACATATCTTGCAACAATCTGGTGGCGTGCGCACTCTCTCAACATTTGACCATAATGTAAAGCCATGTCGACGTCTTCGTCTCCATACCCTAGGATCAAGATATCCATTAAATCTAGATTTTCTTCCAAATAGTCTGAAGCAATCAACTTGCACCGAACCCTTTGTCTTTGTAGATTGGAAACAACTAGAGCGGCGTTTAACCTAGCTTCCGAGTCCAGTTTGGGAAAACAAGTGATCAGAAGTCGAAGCGTGTTGTCTCTGAAAAATTCTTGCGTCAGTTGTGCACAAGATTCCGAGACGGGTTCTGAATCAGTATTCCCATACAGAATGCACTTGAGCTCCATCATGTTCTTGGATAGCTCTGTCATCTTTTCCCGGTGCTTGATCTTGTGGGAACCACCGTTGGCGTAGATGAGAAGATCGCGGGTCTGGCGGACAACGTCGGCCGGCAAGTGAGGCTTAGGTTTGAATAGACCAATAAGTCCCTTCATTTTGGATTGTCTGGCTTCCACGGATCGATCAGAGCTGTTTGAGATCGATGGTAAATATATATGTGACTCTTTTCGCTGGGGGATTCACAGCTAGATATGGAGCCTAGGGTTTCTATTTCACAAATATATAGGGGGGCAGGTTTTATGTAAGTTTAGTGTTTTCTCCCAATCCGCTTAGGATCAGCAATTCAGCATTTCCTTCTTAACCTAATTACATTACGTACGTTTAACAACCCAACAATCGATCAATCGCACCCTTTAATTGTTACGATCTAAATCGATCAGTAAATCTAACTTATCCTCAATCCATAACGAGTCACACGTACGGCCACAAACATTGGATATATATGTATATATGATGGATATGGAAGTCACTTTTTTCTTTTTGTGATCGAGACAATTGGAAATTAATGTATTAGCTTAAGGCCTAAGCATAGCACGAAATTGCCGTCCATGTCGTTGATCAATCAAGTGGCACATATATACGATCATGCTATAAACACAAACTCTTTGGTGCTGACCAAACTCTTTCATCGTCATACAAATTTCCTCAAAAACACAATATGATGCAAATGTAAGCATAAGAAGTATAATGAAGTATTCAAGATTTCATATACTGAAATCCAGGATCGATGGCGACGGGCCTCGGGTTAAAAGGTATGACTTATAATAGCTAATATAACCGATCTTTAGCAAAGTTTGCATGCCAATACAGACGTAAAATTAAAAATAAGCTGCGACGGTCATGTTTGAATCCATCCACTATAGCTGAAGGCACATCCTGAACCGTGGGTTTCCTGTTCATTCCTTTCGTTTACCGTTCATTTTTTTTGAGATTGTTCATACGCGTGAGAGGCGTGCGGCTCTCCGATCACTATTCTAGATCAGATTCTCACCTTATCAGCCCCCGATTTACTATCACTCTCTTTAATTCTCTCTTGACTCAACTCTCTCATCTCTTGCTCTCTCCGCGATTTCCATCTCCGCTACCATCTCAACCAATTGATCGATCTGCTTGGGTCTGATCCATTTTTCACTAGTAGTATAGAAGCAACAAAATTGATTAGTGACTGATATCTAGAAGACTGGGTCCAAGTCACGCAAGACCGGTGATGGAAGGCCAAGTTGCCCAAGCCAAATCGGTGGCTTCTTCGTTGTTGTCTCAGGCGGCGACGAAATTCTGCCGTCAACACCCAGGGTTTCTGGAGAAGGCGCAGGAATTTATGGCGCCGGAGAGTGGTTTCATGCGCAGCCACTGACGGAGAATGACCTGGTGGCGATCTTCAGCAGCTCTCTCTCTGTCCCACTCCGAAAAAAGAAGAAGAAACTTGCCTCTAGGTTATCAAATTCATCCGCTTTTCATCATCGGGGATGCTCAACCTGTAAAGCTCATCACTTTAGAATGGTTTTGTTTGTTAACAGTGATAACAGTGATAACAGAAAAGGATGAGCTGGCTAACAGTAGACTAACAGTAGACAGGTTTTTCTGTTAAGGTTGTTAGATCAATTTTGACATGTGAACTTGACAGTTGGATATTAGCTGGCACCGAAGCACACAATTGTTGTGATTCTTATAAGGACCAGATTACTCATTGTAATAGATAAGGTTGATTGATTAATAAGATTTGTGTGAGCTCTGTGTTTTCTGAGCTGTGTTCTTCATTGTTCTTCAGTGTTCTTCATTTTCAAGGTTTCATTTCAGTATGCTTTGATTGTTCTTTGCTGAAGTTTAAGCTATGTTATCATGGTATCAGAGCAGGTTCACCCTCGTGTGATGCCAAATGGGTCACACGTACTCACCGCCACCCATATATGTTGTCCACGTGTTTGGCTTGTGATGTCGCCACACGTGCGGGGGCGTGTTAGAGAATGTGAATGGAGAAATACTCCCACATTGGAAATGAGGGGCCTTGCTAGTGGGTTATAAGGATTTGGGCTACTCCTACCATTGCCAATTGGTTTTGGTATGGAACCCCAGATTACTTTATCGTGGTATAATTCAGAATCCTGAATATCAATTTGTTGAGAATCAAGACTATAACAGACACTCCATGTTGACAAGAGCCAAGAATGGAATAGTCAAAAAGAAAACATTTAGTGAGTATTGTGTATTCTCATCTATTGTTCAACAGAAACTTTACAATGAGTATCCATTTTTTGCTGGTTTCACTGCAGTAACTGATATTACAGATGTTCATGAGCCTAAACATTATAGGGCTGCATCAGGACAACCAGAATAGGAAGAGGCAATGAAGGAAGAGATCACTGCCTTAAAAAGGCAAGGTACATGGTCCCTTGTACCTTGTCCACAAGGGAAAAATATTGTTGGCAGTAAATGGGTCTATAAGGTGAAGAAAAATCAAGATGGTACTGTCTCCAGATATAAGGCAAGACTGGTTGCACAGGGTTTTTCTCAGGAAAAAGGTTTAGATTATGATGAAACTTTTAGTCCAGTGGTAAAACATAGTACAGTAAGGATGATACTTGCTCTTGCTGCCACTCACAACTGGAAACTAAGACAATTAGATGTGAAAAATTCTTTTCTACATGGAGATCTTAAGGAAGAAGTATATATGAAACAACCTCAAGGTTTTGTAGACAAAGATCATCCTGAGCATGTCTGTTTGCTAAAGAAGTCCTTATATGGACTCAAACAAGCTCCAAGGGCATGGCATGAAAAGTTCACAAGTTTTCTTCCTGGATTGGGTTTTAAGTTCTCTCATTCTGATCCTAGTCTATTCATTAAGAGCAGCACTGCAGGGATTGTTGTTCTTCTACTGTATGTAGATGATATTGTGATAACTGGGTCAGATAATCAAGGGATGGAAGAGATAATCACTGAGTTGAATTCAGTCTTTGAAATGAAAGATCTTGGAGCTCTATCTTATTTTCTTGGGCTGGAAGTGTCTTACACACTAGAAGGTTTATTTCTGAGTCAGAAAAAATATGCAGAAGACTTGCTTGTTAGAGCTAGAATGCAGTCTACCAAACCTTGCTCCACACCATGTCTTCCTCATTCTCAAATGCTCAAAACTGATGGAGAACTCCTGGTTGATCCTACATTTTATAGGAGCATTGTAGGAGCATTGCAGTATCTTACCTTTACAAGGCCAGACATTGCCTATGCAGTTAATACTGCATGTCAATTCATGTCAGCTCCCACTACAGCTCATTTTGGTGCAATAAAAAGAATACTGAGATACATTCAAGGTACTTTGCATAAGGGACTATTCTACAAACATCAAGATCAACAGATTGGAGAACCAGCAGTATGTATTAAAGCATTCTGTGATGCTGATTGGGCAGGTGAAATAAACAACAGAAGGTCAACAACTGGATTCATAATCTACATCAATTCATGTCCTATATCATGGCAATCAAAGAAGCAAGGTTCTGTATCCAGAAGCTCCACAGAAGCTGAATATAGAGCTCTTGCCAACACAGCTGCAGAAATATCCTGGATTAGACATGTGCTATGTGATCTGCAAATTAAAATTCCAAGACCTCCTCTCCTTCAATGTGACAATCTCTCAGCACTTGCCTTAGCTTCAAATCCAGTCTTTCACTCCAAAATAAAGCACCTGGACAATGACTTTCACTTTGTAAGAGAAAGGGTACAGAAACATGATTTGCTGCTACATTATGTGCCTACAACAGAACAAACAGCAGACATTCTCACCAAAGGTCTTCATAGTCCTATATTCAATCATCATTGTAACAATCTCAGCTTGGTGACCTTACTGAGCTTGAGGGGGTGTGTTAACAGTGATAACAGTGATAACAGAAAATGATGAGCTGGCTAACAGTAGACTAACAGTAGACAGGTTTTTCTGTTAAGGTTGTTAGATCAATTTTGACATGTGAACTTGACAGTTGGATATTAGCTGGCACCGAAGCACACAATTGTTGTGATTCTTATAAGGACCAGATTACTCATTGTAATAGATAAGGTTGATTGATTAATAAGATTTGTGTGAGCTCTGTGTTTTCTGAGCTGTGTTCTTCATTGTTCTTCAGTGTTCTTCATTTTCAAGGTTTCATTTCAGTATGCTTTGATTGTTCTTTGCTGAAGTTTAAGCCATGTTATCATTGTTTCGTCATCTTCGTCTATTTGGTATTAACCGTGTTTTTTATTTTGGGTTTTGTCGTTGTGGCTTCCGTGAATCTATAAATGTTTATTTGGTAATTTTTATTTTCATGGAACTTATGTGCAATGAAGAAAATCTGAGTTTAAGTTGAAGTTGATTATTGGTTCAGCAAATTTTAGTTGCAATGCTTCTTATCTTAAGTTCTAATTGCACGTTTGTTGTTTTGAATGATTAATGTCGAACAAGACTTTCTGCTGATTTTGATGGCTGAAAATCTGGGTTAACTAACTCTTTTCTTCAAAAAGTGGCTTGGTAAGGAATGTAATTGAATTAGACAATAATTGTAATGCATGTCTACAAAACCTTATGGTAGAATGCTATTTCACCTTTGAAATTGGTTCAGAGAAGTTTAACTACGTTATACAAATATATACGCCTACATGATTACTGTGATGTAAGTACATGGAAGACTCAAAATACATCAATTTTCTTACATTGACTATTTGTTTGAGCTCATTTTATTTTGCTAAAAAAAAAACTTCAAAACCATTTGATTGTCTTAGTTTTGATCTCTACCAGAAAAACTTCTAAACCATTTAATAGTTCGTCGTCTAAGTGGCCTTTAGACGACAAAAAAAAGTTTCGTCGGACATGAGAAAATTTCGTCATTTAGGCTGACCTTAGACGACAAAATTGATTTTCGTTGCCTAAGCAATATCTTAGTAAATGAAATCAATATATTCGTCGTCTAAGATCCCACTTCGACGACGAACAATAGAATTCGTCGTCTAAGTGTAATATCTTAGACGACGAAAATGTCTTCATCGTCTTTATTCTCCACTTTGACTTTCATTACTCCCATGACACTTTCAAGAATAGTCTTATTAAACCCGTTGTACAACGGAGTCTATTGGAAGACAATTAGCTTGTTGTACTTGTCAATACCTACAGTGTTGATAGCTCTAGGTAATTGTTGGACTATGTCAATAAAAAGGAAACCCTCAACGGCAAGAAGGATATCTTGTGCTTGAGCAAATACACCGCTCTCATAAAGAAACACATCGTTGATCGACCTCGTTGTTGGATCATTGGATATACTGGCCCTTTCAGGAATTTGCTCATGATCATGCTGACTCGCTGGTAATGTTTCACCGTGATAAATCCAACACGTATACTTATCCCAAAACCCATTTTTCTTCAGGTGCTCCCATACTATATCAATAGAAAAATAATACAAATCGCTGCAACACTGACATTTCGTCCACGAGCAATAATGAATTATTTTCCCGTTAGCATTAGCCTTCACATATTCTACAAAACTCTACATTCCAATGCCATATCTTCGATCCCATTTTGGAAGACAAATCCAACTCATGTCCATCCTAAAAATTCCAACTGTATATATATACATGCACCAATTAAAAATTCATCATTATATCTGTATATATCGATCTTTAAACTACAAATTATATTAATTTTTCTACTCCTTAATTACAAATTAACACACACACACACACACACACACACACACACACACACATATGCATACTATATATCAACAATTAACATGTAATTATATATATATTCCTTGAATTCAACTCAAAATCAACTCAACTCAACTTAAAATCAACTCTAAATCAACAATCAACTCTAAATCAACAATCAACATACATATATATCTACGTACCTATATACACGAACTCTCATTTTGGATAGCTTCCGACAACACCCAACGATTTGAGAGCGTTTTATATCTTTCTCACAGATTTTTTTTGAATGATTGAGCTGCTGCCCAGATCTGTAATAAAGAACTATAGTCGACAACCTAATAATGTCGTCGGCTATAGTTAAATATGTCGTCAGCTTTAGTTTAAACTATAGCCGACGACTTTCCCTTCACAAACATTGACAACTTTTTTTGTGTCGTCGGCTATACTATAGTATAGCTGACAATATAAAAAGTCGTCAGCCTGTTTTTATTCATTTCACCGGCTATAGTACTTATTCTGGTAGTGTGGGCATTAGCTTTTGATGCTATGTTTAAAGAAAAATCGACGTAACAATAAAAATGTTTTAGTTTTGGTGATATGTAGTAAGTTTGGGTGAGGTGAAATGTATTGTGTTATTAATATGAGATAGTAGGTTACATCGGGTCTGTGTTTTCAATACCAGTTTTCAAATTAGCATTTTGGAGGCTTTAGCTATAACAAAGATTAAACGGGATTGTGAAGAGATGTTGGTAAGTTAGGTCTTAGAAAATTTGGGTGAAAGAGAGATCGATTAATTCGCTATGTTGTAGACATAAGACGGTTTAAATCTTGATGTTAAGTGAGAATTGTATTTGTTTAGGTGAGAAGACGTTTTCATAAGGCTGAGGCTTTTGTTTGACTTGTTTTCTTTTGAAGACGCAGCTGGATTTGAGGTGAGTAATCTCATTGTGTTTACGTGTGAATGGAGTTCATTTGACTTATTTGTGGAATTGTGTTTTGTTGTGGAAAAGAATAGTCATCGAAAAGAAATTAAAATTTTTGTATTTAAAATTATGAACTTGATCGTCTACAGTTCATAAGTAAGTGAAAACTATATTGTTTCAATATGACATTCTTATAGTTGGTAAATGATTTAGTGTGATATCTAAAATCTGTTGGGTCTTGTGTTTCCCTTCTTAGATGTCTTGGTGTGATTGATTTAGGGTTTTGGAAGAAAAAAAATTAAAATTCTGGTATTGTTTGTCGTTATGATATATGAGATTTGATTCAGTTTGAAATATCATAAGTATGTGTTGGAATTTAGATGTTAAGTAGCTGTTGGAATTTAGATGTTAAGTAGCATTAATTTTGAGGTTACTCATACGGGCTTGCAAAAACTTACCGGATTTGTTACTTTCAACCTGGTACACTATTCAATGGTGTATGGGTTAATCTTGCAGGTTAGTTATGACTCGTAGCAGAGGTAGAAGCTTCTTTGTTTTTTCTGTGGTGGTGATTTGTCGTAAACTTGTTTATATTTATTTTGTTTTCGTTGTGTAACGTATTGGTTGCTTGTTCGATTTAAATTTGTATACAGTTGGAATGTAATATATATATATATATGATTCAAATCATTGATTGGCTTCAGGTTTTAGAAAACAAATAATAATAATAATAATAATAATAATAATAATAATAATAAAGTTCAGGTATTCTAAGTAAGTTATTCCCGTTCTAAGTTTTGGTTTATTAATGAAAATTTTCATAAACTAAAAATCAGGGCATGAAAGAGTGTGTAACCTACTACGACATATACTTCAAAGATCCAGTCCATTCCATCGCCTCTAATACACATGATCGCTATAATATTTCAGTTGTCACAAATGTTCTACGACCTTATGGAGTAGTATTAAATGAAAGTTTAAGTAAAGAGGAACTCATTGAGGCTCACTGGGTAGCATTGCGGTACTGTGTTCAAGTTGATGATTTGTTTAAGTTTTATATATCCAAAATTCAGAGAGACAATCTGAATAAGAGTCCTAACTAGTGTCATAAGGAGCATAAGAATAAATTCCCTACTTATTTAAAGAAATGGGTATGTTAATTATTTATTGGTTTACTATTTTATTTTTGAACATGAGAAATTCAGATGGGAATAGGTGCCCACAGTTTGTTATTTTGGAATTTGGTTATTCGAAGTGTTTTTCTTCGTGTAAGTTTTTTGTTTCCTTAAGTTTTAAGGGAAAGTATGTCAAATTTTTGGTATAACTAAACATTCATATTGTACTTGTTGACAATTTTGCAGATGATCAGACTAGAAAAAGAACCTGACGGCGAATGGTGGTCATTTTGGGTTGAACTTATTGGCCCATAAGCCAGTGGCACACAATATTTATAATGCTTGTGTTGTCAACGGGATAAAGTTTCTGACATTGAATCGAGATGAAGGCAAAAGAACACAAAATAAAAGAATCGTGGTAGAGGGAAAAAATGATGTATACTACGGGGTTCGTGAAAAAGTCGTTGAGCTACTATATGGGGATAGAATGCATGTTATGTCTTTAAAGTGTAAATTGTTCAATTGTACGAAGGAAAATCTTTTCCTTTTATCAGTCAATATAAACACAAGCTGGTATAAAGATGAGTCATTCGCTCTTGCCCCCTTGGTTAGGTAGGTGTTCTACCTGGATGATCCGAAGGCTGATGAAGGTTGAAAAGTAGTTAACCATATGTCTCACTGAAATATATGGAGTGGCACAACACTTGAAGGAATACCCAGTACTACCGAGAGTGACATTGAAGCAAATAATGTCAATGCATAACAAGAGCCTAATAATGCTATCATCCCCAACACTGATCAACTTATTCGCTTGAACGAACACGTACCCAATCCTGAAGGTTATAAGAATCTTTGTCCAATTGAGATCGAAAAGCTATCGAATATCAATGCCTCTAAAGAGAAGCCAAAGGATGACGACGAATGTGAGGATGATGAGGCAGATGAGTTACGTGAGGAGGATGATTCAGACGATGTTGATTATGTTGGCTGTGATTGATGATTAATATTATTGTCTAAATATTTGTAATAATAGTAAGTTTGTAATTCAATTAAGTATTTTTATATTAATTTTATATATACTAATTATTAAATTCCGATGAGTGTTTTGAATTGGTAATAATTCTAATCTTTTATAGGAATTAAATGGGGTTTAGGTTATTTTTAATAGTTAGATTGTCTTACGGGAATGATTTAGAATAGACGTAGATGGTTTTATCTTTACTATGACAACTTAGACGACGAAATGGTGAAACATTCGTCATTTATGTAACACTTAAACGATGAATTAATTAATTATTGGTCGTCTAATAGCTCACCCTAAACCATAAACCCTGAACATTTAGACGACGAATACATGATTGTTTGCTATATAAGTTCATCATACACGACGAATTTTAAACACTTTCGCTGTCTAAAGATGAATCTCGCAATCTGACCTTTATGAGCACGATCATGTGTACCATGTTTGAATGAAAATTTAATTCGTCAAGAGTAGAGAGTAAACAATACCTAAACTGTGCGTATCAATGGTTCGAAAAATGGAGTTACGAAGATAAATTTATGAATGCTTCCGTTTCGTTGAAATTTTGGTATTATGGTTGACTAAGTTTATCAATACAAACTTTGTATTGATCAAAATTTCGTCCACCTACATATTATGTTGTCATGAATACATCTAAATATTGTTTTCTTCAAATTCAATTTCGTTAATATTGATTTGGAGTGAGTATAGACATACGAACACTTAAGTTATATAACATTAGTAGATGTATAATAAGTATTTAGTATTTCATCAAATTTTCATGTCAACTTTCAATCAATTTCTATCTAGTTGATATATTCGCTCGTGACTTCATAAACGAATTTACGATTTATATTTTACGCTTTTTCCGTCATTTGACTATTTGTCAAAAAATCACTAAATTAACTCGATCAAATCTTAAACTAACTTATGTTGATATTTTTTTTACAACATAGTATAAATGTAAAGGTTACATCTGACTATTGATTTATGATGATTTTTAAGCATGTAACCTAAAATAAATTTTTAGGTTTCTCTGAAAAATACAACAACTAATTTTATTCTTAGACAACGAAACTCTTATTTTTGTCGTCTAAGTAACTTACTTAAATAACGAAACAATATTTGTTCGTCGTTTAAGTCCAAAAAAATAAAATTGGGGGAAATTATTTAAGCCAAAATTTTGGAAAAAATTCTAAAGGTTAGACGACGAATTAAATGGTTTTAAATTGATTGATCTGGGTCGATCTTCCCCAATTCAATCAGTTTCTATCAATCCTTAATTTCTACTATCTTCTCTCTTCAATGCCGCCAGTACTAAATCAATCGCCGCCACCTTCTCTCCTCTCTCCGACGACGCTTCCTCTCTTCTCTCTTTGACATCATCTCCTCCTCCAAGCCACAGCCCCATCGTCCTTGCCTCCTCTCCTCCACACCGACAGCCGCAGCCTTATAGCCTCACCGTCGACATCGACATGTGTGTATAATCCCTGCTTTATCCTCCTTGCTTAAATAAAAATCTGAGATTCAAATTGAATGCCTAGAGGAAGTTCCTGGTTTCGAATATATAGTTCTAAGAGAAACATTTCTAGGTTTAGGGTTATGTGAAGCCATTTTGAACATTTCTAGGTTTATATACTGTGATACCCAATATGTGAAGCCATTTTCAACATATTGTTAGAATGGAGATGGCGATAAGGTTGTGGATGATTTTATTTGATGATTTTAGTTGATTATTTTAGTAGCCTAATTTTAGTTGATGATTTTGACGCATATGTGGGCCAAATTGTTGCGGTTCAGAACCCAAATGAGGATAAAGCTTTAGTTGATGATTAATTTGTTGATTTTGTATAGAATTAGTGATTTCAGTAATTAATAAGACAAGTTAGAAGCATTATAGGTAGTTTAGTGATTGTTGGTATGAGGCATGATAGGTGTTGTTTATTCACTTGATGTTTTTTATTTTTGGTTTTAGCGATAAAGATGTATGGTGAGAAGAAGAGGCAGACCCAAAAAAAGAAGGATGGAAATACTGAATCGGTGTATGCATTGGCTTTCCATGTCAGATGACACCGTTATTACTGCTCAAAGGACCAGGATTCCTCCTCATGCTCCCTCTGAAGTAATGACAACCCCGACAGAAGTGCCAGTGACATGCTCAAATGCCGTGCCAGTGAATTCCTCTTCAGAACCTGGGTAGTCACAACCTTCGACATCTACCGACAAATCTATGTGCTTTAGCGCTAGCACTTCAGGACCACCCTCGAAACGCTCTCGAGGATTGATGAAGAGGGCTAAAGTTGATGCAATGGTAAGTCAATGAGGGCGACGATCAATGTGTCATACAACGACTGGACTAGAGACCCTCCAACGAAGAAGATCAACAATTTTTTTTACGAAAAGCATGGTTTTATCATACGGAACAAGATACCTATGAAAGCGACGACTTGGAAAGAATTGGAGCTGGATGATAGGTTTGTACAGTAAGAGTTTTGGTTTATTTAATTTAAATTAATTTCTAAATTATTTTCAATGTGTCATACAACGACTGGACTAGAGACCCTCCAACGAAGAAGATCAACAATTTTTTTACGAAAAGCATCGGGTCTATCATACGGAACAAGATACCTATGAAAGCGACGACTTGGAAAGAATTGGAGTTGGATGATAGGTTTGTACAGTAAGAGTTTTGGTCTATTTAATTTAAATTAATTTCTAAATTATTTTTAATAAATTAATCTCAGTAAGAATTAATAAATTATTTTTAATTTCTTTTTATTTTTTCGTAGCTTGCATACGAGATTGGTTAAATTCATAGGATGCATGACTTCATAGAGTCGAAAGCACAGAAGATTTCCAGGGACTGTAAGTACCTGCTACATAAGCACTACATCGCACACGGCTCAGCGAGTGTCCCACTGGAATTGTTGGAAAGGCCTGAAAAGTAAGATTAGTTGGTCGTGCACTTCAACTCCGATGAGTATATGATAATAGTTTTTTTAAGGTAATAAATTATTAGTTTTAAAATAATATATTATTATTTAATTTCTTTTGTTGTGAAACAGAAAAGGTCAATTTCCAACAAGTGTAACCGTGATAAGAAGACGTTGTCGCATCAGACAGGTCCACAGCGATTCGTCCACGTGGCAAAGAATCACAAAGACAAGGGTTCGAAGCATTTTTATGTTGAAGCCCGGGCAAGATGATATTGTGAGTCAAAATGATGTAAGTAACCCTTTTTTAAAAGTTTAAGAAACTAATTCAATTGAAGTTTAAGAAACTACATCAGCTTTCGGTTCAAACCAACCAGCTAATTAATCCAACTACAATACCCAACATAGTACTAAAATGGAGTAGCATTAAGAAAGTGAAAATTTTCTAATAAAATAGTACTTTTTTATCATTATAAGCTTGAGAAATTCCAATGGAAATCGGTGCCCACAGTTCGTTATTTTGGAATTTGGTTATTTGAAGTGTTTTCTTCTGTGCAGGTTTTTGGTTTCCTCTAGTTTTAAGGAAAACTATGTCAAATTTTTGGTAGAAATTAACATTCATATGTGATTTTAATGCAGGAGAAGATGACAAATTGACCAGGAGGAAATGATGCGTAGATAGGCAGAGAACCCTGATATGACGCCTAATGAGCTACCTCCACTATGCTTCGAGACTCAAATCGAGATTTACGATCAAACACTTGGCCGCCAACCAGGGAAGGAGATTCATGACCTTGGACGGGCAGGCGTACAAGATTTGAGCCAGTCTTCGACATCGATTTCGTTGAGTAGACGTTTAAGTGTGATGGTTGTCGAAGAGGAGAAGGCTCAAGTGGCCCAGGAGGAGACTTTAGTGCCCAAGAATCAGATCAAAGGAATGTACGATTTCCTCATGCAGGATGGGATGGAATCCACCTCCTCCCACTTGTCATCTAATTGCCACGCATCGGGATCCAAGACATGATGGTTATGATCCAGGCAGTGGGGGAATCGGCGGGATCGCAACTCCCGATGCAGCTTCTTTAAGGCTACAACTATTCACACTAGGGCTGTTAATTCGTACATTCGGTTCGATTATTAGGCTGAACCGAAAATTGAACCAAATTTTTTTATCGGTTCAGTTATCTCGAGTTTTTTTTATGGAAAACCAATTAGAACTGGTTTGGTTTTGCATTTTTTCAGTTTTTTTTTTCAAAAAAACGGCATTTTTGTACTTTCTAAACTGCATTTTTTACAATCAAAACTGTTACTTTTTTCACTTTTAAAAGTGATCAAAACTACATTTTTTTTTCTTTCCAAACTGTTTACCAAATATAACTACATAAGTAGTCACAAATCACGCATAAATTCAAAGTTTCAAAGTTTCAAACTATAGCAAATACTTACCGGAAGTTTACATCACAAATTTAAAGTTTCAAACATAAACTAAAGTCCACAGTCGAAGTTTAAAACAATCTACAGTCCATAAAAAAAATACAATCAAAATATCACATAAAAATACTTCATTCTCAAGCCATACTCAACTTGTCCACCATTCTCACTTTCTTAGCTCGGGGCAAAGAACCTCGGGTCCTACTTATTTTCTTCTTTTATAAATCACAAGTCACAAATATTTCAATTTATAAACATCATTACATCAATAAGTCACAGGACTCACAACCCTACAATGAGTACAATCAGTGTATTAAAGCTTAAAACTCAGCATTAAACAACACAACTCACAACTCACAACTAGCTCTCACTGTCGGTCATAATCATCATATTATTATCATTATTACTGATCTCAAGCTTAACCGATCTAACAATTGAACTTACCCAAAACTCAAATTATAAAAAAGATTGGGGACCAAATCTATGAGCATTTACCAGATTTCTAAAAACATGTCAACTTGTAACTCGGAATTTCACTGGACATACATCATAGCTCAAATGCAAAACTCATTTAGCTAACACAAGGAAATCAAGTGGATCGATAAAAAATAGAACCAAATCTATGAGCATTAAAGAAATTTTGAATATTCTAAATTAACGAAACTCATGAATTGGATACAAAAACACAGTGTTTGCTCCCTTAAACCGATCACAATCTTTCATTAAACTACAAAATAAAAAAAACCACAAGTTACTGAAGTTATTGAGCGGAGAGTGAGGAGTGAGGGCTATGAGGATTGAGGGGAGACTGAGAGAGTGATGAGTGAGGCTTTGAGGGTTGACTGGCTTGAGGGGAATGAAGGACCAAAACACACTTAAATTTTAGGGTAAACGAAAAAATAACACAAAACAACGTCGTTTTGTCACCTCCGGTTCGGTTTGGTATATTCGGTTCGGTTCGGACCAGAAAATCAAAACTGAACCAAATTTATCTAGTTCGGTTCGGTTTATTTTATTTAGGTTCAGTTTTTATTTGGTTTCAATTTTTTTCAATTACGGTTCGATTACGGCTCAATTTTTGTTCGATTTTTGATTCGGAAGTAAAAGCCCTAATTCACACCCCATTTTTTTCTCTTCTCTCCCCATTACTTTTTACACCCCATATGAATCTTTCAAAAAATATAAAAAGTTGAATACACCCCAATTGTTTACCTAAATACTCTTTTTGGGGTGTATTTATTGCATAAGTGAAATAATTGAAGTTACATCCTAATTTTATTCTTCTCCTATATATCTAGTTGAAAAAGGGCGGGAAATCAAATCATGCGAAGAAAGAAGTCGCTGAAGAAGCTGCGATAACAAATGCATTTTTACTATTGCTTTAAGATATTAACAGAAAACTTACTCTAAATTGTCAAGAGATAACCAAATGACATATTATTGTTTGTCAGAACATAAACAAAAAAATATTACATGTTTGTTAAGAGTCTGACAAACGAAATATTCACTACCAAATTAAACGACTCTACACTCGCGTTTGTCAGGACCTTGACAAACTTTGTACTATTTTTTGTCTAAACGTTGACAAATATCATATCAACCTTTGTCAATGCATTGTCAAATATTATCATATGATTTGTCAAAAGGTTGACGAAAAATTTAGTTCTTAAATATCTCTCATTGATAATGATGACAATAACGACTTCAATGAAATTGAAGAATGATTCACTCAAATCCTTTCATGCGCGTACACACTTTAACAATTATGATTTGAGTATAATATTACTATTGGGTGTAGAAGTAATAAAAATTTAGAATATGGACATTTATATAAATTTAAATAAGGATAATATGGTAACTCAATAATTCAAATAACATGGGTGAGAAGAGCGAAATTCAGGCCGTGAATAGCCACAGCTCTTCTTTAATTCCATAGTTTATATTTTTATGTACAAATTAAATACTTATTATTTTTAATAAATATTTTCTTACTTAAATATTTTTAATAAATTTCTTTATATTGTTAATTATACAATTATACTATCTTTGGCAACAACAAAAAAAATTAATACAACAAGCTAGATGACGAATGTCAACAATTCGTCGTCTAAGTGGATCATTTCAGACGACGAATACAGTATTTTTCATCGTCTAAGAGGCAAAATATTAGACGACGAAAGAACTAATTCGTCTTCTCCAAGGAATAGTTAGAAGCGAAAATCATAAGTTTCGTTATCGTAGTGGAACCACTTGAATGAAGAAAATAAAATTTGTTCATCGTTTAAGTGTTTAAATCTAGGCGATGAATCCTTTATGTTCATTGTATACGTGTAAACACATAAATGACGAACAACTATTATGCGACAAACATTTTTTGTCGTTTTGGGATTCAATTTTTCATCAGCTTGAATGTTAGACAATGAACATATTTCGTCGTCTTAGAGCTGACTTAAATGACAAATAATTCATTTTTCATTGTCTAAGTACATAGATTACGACATTTATACGACGAAACTTAAATGACGAATATTTCGCCATCTAAGTGTTTAGACTACAAAAAATGTCTCTTAGACGATGAATTTGGTTCTTCGTCTAAGTCGGTTATTTTGGTAGTGGATCTTAATTTTTTGTGTTAAATTCGAAGTATATGATATTTAAATTCATAATACAGTTATAAAAAAAATTCTGACAAAAAAATAATTGGAACAAAAACACATGGCGTACGGTTATTTTTCTTTGTTGCTAGAGGATTACATTTGGTTTTCCCTTTAGTAAGGGAAGTTATTTCCTATATTTTAGCTTCTTTTTTGTAATTTTATTATAATTTTACTTTTTTATCCTTGAAGAATTATTTGTGGTTAAATGATGATATTTGTAAATAAAAACACGAGTTTATTTAAATAATAGTATAGATATAGAGGACCCTTGACCGCCGGTCGGAATAGGTTCTTTCAACGTTTCCATATCAACTTCATGGATATATTGACTAGGTTTCCATATCAACCTATTTAATTCCATATCAACTTCGGAATAGGTTCTTTCAATGTACAAAAATATATATTTCATCCAAAATTCACTACTGTCAAAGTTAATCATTTCAACTAATATTCCCCATGCAATTGAGACTTTGGAGAATTTCTATTGAGAAATTCAAATTTATTGACTAGGCCTCTTTTTGTTTTTTATTATTGAATTACATTATTATCCTTATACGAAGTGACAAATATGGACATAAATTATAAAATTATAAAATCTCTAAAATCTCTATGTTTAAACTATAAAAAAATTGTTCACAACCTCTTGCATCACTTTGTCTTGTAAACATATTGTCTCTTCACTACCAAAAAAACTTACTTAGGCGACAAAATTTTAAATGATTCGTCGCCTAAGTAATTTTTTTGTCGTTTAGGTAGCATTTAGACAAGGAAAATAAATTTCGTCGCCTAAGTTATGACTTAGATGACGAAATATAAATTTGTCGCCAATTTTGTCCTCTAAGTCACTACTTAAATGAGGAAACATATATTTCTTTGTCTAAAAATACAACTAAAATGACGAAACTAATCTTTGTCGCCTAAATACTGACTTAAGCGATGAAATACATAGTTCGTTGTCAAAGTAAAACATCAAAGACGACAAACAATTATTTTGTAGCTTAAATTTTGACTTAGGCGACGATATCTGTTTCATTGTTTAAATTTTCACTTAGGCAACGAAAAGATTCAATTTAAGTGATGAAATATTTCATTGTCTAAGTGGAACTCAATTATTTAGATCAGATTTCCTACCCAGATCGCTCGTCCTCTCTCTCTTATCTCTCAACACCATCTCTTCGTCGGAAAAAAAGCTCTCAACACCACCTCCGGCCAAAGCTCGATTTATATATGGTTTTCCCACATCCGGAGCTCAAGATTACCTAAATATCTCCTTATCGGTGATTGTATTAACTTGTTTCTCTCGATTAATTTTTTTGAATTTAATTATGTACGTAATAACGTACAGTGATGGAGTTATCCGGTGAAATATTTCGGCGACCACAATATAGCATGCATTAGTTGTTAGCTAGCTATAAATTGTATGAATATCATGTATGTGTTGATTAATTACGCATATATTCATATGTGGATTAGTTGATAATTAGTTGATTAAATGTTAGATTTATTAGTTGATAATTATATATTCATATGTGGATTTATACGTGTAAATGAATAAATTACAATGTTATGTAATTTAATTATATATGATAAATATTATATAATGTAAGTTAAGAATGATAAGAATCTCGTTAGAATAACATTTTTTTTGCAAACTATTTATGGCTTATTTGATAATTGTATTTATGTCTCGCTTAACTTACGCAAAAATATGGACAAGAGTTGGATATATTTGGAAAATAGAAGTGAGACGAGATATTTGGACGGGAATCAGTCAGTTTATTTCGTTTGCGATGCAACATGGTCAAGGAAAGAAGCGTTATAGGTATCAATGTAGAAAATGTCTTAACAATTAGTTTGTGGATGTTGATGTTATGTCTCAACACTTGTATCACCACGGTATGATGTGGAGTTACACTACATGGAGTGAACACGGTGAAATAGTAGACCTACAGCTCAGGATCAAACTTTAACTCAGGATACAATTACCAGGGTGCCTCATCCAGTGGTACTAGCGCCTCTTCAAGAAATCTCGCTATGGATTTGGTGCATGATGCTTTTCCGGCATTCTGTCATGTTATACACAAACACGAAGATGAATGTTATGATAATCCTCATTATGACACAGTCCCTCTAGCCTTTCTGGACACTGATACTACTGAGATGGATATGCTACTTCAAGCTTAGACCCTAGTGTACGATAGATATGAATTGAATGTCTTGCAATCCATAATGACTCAAATGGAGTACAAAGCGAAGCACAAAATCTCAGATGCTGATTTTAACGATATCCAATAACATATATGTGATTTGCTTCCTAAAAGTCACAAGCTTCCCGATTCTCATTACAAGGTAAAAAAGATCTTGAGCAGCCTCAGTCTAAAGTACAAGAAAATCCACGCGTGCATAAACGATTGTGTGTTGTTTTACAAGGAGAATGCACATTTGGACTACTGTCTAGTATGCAACAAGTCTAGGTGGTTTAAGTCTAATACAAGGAGTTCGAAGAAGATGGTTGTTGTGAAGGTACTTCGCTATTTTTCATTGATTTTCAAACTACAGTGTTTGTATATGTCTCTAAATACAGCACAGTCGATGAGATGGTACGCAGAATAGAGACTAAATAACGATGTGCTCAGACATCTGGTGGATGGGGAGACTTTTAAACATTTCGACAGAGAATTACAAGACGTTGCAGCAGAGGCTCAAAATGTTAGACTCAGACTTTCTATAGATAGATTCAATAATTGGGGCAATAATAGCGCTGCCGTCAGCATTTGGTCAGTTATTCTCATGCCGTATAACCTCCTCCGTGGATACGTACGTATGAACAAGGAATTTAATTTTCTCACTCTTCTAATTCCAAGTCCTAATCTCCTAGAAAGTGTTTAGATATGTACCTCAGACCATTGATTGACGAGTTTAAACTATTGTGGGAAAATGGAGTCCCACCTTATGACAATTTCACTAACACAAATGTTCATGATGAGAGCAGCTATAATGTGGACCATCAGCAATTATCCTGTGTATGGAATGTTGGCATCTTGCACAACCAAAGGATATAATGGTTGTTTTGTCTGCTTGGATGATGTCGACTCTACTTGGCACGCGAGAAAAGTGTGTTACATGGGTCACCGTAGATGGGTTTCTCATGAACACCCATGGCAACAAGATAAGAATCATTTTGACGGGACAGTAGAGGATAATCCGCAACCCAGACAGTGGTCTAGCGAAGAGATTTTTGAGTGGTTGAACAACTTCTATTTTAATATGTTGTCAAATGACGACGATATGAAGAAACACAATCCACACCCTCCACACCATCTTAGTTATTGGCATCACATAAGTATTTTCTTTGAACTACCTTACCGGTCGAAGTTGAAACTTAGGAACAACCTAGATGTCATGCACATAGAAAATAACATGTATGACTGTGTGGTAGGAACAATTCTCGGTATTAAGTTCAAGACTAAGGATACTCTCAAAGTGCGAAAAGATCTTAAAATTATGAATTTACGTCGTACCTTGTGGTTAAAGAGAGATAGAAACAATGTGTACAACAAGATACCTGATGCACCTTACACATTGAAGCCTACACTGAGGGATATTGTATTCAACTGGTTTAAAAGTATTTGGTATCCGTCTAATTATGCAGTGAATATATATCAATGTGTCAATGTTGGGGAACACAAGTTCTATAGTCTAAAAACTCACGACTGTCACGTTATGTTGCAACGTCTAGTCCCAGTGGTAATTCGACCTTATTTGCCTAAAGACGTCGTCGAACTAATAGTTACATTGTGCAAATGGTGGCAGAGATTATGCGCCAGAGAGTTGAAGAAGTCGGATGTTCATGAACTACAACACAAATTTGTCTATATCCTTTGCAAATTAGAGAGGATTTCCCCCCTGCTTTCTTTGACATCATGATTTACCTCATGGTCACCTTCCCGAACAAGTGCTGCTTTCTCGTCTGGTCCACTACACTTGGATGTATCCTCAGGAAATGTACAATTTTTACATGTAACTAAATTTGTTAAACATGGTTTTCATCATATATATATCTTTTTCTTACAGTAATATGAAATAAATTTTACCCCATTGTTGTAGACAACTTCTGCAGTACAAAGTATTTGTCAAAAATAAATCAGCCCCAGATGGCTTTATAGCCGAAACATACCTAATGCATGAGTGTTTAACATACTGCAACATGTACCTCAAAGATCTGATCCATACCGCCTCCAATACACATGTTAGCCACAATCTTTCAATCGTCACAGATATTGTATGACCATTTAGAAGAGTATTAAAATAAAAATTAACTCAGACATAACTTAATGAAGCTTATTGGGTAGTGTCACACGGCTGCGACGAGGTCGAGGAGTTTATGAAAATGTACAGGGCAAAAATTCAGGCAGACAAACCGGACAAGAGTGAACTCTGGGTTGAAAAACAAGTTAAGAAGAGTTTCCCTGATTATTTCTCCAAATGGGTATGTTAAAACCTCAGTCTATAGGTATTGTGCTTACTTTATTTAACGTTGAGAAATTCGGGTATTGATTTTTTGGTATTTGTGTATTCGTAGTGTTTTTCCTTAATTTAAGCTTGCATGCATGTTTATGGTTTCCTTTAGTTTTAGGGGAATCTATGTGAATTTTTTTTGTAGGAATTTATTATATATATGTTCATATATCTTGTTCACAATTGCAGATGAATGATCTATATAAATCCTCTGACCACGGGGGGTGGTGGTCATGGGAAAAATACATGTTGGCCTATAAGCCGGTCCAACACTATATTTAACCCGGATAATTTTTCAACGGTTTAAAGTTTTATTCAGTCTACCGAGTTGAAGAAAGAATAACACAAAATAATGGGATCGTGGTAGGAGAAGATGATGATGTATATTATGGCATTCTTGTTAATGTTGTTCAGCTACTATATGGGAATGAGTTAGAAATTTTTCTATTCAAGTGTAAATGGTTCAAACGTACAAAAGAACATCTCGACTTTTTATCAGTCGATACAAACTCAAGTTGGTATGAAGATGAGTCATTCGCTCTTGCCACTTTAGTTAGACAGGTGTTCTGTCTGGATGATCCGAAAATGGGTGCATGTTGGAAAGTAGTTAACCACATGTCTCACGAGGAATATGGAATGCCACAACACTTGAACGTCACCATTAAACACTCAAAAGAATAATGTCGATGCATATCAAGATCCTAAAACTGCTGTCATTCCCGACACAAGGCAACTAATTCGATTTACCGAAATCTTACCCATACCTGATGTCGACATAGATCTTACTGAAAAATAGATCATTGACCTAAGAACCTGTTCAGAGTGAGGAGGAAGACGTTGATGAAGACTATGATGATGGAAGTGATTGATATATGTGTGAGTTAATAAGATCAAATTTGAACATAATTATTTAATTTATACGCGTAGGATTTTGATGGATCGATCAATAGATCATATCGAATCGAATTTAATTACAATGCACTAAATTAAAGAGGTTCATTAATTTAGAGTATTTTTAATACTTATTATGTCTTACGGGTATGATTTTGTGTCAAACGAAAGCAGAATGTTTTTCTGTCTAAGGCATACTTAGACGACGAAAGAGTGAAAGGTTCGTCGTGCAAGTAAGACCTAAATGACAAAATTTGTCAATTTCGTCGGTCAAGTATGACTTAGATGAAAAAAATGGTAAAATCGTCTCCTTAGTTATAACTAAACCCTAAACTCTACCCTAACCCTTAAACACTTAGACGACGAAACTGATATAATTCGTTGTTTAAGTTGCCACTTAGATGACGAATTCTTGATGTTTCATCATCTAAGATGAATTTCATTGCCTCCAAAAAAGAGCACGACCATCTTAAAATGCATAATTTTTTCATCGAGGATATAGAGTACACAACTCTTTATTTTTGAGTGTCGGGCATTCGAAAATCGGAGTAACGAAGATTCTTATATCAACGTTTCTGTTTCGTTGCAATTTCAGTTTTATGGTTGACTATGTCGATCAAACCCTTAACGAACTTTGTATTTACAGAACATTTGTCCACTTGCATATTATATTATAATTAATATATCCAACAGTTATTTTATTCAAATTCAATTTCTTTAATATTGATGTGGAGTGAATATAGATATACGAACACTTAAGTTATACAAGATTAGTAAATATATAACTATTGAAGGAGAAAATATGATAGACTAAAAACTGTAACACTTTAATTGATAGAATACCTTATATATATGCTGATACAATCTATTACAATAACTGTCCCTATAAAATAGGGATTCTCTGTATCTCTATATAGACTAATCTGTATCTAATTAGAACAAAACACACACCGAAAGTTACGGGGAATAAATCTCCTTAAACACACCCCCTTGTGTCGATGGTCTAATAAATGATGCATAACCTGTTGCCTCACTAAAAATATTGCCAAGCAAACTAAAACCGCATGGGTAAAACAAAAGTTCGGTCTAAGGGAAAAAGAGTACAATGCATCAACTACAAAAGCTAATACATGTGACGTAGACTCTATCTGATCTCTATAGAAATGTAACTCCCCCTGACTGTAAACTTAATCATGGAGTTCAGATAACCTGCATATATCAATGTGTCTCACATGTTTCACAAATGTAGATTTAGATAATGACTTGCTAAACAAGTCCACAGTAGTATCCGCTGAACCAACCTGGTTCACATAGATAATCAATAACCGCGGATATTGCTGATTGTAGGAGTACTTTGGTGAAATGAGTTAAGTATGCTCATCCTTAATATAACCCAACTTCATTTGTTTAATGCAAGCCGCATTATCCTCAAAGATGCAAGTTAGTACTGTCGTAGTAGATGCCAATCCACTAAACCCTCGAATATGTTGTATTACCATCTTAAGCCAGACACATTCATCAACTGCTTCATACAAAGCTTTAATCTTAGAATAGTTCGAGGAAGTAGCAACAACGGTTTACTTTGTTGTTCTCTAAGAAATCGCCATGTTCCTCATGGTGAATACATAACCTATTTGGAAACGTCCTTTATATGGGTCAGAGAGATACCCAACATCAACAAATTTTACCAACACATTAACCAGTATTTTGAAATAGGGGACAACAGTAAAACTACTCATAACATGGGAGGAATTCAACGGGTCGAACAAATACTCCTGTTCAATCCAGGGTACCGGTTTCGATAGGTCAAAACTACTCCTCGATGAGTCGAAGGATACCTTCCGGTTATCATCGTTCACTGCCTTCAACGGGTCGAGAGATCTACTCGATGGGTCGAAGAGCCCAGAACCTGCATGCTGCAATTCAACCATCCATTTTTTAGGAATTTTAAGCTTCTCTTTGTTTTCTTTGTAGGGAAAGAACAATCTCAAGTCAATGGTTACCTTCAAGTACAAGAAGCTATACTATACTTCATTCCAATGACTTTGCATTGGCGCATACCGAGAGGGCAATGTCTGAACATGTGCAAAAGATCTTTACCATCGTCATTCCGATGAAATTGATCCTTTTGGGTTCCAGACTGCACCTTTGGTATGCTAATATGGTGTGCTTCGTCCATTGCCTAATTTAGACATAAGCAAACTGGTGAACAAGAACTCAACCAACTCGATGTTCCATCTCAAAACCCAGACTTAATCGAGTTCTACCAAGGTCTATCATCTCAAACAACTTGTTCATCTACTGAACACGCATAGACATAACTTTTCATTCTTGTACCCCTTCCCTATCAAGTAGTCACTAAGACATGTATACCACAACCTACTGGATTGTTTCAATCCATATATTGAACGTCTTAATCTAATTACATGAGAACTTTGTGGTTTAGAGTTATTTGAATTGGGTAGATCCATGCCAACCAACACTTTCATGTGTATCTCCTCAAAGAGATATATAACCACATCTATAAGGTGCATACTCAATATTTTGGAAAATACCAAATTGATAAGGTAGCAGAAAATAATGATGTCCATAACCAGAGAATCCATCTCCTCATAATCAATACTAGGGCATTGAGAACATCTGTGTACCACAAGTCTTGCTTTATACCGCATGACTTTATTCTTCTCAATACGCTTCTAAAAAAAGACTCAATTGTGTCTAACTGGCTTACCATTTAGTGATCATAGCACTACCATACTGAAAATTGTCATTTGTAAGAGAGTCTAGTTTAGCCTAGATTGTAACTTTCCATATCGGTCAATTTGCTCTACATTAAGCATTGACAATCTGTAACAGAGTATTGTTCCACTTCGTCGTCGTCAATTTCTAAGAGATGGAATAAGTAAATGTATCATCAACGAACATGGAAGAACCATCCACAATACCGCTAGTATTTGTTTAACTTGATGAAATTTCTTTATTTACTGACATCGTCATTGACTCTGAGGCGTCCCCCAGTGTTTGTCAATATTGACTTTTAGACACAATTGCAGTCAAAAACAATATCATGTGTTGATAATGAACGGTTGTGCCTTGATGGCTTACCTTTTCACCGGCAACTCATCAGTAGATTTTGACTACTGCTACACCTCCACTATAGGCAGGAGAAACACAACCTCGTCCGGGTGTTGCGTTAACTTGCCCAATGCTAGGGAATTTTAACCTTACAGGATTTAGAACATGTATAACTGAGCTCATCACTCACATGATATTAGTAAAGGAGTCAGACATCAAATCTCCTACTTTCTGAAGATCAAGAATACATTACACATCAATCTCACATTGATATATGCGGGGATCATGATGAGACATAGTGGGGACATACCACATTAATTTCTGACGTATTAACAAGAATGGAATCATTCTTATCTCCCTCTAATGGCGGGAAGTATGTCTCATCATTGTGACTATTTTCGAAAACTAGCAGTAAAGAGCTATCTTGTCAAAGGTTCTAAATAGTGGACAATCGTTGGAAAATCACAACTAACATAAATGCATAATCATCGTTGATGACCCATTTTTATATACAGTGTAAGCGTAGTAGGCACATGTACCACATAGCCAGAGATGCATAGATGTGAGATATCAGGCTCATATCCAGTTACCTACTGGTATGCACTAAACAGTTGGCAGTTTATGGGTATCAAGCGAATAAGCATAGCTACATGTACCACTGCATATCCCCAAGCATAATCCGGCAATATGCATTACCATAGCTTTGGCCACAAGATGTAACCACTTGATTTTTGCCTCAGCTAAACCGTTCTATAAATGAACATGTGGAACCAGGATGTTCAACTTTAATCCCAATCAATATGTAATAATCCACAGAATATTGTGATATAAACTCTCTTTCATTATCCAGTCTAATTGACCTGATTGGGTTGTCCAGGTGGTAAACAAAGATTAATAATATGAGCTAGGAGATTTACAAATGTAGAGTACCATGTGGATTGCAAGGATATGTGACTTATGCGTCATTGCAACAATCAAAACCATGTATAAATAGTCCGCATACCGATTTGATTGATCCATAAATATATTCTTGGAATTGATGAAGGAATGAAAGTTGTGTCTATAACAAAGGACTGTTATGCATGTAAACATCATTATAGACATAAACAAACTTTGCAAAACAAGCGATATGCATTGGATTTTTTCATGAGGACATCTGGTGTGATAACGCACGACACTACAGAGATAATTTGCCGAGATTATACTACACTCGTCTTGGAGACCGAGCCAGGAATGAGAGGAGTGGTCTCATCCTCCCATCTAAACTGATGGATTTAGGTATTCCCACATGCTTCTTCGCTCTAAAGAACCGATGATGATGAGAATTTCTCAATATCTTGATCATCATAATACAAAAGCTCTTATGAGGCTAAGTCATACATAGTAATATAAATGACTACATGTAATTCAATGATCCCAACCGTAGTAAGATATAAAAACTACAAATCCACATAAACCTCTCCAGATTGTGTCATTGGCAGCATTCTATGGAGATTGGACACAAAACTCTGTTTTATTCTCACAATATTATTCCAAGTGAAAACCGTTGGCACAAATGTTTTCAAATCTGAGCAAGGTTTGAATAACCATTAGGCGCGTATAATACTCAATATCGCCATCATATATCAACAAACTAATGTCAATCAATTCATCTTTGAACCCAAGGCATGGCGAACACTTTAAGTGAATACTTAAAGATTTCAAAGGGTGTAACCCTTACAGAGTGCAAAATCGATGTATGACTGATGTATACCAACATCTGACCAGTGGAAATGACCCATGTATATTAAGTTCCATGGCATAAAAAAAATCGATGCAAAACCACATCTGGTGCAAAATTATAGGTTGGTCAAAAAATTTCTGAACTTTTATTTGTCGATAAAACAGATATAAAACACATAAAAGACACCAATCCTGAGTAACATCTTCGATGGGTTGAAGAAACCCAAAATAAACTTTGATTTTCCGATAACTATTTTCGACGGGTCAAAATTGGACAATTTTGTCATAGTGGGTTACGTACAATGGGTCGAAGTAAAACCTAAAACTGTATCAAATTTCCAATATATTTTTAGAAGGGTTGAAGAAAATTTTCGACAAATCAAAATTGTTACAATTTGCAAACAGAAGCATGCATTCGACGGGTCGAGAATACCATTCGACAGGTCAAAATGCTATTTAGTGTACCGGAGGACTACATTCGACAGGTGGAATGAAAACCAGGCATAATTTTCGACAGGTTGAAACGTACCAAAAATGTTCCTGAGTGTGACATTCAACGGGTCGAAAATCTCCAGAATCAAATCATCCTCTCTTTTATCTCATTTTTATGATACTTTGGTGTCATAGTACCATAAAGCTATGTATAATTCGAGCCATTAGGCAATAAGTATGAAAACAATCATTCTTAATACTTTCAAATACCGAAAGGAAGAAATTTTTATTGCTTGGCCAACATCAAAACTTACATCAAAAGATTGTTCTTATTCAAAACCGACTACAGTAAGTCTCAAACCATGGCTAAAAACCAAGTAAAAATTAAGCTAAACTTGATAACATAGCAAAAACATGAGCCTAATACACAGACTACTCAAAAATCGTAGTCTACAGACTTGCTTTTGTATTGTCTGGTATTATAAGATTGGCTTCACCATAATCTTTCATCTCATATGCTTCAGTGAATTTAGTCTCATGTGCCAAGTATCGAGTGTATTTTTTGTAGGCATTTTGAATATCCTTGGGTGCACAACATTGTTTGTGCATGTGCTTGATAGAACCACATCTATAACAAGATGACTAGCGTGAATTAGAAGCAGAATTTGAAGAATTTCTCCCATGTCTAGAACCGTAATGATTCTTGTTGGAGTTATGGGGATTGTCTTGGTGAGTCTAAGTCAAGTTTCGACTATATCCTCTACCACGAGCTTTGCCTCGTCCTACTTTTCTACCAATTCGATTATTGTAACGCTCAGAGCGACCGTTCCTTCTATCCTTACTTGTCTTCCCACTAGTGTTGTATGACTCATGGATCTTTTTAGTACCGGTTGGCCGATCATTATTGATAAGAAGAATCTAGCGATACCGCTCTTTGTTGGCCATCACATTCATGAGATCACTGAATGATCTTAGTATTCCTTGCTAATAATATGTGCGATATTGACTAGCAAGTGTGTCCGTGAGAGTAGGGAATATACTTAAAGATTTCTTGATCATAGCCAGATTGGTCTTTACAATGCCATGAACATTCAACTTTGGTTGTAGCTCTAACATAGCTTGATTGAACGCATCAATATTTGGATAATCCAAGAACCATATTGAATCCCATCTTTCTTGCACTTCTCGAAGTTGTGCATTATGCACATTATTGAATCTATCTTGTAAAGTCACCCACAAAAAACCGCGGGGTCATTCTTTAGCAAAAATTATTTTTGTAGAACTTGATGCATATGTCGCCTCAAAAACATGAGGGCTTGAGCTTTGCAAGCTGGAGTTGATGGTTCAGTACCAGGTGGTGGTGGTGGTGGTTGAATTATATCCTTTAGATTCATACCGAGAAGCGTATTCTTAACATCCGACACCCAACAATGGTATTTTGCTCCTTGAGGATCAAAGATATCAAATTCAGGTCTTTCCGGCTTTAATGATGTCATTTACAAAAGAGACAAGAGATGTAATTAGTTTACTGACCAAAAAACTACGATCATTAATATCAAGTTTAGGGAATAAGAACCGTGATCAATGATGTTTGGTCACAAAAATTGATTAATAAACGGTGGCTCAAAACCACACCCAGAAACCGTGATGAACTATCATATATTATCAATTTCCCTTTCTTTTCTTTTTCTAAACCATGACTCCCACTGGACCGTCACTTATACTCTATGGATATAGGTCTATAGAAACTAGGGTACATATATGCAATCACAAAATCCCAATCCTAAGATCTAGGGTTTTGCAGTAAGTAAGTTTTATTCCTATATCTAAATATTGACCGTTTAGAAAATTTAAATCGAGGGCGTCATGCTCGGTATGAAAACTTTAAAAAAATTGAAGGATCATAAAAATTTGACGATGTGCTTCTGATGATGAAGATTTTGTCAAGGTAAGGAGGCCGGTAGGTGGAGGTTAGGGTATTTTTCTTTCCTCTCCTTTTCTTTTTTTCGGACAGACTAACCTTCATTCACTAAACCGGCCATAACTTACTCTAGACACATTCGAATTATGATCTGAAGGATGTTTTAAAAACTAGACATCTAGAGCTTTCCGTGCTTATGAAGATCTCCTTCTGGTTCATCCTGAGCTACTTGCAATCTTCTGTCTAAGTTGGAAGATGTACACATGATATAAGGTTGAAGTGGTCAATCTCGAATTTGGGGATGGGAAAAGTGTTTTGGTTTTGGTTTTTTTTGTGTGGTGATTGCTGGCTATCAACTCAGAACGTGTTGATAACGTGTTGAATGAGAAAATTTGATAGACTAAAACCTGTAACACTTTCATTAATAGAATGCCTTATATATAGGCTGATACAATCTATTACAATAACTATTCCTATAAAATAGGAATTCTCTGTATCTCTATCTAGACTAATCTGTATCTAATTAGAACGAGACACACACCAGAAGTTACAGAGAATAAATCTCCTTAAACAATAACAAGTTTTTAGTCTTAAATAAATATTTACGTCAAATTTAAATTAATTTCTATTTAGTTGATAAATTAAGTTTTTACGACAAGACAAACACCCGTAACTTCGGAAACAGGTTACGATTTATTTTTTACGATCGATTCCGTTTTTTTTAACTATTTTTCGCTAATTACTAAATTCAATCGATCGAATACTAAACTAATATGAATTTGGTTGAATTTTTTCTACAATATTGTATAAATGTAATTGTTACATCTGACGGTTGATTTTTGATAATTTTAAAGCAACAACCAAAAACTAATTTTTCAGATATTTATTAAAATATATATATATATAGATGCACTTAGACGACGAAAATGTACAAGTTTCGTCACCTAGGTACCACAAGCGAAGAACACTAATTGTTTCATCGCCTAAGTGGAACACTTAGCAGACGAATATTACTCTTTTTGTCATCTCACCCCAAAAATTTGGCGGGTTACTTTTTTCGCAATTTTTTTGGGAAATTTTATAAAACAACTTAGATGACGAAACAACTATGGTTTGTCGTCTAAGTGTACTTAGACGACGAAACTTTAATTTTTGTCACCTAAGTCGATAAATTAGATCGACTTAATCGATCGATCTCCTTCCCCCTTCCCCTTAATCTCAAAATCTCTAAATTTTCTAAATCCCCAAAATCCTTTCTTGGTGCCACCTCGCTCGACCTACTTCCTCCTCCAACCTCTCTCTCTGGCCTCCTATCCTCTGTTGCCTCCTCCTATCATCACCCTCCTCCTCCGCCACATGTGCCCAGCCCCGAAAGGATCTCCCCCTCCGTCGTCGTTGACCAACCTGAGATTCGTCACCGACGCCTCCTCCGCCAGATCCTCGTCGCAAAACTCCACCAAGGTAGATCACTTCACTCCACTAAGGCAGCCCCAGCGCCACCCCCCCCTCTCTGCCTTAATATCATGATTTCGGTGTCTGTTCGAAATGTGAATTGGTATGGATGAAATATTATGCAAGACTGTGAATTGATTGTGTATTTTGTGCTACCATGTATTCAGCTCCATCGACCAAAGATTATGCTACTATGAATAAGAATGAAATATGGGAATAATAGTTGGGTTTTTATATGTGAATTGATTTTGCTATATGTGAATTGAATTTGATGAAGATTATGTATTTTGCTACTGTACGTGTTAGGTAATTAATTGTGATAATTCACTACCAGAATAACTTCTTTAGGCAACGATCTCAAATCGTTGCCTATAGTTGAAAATTCGTTGCCTATAAGTATAGGCAACAAAAATTCGTTGCCTATACCGTCGTTGTCTTTTCATCGTTGACTATACTATAGGCAACGAAAAACCAAACCCATTCGTTGCCTATGGTTCGGGGTTTAGGGGTTAGGGTTTTCAACTATACGCAACGACTTGGGTGAATCGTTGCCTATAGTTTCACTATAGGCAACTACTTCTTCGTTGCCTAAAACCCACCGACAGGTCAACTTTGACCACCTTTGAAACTATAGGCAACGACGACGTCGTTGCCTATATTGAAGAATTTCGTTGCGTATACTAAAGAATTTCGTTGCCTATAGTCAAGAACGTCGTTGCCTATAGTTTGAATTGTTGTATTTCTAGCAAACTATAGGCAACGAAATTGGTCCATTTCGTTGCCTATAGTTTGTGTAATTTTAAAAAAAAATACTTGATTCTGGATTGGGCCCAATTCCAGAATCTGCAACATTTACATGAGTTCAAACCACAACAGCGTACACATTCCAACCTAAATCAAAAACTAGCTACGTACTACTGATCAAAGTTAACACAATTGAGGAACTCCTCGTGTGAACCCTCCTGGTGCTGCTGGTCGTCACCCCCGTAAAACTGATGCTGCGGCGGCGGCTGCTCGGCACCCCCAAAAAACTGATGCTGCTGGTGGTCCCCATATAACGGCGGCTGCTGGTGACCCCCAAAATACTGCGGCTGTGTTGTAGGCGTGAACAGATTTGGCTGAGTCTGTGGGTGCGGCTGCGAAGCCCCCCGAGGTTGCTGAGATTGATAGAATGCCCACATTTGGTCGTGCTGCTCCTTCTCACGGGCTCTTTCCTGCTCCATGGCTTCCCTGGCACGCCTCATCTCCTCCAACTCCTCCTGCTGCCTCTGAATCTCCTCCTGCTGCCTCCGAATCTGCTCTTGTACGCCGGACGACCTAGAACTGCTGGACCCGCTGGAGAATTCTGAAGTCATCTTCAAGACTCCATTTCCTCTGTAACCCATCCCCTTGGCCCAAAACTTGTTCTTTCCAACGGGAATCGCATCTGACACGAACATCGCCGCATTAATGGGCGTCATGTGGTCAACCTGAGATGCATACTGGGTCACCTCCTCCTCCGTGCACCCCTGATGCAGCTCTCGAGCTACTTTAGCACGCACCTTCGGGATCGACTCAACCAATCTCTCATAATAGACAATGCAAAATCGGTGACGCATTAATAATTGAGTAAAATACAAGAATTAATTAAACATGAGATGTATCAAATATGGACAAATATTTATTAGATACTTACAACATATTCAGGGTTGTTCGGATACCCATGTCGGATGGAATACACGAGAGGATCGGTCTGTGGTTCCAACCTTGCCCCACGTCGAGTCCATCTCTCATACGTTCGGGAACCGCAATGATGTGGGTTCACGTTCTGCGCTCAGTTTTTAGCATTTTCTTTCGAAATGTGCTTGTAGAATAAGAAAATGTGCACAATTATTAGCCAATTATATATATAGCATAAATTAGAGAATATCCTCGCAACATTAATTTTTTTGATTAAAATCCAACCCATTTATTTTTCACATATTTAGTCCTCTGACCTAGAATTGTTTCCTTTAATTTCTAGGTTTTTTCATGTTATTCTGCAGGGAAATAATTTAATCTTTGTTATTTTTGGTTTTAATTTCTAGCCTCTCAATCACTAATACAGTTCACTATCTTTACTTCGTATAAACAATGTAAGTTGTATAATTTAATTTACCTACACAATATATTAGAGATTTACCTACATATTAAATTAATAACATAGATAGAGATTTACCTACTACCTCTTGCGTATATAAAATAATATATCATAAAATGTAGGTAAATTAATAATAATAATAATATTAGTTTAGATTTAGGTACGCAAATCAATTCATGTGCATACCACAAGCTTGGGATTCTTCCAGTGGGCTATAAGCCAGTTCCACTCATACTCCCGGTATCTGAACTCACTTGGAGTGCCATTTCGGCTTTTATCTATGTTCTGCTGCCAGAACGTCTTCAAGTGGGACTTCCACTCTCGATACCTATATTGATGCAACAAAAATATCATTTAACCAACACTTTATATTCACAAATCTAACGTATTCAGGATACTTAGCCTTATATAAATCCAAAATCACATCACCTAGACGTGAGCTTTCGTTCACACCACCCCCCGGGCTGCTTCAGCCGATCGTCAATAATAAACCATTGCTGCAATACACGTATACATAATTAGCCTCATAAATATGTATGTTTGGTGGCTTATAATAATAAGAACGTCTATTTTTATGACAAATTAATGTAAATTTAACTCACCGACAGTGCATTATGCACTCGGGCCTTCACTTGAGCATCAACTGAACCCCACGAGTCCCACAACATCGGGACGAAATCACGTATGACAAATCCTGCTTGGCTAGCATACATCCCTTTGTCAGAATACTCGATAGCCGAGCCATCGTTCTCATAATCAATATGAGCCCGATTGTCACCAACTCGATCTTCAATACCCTTCCCGGTTGTGGTACCTCTGCTCGGTTTAGCTTTAGGGTTGACGACGGTGCCTAAGACACGGTACAAAAGAAGGAAATTAAGAAATAGAACCTAATTTAATGTACTGTATCTACTAAAAGAACATAAACTTACCATTCTCGTAATTGAGCTGGCCCTTAACCCTCACACTCAACAGAGGTTGAGAGAACGGCTCATATGTGTATGCTTCCTCAGGCGTCGTGAACGGGTCCTCATCATATATGGCCACGTTGTTAGGGTCGAGCTGAGGTATCTTCGGAATAATCGTAGGGAAGAACAAGTCCCTGGGCGGGCATAAGTGCACAGAATCCGTGCGGGATGCACTACTGGATGGCCCAGATGATCCGGAATTAGGTTGTGGCGTCGCCGGATTGGGGGGAAGAGGTGGCATACGCGGTGGGTCCCGCTGGTTTGGCCAGAGTACCCTCGTACTATTTGGGCGTTCGCTGCTGACTGAGTGACGACCGTCGACGGTGGTGGAGTTTCGGCTGCTGTTGCGGGAGGGTCGTTCATGAGACACCGAGTGACGTGGACCTTGGGGATCCTGGGATGCTGTATATAGTTGGAGGTGACGATTGGAATGTACATAGACGGTCTCAAGACTGTCCGGTACGGTGCTTCCAGAACTCTGACCAACGGACCTAGACCCACTCCTGGGTCCTTGAGGGTTCAACCCGGAGGACATTTGAGGTGTCGCTCATTGAGGTGACGAGGAGGAAGCTCCTTTCTGTTTCCCACTTTTCCCGGGAATCAATCTTTTGAACACGGACATTTTTATTAATATCTGCAACAAAATAACATAATGAATAGCTTACAATTGAGGCAACACTAACCTAAATTTAAATTTTGTCTAACTAAAATGAACAACCCAAACTAAAATCACACTTATTCCCAATTCTAATTACGTAAACTAAATAACCAAACTAAAATCACACTTATTCCCAATTCTAATTACATAAACTAAATAACCAAACTAAATCCTCTAATCCACAATATAATCCCAACCTAATTAAATCAACAATCCAACATAACATAACCTTACCAAAATCCAACCTAAATAAAACCTAAATTCAACAATACAAACTAAATAACAACACAAATCCAACTAAAATCAACCTAACCTAAATCCAACACAAATCCAACACAACCTAACCTAAATCACAACACAAATCCAACACAAATCTAACTAAAATCAACCTAACAAACAACCCAACAGAAATCCAACACAACCTAACCTAAATCACAACACAAATCCAACACAAATCCAACTAAAATAAACCTAAATCACGTTGTTTATATATTCAAGTAAGGAGAGAGGGAGAGAATGCGAACCGTACTATTCGGGCGAGGGCAGAAATCCGGCGAGAGTTGTGTGGGCAGTCTTTCGAATCGTTGCGGCGGCGCTGGTCGCGACTGGGGGATTTATTCCACCTAGTATAGGCAACGAATGGCAGAATCGTTGCCTATACTTTAGGCAACGAGGAGTACTTATAGGCAACGAGTCTGTCGTTGCCTTAACTTTAGGCAACGAGATGTATCCTTTAGGCAACGATTTGTGTCGTTGCCTATACTATAGGCAACGAAATCATTATTAAAGGCAACGAAATTGTCGTTGCCTATACTATAGGCAACGAAATCATTATTATAGGCAACGAACTTCAATTTATAAGCAACGAAATTCACATGTTTTTCACAACATACATGAAAATAACCGTTAAACTAATCCAGAAAATTACACAAGTAAACTTCGATTCGATCAACACATATATACATTTAGGAGTTAATCAACTCAATACAAGCTCGAAGACTATACTCAATTACATCTCTAACTAAGGCTGATAATCAGAATCTGAATCATCGCTAGAGTCTGACGCGGTTTGATAGTTGAAGTCTGGTAATAGGTGTCGCTCCTCGTCCTCGTCACTCGAGTCTTCATCAAAGTCATTTGGATTAACATTTAGAAGTGCTGCTCCAGAATTTTGAACCACAATACCAGGTCGAACATTATTAAGGCGAATTGTATCGGATTCCGGAATGTCAATTCCATTTCCCTCTTGGTATGCTGCAACTTCTTCATCATCTTCATTCTCACCAAGTGTGGCAGCACTGTACACATTCCTAGCTTGCACATGGTTTACTACTTTCCACGGGGGTCTGTTCATAAGATCGTCAAGGTAAAACACTTGTTTGACCGATGTGGCAAGAACGAAAGGATCTTCCTCATACCAGCTTGTGGCAGTATTCACGGAAATGTATCCATATTGATCGATGCGAACGTTCTCCAGACGAGTATCAAACCATCTGCACTTAAACAAGTAAACTTTCATGCGCTCACCATACATGAGTTCAACCACTGAATGGAGTACACCGTAGTAGTCAGGGTCGTTATCCCCACCATGCACCATTACCCCACAATTCTGTGTCTTCACCCTGTTGTCTCTTTCTTGACACATAAATTTCACGTCATTGACCCTACACATCGTGTAAACTTTTGATGATATAGGTTTCATAGCCAAGAGCCTCAATGCGTGTGACCATTGTGGGTAACCATCATCTTCTACATAGTTCATCTGAAACAAATAACCGTCAACATTAGATACGACATTTCATATAAATAACCGTCACAATTTGCTTTTACACGTCATATATATTATGACTAAATGAATATATACTCACCCATGTGCCAAAAAAATTTGCAAAGGTCCGGTTGTGGTACGCAACATCCCCGCGAACCTGTGGACTTCCAAGGTGTGTGTCTTTCCAATATTTAACTTCTTGACAATTAATGAGTACACACCAGTGTGCAATGTCTAACTCATATGGTGTCAACTCCCACTCCCCGTGCAACCTACTCTGTGGGTAAACATCATTAGAGACTACAGAAAGGTTGAACTGGGGTTCATCTACCGACATATTCGAATGTGGGTCCTCAAGCGCTCCCAAATACAGTTTGACGTACGTTACGCACTCGTGCGCAAGATATGCTTCGGCGATACACCCTTCAGGTGCAGATGTATTATGTACATACCCTTTGTAGTCTCCCAGTTGTCTACAAAGATGAAAACAACTTGTTATTATTGTTGCAGAACAAGAATAAATTAATATATAAAGACTTAATTAGCAAACATCATACAAATGCAAGGTATATACCTCTCCATTGGATACATCCAAGTGTAGTGAACGGGACCAGTGAGTATCAATTGCTCGGGAAGATGCATCATCAAGTGAGGCATGATGTCGAAGAAATTTGGGGGGAAAATCCTCTCCAACTTGCACATGATAAAAATGATGTCCTTTCGCATTTCTTCGAGGTCTGACATTTTCACTTCTCTGGTGCATAACTTTTGAAAGAACCTTGACAGCGCCACTAACGGCTCTACCACCTCATCATCAAAGTACCCTCGAATCATAATAGGGAAGAGGCGTTGAAGTAGTACATGGCAGTCGTGACTCTTTAATCCATAAATCTTATTTTCCCTGTAGTTAACACACCGACTTATATTTCCAGCAAACCCATAAGGATACTGGACGTTAGCCATCCACACAAAAATTTCATGCTTCTCGTCACGCGTGACCGTGTAAGGAGCTTGGGGCATCTTTCTCCCCTTCTTTTTCAACCACAGATGTTCCCGCAGTTTCATTTTTTCCAAATCAACGCGAGCTTTAGGGCCATCTTTGGTTTTACCTTGCCAATTTAGAACGGTGCCCACCACACTTTCACACACATTCTTCTCTATGTGCATGACATCTAGATAGTTCCTGATAGGCAACATCCGCCAGTACGGGAGTTCCCAGAAGATGCTCTTGTGTGTCAAGAACTTATACCTGTCGGGTATCTTCGGTATAGTCTCAACAACCTCAGGATGATTGCTCAATGGCCCAAAATTATACTCATTCAGGACTTCTAAGATTTCATCTCCAGTCCATCCCATGGGTTGCAGACCTTCTTCTACAGTGCCGTCAAAAGCCTGGGCGTCTTGGCGAAATGGGTGATGTCGTGGAAGCCAACATCGGTGACGCATATGGACAATCTTCGAGCAATGAGCTTGTCCAAACATGGCAGTCATGCACTCTGGACAGGCCCTGTACCCCTTGGTTGGGTTTCCCGACAACATCCCTCGACCTGGAAAATCACTGATTGTGCCCACAAGCATAGCACGCATTCGGAACATCTCATTTTTAAACCTGTCGTAAGTGGGATGACCAACTGTACTCAAGTGCTGAAGCTCCATAATCAATGGCCTCATGTACACATCCAGACACTTTCCTGGATAACCCGGCCCTGGAATCAACAGAGTCAGCATATTATATTCTTTCTTCATGCACATCCACGGAGGAAGGTTGTACGGTACCAATATAACGGGCCATATGCTGTACTTCTGACTCATGTTGCCGAAGGGGTTGAATCCATCAGTCGATAGCCCCAGCAAAACATTTCGGACTTCAGCTGCAAAATCAGAAAACACATTCACCAGGTGCTTCCAAGCCTGACCATCAGCAGGGTGTCTAAGGATATCATCGTCAGGCGAAGTCCTCTCAGCCCACCATCTCATAGCTTTCGCGTGAATGCACACATGAACAACCTTTCCAGCCTATCAATAAGTGGGAAATACCGAAGTATCTTCACTGCTTTCTTGTTTCCTGTAGGAGTGTACTTCCACCTTTCCGTACCGAAGTATCTTCACTGTTTCAGATTTTTCCACCGATTTTGATTTGAATGGAGGAGCTGCTGGCTAGATCTGATATAATAATAATTATAGGCAACGAAATAGTAATTCGTTGCCTATATTGTTTTTCGTTGCCTATTAAACTATAGGCAACGATTTTTTCGTTGCCTATAACCATACTTTAGGCAACGATATGAATAGGCAACGATTTTTTTCGTTGCCTATAAACCAGACATTAGGCAACGATCTGCCTTCTACAGGCAACGAATTCGTTGCCTATAGTTCACAATAGGCAACGAAAACCCTTGTCGTTGCCTATTGTGAACTATAGGCAACGAATTTTAATCTCGTTGCGCGTTGTTTTAAAATTCGTTGCCTAAAGTGGTTATGTTGGTAGTGATTGGTAGGATGAAGTTGCATTTGTGAATAATGATGCAATTACTACGGCTAATTATGATGAAGATTATGTTGATTGCTACTGTGAATAAGGATGAAATTACATGTGTGTGTGTGTGTGTGTGTGTGTGTGTGTGTGTTGTGATAGTAATGTGTTGATGTTGCTTTAATGTGCATAATGGTTGTGTTGTTTTTTGGTATGGATGTGTTTTGAAGTTACTGGGTTGGTTTTGTTGAGTAAATGTTGCATATATGATTTTGGTTGTTGAATAGGTACTTAAGATGTCTGGCGGGAGGAAGAGCCTCACCGAAGAGGAGCGGAGGTCCGCATTAGAATCGTCATTCCAACAGTTAAGTTGGGGCGTCAACGGTCTGAGGAGACCATTACGAATCCCGCGCCACCTCGAAGGTCATCAACCATTCTTGTTGCTCCTAATGACCAGTCACTAGTAGACGATGAGCAAGCGAATCCGTCTTCGAACACCATGGAATCCACACAAGAACCTCAATCTTCCGCCAATTCTTGTTGCTTTAGCGCAAAGAAACCAGCACGGACCCCTCAACCCCGGCTCCCAAACATACTCGGGGAATTGCGAATGGAAGAAATGTCGAGGGGACAACAAGGAGGCTGGAGAAACAGATTGACGTGGCGTATGATGTTTTCACCAAAGGCCTTCCTTCGAATGAGCTTTCTAGTTTGACCTCGACTCATATCAGGAATATCGTACGGAGCAAGATACGTATGATAACCCCTACTTGAGATCAGTTGGAGGAATATGAAAGGCTCAGAGTTGTTCGCGACTTCTCAGTAATATGGGCTATTTAATTATGTTTATTTTATAAATAATTATAAATTAGAGGGTTTAGGAATTAATATAATCTTTTTTTTTCTTAGGTACACTTTGCCTTGGAGAAAACTATGGAGATGTTAGAAGCCATAGGGAAGTCGGCCACGGATGTTATAGGAAATGGAAGCACCAGCTGCACAAGCACTACAAGAAATATGGCGAAACCCCAAAGGAGTTCCACGAGGAAAGGAAACCCAAGTGGGATTGGTTGGTCAGCAACTTTAAGTCCCACAAGTTTGTGGTTCGACTTTCTTTGTTTTTGGTTTGTTAATCATATAATACTTTTATAGGTTATCTTAGTAATTAATTCCCTCGTTATGAAATATATAAGGTCGAAGGCGAACATAGCCAATCGTGCAATGAAGAATTGCCACCACACTTCGGGATCCATTCAAATGTTGTACCTAGAAAAGGATCACAGAGATAAGGGTTTGAAGCACCCGCGTCTTGATGCCTCTATGAATGCTTACAATAGGCACAGGCAAGAAGAAGATATCACGAGTCAACACGCTATAAGTAACACTTATTCCGAAATTGAATGAGTTTAATATTATTGTTGGTTTGAAGAAATTAAATTATGATTAGGACATTTAATTAGGTTAGCTATATTAAACATGATTATGAAGTTTAGAAATCCGGATGGGAATCAGTGTCCACGGTATATTATTTTGGAAATTGGTTATTCGAAGTGATTTCTTTTGTGCAGGATTTTGGTTTCTTCTATTTTTAGGGGAAATTATGTCAATTTTTTGTTTTTTAGAAATTGACGTTCATATATTGTTCACGATATCCATTTCAAGTAAGAGTGAAACAAATGGCCGCCGAGGCAGTCGAAGAACTCGGGGATGACGCTCGAAGAGTTGCCCCCTGTGCCCTTTGAGACTGAGATCGCTATTGCAGATACAGTTTTCGGCCATCGAGCTGGGAAGGAGGTTCATGGTCTTAGATGGGATGTCCATCGAGATTTGAGTCAGGTTTCCACGACTAGGCGATCAAGTATAGCAACTGTCGAGGAGTGGTTCTGAGCTGCTAAGGAGCAGGCTCAAGCGGCAAATGCTCGGAATGAAGTGTTACAGGCTTAGCTAGATAAGTTACTCGACTTCCTCCAAGTTCCGGCTTCCGTTTGTCAGCCGAGTGTCCCTCATTGGGATTGTAGACCCGATGACAATGATCCGAACACCGGGGGAATCAGCAAGGTCCAAACTCCTGGCAATGTCGATATTTCGATTTTGTTTAATTTCTACTTATGTAGTGCATATTTTGGCTTAGTTTTCTACGTATGTATATTTCGGTATAATTTTTTATTTAATATATAAAATTTGGGTTCAATTAGTTTTTTTTAAATTTAATATTTAATTTTAATTCAATTTATATTTATATTTATGAAAATAACTATTAAAAAAATACACAACTTAAACGACGAAATCTGATGATTTCGTCACCTAGGTTAATAATACACTCAGGCGACGATGGACAAATTCGTCGTCTAGGTTTGGACACTTAATTAGACGACGAAAGATAAGTCTTTCGTCGTCTAAGTGGCACATCTTAGACGACGAAACCTTTAACACTAAGACGACAACAAATTTTCGTCATCTAAGTGTAACACTAAGACGACGAAACTATTTCGTCATCCAAGATAAATAATAAGATGAAAATTTTCGTTGTCTAGGATTTTAGACGATAAATATAGTTTTGTCGCCTAAAATGTCACTTAGACGACGAAACGTTTTGATTTCGTCGCCTAAATACTTGGACGACAACATTTAGGCGACAAAAAATTATGCTTAGGCGACAATTTCGTTGTCTAAGTGAAATTTTTTGATAGTATTTCTCCTATTTCTTCTCCAATTTTAACTTAGAAGGCTTGAAAGTGTTCGATGCCGAATCCGTAGCTTTTAAAAATGAGAAGGTTATCCAATTTTCATGCAGTGGGACATTTTTTTAAGCAATAGTGGAGTAGTGGTTAAGTGAAGAAAATTGGTGTGAGTTTGACTACTATGTGCGTTGTGAAAATCGAACGTTACTTTGAATCATCATTGAAAATTATATGTAATTACGTTATTTTTTAAACTTCTATCCATGTAAAAAATAGTTAAGGATTAGATCGAGGTGTATTGATCGAGAATATAAGAGGTTTAATGAGTAATTCAAAAATTTATAGATGAATTACAACAATAAAATTAAAATAGAAATTTAATGAGAGGTATAGTTCAATTTCATGTAACCAAAAATAAAAGTTCATATAGGGACTTCAATATTTACACAGTTGACCTCTATAATTATTTTAAATTCTTAATTCCAATTTTGCCCCTCGATCAATTCATACATTCCTGGTTGCAATAGTTCTTTGCGACACAATTACAAAACACACTTTGTTTGCCAGCCACCTCAAGATGGATCAAGTTGCTCCATTGACACTTTGAAAGTTACACTCCTGTACAAAATTATGTATATATATAATTATAATTTGCAATATTGCAATATAATCGTCATTTGCATCTCTGATTTGTGGTTATTCATGAATCTATACTATGTAGTAAAGAAACACCCCCCCGTTGTTTTCATTTTTATCAATTTATTCTAAATGAATCTTTTTTAGTTTGGAGAGATTTAATTATTTAAGGGTAATTTAGTAATCAGAAAAATAAAATTAAAATATAAAATTTCAAAACCCCTATATATTTTCTCTCCACTCTCCTATTTTTTCTCTCTACAAATCTGTTTTACTGCATAACTTTTTAACAAATAGAAAGAAGAAAAGGTCATAACGTACTCCTCCTATAGGTAGATTTTTATTTTTTTTACGGATAAAGATTACTATGAACATAACTGTCCACCGTAAGAAACTTCTTAAATTTTCACACGCCACACCCATAGGGTGTGTATTTTTTGACTTTTTTCTAGTATATATATATATATATATTATGACTTGCAAGCTTGCGATAACAGCTAGATTCCCAAATCAACGATTGCTCTCACAAACTGTAATCAAAGGCCAAGCTCCAAACCCAAATGGCAATCTTCTTCATAAATCATTACACAACTGATCAATGGAAAACCAGCAACATCTTATTATCATTTTGATAGTTTCACATAAGCCTCCTCAATAGAATTTACTCAATTTAGTAAGCTCTCGTGGTGTTGGAAGAATATATTAGAAACAAAGAGGATATGACCTTGTCATCAATTGCAAATCTACAAAGCTTTCTTTGGAAAAAGCAGCTTCAGGATAAAGTCATGAGGAATAGGACTTGAACCTATATATCTAAAAACTTATTTGCTTAGGGGTAGAAAATGAATTATTTGTGAAAAACAGAGAGGAGGTTTCATGAAAAAATATGGAGGTCTTAATAGAAATTTTTGAATGAAAAATAGTGTAGATAATATGAGAAGTCTAGTGAGCAAATTTGGAAGTCCACATATTAGAAACTCTCCATGCAATTTACACTTTCAAATTTTCATCCAAAATTGATATCATGATTTGTTACCATGTACAAACGGCTGAGCTAGAGAAATCCAATTGATTGGGGGCGAGAGAGAGAGAGAGAGAGAGAGAGAGAGAGAGAGAGAGAGAGAGAGAGAGAGAGAGAGAGAGAGAGAGAGAGAGAGAGAGAGAGAGAGAGAGAGAGAGAGAGAGAGAGAGAGAGAGAGAGAGAGAGAGAGAGAGAGAGAGAGAGAGAGAGAGAGAGAGAGAGAGAGAGAGAGAGAGAGAGAGAGAGAGAGATGAGTTAGTCTTGAATGCACTCCCTCTCTCCACACATCTCCAATTTTTTAAATTTTTTAAAATCTCGGCCATCGTTTTTTCAAACTTATTTAGTCAAATGAAGTTTTTAATAAGCTCAGGGCACATGATCATCGTCTTTACCCTTTTACCCTACAACATTAGTCACTCTACTTGCCGAAAATACTCGAAGTCGCTATCTTCGCCATCAGAAGTCCTCTAACTCTTCTCTGTTCTATGTTCTCTGTTCTTGCTTTAGTTAAGTATGTCCAAGTTCCCTCTATGACTAAATCCTTTTATTCGAGCATTTTCGTAACCCTAAATTGGGTTTTATAGACTAGTTAAGTGTAGATCATTGTTCCTTTCTCTATATTCCAAGTTGATTTGATTTATCTTTTCTAATATGCTCATAATTAATTAGTTTTTAAGTATTTAACTAGTTGGTCATAGTTGCAACTAAACCTAAAATTTTTTGTTAGGTTTTCTACCTGGAATCTCGCTTAGTGCGTTATGAAAAGAAAACATTTTGTTTCATTATAATCCAATTGAGTTTAGACCGTAAAGGACCTAAAATGCACGAATAGAGAATTGGGTTTCCGGCGAAGTTTTCCTGCGGCGGACCGCGATTGGTGGTTGCTGAGAATCGCTGAGGAATCTAGATAAAAATGAGGATCTGGTGGCCTGAGCTCATTGTAAACTCATTGAATCTTGACTTTATTAACCAGTGGAGTGATGACATGTGTAAAGTTTTGAAAAAAAAAGGGTGTGAAGAGAGGGGTGCATTCAAGACTAACGAAAGAGAGAGAGAGAGAGAGAGAGAGAGATTAAATCTCCAATTTTTAAAATCTCGGCCGTTGTTTTTTCAAACTTATTTAGTTAAATAGAGTTTACAATAACCTCAGGGCGCATGACTACCATCCTTGCCCTACAACATCAACTACGTACTCTCCTTGCCGGAAATACTCGACGCCGCTCTCTTCGTCATCAGAAGTCCTCTAACTCTTTTATGTTCTCTGTTTTTGCTTTAGTTAATTATGCCCAATTAGTTCCCCCTATGGCTATTTCGCTTTATTCGAGCGTTTTCGTAACCCTAAATTGGGTTTTATAGATTAGCTAACACTACCACGTTTGAAGACATTACCGGCGAGATTTCCAAAAACAAGGCCGGCGACCGGGAGAGTCGCCGGTAATGTTCATCATTACCGGCGACTTACTCCGTCGCCGGTAATGTCGCCGGAATTTCGCCGGTAATGTTTCAAAACATTACCGGCGACTTCCTCCGTCACCGGCAATGTCAAGCCAAACATTGCTGGCGAAATTCCGGCCGGAAAATCGCCGGAAATGCTTGGCTCGACATTGCCGGCGACGGAGGAAGTCGCCGGTAATGTCTCCATTTCTGGCGATTTAATGAATCACCGGCAATGCCTCTTATATTAGATGCAGATCGCAGCAGCTCATTCATTTTGATCGAAAAAAATCCGGTGAAATCGAAAGAAGGAAAATGCTCTGAAATCGATCCTTTGGTATTGTCAAAATTAAGGCGCGCGTCGAAAACTCGATCACTCGGGAAGCTATATATATAGGTACGTGTATATATACGTATATGTGTATGTATATATATATATGTGTGTGTTGATCAAATCCAATTCGTGAGATATGAAATGTTGTTGATGTCACCGAAACGAGAAAACTGCTTGTAGTTAATCTTATCTTGTGTCTGAATCAACGACTGGTATTATCGTAGTGCTATCGGAGTCAGGCTTAAGAGAGCCTCCTACCTAGTCAAATACATTTTGAACTGAAAAAAGAAGAATACCATCATCGAGTACTGAATCGAATTCAGTGATTAGATCGATATATATATATATGCATGCATGTGTTGATTTAATTAGAGTTGAATTGAGATATCACGTCGATTATTAGTAGCAAATGTGTGTATATATAATACGTAAAATTGTTAGAATTTTCAGGATGGACAAGAGTTGGATGAGCCTCGAAAGATGGGATGTGAGATATCACCAGGGAATTAGGAGTTTTGTGAATTTTGTGAAGGCTAATTGTGGAGACACTACACTTCATTATTGCCCGTGTAAAGAATGTAAGTGTCGCAGCGATCGATTTCGTTTTCCTATTGATAAAGTCCAGAAGCACCTGAGTAAATACGGGTTTTGGGATAAGTACACTTGTTGGATTTATCACGGTGAAACATTGTTAGCGGGTCCGTATGATCATGGACAATTTGGTGAGAGGGCCAGTCCACGCTATGATCATGGAGATTTTGCTGAGAGGGGCAGTCCATCCTATGATCCAACATCGATGTTAATCAATGATATGTTTCCTCATGAGAGCGGTGTATTTGTTGATGAAGCACCAAATGTCCCTCCCATCGTTGAGGGTTTCCCCCATATTGAGCCAGTCGAGCCATTACCTGGAGCTCATGTCAACACAAGCGGTATGGACAAGTACAACAATCTGATTGCATTGCAACAGACTCCGTTGTACGACGGTTGTAGTAAGACTGTTCTTGAAAGTGTGATGGGAGTGATGCAGCTCAAAATGGAGAACAAAATGTCTGTCAAAGCTGTTGATTCTTGGTTGAAGTGGTCTGCTTCGCTACTGTCACCCGGTCATCGTCTTCCTACCACTCATCATAAGGTGTGACATATCCTGAAAGATCTTGGGCTTTCCTACATCAAAATCCATGCATGCAGATATGATTGTATTCTCTTCTGGGGAAAAGATCTTGAAGACCTTGAAGCTTGCCCGATATGTTTTACAGAAAGGTATAAGTTGACTCCTGCAGGCAACAAGAAAGCTATGAAGATACTTCGATATTTCCCGCTTATGGATAGGCTGGAGCGGTTGTTCATGTGTGCATTCACGGCCGAAGCAATGAGATGGTGGGCTGAGAGGAATTTGCCTGACGATGACACCCTTATACACCCTTCCGACGGAGAGGCTTGGAAGCACATGGTCAGGGAGTTTGATCATTTTGCAGCAGAGGTCCGAAATGTTTGGCTAGGGCTCTCATCTGACGGATTCAACCCTTTTGGCAACATGAGTCTTCAATACAGTATATGGCCAGTTATTTTGGTACCGTACAACCTTCCACCATGGATGTGCATGAAGAAGGAATACAATATGCTCACTCTATTAATTCCGGGCCCGGGTTATCCGGGCAAGTGTCTCGATATGTATTTGAGGCCTTTGATTGAGGAGCTTAAGCACCATCAGTGATTTTCCTGCCCGCGGAATGTTGTCGGGCAACGTTACCAGGGGTTACAGGGCTTGTTCAGAGTGCATGGCGGTTGATTGTTGCAGTCCTCATTGCAGTAAAATTGTTCAGATGCGTCACCGTTGTTGGCTTCCATATGATCACTCATTTAGGCAGGATCCAGACGCGTTTGATGGGACTGTGGAAACAGGTGTGGCACCCATGCGATGGACAAGGGAAGAAATTTTGGAAGTGTTGAATGAATATGATTTTGGCCAACTGAGCAATCATCCTGACATAGTCGCGTCAATTCTAGACAAGCCCGAAAGGTATAAGTTTTGGACACACAAGAGCATATTCTGGGAACTCCCATACTGGCCCAGGTTGCCTATCAGACACTACCTAGATGTCATGCACATAGAGAATAATGTGTGTGAAAGTGTGGTGGGCACAGTTCTTAACTTGGAGGGGAAAACAAAAGACATCCCTAAGGCACACATTGATCTGAAAGGCGACCGCAGAAGTGACCATGAATATAGCTCGGACTAACCATCCTGACTGCTCCGAGGAAGAAGTCACCCAGTATGCCTCTCAGATCGATCCGCTTGATCGCCCTATAGCGGCTCAGATCATGGCAAAAGCGTGCGGGATTGGAAAGAATACCTACTACTGTAGGGGAATGGGCTCGGCGGGCGAAGGAGTATTGAAGAACACTTCAGAATACTCTACCGGGTCAAGAAGTTCAGCTTCTAGTCGTAACCTCGCAGCGGAGCTTCAGAGGACGCGGAGGGAGTTGGAGGAGCAAAAGAGGCAGATAGCCGAGCAGCAGGCAATCAGAGATGCCGAGTACCAACACATGGTCCAGCAGCAGACACAGATGTTCACATGGATGCGGTCGATGTACGAGGCTCAGACTACCGGACAACCGTTCCCCACACCTCCCCCGCACCCTGTGTTCCCTAGTTATCCACCACCACCACCACCGCACCAATCACCGCCACAGCAAGACCAGGGTAGCCACCGGAGTTCAAATGACTACATGGATTTCTTCGACCCTGACCCGCAAGTTCCTCGACCCTGACGTGTAGTTGTAGTTAATTTTCGTATCGTTGCTATTTGTACTGTACGTTGGATATTTATGTGTACTGTTGAACTTGTATGATTGTACGGTTTATGTCTTTCAATGCAGGTTCTGGAATTGGGCCCAATCCAGAACCGCGTTTTTTTTTCAAAATTTTTCCAAGCATTGCCGACGACATGGACCTAAGTCGCCGGCAATGTCTTCAAATTCCGGCCACGGCGGCGCTGACATTGCCGGCGACTTGAGTACCTGGCGCTGACATTGCCGGCTGACATCGCAGCGGTGATGTTTAGGACATTACTGGCGACTCAAGTCGCCGGTAATGTCTTGACATTGCCGGCGACGGCGGGCTATTTCCGGCGACGTCATTGCCGGCGACTTGTTGCCGGGCTATTTCCGGCGACGTCATTGCCGGGCTATTTCCGGCGACGCTATTTCCGGCGACGTCATTTCCGGCGACGTCATTGCCGGCGACGTCACAAGGCCGGCGACGGAAAGTAGCCGGCAATGTGTCTTAATCCGGTAGTGTAAGTGTAGCTCACTGTTCCTTTCTCTATATTCCAAGTTGATTTGATTTATCTTTTCTAATACGCTTGTGATTGATTGGTTTATGAGTATTTAACTATTTGGTCATAGTTGCAACAAGACCTAAAATTTGTTGTTAGGTTTTCTATCTGAAATCTCGCTAAGTGTGTTATGAAAATAAATCATTTTGTTTCATTATAATCTAATTGAGTTTAGACCGTAAAGGACCTAAAATGCACGAATGGAGAATTGGGTTTCCGGCAAAGTTTTTCGGTGGCTGAGCGCAGTCGTCGGCGGTTGAGAGTGGTTAAGGAATCTGGGTAAAAATGAGAATCTGGTGATCTGAACTCATCGTAAGCTTATTGAATCTTGACTTTATTAACCAGTGGAGTGATGACATGTGCAGAGTTTTGAAAAAAAAAATAGTGTGAAGAGAAGGTGCATTTAAGACTAACAAGAGAGAGAGCACGCGTGGATGATAATGCGAAAAGCTGATGAATGCTGCCATGTTGGTTTCAGGCCTTCATTCAGCTTTAATTAGCTCCCTGTATAACCTGCATGACTGCATTCAAGCGTAAAGAAAGCTGTAGCTCCCGGCCCTGCGCTTGTGCGTAGTCTTCCCTAGCCTTCTGGCCGGAGGAGGCTTTAATATCGAAGTAATCATCAGTATAAAAATGACTGGTCTCAGTGGTCTGGACTTCATTACAGAACCTAGCTAGCAGAAGATGATGGACAGCATAAAATAAAAAGCAGCAGAAGCAGCTGGTTGGCATTGATCTGCTCGCCAGCACAAAATTAAACACAGCAAATTAACCACATATATATGCATGCATATGTACGTATATATGCGCGCGCATGCTGTTATGCTGTTAGCATTAGTACAAAGATACCACCATTATCTATTGAAGTGCATCTTATCATTGATCGATCCTTTTTGACATTCTGGATCTCTCTTCCGATCTCCGGTCCTGGCAGTGAATGATAATCACAATAAACATGACCATATTTCTGTTTCTATGCTTTAGCGGTTTAGCTAGCCTTTAACCAGTTCGATCATCAGAACGCCAAAGTTAGAATCACTAAACCGGCCATAAGCCAAAGCTTACAATTCCAGCAAGTCGATGATCTGGACTCTACTCTGGAGCCCCTGCACTCCTGCAAACCTCCGTTGCATAATCCTATGAGTTCGACAGTATAGTTGAGATTACAACTTAATCTGCTAAACTACATCAACCTGCATATTTCTTTTTCTCTGTAATTTCGACACTTTTCTTTTCAGGGCATCCAAATATTCCAAAATATCTTCATATAAAGAAAAATTAGGGCAAGAGAAGTTTAGCCACTGACCAACATCAATTGTAATTCAACAATTTAATTAACTCAAATTCTACATCCTGAACCTAGCCTTCTCGTGGTGTGCCATTGCATCATCTTGATCGTAATAATTAAGTTCAAAACCCGTGATATTATTCGACAAAATTATTCCTGCCGTCCATTCAATTCCTAACCAGCCAATCATGAATCATCCATGTCGTACCTCCTGAGTCCCAACCAAACCTCTCACGTAGAGTTGAGAATGAACTATGGTTTTGGATGAGAGCACTCCATGCCAAGCCTAGTAGCTCGATCGTACGTAGGAGTCAAAGTCGCTCTCAAGGACAAAGAAGACTCGAGGTCTCCTCCACACGCTTGTCCCAATGAGGATGATGATGATGGAGCCGAAGGGACCATATATTCCACTAGATCACTGACACGTCAATACCTAACAAGAAATGTGATTGGTGGATACAAAATGCATGCATACCATACGGGATGATACGACTTAGACAGTTAGTAGAGTACTCTCCCGCCCCGCCCATTGGTCCATTGCTATATTTTGACATGACAGCATGGAGTCAACGAAGAATCGAACTTGTACCATTCTAATCATTCCTCCACGGAACGATGCAGTACTCCTGGGTCCAAACAAACCATACCAATGTACTCCATGTCGAGGAACAGAGCTGGCTTGGTCCTGGAGCTAGCTTAGATTTATAGTTCCCCCCACGACGGCTAGAAAATATCTGTATATTTGAGATGATCTATTAGAAGGGATTTTATGTAATTAATGGCATACTATTATGGTATATTGATTATTAGACATATTAGTGGGTAAGGGTTTGATTTGCTCACCATGTGACAGATGATTTCTAGTTATCTTGGTACGGTATATACTATTTTATAGGCAGCTTCATTATTTTCTTTTCAAGAGTTATTCAAATTCGTATTTGTGATATGTTCACAAATTACTACATATTGGTGTTTTTGTTTCTTTCATATCATGTATCTCAGCTCATTGGTCTCAATTTGTTCAATTTCAAATTGTTATAGAGGGGATAGTATCTTGCTTCTCATTCGTTGTAAAGAGAATTGCTTTCTTAAATCAAAATTATGTAGCATGTTTACTTGCAAAGATCTAAGGCAAACTAAGAAAACATGAACTATAAATGAGACTGTGAGTAACCGAGCATACTACGAAAATGTAATTTGAGATAAATCCTAATACAGCGAAAAATAGTTTAGGTACAATAAATGTCGATGTACCACATGTCAATAATGTCACGTGCCTAAACATTTAACTTTATTCTGTATAAATTAGATAAGTTTATACTTAAGTCTATCTTATCCTTTAGATGTAATGACTTAAAAAAAATCAATAGAAAGGATATCAGGCCTCTTTTCTTTTTTTTTTGTTTGAGAAAAAGGCATTTTTATTGATCACCAACTGATTACACCATAGAACATTCAGTCAAGATACCTATATCAAGACACTCGTTTCACCAAACATTAAATCCTAAGGATTCATTAAAACAAACGAACGAACAGAGCCAGTAGGGCTCAACCCCTAAGCATACCAAACGCCCAAATAAGGCTGCCAAACTAAGAACACAATCCCGGATATCCTGATACAAACTTGCCACCAACGTTACAACGGACGAATTCAACCTCTCAAACACCGTGTCCCAAAACATCGAGACCACATGCAAGGGAAATTCACCTTCACATTGACAACGTGAAAGCACCGAATATAGATCACCATGTTCCTGTGAGAAATGCCATATCATAGCTCCATAACTTCACCATGATAACAAAACCCTAGCTTAAAGGAGAAGGGACAAATAACACCTAAATAATACCCTAAACACAAAGAAATAAACCAATAAATCTTGTAGGCCCAACAAGGAGCAACCCACCACCACATAACCGTTGTGAACCGTCAACCCAACCCAAAATCGAAGGAGTTACTGTCACCACTGTTGCATCTTCCCAGATTCGCGCACCACCTCCCTCGGTCTTCTCCGGCCCTCCATAGCCAAAGCCTCTTTACAATCAAGACCACCATTGTTCCTCTGCCTTCTAGCAACAGAATCCATGGAGACCCAATCACCATTGACACAGAGACCCGATGCTCACGCACACCAAGGTGAAGAGCAGCCTCATTCGTCGGAATCGACGCTCGAGCTATGCCCATGGTTGATCGAAGAAACCTAGCACCTCGCCACCAAATCATCCTCATCTCACCATAGTCCATGATTCTCCTCCAACTCCAGACCAGTGCAAACCAAACTCCACAATGACTTCTGCAATCGCAGCCGCCCATCCCCCCGCACCAAAATTCCCGTCCGGCCACACCCGCGCAGCGCTGACGAGGCCAGAGGCCTCCGTTGAGCCAAGGCCGCCGGATGAAAACCAAAGAAACCCTAAAATCGCCCAAGAATTTTTCTCCAAGAAAGCCGGTCAACTTTCATTCTTTTCCAAGAAAGGATATCAGGCCTTGCTCAAATGTGTTCAAATAAAATGAATAGCCAACTTATTGCGTATGTATAGGAAAATTCTCCATTTATGACCCTTATAATGAGGAGTTAGTGAGTACCTTCTCATTAAACATATTTTTCTTTATAATTTGGCAAATCTACCGTTAGATAGATAATGATGAGTATATCACTCATGCAAAATTTCACAAAAATTGAAAATCGTTAAATCATTCATAATCAAGATATATTGCTTATAAATATGAACGATGTATGTTTGACAGTTTTGGTTTGTTCATTGATTTGATCTTGTTCGATACCTTGACGATTTTCAATTTGGATGAAAATTTGTAGAAATAATTTACTTATCAATATCTAAATATCTAATGATTAACTTTGTAAAAGTGTTATCGAAAAATGACTCTTACGAAAATTTTATGAAAGGTACTCATCAAGTCTTCATTATAAGAGTTTTAATTGGAAAAGTTTTCTATATGTACACCCTGTTACTGTATATAGAATTCAATTAAAAATATGTGAGTAATGTGACCAAATGTCAATATGTATTACCTAATAAAAAAAGAGAGTTCTATCTATCAAATATAAGAACGAGTCTAATACTCTGTAAAACGAAAGTCCAATGTCAAAGAACATCACAGTTTCTAGTGGCACATATCAAAATGCATCAGAGGATTAACATCTCTTTCTAAAATTAACTTTAATATAAAAAATCATAAAAATTTGGAGAAATGTCAGCATCATCATCGGCTAGACTAGTATTTGCTCATCTGAATAGAATTATCAAGATTGTCTCTTTCACTATCTCATTTTCAATGACACTCTATATATCAAACTAGCAACTCAAAAAAAAATAGAACGTAACCAAAACAAAAATTTTGTAGGAAAAGACTGGCCTAACTTCATTAAAGAAATTATATGCAATAAACACGAGGCAGAAAAAAGTCGATAGCCGCAGCTTAAAACTAAGCCGAGTCGAGCCGACAATCCTCAACCAAACAAGGTCGAAATTGCTGATGCTAGTCACTACGACTCCAAAAAAGGTCTAATTTACGTGCTCTCCACGTGTCCCGATCCCATTCGGCATCTCACTTTCCCCTTTTTGAAAAAATTAAATAAAATTAAAATTGGCTCTCTAACTTTTATAAGTATTAAACCATGGTCGTCGGAACAGATACTCGGAATATCTATCATCATCGGAAGCGCGGGGTCTCTGTTTTTTCTCTCCTTCTTTCTCTCTTTTAGTGGGTAGAGAGAGAAAAAGCGCGTTATTCTAGAGAGAGAAAGTTAAACTAAAGCGAAGAGAGAGCTAGTTGAGAGAGAGAGAGAGAGAGAGAGAGAGTGAGAGAAAAAGACTCGTGCTTATCTAGAGCCAAGAGGGGCTTCTATTTTCGAAAGGTCGGAACTTGATTAGCTGCGACTCTTAAAGAAACTCTTAGCGTTCACTGTAATTTTCTTTCTGGGTTTTTTGTTTCGTGTGTGTTAGTGTTAGTGTTGTGTTTATCTTGTGTTGTTTGCTTTTGGATGAACTGTATAAAAGAAGACGAAGGCTTCTTGAAACCCAAGAAAAGTTTCAAGAAATGAATATTTAGTGTGGAAAATAGAGTTCTAAATTGGGTTTTGGTGTTATGGCGGATTGAGTCGAGTGTTAAGTGGATAATGTCAGTTTGTGTGAGTTGAGTGAGATAAAGAGAGACGGTTTGAGATGAGGAATTGTGGTATTATTTGAGGAGTTTTGCAACATGAGTTGTAGTAGGAACAGTGGAGGAAGAGAGCAGAGGAATTCGGCTTCTCCGGTGGTGAGTCAGAATGGTTCGGTTACGGCACAGCAGCTCACAATCGACGAGAGTCTGCTGGTTGACCCCAAGTTGTTCTTTATCGGAGCGAAGATCGGTGAGGGAGCTCATGGGAGGGTTTTTGAAGGAAGGTAATGCTTGTTTTACTTATTAATTGACTATTGTACTCAACTTAGATACTTGTTGCTTGCTTTGATGATATGATATGCTTGTTGAGTGAGGGTTACTAGTTCTGTTGTCATCTGATGGATCGACCATTTTTCTTGTTTTAAATGTAGTGTTTATGAGTAATTTCTTGTCTGGTTAATTTCCAGGTATGGTAGTCAAATTGTTGCGATCAAGGTTCTCAATCGTGGGAGAACGTCTGAAGAAAAAGATGCACTTGAGAATCGCTTTGCTCGTGAAGTTAATATGATGACTCGAGTAAAGCATGAAAATCTTGTCAAGGTCGGTATTGTGATCAAATATGTCCTTACAAGTACTTTTCCTGTTTGAAACTTTTAAACTGCAACTTGCTGTTAAAGTTCAACTGTTGTAGGCCTTTGGCTACTGTGTTAGCTTCACTAAATGTCATAAAATTTTCTCTGTGTGTGTGGTAACTGCAGTTTATTGGAGCTTGTAAGGATCCTCTAATGGTGATAGTTACTGAGCTATTACCTGGAATGTCACTTCGGAAGTATCTGACTAGTATTCGTCCCAATCAATTGGAACTTCACGTGGCCTTAAAATATGCTCTTGACATCGCTCGTGCATTGGAATGTCTACATGCCAATGGCATTATTCATAGAGATCTAAAACCTGGTACCATAAGGCTAGATTCAGTTGGACTTCGCTACTGTATTTTTTTATTTTGAGTAATGTTTTGTAACAAATGGCTTGAGTTTATTCACATAATTTCTGTTTAAAAGTGTCCAATACTTCTAAGGTTAACATTGAGCTTTAGTTGTGTATCTCTGCTCATCAAGTTGGTGGTAGAAATTGCACCACTGCTTGAGCCATAAGTTTCCCTTGCTTGGTGTCATTTTTATCTTCCATTGTTTTCTCCATAAGTTATGCTTATGCGTTGTGGTGCAGAAATGGATTAAAGTTGTCCCATGTCAGATTATCACTTTATCGGATTCATCTCTTAGATCGGAAAACTTCACTCATGATCAGTTCATGCTATCATGGGACCAACATTGCAGAAATAAATTTTGGTATCAGGGCTGTATGTTCAGCCTTAGATGTTTGCACTTTATTTTACTAGTTTGAAACTAATATTATGTCTTATTTTCTGCTGATAAGTAACTTTCTGGATCACATAAGGCGTTCTTTGTATGGCTCAACTATAGGATTCTGTTCATTTGATTTTTTAACAATAGATATGATGTGTCTGATTGCAGACAATTTGTTGCTTACGGAAAATCAGAAATCTGTCAAGCTTGCAGATTTTGGTCTTGCAAGAGAAGAAACTGTGACTGAGATGATGACTGCAGAAACTGGGACTTACCGCTGGATGGCTCCTGAGGTTTGTCAACATGTTTACCTTAATCTTTTTTCATGAATTTTTCATTTCTCCATCAACTTGTTCATTTAGTTGTATAAACTATGAGATTATATTCCTCCTTGCTTCTCTAGCTCACAGCACCTCTTTTATGAAATTTTGAGGTTCCACAAAATTGAGTATTTTTTCTTTCTTTCTCAAGAGCATGAAGTGGGGGGATTTAGAGATGAATGGTAGGGTGAACTGGATACTGACAATTGTCGTAGCTGAAACAATAGAGTTAAAAAGAAAATGGTTGTCAATAATACAAAACCTTGTCCACTAATGATATGAAGTTTGTTAACTTGTATTTAGTGTTACTGAATGTGCAAGTTATATATAATGAGAGCTAATATTGTATCCTACATTACGTACAAGCATCTTTGGTAGTTCCCTTTGACAAACTTTTAGCAATTGCAGCTATATAGCACTGTCACGCTGAGGCAAGGAGAGAAGAAGCATTACAATAACAAAGTTGATGTATATAGCTTTGGAATTGTCCTATGGGAATTGCTGACCAACCGCATGCCTTTTGAAGGCATGTCCAATTTGCAGGCTGCTTATGCTGCGGCTTTCAAGGTGAATCTGCTTCTGCTATCAATTTCAATGCATTTAGTCACTGCGATATGTCCATTCTCATCAGTTATGTGCATTCTGATATATGAAACGATATATCTGCTTACTGTTGTGACCTGTGCTGCTATGCTTCAAATGAACACGATCTTTTTCTTATCTGCGAAGAATGCAAACAAACCACTATGGCTTCATGCTTTTTGCTTACTCTAGTATTGTTTTTATCTGATCCTGCAGCAAGACAGGCCTCGAATTCCAGAGGATATGTCCCCTGATCTTGCCTTTGTCATCCAGTCATGCTGGGTGGAGGACCCCAATTTAAGGCCAACGTTCAGCCAGATCATCCGCATGCTCAATTCTTTCCTCTTCAAACTCTCACCGCCCTTGCCACCCTCACCACCCTTACCGGACACTGACAGCAACGAAGTAGTAGCATCAGCAGCAGCAGCTAGTACTGTCAGCATGAGTGAACTATCTGTTCGAGGAAGAGGGAAGTTTTCTTTCCTCAGGCAACTCTTCAATGCCAAGAAGAACAAGCACTCACAATGAGTGAGTGAGCTGACACAATTTTTTTCGGAACCCATCTTCTTGTTTCATCTGGATGGAAAACACGGCCAAGCGAATAGTAGATAACGATTTTTAGTGACTTTATGATTTAACTATGCAAATGATCGGAAAACGCTGGAAGTGAACAGATGGATTCAGGGCAGTTCACCATCTGTAAGTGACTTGTTTGTAAAGAAAACTACTATGATTTTGGGGACTCTTTTGAATAAGGCATTGTTCATTTTAGCATATTCAATTGTCTGTTTTAAGATGAAGCGGCGTCGTTTTGGTGAAGACATTGCCCCCAAATTCTCAATTCAAATAACAGAGCCATGTCTCCATGAGCAAAACTGATGAAGCTTCTAGGAAATGGAATCCCTCAAATACTCTCAGCGCTTCGTCGTCTTCCGAAGCTCTCCTCCATCAAACAAGTCGAATCTTACCAATGCTTCCTCACCAAAACTGGGCTCTTCTCCATTGAAGCTCCCATCGTCGCAAAGCTCATAGCTTTCGCATCGCTGTCGCCAATGGGCTGCCTCGCCTACGCTCAATCCTTGTTTGAAGAAACCGCCATGGACGACCCTTTCATCTGCAGCACCATGATCAGAGCTTACACCAACAGTGATTTCCCCGTTAGAGGGATTCATATCTACAATCGTATGATTGTTTCTGGAGTAGAGTCGGATCATTTTACCTACAATTTTGCGCTCAAGGCCTGCGCGAGAGTAATCAAAGGGATGAAGAAAGACGATGAGAGGTTTCATGAGTTGGGGATAAAGGGTGGGGAGATTCATTGCCGGGTTTTGAAATTCGGTTTTGATGGTGACTTGTATGTTGGGAATTCTTTGCTGTTTGTGTATGCTCAAATTGGGTCAGTGGGACTTGCCCGCAAGGTGTTCGATGAAATGTCTGAGACAAGTGTTTCGTCATGGAACATCATGATATCGGCTTATGATCAGAGAATGGATTTTGAGTCGGCGGATTGGCTTTTAAAGGTGATGCCTGACAAGAATGTGGTGTCTTGGAATACGCTGTTGGGGAGGCATGTTAGATTGGGCCACGTTGAGGCTGCAAAAGTGGTGTTTGATGAGATGGATGAGAGGGATTCGGTTTCGTGGAATTCGATGATTGCTGGGTATGTTCAGGTTAAGGACTATGGTGGAGCGTTGAAGCTATTCAGGGAGATGAAGAGTGCTGGAGTCGAAGCTACGGAAGTGACGCTTATATCTGTTTTGGGTGCTTGTGCCGAAACTGGGGAGTTGGAAGTTGGTAGGAAGATTCATGAGTCCTTGAAAGTAAAGAGGCAACAGATTGGAGGGAACTTGGGGACTGCCCTCGTGGACATGTATTCGAAATGTGGCAAGTTGAGTTCAGCTTGGGAAGTGTTCAGTGAGATGAAAATGAAACCCGTCGGTTGCTGGAATGCCATGATTATGGGTTACGCAGTCCATGGTTACTGCGAGGACGCGTTGGAGTTGTTTGCAACTATGGAAACACAACTCGGTGAAGTCAAGCCAAATCGGATTACATTTGTTGGCGTGCTCATCGCTTGTAGCCACAAGGGTTTGGTGGAAGAGGGACGCCGGTATTTCAATTACATGATTCAAGAATACAAAATTGTTCCCGATACTAAGCACTATGGTTGCATGGTTGATCTCCTTAGCAGATGGGGTTTGTTAGATGAAGCCTATCAGATGATCAAAGCCGTGCCTTCCTTTGCAACCACTTTGTTGTGGAGAACCTTGTTGGGTGCTTGTAAAGTACATGGCAATGTTGAATTGGCTGAGCAATGCTTCGAGCAGCTGGCCACATTGGAGCATCCTAATGATGCAGATTATGTTTTGCTGTCGAACATCTATGCTGAAGCCGGAAAATGGCAAGATGTTGAGCGATTGAGGAATGAGATGGTCTGTAAGGGAGTCCCCAAAAGCCTAGGCTTCAGCCATACGGTGCAAGGTCATGCATCCTAGCATTATGTCGCCCAAGTGAAGCTCAACACTCAACTTGGGCAACGAGGAGCGAAAACAGTGTTATTCAAGCCTCAACCGATAGTTCATCCGTAAAAAGTAAAAACAGAACATAACTGTCATTAGTAGATGTTGTAACTTTTATGTATAGTATGTCATTATTATGAGAGAATCATAGTCAATTATGAATGCGTGCATATTTGGGCCGGAGCGTTAGTCTACTTTGAGAGAGAATTTGACTGGCAGCCTGGAAATTCAGTTACGTTGAATGTCTGCACGCTACATGGTAAAAATGGTGGTCCAAAAGAACCATAATTCATCTTGAAGACAATGTCATACACTCTGGCAGGTCTCATGTGCCCTATATCTGGCAATACCAACCCTTTAATGAGTAGAATGTCACTATCTTACTCTTATGGCCACGGACAAAGATTCCCCTGGTAAAAGGGTAGCTAGTTAGCTAGTCCAAACTCATATCACGGGATCGATCACAGTGCACGTAGAAAGTTGTTTGTATATTGTGGGTAACGATCTGAATACAAGTCATCCCAATCAATATGTCCAAATTTGTACGTACTTTCCCATCAGAGGTAGGGTAATATAGTCTTGAAGGTTACATAGGGGAAAAAGGAATGTGGAATCTAACTTGATTTAGCTACTTGGTAATGAAAGAAATCAATGACCAAAAATTGTGCTCATTGCTAAAGCCGAAAGCAAAGCACCGCTCTTTCCCGTCGCCTAAGTTGAAGGTCATGAAGATTCAGCAGATATTGAATCCGACATTTTTGATTAGTGAAACAGAATTTCGTGAGGAAGACGTCGACTACAAAAGAAGGGAGTAGCTGCTTCAATTCTCTGGAGTCTCTCGAGACCTAGTCAAAGTCTAACATCAGAATCCTCATAGCCATCTAAATCAATCGAGAGACATACGTGGCACGATCACGGTAAAGGTAGATGGAAAAGTAAGAAGCCAAAGTATATGAAAGAGAAAAGGTAAATACACACCCAGTCAATGAAAGTAGAGAAATTTACAGAGCAATTCTGTGAAGCAGGGTAGGCAAAACGAGAGAGAGAGATATAGTCTTTTATTGATTTAAGATCTGGAGAAGCAAAAGATACAGATTGAGAGGGTTCTTGAACACATAAAGTTCGAATCTTTATTGAAAGATTTACTATTTGGTCAACTTACTAAGGAGGATTTTAGATATAGGAGGGAGACTGGTCAAGACAACCCAACTTGAGATTGCTTCTGAAAACAGAAAAATGGTTGTTGAGCAGAGAAGTCTTCGAAAACTCAACACCGAAAACGTTATGATTGCTCAGTTTCTGATTGGTTTCCGGGAAAGTTTCCATTTGGGTTCTGTTAATTGAGCTCAAGAAGAGGTTTCAAGAACTGGGTTTTGGGTTTGGATGAGTTTACCAAACTGGGTCTGGCTCTGAAGAGAGAAAAGAGTGAAGGAGGTTTTTGGAAGCAGTGTGATGAGAAATGGGAGAAAATGTAGCAGCGTTGAACACTGCAGTGAACTCAGTACAGGCAATTGGGAGAGGGTTTGATGTGAACTTTGATACGAGACTGCTGTATTCTAAAAGAGTAGCAGGGTCTAGGGTTCTAGAGGTTGATGAGGAGCACACTAGGGATCTCTGTGTTTATGATGATGTGATTGTGCCTAATGTTTCTAGGGAAATCAAGCTCTCTCACGAGTCCAGTGAGCGTAGGAGTTCTGGAGTCCGCAGCTATAATGAGGTCAGGCTTGGACTCTGTTTCTCTTTGTTCTTGGTTAATTTTATGCATATTGTATATGCTTTGAGTGTTTGTGGATTAATGGATTTTGAGGGTTTATGGATGTTTGCATGTGGTGTACATATTAGTTTTACCAAAGGAAACTGATACTCAGATAGTAAAAGTATGTCATAGGACCATTGTAACTTGTATGGCTATGAGGAGCTAGACCAAATTGATTAGAACTAATAGCTAATATCTGGAACAAGTCTTGTAATCTGTTGTCTACTTATTTTTAACGAAGTATAAAGTGAATCATCAACTTTCAACCTCAGGTTGTTTGGCGTGTGTTTGAGCTCATTTACAAGTTAGGTTGAAATAGAGTACAGGAAGGGTAGTGTGTTTAAACTAAGATATTTCTTCTGATGAGGAAGGACATTGGTATGTGCATTGGTTTTTCATGAGCTGAGGTTATCTTAAATTGTAAATGTTGGAATGAGAGACATGGTGAGAGAATGTTAGAACCTTGACAAAATAGTTTCAGGATATCGATTTTGAGGCTCATTTATATGTTTTCCTTAAAGTGATTATGTTCCCCCACTATAAGTTTTCTAATAGGTATAGGAAATCACTTCTGAGATACAACAAGACTATATTTTAGTGTAGCAAAAACAGAAATTTTCTTAGGAGTTACTTTTGGTTAGCTGGTGTATGAATTAAGAAGAATAGAAACAGTGATTTTAGTTTCTATTGATTGTTCAGAGTTCCATTTTGTGAGCTGCTCATACAGCGATTAATGGGTGCCCACTGCTCCTGTTTGATATTTCCAACAAGGATCATGTTCTGCATTAAACTGCAAAATACTCTGTGTTTAGAAGTTATTTAACTTTATCATCGTGGTGATGATTACAGATGGTCGAGTACTTCAATCAAAATTCTACTATATCTGGAGGCTATCCTGTGGGGAGTTTCAATTTTGCATTTAGCTTTACTGGTTCAAAGCATGTTGATATGGCAGCTACGAAGACCCTTTCTGTGGATGGCTTCTATATTCCACTTGCTAAGTTCCGGCTCTTAAAAACCCCATTAATGCTACAAGAAAATGTGACACAGGCTATCCCAAATTGTTGGGATCCTACATCCTTGGCAAGGTATGAGTGTATGAAACATATGTAGGTAAATAATGATAAAAGATATCTGATGACCCTAATCATTGGTTACTCTTACTTCCCAGCTTTATTGAAAATTTTGGGACTCATGTCATAACATCTGTAACAATTGGTGGCAAAGATGTAATTTACGTTAAACAACATCAATCATCTCCTTTGTCTACCATGGAGATTAAGAACTACATCCAAGACATTGGAAATCAGAGGTTTGCAAACACAGAAAGTCATACAAGTTCAGGTCAAATGAATTTCATGGATAAGGCTAGTTCCACTTTGTTTCATTCCCTTTGTTTTGTTTGTAATTTTTTTTTTCAGTGATGCTATTTTTGTTTTTCCTTTTCAATGTATATTTTAAATTCTGAATTTAGTTTACACATTTCAGGGTGCTGATTCCGGTTTATTCAATAGTCAAGGAATATACCCTCAACCCACTACTGCTCCATGTCTTGCTGGGAAAGAGGTATGTAACAAGTACTGTTATTTATTTGTTTCATTGTTCCACTTGAAATTTTTGGTAAATGCATCAGTCAAGATATAAATTGGAACCAGTATGAAAATACTAACGTTGGTTGAAACAACCAGAGAAAATGTAGTTGCTCTTTTGAATCCTGAAAACTAGTACGACCCATAACCTATTTATCAATTCCTAATATATAAAATGCACAGAGCTCTCTTTAGACTCTAGCCCTGGCTACTTCTGAACATTTAATTTCTTTTGGTCTCGAGGTGCTTAACTTCTGTATCCAGATATCTCATTTATATTGTTACCTTAGCAGGATGTGACTGTCATTTTCCGAAGAAGGGGAGGAGATGACTTGGAACAAAACCACACTAGGTGGGCAAGAACTGTCCGGTCCTCTCCTGATGTCATTGAGATGACATTCTTTCCTATAGCAGCTCTCCTTGAAGGGGTAACTGGAAGGGAGCACCTTACTCGAGCTATTGGTCTTTATCTTGAATGTAAGACAATTGAAGTTTGATCAAAGATGACATAAAACTGTTTTGTCTCTATCATAAGTAATAATATAGTCGAGTTAACTATATTGATACACTTTTTTCAGATAAGCCTCCAATAGAAGAATTGAGATACTTTCTAGAGTTTCAGGTTCCTCGAATATGGGCTCCTGTATATGACAGAAATCTTGCCCATCAAAGAAAGGAACCTGTTTGCCCATCTCTACAGTTCAGCATTATGGGGCAAAAACTTTACGTCAGCCAAGAACAGGTAAGAACCTATTTGTAATAATCAACACTTTGTCCACAGATTTCATTGTACCTTCATATAATGTCCGGAAAGAATGAGGCTAACATGTTGATAATACATAAATGCTTGTCTATGACTAGTTCAAATCGTTCATGTTCTCTCAATGATCTGTTATATCATGTTGATGGCTAAACTGCTCTTCAGCACCAACTGAGTTATACCTCAGAAGATTAGTTATTTGTTTATTCATATTCTCAATAAACCATTCAATGGCATGGACAATTGATGAAAAGATTACCTGTTAATTTTTCATATATTACAAAATCTATGCAGATAACTGTTGGACGGAAACCAGTGACAGGCCTGCGGTTATGTCTAGAAGGGAGCAAGCTGAATCGTCTCTGTATCCATCTTCAACACTTGGCATCGCTTCCAAAGATCCTTGGACCATACTGGGATTCCCATGTAGCAATTGGCGCTCCCAAGTGGCAAGGACCTGAGGAGCAGGATAGCCGATGGTTCGAGCCAGTGAAATGGAAAAACTTCTCTTATGTGAGCACAGCACCGATTGAGAACCCTGAAACCTTCATTGGTGATCTCTCTGGTGTCCATGTAGTCACAGGAGCTCAGCTTGGAGTTTGGGATTTCGGATCAAAAAATGTCCTGTATATGAAGCTATTATATTCCAGGCTGCCTGGCTGCACTGTACGAAGATCCTTGTGGGACCACTCCCCAAATGAAAAGTCAAAGAAAGGCAAGTCCTCTAGTCTAAATGTCAATGCTGGTGACACAAGTTCTGGTTCAAGAGAAAATGTTGCTGGTAACAAGTTGATGAAGTTTTTGGACATGTCCGAGATGAGCAAGGGTCCGCAAGATCATCCAGGTCATTGGTTGGTTACAGGTGGTAAGCTTGGTGTGGAAAAGGGAAAAATTGTTCTAAGAGTAAAATATTCGTTGCTAAACTATTGAGTGTACACATTTGCATGATAATATGCAGTTCCGGTTTTTTGTTAGGTTAAGAGGCAGCATCCTTTCAAGGTCATCAAGCATATTGTTGATGTATAGTGGACTTGATGAGGATGTGCTTTTTGACATATCAGGGGTCTTGCCATTTTGATGGAAAAGTGGGTCGAGTTGCTCTAGTTCAAGAAAATGGCATATTTTGCTGTTAATGTGAGTAGATGCTGCCTCTAAAATGTTTGTAAGTAACTTGTAGTTCCTTTGAGTTAAGTTGATGAAACAACACTGTACATTATGATTAAGCGAATTATATATGCTTCTGTTGGCTCCATCTTTAGTTGGAAACTTGGCTTCTATAGTTCTATGTGGCCAACAGGAACAAGGTTTTACTTCCGATTCAGAGAAGAAACGAGACCAGTTTCTGATGAGGAATTTTTGCTCTTGAAAGCGTTCAAGTTAAACTTCTGTTGTTCATCTCATTGTATCTTCATTCTTCATCCGAGCTTCACTAGTCTCATGTCAGTTCTGATTTAGTTAAGTCGAATTTCATTTATAAAATTTATCTTACAAATCAATTAAGGGATGCAAAACAGATTTATTCATAAGTTATGAATAGAGATGTCTGTAAAATATATAAACCATTGCATTACTCTCCAGGAATTATTATCTATAAGTCTAGAACTGACCACCTTCAAAGGTCTGTCCAAATTGCCAACCAGCAGGAACAACATTGTTGTGGGTGAGTGTGGCTCCATCACTGGTTGTGACTCTGAAGGAGAGAGCTTGGCCATTGAGGTAGGAGTTACTCTGCCAATTCTGCCCCCAGTTTCTTGACATTGGCACCCACCCTGTCCTAGAACCCTTGATAGACACTGACTGAATATCCCCTCCTCCCCCAACATTTGTTATCAACACCAAGTTGAAGTATGAGTGACCATTGATGGTGAACCTTATGCCTCCTTTTTTCTCACATGGAACCCTGTCAAATTAAACAAACACACGCAAAGAATAATCTCAAATTCTCTTAAAAAGCGACAACGTTATTTTTCGATTATCAACCTTAACTAAACACGAATGTACACTAGCTAGAGTTCATCGAATAAACTAGTATGTCCAAATTACGGTCTAACATGTTATGTTGTCATATTATGGTCGATCATCAAATTATGGACATGCTCAAATTCAAGAACTAAAGTACCTTCGGAAGAGAACAGGGACAATTCCGGCACGATACTCAGCAATCTGCAAGAAAGCAGGCTCAGCCAAATCGAAATGTTCAAGAGGAGGATTGCACCACCCTCCATTGTCATTGGACAGAGCTTGATTAGGCGGGCAGAGATTGGTGGCCGTGACAGTGATGTCACCATGGAGACACCATTTGGGGTCGTCATTGCATCTCAACTGATAACATGCTCCACAGCTCAAACCACTGTTGAAGAGAGCAGTGCTCAGAGCCGCGGTGCGTGTCCCATACCCTTGGCTGTACAAGTTTCCATAACCACAAGCACCACCTATATATGTTCAATCACCATAGATACTAACATTAGTGTTTCATACACAAACGAATGAAGTTGATTAGTTTGTGGCTGCCTTGCTTACCCATCGTGCCAGTAGCATCACTTCCCCCATAGAATGTTGCATGTGCAGTTTTCCATTCGCCGACATCTCCACGTCGAAATCCCTGAGAACTGGCCAAGGGGATCAGCATGAAGAAGAGCAATGGCAGAATCTGCATTGCTTTCACAGCCATTGTGTATGTTCAGTTTGTGTGTTCTATGCATGTGAATGTGGTAGCTTAGCTGCTATATATATTAGCTAGGAAGGAAACTAGAGCTTGATGGAGCATTGAAACGAAATTATAGTTTGGGGACATCTGCGATTAACACGTTTGAGCTGCCCTGAACTGCCATACTAATTGGTTTCGTTCAATGTCATTACACACCCATAACTATATTCCTATCTCGTTTTACTACCAATTGCAATATACATATGCACATGCAAAAAGTTTATAACTGAGCCTAACTGTGGCCAAGTTTCGATCTAACTAATAGAGTGAGGTACGACATTGAAAAAAAATTGGGACAGATATGGGAGTAGCCAAGTTCGTTTATCAACTCTATTGTACTGATATTTGTAATATGGTCCTAACATCTTTTCATCTGCATTACCTTCTATCACTTGTGATCTGGAGTTGAGCAATACGAACTTCAGAAGTCCTACCAAGCAAACTATGAAGCTTTTAAGCCTAGCTCTGCTGAATGAAACTAGAAATTCATATTCATTTTCTTTATATCCTTGATGGCTATTGACATATTATAATTTTTAGTAGGTGGCGAGTAATTATCCCTTAAAAAGCTTCTGGTGTAGCTTTCAGGGGACATGACTTGTTAGCTGAGAGTTCACTGATACAGATAGTTTTGATGATGTGCTTAAAAAGCCTACCACCACCGGCCTACCGTGGAGGAGAGGAAGGGCCACCGAATGCTAGAAGCCTTCGATAACATGGTTATTCAAAATTCAGCATTTACAGCAACAGAAAATTGGATGTGGAGTTCCAAATCTATAACTAACACTGTGCTAACCTGCACTTGTTTGTAAACGGGAATGATCGACAACTGTGTTTGAAGTTACATCCAAGCTAAACTGATATTGGGGGATGAGCGTAAAGCTTAAAATAGACATGGCAGTTCAAGTTCACCACCTTGCACCTGTGTGAGATATGATGCAGAATACAGCTGGTAACTCAAATATAAATCAAATTACACACCCATGGATGCCACAATAACTGGTTCAAATGTATCACTGCCATATCCGAGGTTAAAAATATTTCTTTGAAATAGCCATCACCGGGCTTCATCTAAACAAAAAAAGTCATCTGACCAGAGTATCAGGGACGAAGCTAGCTTACATGGCCAGGGCAATAAGTCCCTTGTGACAGATCTAGACAGGGAATCACAGTCCAATAAGTTCTTCGAAGTAGCTGGTGTTGACTTTATCCAAAAATTAGAATAACTAAGTAACAGTTGTTAATCAATCACCTTCCTCACGATGAAAGGAGCCATATCACTGGATGTCGCTTTCAAAGGGAGGCTTGGAAATTCAATTTGACATGTCTTCGAACTCCTCGGCAACTTCTTAAATCCTTGTTTCATCACTTTCTCGGATGAGATAGCTTTGGAACTCAGATATACTGTCACTTTATTCAAAACCTCACCGTGTTTCAACAAGTATTCTGCCACTTTCATCTGATCTGGATGACCCCTGAATCCCCTAATGCAAACAGTCTTCAGTTGTGACGACAAACAGGTGGGCACAGACCCTGGTGGATTCCAATCATGGTGTAATTCATCCAGAGGGTGTTGGCCAAGGCAATCACGGCTCTAAAGATATATGAGTTAATTTTGAGAGGGAAAAAAAGATTTATGAATTCTAACTGTTGCAAAGTCATGTACACTTACCTTTTTCAAGACAAGGGATTCCAGTTTTGGTGATGCATTCAGAAAACTAATCAATGGTTGCCAAGTGCAGCAGGCCTGAAGGAGTAGCTCCATATGCTTCAAATTACTAAATGTAGGCAGACGATAGTGATGTACAATGTCAGGATCCTTCACCAAAAATGTAAAGCAGAGATGAATAAAAGACTAACACTACTAAATAGTTTTTCAGCAGAATACGAAACTCTGTTGATAAATTCCAGCGTCTGTAAAGGGTATATACCAGTAAGGAAATCAATTCGAGCATACTTACCCCAAAAATAGGAGCTGAAATTGATAGGTATGTAACATTTGAAATTCCCGAAAAAAGCCGGTGCAGAAGATCAGCAGCATCAAGGAGATAAGCGGGCTCTTGATCTGCATGCAAGTCTGCAAAATCAATCTTGGCTTCAATCAGGGATTTAGCATTGCTCGAGGAATAGACTGCCAAAAGATTCCCATCGAAAGTGAACTTCTCAAGATTTGGAGCATTGGCATTAATAAAAAGTTTGTGCTCGTATACCACGGTCTCCAGAACATACTTTTCCAGGAACAAAGCTATTTGTAGTACTTTCAGTTTTGGTGCAGAAATGTTAACATTAAACACCGAATCATCCTCGTTATATCCCGGGTTCCCATCAAATATTAACTCTTCAAGTACAGGGCAGCAAGTAAAGAGGTTCTCCATCAAGTGAGAAGTAACAAATGAGACTGAGACATGGAGAAACTTAAGACTCGGGAAAAATTTCGGGTCAGGAGTAATGCTAATAAAAGATTGCAAGCTCAGCTTCAAAACCTCCAAACTTTTCAGCAGGAAAAGGCTTGTTGGCAACTCAAAACACTGGGGTGAAACTGATGAGTGTACAAGAGGAACAATGCTAAGATCGAGTTCAGCAACATTACAGTCAATAGCAGTGTTAATCCAATGATCAAACAAAGAGGGATCCACCATCTTAGTACAGCATATACGGAATCGATGAACTTTTGAGTTTGCATGAGCGAAAAGCACATCATCTAGAAACAGTGAAAAAGCATCAAACCTGAATTTTTTGGGACTATAGTCACACACATCTATGATGGGCACAGAAGCCCACAACTTCTCCCATCTATGTGATAAAACACTGGTCTTTACAGCCTCAACTGTTGAAACGAATGACAGAATGTGGCAAAGAACTGTATCCGGCAGTTCACTGATTCTATCTTTATCTTCAGTGCACCGTTTACGATTCCCCATTGTTTCTGTAAAATTAAAATAACTACTTAGAAGCTAATTTCCCACCAAGTAAAGGCCAGTACTTTCGGGCAATACAGTATTTCGAGAACATTGTTTAACTATAACGACTTGAAATTTCGTTGTGTAGCTTGTGAATTTAGACAGAGAAAAGTATACATTCCATTGTGATTGACTTTTCATTGTTACTGTAGCTACTGTTTCCTCTTGATTTTCTGGGCTTCTTAGATTCCACAATGTAAATAAAACCAAAAGAACATAACAACAAAGAGAAAACGAAAACATAAGGATCTGGGCAGACAAAATATTTCAGAAATGAGAAAGTACCTGGTGTGGTTCTGGATCGCTTGAGCCGATTCTAGGTTTAACATTCCGATGAGAAACAGAACAAATGGAAATGAGAAACTAGGTTATGGAAGCTGGTTTTCTTTACTTGAAACAAAACAAACAAAGGCGCCAATCTCGAGAGAGTGTTGGTCTTTGTGTCATTGAAGCTGGGCTACACTTTTTGTGTGGGCTTAAAAGGTTTGGGTAGTCCATGCTTGCTGAAGGCCCAATATCATTTCGACCAATCATACTAGAAAGCTGAAACCAGCTAGAGTCAGAAGAGAGAGTACTCAGAGTAGAGAGGGACTGAGAAAGTAGTAGCTAGGGTCTATAGAGAGATAGGGTCATTGAGATGTTGGTCAACATTTTTAATTCGTGTGTTACATATTAATTAGATGTTCATGATATTAGATACGGCATCACATGTTCACAAGTTGGTCTACGTCAATCATTCTGTTTGAGTCTGTTCTGTTAATGTCAACAATAGAGATTAAGTAAGTCAATTGATTCGTTAATTGTGGCCAACTACTGCTAGAATCAAAAGAGTAACCAAGAAAATTATTGAGCCTAGTCAAGTGAGGGAGGTAAATGATTAGCTCTAGTCCTCCTAAACTTCAGTCCTAATTGCTATCGATCGGCTGAATGAACGTTGTAGCAAAAGTTCGATAATCTTCGATGTAACCGAAAAAAAATATAACAGAAACGATGATGTTTCGGCTAAATCAACATATGATTCTAGTCGAGGCTAAGGGTACGTGTTTAATTTGTAGCCCTAGCTGTATCGTATCAAATGGGTACGTGTTTAATTTGTAGCCTTAGCTGCATCATCAAAGAGGTTAATTTGGCTAGCTAGATCTTCATGAGGTGTTCCGATGGCCAATGTGAAATTGTGAAGCTACTAGAGGCCGGGTTCTTCCGATACACATGTACAATCAATTTTGCAGCTATGATACATGGATGCATGATAGTCCATCCGGAGTCTGGACCACGACTTATTCATTGCAGTGGCAAACGGGCAAAGTATGGTAGTTGGGACACATACGGAGACATCGTGGCGGGCATCTCTCTATTTAAGATTTAAGGGTTATAATTATAGTTCTTTTTCAGAAAAGTCTTCTTCAATAAAAAAAAATTGAAGATCTAGGGGCTAAAAATCTAGATTCAAGTGCCAAATAAAGTGTTAAAATAGGACTTGGTATAACATCTCTAGCATGTAGAACCCACACATAAAATATAATAACACCTATATTACAATTTTGTTATAGAACCTTAACCATTTGAGAGATTAAAGTTCTAAATAAAAAGTACTAAATTGAAGTCCTATGTATAAATTTAGCACCTCATATAAGACTTAATGATCAGAAATGCTCCGACACATGCCCTCCCAAACAAACAGTAGATGAGATATCACTATTCAAGAAACTGCTGTTCAATTTTGGTAATTTGGTCCATAGTAAAAACATAAAATCATTAGGTTGAAATCCAACGAGATGGCATGAAAGAGCAACGTGATTTGGCTCATGAAGAAATGTCATGTTTTCCAATTCAAGTTGATGAAGTAATTAATTAGCTCAACTACTTAGTTCTGATTATCTATGCAGTGAAGAGCTCAACTTCTGTGCCATTTTTCGTTTACGTTCATCGGTATTGTATGAACATTATTAGGGTTTCGAAAAATGGTAACCCTAACACATCTTTCAATGGCCATATAGCTCGTCGGTTTATGTGCCAGTACGTCGTGTCTTGATTTTCTTCTGCATGTGCTACCGGCATTGAAACCAGATCGATCGATCTCCACGTCCACCATTGATCTTGACGCACCGAAAACCACAACGCTGCCACTTGCCACCACCATTTCCAGTTCTCCACTATATAAACACCACCACCTTAACAAAGTACATGCACAGGCAGATCACTCATCGGCGATATATTCAGGAAATCTAAACCAAGAAAAAACAGATCTCTCAAAAATGGCCGGAACCCTAGTTAAGTTGGTTTGTGTGCTCGTGATGTGCATGGTGGCCGCCGAAGCGGTCATACAATGCAATCAGATCCAGAAGGGTATGTCACCGTGCTTGGCCTACCTCACCAACGGTGGACGCCCTAGTACGGCGTGCTGCACCAACCTCAGGAACATGGTCAACTCGGCAAAGACCACACCTGATCGCCAGAATGCTTGCAAGTGCTTGAAAGCAGCTGCTTCTAAGTTCCAAGGGATCGACCCGAACAACGCTGTTTCTCTCCCTTCGCGCTGCAACGTCAACATTCCTTACAAGATCAGCATCAACACCAACTGCAACAGGTAGCCACATACGTAATTTCGCATTCACGCATGTAACTTTAGCCATCTGCGTAAGGACTCCTAGCCTGTACGTATATATTGGTGAACTTCTTAAATGTTGTTTTGTGTACGTTGCAGCGTGAAGTGAACAAGATTGAGTCGGAAGTGCTACGGAGCACTGGAGCAGGATATGAGAGCGCGAACTAGTTTAGTAGGTTAATTAAGTTACGAATAAAAAGTGGGTGAATCCGGTCTCGGGTCTCCAGTCGGCGAGTCCATGCATGCATGCACCAGCTGGATTATAAAACATGTCGTTTTCATCTAGTACTTTGTTCATTTTCATATCACCGGCTAGTATGTTCAGATGTACTCTCTGTTATCTTCAAGCAATTATATCCTGCTAAGTACTTTTATTTTGGGATATTTTATGTATCCTTATCAAGGTAATATCTCAAAATTAAACAAGTTATAATAAAGAAAAATAATATTATATTATATATATAACGTTAAGTCAATTTTCCCTTTCCTTTCTAAATCAATTTTGGTGTATGCATGGGTTACTGATATTAGTCGATCATATTACTCCCAAAGAGGAGGTTAAGGAGTCGAATCGTCATAAAAATCAATTTTGATGCATGATTCATTTTTTTAAAAAACATTAAGATAACAGATCCTAGCTTGTCCGTCTGGAATAGCAAGTAGTTAATCATGGATGAGTTTAAACGTATAATTTAGGGCAGACAGTCGAAGATAGAAGCCATCAGAGCTAGATTTAATTACCAGTCATTTTCAGTACGTATGCACTTATAGTTGAGCAGATCGATCATAATCTATGAAGATGATCTCGACTTGGAAATAGACCAGGCAAACGGGCGGGTTCGGGCGGGTTATTAGTGGGCGGGTCATTAACGGGTCAACCCGATATAGCCCGTTAAGCTTAACGGGTTATATCGGGTTAGCCCGATAAGATAACGGGTTACCTATTGGGGCCCGATAAAACCCATTAAGCCTTTTTTTATAAAATAAAATAAAAAATTATTTTATTACCTCATTTTTTTTATTATTATTTTTAAAAAAAGCCTTAGAGTTAGGTTTTATGAATTCTTATCGGGTTGTTATTGGACTAACGGGTTCACCCGAAACCGCCCGTTTTGATAACGGGTTGTTATCGGGTCACCCATTAATAACCCAATTAGTTAATGGGCGGGTTTTAATGGGTCGTTATCGGGCGGTAACGGGCGGGTCATTTATTAACCCGCCCAATTGCCAGGCCTACTTGGAAAGATGGCAACATGTGCACAACGGCGGAGGGTCCCTTTTACTTTAAAAAAAATTTATGTGTATATTTTAAGTCAAATCTTTAGTATTAAATTAAGTCTCGTCCTTTTATTTTAAATAAAGTTAACCATTTTATATATTTCAGAAACTATGCGAGAATTATTATTTTTTTTATTCATGTACTCTATCTTTTTATGACACCGCTCTCACACAATAATCATCTATTTGTTCTTCCTCACCAAAATTACACGAGCTTTTTATAAACTTAAGGATTTAGTACTTATTCAAAATATCTATATTTAACTTGTACACGAGTTTAAACCTTAAAATTTTGATGAATTGTGCTTGTTTTTCAGTTTATTATGTTAAAATTTAATTATCGTGATGAAATAACAAAAATCATCGGAAAAAAAATTATACGTTGCACAATATTAACAAATTACAATTAATCGGGTAGAATTCACTACCACAAATGGAAACATTACCGGCGAGATTCCGGCCAACAAGGCCGGCGACCGGAAAAGTCGCCGGTAATGTTCATCATTACCGGCGACTTACTCCGTCGCCGGTAATGTCGCCGGAAAATCGCCGGTAATGTTCCAAAACATTACCGGCGACTCCAACCGTCGCCGGCAATGTCAAGCCGAACATTTCCGGCGATTTTTCGGCCGGAATTTCGCCGGAAATATGTGGCTAGACATTGCCACGACGATTGGAGTCACCGGTAATGTTTTGGAACATTACCGGCGATTTTCCGGCGTAAAGTCACCGGTAATGTCTTCATTTCCGGCGACTTACTCCGTCGCCGGCAATGTGTCTTATATTAGATGCCAGTTACGGCAGCTCGATCATTCAATCATTTTGATCGAAAAAAATCCAGAGAAATCGAAAGAAGGAAAACGTACGCTCTGAAATCGATCATTCGGTATATTGTCAAAATTAAGGCGCGCGTCGAAAAATCGATCACTCGGGAAGCTATATAGATAGGTAGGTGTATAAATACGTATATGTGTATGTATATATATATGTGTGTGTGTTGATCAAATCCAATTCGTGAGATATATATGAAATGTTGTTGATGTCACCGAAATGAGAAAACAGCTTGTAGTTAATCTTGTGTCTGAATCAACGACTGGTATTATCGTATTGTTATCGGAGCCAGGCTTAACAGAGCCTCCTACCCAGTCAAATACGTTTTGAATTGAAAAAAGAAGAATACCATCATCGAGTACTGAATCGAATTCAGAGATTAGATCGATATATATATATATGCATGCATGTGTTGATTTAATTAGAGTTGAATTGAGATATCGCGTCGATTATTAGTAGTGAATGTGTGTATATATATATATATAATTAATACGTAAAATTGTTAGAATTTTCAGGATGGACAAGAGTTGGATGAGCCTCGAAAGATCGGATGTCAGATATCACGAGGGAATTAGGAGTTTTGTGGATTTTGTGAAGGCTAATTGTGGAGACACTACACTTCATTATTGCCCGTGTAATGAATGTAAGTGTTTCAGCGATCGATTTCGATTTCCCATTGATAAAGTCCAGAGGCACCTGAGTAAATACGGGTTTTGGGATAAGTACACTTGTTGGATTTATCACGGTGAAACATCGGTAGCGGGTCCGCATGATCATGGACAATTTGGTGAGAGGGCCAGTCCACGCTATGATCATGGAGATTTTGCTGAGAGGGGCAATTGATCCTATGATCCAACATCGATGTTAATCAATGATATGTTTCCTCATGAGAGCGGTGTATTTGCTGATGAAGCACCAAATGTCCCTCCCGTCGTTGAGGGTTTCCCCCATATCGAGCCAGTTGAACCATTACCTGGAGCTCATGTCAACACAAGCGGTATGGACAAGTACAACAACCTGATTGCATTGCAACAGACTCCGTTGTACGACGGTTGTAGTAAGACTGTTCTTGAAAGTGTGATGGGAGTGATGCAGCTTAAAATGGAGAACAAAATGTCTGTCAAAGCTGTGGATTCTTGGTTGAAGTGGGCTGCTTCGCTACTGCCACCCGGTCATCGTCTTCCTACCACTCATCATAAGGTGCGACATATCCTGAAAGATCTTGGGCTTTCCTACATCAAAATCCATGCATGCAGATATGATTGTATTCTCTTCTGGGGAAAAGATCTCGAAGACCTTGAAGTCTGCCCGGTATGTTTTACAGACGGTATAAGTTGACTCCTGCAGGCAACAAGAAAGCTGTGAAGATACTTCCATATTTCCCGCTTATTGATAGGTTGGAGCGGTTGTTCATGTGTGCTTTCACGGCCGAGGCACTGAGATGGTGGGCTGAGAGGAACTTGCCTGACGATGACACCCTTATACACCCTTCGGACGGAGAGGCTTGGAAGCACATGGTCAGGGAGTTTGATCATTTTGCAGCAGAGGTCCGAAATGTTTGGCTAGGGCTCTCATCTGACGGATTCAACCCTTTTGGCAACATGAGTCTTCAATACAGTATATGGCCAGTTATTTTGGTACCGTATAACCTTCCACCATGGATGTGCATGAAGAAGAAATACAATATGCTGACTCTGTTAATTCCGGGCCCGGGTTATCTAGGAAAGTGTCTCGATGTGTATTTGAGGCCTTTGATTGATGAGCTTAAGTACCTGAGTGAGTGTGGCCACCCCACTTACGATAGGTTCAAAAAGGAGATGTTCCAGATGCATGCCATGCTTGTTGGCACCATCAGTGATTTTCCTGCCCGCGGTATGTTGTCGGGCAACGTTACCAGAGATTACAGGGCTTGTTCAGAGTGCATGACGGTTGATTGTTGCAGTCCTCATTGCAGTAAAATTGTTCAGATGCGTCACCGTTGTTGGCTTCCATATGATCACCCATTTAGGCAGGATCCAGACGTGTTTGATGGGACTGTGGAAACAGGTGTGGCACCCAGGCGATGGACAGGGGAAGAAATTTTGGAAGTGTTGAATGAATATGATTTTGGTCAGCTGAGCAATCATCCTAACATAGTGGCATCAATTCCAGACAAGCCCGAAAGGTATAAGTTTTGGACACACAAGAGCATATTCTGGGAACTCCCCTACTGGCCCAGGTTGCCTATCAGACATTACCTAGATGTCATGCACATAGAGAAGAATGTGTGTGAAAGTGTGGTGGGCACAGTTCTTAACTTGGAGGGGAAAACAAAAGACATCCCTAATGCACGTATTGATCTGAAAGCTATGGGACTGCGGAAACATTTGTGGTTACGAGATGGTAAGAGAAAAATGCCGCAAGCTCCTTACACCGTCAAGCCGAAGCATAAGCATGAAATTTTTCGGTGGCTGAGTAATGTAAGGTAAATATTCTTATATATGACTATGCAGTACGGAAATTGGTTTGCCTTTATTTTTTACCAGATTATGGTGATATGCGAGAAATATAATTGTTGCCTATGGCTATATATACATATATATATATATATATACATGCAGGTATCCTTATGGCTATGCTAAAATATAAGCAGGTGTGTTAACTACCGGGACAATAAGATGTACGGATTAAAGAGTCATGACTGCCATGTACTGCTTCAACGCCTTTTCCCTATTTTCATTCGAGGGTACCTGCCCAAGGAGGTGGTGGAGCCGTTGGTGGCCTTGTCAAGATTCTTTCAGAAGTTATGCACCAGGGAAGTTAAAAAATCAGATCTCAGGGAGATGCAAGATGACATCATTTTTATCATGTGCAAGCTTGAGAGGATATTTCCGCCAAATTTTTTCGACATCATGCCTCACCTAACGATCCATCTTCCCGAACAATTGTTGCTTACCGGTCCCGTACACTACACTTGGATGTATCCCATGGAAAGGTACATTTGGTTTGCCTCTGTTTTTATATGTAAAGTCTTAGTTTTACCCCTTTTAACATGCACTTGTTAACTTGTAGACAATTGCCTACAAGGACTATGTGAAGAATAAATATGCACCTGAAGGGTGTATCGCTGAAGCATATGTTGCGCACGAGTGTGTCACGTACACCAAAGTGTATTTGAGAGCGCTTGAGGACCCCCAACAACAGATGCCGATAGATGAACCTCAGTTCAACCTTTCTATCATCTCCAATGACGTTGTAGTACATGGAAGCTTGCCAAAGTCATACAAGTTGGATGAAAATGAGGTAGTCATTGCCCACTGGTCGGTACTGATTAACTGTGAAGAAGTACAATATTGGAAAAACTATCATCTTCACTGCCCTGCTATTGCCGGAAATGTTGATTACCACAACAGGACGTTTGCAAACTACTTTGGTCCATGGGTAAGGGTATATGTGTATATGTCTTTTTTTATTGCCATTTTCCTTATATAGCATGTGTGTACGTACGTGGTTTTGTGGTTTCTATGTTCATAATGTCTTGTGTGGTTTCTTATCGTTTTCAGATGAACCATGTAGCAGATGATGGTTACCCAGAGTGGTCAAACAAATTGAGGGTCCTTGCAATGAAACCGATAGCTTCAAAAGTTTACTCGATGTGTCAGGTCAATGGCGTGAAATTTATATGTGAAAATAGAGACGACCGACTGAAAACACAGAATTGTGGGGTGATGGTCCATGGTGGGCAGGATGACGTTGACTATTATGGTGTCCTTCATTCAGTTGTTGAACTAATTTATGGGAACCGCATGAAAGTGCACTTGTTCAAGTGTAGATGGTTTGATACTAGCCCGGAGAACACAAGGACCGATCAGCACGGAACATTTTCGGTGAATACTGCTACTACCTGGTATGAAGAAGACCCTTTCGTTCTTGCCTCATCAGTAAAACAAGTGTTTTACCTGGACGATCTTCTTAACAAAGTCCCGTGGAAGGTGGTTAACCATGTTGCTCATAGAAACATATACAGTGCTGCCACACTTGGTGATACCGCAGATGATGAGGAAGTTGCTGCATACCAAGAGCCGAACGCTTTTGACATTCCGGAATCATCTACGATTCGCCTTAATAATGTGAGATCTGGGAGTGTGGTTCGAATTACTGGAGCAGAACTTCTCGATGTTAATCCATATGAAGTTGACGCTGATTCAGATGACGAGGAGAGGCACATATTGCCAGAGGTTACCTATGAAACCAAGTCAGACTCAAGTGATGACGATGATTACGATTATCATCCTTAGTACGTTAATGATGTAGTCGGAAATTGTAGACGGAAATAGTAGACGGAAATTGTAGTCGTTAATCGTAGACGGAAATTGATAATGAAAATTGTAGTCGGAAATTGATAATGGAAATTGTAGTCGGAAATCGTAGACGGAAATAGTAGACGGAAATTGTAGTCGTTAATCGTAGACGGAAATTGATAATGAAAATTGTAGTCGGAAAATGTAGCCGGAAATCGTTGATGGAAAATGTTGTCGGATATTCTTCGGGAAATAATGACATTACCAACGACTTATAAGCAACTCGTTGGTAATGACATTACCAACGAGTTAACTCGTCGTTGGTAATGTCATTACCAACGACTTATAAGCATGTCGCCGGCAATGTCTTCTGGATAGAAACCCCCCAGCTCGACCCCGAGCTGTATTTCTCAAAATCCTCTCCTCCTCCCCTCCTCCCCTCCTCTCCTCCTCCCAAATCGGTCCGGCTTCACCTCTAGCTCACCTCCTCCTCCTCCTCTCCCTCTCCTCCTCCTTATCCTCTCCCTCTCCTCCTCCGAAAATCTCCTCCTCCCCTCCTCCCCTCCCCTCTTCCCCTCACAATTGTAGTAGGCAAAGCATTGTAGTGGTTAATCATGGCAGGTCCTCTCTCTCTCTCTCCCTCCCTCTCTCTCTCTCTCAATTTTTAATTATTTTTGTGTATGTGTATGTGTATGTGTATGTGTATGTGTATGTGTATGTGTATGTGTATGTGTATGTGTATGTGTATGTGTATGTGTATGTGTATGTGTATGTGTAAATTAATTAGGGTGCTAACTTGAAAATTAGGGTGATAAGTTGTAAATTTATATGCAATGTATATATATGTGATGTGTATATATATATAGGTATGTGAAAATTAAGTAATGTATAGGTATGTGAAAATTAAGTGATGTATATATATGTGAAAATTAAACCTAATGAAGATGCATGATGTATATATATATGTGTGAAAAATGTGAAAAATTAATTAGGGTTTGTGATTTGGATGAATATGTGAAAATTAAATTTAATTAAGATACATGATGTATATATATATATACATCGAAAATGTATATATGTTAATTAAGTGATATAGTTGTTAATTAATCGTATAAATTAAGGTGGAAATCGGGATCGGAACGGTTTAGAACCAAAACGGTTTTAAACCGGAACCGCGCGGAACCGGAACCCTTTGGAACCGGAAAAGTTTGTAACCGGAACCGTTTGAAACATAACGGTTCCAGGTTCAAACGGTTCCGGTTCCAAACCGTTCCGGTTCCGATTTGCTATAGAACCGAATCCGTTTGGAACCGGAACCGTTTGGAACTGGAACCGTTCGGTTTCAAACGGTTCCGGTTACAAACAGTTCCGGTTTCGCCCGGTTCCGGTTCCGATTTGTTATAAAACCGTGTCCTTATGACTATTACGGTGTCCAGGAGGTAATTTTGCGGCAAATTGGCTTGGAGCCAAATTACGGAAAGGTTCCCGAAATAGTGGAGGGAGCAGTAGTCAAGCTTCCTCCTCACCCGCAGTTAGCAACACGCCCAGTGGGCCAATGATGAGTGGTCGCACGAGAGCCTTGCTACAGGCGCGAGCTGAGGAGGAAGCTGCACGATCAAGAGTCGTGCAACCGGAAGTCGAGGCTCGACCCTCAGTCTCCAGACGCTCATTCAGCAGACGTCCCTCCGGTGGCAGAGCCTCAGACGAGCGACAGTCAACGGGGGCATCAGAAACTCCCTCAATCCGAATGCCCTATATTCGCCCGGTGGCTACTCCCGTTTCACGGCAATCATCTGAGGCAGATGGTGGTGCTGGCGCCTCATCGTCCAGGCCTCGTCTATCTCCGCTGTCCGGTCTCTTCCTACCCGACGAGATTCCTGTGATCCCTGAATTCGATGATAGAGGGATGCCTGTTTATGTTGAAGGACGGCCAGAGTTCCTGAGCGTGGAGGAAGCGTACAACTTCATCTCGTTCGACCCCGTGTATCTTTGGAGTGTGAGGTGCACCAACCAACAAACGGACGATGCAGGTAAAACCCATTTATCATGTGCAAGATTGATGACTTAATTATTACTTAAGATTTACGATAGGTTCAATTAATAATATCAATTTGTTTACATTGTATTATTAGGCAATTTCGTTAATGGGACTGGAAAACGGAAATGGGCTAGAGGCACCTGCACCGGGAAGAGACTTGAGCAGGCCACCGGGGGAAGGAAAACGCCCATAAGGGCCAATGAGGATGGCGAGGTGATCGAGGCATTCAACACCACGCGCAAATATGTCAGCATGGCCGGTGCAATCGTGCGGGACAAGGTCCCAATGCTTTGGCCAGATTGGGAATCTGTGCCTATCTACGTGAAGATGCAAGTGCATAATGCACTCAGTGTGAGTAAAATCGTATTTTCATTACGTAAATTTTACATTTATTAATTAAGTCCAAATAAATATATAATTTTACCTTTTATATATTCATATTGCAGGTGTGGTTTGACGTGGATGAAGTTCTTATTCACACGTGGGTAGAGCGTCAACTACAAATGAGGTGATGTGCTTCAACTTATTTGAATATATATCGACTTAGATTTTTGTTTATCAAGTGTTTTAATATCTCTAACTTTTTTTCCTTGTTTTAATATAGGTATAAAGATTGGAAGAACGAGCTTTCTTCCCATTACACTGTATACAAGGACCTAGGCCGAGGTTCTACCCCTAGCGAATTTCGGTTTAGGGAGTACGAGTGGCTGTGGCTGATAGCCCACTTCGAGCACCCCAAAGCGAAGGTATGCATCCTGAATATATCTTACAAGCCTAATGTATCGTATCAGTTTGAAATAGTTAGTTACTAATTTTTTTCCATATGTTTATCAAATAAGGCGATTTTGAAGACGAACCGGGCAAATAGATTGAAAAACACCAGGGCCCATCATGCAGGTTCACTCAACTACATGGGTTGGTCGACTAAGGCGCAGCAACAACAAGAAATGAACCCCTTGGTGTATATTCATCAGAAGTTCTATCCGCAGTGCCCTGACGAAGCGGTAAGTCTTTCGCCTCTCCATGTGTTAATAAAACTATTTTTCGATATTAATTTATTTTGTATCCTTAGTACGTTATTCATTTTCGCTTTTCAATTAGGCGAGAGTGGAGGAGGCGACCGCAGAAGTGACCATGAATATAGCTCAGACTAACCATCCTGACTGCTCCGAGGAAGAAGTCACCCAGTATGCCTCTTAGATCGATCCGCTTAATCGCCCTATAGCGGCTCATATCATGGCAAAAGCGTGCGGGACAGGAAAGAATACCTACTACTATAGGGGAATGGGCACGGCGGGCGAAGGAGTATTGAAGAACACTTCAGAATACTCTACCGGGTCAAGAAGTTCAACTTCTAGTCGTAACCTCGCAGCGGAGCTTCATAGGACGCAGAGGGAGTTGGAGGAGCAAAAGAGGCAGATGGCCGAGTACCAAAACATGGTCCAGCAGCAGACACAGATGCAGGCTCAGATGTACACATGGATGCGGACGATGTACGAGGCTCAGACTACCGGACAACCGTTCCCCACACCTCCTCCGGTCCCGGTCCCTCCGTTCCCTAGCTATCCACCACCACCACCGCACCAGTCAACGCCAGAGCAAGACCAAGGTAGCCACCGGAATTCAAATGAGTACATGGATTACTTCGACCCTGACCCGCAAGTTCCTGGACCCTGACCTGTAGTTGTAGTTAATTTTCGTATCGTCGTTGTTATTTGTACTGTACGTAGGACATTTATGTGTACTGTTGAACTTGTATGATTGTACGGTTTATGTCTTTCAATGCAGGTTCTGGAATTGGGCCCAATCCAGAACCGTGTTTTTTTTTCCAAATTTTTCCAGACATTGCCGGCGACATGGACCTCAGTCGCCGGCAATGTCTCACATTCCGGCCACGGCGGCGCTGCCATTGCCGGCGACACCGTCGCTGGTAATGTTAACACCGGCGGGGGATTTCCGGCGACGTCATTGCCGGCGACTTGTCGCCGGTAATGACAATTCCGGCGAAAAAAAAAAGACAAGGCCGGCGACGGGAGGTCGCCGGTGATGTCTCCATTTCTGGTAGTGATTCCTGGCTCTGCAAGTTCATGTGCATCATGATCCATCCTCTTTGAGTGACATGATCCATGTAGACTGGTTCTTATTTGAGTCAGTTCTCACCATCTTTCGGCGAGAGAGTTTCGGCTACAAGAAACTTACCTAGTTTTCGACAAAAGATTATGGTAAGGACTCTAGTGTGCAACGTGCTTGCCTAGATCTACAGGGCACATTGTTCATTCTTTAATTTCATGGGTCCTGCACCTTCATTACCTACCAAGCTATTTGTCCATGCTCACGAGTTTGGACAAAGACTTGCTCGAGATGCCCTCGACCATACCTAGGGTTAATATATATGACAATGCATGTTGCGGTTCTAGCTTTGACATTAGCGAAAATGAGTCGGTGCAATCGAACATAATTTTGACACGAAATGTTGTGTCCGGATTGAGACCTTCTAGTGCGTATTTTGGCACGAAACAAGAGACCCCAAGTTTCTCTTTTCAATCCTTCACCTACTGAAACCGATCTAAGAGTACCTACATTTGTGTATCAATCATGCATGAATATATTCAAACCACCTCCATTTTTAAGGAGTAATGGCCTCCCGGGCCTCCTTAGAAATGTAGGTAGTTTGAAACTTAGACTGCTTCTTTGCAATTGAGCTGGAGGTCTTTCTTTTCTAGTGGATTTTCCAGACAAAAAAAGAAAAGAAAAATATTCAAACTATTTATGATTTGATAGATATTTGCAGCGATGTTTTAGTTTCTTGTTTTACAGTTTCTCTTGGGGGTAGTCATTGACGGAATGAGGAATATATTTCTGGGGTGCCAAAATATATCGAATGTTTTTTCTTCTATATTAATAATAAACAAATCTCAATATAATAAGACAATAAAAAAAGTATAACAAAAGCATAAATTGTAAACTAAATCTTCAAAATGGTACTCATTTTTCTCGCATGTCACGAAAGTCATCTATGATCACGTTGATGTTAAACTTTTCGACAATTTATTTTTTAATATATATAAGCAAGGAGTCTATCAAAAAGTTATCTTCCATTTTGTTACGAAGCCTAGTTTTGACGATGCGCATAACAAAAAATGAGTACTAGTTTTATTACACGGTAGATAAAACATCCGGCCTGTTGTTGCATGCAGTTAAAACAGAAAGAATAAGTACTGGTTTTATTACACGGTAGATAAGCGAATATGTTGATGATCTTCTAGTCTTCACAAGCCATTGTGACAAATATGAATTGAAATTGTTGACAAAGCTTTGAACTCTGGTTGACGAACGACATTATTCTCAAAATATGTTGAAGTTGTCTTCTTAATCTAACATTCTTCTCTTTATTGTTGAAATCATGTGGATAACTTTTTTTTTGACAAATATCATCAATTCTACTATGTTTTTTCATCTTTATAATATATGTCTCTCCCTATCATAATCAATCTATACTATATATTAAGAGAACTGAGTTTGTTTCCCAGTTTTGTGATTTTTTTTTTCCAATTTTACTCTTTCTTCTTAGTTTATGTTAATTAAGTTGGAAATTTCATTGTAATTATAAAATTATATAAAAAAATTAAAAAAACAAATTTATTCCCTTTTTTCTCTCGCCACTCTCTCTCTATTTCAGATTATTTTTACTTATTTTCTAATTTTATACATACACATAGTGTATGTGCTCTTTCTTGTATATATTATGTCGAAGGTGTTAGTATATATATAAACATATAAGAACTCAATCAATATAAAAATATGATTCAAATTCAGTAGACAATCGAACTTCAAATTCTTAACTAATACGCGTATTTTGTCGGTTTTGATTCAAGAGAATTTAATAATAAATAAAGGATAATTTAACTTTTAAAAGAACATGTAGTTGAACATTGTTGGTTATAAAAAGTAAAACAAAGTTAAAAACAAAGAGGGACTATGAAGCTTGACTTTTTAACTCTCCAAACAATTAAAGGAGAATTATATATGTGCATCGGTCGGTAAGAGGTGAGGGGGTGCCATGGCCCTGCCTACCTCGGCCACTGGGGGTAGTTCTCATGAGGAGTAACATGCTTCTTTGGGTTATTTTCTTTCATGTAGGTGGGTGGTAGGAGTAATAGTTACTTAATTAGTGCCCAAAAGCATTGAAGGCGTACTTCTCAACTGTAGTAGTGAGATTTTAGGCCATATAACATTAAATTAGAAGTTTAAAGATAGTACAAAAACATTAAAATGAGTACAACTGCCAACCGACTCCTTCCCGGCCAACTCCTACACAGGTACGTGCATTTTTGACTTGTGTCATATTTCACTATCGATCAATAATTTTAGATACTAGCAAGAGCTACATTTAAGATCAGGAAATGTGACAGTTTGATGTTCACGAAGCTATAATGCTAGAAATGCTGTGTTATAGATTATAGAGTGTAGTCGAGTATATATATGTTTCCAAAATAAAGGAATTGTATTTTGGAGAGTACTCGACTATTTTAGAAACATATCATTCAAATCTTTAAACAATGAAAAACGAATTCGATAGAAGTTTGACATAATGCTATGGAAGTGTCTAAATTCAACTCATTTTCTTAAGCTTTTAGTAATATATGCATGACATGAGGGTGTTTACAAGTATTTTTATTCTCTGAAGTAGACGGTAGCCAATCGATGAAATTGATACGTTACAAGTAACTTTTTGTTTGATCGTTTATACAAAATAATATAAAAAAACTAAAAATCTAAAATGCTGAAGTCAAAATCTTCGTATTAGCCTAAGCTCTTTTTTCTTTGAAACACTGAATATAACACGATACCATAGAGTTGATGTGACCGGTCAGTATGGCGCAAAAAAATGAATTTCTGTTCAATTATTCACTCACACGATCGACCACACAAGCAAAATAAAGTTAAATGAAACTCATACATCAACTAGATCCTCGGCATTCTATATAAACCCCAGTCCGCAGCAGCTTTTTAACTCACTCAACTTCCCATATTCAGTGATCACAACACCCATTCCTACACATATCTACGTAGTTATCATCTTCATATTGCATTATGGCTAGCTCTGCAGTGATGAAGCTCGCTTTGGTTGCTCTCCTATGCATTGTGGTGGCCGTCCCCGTCGCCCAGGCCATCACTTGCGCCGAAGTGAACAAAAACGTGGTACCTTGCTTCAACTACGTCAAGAAGGGAGGCCCTGTCCCTGCACCCTGCTGCAACGGAGTCCGCAACCTCAACAGCCAGGCCAAGACCACCACCGACCGCCAGCAAACTTGCAACTGCCTCAAGAACGCCGCAGGAAGCATTCCGGGACTTAACCCTACCCTCGCCGCTGGTCTTCCCGGAAAGTGCGGTGTCAGCGTACCTTACAAGATCAGCACCTCCACCAACTGCGCCACGTAAGAATATATAATTTGTGTTTTCGTTGTGTTTGTTTATACTGTTCTGGAGATCGTTGAAGCTAAATTCTCTAGCTGTTTTCTGTTGCAGTGTCAAGTAAAATATGATCGTAGCTTCGTACGCGGAATGTTAATTTTCGGCAGCAGGAGATCATATTAGTACGAGTGAGAATAAAGTCGTGGATGTACGTTATGAGATCCACTGGGGATTCCTCACGTGGGAATCCTTAAGTTATTGTTTCTGTATGTCAATCTGCTAAGTCTTGATCTATATAGAATTCATCGTCTATTTTCAACTAATAATTAATAGTACTTTAATTTTCGGACTCATGTTGGCTGGCAATACCATACTTCTTTTGTGATCTTCACACGCACGTACAAAAAAAAGGGTTAAAACGAGCTCTACAGCATCTGGGTTTCGTGACAAAGACAATAATTAAGTAAAACAATTGATTAACAATAATCGAGCAGATGATCGATCGAAGTAAATATTTATATAGAGTGCATTCATATAATGTATATGGCTATATATGCTTGTTAGAATTGGATGAACAATGATGCCTAGAAAAACTTTTTCGGGCAGAACCAGGAATTCTTATTAGGTAAGACTTGAAATTTTTAGTGAACAAAAATAAATTTTAGATGATTTAAAGAATTTTAATAATAGAGATCACTTATTCGAATTACATTAGACACTAATTATTGTCGTCCAACCTCAAGAAAAATAAAAATTAAAACCTAACGACGCAAACTAAATCCTTTAGAACTATGGTTTATTTCTAAGTATAGAATTATGCTCTCTCGCCTAGGGTTTGGGTATGGCTGCATTTGCGGCTTATTCTCTTCCACCTTCTCAGGCTCTTGATCAATGGGTGTACGTCCCTTTTCATTCCTCGTAGTTAAAATATTTTGTTTGGGGTAGTTGCTAGGTGATTGGATGAGCTGCATGAAAGTTAGACTAGTAATTTTTTGGTAGTCTAATTTTGGGTAAAAATGTAGTCCTACTTTGATAACATTTTTTTGTCAGTCCTAGAGGGTAAAATGTTATGTGTACGATTGCTGATCAATGAATGAGTGAATGAGTTGATGTTGAATCTAAAAAAAAATATTCCTAGAAACTATACATATAAAAGAAAAAACGTATGTAATCAGCCTTATATTAATTAATTTTGAATCAAATTGTAGGTGGCTTAACTCTCATATTTGAAATATATCCATCCAAATTAATAATCCAATAAATCGAATAAAATATATCCATGCAATATATACTTACAATTGAAATAGGATAAAGAGATTTACAGACGAAAATGATGGAAACAACTAACAAGCTTTGAGCTTTCATGTGTATATGTGTGTGTGTGTCTACTGTTTTTTTTTGGAAAGGATATGTCTACTTTTTATTAAGCTTTCATAGATATCTATTAGGCATATAAGAAATATTTTGTATCAAAAATTTTGGGTGGATCTTGAGTCCCACTTTCCATGCACCTAGTTCCGCCCTGAAAAAAGGTTAATAACTTAATAATTGGAAACGTGAAGACCTGAAAATCCTGCTATGCCAAAGTATAAATTCTGCAATTATTGATGAACAAGTTTTGGTAAAGTAGTTGGTGTACAGTGGGCCTGCTAAGAGTATACATACAAGCGATGATCGGAACTTTAAACTTTTTTCTCATTAGCCAAAAATCAGGGAATCTAGCTAGTGTACATCAAGACTTAATTTCAAGGTCGGAGATGATAGAAAATACAACTCCACAGTGACACGGCCGGATTGCCTATACACAGTATGAATCAAGAGAAAGTCGGAGATCTTGGTTTTGAGAAAAATTTGGACTATATCACACACTGATTTAAATTTGTTTTTGTGAATATGTTATGATTATTTAAGGAGATTTATTCTTCATTAATTTTGGTGTGAATCTTATCTTAGTTAGATATGGATATTAACTAGATAGATACAGAGAATTCCTATTATGTCGAGATAGTTATTGTAACTGATTGTATAAGTTATTTAAGGCATTCTATCAATGAGAAGAGTAACTGATTTCTGTCTATTCCACTTTCTTCTGCAACACGTTATCAGCATGACTCCCAGAGTTGATAGCAAAAATCATAGATAAGAAAGAAACCATATTATCGAAAAAGTCAAATCACCACTGCCGATCACCGTCGACCGCCGCCGCCACCGACAACTCACTCGACCGCTGACCATCGTCGGCCTCTTTCCTCTTCTTCAGCCAAAATCGAGCATACGCAGTTCAGCCAATTTCGACAGAAAATTGCGAGCAGTTCAGGATGAATCAGAGAGAAATTTTTATATGCACGCAAAGCCCCAGATGTCTAGTTTCCAGAACCGCCGGAAAATCTTAATTCGGAAGTGTCTAGAGAAAGTTATAGCCATTTGAGTGTATAAATGTCAGTCTGCCTGAAAAGAACAAAAGAAGAAGAAATCCTTCTTCTGCCAAAAGCTTCGTGGACGTACTTTCTTTCTTCAAACTTCTTTCAGAGCGAAGTTTTCATACCGAGCATAACACCCTCGAGGTCAATTTTTCTAAATCCTTCATCTATAGATCTAGGATTAGACTTACTTATCGTAAAATCCTAGATCTAGGATTATTGGAATTGTAATATGAGTTGTTTTATGACATGTTTTACCCTATTTCCTGTGGATCTATATCCATAGAGTATAAGTAGCGGTCCTGGGGGAGTGACGGTTTGGAAAAAAGAAAGAAAAGGGAAGTCAATTCTATGAGACTGTCATAGTCGCTAGGTGTGGTTTTTACCACCGTTTTATAATCAATTTTGTGATCATGCATCATGGATCATGTTTTTATTCAATGGAAACTTGAAAGTTTTGTGACCGTAGTCCTCGATCGTTTATAATCAAGCATCTCGTTCCCTTACGTCGACATTCATCAACAGAGTGGGGTTATAATTGTGTGTGACAGTTAGTCACAGTTATTCATGGTTGAAAATCGATGTTATGTGACAGTTAGTCACAGTTGCTTGGTGTGGATTTTGCCACCGTTTATAATCAATTCTTATAACCATATATCATGAATCACGTTCTTATTCATTGAAACTTGTTATTAGTGATTGTAGCTTTCGATCGATACTAATTAACATCTCGTATCTCTCTTGTATATGACATTAATTGAGCCAATAAGGCCTGAATTTGATATCCTTGATCTCCAAGGAGTAGAATACCATCGTTGAATGTCAGATGTTTCGTATATGCTTCTCGGTATGAATCTGATGGTTACAATCCAACCACTACTACCACCTCGTACTAAGCCACCAACTATAGTTCGCAAAGCTCAAGCCCTCAAGTTTTTGAGGCGTCATATACATTCAGTTCTAAAGAAACAATATTTGTACAAGAATGACCCCATAGTTTTGTGGGTGACTTTACAAACCAAATTCATCAATGTGCATCATGCACAACTTTATGAACTGCGAAAAGGATGAGATTTAATCCGTTTATTGGATTATCTAAATATTTTTTCTTTTAATCAAGTAATGTTAGACCTTCAATCAGAGTTGAGCATTTGTGGCATTATAAAGACTGATCAAGTTATAATCGAGAAGTCTATTAGTACATTTTCTACCTCATTGGTGGGAAGACACATAAGTATAAAAAGAAATAGTTGTTCTGAGCCTTACAATAACCATGATGGAAGAGGAGGACATGACAATGTTTGGGGTAAAGAATGTAGTCGAAAATTGACTTGGACTTATCATGACAATAGCCATTACTCTAATAAGAATCCTCCCAATTTCGGTTTTTAGGAATAGATGAAGTTCTTTCTATTCTGGTTCTAATCAGTGCTTGTCATCTTGCTATAGATGTGGTTTTACCAAGCACATGCACAAACAATGTTGTGCACCCAAAGATCTTCAACATGCCGACAAGAAGTGTAAGAAATATCTGGCACATGAGACTTCATTTCACTGAAGTTTATGAGATGGAAGATTGCCCTGTAGCAAATCTAATTATAGCATACAATACAAAAGCAAGTCTGGTGACTTCGATTTTTGAGTAGTCGATGTATTAGGCTCATGTCTTTGTTATGTAATCCAGTTTTGTTTTATTTTTGACTTGGTTTTAGTCATGTTTTGAGACTTTGTTTTAGTCAATTTTGGAATAAGAACATCCATGATGTAGCTGTTATTTGTTGGCAGTAATAAATATTTCTTTGTTTTTGGTATATGAAAGTGTTGAGAATGTTCTGTTTCATACAATCCTTATGTTTGGTTTGATGTTTTACATATATATGGCAAAAGGCAAGAACAAATACCTTAAAAAAGGTGAAAAACAACTTGAAGCAGTTCACAGAGCAAATTCGACCAGTCGAAAAGTTGCACTATACAATTTTTGACTCGTTGACGCTATACTACTGTCCCAAAATTGGTTCAAATTCGACCCATCAAAAAATTGCACTATAAAATGTTCGACCCGTCGAAGCCATGCTTCTGTCCCGAAATTGGTCTAAATTTGACCCGTCGAAAATTTTTCTCGACCCGTCGAATTTCATGTATCGAAAAATCACAATTTATTTGGGTTTATTTTCGACCAATCAAGAATTTTCCTCGACCAGTCAAAAATCCTACCTGGAAGTGATGTTCTTATATGAGTTTTTCATCTATTTTATTGGATTATAATGTTGTTTATACATCGGTTTTGTTGAAAAAAGACGTAAAAAATTCAAAATTTTACGTTGGAAAATTATTGGTCTAATCGACCAACCTAGATTTCAGCACTAGATGTGGTTTTACATCAGTTTATGTCATACCATGGATCGATAAGATGTTGTTATACATCGGTTGTGTTTAAGCATTATCATACCAGATCAGCACTCAATAAGGGTTAAACCCTTTGCAATCTTTAAGTGTTCACTTAAAGTGTTCGCCATGTCTTGGATTCAAAGACAACTCAATTGACATCGTTTTGTTGACATACGATGGCGAGATGAGTGTTATCATTTGAACCTTACTGACATTTGAACACATTTGTGCCAACGTTTCTCACTTAGACATTACATTGTGACAATGATAGAGAGTTTTGTGTCTAATCTCCGTAGAATGTTGCCAACAGCGCAATTTGGAGAAGTTTGTAAGGCATTGTAGTTGTTTATATATTACTACGGTTTGGATCATTGAATCCAATGCAGTTACTTATATTACTATGCGTGACTTAGCCTCATATAAGCTTTTGCATTTTGATGATCAAACTATTCAGAAATTCTCATGGTCATCTATTCTTAAGAGTAAAGAAGCATGTGAGAATATTTAAAACCACCGATTTAGATGGGGGAACTGAGATTACTCCACTCGGCTCAGACTCGGTCTCCAAGACAAGTGCAGCACCATCCTGGTAACATACCGCTGAGGCGTTGTGCATTATTTCACAAGATTCATATGTTGTAATCTTCTGTAACAATGAGTATTTTTCATGGATTCGGCATTTAGAGCTATCGATACATTAAAAGGAGGATTTCACCCAAACTAGCTTAACCCCGTTAACATTGTCCACTACCAAAAAAAAAAATTTCAAAGGATCGATCGAAAGAAATAAACGATAAGAACAAAAAACCTAAATTTCTGTTCTGTTTAGGGTTTAGAACTTGCAAGGCTTATGCTATTTAAGGAAATAGAAAAGAGATCCTACAAGTCGCATGGCTGAAAGAATATGTTTTGCTCTTAAACTCCAACGTAATTTAACATGAGGAACAAGCAAGCTTCTTCTCTTCTCTTCATCCAATTTTGGTGGTCTTTCAATTCATCTTTCATGTTCAAATGGAGAATCAATTAAAACAGTAAACAATGCAACTAATATGCCAAGAGGTTGATTAAACTTTACTTGAACTTTGCTTTGAAATTGTTTTACGGGAGGTCTGGAGTTATATGCTTAAGAACAATGGTTCAAGATAGAACTCAAAAAAGTAGTTTGATTATTGCAAGTGTTATGACGTGTTCCCTTGTCTTGTAAATTGTAATATTCTCTCCCAGAAGAAATTGTTAGATCGAGGCGTCGTGTGTCTCCTGCTGCTTCCTCAAAAGAACAAAGAGATGAGTGGCTTGAGAAATTCTGAGTTTTTATAGTCTTTTGTTTCTTTGATCTTCATTTGATCGGGCCTACTGTAAGATCGAGTTAGACATTTTTTTATAAAAAAAAAACTGATGATGTTAACATGATTAACCTAAGTTATGGTAAAATCCTCCTTTTAATGTGTTGGCAGCTCTAAATACCGTTAGATTACTTGAAAAAAGGAGATTAAACACATTTTATGTAAAGTACACTTCGGAGAGCTGAATCCATTTTTCATGACTAAATGTACACTTACTCTTTCGAAGGTGCCAAATCATTTTTTTGGTACCAAATCATGGATCACAAAAATCTTAATCACATTAATTTTATATTATGACTATTCTATTCGACTTGATCACTAAAAATGAATAGTAATTGGCAGTAATCGTAGTATCATTAACAAAAACAAACATACGCCTAAAATCATAATCAGTAATGAAATATTTGCATGCATGTCAACGTAGGCATCGAAAGGAGCTCAGACAGTCAGATAAGACCATTTCCTATATAACAAGCCCGAGTTCTACTGTGCATATGCCCGTTTTTCCTGCTTATACTTATTGTTATACGTAAATTCATTTTCATTCTTTTGAGAAATTGTTCATCTAAAGTCACTCTCTCTCTCTCCCTCTCTCTCTCTCTCTCAGATTTGCGAATCTCTCTCTTATAGTACTGCTGTTCTCATCTCCATCGATTCTCACCCATTCGCTGTTGACCGGGTCGTTGTTAGCTAAGGTAGGCGTGATCACATTTACTCTTATCATCAATCTCACAAGCTTGATTGATTTTGAATTTGATTTTTGTCTCTCTGATCATTTTCTTATTTCCGGTTCATTGTCCCTTTCATCTCTGTGAATCTCAACTCTCGACCAGGGTAGCATTGTTTTGGCTTTTGCCACACTGAAGGAGACCCAAACCCAGAAGAACCCTTTGTTGACTGACCAAGATTCTTAGTTGAGATAGGTTTTAAAGTTTTTGGTGGATATATGTATATGGGTAGTGTGTATCAGTTGCTTTGATTTCAAGCTCTCTTTTTAATTGCAAGAGTTGTAGTCTTTAACAATCCATGTATACGGGCGTTGTGGGATTTGGTTCCTGTGGTACTTAAGAAAATAGACGCTAGCTCAAGTTGATTTTTTGTTATTAAATAGGCTCTATCAAGCATAGTTATGAAAGTTGTTTTATTGTTCTATTAAAAATGAAGATTGAGTGTAGCTGTTGTTAGTGTAGTATTGCCATAGATATAGTTGAATGTTAAAAGTTGTTGATTTCTCTCTTCTACTGGAATCAGAGTAATGTGATAAAAATTTGGAGTAAAGTTAGCTGTAGAAGAAATCACAGGGTGGAGATGTTGCCAGGAGTGGGGTAATGTTTAGTCCTCTGGATTGGCTTTAACTTTCTTTTGAGGGTAGAAAAGTTGATAAGAAGAGGTAGAAAAGTTGAGAAGAAGAGAACTTAGAGACTTCGAATTGGGTTTCCCTTGATTAAATTAGCTAGCTAGGTTTATTAGATACTTAAGCTCTTATGAAATTGTAAGATCTGTCGCCATCGCTTCTATTCAGTCGTCATTTGGGTTTTTCGATCGTCTGTTGTTTGATCTTTTTGGCTTCATATCTGCTATTTTGAAATGACTCAATTTCTTTGGGCATGGTCTGGGTTCTCTTTCTTAGTCTCACTTCTTTTTTTCAATGTTTGATACTTAATGAATTCAGGTTGTTTTTGTTTTCGATTTATGGTGCTCTACAAAGTTGAGTTCTTTTGTTTTTATGTATTTCTTTTTTAAAATCTTATTGGGTTTTCAAATTGGTGGTCTGGATGATATTGCATTTGTTAATTTGGGGTCTAAAGTTTGGAGCTTTCACTAGTTCGTGATATAAATGTGGGTCTAAGTTGTAAAACTTTCATATTTTTGTGTTCTAGGTACCGCATTAATCTGATTTTTTTTCTCAACTTGGTAATCCACATTTGTTGTTAATGGTTTATGAATCTCGCTCAGATGTTTGTGTTGGGTATATCTATGCACTTGTCGATTGTGTAATTAATTTAATGTTCCAATTCACACGTGTTGAATTGTTCATGAATTTTGATAATCACAGGTCCCTTATTTGATTTCAAAGATGAATTCTGCTTAGCTGAGATGACATTGAAGGAGTTACTGGTATGATCTTATGTTATATTAACCGAATGCTTGGCAGATTTGCTCCTACTTCAGTTGTAACAGTTTTCTTGAGATTTTGGCTTATACATATAGTTTGTGAAATTCAATCGAAACTTAGGTCAAGCTCGCTAGGTGATCCAGATGTCATGTTGAATCCCACCAAGTAACAGTTGGTAGCTCAATCTTTGGTGGAGTTTACTGAGGTACTGCAATCATCATCATTTTTTTGCCGGGTAATTAATCACTCGAATCATTTGGGTAGTTTAAATGTTCATATCTACAGATTTTGAGTATAAAAAACAAAGAAATGGTATGCCGAATTGAGAAACTTTCAAGAGGAAGAGGAAGAGGGAGCTGCATCCAAAACATGAGATAACATAAGCTGTAGATTTTTTAAGGTTCAGTTTTTGAAATGGCTTGGAGATTGTAGATTCAGTTGTCAAATAAATTAGTTAGTGCCTCAAGCTTTTATGATTTGCTGTATTTTTGCCATAGAGATGATAGAGTCAAGAGAAAGATTTGAAAAAAGAAGGGCAAAGAGTGAACAAGAAGAACAAAAATGTGAAAGGGGGTTGTGGTGTAGAAGGTAGCAGAGGTAATGGTTATTTTTGTATTTCTGGATTTGGAAGTTGTAGAAAAATAGTGAAAAAACGCTTGCAAGAGATTCCTAGACAAAAACATGGCAAAGCTTTAGGATATATGCTACTGCTTTATCCTTTTTTTAACATCATCTTTTTTTCACTGTCTCAGATTCGCTCTCTTGAGGGTTGTGATTCTTTTTTCATAGAATTAATATTTATCAATTCATATTCTTATAGTTGTACGTTATGGTTGCACCCATTTTTGTTCTCTACGGACACAGTATAATCAGTGAGGATTGGGCTGCTCCAAAAGAAGAAAAAAGCAGGTATTCTCATGTTTAAAATTATGCCATATAATACGTCGTCATCTTACTCATACAATTTGTGCCTATAGTATCTCTTATATGTTTTGCTCTTTGTCTGATCGCTATGTGATGATGGTGTGGATTATTAGATTAGATTGTTATTGAGATAGTAAGTACTGCCAATCTCAAATTTGATTTTTGTCTCTCTGATCAATTTCTTATTTCCGATTCATCGTCGCTTTCTTCTCCGTGAATCTCAACTCTCAACCAAGCTAGCACTATTTTGGCATGTCTTATAGCATAAATGGGCTGGAAACTTTGTAGCAGTATATCCATAGTTCTAGGTTTTAATCAGCAAGAAAAGCAAAGTAATAAGACGAGAAGAAGTTTGAAACATAATTAGAGTATACATTTCTTTAATGTGTCATTGCCACAGATTGACACCACTATGATTCACATTGCATTATATAAAAATGAGCCGACTCATATAAGAAAATTATGTGAAGTCTGTATGACCATTCGACCAAGGATTTTGTTGGTTTCAAATTTGGGGATTTTATTTTCTTTTAAATATGTGTTGTAGATATCGTGTGGGCAGATTCACCTCGATATTATAAATCTTCCTCGAAAGATTAGTGAGTTTTCAGTAAACCTTGATGACAAAGCGGCCAAGTGGTAAGGCAAAGCCTCCTAGTTTGAAGCTCTACCTCAGAAGATCTTGGTAAGATTATCGGGCCCAAATTCCCAAATCTGGATATTGATTTCATGGTTTCTTAATTCGTTGGTTTGGAGTATGACATTCACTACTATATTAGGTAAAGAAGCAAATGGATTTGATATTCGCCTCATATGAAATGATCATCTCATGCTTGACCTGATCGATTCTCGGTATGCTGGCAACAAAGACGAATGAAAGCTCAAAACCTCCACTTTTTGGCCAGCTTTTCTGAAATTTTTGGCAACTCGAATTGATTACAACTAAGGTATATATGGGACTTTATCATCTCATTGAGTAGTTTCAGTAACTATGTTAATATGTTATACGAATGAGAAATTGGTTTGTAAAACTGTTTTGGGTTTTCTTAGTTTTAATCAAATATTTACTCTTTCATGGTGCTTTGCATAGTTTCACTGAGTTTCCAGTTTGTAATTATTGAAGATTATTTTGGAGCTGAATTTTGACTGCAGGCACATGCTTTGATTTTTTAATTATAGTTATCAGGCTTAGTAACTTGATTACTTAATTTTGTATATTAATGCCAACATTGCAATCTATAAGCTGGGACGTGATGGTAGAAATTAAAAATGGAAACTAAGTTTTAGCAAGACAGTTCTCCTGGATAAGAATTTGGCTGCGGATAATGGTGAACCATTTAGGAATCAGAGGTTTGTTCTATGACTGATTTTAAATATTAAGAAGACTGTTTTGGGAACAATTTTATGCTCACTAATTAAGAAAGTAACATCAGAGTCATTCTTTTATGAAAGAATAAACACAATAATGAGGTTCAAAGGTTCATATAAGGTTGCTTTTGTGGTTAAAATAAGTGATTATAGATAGCTTTGAAATGATCTGCTAGACATTGGTGTTTGAATTATTTGTTCTTTTTATCAGCTTTAGGTCCTTTAAGTACTAAATTGAAAATTTTAGTCAACTTTGTTTAATTATGGGTTCATTTTTGTTGTTAAAGAACCCGTGCCTTTCACATTTCTCTTTTGGATTCAATGGAACTAATATGTGATTCTTATGATCAAAGTTCTATGGATACTGTGATTTTACTAATTTATTTATTTTTCTGGTTTTGCTACAGGCTATTTTGTGGGTTCTGGGTACTCATACTGGTTTCACTGGTCAACCTGTTGTTTACCTTACTCCCTCATTTTTTTTTCTGACTTCTACTTTAATTTGTGTTGCAAAATCCATTACAATATATATTCCCATCTCAGATAATTAGAACTAACTAATAAGAAAAGTGCAAGCAACATGATACTTCCTGAAGCTGCATATGAATCGTATGAGAACCGTGAACATTTTATAAGTTATGGGCTGCATGTAAACAACATACTCTATGTTGCTGTAGTGGCAGTGTATGGGAGGTATGCATTATTTTTACCAAACTTTGATTAACTAACTCTTATATATGTGATTGTGCAATTGGTCGTGATTTTTGTTTATCTTTTCACTCTAGCTACATATTTATGACACTCTAAATTCAATCTACACAATTGTTAGTATTGATATTGATTTGTAAAACTTCCATGTATCAAAGAAGTGAAGTTTGAAGTGGAATAAGTTTAAATTGCATTGTTGCAGAATATAAATATCACATTTTCATTAATCTTCTTTGTTCATGTGTGTGCCTTTCTTTTATTATTATTAGACTATTTACTGTTGGCTTTTATTTTTCTGTTTATAGCTCTTTGTATTGGGTTTGCAAAATCTAAAATTTGTGGTATAGTGTGATTTTAAGCTAGGTTGGAAGCTTTGTTTCTGTTATGATTTTAAAAATTTTCTACATTCCAGCCATTTAGAGTTATATAAATGATTGGAGGTACTAATGAGTATATTTGATGATTAATGGTCTGTTCTGAATCCCCCATTCTGAATTACTTTTAAGTGGATACTAATGTAAATGTTGTTAAAAATAACTGTGATATATTAGAGTATCTTACATAAACTAAACTTGCCATCATCCACAATAAAGGGTGAATTTCCTAATGAAATTGTCATGCTTTCTTTGGGGAACAGTCATAGTTTCCGTTGTCCTGTCAGTTAAATTTTGGTGTGAGTTTTGTATTTAACTATTTTAATTTGGATCCTCAACCTCAAGACAGTATTGGAGATGGTAAAGAATCCAGATCTACAACTTTTAATTGTCAGTATTTTTTAGTTCATTGTCAATTGTCAGTATTCAAAAAGTGAGGACTTTATTGGGTTTTATGGTTTCTGGAGCACACATATCAGTTTCTGATAAGTGGGTTTAATATTTTGATGACCTTGAATATGCCTGACTGCTGTGTGATTTGGTTGCCTTTCCCCCACATTTAGAATTTAGGTGAAAAATGTGTTGTTTAGAAGGTTTTCCAGTGTGTATATCTCAGTCGAGTAGAATCGTTGCTGCATAATTTTTTGCTTGGTTATTGATGTAACATATATGTTGCAGAACAAACTTTTATACATTTCAATTTGTTGGACTATAAAAGTTAAATTACCTTTGAACAATGCAACTCTTTAATTTGTGTAATTCGATCAGCTGAGGTAATGATATTCTGAAATCGATATGTTGAATTTGTATATAAAGTTATTTAAGGATGTCTCCTGTGTGTTCTAGAGATCTTTATGTTTCTGGTTAGTGCTGACAGATTTTGCTTACGTACGTATGTTTCTACTTTCTAATCATAGGGTTCGTATGGTTTTGCTCGAACAACACCATCGGGTTAGCGTCTTGAGCAAGATAAAGTGATTCTCCATCTTTTCGTCGCTATCTCTATAGACATGTTCGACCTTTACTTCAAGATTTGTATTTTATATTTTGGGTTCTATTTTTTTTCCTCTTCCTCATTTTTTTGTATCTTAATTTGTTTTTGGAGCTCCGAGTTTTGAGATATTGATATGTGCTTTTGGGTTAAAATAGTTGAGTTTGATATTTACTGAATTTAAAGTTTTGGTATACTTGCTGGTTCATTTTTGAATTGTTGTTGACGAAACATAAGAAAGGAGATGAGAAACCCATAAACGTAAATATGGAAATATGTAAATATTGAAGTTTAGGGCTTTAGTTGAATTTAAGCTCCTTTGACTTGGTTAAACTAGCCTGAAGAACAGAAAAGGAAAGAAAAAACAGAAGAGCGATAGTGTGACTATACTGAACCACTGACAGTACTCTATAATAATAGACCAAATTAATTTGTAAGGAGTACAGTACATGTGTGCATACTTCAAACCAAACAAAGGAGAGGTAGACCGAAAAAGCAAAAAATTGCAGTGATGGTTGAATACGTAATATGTTCATGTTTTTTTTATACATAATAAATTGAAATGTTGAATTTATTTTCTTATTATGAAAATTCATATATTTATAAATGTGATTCCCTGCCATAGTTCGTCTACATAAGATCTACACTTTTGCAACAATTTAATTCTTCTTCTTTTCTATTCCCTTCAAGCAACACCGAACCTCGGCGCGAGCTTTTCCCCTAAACCATTTATCTCTAATCAAGGAAACTGTTATGATACCCCTTTTGTCTTGAGCTTATTAAAATCTTCATTACCTTGGGCATATGCGGCTAGAAACTTGAAATTGCTCTACAATTAAAAGTCCTCCAACAGATACATTCGGGTAGCTTTTGATTTTTGTCAACACTAAAAGAAGACATCAACATTGATCAAGCACAATGAAGACACATGCTCGATAATTTATTTTGTAATATATAGATCTTTTAACTTTTCATATGGTACTATCTTAGAACATCTAAATGTAACTTTTATGTAGTTGGAAAAGTGGAAACCTTTTGTTTTACTATTTCACATTAAATTATATGTATTGTAATATTCATTGTCTTATCTCTCTACTTATCCAATGTCTTAACGTTATTAATTGAATGGTGATAATGTATTTATTTCGTATTTACATGTTGCCCAATTTTTCCTTTTCTTACTTTGTCGTATTTTGGCAAACCGCGCTTCAGCACAGGTATACACCTTAGTATATAAAACTCTTACAGGTGTCTCTGCATCTTCGTTGTGACATGCCTTACATATAATTAAAACACACCTTATTTACAGGAAAACATCTTCAGTACACCGGGTGTACTTGTACCAGTCATGTGCAATGCAATTTCAACCATTCATTTGATATAATTATTTATATGACACTAACACCAATATTAACACTAAGATAATGAATTATTGAGATTGTATCTTATAAATTTGTGCACTTGCACTTAGTGCACTGAAGAATTTTCCTATTTATAGTCTTTTATTGAAATCCTAATGTGCTAACATTTTAAGTGTTATTGATTCATGAATTTTAAAATGATTACAAATTGATGAACCTCGATCGAAAGTCCGTTTTCATATATAAATTTTCTAGTTTGACTTTGAACGTAGAAAAAATAAGCTCAAGATTCAGGAACTCGATCAATATATATATATATATATAAGAGCACCAAAATTCAAAATCATGCTTTACAATTGTAATTTTAGCGAAGAAACAAATATACTGGCCTAGGTTGCCTATCAGACACTACCTAGATGTCATGCACATAGAGAAGAATATGTGTGAAATTGTGGTGGGCACACTTCTGAATTGGGAGGGGAAAACAAAAGACATCCCTAAGGCACGCATTGATCTGAAAGCTATGGGACTGCGGAAACATTTGTGGTTGAGAGATGGTAAGAAAAAAATGCCCCAAGCTCCTTACACTGTCAAGCCGAACCAGAAGCATGAAATTTTTGGGTGGATGAGTAATGTCAGGTATTCTTATGGCTATGCAGGAAATTAATATAATTGTTGCTTATGGCTATATGCAAGAAATATAATTGTTGCTTATGGCTATATATGTAGGTATCCTTATGGCTATGCAGGAAATATAAGCAAGTGTGTTAACTTCCGGGATAATAAGATGTACGGATTAAAGAGTCATGACTGCCATGTACTGCTGCAACGCCTTTTCCTTATTTTCATTCGAGGGTACATGTCCAAAGAGGTGGTGGAGCCGTTAGTGGCCTTGTTAAGATTCTTTCAGAAGTTATGCACCAGAGAAGTTAAAAAATCAGACCCCAGGGAGATGCAAGATGACATCATTTTTATCATGTGCAAACTTGAGAGAATATTTCCCCCAAATTTTTTCGACATCATGCCTTACCTAATGATCCATCTTCCCGAACAATTGTTACTTAACGGTCCGGTACACTACACTTGGATGTATCCCATGGAAAGGTACAAATGATTCATACATTTGTGTTTGCCTCTGTTTTTATATGTAAATTCTTATTTTTTAAGTATCATAACATGCACTTGTTAACTTGTAGACAATTGGGAGACTACAAGGACTATGTGAAGAATAAATCTGCACCTGAAGGGTGTATCGCTGAAGCATATCTTGCGCACGAGTGTGTAACGTACACCAACTTGTATTTGGGAGCGCTGGAGGACCCCCAACAACATATGCCGATAGATGAACCCAAGTTTAACCTTTCTATCATCTCCAATGACATGGTAGTACATGGAAGCTTGCCAAAGTCGTACAAGTTGGATGGAAATGAGGTAGCCATTGCCCACTGGTCGGTACTGATTAACTGTCCAGAAGTTCAATATTGGAAAAACTATCATCTTCACTGCCCTGTTATTGCCGGTGATGTTGACTACCACAACATGACGTTTGCAAACTACTTTAGTCAATGGGTAAGGGTATATGTGTATATATATTTTTTATATCCTTATATACCATGTGTGTACGTGGTTTTCTTTTTCTATGTTCATAATTTCTTGTGTACGTGGTTTCGTATCTTTTTCAGATAAATCATGTAGCAAATGATGGTTACCCAGAGTGGTCAAACGAATTGAGGCTCTTGGCGATGAAACCGATAGCTTCAAAAGTTTACTCGATGTGTCAGGTCAATGGCGTGAAATTTATATGTGAAAATAGAGACGACCGACTGAAAACACAGAATTGTGGGGTGATGGTCCATAGTGGGCAGGATGGTGTTGACTATTACGGTGTCCTTCATTCAGTTGTTGAACTAATTTATGGGAACGGCATGAAAGTGCACTTGTTCAAGTGTAGATGGTTTGATACTAGCCCGGAGAACACAAGGACCGATCAGTACGGAATATTTTCTGTGAATACTGCTACAAGCTGGTATAAAGAAGACCCCTTCGTTCTTGCCACATCAGTAAAACAAGTATTTTACCTTGACGATCTTATGAACAAAGTCCCGTGGAAGGTGGTTAACCATGTTGCTCATAGAAACATATACAGTGCTGCCATACTTGGTGAGACCGCAGATAATGAAGAAGTTACTGCATATCAAGAGCCGAACGCTTTTGACATTCCAAAATCCTCTACGATTCGCCTTAATAATGTGAGATCGATGAGTGTGGTTCGAATTACTGGAGCAGAACTTCTTGATGTTAATCCAAATGTAGTAGACGATGATTCAAATGATGAGGAGCGGCACATATTGCCAGAGGTTACCTATGAAACCGAGTCAGACTCAAGTGATGAAGATGATTGTGATTATCGTCCTTAGTACGTTAATGATGTACGTATTTTAGTATATATAAACGTGCATGTATGTTTGTTATGACAGACGAGTCGGAAATACTATCACCGAAATAGAAGAACTCGCACAGCTTCGTAAATTACAAAAAGGTGGCCAACGTCATATCGATCAGCCACATCAGTGTTTATACTACATTAGACTTGAAATGGAAAATGAACATAGGGCCTTCGATAATGGCGTTATTTGTTGCCGGAATCTATTACCGACGAGTTGCTTATTAACTCGTCGGTGATACTCCTCTTTATATCCCAGCCCGACGAGGCAGGGAGCCATTCTTCAAACTCCTTCAAAAAAACCCTAGAATCCTCCCCTCCGCCTCTCGCCGCCGACCCTGCCGAAATCACTCCCCTTAGCCTCCCCTCTCCCCTCTCCCCTCCCCTCCTCCCCTCTCCCCCCAAAAAAACCCAAAATCTCCTCTCCCCTCTCCTCCTCCCCTCCTCCCCTACCCCCTCCCCTCCCTCTGGCCGCCGAAATTCGAGCACCGTCGCCACCCTCTCTCTCAACCCGAAGAATGACAGGTCCCCTCCCCCTCTCTCTCTCTCAATTCGATTTTTCAATCTTCAATTTTAATTACATGATATTTTAATTAAGTTGGTGTAAAATTATGTATATATGTATGCATTTTAAGTTGATATTTTTGTGTATATATGGAATATATGTAGAATATATGTAGGATATTTTGTGTATATATGTAGAATATATTTTGGTAAAATTATTTTTGTGTTGGTTAATTAAGATTTGAGTTAATTGATATTTTTGATAATTATATTGGTATGTGTATATGTGTAGAATATATTTTGGTAAAATTATTTTTGTGTTGGTTAATTAAGATTTGGGTTAATTGATATTTTTGATAATTATATTGGTAAAGATATTTTTGATATTTTGGTTAATTGATATTTTTGATAATGATATTGGTAATGATATTTTTGATTTTTTGGTTAATTGATATTTTGGTAATGATATGTAGGATATTTTGTGTTGGTTATTTTTGGCATATAGAATATATTTTTGGCTGTTCTGTTTAATAGTTGGATGTGCAGGAGGTTTTGCGGCAAATTGGCTTAGGGACAAACAGAGAGCGACTAGATCCAGTGGAGGGAGCAGTAGTCAAGCATCCTCATCCGCAATCAGCAACACGCGCAGCGGCCCTATTATGAATGCTCGCACACAAATTTTGCTACGTGCGCGAGAACAGGAGGAAGCTGCACGATCCGGATCCTTGCAACCCTCAGTCCAGCCTCGACCCTCAGGCAGCAGACACTCAGGCGAGCGACGCTCAATGGGCGCATCAGAAACTCCCTCCATCTGAATGCCCCCTATTGGCCCGGTGCCTACTCCCCTTTCACAGGAATCATCTGAGGCAGATGGTGCAGGCGCCTCATCGTTCAGGCCTCTTCTATCTCCGCCTTCCTGTCTTTTAGTGCCCGACGAGATTCCTGTCATCCCTCAATTCGATGCTAGGGGGAGGATTATTTTTATTGAAGGACAGCCAGAGTTCCTGACCGTGGAGGAAGCGTACGCGTTCAAGCCGTTCGACCCCGTGTATCTTTGGAGTGCGAGGTGCATGAACCAGCAAACGGACGATACAGATAAATTTTATTTAACAAGATTGAGTACTTAATTATTACTTAAGACTATAAATAGTGTCAATTAATAATTTTGATTTTTTGACATTATTAGGCAATCTCGTTAATGCCAATGGAAAACGAAAGACTAGAGGCCCCTGCACTGGGAAGAATCTTGAGCAGGCCACCGGGGGAAGGAAAACGATCATTAAGGACAATGAGCGTGGTGAGGTGATCGAGACAGAAAACACCACGCGAAAGTATGCCAGCATGTCCGGGGCCGTCGTGCGGGACAAGGTCCTAATGCTGTGGCCAGATTGGGGTGTTGTGCCTCGCTACGTGAAGTTGCAAGTGCATAATGCACTGACTGTGAGTTAAATCATATTTTCATTACGTAAATTTTACATTTATTAATTAAGTCCGAAGAAATATATAATTTTACCATTTATATATTCATCTTGCAGCTGTGGTTTGACGTGGATGAATGCCTTATTGAGACGTGGGCAGAGCGTCAACTATATATCAGGTGATGTGATTCGAGTTATTTGAGTATATATCGAGTTAGATTTTTGTTTATCAAGTGTTTTAATATCTCTAACATTTATTTCTGGTGTTAATATAGGTATAAAGAGTGGAAGAACAAGCTTTCAAAACATTACACAAAGTATAAGGATCTAGGCCGAGGTGCTACCCCTAGCGAACTCCGGTTTAGGGAGTACGAGTGGCTGTGGCTGGTACCCCACTTCGAGCACCTCAAAGTGAAGGTATGCATCCTGAATATATTTTACAACCCTAATGTGTATCGGATCACATTGAAATAGTTAGTTACTAATTTTTTGACATACGTTTATCCAATAAGGCGATTTCCAAGACGAACAGTGAAAACAGATTGAAAAACACCATGTCCCATCATGCAGGTTCACTCAACTATTTGGGTTGGTCGGGTAGGGCGCAGAAACAATAAGAAGTCAACCCGTTGGTGTTTGTTCATCAGAAGTTCTATCCGCAGTGCCCTGAAGAAGCGGTAAGTCTTTGGCCTAATTATTTTGTAGTTCACATATGCATGTGTTAATAAAACTATTTTTCTCTATTAATTTATTTTGTTTAATAATACATTATTCATATTCCCTTTTCAATTAGGTGAGAGTGGAGGATGCGATCACAGAGGTCACCATGAATATAGCTCGAAACGACCATCCTGACTGCTCGGAGGAGGAAGTGACCCAGTATGCCTCTCAGATCGATACGCTTGATCGCCCTATAATGGCTCAGATCATTGCAAAAGCGTACGGGACTGGGAGGAATATCCACTACTGCAGGGGAAAGGGCTCGGGGGGCGAAGGAGTATTGAAGAACACTTCGGAATACTCTAGCGGGTCAAGAACTTCTTCTAGGAACTCTAACCTAGCAGCGAAGCTCTAGAAGACGCAGAGGGAGTTGGAGGAGCAAAGGAGGATGGTGGAGGAGATGCGGCAATTGGCCGAGCAGCAGGCAGCCAGAGAGGCCGAGCACCGGACGATGGTCGAGCAACACCGAGTTATGATCGAGCAGCAGACACAAATGATGACATGGATGCAGACGATGTACGAGTGCCAGACTACCGGACACCCACTCCCCACACCTCCACAGATGCCTGTGTTCCACAACCGCAGCCGTCGCAGCAAGACCATGGTAGCCGCTGGAGTTCAAATGATTTCGTTAACATGGATTTCGTCGACTCTTAGTGTAGTTGTATTTTATTTTTGTATTGTTGCTGTTTCTACTGTTGGACAATTATGTGTGTACTGTTGGATGTGTATTTGTACGGTTTATGTTTTTCACTACAGGTTCTGGAATTGGGCCCAATCCAAAACCTGCTTTTTTTTGTAAAATGTCACCGGGTATTACCGACGAGATGGACCTATCTCGTCGGTAATAACTTCCAATTTCGCGCGAGTTTCTTCATTATCATCGACGACTTTTTGAAGAATGTCGTCGGCAATAAATGTGGCGGTCAAACATGTTGACCCCGGTGGAGCTTCATCACCGACGACGTAACTCGTCGGTGATGCTATTTCCCATTGTCGGCCACGTTATCTCGTTGGTGATACTTTTGAAGTATCACCGACGGGTTGCTTCCGGCACCTTATAACCGGCGACATGTCGTCGATTATAAGTATCACCGGCGATACATGGAGAAAGGCAAACGACTTTAAGTCGTCGACAATGATAAGAAATGTGGTAGTGATAAGCAATTTTGTTTGCTGATTTAAAATTAAAAGTCTCGTGTGCTATATATAGTCCATATATAAGCTTATTTGTGAAAAATTAAAATAATAAACCGATTGAATATGTAAGAATCCACAATTCACCAAACCATTAGCAATTTTTCGAGGCCGATACTCAACGGCATAGCCAAAATTTGGTTTGGGGGGGGGGGGGGGGGGGTAAAAGCATCGAAAGAAAAATACATATAAAAATTAGTATAGACATATAAATACTCAAAATTGAAAAATATTGGTTAATATTGTATAAAAGGGAAGCATAACTATATAAAATGGAAGCAAAAAATAGAATAAAATAAATGTCCAAAACTTTTTAAAATAGTAGCAAGAAAGAAAGAAAAATGATGTATACAGAACTATATTAAAAGGTAGCAAGAAGGAAAAACATAGAAAGTACATGATAACTATATTAAATGGTAGCAAGCAAGAAAGAAAAAAAAGAAATAAAGAAAAATGAATGTGTACATGAGAACTACATTAAAAGGTAGCAAGAACGAAAAAAAATAGAAGGTACATGAGAACTATATTAAAAGGCAGCAAGAAAGAAAAAAAAATAGAAGGTTCATGATTGAGACTCAAACTCAGCCCACATGAGAACTATATTAGAAGGTAGCAAGAAAGGAAAAAAAAAGTACTATAGCCGACGAAACAAATTCGTCGGCCTATTAGAAAATTTCGTTGGCTAAAGTTATAGTTGACGAACCTTCGTTGATTATAGTTTCGTCGGCAGAAGGGCGTCAACCATACTTTACCGACGACAAAAACGGCTGTTGTCGGCTAAAGTCTGGACTTTACCCGACGAAAAGTTAATTTGTCGGCTAAAGTTTAAAACTCGTCGACTAAAGTTTAAACTTTAGCCGATGACTTTGTCATCGACGAAAGTTTGAAACTTGTCGGCTAAAGTCTGCAGATTTTAGAAAAAAAACTGTAGTTTCTGGAAAATCTATTCCCAGAACCTACCAATTCCCAGATTCTGAATTTCTATTCTGGGTTGTTGAAGTGGACTACCTAAACTACACAAAGCTACACAAATTACACAAACTATTATGGATTTCAATTCGCAAAATTATACAAATTACAACAATTCACCAAAAATAATCACAAAATTATACAAATTATAACAACCTAAACCCTAAACAAAATTATAGCAACCTAATCACTAATCTTGGTGGCGGGCTTGGGCGAGGCAGTGGCGGTGGCAGTCAATCCATATCATCCTAAAATTATGGTTCATCACCATATCAGAAATCAACATCTGAATTTTCAGAGAGAGAGAGAGAGAGAGAGAGAGAGAGAGAGAGAGAGAGAGAGTATGAGCGGCGGTTTGGGCGAGCGGCGGAGAGAGAGAGGCTAGGAAACCATAATTTTTGGAGGGGGGCGAAGGTCTGGGCAAATATGGGGTATTAAACCCGATAACTTTAGCTGATGACGTAAAAAGTCATAGTTGTCGGCTTTAGTTAAAAATATCGTCGGCTTTAGTGCAAAAAAAATCGTCGGATTTAGGCAAACTTTAGCCGACGATTTTTTTGCATCTAAAATCGACGACTTTTTTTTGTTGGCTAAAGTATACTATATCCAACGGAAAAAATTTTAGCCAACGATGCAATATTTCGTTAACTAAAATATATTATAGCCGACGAAAAAAAATCTCGTCGGCCTGTTTTTTTTGTATTTGTCGATTATAGTGTTTTCTCTGATAGTGGTGTGATAATTAGTAGCTAAATTATTAGCTAGGATTCAATTGCAATTGTATTAGGTTTTCCGATCCATTTCGTTCTACATACTATTTGAATGTTGAATCGAATCTTAGACATTAAGCTAGCTTTTCCTTACGTACTTGTTGAAATTTATTAGACGGTCGCATAGCTTATACACCGATCATACATATTTCAACAACAGATTGCAGCTTGGTAGATATATGTCGAGGTGTTCCTTTTATAGGTTGTTATTTTATAGTGAAGGGACATGCTCAACTGTAATATTAGCTAGAACCTAAAGGATCGGAAAAAATTCACGAGCACAACCACTACCGACTTCCTTCCCCGCCAACATCTAGTACAAGTCCAACACGTACTCATGTCTTAGTTTGATAGAGATTTTTTACCAACCATGAAGTACGTACGATGTGGCCGATGATGCATGTTGATTTCGATCTAGATTACCTAGAAATAATATTATGGTTACAGAAATATATAGAAATAGAAATAGCTAGAAGCTATGTAAGTTACGTACGTACTCTTGAGTAATCGCGCATGTGATACCTATTTAGTTAGTTACCATTTACCAACCAAGCAGAGAATGTAAACATGATCCCACATTCTTATAAAGTCTATCTAGCTTGTATGAGAATGAGAGTGTAACTCACTAATAGAATTTGCGTTACTTAAGTACGTAATCTAAGATCTTATGATTATGGTCGAAATAAAAATGTAATAATTGTTTGGCTCGATTACTCAGTCGGGTTGGATTAGGTAATCATAAGTACCAACCTCATTCGATGAGTTCTTTTTGCCTACGTGACCTAGGACTAGCACCTAACTAACTGGTTAGCACTAGTTTTGTGATCTCGTTGCAGAGCCACGAAAATCGATGATTCATACATCATGTCTGGTATAAAGCAAAGCAATCTTTTTTGCAAGTGTTGAGAACACTTATTGTGACTTCTTTGACCGCCGGAACCCTCACTCCCAATTTGGTGAAACATCCTTTGATTACTGTCGTCTGACAAGAGTAAACTGCCAAATTTGTCACGCCCTTTCTGGTGAAAAATTGCAGTTCGCTGTTGTCGATTGACAAGAGAGAATTGTCGAATCCTACACGCCCTGTCTGGTGAGAATTCTTGATTCGCCATTGTCGGTTTCTCTCTCGATGAGAGTTGAATTTGCTGAGAGTAAATTGTGTGTGACTGTAGAAGTATCTTCTGATTTGGTTATGAATCATCTATTTATAGTGATTTCTCAAGCATAAGAAATCTAAATCCTTGAAGGATTCCGAATACCGGATTCGCTAGATTACATCTTCCTTGCTCAGCAAGGGATACAACAAAGCAATCTGATTTATCTCCCAAACTAAGTTTGCTAAATAGGTCACAACAATCAGCCTATGGTCATGGATATAAAACAATCTTCACATAATCTTCAGCTGGCCTAGGTCACACTTATGTGCTTCCAACAATCAGCTGGCCATAAGTTTGCCAAAAATCTTATGTGCTTCCGACTATATGAAGTCATGCATCGCCTGAACTTGACCAATCTCTTATGCAAGCTATGAAAAAAATTAAAAATAACTTATAAATAATTTACTAATTCTTGCCAAATTAAAATTTTAAAAATAGATTAGAAATTAAATTAAATTAAATAGACCGAAACTCTTACCGTGAATTCGTGGTATAATGAGAACCTATCATCCAGCTCCAGTTCTTTCCAAGTCACCGCCTTTATAGGTATCTTGTTCCGTATGATACACTCGATGATTTTCATAAACAAACTGTTGATCTCCTTCGTTGGAGGGCCTATAGTCCAGCCATTGTACGACACATCGACCTTCCTCCCCATTGACTTTACCATCGCATCGACTTTAGCCCCCTGCACCAACCCCTAAGAGCATTTCGGAGGAGGCCTTGAGGTGTCCTTGTTCACTTTATATCGGAAGCTAAAGAACATTGATTCGTCGATAGATGCCGAAGGGTGTGACGACTCAAATTCTGAAGAGGAATTCACTGGCACAACATTCGAGGGTGTTACTGGCGCTTTTGTCGGGGTTGTCATCACTTCAGAAGGAGCATGAAGAGGAATCCTTTGCCCTTTGAATAGACGTAACGGTGTCCTCTAGAATAGAAACCCCATGAAAACGCCGCATCCGTTTGTTACACCTCATCCCTCTCTTTTTGGGTTTGTCTCTTCTTCCCGCCAGACATCTTTATCACTAGAACCGGAAAAAAAACCATCAATCATATGAAATTTCTTATTCTATATGAAATAAACAACATCAATCATACAATAAATAGCATAGCCATGCGAACTGCATTGATAGATAGCATCGCCGTATATTGTATCTAACTCTTGCATCTCCCATATAGAAGCTAAAAAAATCAAATTTAATAACCTACATATAAAATTAAACAAACTGGGAATGCCAAAGCAAAGAAGCAATTTAATACCTTATGAAAAAGTAAAACAGAGAAGAAGAGGCATAAAAACTCACCCTATAACAATGAAGAAACCAAAACCCATAATATATACCCATGAAGTTGCTAGTACAAATTTGTACTACCCAATAATCTAATTAGACAACCGCTACTCATAAGTCATAACACAAAATGTAATTGTTCTACTAGTACAAATTACTAATATAATTCACCGTCAAAACCCTCATTTCTAACCCTCAACAATAACCCAACTATCAAGGACCAAACTTTCTGTTCGCATATATCAAACATGGGTGGCAAAACAAAATTAGAGAACATGGAAACAAACAAGAGAAAGTAGAAGAAGCTAACTGAAAGTCAGAAACCAACAATGCCCTAAAAACTAAAGTCTGCACTACACAGGTACGGGTTGGTCGGAGAGACGAGAGGAGAAGGCGACAACGTCTGAGAGAGGAGAGAAAGCGGCGACGGCATTGTCGGAGAGAGGAGGCGGTACGGGTTGGTTGGCGTCCAGAAAGAGGAGGAGAGGCGGCAACGACATCAGAGAGAGGATAGAAGGTGGTGTCATCATCGTCGTCAGAGAGAGGATGCAGTATGGGTTAGTCGGTGTCCGAAGAGAGGAGGAGAGGCGACATCGACATCGTAGAGAAGAGAGAAGGCGTCGTCCTTGTCGTCGGATAGAGAAGGCAATGCAGGTTGGTCGATGTCGAGAGAGAGAGGAGGAGAGGGACTTCAAGAAATTAGGGATTGAATAGAAAATGAATTGGGGAATAAAAACGACCATGTTGGTTTCTTTTAAACCAGTTAGACGATGAAGCAATTCGACGTCTAAGTCACTCTATTTTGTTGTCTAACTCTTTGAATTTCCCCAAAAATTTGGGCGAAAATTATTTCCCCTAATTTTTGACTTAAATGACGAAAAAATATAGTTTCGTCGTTTAAGTGAATTACTTAGACGACTAAACTTTTAGTTTCATCGCCTAAGAATAAAATTAATTGCTGAATTTTTCAAAGAAATCTGAAAATTTATTTTAGGTTACATGCTTAAGAATCATCATAAATCAACAATTAGATATAACCATTACATTTATATGATGTTGTAAAAAAAAAATATCATCACAAATTGGATTAGTTTAGGATTCAATCGAGTTAATTTAGTGATTATCAAAAAATAGTCAAATGACGGAAACGATCGTAAAAGTATAAATCATAAATCCGTTTCCAAAGTCATGAGCGTTTCCACTGACATAGAAAATAAATATATAAACTAGATAGAATTTAATTGAAATTTGACACCAAAGTTGATGAACTAAATACTTGTTATACATCTACTAATGTTGTATAACTAAAGTGTTCAAAGATCTATATTCACTCCACATCAATATTAACTAAATTAAATTTGGACAAAATAACCGTTAGATATATTCATCACAACATAATATGTAGGTAGACAAAATTTCATCAATACGAAGTTTGTTAAGGGTTTGATAATCCTAGTCAACCATAAAATCAAAATTTCAACAACACGGAAACGTTCATAAATGAATTTTCATAACTCCGTTTTTCAAACAATTGATACTCACAGTCTAGGTATTGTTTACTCTTTACCCTCAACGAATAAAATTTGCATTTTAACATGGTACACACGATCGTGCTCATAGAGGTCAGATTGTGAAACTAATCTTAGACGACAAAAAAGTTTGAAATTCGTTGTTTAAGATGAACTTAGACGGTGAATAGTCTTATATTCATCGTCTAAATATTCAAGGTGTTTAGGATTTAGGTTTAGGGTAAGTTCTTAGACGATATATAACGGCTAATGTTTAAGTTTTTTTAATGGCTAATATATACTACTACTGTTGGTAGTATATATAACGGCAAGTATATATATCTAAATATTTGTTTGAATAACATACACTACAACAACAAAAATAACTTAAACGATGAACCAAATAGAGTTTTGTCATCTAAGTAGATGTTAAATGACGAAATGATGAATCATCGTTTAAGGCTATTAATTTTTTGTCCGGATTACACTTGAACGACAAAACAAATATTTGTCGCCATTTTTTCATTTAAGTAACATTTTAAATGACAAATTTTACTTTCATCATCTAACAAACTTTTATACGGCGAATTTACGTTTCGTCGGCTAAGTAGTATAACCTAGATGAGGAATAAACTTTTCGTCGTCGAAGTAAGATAACCTAGATGACGAATGCGCCATTCGTCGTCTTGATTATTTTCAAGACGACGAATGAGGAATTCGTTGCCAAATTCATTGTCTAAGTGATAACTCAATTAGTTAGATCGGTTTCAAGTTTCCAGATTGAACATTTCATCTTTATATCCTCTCTCAACATCTCTTAAGACACCTATGGCCAAATTTCGAATCATAATGGTGAAGCTTCGATTGAGGTCTCCTAAAGCTAGATTACCCACCTCTCTTCTTATCATTGAAGGTATAAACTCTTTTCTCTTAATAATTTTGTTGAATTTCAGTTTTTCGGCGAATGATTTCCAGCCACCCTAATTAATAATTAATTAGTTGATAATTATTATGTTATATAATTTAATTATTAAGTATTAGATGAATATGAATTAGATGAATATGGTAAGAATGATAAGATGATTCCTAATGTTTAATTCTTAGCTTCCTTAATTAGAATTTTTGATGTTTAATTATATATGGCATATGCATAATGACTAGATAGGTTCTTGAATTGTCTCAAAATTAGGTATAATTAAATTGCGAATTAATATTCCTAAAATTAGTTAGGTTGTTAATTATTGTTTCGCTTACACAGAATCAAGAGCTGGAAGCAGTTGAATGATAGAGGTGATGAAAGGTATATGAACGGAATCTACGAGTTTGTGTCGTTTGTGATGCAACATAGTTAAGGAAATAAGCGTTTCAGGTGTCCGTGCAAAAGATGTCGTAACTATGAGTTTATGGAGATTAATGATATGACTCAACACTTGTATATGAACGGTTTAATGTGTAACAGCCTGAACATAAATTACCCTGTTAATCCTTATTCGTCGAGCTTATTATGAAGTTGATCTAGCTTTGGATCATTTATCGAGATTATTAGTTTATTCGTGATTTAAAAATTGGTATTTTTTGTAGCTGTGACTCTTGATTCACTTTCTTCACGAAAGTTGTAGAGAAAATTATTATGAACTCATGCATATTTTTATTTTATTTTTCGGAGATCCAAGCTAATTGTTACGAGTTTTAGAAGTTTGAAATATTTAAGTGATTATTTTAAAATCTACAGTTGGTCAGTATTTCCTGGCCACTAGATCACATAATACTTTTAATCTCAGCCATTGATTTCAGTTTGACCTAAGGGTATAAATACCCTAAACTACCTAGGGTGAGAATGTTTTACCCGGCCAACCCGAAACGTTGACCCATCATCGGGACCCGACCCGATCGGATCTTCGTCGTTTGGCCACATCGTCGCACCACCTCTGTCGAAAAATGACGGTCGTTCTCTCCTCGATCTCCCTACACCCTCAAACCTGCCATGCATCACTACTCAGAGTTGAATCGAACCCGAGAAGTTTATGGGTTTTCCTGGAAAATCTTCATCGTCGAAGAAATTATGCGCTAGACAGTTAGTTAAAGAAGTCAGATGTAGTCGAATTGAAAGAAGAGATTGTCTACCATATATACATTAGCCGTTATATATATATACACACACACTACTAGTTGATCAAATTTTATTCAATTAGTTATATTCAATTACATATCCACCATCAATAATTTTCTATAATAAACGGTAAAAGAATGCCACATGACAATGAGATCCATCTTTGTTACTTGCAGAAAATTTAGCTCAAGCTAAATAAAAGACTATATTTAGCCATTCATTTAGTCTTTTAATCTAAATATAACCATATAGCCATTTTTAAATGGAGATTGTTTTAGGGTTAAAATTTGACACTTAACTCTTTAGGCTTCTTATTGGAGAAATGTATCTGATTCCCTTGCCTATATAATCCCCTTCCGCGTTGATCCTTCACTACCCCAACTCAAGCTCCCAAATCCTCTGATTACATACCCACCACAATATATCTCTTTGCTCATTGATCATCCTCCTCGTGCTTTTATGGCTAGCACTACAGCTATGAAGCTTACTTTGGTCGCTGTCTTGTGCCCGGTGCTCACTCTGCCCATAGCCGAAGCCATCTCATGCAAGTTTCAATCATCTTTGGGCATGTAAAGCCTACTTGAGCAGAGGCGGCAAGATCCCTAGCCTATTCCTTGCCGCATTGGAATCCAAAAGCTTGACGATTCAGATCACCACCGTGGACCGACAGTTAATCTGCAATTGCCTCAAAGAGATTGCAGAGAGAAATGTAATCAACCCTAGCCTTACTATCGGGCTTCCCGAGAAATGTGGAGTCAAGTCAGTCAACCTTCCGTACAAACACCAACTGTGTTACGTACGTAAGAACATATATATACTACACAATCTATAGTAATGTCTTTCGATCTTTACGTTGTATTTTTACGATTGGAACATGAAGTTAATTTCTTGCTTCTTCCTTTTTTGGTGTTGTAGCGCGAAGTAATGAACTAGCTTGATGGAAGACGAACTTGCCTAAGTGATAGTATAGACGTTAAATAATTATGGGTGCTTACGTCCACCCAATGATATTTATCTTTCGAAATGTTCTATATGTCATCAGATATATGTAGTACTCGTATGCTTTTAGACATATACTTCCAATTTAAAGTAATAAGTAATTTCTTTTCTTTTGATCGAGAAATCGATATTTGAGAAAGAGGTTTTGAACTTGGGTAATGATCAGGGAAAACGTGGCACGTACGCTACTTTGGCCAATATTCAATACTCAATAAGTAGATTATATATCCATTTTACCTTATTAATTTACTTACAAATTCAATTCACAGTTAGAACTTGAGAATAATATATAACCAACGGACTATATCCGACGACCCTTAAACATCGTCGGTTATAGTCCGTTGGTTAAAGGGGGTCGGTAATAGTATAACCGACGAGATTTTTAGCCATTATCGTCGGTTATAGTACTATAACCGACGAGATTTTTTATTTTTTTTAAAAAAAAATTAAAAAAAAATATTTTTTCCACTATAACCGACGAGATTTTTATCTCATCGGTTATAGTTTTACAGATCTCGTCGGTTATAGTGTTTATTGTGGTAGTGCCGATTCCAGATCATACTCGGGTTGGATCGAGGAGGCGGCCAACCACCCAGAAGAGGATCCCCTTGTCTATACGATGCAGCCCGTACGCGTATCCGCAATCCCCCGAATATGCTGTAAGTGTCCTTATAACAAAATAAACTTATTTCTTATTTATTTAGATATAATTTTTTTTAATTCATATTTTATTGTTCTTTGTAAATTAGGCGAGAATTCAGGAGGCGATTCCGGAGGTGTTGACTCAAGTGGCGAGAGAGCTCTATCCCAACACCCCCGATGCGGAACTCCCGATTGATCAGATTGATCGATCTGATCCGATCATCAGGGCCAGGATTATGTCAACTGCGATCCCTTCAGGGAAGAACACATTCTACTGCAGGGGTTCCGGAAAGTGGGGTCAAGGCACTACAACATTTGGAGACATTGCCGGCGACTTTTAAGTCGCCGGCAATGTCTTTAGACATTACCGGCGATTTTCGCCGGAAAATCGCCGGTAATGTCTTTTTTTTTTTTTTTTTTTTAACATTACCGGCGATTTTTGTCGCCGGTAATGTCCGTCGCCGGCAATCCCTCGATGGTAATGTAAAAAAAAAAAAAAAAAAAGACATTACCGGCGACTTTATTTATGTCGCCGGTAATGTCTTTTTTTTTTTTTTTTTTTTTACATTACCGGCGACATGAATTTATGTCGCCGGCAATGTCTTTAGCTTCGAGACATTACCGGCGACATAAATTCATGTCGCCGGCAATGTCTAAAAAAAAAAAAAAAAAATTACATTACCGGCGACTTAAGTCGCCGGTAATGTCCAAAAATCGCCGGCCTTGTTTTTGGACATTACCGGCGACTTAAAAGTCGCCGGCAATGTGTAAAAATGTTGTAGTGAGGGCTGCTGAAGCAAACCCCTGAATTCTCTCGCGGATCGGGATCATCATCATCTTCAAGGACTAATGAGCTATAGAACCAGCTTCATAGGTAAGCAATTGAGATGAAAGCTCAACGGCGTCGGATGGAGGAGATGGAGCATGCGCGAGCCGCAGAGCAGAATCGGTTGGCCAAACAGCAGCAGCAGATGAGGACATGGATGCAGCACTGTTATGCACAGTTGCAAGCATCTGGAATCCAGATAGCTCCCCCGCCCATTTCGGTGCGCCACAGCCACAGCCACAGCCTCAGCCCCAGCCTCAGCCGCAGCCTCAGCCAGACTAGGACTGACCAACTTATGACGATCCGTTTGACCACATAGACTTAGGACCAGGACCCCCCTAGATTTGAACAATTGTCGGTTTAATTTTTATTTTAATTATTTACTACGCATATGTATACAGATTTGAACGATTTCGGTTTTTTATTTATTTATTTACTACGTACTATAGTTTCAATGGTTGTTGATTTTCAATTTGAACAATATATATTGGTGATTTTTTGGGAATGCAGGTTTTTGGATAAAACCCAAAACCTGCAAAAAAATTTAATTATTTTTAACTATAACCGACGATATGTGTCCACATCGTCAGTTATAGTTTTCTCCACGGTCAACCATTTTGACCATGGAGAAAACTATAACCGACGATAACATCGTCAGTTATAGTTTGAAACTATGCCCGACGATAAACCATCATTGCCTTTAGTCTCACTTTTTTCCAACGATAACCCTAATTCATCGTCGGTTATAGTATCACCGGCGGTGCGTTACCGACGAGACTATAACCGACGATGAGTCGTCGGGTATAGGCTATACTCGACGATAAAGAGGAACAGTCCGACGACACCTCATCGACGAGTATAGTACTTCTTCTGGTAGTGTTATAGAGAATATTATGAATTTATTGTTGGATTTGGAGGGAAATTTATTTAAAGATTTTAATTTTTGCATCTTTATAATAGAGAAATCTAAAGAAATAAGAAAATGAGGAAGAGAGAGAAAATAAGAATACGAAAAGGAGGAAAGAGAAAATAAAAGTACGAAAATCACTCTCCAAAAAATGTGCTCATGTACTGATGATGCATTATATGATGTATGAACACCGTATCAATTTCAATGAATTTGTCTGAAAGTTCATGTACAGTATTACCATGCATGTTGAAACTTGTATATATTAGTTTAATCCTAAACAACATTAATGTGCTTTGGAAAAAGAAAAAGAAAAAGAAAAAAGAAAAATTAACTTTCTAATTAAGTTGTCGTTTTACTGAATTTGAAATATTTATATAGAGATTTTTGCCATCCCAAGTTTTCGAAATTTGTCACTCTTTTGTAGTTGAAATTTGCAACTAAAGGAGTACGTAGGAAAACCAATACGTTGGCTATAGGGTTATGGATATAACAACGGGACGTAAGAAGACATAATCAACAAATATTTTGTACGTTTTTAGATATGAAACTTGAATTTTGTTTCATGGATGAGAATACAAATAAGGGAAGCTAATCAACATATGTATTGATAATGTTGCCTGGCTTTTTTTATCGAACGAAATTCAATTCTCATATGTAAAAGATAGACGGTGGAGTTACAAATTTCTTGTTAAGATATTTATTGCATAAGGTGCTACAGACAAGTGCCATTAACAGATTTTACTCTATTGTGCCCGATCGGCCGCGGCTACTATATGGCTATCTCCCAACTAATACCATCCTATACCGTAAGCACATTGTACGTGTCTTTTCTCAACACTCCCAGATTTCCTTATATAAATCTCCATAGTCCAGACCCTAGCTAGTATCATACAGTTTAAAGTCATAAACCTAGAAGCAGTGCTACTCCAAACCAACCTAGCTAGCTTCGTCCGGCCGTTCCTACTGAGATATATAGTCATGCCAAACTCCGTAGCTCTTAAGCTTCTGGCCATGGTGGTCCTGGCGTGCATGGTGGTTGGTGCACCATTAGCCAGTCATGCCTTCACATGTGGTCAAGTTATGCAAAACGTGAACCCATGCATAGGTCACCTAAAAAACGGCGGTGTTGTCCCTCCAGCATGCTGCAACGGTATTCGGTTTCTTAGCAACTCGGCTACGACCCTGGTGGACCGCCAGACTGTTTGCAGGTGCTTGATTCAAGCTGCTCGAAATATCGCCGGACTCAAACCTAACCTTGTTGCTGGACTTCCCATGAGATGTGGCGTGAGGCTTCCCTACACGTTTGCCCCGGACACTAATTGTGACGCGTATGTAATAGAAAGACATTGTTTCTCTCACTTTGGTTACTCATTTTATATAGGCCATAAAAATAAATTAGCTAGCTAGTTGTATAAAGATGAAAATCGAAACTAAGAGTAGGATATGGGGTTAATTAACGATTCAGACTGAGCAATATTATATGTTCCATTGGTTCAGGTTTGTTTTATTAATGGAAGGTTTATTGTGATGCAGGATTCGCTGAAGTACTTGGAATTTCATGAAGTGTGCAATATAATAAAATAAAATGGATGTTGATTCTCTATCAACTCTCCTTTTTCATGAAGAATAGGCTTGGTCTTATATTATAAAGTTATCTACAAAGTCTCTGTGTAAGATCTGTATTGTAAGTTCTTGTATATCATGAATAAAGTTATATGTCATATATTATATCTTAGCTCCTTTTCTTTTTGTAGTGAATTAGAGCAAGCTCAACACTTTTATCAAACTTTTATGTATATTCTAAGAAGATACAGCTAGAAAAACGGAGAAAAGCCAATTTTTTTTAATAAAACATACACATTACAAACATAATAAATCTAAATTAAAAGAAACTAGCTACTAATGAAAACCTGATCAACCACATGAACGTGCAAACAAGGGAACCGATCGAGAAGCACCGGCCGGCCTCAGCAACATATATATCCTACCAAACATAATCAACATACATATTATATATATGTAACCTTAATCTGCAAGTAAACTGATTGTAATCGAAACAGTATGTTAATAACTCAATCTGCAAGTAAACTGATTGTAATCGAAACAGTATGTTAATAACTTCATGCATCCTAATCAAAGAACTCAAAAATATTAACTCGAACTAAGTTGCTCGTTATACTTTACGAGATGGAAACCAGGTAGTCGATCGCCTCAAACATTGGGAAAATCCTGAAAACTTACATCCTATGTCACACATGTCTGCATGCATTCAATTCAAAGTAAAATTGATCAGCCTTTCGTGGTAGGTATAGTACGTGTGCTGAACTAAATATAACAATTGACATTGTCATAGATATATTGACGTACTCTCTAGTATCGATTCACATAAATCGTATTCGTAAAAAACAATGTTGCATAGGGTACGTGGGGGCCGTTTGAGTACCAGATCTACAATTAGTGCATGCTGTATCTATTTAGCTAATTACGTACCCAAAACCATAAATAATTAGAAGCTGGTTGGAGTAGTCAAAAGATCTTAACAATTTAAACTAGTCAACCTATTTCCGCCAAACTTTTCAATTCTGTGCCAACTACGTACTATGTGAGCAAGCTGGGTTAGGTTGCGCTAAAGTTCTCTATAAATTGCACACCGTTTAACATTCTTAGTCACTACAATCTTCTCCAAACACGTGAATTATTTACAAACATATTACATACTAATAGTTGATATGGCTTCTTCCAAGTCTCTTAAGCTGATGTGCATGGCGATGTTGTGCGTGGTGGCACTATTGTTGAGTGGTGCAACGGCAGCCGCCACATGCAATTCGGTGGCGAGCTCGTTGTCAGACTGTCTTCCTTACCTGGAAAATGGCGGAACGCCGACGAGTAGTTGCTGTAGCGGGATCAAGTCCCTCAATGCCTCGGCTCGAACCACCCCTGACCGTCGTGACGTTTGCAACTGTATCAAACAATTAGTCAGCAAGATTCACTACAGCAGTGCTAATGCCGGCTATGCTTCCGCTCTTCCGTCCAAGTGTGAAGTGAGCATCCCCTACAAGATCAGCCCCTCCACCAACTGCAAAAGGTTCCAGTTTCAATTCTCAATTAACTTTTGACAATGTCTATAGCTCTGTACAGTTTTACGTATATATGCCTCTATCGTAACTAATATACTGTCTTTGATATTATATACGTAAATTTGCAGCATCAGCTGAGAGCTGGTAGATCGAGTTTATGAAGGCCCTTGCTTAATATTATTTATGAATTAGAATAAAAAGTGGCGCAAGGCTCAACACTATGCTGATCATGGCATGGTTTGAGTAGTAGGTGTTACTTCAGTACTCCCAGTGACCCCTATTGATCTTTGAATTATCTATTTTGTTGTAATTTGCTTTCTGGTTTGTGCACACAGTGCTTATTTAATTGGTTGGTTTGAACACCTAAAATAATTAATATGGGGTTCGTATAATCGCCCTCTCTTTTTTTTGTTGTTGAAAGGAATCGTCCTTTAATATAAAGAGGGTTCAGTTCGATCTCATGGATCTGATATATAGTTGAGCTTTAGATCAAATGTTGTGTCGACTTTACTCACATCTTCTTTCAGAAAAAAAAAAAAAAAACTTGCTCATATCAATAAGCTATCATCCATATTACTTTGGAAAAAATTCATGGTTTGAATCTTTACAAAATCTTCAATGTGATGCTCACACTTTAAAAACTATCAAAATGATTTCCAGAATTCTAAAACATCATTTTCATGATATCTAGAGTCATTTTTTGTCACGGCTCCGTTTATGTTGATGACGGGCAAATTTCAATCATCACCACTAAGGTCTAAACTTTTGTAAAGTCGTCAATGTAATACCCACACTTTGAAAACTATCAAAGTGATGCCCAAAGTCTCAAAACTATATCTACATGATGCCTACATCTATTTTCCGTCACATAGCCGTCTATGTCACTAACGTGACAATAAGTTTTATTATTTTTGTTTTTTAATTTTTTACTCTCTCTCTCTCTCTCTCCCTCTCTCTCTCTCTCTCTCTCTCTCTCTCTCTCTCTCTCTCTCTCGCTCCCTCCCTCGCTCCCTCCCTCCCTCCCTCCCTCGATTCAACGAGAGATTGTGACTCGCATTCATCAAGCCCAAGCCTACTGTTACATCACCGATCTACATCATCCTTGTTCAACCGCTACCTTGGTGACATTGGTTTTCACCGATCTACATCATCCTTGTTCAACCGCTACCTTGGTGACATTGGTTTTCACCTCGGCAACTACGACGTCGATGCCATCAACCAGATACTTATTGAGGAAATTAATTAACCATATTGCTTAAGCAAACTCATCAGCATCTCACTCCGCCGCTTAAGGTCCTTTTGTCATCCATATCTCGACTTGCGCCCCAACGACTGTGGTCCATTACTCAGCAACGAAAATATTTTTTCTTTAATTTTGTTCACCTCTATTTCACTCCAATTCAGTCTGGCTCAGATTTTGGTTAGCGAAAAAATATGACAATATGATCTCCGGTACTATTCCGCATAGCCCGCAATAAATGCAATAGATATATAGATCCTTTGGGAACATTATGTGATGTAGCGAAAGAATATGACATATGGGTTCATGTGGATTCTGCCTATACTAGTATTGCTTGCATTTGTCCAGAGTTTTGCCATTTCCTCGATGACATTAAAGGTGCAAATTATTTTAGTTTCAGTCTGCAGAAATGGTTATTCACAGGTGTTGAGTGTTGCTGCTTTTGGGTTAAGAGCGGAAGTGTTTTCACAACACTACCAGCATTTTCACTATAACCGACGATATTAAAAAAAAAATAGGCCGACGACATTTTAAATCGTCGGCTATAGTCGACAACACAAAAAATCATCGGCTATAGTACTATAGCCGACGATTTTTGCAACTAAAAGCGTCGGCTATACTTTTGCCGACGCCTTTTAGCCTACAGTACTATAGCCGACGATTTTTGGTGTTGTCGACAAAAAAAACGTCGGCAAAAGTATAGCCGACGCTTTTTGTTGCAAAAATCGTCTGCTATAGTACTATTGCCGACGATTTTTGGTGTTGTCGTTGGCTATAGTCTACTATAGCTGACAATTTAAATTGTCGTCGGCCTACTTTTTTTAATGTTGTCGGCTATAGTGAAAATGCTGGTAGTGCAAGTTCATTGTCCACAAATCCAAAGATTTTAAGGAATAAAATAGTGACAAAACAATAATACCCTTAATTTCCACGTCAACGACATAGAAAACTGTGATAGAAAATGGGTGTAGGCATCACGTAGATATAGTTTGAGATTGTGGACACTACTCAGATAGTTTTCAAAATGTGGGCATCACATTGACGACTTTGCAAAAGTTCAGACCATGGTGGTGATAATTGAAATTTGTCACATCATCAACATAAACGGAACTGTGACGGAAAATGACTTTAGGCATCACGAAAATGTTGTTTTGAAATTCTAGGCATCACTTTGATAGTCTTCAAAGTGTGGTCATCACATTGAGGACGTTGTAAAGATTCAGACCCTGGTGGTGATAATTTTCTTATTAGTTAAGGAGTGTTATGAACTTTAGATCAATCACGTACGTACACGTTACATATGATTATTAATCCAGTGAAAGTAGCTAGGTAATTTTTCTCCATCGTCGATTCTTTTCCAGTACAATTAATGCAGTTAGCTAGATCAGTTGAGGAATGCTGTTTGAGTGTAATCATCTGTGCTTCTAGCTAATTAACAGATCCAACACGTACCCAATTATTATATATCGATGACCACAAAAATATGGACACCTGGGTACATAATCTTCATGAGTTGCCAGACATGTAGTTGAGAAGTAAATTTTTGATACGTATTTAAAATGTGAAAACACAGTGTGTAGGAGTAAGATCTCATGCAAGTTCGTCCGTTGCTTCTGGAATGGTTTGGTCTTTGAATCCAAGCACTGGCCACTAACTTGCATTTAACATGCTCAACCAATCCCCACTACAAGATATCAATTCCGCCAACTACCAATTTACGCATCACCATTAGTGATCTATTCTATATAAACGGCATATCTCCATCATACTCACTACTTCACTACCTAGTAGTACTCAACCTCTAAACACTTGAGCAAAAAGTTCTAGTCTTTTGAAGTATATAGTTGTTAGTTCTTAACTAAGGACTAGTGATGGCGAGCTTTGGAGTGCTTAAGGTTGTTGTCTTGATGATGCTGTCCCTGGCCGCACTTTCGTTTAGTGGAGCGAAAGCAAACATTACATGCGGTCAAGTTGTGAACAAGCTGATGCCATGCGTTGCCTACGTGCAAAACGGTGGGAAACCTGCACCAGGATGCTGCGACGGCATCAAGACCCTCTACGGCATGGCTAAGACCACCCCGGACCGCCAGAGCGTTTGCAACTGTTTGAAACAAGCAGTCACCGGAATCCCGTACACAGGAGCTAATGCCGGTCTTGCAGCTGGCCTTCCCGGCAAGTGTGGTGTCAACATTCCCTACAAGATCGACCCTTCTACCAACTGCAAAAGGTATACATGATCGGACGTTACTCACACAATTATCAAGTATATATGTCCATTCTACATGTTCTTAGCTGATGTTTGTCACTGTATTATTGCAGCATCAAGTGAGAGGTTGCCGATGAAGCTCACCAGCTACTTGATATCCTCTCTGGAGAATCAAAGTGGTGTGGCACGAGAATAAAGTGGTACGATGGTTTGCAAGTATCTGATCTGCTGGTGATGGCTTCGATCTATAGTGTTTAATTACTCTAGTATTGTTCCTGTGTGACCTTAATTTGTAAGCTGCTTTGTTCTTCTAGTTTAATATCCTAGTTTGTACTCCAATAGTGTGGTTGGATTTGGCCTATGTAAAATCAACCTACTCTATCCTTGTTCGGCTATCTTCATATCTAATAAGTAATCTTCTATGGGATATGAATCTTGCAGTTAGCTAGTTTCTAACTTTCTATAATTTTAATTTACTGGTTAAACCAGAAACAACGTACTCTGACGGAGATATATGCATGCATATTGTTGTTTCATATAGCGTACGTATTCAGAATGTGCAATCTGCTCTTACACATTATTAGCACATGCATTAAGATCCATATGTAGCTATGTATGCACAAATCAATAGCAGAAATTAATCTCCATATATCTTCTGGCGCCAACGCAGAAGATCAATAAAATACTATTAAAACGAAAAGAAAAGTAAGAAAAGATGATTTTATTTACAGTACTAATTTTTCTGTCATGAGTAATAAGTTAATTTGATCTGCTGCACAATCGTTTTCTCCTTCCTATGCGTCCAATCCACTGCAGGTTTTTGCAGCTACAAATTTTCAATTGTGGAGGGATTGTGACCCTACAGGAAGAAGAAACGAATCTATATATCTTGGACAAGCAATTAAAACCTATCATGGACAAACAGTAGCACAACCTAAATGAAATTACCTACCAGAATACCAGATTGAGGCTATCCATTTCCCCTGCGGCGTTTAATTACTTGGACATACATATATGTCATGCATGCATGCTGGAATCACGATCCCGTGGGATTAAAAATTTAGAATGAGATGCTAAGTTTCCAAAATTCAGAATTTCCCAGAAGAAGAAAAAAAAGGTGGTGTAGCCTTAATCGTGCTGAATTATTTCTAGATATGATATATGTACGCTCTGAGATGATTTTTCCTGCTGGCATGTAAGTACGTACTCAGGTTAACTAGCTATATATGTTAGTCAGTGAATGATTGAAATATCGATAATATCCTCGATATTTTCACGATATTTCTATTTTTTGGACTTCCCGATATTAATTATACATATTAATATCTTTCGTATGATATTTCCTGAAATATTCGACATTTTTCGATATATTAGCGAAATTCTTGATATTTTCGAATTTATCCAAGATTTTGACTTTACACATATGTTCATCCCATTAAATTCAAAGCACAAAACACACCACACCAATAACCGAAAAGCTTAATCAAATAACCTCTATTAATAATCAACAAAACACAAGTTACAAGTTTCAAAACACATATTATTCATATAAGAAACTCATAAAGTTTCAATACAAATTTTCATGTATTTATCTTAATTTCTGTCAATTTTTTACTGAATCGATATTTTATTGATATTTCCGTCGAAATATCCATATTTTAGACGGTCGATATATCTTTAATATCCAGTAAAAGATGTTAGTTAGTCCATGCACCGGTGCTTGAATTCGTTGTAATTTTATTAACAATAACCAACCCCGGCCAATCACCATGAGTAAAGGACTATACACTGCACGTATATTTTTTGGCGAAAGGTGCCTCGCCTGGCATGGTGATGTTGTTCTTGGCGGTACTATATATATGTTTGGACAGTGCCAAAGCATCCACACAATTATTGAGGCCGTGCCTTCCCATCCATACAAACGGTGGGCTTCCCATATAGATGTGCCGCAACAGGGGACTCGTGTGGAGATTATAAACTGCATGTATGAAACGCTTGATTTAAACACTGGCAGTAACCCTAGCCTCTTGCATACAGTGATATATATAGGCTAAATGCATGCTTCCCCATATAAATCCTCTACGGTATCATAGATATACTACTAATCGACTATGTCGTACAACTTCAACCCCAACCCCAACCATTCCGGCCGTTCTACTGCATGCATATCGGCATATGCATGATATACATCCTAATTGATTTCTAGTACGTGATTGTTTTGCAGCGCGCATTAGCTGAGAGCTAGTTAGCAAGTTAATTTTTTATCGATCGATCACTTGCTACCCTTAGGCTTAATATATAAACGGCTGACGTGCGTACCTATCATCCAAATTAAGCTCTATTTCTTGTACATATTTTGTTGATGTAGATCGACTTGTATCTATCATCTACTTGGTTGCATGTGACAGATTTGTAAATTTCGTATTTAAAATCAATCATTTATATACGGCATTATAAATTTATTATTAAGATAAATTTTAACCACTAGAAGTGTGGTTGAGTTAGCAAAAATTTTAGGTGTGAAAGTCATTTATTTTTGTTAAAGTTAAATCTCAATCTATTTTTAATAGTTAAAAAGAATGAAATGTTTGGATAAAATTTTTGGCATAGATTAATCTATTTACGACTTACGAAATTTTTGCGAAACAGTGTGATCTCCGAGCATACTCAACAAAATATCTATCGCCCTCATGTCAATCGATAAGACTCAACTACTGAATTAGTTGTCTAAATCGATCTTTACATGTATGGCGTACTATGCTACCCACCCAAACCTGTTCTTTGCTGACGATGGAGTTCACTAGCTAAATCGGTTACGAACTTATGAAACAGCCATGACATGAGCGGGAGTTCTCCATGAGCGTCGTTAAAGGTTGCAAACCATGACTGAATTAGCTAGTGCCGGAACGATCGAGATCGGCGATGGTGGACCTGAACATGGTTCGGGCTGAGCTTTAGTTGTTTCAACTACCAACTGCTTTTCTTTTCTCATTCCTCGATCATATCTCTTTCTCCCCACCTAACCCAACTGCATCCATGATCAAATCAGGATAATGTAGTAGTTCAAACTCTCTCGCGCACACATCGATCAGTAAGATATATATGGACATACATATTTCTATTTTTTGAGGGTCCACGGCGTCGACAGAATTTTATGTCGTCGTTCATTTTCACGTACGGAACGACGGACTCGCAAGAACCCTGCATCCATGTTCTTACGGGTGTCGTCTTCCTGAACGTACATACTCTGATGTTGATACGAGTGGCCTCTGCACACAAGTTCTGGTCTTTTCGTGATGATCGGTAGATAACCTATATACTGTATATGCGCTACCTATACAATACAAACATAGAAGACGTACACCGACAGGAGGATACATAACGCTCCATTAATATTACTTAATTAATATTGGGCGCCATTGATTTATGTTGGCGGATAGTTGAGTAGACGGGAATGATTGATTGTATGGAAATTATATATTGGGGATATATATCGTCGAATATATAGAAGTTGTGCGTGCTGGTTGGCTAAGCTTAACCCTGACCTCAACTTTGTTCTTATTCGACAAAAGAACAGACTCGTACTCAATTTCAGTACTAAATGTACAAATTGAAGGAAAACTAATCCTCTGAGCTACAGCCCCACCCCGTCTCCACTGGATCTGTTTCCGGGAGTACCCCGTCTCGTATTCAAAATGTCATAGCTACTACATACATATATATATATATCCCATCTTGAGGTACAATGAATGTCTACAAATATATGATCGAGGAATCAAGAAGTGGAATGGCACATGGTTTCGCATCATTTGGAGTGATCTTTTACTGTCATTTGTAACATGATTTTAAATAGGTTCAAGTAACTGTTGTTAGTGCCCTGATATTATTATTATAGAAAAGAGATCAGAGTTCAATTCATCAAAAAATTGAATTTTAATGAATAAATTAAACTGTAAAATCACGATAATATGTAAATATTTTAATTTTTTAGAAAGAAAAAAATAAAAAATATCGTGAAGGTCCTAGTATTTTGGGAAACTTTGTAGATCGAGATCGAAAGTAAGAAGAATCTAATTCCACGAACCTATCACTATTAGTACATTTACGGATTTACCTAACAAACGAATTATATGACGACGTACAATATACATGGAAGTACAAATCTTTCGAAGAAACAGGATCGGAGGCGGGATAAGGCACCAAGATATATGCAAAAACTAGGAGATGCTTAGCTAGGTTGGACCATCGATATCTTTCTTCTTGGTTAAAGACTTGAAGTCATTGCAACCTTGGAAAATAGATGAATGAAACCAACACTCCTTCCCTGTGGATAAACATGGATCGGTATCAGTTCAAATGCGTGACCATGGAGTATCTTTTTCCGGCAGCAAATTAAAGATGAGAAAGCTAGGACAGATATTTCTGATCTTATAACATCACTCTCTTTTTGTTTTTCAATTCTGCATAACACACAAGATCATACTTATCCATCTGTACGTATGATGTCAAAAGCGACCTACATAACCGAATGGGACATCGGCAACGAAATTTCCACTGAGCCGCTTGATTCTGCATCTAACTGATCTAAGCTGACCGATCACCACCTCGCTCCAAGTCTCTAACAGTCTTTGCTTACTTGGTTGATACCACATATGACTTACTTGTCTGTATCTACACCTACTAATGTTGGGGTCAAGACTATTACTTTACTCCAAATTTTGTGTTTATTAAAATCCCAATCATGTATTAGGTAATGCAGAAATGACGCTCCTAACTTTGGAGGTCAGATACTCATGGCGGATCCATAGTTGACGCTCAGAAAAGAGAAAAGGTGGGTATACCAGTAATGCAATGTGATTTGCATCCAAATCGATCACTTCATCGTTTAAAAGTGTGGGTATACACGTAATCGTTACTTTCGCGTAAGGTAAATTATTTCAGATTAGGTTTTGTCATTTTTAGTTTTTTACTATAAATGGTTTAGTAGTGTTACAAATATGTTATGTTCATTCATATGGGTGTTGTGACAATAACGTTATTGAAAAACCGTGCACGGGTGTGACGGGTCACCTCATTTCAACAAAAATATTTAGAGTAATACTTAAGTGCTAGATGAATTACATATAATTGACATACGTAGGCGTTATTGTAAAACCTTAAACACGATTAGGTACCCCCCAAATCACCTTTTTCCAACTTTAGAATTTTGGATCCGGCATAAATACCACCTTACAATGCAGTAGTCTTTACACCACTTGACCCCTTCAAACACCACAACAACTGTTGCCCATGTATTAGGTAAGCTTAGCCTTTCGGCCATTGCCTTTTTCCCCCCTCTGAAAGCTGAGCCGATCGAGTACGTCAACAATATTCGTATGTGGATAAGTAGAACAAGATAGACTTCTTGTAGGCGGATGAATCACAGCCAAAAGGCAGAGAGCCACGGCAAGGTTAGCTCCCAATTCAAATCTTTTGTCCAGGGGCAGGAAGTTCTCTAGCTCAGAATAGAGGAGAGGAAGGGGACCATATATATTAAGAGGCTGGACCTGGTCCCTTATTCGGATAACACAGCCACTCGCTTAAACCTAATTACTAGTAGCTACTCCAGATGCTCTCTCTCTCTCTCTCTGTCCCTTTCTAGCTGGAATCTTGACAACAGCTTTGTAACTCAAACCCACGCACCTACAAGTAATCACAACCTTTCTAGTTTCTACACCACCCTTTACATTCCTCTCTTTTTTCTTTCTCATTTCTTCCACCAACAAAACACAAAAGATGCATCGACGCCTCCTCGGAAGTGGAACGGAGCTGCCCTACAATGGCAACAACAACATGAGCAACAGAACAGCAGACTCTTACATTAGCGAGGCCAACTTCGACACCAACATGGTGATCATACTCGCGGCTCTGTTGTGTGCCCTCATATGCGCGCTCGGCTTGAACTCCATAGTGCGCTGTGCCCTCCGGTGCAGCCACAGGTTCGCTCTTGAGACCCCGGAGCAGGCCGCGGCACGACTCGCGGCCACGGGGCTCAAGAAGAGCCATTTGAAGCAGATACCAGTTGCAGTTTACGGAGAAGAAGAAAAAGAAGGGATTCATATTCCGGCGACGGAGTGTCCGATCTGTCTCGGAGAGTTTGAGGACGGCGACAAGATTAGGGTGTTGCCAAAATGTAACCACGGGTTCCATGTGAGGTGCATAGACACTTGGCTTGTGTCGCACTCCTCGTGCCCGAATTGTCGGCATTCACTGCTGGAACATCAACAACCGTCGAAGAAGACTAGAACTACTAGTCGAAGCACCAGTAGTAGTAGTAATAATAATAATAGTACTGATTCTGAGGCAGCAGGACATTCATCACCGGCAAGCGGCACTGGGAGTGGGTCCAATTCCGATCAGGAAGCTAGAGTAGTTGTGGTGATTGATGAAGCTAGGTAATTCTATATATTACGGCGCCTTTAGAACTAGTCGAAAGTAGTTACATATATGGTATTGGTTAGCTAATTTTGGTGTAGGCCAAGTATAGCAAATAGCGATCGAGAAAGGCTAGGTTGTTATCCAAGGTGACGAGATATATATATATATATATATATATATATATACACACACCTTGTAAATTATATATGAAGGCAAATAATTATGTTATTGGTTGAAATGTGCTTCAATAATTTAAAGCTATATATGGGAGAGATCGATCGTTTAATTACTTTATTCCCATGCATGCTTGCTTATGGTCCGGGGGAGGGGACTAAAGTTAGCTCACAACGTACGTACCACAACTTGGTTACCGTACTGACCTTAAAATTTGAGAATACATATATACACTCCTAAAATTGCTTATCGATGATGTAGCTAAGATAGATGATGAAAAAATGTGTGCATGTTCGGTTTCGATCGATGAAAACAAACTTGTTTGCAACCTTTTATCACTGGTACCGTACGTGCGTGGTTGCAGATCGAAGCAAATTAAAATTTCGGTTATGATCCGCACACTTTCTTTTCATTGAAAATTTTGCTACATGGAAAGGGAAAGAAAGAAAAAAAGTAGATACAATAATTGTAGACTGAAACTGTTATTCATTTATAAATGGTTTTAAACACAGATATTACAATCTGTTACGATCTATATTCCTATAAATCAGAGATTGATTGAATGTCTACTTCTATTCTAATTAGAACAAGACACAAACACCGGGATTCCAATAATATATTTTCCTTAAACACTCTCTCTTGTGTCGAGCTCCTAATGTATGATGTATAACTTGTTGTCTCACTAAAAACTTAGCCAAACAAATGAAAACCTCGATCATGGGGTAAAATAAAATCTTGGTCAAAGGAAAAAAAAAGTACAATACATCAACTACACAAGTTACTACATGTGATGTAGACTCTCCCTGATGTCTACCAAAATGTGACTCCCCTTGATCGGTAAATCAATCTCGGAGTTCAGATAATCTTCGTATACCAATGCGTCTCACATGTTTCACAAATGTAGATTTTGAAAGTAACCTGGTGAACAAGTCTACAACGTTATCCACCGAACCAATTTGGCTCACATGGATATTCAATAACTGTTGTTGTTGCTGATTGAAGAACTACTTCAGCGAATTATGTTTAGTATGATCACCTTTAATGAATTCCAACTTCATTTGTTCAATGCAAGCAGCAGTATCCTTAAAGATGCAAGTTGGTGTTGTCGTAGTAGATCGTAATCCACTAGACCCACGAATATGGTTTATAACTGACCTAAGCTAGATACACTCTTTAACCATTTCATGCAAAGCAATAATCTTAGAAAGATTAGAGGAAATAGCAACAAGGGTTTGCTTTATAGATCTCCAAGAAATCATCGTGTTCCCCATGGTGAATACATAACCTGTTTGGGAATGCCCTCTATGCAGGTCAGAGAGATACCTAACATCAGCAAATTCAACCAACAAATCATATGGTGTCTCAGAGTAAGGGACTACAATGAAATATGGTTTAGTGGTTGCAGTCGGAGCAACCATCGACAGGTCGAATGAATCATGCTGATCCATTCAGGGTGTTATCTTCGATGGGTCAAGAGAATAGCTGGACGAGTCGAAGAATGAAGTCTGATCATTCCATGGACTAACCTTCGACGGGTCGAGTGAAGAGCTCGACGGGTAAAAAATTTCAGAATCAAAAAGCTGCGTTTCAACCATTCCTTTTACCGAAATTTCAAGTTTCTCTCTTCTCTGTAGGGAAAAAATAAGGCCAAGTCAATGGATCCCTTCAAGTACCTGAAGATATGTTTTACTTCATTCCAATGATGTTGTGTTGGCATTAGGCTAAACCTAGCAAACAAGTTCATAGAGAAGGCAATGTCTAGACGTATGCACTGAGCTAAATACAACAAAGCTCTAATAGCCCTGAGATATGGTACCTCAGCTCCCAAAAGTTCCTCATCATCATCTTTCGGACGAAGCATATCATTTTTGGGTTCTAAACTGCGAACAATCATTGGTGTGCTAAGAAGGTGTGCTTTGTCCATGTTAAATACAACAAAGCTCTAATAGCACTGAGATATGATACCTCAGCTTCCAAAAGTTCCTCATCATCATCTTTCAGAAAAAATAGATCATTTTTGGGTGTTAGACTGCGAACAATCATTGGTGTGCTAAGAGGGTGTGCTTTGTTCATGTTAAATCACTGATTTTGACATAAGCAGACTGGTGAATAAGAATTCCACCAACTCAATGTTTTAGCTCTAAAACGAGACAAAATCGAGTCATACCAAAGTCTTTCATCTTAAACTCATATTTTAAGTAGCCAACCGTCTCATTGATTTCATCAAGAGACCCGATAATGTTCACATCATCTACATAGACTGCTACAATGGCAAATCCTGAACTTGTTCGTTTAAGGAATGCACGTCGGCATAAACCATCGTTTATGTATCCCTTCCCAATGAACTAGTCACTTAGACGTGTATACCACATCCGACCAGATTGCTTGAATCCATATATTGACCGTCTCAATCTAATCATATGAGCACTCTGTGGTTTAGAGTTACTAGAATTGGGTATAATTATGTCATCTGACACTCTCATGTATATCTCTAAATCAAGATCCATAGAGATATGCTGTAACCACATCCATCAACTGCATATTCAGTTATTCGGACACTACTAAATTGGCAAAGTAGCGGAAAATAATGATGTCCATAACCGGAGAATACGCCTCCTCATAAACAATACCAGGGCATTGACAAAATTCTTGCGCCACAAGTCTAGATTTATACCGCAAGATTTCATTCTTCTCATTACACATCCGAACAAAGACCCATTTATGTCCAACCAGCTTAACATTCGATGGGCATAGCACTACCTAATCAAAAACATTTCTTCAAAAAGTCTAGTTCAACCTATATTGCATCTTTCCATTTTGTTCAATCTGTTTTATGTTTACATTCATCAACAGAGCGGGGTTTCACTTCATCATCGTCAATAATCTCATAAGCGACTAAATAAGCAAATACATCATCAACTAACATAGCAAATCTATCCATGGTGAGATTTTCTTGTTCTCTGACATCGCAAATATCTCGAAGGCATCCCCTAGTGATGCCATTTATGATTCTAGGACATAATTATAGTCAGAAACAATATCATGTGAATGATTCACAATGTTGGTGATGAAAGAATCATTTTATGCATGCATGGCCTACCTTTTCACCGACAGCTCAACTGTAGATTTTCTTGGTCTCCCTCTCTTCCTGGCATGGTGGAAGTTGAGGCCGACGACGACCCCACACACCCACCATGGGCTGAAGGATTGTCTCATCGCCCTGGTATGGCATTTACTCTCCCCTTACCAAGGATTTCCATCTTCCAGGAACGTTTGCAACAGGTATATCTGGTCTCGTCACTTTTGCTATATCAATAAAGGAGTCAGACATCGAATTTGTTACTTTCTGAAGATTGAGAATTCATTGCACTTCAATCTCACTCTGATATTTGCGAGGATCATGATGAGACATAGTGGGGGTTAGACCATCTCAATTCCTAACATATAACCGGAATAGAACCATTCCTATCTCTCCCTAACATCGGGAACCATATCTCATCGAAGTGACAATTTGAAAATCTAGCAGTAAAGAGACCTCTTATCAAAGATTCTAGATAGCGAACTATCGTTGGAGATTCATAACCAACATAAATGCCTAGCCGTCTTTGATGACCCATTTTTGTACACAGTGGATACGTAGTAGGCATATGTACTGCGCAACCAGAGATGCGAAGATGTGAAATGTCAGGCTCATACCTAGTTACCAACTGGTATGCACTAAATGGTTGGCGTGCTACGGGTCTGAAACGAATAAGTATAGCTGCATGTAACACTGTAAATCCCCACGCAGATACTGATAAATTTGTATGCATTATCAAAACTCTGTCAACAAGCTATAACCGCTTGATTTGTGTCTTTGCAAGATTGTTTTGTGAATGAACATGGGGAACGAGATGTTCAACCGCAATCCCAACTGACATGCATTAATCATAAAAAAAATTGATGTAAACTCTCCCGCATTATCCAATCTAAGGGACCTGATTGGATTGTCCGGGTGGTGAGCCCAAAGCATAATAATCGGTGCTAGGAGTTTTGCAAATGCTAAATTCCTTGTGGATGGCAAACCAACGTGTGACCAGTGCGTTGATGCATCTACCAAAACCATAAAAAAAATTAAATGGTCTGCACTCAGGTTTGATAGATCCATAAATATCACAATGGATCTTCTGTAAGAATGGTATATTTTCAGTGTTGTCAACCATAAAAGGATGACGTGTTTGTAACTTTGCAAATAAATGAGATTTGCAAAACGAGCGGTGTGCATCAGATATGGCCACAAAATAATCTGGTAGAATAACACTCATCTTGGAGACCGAACCTTACTGAGAGGAGTATTCTCAGCCACCCTATCAAAATTGATGGTTTTGAGCATTCCTACATGTTTTTTTGCTTTAAATAATGGATGACCATGAGAATTTTTTAATATTTTGTTCATCATATCCCAACCTAGATGTCCGAGTTGAAAATACCAAAGCATATATGAATCTGAGTCACACGTAGTAATGTGAGTGACTGCATTGAATTGAATAATCTGAACCGTAGTACGATATAAACCACTACAAATTGTTGCTAACTTCTCTAGGATGTGGTTTCTGCTGCAATCAACGGAGGTAATTAACATATAAATATTCTTTTCCATTCTCACAATAAGTTTTCAAGTGTAAATAGTTGACTATAATGCCCTTAAAACTTAGCAAGTTTCGATTGGTTTTTGGCACATATAAGGCATCAGTGACATAAATTCTTGTACCATCTAACAATAAGAATTATGCTGAACCACGCCCTTCAATAACTGGCACTGCACCAATCATTGTTGTCACTAAAGAACTATATGGCATAAGATCCATAAACAATGTCTATTATATAGTATAGTGTGGGCAGTACTCTGATCTACTAAACACTCAATGTCGCCTTAGACATCTACAAAATAATGTAAATGAAGCAGTTTTTGAACACAAAACATGGCAAACAATTTGAGTGAATACTTAAAGATTTTCATAAGGGTTGTGACCCTTGTAGAGTGCTTGACATGGCATGACAAAAATCAATGTGTAAACAACATCAAAAGAACACCAAATTTGGACATGAATCTCGATTGGTCGAAGAACTTTTTGATGGGTTGAAATCGGTTTAGTACAGGTTCAGGGTACCCTTCTCGATGGGTCGAAGAAGAACCTTCGATGAGTCATGAGAAAACCAAAAACCACTACGATTTTCGATATCGGTGGTCAACGGGGTCATAAATTTTTTTACGGGTGACAGAAGCAGACCTTTGATGGGTCGAAAGAGTTGGTCGATGGGTCGAAAATGCCCGTAAGACTTCACAAAAGATAATATTTGACAGGTCAATGAAAACCAGGCAAAAATTTCAACAAATAGAAAATATGCCAAAAAAGATCCAGGGTGATCAACTCGCTGGGTAGAGACGCCCGAGGTCTTCTTTTTTCTGCCTCATTTTTCTGATACTTTTGGTGTCATATTGTCATGTAACTTTGTATATTTTGAATCATTCATGCATAATAAAGTAAAATATCACTCTCAACACTTTCAAATACCGAAAGAAAGAAATTTTATTACTTTGTCAACATAAAACTTACATCAAAGATGTCTTATTTCAAAACAAAGACTAAAACAAAGTCTTAAAACATGGCCAAAACAAGCCAAACCAAACTAAACTTGCTTACGTAGCGGAGATATCAGCATAATACATAGGCTACTCAAAATCCGGAGTCTCAACATTCTCTATCTTGTTGTCTGCTACAATGAGATTGGTTTCACCGCCATCGTCCATCTTATAATCTCCAATAAAATTTGCCTCTTGTGTGAGATATTGTTTGCACTTCTTGTAGACATTCTGGATATCCTTGTATATATGATACTGTTTGTGCATATGCTTGATAGTCGCATATTTATGTGTCTATACTATGCTTAATTAATCTCTTATACTTGGTTTATTGTTATAATTTGAGTGATTTAATTAGGTTTTATGGATAAATAAAGAAAAAGAGAATAATAGAAGGACTCCTAGTCCAATTAGAGGAGAAGAAGGAGTTATTATGCAAATAAAAGAAGTCCAAACCAATAAAGAATGTGAGAGATCAAACCAAGGGGTACATAAAATTTTGGTAAAGGATAATCAACAATTTGGAGAGCACATACTCGAGTAAGGAGTAAGCAGTAGTGAAAGAGAAGTCAGCCCGTCCCAATTTGACCTATCAAAGATCTTCTTCGACCCGTCGAAGCTGTCGTCAGCTTCTTCTTCGTTCTTTCTTGTTTGTATCAACTACATGTTTTGTCTTGATTCTTATACTATGACTATGAGTAGCTAAATACTTTGTTAATGGGTTGCTTGATGCTCCGAACATTAAGTCTTTTTAATGTATACATTTTAACCTAATTTTGCATATGATTTTGAATGAGGTTTCTTTCTCTATGTGGTTCAATGATGAGTTCTTGTATGTTTTCTTTAGTGGCCAACTTAGTATGCATGATATGATTCTATTTTCATAAGAAATGAGTGAATAAAGATCATTTCTTCCACCAGATTCTCTACAGTAATACACCAAACAGATTATTTCATCGGCAGATAGAAACTCTAGGTCTAGCAAGACACGCCCGTAGTATACCTGTGAACCCTTGTAGCTTCTCAAAAAATTTCTAGATCGTAATACTTTCTTCTTTGTAAACCTTGATGTCTATGATTATGGGTTCATAAAGGGATAGATTTAAGGGAGGTCCATGACAAACCTACATAGGCATAAAGATTAGGTAATAGGATGTGTTTGTAACAATCAAATCTTCCTGAAATTTTTTATTCATGGGATATGTGCATTAGGTTAAGTATGTGTTAGAAAGATGGATTGGTGGTGGTGAATAACATTCCTCTTAACTCATTCATCCATAAGTTTTAAATACTTGCATTCATAAGCATATTTACTTTCAGTATTTATTTTCTACATTTAGCTGTACTTGGCCAAATTATTTAGGCAAATAAAACAACTCCAAAATACCCTCAAATTTTGTGTGGTAGTCCGCCACAGAGTTCAGTTTATTGTGTCAAATTTTCGTAGCATTTAGATTAGTGTCCAATGGTCGAGGCTGCCAGCTTGTTGGCTTCCACATCTGTTTGTATTTTTTGTGTTATTAAGTCTTAGTTTCACTAATCCTCTATGGGTAATGACCCCTATTTTTCATTTACTACATTGATACATTCTCACACGAAAAGGGATATCTTTGTGCGTGGTTTTTCACTTATCAATGCTTTCTAGAACCACACATATAGCAAGGGTACAAGCCAGATAGAGCATAGAGAGAAGAATTTCCACCATTCCTAGGACCAAAATAGGATTGATTCTTGTTGGAGTGACTAGCGCCTGCGTCTTGGCGAGTCCAAGTTAAGTTTCGACTATAACCTCTACCATACCCTCTACATCGTCGTCCTCCTCTCCCACCACGTTTGTTATAAGGCTCAGAACAGTTGGTCTTCTTGTTCTTACGTGCATTCACACTAGTGTTGTAATTCTCAGGTATTTTCTTGGTCTCAGCGGGCCTTGCATTATTATTGAGAATTATCTCATGATACTGTTCCTTTTTATCTAGAACAATCATGAAATCACTTAACGTAGTAATTCTTCCTTGCTCATACTCAATTCGGTACTGATGAGCTAATAAACTCATGGAAGAAGGGAATGTGTTCAAAAACTTCTCGATCATATCCTGATCGATCTTGAAGATTCCACAAAAGCTCAGATCTGATTGTAGCTCTAACATAGCTTAGTTGTAATTAACAACCTTCAAATAATCCAATAACTGGATGGTATCCCATCTCTCTGTCAATTCTGGAAGCAGTGCATCATGCACATTGTTGAAGCGATGCTTGAAAATGTCTCATTAATCCTTGGGATCATCTTTTTATAAAAATTGTTTCTTCAAAATAGGATGGATATGCCGCCTCAAAAATAATGGTGGTTTGATTACCACATTTTCACTAGGTACTGCAGTGGGTGGGTTGATTGTATGAGTGAGATCTTTCCCGATGAATGTATTTTTAACGTCGGAGACCCAAAGATGATACTCTTTTCTATCTGCCTCAATGATGTCTAATTCAGTCTTAGCCGGCTCAGTTGAATTCATCTACAAAAGTGACAAAAGAGATTTATTAGTATCGATCGAAAACCACAATCACTAATATCAAGTTGAGGTGATAAGAACCAAGTTGTATGGTTACAAAAATCGATACTCGATAAACAGTGGGTTCATACCACACCCAAAAACTGTGAATGTCAAAATATGTCACAAATATTGATTTCCCTTCCTTTTTTTTCAATATACCGTAACTCTCACAGGACCGTCACTGATATCAAACTTTTGATCAGACATGTGTTAATCCATAGGAACGAGGGCATATATAAATATCACAGAAAAAATCAACCCAAATCTAGTCCTGGATCTTGGGTGTTGCGGTAATTAAGTTTTGCAACCTAATTTCTAAATCTAATAAGGTTAGAAAATTTACCTTGAAAGTGTTATGCTTGGTATGAAAAAGATGTTGGACAAAGAGGAAAACAAGCCACGAGGATGGCTGGCAAGCAGTGGAAGAATTTGGTGACGGAGGTAGTTGTCGGCGGTGGTGATGAGTCTGGCAGTGGAGATGAGGAATGTAGGGTTTTTTTCTTTTGTTTAGGGCTTGAGGGGTGATGACTATCAATTCAAGAGCTGTTGATAACGTCTTTAAAAAGAAAAGTATATGTAATAACTGTATACTGAAACTATATCTTTATTTATTGATAAATAGTCTTAAATACATGCATTACAATAAGTTACAACCTATATCCCTATAAATCATGGATTGATAAAATATTTATTTTTACTCTAATTTGGACAAAATACACATACTAGGAATATATTTTCTTTAAACATGATATACATTTGTCCTTAGCCACAACCCACAGATGAGAGAGATCTATTTACTTTCCTTAATTAGGGTTCCTTGTTAAATTGATCATGAGGGGTTAAATTGATCATGAGGGGTTAAATTGAATGAATTGATTAGCATCAATAATAATCAAGTAACCACCCACCAGCAACGTACCTATCTGGAATATCTGCCTAGCTCGTGGTGTAGTAGTTCTATTCAACATATTGCATCAATTGGACAGTTGGCTATATGATCTTTAGCAGACAACTGAACAACATCTGATGTGACGAGTCTGGGCAAGTTTTTGAGGGAGGGAAGTGTTAATGTCGTCTTTTTTTTAGCCCCCCATCACTCATACGTGAATAAAATCTTATATGTATATTTTTAGCTGGGCCGGGCGAATTCGTTTATTTATCTCATTCAAAATGGATATATTTCATGTCATTTAATCAGGGCGGGATTTAAACTCAAAGGCCTTACAAAAATGAATCGAAGAAATATATTAAATTAGGGCAAGAAAAAAATAGAGACAAACATAGAAGCCTAAGAAAAAAAACATACAAGGAAGCTAATATATAGTAGAAGTATAAACTTAGAAAACATGCCCAAAGCACACAAAAAGTTATATATATAATTTGGGGGGGGGGGGGGGGGGGGAGGGTGGCTCCGCCACTGCATTTAGTCATACATTGTTAATTTGAACATAACAAAACTCATTTCTGTGCTACTTTTGAAACAAGAGCTTAATTAACTTTGATAGTTCACCAAACCTATACCTAGCATATACAAATTTTTGTGATGCAAAGGGAAAAGGTAGCAAAACGAGAGACTAACATCCTTTGCTGCAATCATGATCGCGCTGATCAAAATGCATAATAAACCGGACGGAGGCAGCGGGGGTGGTGCGATCCCACGTATCATGAATCTGTTTTTCAACCTTTTTTTTGTACATAGGAAGATAAAAGGAAGACTGCAAAGAGGCTCGTCTAGTACAACCCAATTAATCATATGCAATCTGTTTGGTAACAAAATTTCTCAGGGTTTTGAGAGACTCTCAAACTGTCTCTTTTCACGATCACGTGCTTATGTATGCTTGGCGTGTCACTGTCATGAGATGGTACGTTAAACGTAATTTGCCGCTGCCTGACTTCTAAGAAGCGTCTGGGACGGGGAGAGCATCAACCCTGCCTGATGGATCCTTCTCGCCTAAGTGACTTAGGACATTATAGTTTTCGTGTCTCTCGCAAAGCCATGAAGATTGATACCTCACAACTCTTTCGGTGTGAAGCAGAGCAATCTTCTTGACAGAGTATTGAGAACACAGGGTGTTGCGTCAATAGATCGCAAGATAATCTTGCTCCTTCAAGTGATGATCTCTTAATCGCTGGTTGCAGTGTTTTGCGTCCGTAAATTACAAGATACTCATGCTCCTTCGGGTGAATAATCTCTTGATCGTTAGTTGCAGGGATTTCTCGAGATGAGAAGGTAGTTTTCAGAGAGTAAAACATGTATATGATTGAAGGATCCTTTTCACTTTCATTAACCTCCTCTATTTATAGGAAACAATTACTTGTTAATGTATATTTAAAACTCTTCACAATTAGACTCACTAAGCAACTCTAACTGTTCCAAATCTTACTTCCTAGGTTTTTTAATCAAAGTCTAAGACCTTGATGATAAACTTGTCAGGGCATCCTTTCCTCACAAGGAAATGTAGCAATTGATTTAATATGGGCCGCATGTACCAGCCTTCAATCCTTCCAGGCCACCTAACCCAGCCCTCAAAGCCCAACAACAAGATATTTTATCTTGGGCCCAAACATTGTCTCTCAGGCCTCGAAATTAAAGCCCAAGTGTGGTTGAAGAGGTTTGTTTCCTAACGACATACCGTTCATTCCAACCGGTGACTTTCCATTTGTGATGCCACCTCAGCCAACTCCTCTTAAAAGTCGCGCCATTACGGATGAGGTCATATAAAAAGTGCACGTTCCGTCAGAGTCCATACTTCAACAAACTCTTTCCGCTTCCATCTTCCCAGCTTTCTAAATTTCTCTCTGAAGACAAATTTTCCCCGCCTCCGACTACTTTTCCGATCCAAAAATGCCGCCTCACCAGCAAGAATATCCCCACCTTACCAAAGAAAAAGCCAAACTCTTTGCCAAGTCTGTTTGAACCATCTTTAAACGGAAAAAATCAGGTCTGACCACCATGCTCAAACTCTCAAACGCCGCCACCGGTCGTTTATGCCCATTCCTCAAAACACCCATCAACCCAGCACTTTACCAGGTTCTCCATGACAGCTCCTGCAACTCCGCCTTAATCTTTAAGCGAGACAAGCAAGCTGACTCAACCAGGTGGACAAACAAAGACACCCTTTGCTCAATCGAAAAATGGACAACCACCTATAATAATGAATGAATGTGGTACAAGGATTGTCGCGAAGCAGACCTAATATATTGGCAAGTAGCCAGCATTTTCCACCTCATAGACCTTTGCTTCTCACTACCAAACAGAGGGAATCGTGCACCATTCGCCACCGCCATGTGTTTCTGGGACGACGCCTGTATTTGCATCCGTCTCCCCTACGGTGATGTAAGCATTACTCTGTTGGACCTCCTTACCATTTTCAGAGTACCTATAGCAGACCCCGTTTGGAAATAAGGGGGCGCCATCAATGCCGCTGATAGAGCTAGTCTTGACCGGCCCCCTTCCTACACCGCCTGGGTTACTCGCTTCATGAATGACAAATCCCCTCAAGGAGGTATAGTTTTCCTCAAATTTTGGTTATCAAAATAAATATTTTGTGTTTCTTCTCAAAAGATCAACAAGTACTGGGTTCACTTTGTCGAATGCTTGTTTGAGGGCTCTAAGGTAGAACTTGCACAGCTCATCCTCGCCTACCTCTACCGCAGCCTTTGATAGATTTTGATGTCCCCGCTGCAGCTAAACAAACCTAGTCCACTATGGATGGTAGACCTCTAGTTCCAAGTCTACTTCCCTTTCTTCTGACACCCATATGCGCTTTGTCATTCTAAGCGAACAAGCTCCTTAGACAAACTCTCGTAGCCATCCTTGGTTTCGAAGAGCTCACTTATTAGACATGTTTCGCCACCTTCTGCTTGCTCAACCAATTTCCCTCTAGCCCAACCCATTTGATGTTAGATCACCGCTTCTCACCAAAGTTAGAGACTGGCTTCTTACCTTCGTCTACCCAAGGTGACCAAGCGAAACTCATCTTTCTCCAGAGCAACACTTGTGGAGACTTGTTGATTCCTGATCCCATCAAAGTCTACTATGAGTTGTACGCTCCCAACAGCTTCACCAGACAACTTGGGCTAACCCAACGTGCACATATGCCACTGGTTGGTTCCATCAATCGCTATACAACATAGTGAGCAACTTCCCATTGCATGGAGATCGATACAGCAGACCCCCACTTCGACTTTCCCATCGTGATGCTTCCCAAGGAAGAACTCATTGTTGCTCTCATACCATCAGCGGGAGTGACGGTACAATACCACGCCTGGCGAGCGCAATTTTGGGATGGCCTACGGTTTACACAACCATTGTCTCTCTTTGCAACCATCTTTAAGGATTTTGAATGCAATTTTTCCAACTCCTTTGATAGGAAAGCGTTAAACTTTGTCCCCCATCATCCAGATGAAGACACGCCTTAGCCCACAGTAAATATCCCCCTTACTTTACGCCACGGATATTGGCCTTTAATTATGCAAACTTACTCTTTCTGGTTTGAACACTCACAGTTTGACGAACGAGCTAATGCCTCAGACTCTGACAACGAGCAAGATGTTAGAGACGAAGAACCTGAACCTCATCAATCTGTAAGTAATTAAGAATCTCCACTAAGATGTGACTTAATATCTTCGATTCCTTACTATGTTATTTCCAGAGACCACACAAATGGTACCGAGATGCCTCCCCTACTGGAACTTCTGCTATGACTTATGGCAAGAACAAATGACGCCACCCTTGCAAGGCTGGCTCTGAAGATACTCCTAACAAACAACTTGAAGGGCCTTGTTCTGCCGCCCCTCTCTCACCATCAAATACTACTGGCCTCTCTTCTGGCAATGATCGGCCCGAGCTGATCATACTCATTTTTGCTTCACCTCATGAGGTAAAAGTATAACTTTGAGGGATGATTGAACACACTTCCATAAATGCAGACTTTTGTCTTCCAATGCTAAACTTTCTTTTTATTCTAAGGATGTGTTCCATACTGAGATCAACCATGAAAAGAACCTCTCGACCAACTCTTCGCCTAAAAGGAGCACCATTGCTAACACTGGGACTATTAATGCCTAGGACGTTGACATCGCAAATGTGGATGTCGATATTACCGATGTCGTCCATGATAATGCTCTTCATAATGCTCATCATTCAGACTAAAGTCTCCATGTTTCCAATTTCATTTTGAGAATGCTCCTTTTCTTACCATACCTTGCATTACTCTCTAGAGGAACAAGCAGCCATGGTGATTGGCGCCATACTTTCCCTTCCTAACACAATTGCTCAAAGAGAACTAGTCAAGACGGGTGAGGCACTACCTAATCCTCCACTTAACTCCGACACCTCTCCTGATCTAGCTGTCCTTGGCGCGAATGAGGTACTGAATAAGAGTCTGGGTCTGCAACCTGTCATTCCTTGGGCCTCACCTTCCTCTGAGCTTGCTATCAAGACCGAAATGCAAGACCAAATCCTTAGCTTGGAAGAACTCTCAGCCAATCTCACAAACATGGAGCCTGATCCAGCCGAGCTTACCCTCACCAAGGACACAATCAAAATGCTCCTTGAAGCTGACCTGGACACTCTTCAAGCCCTCAATGATATGCTGGATGAGGTATCAAACATGCTGAAGGCTGTCCCTGGCGAGCTTGTGCCCATGCTCTCCAAATATGAGGAAGATCTTCGACAGCTCTATAGATTACAGACCAACAAAGATGATCTGTCTCACTGCTTAGATCGGCAAAAGAAACTGAGGGAAGGAATGGCCAACCAAGTGCTCAATGACCACCACCGAGTCCAGAAACTCCTCCAGAGTGCCTCCACAAAGCAGGCAATCTTGGTGGCTAAAGAAGCTGAATTGGCTACTCTCCAAGCTGAGGTAGACCTCCTACGAGCATACTCTCTTTCTACTCATACGAATACCCAGCAGTTTCTTGAAGAGAGTACGAGCTGACTTAAAGAGGCCGAAGATGATGTTTCCTCACTCCTCTGATCACATGGCAAGGCTTTTGATAACTATGAGCATGCCAAAGTAGAACTCAAGAGAAAAGCTCTTTGCGAACATTGAACTCTACCTATAATCCTGGACCTCTTTGGATTAAGCTCGTTATATAAACAACTTTTCTTTTTATATGTAATAGGTTAAAGAATCTGCATGTATTTCATCACGGGCCATAAGCCCATTTCTACGAGCAGACCATAATGATGGGCCTCCAATTATAAGCCCAATTGGGGTAAGTCCAACATCTGAATTGCCTACACTATTCAGTTACCCCAAAAATCCTCATAATTAGGATTAAATTTCAAATTTTAAATCTGAACTGTGATATCCCATCACTTCAAATCTGTCAGTTTCCAAGGAGTACGCTAACTACTCCAGGAATCAATAATCATTACTCCCCTTGACTCGGAATGAATGAACCATTGTGTCAATGAGTCTCTAAAGGACATGTGTTAATTACCGTGGGCGATAAATAGATTCATGCACTTTAACCCTTCGTTTACGTGCAGAGCCTCTAGGGTCAGACCTCTATAAATACCACCTCTGATTTGCTCACACAAACAACATCTCCAAAACTTTCTTTCTCACATAATCTCAAAATGATGCATTTTCTGCAACAACTTCTTTGCCCTCTTCTGAAAGAAAATCCTCCAGAAAGCCTTTGTCTATAGCAACATTCTAAATAGTGATATCCCTGTCCAAGCCTAGGCTACATAGTGATATCTATGTCCAAGCTCTACCTTGGTAAGGCTGCCCCTCGTTATTTGGAGGTAGCGGAGTCTAAACACCTGAAATGGGTCGTCTTCCTCTCCCTCTCCAACAACAGTCTTGCTTTTGCTTTGCATAGATGTTGGAGGTCTTAGCACATCAATGCCTGAGAAGGGAATAACGTGGCGCTGGTATGCTACCACTCCCTATTCATATGGAAGGCCAATTCAAGGAAGCAACTGGCAAGGAGGATGTGACAATCGGTTCGTTCCCAGGGTATATACCAAGGTGGAACCTAGTCTATCAGCTCCAATGATGAAAGAGACAAAAGGGAAATCCCCTGTCATTCTTCTTACATTGCTTTGGGCTGTTGTGTTCTAGTTTTTGGTTTTTTCTTTGTTCCTTTGTCTCTTGAGGTTCTTCCTCTTTAATAAACCTCCGAGTTTTTCAATTTGTAGACGAGTTTATATTTCCATGGTATCAGAGCTCAAGGCCGCAAAGCCTTTGTAAACTTCTAATAAAATTTAATTCCATGTACTTTACTTTACACAATCTTGTTGTAAATGCAACTCAATCTACAGCCACAAATATTGGCTTAGTAAAATAATCAACAAAAAGTTAATCCAAGTTAAAGACATAGAGATTGGCAGAAAAACAAGTAAAATTTAATAATTTTAGCCACAAGAATTGGCTTAAGGTAAAATACCATAAGGTTGCCCCTTGAGTTTGGTCATGCGAGCAAGAGCATCCTAGCAAGAGCAAAGTCAATTATTCCATATTAGGCGGGTCATCGTACCCAAACTGGCTGGATGTACTTCTTAAAGAAATGGTCATTGATTGGATTTGCATGAACTGTACCTTCTCAATCGCGAAGACAAACTGCTCCTCGTCCTTGTATGTGATCAATTATGTATGGTCATTCCCATTTACAAGACCATTTTCCATGTCCTTATATTTTCTCACCAATCAGTAGTACTGCTTTCCACACCAATTCTCCTTTTGCAAAACTCTTGCCTTTAGTACACTTGTCATAAGCCCGAGTTACTCTGCGTTTGTCAGCACACAAGTGATCATAGGCTTCAAGCCACTTCTCGTCTAAGTCTTCATGTTCCTGCCACATTTTCTGCACATAGTCCTCACAAATTAGGTCGTGCTATTCCATAACTCTTAATGACTGAACATTGAGCTCTAAAGGTAAGACAACATTGTGTCTGAACATTAATGTGGGAGTCAAATTTGGCTACATCGAGCTGGAGGAATTCTGGTCCCCCAAGTCCACAAGTAGAAGAGGTCCGATAATTAGAATAATAGATTTGGGCTTGTACAATTAGGGTTCCAAGTATTAAACCATTTATCTAGAGGTTTCTTAAAGTATCTAGAATGATGTAGAAGCCTCTAGAATGTTCGTAGGATGGTGTGATAATCCCAAAGTACGATTGGACTTCAAGGGACAGCCCGATCAAATCTTGAGGGATTGCATGGTCGGACCTCGAGGAATAGTACGATCGGACCTCGAGGGATTGGCAGAGTCAAACCTCGAGGGATTGACAAAAATCCTAGGGGATAAGAGTAAGATTTATATGAATCTTAAGGGAATTACACCAAAGGGCTTGTGGTAATCATGAAATTTGATTGGCCCTGGATGTGGAGATCCATTCCTTAATGAGTTCCTCATATCCAAAAGTAAAGTAATCTTATTCGATATGGATTATGCTTAGACCTAGTTCGATCACTATACACAAATCATCTCTGCATGGTCTAAGGTAACGTTACTCTACCGAATTTACTATTTGATTCTAGAGAGAAGAACTGACTTGAGCATCGAATGGTCTAAGCACGGTACCGCACCGTGCTCCGACTTGTTTTGTAGGTTTTCATGTAAGAATGCTCAAGGGAAGTGGTACAGCAAGGTCTCACATCATCAAAAGATCTAAGAAGGAAGGTCTTCACCTTCAACGATCATAGGTAGCCCCTATGATATGGTGCTTTCATTCAATCATCGAGCCTAAGCTCGGGGGCATCACAAATCTGAGCTCACAAATTGGTGCTCTCGTTGAGAGAACTCCTGCTGTGATCATTCAGTGATCCTTCCATAAATGAGCTCTCCAAGAATCCAGATCTATCGGGTTATCACCAAAACCCTAAAAAACACGATGAAGAACGACGTTTCAGAAACCCAGAAAAATAGAGCATATATTTGTCAATATTCTGGAAAATCTACAGGAAACCTCAGATAACAAATCATATGTCATTGGAAAGGTACAGAAGTCTAGTTTCCAACGAAACAAATTTCATCCCAATCGGAGTTCGGAGCAGAAAGATATGGCCAAAATACCGGCCGGGGGTCAAACCTGACGAAAACAATACCGCTGCCACTGGTCTATTTTGCAGGCGGTTTTTGGAGATCAACATCCAACACCCAGAAGGGGTATAACCTACGGTTGGAAATCCCCTGGAGTCTACTTTCCAACGCTGTATTAAACGCATCAATCGGACATCCCAGGAAAAAGATATGGATAAAGTTCCAAGACGTGTCAGAACACGAAAACTGGCCAGAAAACATTTTTTAAACGGGATACCAAGTACGACAACAACAAGGATGAGGAGCTTACAAGATTGATTTGTTCAGATAGGATGGGGGTTACGATACCCACGGATGATCTTACAATTCCATAGAGTCTTGAAAGCCCGAGGATTTCCAAAAAATCGAGTTCCCCGACTAGTTTTCCAAAAAACCCACACTCGAGAAAGACGAAGTTCTCCGCAAGAGCAACAGTTTTCAACTATGACGAACGACTACCGATGAAGCAACCACTTTTATCGAAGACAATGTCTTGAGCATGGAGGCAACAGTTCCTCATGAAGAAAGGGTAGCTCTCCAAGGGGGAGGAACGATAGTTTTTATGAAAAGAAGATAGCTCTCCGAAGTGTACGGGTTCCAACAAAACCAACGTCTTTTCAGCGAAAGCAGTCTTCTTTCTCAATAGCAGCAATATTCTATGATGACTTATCTTCCCAGCAGGGTTTATTGGAAAGCACACACTCATAGTATGAGAAACCTCAAGGAATGTACGCTTGAAAGCTAGGAAAATATGGAAGTTCGAAGTCCTCAAGCTTTCTGTGAGGGGAAAGCTTAGGGTGGTTTTGATGAAAGCAAGGACACGCCATTGGAACATCCGGAGGAGCATGCTCAAGGTTTTGAAGAGTTTGCTAGCTCGATCCTTATGATTTCCAAACTTGGAATATCGTATATGAGGAGGAAAGATGTAGTCTCACATGACATCTGCACAAGTAGTCTCAAGAAGATATCCAGCAGCTGGGGGTTTGGAAGATGTATCCGAACACCAGAGCAAGTTTGGAATGAATAAGAAGAAAATGAGAAGAAGAAAGGTTCCAAGCCCAAACCTAAAAATCTGCCCATGCAGATCAGTAGACTTCAAAGGTAAACTGGGAACAGTTTAGAACGAGTCAGATTATGATTTTTATATGCCTAGAAATCCCTATGTGTCTAGTTTCCAGAACACTGTACGGACTATGATTATCATGTTCCACGAAGAAGTAATGACCACCTTAGTACGAAGGGGTCAGTCTGCCCGAGAATATGGGTTTTCACCTTATCTTGGGGAGGAGCCTGAGGACAATCTTTAGGGAGCAGCGTGACAAGGAGTGACGACCAAAGTCAGGAGATAAGGATAGAAGATGGAGGGTTGCTCTCTCTAGCAAGATCAAGCATCTCGAGGAGGCCAACCAACGTCTCTTTTTCAACAATACTTCACCATATTAAAGGTGAGTCACACTTGAAGAGACCTCTCCACCACCCGGATCAATCCGAGACCCTTTCACCCTGAGATGAACGATCACGATACGATAGATTGTGGAGTGACGACCAAAGTCAGGAGAGGGGAATAGAAGATGGAGGGCTTCTCTCTCTAGCAAGATCAAACAGCTCGAGGAGGCCAACCAACATCTCTATTTCAACAACACTTTACCATTTCAAAGATGAATCGCACTTGAAGAGACCTCTCCACCTCCCGGATCAATCCCAGACCCTTTCACTATGAGATAAATAATCATGATATGATAGATTGTGGAGCCCTTGAATAAACACTTTATCAAGCTAGTTGACTAGAGATATTGATGGGAGTCTTTGATCGATGAATACATGTGAAAGCTCAAAGATTCAATGAGGCCCCAAGGTAATGACAAGCATCCCAAGAAGGACTGGACCTTGCCACCACTAGCTAAAGGCCAAGAGAAGAAGTACTTAGTGCTAGACTGTATTAATGAAATGCCCAAATACTCTGGAGTAATGATTTTTCCAGCAACAATTGTACGATGGCAGAAGTGGTGGAGCTAGGGGTATCCTCCAGCTCAGAATGCTTGAGGTATGAATATAGAGACCTGGGGGCACCCCCAGTCTCATGAAGCCCAAGGGCATGGAAAGCAGGCTCGAGACATGCCGGTGCTTAAGGAAAGATGAGCAAAGTTCAAGAAGGAAGGCAAGAATCACTGGACAGGGAGCCCATTCCCTGTCCTCCACCAATGAATGACTATTCCATGTTGTACACCATTCAACTAGTGTCAGAATCCTCAAGGACTGAAAAAGTCTTCTGAGCCACGATCAGAGAGCTCGAGATGTGCTAAGGTCAACCAGCAACCTCAAGGTAACAAGCCAGGAGAAGACCTAAGTGGAGGTCTCCGGGTATAGCAAGCAACACAATAAGGCCAGAAACAAGGTGTAGAATGGAATCCCCTTGACCGAGAGATGGACCCTCAAAGTTTCCACGAGGAAAAACTTCAGAACTCATGGAGAGCTAGAGGAAAAGGCCTGAAGACCATATGTGCTCTTACAAATAGTGGGAGAAACACATCCGGCTTACCTATCCGGACTATGATCGTTATCGATCTTAAGAAAAAAAATTATGACCTCAAGCTTTACGTCGAAGCTGGGGGGTAGTTTTTTAGAAGAACCAAGGGACAGACTTGGGGGCATTGTTCCCCTTCGCTTGAAATTTTTTGGGAGTAAGGTTACCACACCCACAAACTCAAGCATTGTGTGGAATTTACCAAGAAGCTGATAAATTAAGGAGGAGACCATGAGGGATCATGCACACTCAGGATCTGGAGAACGATGGACAGCTTCACTCTTAGAAGCTTGTTGGACGATTATTGGAATAAGGATCGAAAACACAGGGGGTCGTGCACGAAGAGAATCCAGGCTAAGGGCATTGAATATTATCTAAGACTCGAACAATCTAGAAGAATACTGAGGGCAAGGAGTATCTAGCCAAATATCACTCTTTTCAACGCAAAGTTACGAGATAATGTACCTCGACAAGGACTTGCTGCAAAAGAATTTGACTTTCTGATTTGGGAGTCAGTTTCAACTAGTGGTTGAAAAAATGATGCGAATTTGGAGGTCAACTTGTTCTTCACAAGAGCAGGGGGTTGAGCATTGGACTTTGTACATTGATGGGTCCTCAAAGGACAAAGGCGTTGGAGCAGGTATGGTACTTAATACTCTAGACGGAACGATCATAGAGGAAGCCCTAACCTTAGGGTGGAAGGCGACCAGCAACAGAGCCGAGTGCGAATCCCTTATGGCAAGGATGAGGTCAGAAAATACACAAGCATATGCACTGGCTAACCTGACCTCCAGCATAGATTATCATCTGAGGTGAACGATCCCTATTGAGCATTTGTTTATGCCCAGTACGGGCAAGGAGGAAGTAATGACAGTGATGGATGAACTAATAGATGGACGAACTGATGGATTACAGTGAGGTAGAAATTCTCCCTGAGGGGCGGACAAAAACCAGGAAGGTTATTCGACAAGCAGCACGATACAATATCAGAGATGATAAGCTGTACCGACAACCCTTAAAGCAGGTCAGACCTGCTGACGATACATCCCCCTAGCCAGGACGATAAAGGAGGAACTACACTATGGGATATGTGGCATGCACATTGGAGTCACAGACCTTCCTGGTGAAAGGGCAACTGAGCTGAGGGTTATCTATTTCCTCAGAGATAACCAATGTTCAAAGAACAAGCTGGGGGTTCAGCATCAACATGTGGACCCAACTGGGGGTTAAGCATCAACCTATGAACCGAGCTGGGGATTGAGGACCAGATATCCTCAAAGATGAGCGGACAATCAGCAACGTTGGGGAAAGTTGAGGGATCGATCAAAGACCTCTAAGGTCGTGAGCTTTCGAATACCCCAAGCTCAGGGGACAATTGCTGACCTGGAGGGGATGATTTCTAACCTGGAGAGTTAGAGGCTTTTGGAGCTTGAGGGGTCAAGAAGAAGGCTCGAGGTCAGACATTGACGGAGCGTGAGGAGCTGAGCAGAAGCATCAAGGCTATCACAACCCTCTACAATAAACCATGTCCAACGTGGATCATGTTATTAAACATGGCTAAGGTTAGTATCATCTTTCGAACCTCGATTTGTTATGAGGATGATTGAATTAAACACGAGGTTTAGAGATCGATGGAGCATATTTACGTAGAACTATAGCAAGATCATGGAGTACGATGGTTTATGTGAAGTGCGATGAGGAATGATGATGTGTTCGATATATTCATGTGTACGATTCATATGAATCCCTTGTGGTCGACCTTGACTACAAGAAACGGGAAAAACTTCATACTTAGTATCGGAGTGGAAACCTCGAGGTTTCTCACAAACCCTGAGGGTTTTTAAGAAAGTTTTTCAGTCTCCATCGCGAGCTCGAGGAAACCCAAGAAATCGAAGGAAAGCATGAATGTTCTGTTTTGCAAGTTCTCATGTCACGTGGAGAAGATAATACTAATTGAGGGGATGCCTTCCCATGAATCTATATAAAGTCCTTAAGCATAGAACGTGTTATTGTTGGGGATGACGATGATGGGCTTGGTTAACCTTAAAGTCTAGAGTATTCCTAGTGAATCCATTGATGTGGGGATCTTAGCAATGTAATCCCTCAAGGTTTCCCTTATTTCAAAACGTTCCCTCGAGATCCATGATAGCTGGGTATTTCCTTTAGGTTCATGACAGCAGGTCAAAATACCCCCCTAGGGGCAAGCTACATGAAATATCTCAAAATCATGCTCATCCCTCAAAAGGATGGTTTCTAAGATTTATTCGATGGATTGATTGTGCACGATTAAGTACGATTAGGTAGTCTGTTTGATTCTATTTGATGTACGATTTGGTTAAAGTGTACGATCTGTTCGATGTGTTATTCAATTAGGGGGAGCTTAATGCCCAGGAAAATGCAACAAGCTTGAGTGGGGCAGATGACGTTGGTTTCCAAGGAAGGACTTTCACTCTGTGAGCTAGTCAGCCCTTCCAAAGGTAATACACCCCGAGGGAGGGAGGACTAAGGCATTGAGAAGGATGCACATGGATAGACCAAAACATTCGAAGTAAAACCCCACGAGAGCTCATAGTAATCTTGGGTCAGTAAAGTCCTCGAAGTTAGAATGTATATGGTAAGATTAACAAACACCTCAGTGGTAGCTTGGCCATATTCTAGAAAATTGGGTATTCTAAGTCACAACCGTATACACCTGACAATGCCCTAGGGATAAGTCAAAGTTGATGAGAAAAGTGTTGGCGGAACCATCTCGACACTACAAACAAGCCCCTTTAGTGAGATCTGAGCTCGAAGGGCAACCCTGATCAGGTGCCCCTATGAAGGCTAAGATCCCCCGGAACGAATGGACTTGGTCGAGAGAAGGGTCTGGAGTATGGTGATCTTTATACAGACTGGGGTAGGCATGCACACCCCCCTCCCCCCCCCCCCCCACACACACACACACCATTAGGAAGGCAGTCTCAAAACCGCGAGCACCTCCCAAGAGACCTTAAGGTTACCAAGGCAATCTCCTTAAGCCTCTTCTGAGAGCATTTAGTACAAGCGGGGGTTCAAGAGTATCACTGAGGCTGCAGGCACTCAGAGGCAAATCCCCTAAGCCCCATAAGCAAAATCGATGGGCATGGAATAAAAGAACAATACAGAAAGTTACAGAAAAGTTAAGCATGACGAGCTAAGAACAATGAAGCGAAGTACGATGAACTAAGTACAATATTTACTCTTGGCATAAGAGTTTTCTGAGCTAAGGGCCCAGGCCAAGATTGGAAAAAACTATGTAAGATAAGAAAGAAAAGAACGATGTGTTAGATGTAAACGGAACAATTGAGTAGACGGCAAGAAAAGATGTCAGGTGTACGAAATAGCTACTAGGTAGAGGGAAGTCCAGGTCGTTGTCACCAAGTCCCCGATTTCCAGCGATCTAAGGTCCTCGATATCCTGCTCGAGGGTCAAAGAAACCAGATATAGGCATGCGATATCGCACGAGACAAACTCGAGCAGAATTGGGAAGGGTGAGCTTCCCCGTGTGAGGGAGCACGGTGCCCTCGCCAAGAGCCTCTATCTCCTCCACGGTGAGGTCACGATGGGGTTGGCTGATGTAGCCTTGGTCTTGTTGAGATCTGTTGAAGTTGACTCTGGGGTGGACGAGCAGGATTCCTTCAACCGCCTCCCCAAAGGGACCTGTACAATCAACAATATAACAGTTCACATACATTCAACAAGCATGGCACAAGCAGATAAAGGTACAACAAGATCATGAAGGCATGTTGCGGCCACAGCTACCCAGAGGCTACCTTGGTTATGTTGGAAAAATTGAACGATTTGCTTGAGAAAGATTTGCTGATTGTTCGAGAAAGATACATTTGATGAAGTTTGAACAATACTGTTCGTGATTAGCTCGGAGCTCGACGAAGAAAGATCTACTGCTCGAAAACTCGAGGAAAATAGATGGAATGCTTCATAAGATGAGTACTTTCAGATAAAGAAATTATTTTCCAGAAAAGTTATAGTTTTTCATAAAGCCCCAAGCTTTCCATGAAAACTGGGGGTGATTGCTCGCAAGTGTGAGGAGAGCTAGAGGAAGGTTCCAGAAAGTTGGAGGAAAGTGTCACAGAGCTGGGGCAGATTGCCACCATGCATCGTGAACTATCTATTCTGAAACATGAGGTTGAAAAGTCGAGAAAGAAAGAACTATTTGCTCATGCCTATTTGATCGAGCACGGGGAAAGATGTTAATTTTGATTTTCTAGGCAAAAGTACATGGCCGAGATGATCCGACGAACCAAGGTGAAAGATGATCATGTTCGAAGGAAAGCGTTCGTTTTCCCTAAGGTTTCTAAGTAAACAATCTACAGAAACCAAGGGGTTTTCCTGACCTCAAGGGTTTTCCATACCTCAAGGATTTTTCAGCAACCTCGAGGGTTTTTCAGAAACCTTGAGGAATTTCTAGAAATTTCAGCAACGACTTTTTGTTGAGCACTCTCTATGGAGACCAGGTTATAACGATTTATTTGGAATTCCAAGCTGAGGGAAAAGTTGGAGGAAACATATGAGTGGATTTTAAACAATCATGAGCTCATCATAGCAGAAAGCTAAAGGATTTGAGTTAAGCAGGTTGCTTAACCCACACCTTCATGAACGATTCACCTACTGGAATGTTGAGGTATCCCATGAAAGACCTGTGGGAACAAGAGAATTTGCATGAAGAATGAGAAATCTCTCAATGGAGTTTGCTTCCATGAAACGATCATGACTAAGGTATGTGTTTCTTTTCAAGTTTGATTTAATATGTTGAATATTATTGCTTTAATGCCTTTGTAGGCCAAAATAGCTGGAGTGTGAAGCCACACCAATTAACAAAGTTTGCTTGGCATGCCTTGGGAGTATTTGTGGGAGTCAAATTTGGCCACATCGAGCTGGAGAAATTCTGGTCCCCCAGGTCCGCGAGCAGAAGAGGTTCGATAATTAAAATAATGGGCTTGGGCTTGTACGATTAGAGTTTCAAGTATTAATCCATTAATCTAGAGGTTTCTGGAAGTATTTAGAATAATATATAAGCCTCTAGAATGTTCCTAAGATGGTGTGACAAACTCAAAGTATGATTGGACCTCAAGGAACAGCCTGATTGGACCTTGAGGGATTGCATGGTCGGACCTCAAGGAACAGTACGATCGAACCTCAAGGGATTGGCAGAGTCGGACCTCGAGGGATTGACAGAAATCCTAGGGGATAAGAGTAAGATTTGTACAAATCCTAAGGGGATTACACCAAAGGGCATATGGTAATCATGAGATTTGATTGGCCATGGATATGGAGATCCATTCCTTAATGTGTTCCTTCTATTCAAAAGTAAAGTAATCCTATTCAATATGGATTATGCTTAGACCTAGTTTGATCACTATATATAGGCCATCTCTGCATGGTCTAAGGTATCGTTACTCTGCCTAATTTACTATTCGATTCTAGAGAGAAGAACTAACTTAAGCGTCGGAGGGTCTAAGCACGGTACCACACCGTGCTCAACTTATTTAGTAGGTTTTCATGGAAGAATGCTCAGGGGAAGCGGTACGGTAAGGTCTCACATCATTAACAGATCTAAGAAGGAAGGTCTTCACCTTCAACAATCATAGGCATCCTCTATGATCTGGTGCTTTCATTCAATCATCGAGCCTAAGCTCGGGGGCGTCACAAATATGCGCTCACAATTAACGCATAAAAAGTTGTCCCTGTTGGATTTCGTTTACTTGTCTGATATGCCCAAAGTGTATTGAATAAATCATTATGCCATAAGCCATCATTACTGGCGAGCATTCGTCTGAGAATATGTAGAATCAACCTATTACTCGCCTCCGCCTGACCGTTAAATTGAGCATAATAAGGAGTAGAATGCAGAAAATGAATGTCCATGTCTTGCATGAGCCTTTCCACTTCGCCAGACATAAATGCTGCCCCTCTATCTAAGACAAAACATTCTGGTATACCAAAACGATAAATAATATCTTCAAATAAAAACTGGCAAATGGTACCTGTAGAGGCCACTTTTAAAGGCCTGGCTTCCACTCATTTATTGTAGAAGTCTGTATCTACGATAATGAACTTATGTCCTTATGAAAAATGAGGATGAATCATCCCAATTAAGTCTAAAGCCCATCCTCGAGAAGGCCAAGGCTTAATGATTGGTTGCAAAGGTATGTTAGGTAAATGGCTAATTGAACCATATGCTTGACTATCTTCACAACCCTTAGCAAAAGTGTTACAATCCTTGAGCATTCCTGGCCAGTAATATCCATGACACCATAGTAACCATCTCATCTTTGGCCCACCTAAGTGTACTTTTCTCATTATTCGTTTAGCATCACGACCGTACACACAATGCAGTAGCATACCATCTTCTCCTCGCCTGTATAACTCATTGTCCTTAAGCACATACTTAGGAGTCAGAAACGGATCCGCTTGTCTACCAGTGCATTGGGGTCTTGGAGATAAGAGATAATGGGTTGGTGCCAATCTACGTTGATGTGATCAAGTGTGGCCACATAATACTCGCTGCTCTCTTCTTGATGAGAGAAGAAAGAGGGTAGAGTATAGCGCTCAACCTTCAGAATTCACTCGCGGACACCATCTTGTAAACTTACCCCAGTCACTAGTTGTGCTAACTTGTTCGTCTCATAGTTTTGCGCGTGCAGAATATGGCTTAATTACACTTGAATAAATAAATTGAGCAAGTCAGAAGCTCGTTTGGCATAAGGCTCTAAGATTGAACCAGCCCTATACTTCGTCTCTAATTGCTTAATAACCACCTGGGAATCTCCACATATGTGAATTTCGGTGACCTCCATATCCAACAAAATTTCTAGGCTGATGATGAACGCTTCGTATTCCGCTTTGTTATTAGTATAATGGAAGTTGAGTCAGAAAGAATAGGAGAAGATGCCCCCATCTAGGTTGACTAGAGCAATCCATGCCCCAGCCATTGTGTTGGTACTCGAACCATCAAAGTACAAGAGCCAAGGAGTAAGTGAGACACGAGCTAAATCCAGTTTTGGGCCTTCACGAGCATCTAAAATTAGATGATGGGCGAGGAAATCAGCCACCGCATGGCCCTTCACTACTTTTGTGGCACATACTGTAAAGAAAATTCAGAAAGTGCTAAGATCCACTTCCCAATCTTGCCCCTCAGTATGGACCGCGAAAGCATGTACTTTACCAAATATGTTTGTGCGATGACATAAGTAGTAAATGACAGCATATAATGTCTTAGCTTGCACCTTGAAAAATACAAGGTTAGGCATAACTTTTCCATGGGAGAGTACTGTGTCTCACAATCTGTCAACGTACGGCTAAGATAGAAAATAGCTCGCTCAGTCCCCGTTGTGTCATCTTGTGCTAGGAGACTCCCAATAGAGTGATCCATAGTTGATATATAGAGCTTGAGAGGTACTCCCGGCCTTGGAGGGACTAAGACTGGTGGGTTCGTCAAATATGCTTTGATGGTATCAAAAGCCTCCTGATGAATAGGCTACCAGACAAAGTCCTTTTGGCTTTACAATTTAAGAAGATGTGAGAATAGTTATGTCTTGCCTACAACATTTGCAATGAACCATCTGAGGAAGTTGATTTTACCTAGAAATCGTTGTAATTCATTCTTGTTCTTTGGCGGGATAACGTTGAGTATTGTTTCTTTCTTATCATCTGGGACTTCAATTCCTCGCTGGTGAACTAAAAATCCCAAGAAGTCTCCTGCCTGTACACCAAACACACACTTTACTGGATTCATCTTCAATTGGTGTTGTCTCATACAAACGAATACCTTCCTCAAATCCTCTATATAATCCGTTTTACATTTCGTCTTAACCACCACATCGTCAATATAAACTTTCATGGATTTCGCTATAAGGTCATGGAAGATTAAATTCATAGCATGCTGGTAGGTTGCCCCTGCATTCTTAAATCCAAATGGCATGTCCACATACTCAAAGACCCCTGCAAAACCTAGGCATCGAAATGTTGTCTAATGTCTATCGGCTTCTGCCTCTGGAATTTGATGGTATCCTGCTGTTCCGTCCATGAATGATAGCATCTCATGGCGTGTTATATAATCCACCAACAAATTTGCTACTGGCATCGGGTATGCATCATTTGGTGTTGCATTATTAAGGTCTCTGTAATCAACACAGACTCACATCTTATGATTCTTTTTCTTAACCGGGACCACGTTTGAAAGCCATTCTTTATACTTGGCTACTCTGATAATGTCTGACTTGAGCATCTTCTTGATCTCCTCCTTGACTAGAATTCTTATCTCCGTGTTTATACGACGCATATCTTACTTCACGAGCTTCTTCCCCTCTATGATAGGCGAATTGTGACAAACTAAGTCTGGCGACAGACCGGGCATGTCCTCATATTTCTCTACAAAGCAGTCTGCATACTCGTGTAGCAATTCAATGAGCCTCTTTCTTTCTTCAGGCTCTGAATAGGTGCTTATAGCCACAGTCATTGGCTCTTCCAAAGTTCCAAGATTGATTTTTTCAATAAGATCTTTAATTTTAGGTGGAGTATAGTCTAAGCCTGCTGGGGCCAGTTTAGTACCCTCATCCTCATCTGATTCAAGCAGTACATCGTCGTCCACGTACTCCAATGATGCAATCATTGGGACATTCTCATAGGCTTGACTCTCCATTAGGTAATTATGAAGTCGATCACGTAAAGAGAAGCAAGCCTCAGCCTTTATACTAGATAGAGGCTCCATCATTGAGCTGGTCAAAGAGGTAGCTCAATGGTATAGGGGTGATGGCTATCCTCGCCTACCTAGATGATTCCCCATTGAGCTAATTCAGAGGTCATCACCCTTACAGGACAGCCTTTGTTGTCAACGTCATACATTTCCAATGGCCTAAGGTCACTGTTGTAGTAACTGGCATCTAACGCACTCGCTAAGACTGAGTATGGACGCGGTTCTGCATCGATAATCTCAGCTTCGCCTGAATCTATATTACAAAGTACCATTTGCTAGTGGAGAGATAATGGAACACAGTAGCTTCGATGGATCCAATCTCTTCCCAAAATCCCATTGTATGGTGTCATACACTCAACCATGAAGAATGTGTATGTTCCAGTTGCTGGTCCAACCTGCACATTTAGAAAAATAATTCCTAAAGTCTTAGATATGCTACCTTGGAAATTTCGGACGTTGAAAGTTGTCTCTTGGATAGCAGACTTGGGAATGCCCAAGAGAGCCATTGCTTTGACGGTGATGATATTCACTACTGCCCCAGAATCTACCAACAATTTGCTGATCTGAATCCCTTGAACTTTACCAGTGATGTACAATGGTCTCATATGCATTGTCATGTTCACCGTTGGCTTTCTGAACAGCATGTATGCTTTTCTCAAGGATAGGTCAATATGTTGCTACTTGGTGAGCAACATCTGCTCGTGTGAATCTTTTGTAACCTTTGTCGTTGCCAAGTTGTTGATATTGTTGATATGACCTCGGTAAGGACTGCAAGTAAGAAACCTGGTTTCCCAGCTGAAGAGCTTGCAAATTTGGAAGGTAACACGTATACCATGCCCAAGTCCAAGTCGTCCTCGTTTTCTTGGATATCCGGTTCCTCATCTTCCCTATAGTCTAATAGCTCTTCGTCGTCTTCTAACTCGCCCACGTCATTTGTGCCTAGGCCGTGTGTCCGAGCCTCACATATCCCCTGGTCAAGGGATAATATAGACTTAATGGTTGCCATAAGTTCGTCCTTGATTAGAACCACGGGTATAGATTCTAGTCCAGCTGGTAAGAATGAACCACTACTCTTGTTGGTGGCAGCAGAAGTTGTCTTGGCTTGAGAAACTGCTTTCTTTTGCTCCTCCTCAATCAATGGTTTTGGCCTCCACCTAAGTTCTTTTGTTTCATTTGATGCAATACGACCTTGGATGAGTTCACTCGATCGTTGGAGGCACTTGAGTACCACAGGTTGCTTAGATATATCATTATCCTAAGCATGTTGTTTTTCATTTTTAGACCGTTTACTGTCCTGGGGAACCTCGGGGATAGGTTCTTGTTTATTCTCACTTGCAAGCAATTCTGGGTTACGGTCAAAAACGCTTAGCCTTACTGCTCTAGCCTTAGGCTTGCGAGATTTCTTGCCAACAACTACCAAAGGATTAGCTGCTAAGGCATTCAGTTATCGGTTCAACTTCTCTGGCAAACACACTAATTGTTCTAATTGAATTATCTCCATCTCTAAAGCTTCTAATGTCCTCTTGGCTTTTCCAAACCGTCATTGCAGATTTCTTTGCCTGCTAGGGATCACTTTAATAGTTTTCCCCTTTCTCCTTCACGTACCACATATTCTCTTTAGTGATGTTCCTCGATGCTTAGGGAACATATGGCTCAGTGAGCTGATAGCTACGGTCTGTTCTGCTGCCACTAGCTTTAAGAATCTTTCTGCCACTCGCCTTCGCTAGAACGCTTGTGAGTCTCTCTGATTAAGCTCCCTTGGACTATTTGGTTGATAATGCTCAGGGGAGGGCATTAATTCTAGACATGCCATTACAGCTTCTTTCAACTCCTCGTAAGTAATCTTAAAACCACAATGGAATTTGCATCGAGCATACAGGGCCACTGGCGACTCTGCCTTTGGGTCCACTTTTTCCTTACCTTTTACAGAGGCTTCAGGGTGCTTCTCACCCACTAGTATGTAAGTCCAGGGTCTGCTTCCTTTTGTTAAGATTATTCCTTGTCAACTCCAACATTCTTACCACCAAATCCTCATTAGGTATCAGATTCGGAGTCGCTTGCTTGATCACTATCTCTCCTCCATCGATCCAACACTAGATTCTGAATTTCAAGTTTGTGCATTGCTCTGTGGAGTGCGTTCCTCAAACATGGTGGAAACGGCAATAAAGTGATCCCTCAATATGTTCAGAGTTTGGTGATAGGCTATATGGCACCCTGGTGAGATTAGCCTGGATAAGATACTCCAGGATTTCAACCATCCGAGACATATCGTATGTGATTTGTCTCTTTGGCTTCTTCTTCGATGACCACTTCTTCTTTGATGTTATGGCAGACACCAATGCCGCCCCAGGAAACTTTTTATGAAATGGTGGTAAAGGCCGAGGATCACGGTTTCCTCCATAACTGAATCGTATTACTTGATAATCGATTAGGCTTTGCACAGTATCGTTCAGTCCATAACAAGAAGAGGTCTTATGTCCAAACCTATTGTGGTACTTATAAATTTTTTTGCCTATCCCTAGATAGTCCAGATCTTTCAATTTCCTTATAAGCCAGAAGCTAATAAGTTCATGCTTGAAGAGCCCATCGAGGAGCTCGTCTATCCTATCCTATTTGAAGGTATACCTTAGGTGTTTAGGGGTACCAGAATCTTCGAGACCGACTGGTTCTTCTCTGTCATCCAACTCCACTACGATATTGTCTGTTGACATCATTTCTAGTTGTATCATATTGACTTGCGGTTCTGGGAATGGTTCTGAGTCCACTAGCGAGACGGTCTTAGGTGCACTATCTAAGGCCAGTTTGCCTTCATTGATCCACTTCTGGATTTAGTCCTTGAGCTTAACACAGTGTTTGTTTAATGATTCCACATACCATGGAATTTACAATACTTCTTCCCCATAAGTTGTTCAGCACTAGGGATAGGGCTGAAGTCTGTTTTCACTACTCGCTGGTTAATAAGCTCCTCCAAGATTTCATGAGCCATATTGGCGTTGTAGGTATATGTCTCGAACTTTACCTTTGTAAAAGCTACCTTCGAGAGCTTCAATGGTCCCTTGAGTTACCGTAACTTTCGACGCTTAAGCACTGACTTGGAAGTAAGCTCTCCAGCATGAACTTAGTATTCTTCTGAATTTGATCCCCTTTCTTCTGGATCTTCAATATAAGCCACAATTATTGGCTTGTTTCTCTCATCTGTGGACCTCGGCGCATATGTTCCCTTCGAGGAATTATGCCTATTATCCCTCTCCTACATGGTATTATGGGCTTTGGTTACTACCGTAATGAGCTCGTTCAGGTGAGATATTTATGATTGAAGAATAAACTATGATATGGATCCTCCGATCCATTGATTTCCATCTCAACAACCGAATCTTTCCCCAGAGGTGTTCTTCATAGATTATACTCCAATCTAAACCAATGGAGGAAAGGTAATGGACTTTCTGATGGTGCTTGGTTCATGGTCACTAGCTTGTTAATGCTTGTCTCTGGCCTCATCGTTCCAAAATGGTTGATGAACAGAGCTTCCATCACTAGCTAATCTGTTATGGACCTCTTCTCTAGACCTGTATACCAGACGAATGCTGATCCAAACAACGATGAACTGAAAACTTGTAGTTTAAGTTCTGGATCCTCAGCAAAAGGTCCTAGTTGTAGGGTGAAATAAGTCAAATGTGTCGCCGCGTTTGCATCATCGTCGCCTGTAAAAGTTTGGAAATTGATCAGCTTATAGTTTCTTGGCCACTGCCAAGCATTGGCGATGCCTTTCTACACAAGCGGGTAAGGAGTCTCATATGGCTCGTTCTTCCATAAACCTCTCGAACTGCTCCTCCTAGGCGACTGGGAAATTTTTAGCCTGCCTTGACTTTCTCGTGAGCTCGGAGATGGACTTGGTCAAATGCCCAATGTCCTTATCAGTTCTCTTGTAAAATGATACCACTCCCTTTGCCTGCTGTGCCTAAGCAAGATCTGTGGCTTGCAAAAGGTCTTCACGCAACCTATCGTGTCCCTCCATGAGGGTTACAAGTTGTGCCTTCTGAGTCGCCTGTTCTTCTAGACCATTGTTGATTCGACCCTTAAAGCAACCACTTCGATTGTTTCTGTATCTGTCTTCTTGCCAAAGTTTTCTCTTCAAGCCTTCGCTCAATGGAAGTCAAGTATTGCCCAAACCACTCATCACGCCTAGCAGCATATGTTCTGTAAGCTTTGTATGCTAGATTGTTTAACTCTTGTTCAGTCAAGAAGTCGAAGTCCATCGTTGAACACGATGTGACTCCAAAAATGACTTTTATCGTGTTCACAGAGAGATAGCCAAACTTGGTAGATGTATGTTCCCGATAATCCAGTTGAGGGTGTTTACGACACTGAGGGTATCCCTTTTTGTAAGGGTTCCCAATTTTCACTTAAAGACACGAAAAGCTAGTCCCACTGTGCGTGCCAAAATGTTTGGCACCAAAATCTCTGAAGGTTTTGAGAGGCATTCAAACTGTCTCTTTGGGATGGGACGTTAAACGTAGTTTACCGTTGCCTAACTTCTAAGAAGCGACTGGAACTGGGAGAGCACCAACCCTGTATGATGGTTCCTTCTCGCCTAAGTGACTTAGGACTTTATGGTTTTCATGTCTCTCGCAGAGCCACAAAGATCGATACCTCACAGCTCATTTGGTGTGAAGTAAAGCGATCTCCTTGACAGAGTGTTGAGAACACAGGGTGTTGCTGAAAGAACCCAACCCCGATTTAGTTTCCTAAACCGGAATCAAACCCCTTCTGAAAACACAAACCAACAAAAACCATTAAAATTTCGGCAGAGTAACGCTACTAACGCGGAATTGTCATTACCTACACCCAGAAAATAACACTTCATCCTATGCCACAAAAGCCAAACCGTGGGCACCAATCCCATCCGGATTTCTCAATATCATAACAATAGTAATAAACAGTAAACATAACTGTAATATATAGTAAATCCAGGAAAATCCGTATAAAACAGGTATCAGTAGTGTATCAGAGCGACCTCTAGTGTACATATATACAAAATATACATCAGTAGGCGAAACAAAGTACCTACTAGAAAAGATAGGTAACTCGAATAACTAGCCTCCGACCGCGACGTGAGACACCAGAATCCGAACTGCAAACTGGACACGGAAACCGAAAAGCCCAGGGGAAAGACATGAAAACCGTTAGAGTGAGTGGACGAAAATAAATGTCTTTCGCCGAATGATATATGTTATAATAACATATGCGAGTCAAAATGAATAAATATGATATAGTACACGAGGTGAACTCAAACTCCTCCAGCGTACAGAGCATGCATGGAAAAATCTCACGGGGTCGCTCATGGACACATCTGTGCTAGTACAGTCCGAATCACGGGATCTCAGACCCACACGTGATTCTAGCCAGAAAGGCCTCAGGTCAGAGATCTGCCCCCCCCCCTTGGTAAAGGCCTCGAGTCAGGGGTCACAGCCTCCCCTGGTAAACATCCTCGGGGATCAGCTGGGATGCAAGTGTATCGATACAACAACATATACTGAGACTGTACTCTGTGTAAATCAAATCATAAATAGTTTCATACATACGTATAAAGCATAATGTAAATGCATAATCGTAAAACACATGCTCGTATAAGTCATAATCACAAACGTATGCTCATGCTCGTAAAATGTAATATAAAAACTCGCAATCAATCAGTGAAAAGAAAGGTCCACTCACAGGTGAGCAAAACGCGCACTCGCGCTAATCACGTGGCCCGGCGGAAGATCCCTCGCCCGAAGCACGATCTCGATCCACTGAATAATCACAAATATATCTTATCAAAATCATAGCTTACAACACTGTACCACACTGCGGAAACCAACCGTTCCCGGAAATATATAACACAGTACAAAATAATTGACGAAATTCCCGAAATCTCCACTCAAAACCCTCGACTGAAAATCCGATAGCCAAATCAACTCAAAAACCTCAAGGCGACGATCGGGGCGCGGATACGAGTTAAACGACATTAAAATCACTAAATTCCAAAAAGTCAACGGGTCGCCGGAGCTCCGGCGTTGACTGCCGCCGCCGCCGCCGCACCGTCAACCGGAGAGTTTTCCGGGCGACCAAGCTCCCAAACTGTTCTCCTCCTCAAGCCGAGCAACTTTCTTCAAGGCACCACCACCATCCAGCCACCACCGTGGCCGGAAATCAGCTCGAAAGAGCCACGGCCGAGAATCGTCAGAAAACTTTCCCGGCCGATTCCGGCGCCGTCACTCCACCTCAACCCTCGAAACCAAAGGGGAAATGATCATTGTCCAAAACCCAACCGTTTCCACCCAAATTCCTCCCCGGAAAGTCGCCGGAGCGCCACCCCTAAACGAGGCCGATTCCGGCCGGAAAACCCAAAACTCTAACCTCTCCATTCTACCTCATTCCAGCATCAATTTCAACAATTCCAAGTTCTAAACTGTAGGAAATTGAAAGAGGAATCGATTCATACCAATAACTCGGCCGGAGGTGGCCGGAATCGTCAAACTCGACGGCGGCAACGCGGTGAAGAACTGGTCAATGGAAAGTCAACGGTCACAGCTCGGTCAACGCCGGTCAAACTTCCCAAACAGTGTTTTCGACTATTTCCGATATTTATACTCGCGTCTCGAGATGATCGACAGTCCAAAACGGATAACCATAACGATTCGGATAAACTCGATACGAACGGATAAACTCGTCGGTATCTCGAAACTTCAAATAATCATATTATATTCCTCGGTCATCAGAAAAATCATCCGGAATCGCCCACGAACTCGAAATCACGTGTACCACAACTCTCGAGAAGAGACTCAACTCAAATTCTCGGCCGATAATTAAGTCGTGATTAAAACCGGTAAATCAACCAATATACGGAAAACAGTGATTACGCATAATCTCATGAATTAAGCCGTTTACTCATCTGATTCTGGTTCGGGTCGTCACAGTTGCGTCCGTAGATCGCAAGATAATCATGCTCCTTCGGATGATGACCTCTTGATCGTTGGTTGCAGTGTTTTGCGTCTATAAATCATAAGATACTCACGCTCCTTCGAGTGAATGATCTATTGATCGCTGATTGCAGGGATTTTTCGAGATGAGAAGGTAGTTTGCCGAGAGAAAAATATGTATGTAATCGTAGGATCTTTTTCTCTTTCGTTAACCTTCTCTATTTATAGGAAGCAATTACTTGTTAATGTATATCTAAAACTCTTCACAATTAGACTCACTAAGCAACTCTAACTGTTCAGAATCTTACTTCCTAGGTTTTATAATCAAAGTCTAAGACCATCATTTCCTCACAAGGAAAAGTGGCAATTGATTTAACATGGGCCGCAGGTACCGACCTCCAATCCTTCCAGGCCGCCTAATCCAGCCCTCAAAACTCAACAACAAGATATTTTATCTTGGGCCCAAACACAATTAAAGACAATAGTAGAATTCGCAGGTAGAGGCAATGATTGATCCCAAATGTGAAGTTTTCTCAAACAATGGCCTCTACTAGCAAGCTTGTCGGCCACGAAATTAACTTCTCTATAAACATGGCTGAAACTAATCTCGTCAAAGAAAGTGACTACCATCTTAATGTCTTCAATCAAAACTCTGAATTTTCATGGGATGGCGCATGTTTTTCTGCTTTGGTTATAGAAGCTTTCAAAAGGATGAAGATTTGTGGTAGTGACCTAATTATGTTCATTTTCAAAAGGAAAGTAATTCCATTACTAATCCTACGTAGGGTTGCATTTGCCAAAATTTCTTATTCCCCATGCAAAAGTGATACGTAACATACTTTAAAAGTGATTATTGCATTTTTTTATTTTGCACGAGTATAGGGCCGGCAATGGATATAGTAGAGTACAAATATTAAAATATCATACAAATACCTGAGTTCATATTCTCATCTCTGATATCCGTAATATTATATTGGGTATTATTCATCTTTGTATCCGTTAGATACTAGGGTATCTGTATCCATCTGTTACCCATAAAAAAATATGTTAAAAAATAAATAAATAAATAAACTATTATAAGCAAATCCATCAATCCAAACAATATAAATTGATTTTGTGCAACAATTTTCTAAGTACTAGTAACATGGCACAAATCTAGCTTATTTAAAATTTATAGCAAAAACAAGTAAACTAGAGTACTAGGTATTAAATGATTGTTTACCTCAAAAATCTATATAAAAAATAAATTATTATAATTAATTTTAATTCTATAATGAATAACTATGTAATATTTTTATATTTAATATTCGTATTGGGCTATATGGGTACGAATATTGAATACCATATCAGCCTCGTATCTGTTCTAAAAAACTAGATATTGTGTACACCAGTATATGTTACCCATTTTTATCCGTAATTATCCTCTGTTATAATCGAATATCCAATAAATACTCTACCCAACAAGTATTATTGTCATCCCTACACAAATATTTCACTACAACTATATTTGGTCATTTGGAATTTTTGTGTAGTGAGTAGTGACCATCAAATATTCATATACTCCTAAAAGTCAACATAGTCAATCCATGTATGGGCTTTGTTCCTTAGTGGGCAAAAAAGACAAAAGAAAAAAAACTAGTGGGCTTGGATTAAGAATTCAAAATTGTAGGCTAAAAATTGAAATTTCTAAAGCCTCTGTTCTGTTATCTACAGAAAGTCTACAGGCTACAGCTGCTGAAAACGGCTAGTAAGGTCGGAGATCTGAACCACTGTTGAGCTGCTGCTCTCGTTTCAATAATGCAAGTAGGGAAGCAGCAGCAGAAATGGGAAATCACCGTCAAAGCCAAAGCAAATAACTTCAACTTCGAATTCAAGTCAGCCCATATCCTGCCCACTTGGAAGTTTCATCGACTATCTGTCCTCGTCAAGCTCCGCAAAGTTTTACTCAACGTGAAACTGAACTCGGAAACCACTGCAGCAGTTTCTAGGCAACAAAAGCCAACTCTGAAATCCAAGCTCCTCAGAATTTTCAAGAAAATTCGAAGCCCGCGCGCCAAGAACAGAGACCAAACTATCCATAACCTCGAATCTGAATCGCCTCTACTTACATTGAAACACCGTCTGCCCAAGGTATTCATAAACTGTCACATTTACATCTTCGAATAAAATTGTTCTGTGATTCTTATGATAACTGGCTTTGTTTTTCTTGTAGGAACCAGTATCTATTGCTACTTGCCTCATTGGAATAGTGGTGTTTCTATTTCAGTCGATCTCAAGCGTAGTACAGAGGGATTCCATTCTCTATGGTTTGGCTGCCTTGTTGTTTTTGTTCTCTCTACTATCTAGTAAATACAATGCAGGAAAAATTGTGAAGCTGCTGGTGATTGTAATGGTTGCGGTGTCTGCTAGTTCAACGGTGCTGGACTTCAATAATTGCTCGAGGTTTTGTGGAAAATATGTCTCAAACTACATTGGGAAGGCTTGGAAGTATGCTGCTCTTGTACACATGAATTGATTGATGGTTTCTTGCCGACATGGAATAAGATTAATGATGTATCATTATGTGGATATATTGTATTGTTCATTTGGTTTGATTTTGACATTTTGTTTCGAAGGAAATACGAGGATGGTTTCATTGTTCTTATATCATAATTGGATGTTAGAAAGAAACTTAACCGATGGAGATCTACGATAAGAAATATAACGCTATGTTGTGGAATCAGCAGTACAAGTTAGCGGCGGTTCTCAAATCCAACACTATGATTCATTATAATGAATTTACTCGGGTTAATATCAACTGTAGTCTCCAGACTCCTCAGACTGGGAAATTGATGTACGTCCTGGTCTCCTCCCAATCCTAATTGGTTAAAACTCAATGTAGATGGCAGTTTTGTTGATGGGTTGATATATATGTGGTTTGAGATTCCATTGGAACATTTGTGGCTGCTTTTGGTAACATCAAACCACATGTGGGTTCGGTAAATCATGCAGAGCTTCTAGCTATATATGATGGATTGATATTCTCAATCCCTCAATAAGCTACTAATCTCGGAACAATCCTCCTCACTCCCACACAAAGCCTCAACAAGAAGTCAAGAACAATAGAATCACTCTCAAACCTCAATATCTATATTCAACCCCATGGAAAGGGTGTAAGAAAGTAATGTGATATTAAATAAAATTTGAAATTACTGATTTAAATAATTAGTAAATATAAAATAACATGCAAAACTTCTAGCTATATATGGTGGATTGATATTCTCAATCCCTCAATAAGCTATTAATCTCGCAACAATCCTCCTCACTTCTACACAAAGACTCAACAAGAACAATACGATCACTCTCAAATCTCAATATCTATATTCAACCCTATGGAAATGGTGTAGGAAAGTAATGTGATATTAAATATGTTTAAAATTACTAATTTAAATAATTAGTAAATATAAAATAAAATGGGAACAACAAAATTTGAAAAACTTTGAATTTGTTACCTAAGTGGTTGATGTCAATGAACGATGAAAAATAAATAAAGTTAAGTCGTGTGTATCACACGCTTTCCTTAAAAACTTCCACGTCACCCACAGGCTTGTATGACACTGTTCTCCCAGGATAAAACAACTTGAAAATTTTTGTACTGCAACACAAGAACTTCTCGTCGAACTGAAGAGTACCTTACTCTGTCACCGAAACTGAACTCGAAAGCTTGAGAGAGAGAAAAGAAATCAGAAGAGGAGATTGTTTTCTGATGAGGTTAATAATGAGGAGGATGGGAGCTCTATTTATACACGTAGGGAATGGAGTTAGCCATTATGGTCGGCCACCAAAAGGTCTTGAGTTACACTCACTAACCATGCAACATAAATCTGGTAATTAGTTTGTAACTGGAATAAACTGAAAGGCTAAAACGTTTGTAACAGACGGAATGTAGAAAGCCAAAAGTCATGTCAGTTTTCCTAAGCGCAAAAGGAAACTTGTGCAACTTGGGCCCAAAGCGCACACAAGTTCATCTTTGCAAGCCCGATTAAACAGAATATGTACATTCCCTACGTGCGCGTGAGAGAAAACATTTATACTCACTCACTCAAAGCATAGAAGAGAGCAATCACATTTAAAGACCTCCACATTCTTAGTTTCTTCCATGTGGGATAAACTTCATTGCTTTTGTTTCAAGTGACCAACTTTGGGTGACAATTTCTTATTCACCTCTTAACCAATTTAAACAAATGAATACGTAATATTTTTGTACTCTTGTAGGAGAACACAAATCCATGTTTCTCATCCATTAATATTAAGTGCATCCTACTTAATTATTTTTTTAAAATTGTCCAACCAAAATGGTGGAAAACCACCATTTTTCCAACAATTCCCCACATGAATGAACATTGATAACCAAAGACTCGACTTGGTGATAGATTTTGCCATTGAAAACCTGCATAGGATATATAGGGGTTAACCCTTTGAACCTTCTCTTGTGAAAGCATGTTTACTTTACTAACTAAACAGTAGACGCGATGTCTTTGAATTGTTCGTCATTTGTGTAAATGATGGCATACCTCACACAGGTATCTTCCTGATACTTTCAATTCTCACTGTTGAATCCATTTTGGCCCTGGACACACGTCTGGTTCTGGAAGAGATTAATAGAAATTGTGCCCTGAACAATTCCCCTTAAAGCGGCCCCACTTCTCTCTTATATAGGTAGTTTTTTTAATTAAAAGTAACCCGCATTACTCTGCTCGGATTTTCAACGCATAAGAATCATTAAAAGCTTTTAGCTTAACCTCATTCCGTACAGAAATCACTATTTTCATCATAGGAATGGACTTATGGTAGATCCCTACAGTGATCTAACACAGTTTCTACAATTTAGTTGCCCCTTTTGAACCTAAGTCTTGGGATCTCCAGCCAACTAGGTTGGGTATCCACTGTAAAGATTTTAACTCATGGGCTTTAGTCTCATTCCCCTCGATGATTTGTCAACTAGTTCTCTATTTAACACTTTGGTTAATGGATCCGCTATGTTGCTTTTTGACTTCACTTAGTCAATGGAGATAACTCCATCAGAGAGTAGTTATCTAATGGTATTTTGTCTTCAACAAATGTGTTTCGACTTACCATTATATATTTTACTTTGTGCCCTGCCAATTGAAGACTGACTATCCTAGTGTATACAAATTGCCAGCACAAACTTTGTCCATTTCAGAATATCCTCTATGAATTAGTGTAGCCATTCTGCCTCTTCCTCACATTTGTCTAGGGAAACAAACTCAGATTCCATTGTGGATCTGGTTATAATAGCTTGTTTTGAGGATTTCCACAATTCCACGACAATGTTGCACCCTCTAGAGTGAACACGTATCCACTAGTAGACTTTGAGTCTTTCATGTCAGATATCTACTTTGTATCACAATACCCTTTTAGTACAGTGGATATCTTGTATAGTGCAGCCTATAGGTATGAGTTTACCTTAAGTATTTAAGTACTCTTGCAATTGTTTGCCAATGCATTCCTCTAGGATTACTCAAACACATGCTTAGCTTGTTCACAACGTAAGCTAAATCTTGTCGTGTACAACTTGTTAAGTACATTGGGATTCCAATGACTCTAGTATATTCTTATTGAGAAACACTCTCTCCTTTATTCTTTGAAATATGAAGAGTCATCTCAATCGGAGTTCTAGAAACTCAAGAATTTTCCTTGTCATATTTCTCAAGGATATTCTTCACGTAATATGTCTGATTTAATATCAGCCCTTATACCACTCTTAATAGTTTTTTTCAAGGATTACGACACCTTTGCAATCTAAAATATTACGCGAGAAACTTTGCTAGCAATTATGACTTCTATAGTTTTTTGTGTAGCTCTTTTCAGTCATAACCAGGTTAGGAGAAATCAATGTAGGTGGGGTGAAACCCGCTCAAGTACATTGTTATCGAAAATCTCCTTTTCTAGATATTATTAGCTACTAAGATGAGCTCTATTAGAAAATAGAGTATAAATACTGCTAACCGAGTACGTATCTTTAGCATATTTGGCCATATTATCATTACTTCTAATAATAACCATATCATCTACGTACATACACATCTTAAAATATCCACTCTTCATGCATTTGACATATATATACACATTTATCATACTCAATAATATGTGGTCAAATTTTCAGGCCACATATCTAGTCATATAATAACTTCCTATTTAAGAAAATTTATTCTCCATAACTTCCAGTATGTGTCTTGTCCTAATTAGATACGGTTTAATATAGATAGAAATATAGAGAATCCCTGTTATATCGGAACATTTATTGAAACAGATTGTATCAGCCTATATATAAGGCATTCTATCAATGAAAGAGTTACAGTTTTCAGTCTATCATGTTTTCTCCTTCAACACATTATCAGTACACTCTGAGTTGATAGTCAGTAATCACCACACAAAAAAACTAAAACACTTTTTCCCATCCCCAAATTCGAGATTGACCACTTCATTCTCGTAGCATGTGCACATCCTCCAACTTCGACAAAAGATTTCGAGCAGCTCAGGATGAACCAGAAGGATATCTACATATACACGAATAGCCTCAGATGTCTAGTTTCCAGAACATCATTCATATCTCAATTCGTATGTTTCTATAGTAAGTTATGGCCGATTTATTTCACGAAGGTCAGTCTACCCGAAAAGAAGAAAATGAGAAGAAAGAAAAATACCCTACCCTTCATCTGCGGAACTTCCTACCTTAACAAAATTCTTCCATTTCCGGAGCACTTCGCCGAATTTTTGTGATTCTTCACACTTTTTTCGAAGTTTTCATACTGAGCATAACACCCTCGAGATAAATTTGCTAAACTGTCAATCTCTAGATCTAGGAATAAAACTTACTTTCTGCAAAACTCTAGATCTTAGGATTGTGATGTTGTGATTTATGATTATTGCATATTTATGTCCTAGTTCCTATGGACCTATATCCATAGAATATAAGTGACGGTCCTGGAAGAGTCACGGTTTAGAAAAGAAAAGAAAAGGAAATCGATACTATGTGATAGTATGATTCATCACGGTTTCTAGGTGTGATTTTGAGCCACCGTTTATTGATAATCTATTTTTGTGACAACACATCATTGATCACTATTCTTATTCCCTAAACTTGATATTAGTGATCATGATTTCTTGATTGGTAAGTTAATTACATCTCTTGCCTCTCTTGTAGATGACATCAATTGAGCCCGAACGGCCTGAATTTCATATCTTTGATCCTCAAGGAGAAGAATACCATTGTTGGATATCAGATGTTGAGAACGCGTTTCTCGGTATGAATCTGACGGATACAATTCAACCACCACCACCACCACCACCTGGTACAGAGCCACCAACTCTAACTCGCAAAGCTCAGGCCCTCATGTTTTTCAGGCAACATATACATCTAGTTCTACAAAAATAATATTTGCTAAAGAATGACCCCGCGATTTTGTAGGTGACTTTACAAGATAGGTTCAATAATGTGCAAAATGCACAACTTGGAGAACTGCAAGAAAAATGGGATTCAATCCGATTATTGGATTATCCAAGTTTTACTGCTTTTAATCAAGCTATGTTAGAGCTTCAATCAGAGCTAACGGTTTGTGGCATTGTAAAGACCGATCTGGCTATGAACAAGAAGTCTTTAAGCACATTTCCTAGTTCCATAGACACATTTGCTAGTCAATATTGCATATATTATGAGCAAGGATTACTTAGATCATTCAATGATCTCATGAATGTGTTGGCCAAGAATGAGCGGTATCGTGAGATTCTTCTCCTAAATAATACTCGGTCATCCGGTACTAAAAAGATCCATGAATCATACAACAATGGTGGGAAGGCACGTAAGGATAGGAGGAACAATCATTCTGAGACTTACAATAACCTTGGTAAAAGAGGAGGACGAGGCAAAGCTCGTGGTAAAGGATATAGTCGAAACTTGACTTGGACTCACCAAGACAATAGCCATTATTCCAACAAGAATCATTTTGGTTCTAGGAATGGGCAAAATTCTTCAAATTCTGCTTCTAATTCACACTTATCATTTTGTTATAGATGTGGTTCAACCAAGCACATACACAAATAATGTTGTGCACCCAAGGATATTCAAAATGCCTACAAAAAGTACAAACGATACTTGGGACATGAGACTAACTTCATTTGAAGACTATAAGATGGAAGATTGCGGCAAAGCCAATATTATAATAGCAGATAATACGAAAGCAAGTCTATAGACTGTAGTTTTTTGAGTAGTTTATGTATTAGGTTCAAGTTTTTGCTATGTAATCAAGTTTAGCTCTATTTTTTACTTGGTTTTAGTCATGATTTATTTTTGACTTGGTTTAGTCATGGTTTGAGATTTGTTTTAGTCAGTTTTTGGAATAAGACATCTATGATGTAATTCTCTCAATGTTGGCGAGATATAAAAAATTTCTCTATTGTTCAGTATATGATAGTATTGAGAATGTTATTTTATACCAATTCAGTGTATGGTTCGATATTTACATGAACATATGGAATAATGACACAACAATACAATAAAATATGAGACATAAAAGAGAGGATGTTGTTTTGATCTCGGGGGGGTTGATCCATCAATGACTTGTTCTTCGATCCATCAAACCTATCCCTCGGGTCGGTTTCTGAGATTTTTTATGCATCGAAAATTTGTACTTCGATCCTTCGAAGGTCATCCTCGGGTCCTTAAACTACCTTTTCGATCCATTAATGATTCCTTCTTTGATCTATCAAAGGCATGTCTCAGGTCAAGCTTCGATCCATCGAAGCCTATTCTTCAACCCCTCGAAAGTCAATATTGGAAAATCAAGTTTTATTTTGGGTTTCTTCAATCCATCGAGGGATTATTCTTCGATCCATCGAAGGTATCCATCAGGGTAGGTTTGTGAGATTTTTGATCCATCGAAAATTGTGTACTTCGATCCATCGAAGGTGCTATCCAGATTGTGGTGTTCTTGATGTTTTTTTACATCAGTTTTGATCATATCATATTAGCACTCTATAAGGGTTATACCCTTTTGAAATCTTTAAGTATTCACTTAAAGTGTTCGCCATGTCTTGGTTTCAAAGACGGATTGATTGACATTATTTTGTTGATATATGATGGCAAGATTAAGTGTTATTCGCACATAATAATCATTCGAACCTTGCTAAGTTTTGAAAATATTTGTGCCAACGATTTTCACTTGGAATAATATTGTGAGAATAAAATAGATTTTTGTGTCTAATCTCCGTAGAATGCTTCTAACGGTGCAATCTGGAAAGGTTTATGAGAATTTGTAATGTTTATATCTTACAACGGTTGGGATCATTGAATCCAATGCAGTCACTTATATTACTATGTGTGACTTAGCCTCATATGAGTTTTTGCACTATGATGATCAAGATATTGAGAAATTCTCATGGTCATCGGTTCTTCAGAGCGAAGAAGCACATGGGAATACCTAAATTCATTAGTTTAGATAGGGAGGATGAGACTACTCCTCTCATTCCTAGCTCGGTCTCTAAGATGAGTGCAACCCAATCCTAGCAAAGTACCAATGTGGTGTCATGCGTTATCCCACCGGTTGTCCTTATGACAAAATCCAATGCGCATCACTCGTTTTGCAAAGCTTGTTTATGTCTATAATGTTGTTTATATACATGGTGGTCATTCGTTGTAGACACAACTTTCCTTCCTTCACCGATTCCAAGAATATATTTATGGATTAATAAAACCTATATGCGGATTGTTTATATATGGTTTTGATTTCTGCATTGATACATAGGTCACATGTCTTTGCAATCCACATGGTACACTACATTTGCAAAAATCCTAGCACATATCATTAAGCTTCAGGCTCACCACCCGAACAACTCCATCAGGTCAATTAGATTGGATAATACAGGAGAGTTTACATCACAATATTTTGTTGATTATTGCATATTGATTGGATTGAAGTTAAACATCTCGGTTCCCCATGTTCATTCATAGAACAGTTTAGCAGAGGCAGAAATCAAGCAGTTATTGCTTGTGTCCAGCACAATGGTAATGCATATTAATTTACCGGTTTCTACTTGGGGATATGTAGTAGTACATGCAACTATGATTATTCTCTTGATACCCATAAACCGCTAATCGTATAGTGCGCACTAGTTGGTAACTAGACATGAGCCTTATATCCCACACTTACGCATCCCTAGTTGTGTGGTACGTGTGCCTACTACGCTTCCACTGTGAATAAAAATGGGTCATCAACGATGATTATGCATTTATGTTGGTTATGATTCTCCAATAAATGTTCGTTATTTAGAACCTTTGACATGAGATTTCTTTATTGCTAGTTTTTGAAGAGAGTCACTGTGATGAGACATATTTCCCGCTGTTAGGGGGAGATAGGAATAGTTTCATTCTAGTTAAACTTCAAAAATTAACGTTGTATGTCCTCACTGTGTCTCATCATGATACATGCACATCTTAATGTGAGATTGAAGTGCAATGTATTCTTTATCTTCAGAAAGTAGCAGATTTGATGTCTGACTCCTTTACAAATATCATGTAAGTGACGAGATCGGTTATACATGCAGCAAATCTTACAAGGTTGAAAGTCCCTGGCATTGGGCAAGTTAACGCAACACCTGGGTAAGGTAGTGTTTCTCCTGCCCATAGTAAGGGTGTAGCATCGGTCAAAATCCATTGATGAGTTGCCGGTAAAAAGGTAAGCCATCAAGGCACAACCGTTTATCATCAACACATGAGATTGTTTCTGACTGCAATTATGTCTAAAAGTCGACATTGACAAACACTGGGGGATGCCTCAGAGTCAATGACGATGTCAGTAAATAAAGAAATCTCACCAAATTAAAGAAATGCTAGCGGTATTTTGGATGGTTCTTCCATGTTCGTTGATGATGCATTTATTTATTCCATCGCTCGGAAATTGACGACGATTAAGTAGAACATTGCTCTGTTGCAGATTGTCAACGGTTAATATAGAGCAAATTGATCGATATGGAAAATTGCAATCTAGGCTGAACTAGACTCTCTTACAAATGGCAATTTTTTGGTTTCGTAGTGCTTTGGCCACTGAATGGTAAGCCGGTTAGACACAAATGAGTCTTTGTTCAAAAATTTATTGAGAAGAATGAAGTCATGTTGTATAAAACTAAACTTGTGGCACAAAGATGTTCTCAACGCCCTACTATTGATTATGAAGAGATATATTCTCCGATCATGAACATCATCACTTTCCGCTACCTTATCAGTTGGGTAGTGTCCAAAAATATTGAAAATGCAGCTTATAGATATGGTTACAGTATATCTCTATGAGGATATTGATTCAGAGATATATGTGAGAGTGTCGGTTGGCATGGTTCTACCCAATTCAAGTAACTCTAAACCACGGAGTGCTCATGTAACTAGATTGAAATGTTCACTATATGGATTGAAACAATCTGGTAGGTTGTGGTATGCACGTCTTAGTGACTACTTGATTAGGAAGGATATAAGAATGATAAGTTATGCCCATATGTGTTCATTATATGAATAAGTTATTTGAGATGATAGACCTTGGTAGGATTCGATTATGTCTCGGTTTAGAGGTGAAACATCGAGTTTGTTGAATTCTTATTCACCCGTCTGCTTGTGTCTAAATCAGGCAATAGACAAAGCACATCAATGGTTGTTTGCAGTCTAGAACCCAAAATAATCAATTTCATCAGAATGATGATAGTAAAGATCTTTTGGAGTTGAGATTCTATATTTTAGAGTAGTTAGAGCTTGGTGCACACATCCCGACATTGCCTTCTCGGTGTGCACCTACACAAAGTCATTGGAATGGAGTATAGTATACCTTCTGGTCTTGAAGGTAACCATTGACTTTGGTTTATTTTTCCCTTACAAAGAGCACAGAGAGAAGCTTAAAAGTCCAAGAAATGGGATGGTTGAATCGTAGCAGGCAGATTCCAGAGCCTTCGATCCATCGAAGGTTAAACCTATTGCCAACAGTTTTACTGCAGTCCCCTATTATAAAACACCGGTTGATGTGTTGGTCGGATTTGCTGATGTTGGGTATCTTTCTGACCCACATAAATGACCTTCCCAAATAGGTTATGTATTCACCATAGGGAACATGGCGATTTCTTGGAGAACAACAAAGTAAACTCCAGTTGCTACTTCTTTGAACTATTCCAAGATTAAATCTTTGTATGAGCAGTTGATGATTGTGTCTAGTTTAGGACAGTAATACAATGTATTCGAGGGTCTAGTGGATAATCATCTACTATGACAACGCCAATTTACATCTTTGAGAATAATACGATTTGCATTGACCAAATGAAGTTAGGTTACATTAAGGGTGTCATACTTAATTCATTTCGCTAAAGTACTCCTACAATCAACAATAGCAGCGGTTATTGATTATCCATGTGAACTAAGTTGGTTCGGTGGATAATGTTGTGGACTTGTTTACCGAGTCATTACCCAAATCTACATTTGTGAAACATGTGAGACGCATTGGTATGTGCAGGTTATCTGAACTCCATGACTAAGTTTATAATCAGGGAGAGTTATATTTCTATAGACATCGGGGGGAGTTTACATTACATGTGTTAACTTATGTAGTTGATGCGTTGTACTCTTTTTTCCTTAGACCAAGCTTTTGTTTTACCCATGAAGCTTTTGTTTGCTTGGCAAGAATTTTAGTGAGGCAACAGGTTATGCATCATTCATTAGGCCATCGACATAAGGGGGAGTGTTTAAGGAGATTTATTCTCAGTAACTTTTTGTGTGTGTCTTTTCCTAATTAGATACAATTTAGTATAAATAGAGATATAGAGAATCCCTGTTATATCGAGACATTTTTATTGTAACTGCTTGTATCAGCCTATATATAAGGCATTCTATCAATGAAAGAGTTACAGTTTTCAGTCTATCATATTTTCTCCTTCAACACTTTCATATTTTTCCCTTTTTTTAAAATCCACTTGGAACTTAAAGGTTTGCAACCGGGTGAAATATCCATCAGTTTCCAAGTGTTACGTATCTTTCGCATATTTGACCATGTTATCATTGCTTCCAATGATAACCATGTCATCTACGTACAAAAACATCTCTAAATATCCACTCTTCTCGCATTTGACATATCTATACACATTTATCACACTCAGTGATATGTTGTCAAATTTTTAGGTCACATATATAGTCATATAATAACTACCATATTTTTTTCTTGTTTTAAAATCCACTTGGAACTTAAAATTTTGCAACCTAGTAAAATATCCATTAGTTTCCAAGTGTGATTCCGCAAAGTCAGAATCATATTTATGTCTAGTGACATCTTCCTAACAGGATAGTACACAAGACAACTATCCCTTAGGATTCAAGTTTTACTCTTAACCATACATGTCAAGAGTCAGAACCTAAGGATTTTTCAATCCTTATCTCAGTTCTTTGATTCTGAAGATCACCACTTATTATGCTTAATGTCAAATCACAACATTGATTACCATATAATCATTTTTGTATTAATAACTTTTAACTCGTCTGTTACACGCATTCATTCAACGTTTTATAAATCATTAAATTGCTAATCAACTAACCATTAGATAGTTGTTCCAAACGTTTTGCATTAATGGCTATTTAGTCGATTGTTACAAGCTACTAATTTAGCTGTCACCAACAATAAGTTGGATAATTTACTCGAAAATACATCTTCAACGAATATTATTGTTTTTAGAGTTTCTTATCGTGTCTTGTGTTTATTTAATTTTCACACAAGAGATCGATAATTCTTGTAGTTATATGCATATCAAATGCATTAACTGTTTCTACATAATTTTTCCTTTTAGGTGGAGATTCTCCACCTTGACAAGATACCCCTATATTCTCAAATAATTGTAGGATGACTTCCTTCATTTCTATAATTCATATGGAGTTGTTTGCTCAACAAACTTCAAAGGTAAAGATATTGAGCCCATAAAAATGGCATCTCTCCACATGCTTGGTGGCAAATCAGAACTTAACAGCATTGCATTCATCATATCTTATAAGATTCGATTATTCCGTTCAACTTATAAGATACGATTATTCCGTTCAACCACATCATATGATTGTGGTGATAAGGTGTTGTTTTTGCATGTATATTCCCATACGGAGCATAATCAGTAAATAATGATTCATACTCATCTCTGCGATCACTTCTTATGAACTTAATTTTCTTATTGAGTTAATTCTCAACCTCGGTTCTATAAATAATGAATTTCTCTATAACCTCAATTTTACTCTTCATGAGGTACACATAGTAATATCTTGTATTATCATCAATAAAGGTGATAAAATACATATTACCACTTTTTGTTTGTATTGATTTAAAATCACATATATCAGTATGGATAAATCAAGGGGTTCATGATTTCTTTCAGTACTTTTGAAAGATGATTTCGTTAGATTTATCTCAACACAAGTTTAGCACTTATGCTTGAAATATCGATGAACTTTTCAAGTTAATTAACCTCCGTAGAGCATAATAATTAACATGTCATTGCCTACCGCACCATAAATTGGAAGACACAAAGGTGAAAGCGCTAACTTTATCCATATCATTGACCATGGTCATTACATTTCTTTCCACCACTCATGTATCTATTACCAACCTCCATTCTAAGTTTGAAAAACTAGAATTCATTTACTTTTAATAAACGAAAATCATAGGCTCAATCCTTAGGAACATACAATACATTATTTAGCTCTTATAAAGATCATCATCTAATCTGCTTTTCTTAACCCTTGATTATTCATCCAACTTGGCGTTGTCATACTACTGCTTCAAGTATTCTATCCCCCAATCATAATCTTTGACTGCTTCCATGCCTTGTCTGTTATCTATGACATCATTTATCACAGTACAGTTTTCATAGCAAGATATTATATGTTTTGGGCCAACCGTTCACGGTTTTACTTTTGAGTCTTACCCTAAAACGTGTCTTGCTATATGAAAGTGAGTCTTCGCACATAAAACGCAACACCTCATCTTCCCTGAGTGACATGAGATCTCACATCATCAAGTGTAAGCCACTCATAGTTTGCATTAATCAACACTCATTATCACATTATCATTTTCAATAGGACCCAATGTGACTTTCTCATTTGGTGCTTTTACACCTTCATCTGCCATTTCTGAAAATACACACAACAAAATACTATTTTCTTAATCAACAAATAATAATCAATAAATAGTATCTAATATTAGTTTATTATTGATTATTTGGTCAAGTTCACAATAAATTTCTTATTGAATATCTCAATATTCAATCACTTGAATTTGACATAAAACCAAACCATAATGTTTCCTAATTACAAGGAAAACTTTTCATTATCCTTGAAAACCTCTCATTAGCATAGGTAGCTAATTGATAATGTCTTTGGAATTTAATTCTCTTAGGCAACGTTTTGTGTTTCGCAACACAACTCTAAAGGCAGTTACTGTTTTCTAAACGCAACCATTTTTCGAAGGCAACATAATTTTGGTGTAGGCAACCAATTCCTTAAGGCAACAACCTTCCGTTAGGCAACTACTTCGTCTGAACAACCACGTTAGTCAATATCACATATGAAAGTTCTTAAGATTGTAGGAAAGTAATGTGGTATTAAATAAAATTCAAAATTACTAATTTAAATAATTAGTAAATATAAAATAAAATGGGAAGAAAAATATTCGAAAACTTTGAATTTGTTACCCAAGTGGTTGATGTTGATAAACAATGAACGATGAACAATGAATAAAGTAGAGTCACGTGTATCACACGCTTTCCTTAAGATCTTTCACGCCGCCCATAAGTTTATATGATGTTGTTCTCTCAAGATAAAATAACTTGAAAATTTTTGTACCGCAGCATAAGAACTTCTCATCGAACTGAAGAGTACCTTACTCTATCACCGAAACTGAACTCGAAAACTTGAGAGTGAGAGAAGATATCAGAAGAGGAGATTGTTTTTTGATGGGGTTAAGAATGAGGAGGATGTGAGCTCTATTTATACACATAGGGAATAGAGTTAGCCATTATGGCTAGCCACCAAAAGGTCTTGAGTTACACTCATTAACCATGCAACATAAATTCGAGTTACACAAATTAAACCATGCAACATAAATCTAGCAATTAGTTTGTAACCGGAATAAGTTGAAAGGTCAAAACGTTTGTAACAGACGAAATGTGGAAAGTCAAAAGTCACGTCAATTTTCCTGAGCGCAAAAGGAAACTTGTATGACTTAGACCCAAAGCGCACACAAGTTCATCTTTGCAAACCCGATTAAACCGAGATTTGCACCTCCCCTGAACGCAGATGAGAAAACATTTCTACTTACTCGCTCAAATCATAGAAGAGAGCGATCACATTTAAAGACCTTCACGTTCTTAGTTTCTTCCATGTGGGATAAATTTCATTCATTTTGTTTCAAATGACCAACTTTGGGTAAAAATTTCTCATTTAGTTCTTAACCAATTTAAACAAATGAATACATAATATTTATATACTTTTATAGGAGAATACATATATATGTTTATCATCTATTAATATTAAATACATTTCACTTAATTATTTTATTTAAATTATCTGATAAAAATGGTAAAAAAATCACTATTTTTTCAACAAAGGGGAGGGTCTAATTTTGGTCTCGCCACTGAAGTACTACTTGTGCTTCCGAGTTCCGACTGGGAATCCAATCTCGTCTTTCTTCTCTTTAATAATTAACCCTGACACCATAAATAAGAACAAGAATTATCGGATTAAAATTTCGGAAAGTACGGGGATGTTGGTTACAAGTTTGAAATGATAACCATATGTTTGAAATTTCAACATATATACCCATCAAACTCGAGTGTGCAATTGACCTCAAAAAAAGAAGAAGAAAGGGAGGATCTCATCGCTGGGCCTTTTAGATTGATCTGAGATGAGAGGGGGAAATAATAATAATAGATCTGCGGCGTGAGTGAGAGAGAGAAGGGGGTGGGGTGTCTTTTGAACGATAACTTCTCTCAACCAAAGGTGCGCCCACCTAGTTGTCGACTTGATTGGTCATGACCAAAATTTAAACTAACAATTTGTTGTCGTAGGTCTCCCAATTTTTATTTTTTAGGTGCTAAGGATAACTTACAATTTTTTTAAATTTAGGATAAATTTTTTGATCTACGTGAAATAGTTCAATTGTACATTACAGCACAGTATATAATTACGTTTATAATTCACTAAACATATTTTGACGCGATCAGCGTTCAAACGTGAAAGTTCTATATCAAACATTCTCATGGTGAAACTCAATACTTCAACCGAATCACTTATCGTAGTTGTAGGTCTCCGAATATGATTTTAAACATATTCAGAAAAAATAGTAATAAGATTTCAAATATTTTTCATTTTCAACTTTATTTATGAAAATCACTATTTTATCTAAAGTTAATTTTCATGATAAGATGACAGTAGTACCTCTCGCCATGAAGTAATTTGGTTTTAGGGTTTCTCCTTGGCATGAGATCAGTACAGGCACCTTCGATCAATCTTGGATCATCTCAGGGATGTAAGCCTTTCTTAGTGGCCTTTGCATTCCCATCTCCATTGTTCTTGACAAAGTTGACAATGACAATAAGGTCTATCCTTGGTATTGTGTTGCTCGCTCTAAATATCATTGGTAGTAGTCGACGACCATGTCGAGCCCATGTCACATTAAGAGTTAAGGGTCATTATTTGACCCATAGACGTAAAAATTATGTGAGAGACCTGAGGCATGAAAAGTCCAATCCCGGGCAAGCTCAAATTTAGGCTTGAAAAAACTCGGTCTATGGGCATAGGCTTGGGCTTGGGCCGAGATCCCAAAACTCATGGGCCCAAAAAAACATGACCCGACCCATAGGGCCAAGTCCAGCACGCCTATCAATTATATATATTATAGCTTATCTTATCAAATAAATTTTTAAACTCTCTAATTTACTTTAATGTCATTCATTCATATACGAAATACCATTTTTTGAGCTTATATATTATTTGATGTATATAATTGTTGATAACTTTGATAGTTAAACATTATTAATTTTTAAGTTTTTTTATTTAATACAAAAAAACCAGGCCTAACCCAAAAAACCTGATAAGGCTCGGGGCCTAAAAAGCCCATGGGAGGCATATGGGCTTCAACTTTTCAAAAAAATTCAGCTCGATCCCCCCAAATTTTAGAGATGTAATGAAAAAGTCTGGCTCAGCCCATTACCGACCTCTATTAAGAGCAACCATCCTCGCGAGCAACTCAAAATTAACCCAAGTTGAATGGTGAGTAGATTTCATAGTTAACAAGTTCAAAAGTTCTCGATTTTTACAAAAAAATAAATAAATTGGATCATTAATTTAAAAAAAATCAATTTCTTTCAAAATAAAAGTTATTATTGATTTACGTATCAGCTAAATGCCTAAATTGAACTACCTAAGTATAGTAACTATAAGCTAGAAACCCTAGGCTCCGTTGCGACGGTTCCCAACTAAGGAGCGACCGGGAGTTCTGGATACCAGAGTTCGTGTTGAGATGGATTTTTGTGTTGAGATGGTGGAGTTTGTGGGCGGGTGGAGATGGTGCCCGGATAGAAAACGACTGTGGCAGATATGTGAAAAGGGTGACTGGCGAGGGAACGTGGGAGAGATGCAGGTTCGAGTGGAGTCGATCCCGATCGGATGAAGGCGGAGATTGGACGCAACGAGGCCGCTTCCACGAATTTAGGATGCACTGGGGGTCGAGAAGAGATCGGAGGAAATGCAGACTTGTTCCTGGTTGGCACGGTGGTCATGAGTCAAAGAAAAATTGACGCAGGTGGTGGAAGATGACATCGGCTAGCGCCGACAGGTTTGTGCCGACGAAGACTCAACGGTGGCAACGACAATGACCCGGGTTGGTAGCGACGGCGGGTTTGCGACTTCCAAAAATATGGGAAGTCAAGATCTAGATGGGCTTTGGGTCAAACTACTTTTGGGCCCTTATCACCATGGCAGGATGCTGGGCTTCTCAAATTGATAGGAACTATGATGAAGCCTTCTGGGGCACTTGGCTTTGGTGGAGCGCAGTACACTTTTGGTTCCGGCTCTTAGAATCGGGCATCGTCTTTGAGAAAGTCCAATGTTTCCCCACGCTAGAAACTCCAGCCACATGTAGAACTGTACAGGCTGATAAGCGATAACTCATAGGGTTGTAACTTTTTGAGGTGTATAACTAGATAAGATGTAGACCTCGTCTAATTATATAACGTGATAACCCGTCTATCAAACCGATACACGACATTCTCCTTCGTAACTTATCCGAATATATTTCTATATTTCATCTAAATAAATCGAAGTACCTACATAAAGTACCAGGGAAATGAACAGTGAAAAAGCGGTATGGGTCTTTTCCCTCAGCGGCGGGCCCCGCCGTGTGCAGCTTTGATGATGGCGCGTGGAACATCAAACACATTGATCATACTTATTAAAAAAAAAAGAGACCACAAAGTTTGGCTATTGTCAGCGGACCCCATGCTACCTGTTTTACGTGTCAGATTCCGTACCGTTGATCCCCTCGCCCCGCGCGGATCGGACGGGATGTGTTAAGAGTCAAAGACCTAGCAAGATGGGTCTCTTTGACCATACTGGAAACAAGCTTTTCTTTTCTTTCTTAATTAAACAATTTCAATACTTTGACTGAGATGTCACTTCGATCGAGGCCCCTCTTCCTTGAAAATCGAGATGCGTCTTTGAATTTACCATTTTGGGCCCAATCCATAAACCCTATTAATTTTCCCCGTTTTCTTTTCTTATCAACTCATAATGTCCAAAGCACCCCTCTTCTCTATCTGTGTATATATTTTGCTGGTCAAAGCTACTCTCGCAAATTATTTGAATGGGATGGTCAAGTGGTACATTGCATTTTACTTTTAATACTATGTAAACGTAATGATATTTGCTCCTGCGAATTAGCAAGCTGGTAATTTTGAATATGAATAGTAGTAGTAGTGTCCAGGCACAAGTAATATTTGGTCTCGAACCTCATTGTAGTTCAGTCAACTTTTAGGGTCGAAGTTCAGTCTAGTCTTAATCGAGGTTGGGTCGGTTCAATCTCTTTTCAAATAGGGTAAGGTCTGGACTATACATTTGAAGCCCAACCCAGCCTCTCGGCCCAACCCATTTGAGCCTCTTCGGACTAGCTCAGCCTTCACATCATAAGCCTCGTCAAGCCCAACCTCTTTTCAAATAAGGAAATTAATTAATATATAAATATTTTTATATCACTTTAAAAAATATTGGTCATTTTGGTTCATTTTGGTCATTTTTATTAGAAAATATAATATAATATAATATAATATATTTATTATTATTATTATCATATTTTTTCTTATTACTTTCATTTTCTCTTTTTATTCACTTCGATATTCTCTCTGCATAAAAATATATATTCAAAGTAAATATCATACATTAATAATAACAATACATTGAATTTTTTATATACTAATTTTTCTCAATTTAAGGCTCATTTTGGCCCGACCCGATCTCTTTAGTCTCATTGGCCTAGCCTTAATGGACGGGTTAAGGCTTCTAAATTGTGACCTCAGTCCAACTCGGCCTAGCCTCGTTATGTTTGACCGTTGATCAAGTCCAGCCCAGCTCAATCCTAAGCCTTAAATTTATGGTAGATGCCGGTCCAGCCTAACCCATGATGAACCCTAAACCTGCCATATTTAGTTGGTCTTTTGTTGTACAATAGTTGAATTACTTTACTTGAAATAGTTGCTTTCCTTGTTTTGACAGATCTTCATAGGGATGTAGTGCATACAAAAATATGGAGTGGCAATGCCTAAGCACCATTAAATCAAGTTCAAATCGTGACCAAGTTCGTTTTCAAACTTCCAACAATTGCTTACCTATAGGGGATATCACCTCTAACTAAAATAACGTTTGCCAGAGTTCGCAACTTGGAGAGGAAGAAATGATCAAACATGACTTTGTGTTTATTATGTATATTCAAGCATCATATTTGTGTGTACAACATAGTTGATAATGCTTTTAGAATAGTTAATTAGTTGGTATTAAATCGCTGATAGAATATTAATTATTCTTGTTTACTAGACAATTAGATTTGAATTATAGGCCAAGAATATTTCATTGTTAATCCATTGCCATCGTTTGGAAGTCATCGAAATTAGCGCAAAACATGACGCATATACCTAAGATAATATGAATCTTAAGAAAAAAATGTTACACTCATCATAGCTAATTTGTGATTTGAGTCTTAGAGTTTGTTTATTAATTATGGCCTAATCTACACACATATTGTATGACATTGAAATTAACAGTAATCTATACAAAGTTGGTTGATAGCAAAAACCAGCACACCGAAGTGTGACCATATAAATCTTAGAGAATGACATTAGCATGAATCAACATTCAAATCACTTGAGAGTTATAAAAAAACAATAGTCAATATTGAGTGTCATTCAAGAAACATGCTAGTGTTTAACATAATAATAGTTAGTTGTGTTTAGCTAAAGTACAATTACAAACTACAAAAGAATTGGTTGGGAATAGAACAGTTCCCTTGACAACTTACGCGTACTCATTGGTCTTGGTCTAGGGTTTTCCTATGTCCAAATATTTGAACATGAACCAATAGAGGGTATTTTGTACTTTAAGAAAATGTTTTTTTTTTGTTACAAGGGGGCAGAAAATGATCTTTAAGAAAGTGAGATGTTCGACTTCTTTCAAAAATGGAAATTGTATTATCTATAAGCACAAAGACAACTGTAGAGGGGCAAAAGTGTCAAAAAGGAACGAGAAAGCCAATGGTGTTGTTTAAGGATAATAACGATGAATCCTTTGTGATGGTTATTAAGTATGGATATTTGGTAGGTTTGACTCCTGCTCATTTGGGCTCCATTCCATTCCACTTTCAGACTCTCTCTCTAGCTTTGTTTCTCCTCAATTCCAATATTCTCACATCTCCTCTCAATCTCTCTCTTTCTCACACATAAACCATTCCCAATCTCTGCCTTCTTTCTTTGACTTGGTGAAGGTTTTTATATCTCCGAATTTTGGAGCCACACGGAGGCCAAATTGCACACCATTGGGTTCCTCAATCCATTTGCATGAAAACCTGGTAAAGTTTCTTACTTTAACTTGTGGATTAACTTCTGTCACTGTTTTCCATTTCCATCTTCATCAGATTCTGTGTTAATTTTGAAAACTGGGAAGTTTCTGTAATGGTTGATTTCCTTTCTGCTTGAAATGAAAATAGATGCTTTAGATTGCCTCTTATACTCTGTAGCTACCTGATTTGCTTTTTTCTGTAATAAATTCTGGTTGTTTAATTGTTAGATTTTGTGAAAGTTTGGGTCTTTATGGATCTGGGTCTAGGAAAAGCAACACGGACATAGCCCTTCTGGGGTTCATAGTTTTGACTGGGATTGAGCTCAACATTTAAAAGCAGAGTTTTTTGGGTAGAATATGCCAAGTCGGCATCTGGGATATTTGAGTAGTACTGGTTTTACTTTCTCATATGTCATTTTAGTTGCAGAGAAGCTGAGTGTTAATGGGGAATATGAATATTATGGAATGAATTATTTAGTTCTAAGTAGAATGTCAACCGCACCAATTATTTCCTCCCCCCCAAACCCACTCAACCTCAGGTTTGATATCTGATTTGATATCTAACTAGACATGTTCATTGGTTTTTGGTTTGTGCACGTAAAGTTTGACTGCCCTAATCTTCAGGTTCATCTAATACTTGTGCACCTTTGTTGTTCTAATGCAGAAAAATTAGGCTCAAGAACAGAATAAAGTTTTAAAATCAAGATATGGGTTGCTTCACTGTTTTGAAGAGCAAGAAGAAGAAGTCTGAGCAGACTATTTATATTAAGCGCGTTCTCCCCAAGGAGCTAACACCTGCTGCATTGCCTGAACCTCAAATCCCGACCCGGTCTCTACAGTCTGCTCCCCCAAGTTTTAGGAACAGAGTGAAACCAATTCAACCAGTGAATAGAGTCGCCAAAAAGAACAATAGAACACGGGCATTGTCTGCCCCATCGGCCTTGGATGCAGCGGACCAAGAGTCTCTCTCCTCGGTTGAATATGAAGAACAAGAAGAGCCAAAGTACCGGTCTGGAATCTTAAAGGAACAACCAGCCCCAATTCCGCAACCTCTTCCACTTCCATCACCTCAATGTGCTGCTGCACTGAGGACTATGGGAAGCTTTAAATCATTGACTGCTAGTGGCCCTCTCTATGCTTCTGGGCCACTGCCTCTTCCTCCTACTGGAACTCTACGTAACTTTACGTTTGAAGAAGTATCGTCAGCTTGCCACAACTTTTCTTCTGAACGGTGCATGTCAGAAGGTCTATCTTCCATCATATATAACGCATCCTTTGGAGAAGATTCATCATCAAGTTCAAAAAAATTTGAAGCTACTGTTACCCGCCTTCACCCATCCACTCAGGTACCTAAACATGATGTGTATGTAAATGAAAATTTATTTTATCTTGTTCTTTTGCTTCCCTACCTTGTGATACTATAGTGTCTTTATAGTTGATACTCAAGTTCAGAATATTACATGTAGTTATCGATATTCTATCTTTTTTACGATACAAAATGCTGTACATAAGATTCTTCAATTTTGTTGTCTGATATTAATGTCATGGAGTGGTAGTGTATCATGTTGATTTAATCAGTATTATTGCTTCTCTTTTGTTAGTATGCCACCTTGCCTCAAAACAGCTGCTTCTTATGTATGATCCTCATGTGTATATGGTTGCTTGAATAATTCCTGCAGTTAGACATGTTAAACCTATTATATGTTTTGAAATGTGCCTTGTGTTTCTAGCTTTTGATGGTTTAATAGAGTAGAGACAAGAGCACTGTATTCCTATCATATAATCTCACTGTCACCGTTTTTCAGGGTCTAAAGGAGTTTGTAAATGAAGTGAACACGGTTGCTTCATTGCAACATCCAAACCTTTGTAAATTGCTTGGTTTCCATGCACGTGAGGGTTCAGAGCAAAAGATGTTGGTCTATGAGAGGCTCTATCATGGAAGCTTGGATCGATTTTTGTATGGGCGATCAGATAAGCCACCTATAGATTGGAATACAAGAACAAAAATTGCTATATGTGCTGCACAAGGTCTCACTTTTTTGCATGAAGAAGGGCCTTTCCAGGTAATAAGAACATTCACTTGATTTTTTTGAAGAGTGATATGAACTGATAAGTGTGTAATGAATTTTTGTAGTTAGATTTCAAGTTGCCTTTTGAATAGATGTGCTGGTTTATAATTTACCCGTAACTCAATTTTGTGAGAGATTAATAATAAATTGTGTAAATTGGTTCATTTCCTTTGGTGCCTGATTTGCCTTTTATATCTACAGGCAATGTACAATGAGTTTTCAACTGCCAATATACAGATTGATAAAGATTTTAGTGCAAAGCTATCTGGATATGGTTGTGCTGGACAGATTCCTGAGGCAGAAATTTCAACCAACTCTGTTGTAAGTTCTCTGATCTACCGTGATGCGCGATTCCTGATCTAGACAAACCACACATGATCTTATATTTCTCAGGCTTTGGAAATAATTTGAGCTAATTTTTTTATCTATGCTTTTGCTTTTATCTAGATACACCACACATGATCTGTTTTCAATATCTGAACTAATTAGTTTTAGTCTTATTAATATGCAGGCAGTGGCAAATCTATCAATGGAGACACTTGAAAGAGGAATGCTTACTCCAAAAAGCAATGTCTGGAGTTTCGGCATTGTTCTGCTTGAACTACTTACAGGCCGGAAAAATCTTGACAGCCGGCATCCCAAGGAAGAGATGAATTTAGTTAAGTGGAGCCGGCCTTACCTAGCTGATGACTGTCGGCTGTCACTGATTATGGATCCTCAGCTGAAAGGACGCTTCCCAGCCAAAGCTGCTCGAGCTATGGCTGATATTGCACAGAGATGCCTCCAGAAAGACCCATCAGAAAGACCCACCATGAGAACTGTTGTTGAGCATCTCAAGGTCATTCAAGACATGAAGTACTCGAGTAGGTTTCCTTTACAAGACCCTGCTACGTTTGCTAGAAAACATATGGGAAGATCGCCCAGTCTCAACGGAATTGTAACCCCAGCACTTAGGCTTAGTTTCTCTCCCCCACCCCCATCAAGGGTTCCGCTATCTGTTTCACCTACAAGACGACCTGCCCTACCGATCTCGTTGCTTCCTCCACGAGCTTGTTCCACCATTGTCACTATGGAGGAGCTAGACCAGCTGCTGGAAAGTCGGAGATTATCTTCGTCTACAGTTCGAAGGGCTAGTGTTGAGGGATTCTGATTGTTTACAATGTGCAATTTTTATTTTATTTATTTATTTTTGGTTCCTTGTGATTCAACACCCTATATAGCAGATAAATATGTGGTTGTTCCCATCCAAACGGTGAAACGGAGAGTATGCCCTGTAGATATAATGTATGCCTGGTAGAACTGGGTTCATCTAGTAGTAATGGTATCCCCCATATATATATATGTATATATATAATGCGATTCCACGAGCTAATGAGATAGTCATCAAAATAGGCCCGAGTTATTTTTGTCTTCGGATACTGAAGATGCCACGGCAAAAAAGTGTTCATCAAGACCTTGGTATCATCATATTCACTGAATCACTGCTGCTCCAGTGCATGCTTTAGAAGAGATAGGATTAGCTCAACAAGTTTTCTTTGTTTTGAGCTACATTGTAGTTACCGTTTGTAAAGGTGTTTGCATCCCTTCAGCCTTAGATCATTTTCGAGTACTCCATCAAATTGACCACGGTCACTGACAGCTGAAGTAAATTTATCAGAAATATTGAGTTGCTATTTCATAAACAAAGAACTTTGTTGCTTAGTTCATGGAAAATTTCCAATCTTTGAAAGATGCACAAATCTCTCTTTATTGTCCCTAGTATTGCTACCGGAATACAATATATGATGAAATTAGCTCCCAACATAAGAGATCATTATGGCACCTTTAGATGTATTTTACCTTTGTTGTATTGCCAATATATATAAACACGATGACTATTAGAGTATATATTACAATCTATAATGTAAGGCACATCCACACTCTCAACTAAGACGCATTTGCCAACCAAAAGAAATTACCTTCGCGGTCCGGGCAATTATACAGAGGAAGAACTTCATAATAGAGGATCATCTTGGCTCTGATCCAGCCTTTCTTCACCTGTAATTTCTTTCTCTTGAACAACAGATACAACACAATGGTCCTCGTTAGGCTGTTCCTCATTCTCCTCAGTGGCTTGTGGTGGCACAGGTGACGTTGAACTTGTCTGTTGTTCAGATATCAAGCTCGTAAGGCCGGTTTGTTTCAAATAATTCTCTAGAGGATGGTTTGCTACTTGAAGGAGGGATATCATGCTCAACTGGTTTGGTTCTGTCGGTAAATCTACTTCTCGGCCAGGATGGCAATTTAAGTCTAAATTTCCCTTCCCAGTTTCAGCCAATTTTATTTGGTTCATCGATTCCAATTCATTTGGAGACTTGGCCTCATTGTCTGAAGGATCAAGATGTGATGATACATGCCTTGAAGTGCTGTCCACTTCTGCTTCATCCCTAGGACCCCATGTTAGCTGGTTTCTACAGGCAATCTCTGCTTCACGTTCTGATTGACGTTTCTTCTTATTTATCATTAGGGTTTTAAAACGGCGCTTAACTGTCATGCACACCTGGCATGTGCATGTAGGCTTATGCTTGCCTTTCCCACTTGGGGGCTGGATGCACACAATGCATGAGCATCCAGGACGATGCCTGGGATGTTTTGTTGTTGTAGCAACTGATGCAGTTCCTGGGCCAGCCACGTTGTCTCCAAGGATTGCAGCATTGGCCAAAGCATCAAGACCAGAAGATTCATTTTCCTGGATTTGCCTATGGTTTGTTGCCAGCCTCCTTTTTTTGAATTCTACAAAATACTTTAGATTAATAAACAGTAACCAAAGTAATAATACAACTAAATTTGTACTGAATGTCATAATAATTAAAAAGAAAAAACTAAATTTCTACTGATGATTGTGATTATTTTGAAGACCATAATGGATTGAACTATACCCAATATCCCATTATTCTCTACTAAGTGATAATGGAGGGGAGAGAAACAAAAAAAGCAGTCATACCCTTACTCAGTCTGAGAAAACTTTCCAGTTCCCTTGGAGTTAATTCATCTGGGGCAGAGCAGGAGCACCTGTTGAGAAAATTTTGTGAACAAATGCAATTAATTTAATGAGAACTATCTTAATGCAATATAACTTGAACGAAAAAGAGAAAAAGAATAAAGAGAAGGAACAATAGAACACTGCTAACCGGTTCTGGTCCCAAACATTGTCTGTGCAAATCCACTTAGATGGAAGCAGTACGTCAACTGGCAACCTTCGCCATTTTGAGCAATTGTCACACTGAGCCCATTGCTCTTGTTCCCTGAAGATCAAATTTATCAGTTGTCTTATCGAAGTACTTTATCTGACTCACCTCAAAAACCTATGAAGCAGAAAAGGAAGTATTCAACCTGCAGGATCGTCTTTATGCCCTAATGATACATTACCATTTCTTGAAATACTTGCTACACATTACTTGATATCTAAAAATAATAAATAAAACTCAAGATACGACTTGGAGTGGTGAAGCTGGTACTATAACTAATAGAAAAGAAAACGACACTGATGCCATAACAGGTGCACCAGTGAGATCTCTCAAGTAAAATTAACTTCACAAACTAAATTTTTTTGGAAAATAAAAAAAAGACACTGATGCCATAATAGGTATGCTCTTACCCAGTTGACCGGATTATGAATATACTCTTCTTTCCAAACACAGGAGGTTCCTACATAGCAGAAATAAGTTCAAATATAAGCAAGAAACACTACATCAACATATCCATTTTATTTGGTGGTAAAAATTCTTGCCACCAGCGAAAGTAAAATCTTCATATGCGTAAATCTGACTACATGTACAACAATAGAAGCCACTATCTAACCGACTGACACAATGACGTATATGGTATATATGTCATGATCTAAGGCAAGTGGAGCCGGATAAATTTGCAAACCATAAATTTAGAGTGAAACACATAACCGCATGACTATATTTCAATGCAACCACATGTCTGGACTCTTACCATATGGAGCAACGATAATTCAAGTCCCACAAATCATAAATGATAAAAGTGCTTGTTAATTAACTTGATCAAATTAACAGGGGATTTAAAGCGGAATAGACTGAGGAAATGTTTGGACTTTATTCGTAAATGTCATGTTCCACAACTATTTTTAATGGAACCGCATGTCTGAACTTCTACCATATGAAGTCATGATTATTCAAGTCCCACAAATCATTGATGAGAAGAATGACTGGTAATTAAGTTGATCAAAGTAACTGGGGATTTAAAAGGATAGTTCTGAAAAAAGAGAACACTAAGAAAAGATTGCAGATATATAAATCCAACTCAAACTCCACTCACTTCATATTCTTCGAATTCAAGATCCTCAATCATGACAGTGCTTGGCTTTGCAGCTGGAGGTGGACGAAGCAAATCCTGAGCCTCTTCCCAAGTAAGCTTCAGCTCTAGAACATCCTGGCTATCAATGAGTAACCTCTTACTCTTGGACCCAATATTTCTAGTTCTTTTTTTCTCTGGAACCACAAATGATTGCAGCAGCAAGCCTTCTCTTGTCCTGCTGTCATCAGATTTTTGCCAGGTAAGATCACCACTAGCTGTAGCCAATTGCTTGGAGAGTGCACTTAGATGCGGATCCATGCCCTTCGTTGACTGAAGAAGACCAGAGTAACCACTTATTATAGGAAGGTTCTCAATAACACCCGAAAAGAAAGTTTCACTTGATTGAGCACCATTGTGAATGGCAGAATGGGTGTCCTGCTTATTTTAATAATTTGCATATCAATACTATACCTATCCATCTCCTAATAGAAAAGGTAAATAGAGGCATCACCTGCACTGCAACAGAATTTGATGCCTTCCGGAACCCCATAATAAGTTTTCCTTCAGGGTCCATACGGCTGAAAGTCACTGCAGAAAAAGAATTACCCAAGTAATTATAACATTGCCACTACTTCCATGGTAACTTCAAATGATTTCTCTTCCCTCATGCTCTGTATGGTCTTCTACTGTGGTTGAAGCATTAATTGAATAAGTGATGTGGTGCCTAATAAATATGTTTTTTTTTTCCTTTCACACCATGAACAAAGTTGGAAGACCCTACACCATGGTCCAATGTCTACTCAAACCGAAGAAAACCCAACAACTGATTAATACACTAGCTATGTTCCCATAGATATATATCAACATATATGTATGAAATGACTTGGGAAATGCATTTACTAAGAAGTACCAGTATCTCCGGCCTGTAACTGCATCGACTGTATACAGGGGGTTACACCCTCTAACACGTACATCCTACTGTTGTTGTTTGGCCAGAATCTGAACTGAAACACCCATTCTTTTCCCTTCACATCTTGAATCCGTAGAGGAAGGCCCTCAGGTTGAGATATAGGAGGAAAATATGCCTACACAGTGGTTCAGATTTGACTGATGCATAAGCTTGAAGAGAGATATTTATAGTAATGAACACAATCAACACTATGACAAAGGCCACAAATATAAGTGAATAGGTGGAGCAAATATCCAGAAAACTCACTTCAGCACATGCTTTAGGCAGCACCAAACGACCAATTCGACCAGCATCACTGGCACTCAGCATCTTTTCAAACAATGGTACAATTGTGGAATTTGAACTGGAAGATATTACAGTTAAGAAATTCACTGCCAGAGTTGGGGGATACTCAAGAAAGCACAAAATTGTTATGACAGTGTTATATGAATTTTGTCAAGATGCACTTTACAGAATATCAAAGCAAGAAACAAATAATAAAAGGATACTTTCCAGATATTTGTTGTAACTCTTGGTCTGTAATCCTGGGCCAGTAACGGGGAAGCAACTGGTTCCGTCCCCGTCCTTCAGCAGGTGGCCGTGCAATACGTGCCTGTGAAGCCATCGTAGAATTTTCCTCCAAACCAGTGGCAAGGGCCAACTTTGGGGGCTTTGGCAAAAGATGACGGGATCCAATTCCCTGTAATAACAACGAGGATGTCCGAGTGTGTTCATCAACAATGACAGCAGGAAACGGATTTCCATATACTGAAGGAGCACCTAGGCTCATGCTCAGATTTGTGTGTGGAAGGGATTCATATATATTATTTATCCTTAAATTTGCTTTATAGCTTTCTGGTTTGGATCCTTCTGATAGTACACTGGATGCCTGATTAAACATTGACAGACTTGGGCCACCAAATTCTTCGAAAGGAGCTGGAACATCATCCTGTTTCATTTTCTGCAATAATCCAACTGTTTCCTTGTTCTGGGACTGAAGCAAGTTCCTGAACCCGTTACAGTCTTTATTAGTTTCCAACTGCTTAATCTTGACTTCATCAACATTGTCTCTATCCATTTTATTGTCTGAAGGAGATAACTTCAGCTCACTGATTTTGGATGAGCCAGGTTCATCAGGCTTTTCATCACTCGCAATCTGTGTAAATATGTTTCAAAATCGTTACAACATAACTCGCCGTTCACACTAAAATGATCTCAGATTAGATTTATATATGCAAGAAATAACCAACCATGAGGCTATTACAGAACATGTTACAGGATTATGGTAATGTTGTCCGATTCTACATAAGCTCTCGCCTAAACATGACTGAAATGAATATTTACCAGCGACAATGCAATTTAAGGCTGATATCCATACGCAAATTAATCTTACATGGTGAGGTTCCGAACTTTTTGGACAGTTTTTACAATTGACACCACCACCATCAAGTAATTCAATCAGACTTTTGGAAGCAATGCACCCACAATGAAGACGCTGCAGTGAACAAATTCAATTAGATACAAACAATAAATACTGAAGATCAGACAACCAAGGATAAAAGCTCACCTTTCCACATAAAGTGCAGTCCCTCCAACCAGATTCTTTTGAATGGAAAACATCACAAAAAAATGATTTCTCATAAGCAGACCTACCAAGTACCAATAATAGATCACACTATGAGTCAGGGAATGTCTCTTGCTCAAATTAAAAGAGTTTCTCTCTGAGAGATTTACAAACATGCTCTAAACACAAGAAAAATCTAGCAAATAGGGTGTCTTAACAATCTTGACTTCACTTTGGTGGTGACTATGAATCCAGTTTCTTTAAATCACTATAGAACTAAATTCAGTTTAACTTCTGAGATATTCCAGTGTTAATTTAGTCTAAAGCAATGAGTACCAGTAAATTTAGATACAAGGGAACGAAATGGCTAAAATAAATAAGAAAAGTTGAAGGAAGTAAAAGAAAAAGGAAATTCCATACCACAAATAGCATGTAGTCGTTAAGAAAATAGCACAATGTTGAAACAGAAGAGACTAATAACCCCCATGAAATTGACCAAACACAAAGTAAAAACAAAAAATGAAAAGAATTTAGTCCAAACCAGCAGCACAAAATTCGGTAGCATTATCCATCAACACTCAATCCGTCAATCTCATAAGAATTCAACAATACAAGTCTGGCGGCAACAAAATAAAAATCAGAGTGAAATGAATGACTGACCCGCACTTGTGACACAGATTGGCGAATCTACCAGATCGCAAAGCCCAACCTCTCTTCCATTCGATCGAGCTGGAGCTCCCGCAATACGCGTTCATACACCCCCTCGGATCCATTTCCACTGCAAACAAGTTCCACCTGTACAAAAATCCAGTCATCTCTACTCTATCCAATCACAAATTTCTCACCGAAACAAATGAGATTCAAAATTCAAAAAACAACAGCAGCAGCAGAGAGAGAGGGAGAGAGAGATGGGATCAGTCATCAGTAGCGAACTGACCTCGAAGCTAAAACCTTGCACCGGAGGTAGCTAGTTCATATGCTTCGGACGGAGCGAGAGGGAGCGGCGGCGGCGGCGGCGGCGCTGATAAGACTGTGATTCTACGGCGGACGAGCGATTGGGAGTTGGATCGGCGGCGGGGTGTGGGGTGAGCGGAGGACGGAGGCGATTTGAAGGAGAAGCGGCCGGAGATTTGGATCGGCGATTTTGGGGAAGGAAGAAGAAGACGTGTGCATGCAAAGTTGAAAAATTGAAAGAAAAATGGGCACAAAATGCATGCACGATGATGATTATGCTTCAAGACTCGGCCAACTCGCCCACCTCTCTCTTTTCCCTTACTTACTGCTCACCCAATTTTCCTTTTAATTATTTCTCATTTTATCGATTTATTTCCGAAAGTATAATTTTTCTATAGCTAACATGTCATTCACACCACTATTTTGTTACTTCAATCAACCAACGTTGATATTCGAGTATATATATGAAGTTTCGCATTCGATGTCTCGTATCGAACTCTACAATTTGTTAAATTCTAATTTGTGAGATACGGCAATATTAAACTTGAAAATATCGTGAAAAATATAGAGAGAATTATATAGGCGGCAGGGTGGCACCGCAAAATGCGCCACTAGCGATTTTTGTTTTGTCCAAATCGTGTACTTCGCATCCAACAAATATTTAAAAACAAAATACCGAAACTACCCTTTGAAGCCCACGCCTTCTTCTTTACAGTTGGATCTCTTGCCGCTTTGGATATAATTGTGCGTGCTGTTTATACATTGGTCTTACTGAAGTCTACGGACCGTCCAGGTGTTTGAAGATTTTACAGGAGTGAATCTCGGACGTTGACTTTTAATTTATTTATGATGTCATATTGAGGGGGTGATGATGATGGACGGCCGCAGTACCTACCTTGATGAAAGTGAAACGCTAACGCACGCGCGCTCCGGGACGACACAGCTCGAGCGTGTTACGCCGTCGTTTAAGCAGATGGGATTATATATGATATATGATGGATTAACGTGATACATGGATGTTATTATTGGAATCTCGAATTCTGTTAACACGTGATTACTCTTACCAAAATATTATACAGAGAGAAAGAGACTAATCAACAACGACAAGAGCATTAACAAAAGGGTTGATGATTATCTTGTGCTAAAAAAATTGATACCTAGTGAACACGTCCACATGTGTATGCAACGTACCAAGATAGACGAATGTGTCTCACATGTACATATACGATGACTATATTAATTATAAGAGATATTGCAAAAAAAAAAAAGTTCCGCTCTAGGATATGATATTGCAAATTTTTGTAAGGTATACAAAGTAATAGGTTGTTTGATTTATCCGTATACAAATTTATCGCAGGCATATTTGAACCATTTGTAGTACATATGCTATGATTGGAATGTGTTATACTTTAAATGCTTTGATTTATATACTTTCACCACAAAACATGCTTATTTATAACTTAACTCATGCAACACGGTACTCTCATTTTTTTTATTTATGAAATGACCCAAAATTTTATATCCATTCAGAATTTGTGATAGAAATATAGAACTCCATCAGATTACACAGTTTGACAAAAAAGAAATCTTATAGTACATCTATACTAGATAAACAATATGATGCATAACAAAACTTGGAATAACAAGCCAAAGTAGCATAAGAGGCATTCAAAATTTTAGGGTGTACCACTCTTTAGTTAGTTATGGGCCATTTCTACATGGCGGCTGGAGCCTCCGGGTCAACTTTTTGTCCATTTTCCTCTAGCTATTGAAACCTCCATGTCCTCAATCTTATGATGGAACTAGTTTGAAAAGATTAGTTGCTGGCCAGTAGTAATATCCTTCCGTGGGCGCGGTCTTTTAACCACTTTACGCCTCTCGTTAGCCCTTTCTTGAAGCTTTTTGACAATATCGTTGTCCCAGATGTCCATTACCACTTCCTGAAGGTCACCGACTTCTCCTCCTGGACCAGTACATATCAGGATCTCATCTCTCAACCTCCACTTACGCTCCTCTGCCCTCATCGGACCTTCTGCCTCCAACTTGGCACATTGGATCGGACAGCCCCGCAAGAGATGATCATAAGTGCCATACCTCATGCAGTAGCCCTTCAAAGTCAAGTAATGCACCTGACATTCTAGCCATGCCCTATCACCCAAATGGCACCCGCATATGAGTGATCAGAGGCTTGCTTAGGTCGATTTCCTCAAATAACTAGATCTCTGCATCATCTTCTAGACACACATGGTCATAATCCACGTACTTACCTAAGTATTTCCCTAGGGTTTCAAGCCAGTCAAGGATGATTCCTCACCACCCAAAGTACCTTATTTGAAATCGAGTTTGTCCCAGACCTTACCCTTGTCAGCCATTATCAATTCAACAGGTTGAAATCCTTCAAATTCCTCGATGACAATCATGGTATCCTCAAAAAACCAAGGACCACGATTCACCACCCTCTTGATTGCGCCCGCATCCCTATACGTGGCAAGAAACCGATCCTTAGTCTCCCTCCGAATAGAGATGGCGCTTGATCCCTTGACTCCTCGCCATAGTCGAATCATCATAAACTTGATTGAGTTAGCCTTTTCATTCGAAATTTTGGTCGGTGAGAACATGCGTACTATAGAAAAACGATAAACATTGTCTTCATTGTCTGCCCCAATGGATAGATCGAAAGAAAAATGAGGATTATACAATACGTTCAGTGCCATGAAGGCTTACACCCGAACCATGAAGAATAAAAGAAAGGGAAGCAAAGGGAGAAAACTAATCCAAAAATGGATTAATGTCGGGGACATATAGGAGAGGAAGAAAATGATGTCGACGTCGTGAAGAGGTGCTGATCGGAGATCGGCCTCTTCTCCTAAATCGAAAGGGACGGCGGCTAGAATATACAAGGAAGTCGTGGGAAAAAAATTCTCAGTTACCATGTTTTGTCATCTAACACGGTACTCTCACATGTGTACGTACTCCGTCAAATTCATTTTAGTCCATGCAGATGTCAATTTTTTTTTGGGAAATGATGAAGATGTCAATTGATATTTAGTGTAAGAGTATTCCTTATAGTTTCTCTATAATTTTTCTATTATAAAGAAATAAAAAGCATAATTTACGATATATTTTTTGTTCCAACTCCAACTGATTCCCTATTTTACATATTTTATCATTCTTCCCCATCCCCCCCAGGAGAAAGTTGTTTACTCTCTCATCACATCCCCTAAGATAGGGAATATTTTTAGGGAATCTGTTGGTGCAAAACAACCAAAATATTGTGTACATACAACTCTCTCTTTTTGGACCTATTAGCTCTCCATGATTTTATTTTTAAAATATAACTTTCATATTTATATACATAGTTGTGTGGTTTGCGGATGCCGGACCAAAACACTACCAAGAAAAAAAACTTAGATGATGAAGCAATTTTGTTGTCTAAGATGTAGTTTTTGTTGTCTAAGTATTTAGACGACGAAAGTTTCATTGTCTAAGTTTTGTCGTCTAAGTTTCGTCTGCTAAGTTCCATAGTGTAAGTACTTAGACAAGGAACCAAAAAAGTTTCGTTGTCTAAGGCACATCTTAGACGACAAAACCTACTTCGTAGTCTAAGTTTCTAGACGACGAACCGTTATTGAAAAAAGACAACATAATTTTTCGTCGTGTATAATAGGGTAATTCACTTTTCATCATCTAAGTGTTCTAATTTAGATGAAGAAAATATTTTTGTCGTCTGAGTGAATTACCATAGACAACGAATGCTGATATTTCGTTGTCTAACAATTCCATAAATCGAACGCGAATTATCCATAAATGATATCATATAAAAAGGTCGGAGTATTACATAGACGATGAAATATTTTCTTGCGCGACGAATTAGTTTTTCGTCGTCTAACACTTACTTAGACGACGAAACAGGAGATTTCGTCGTGTAAGTGCGTATGTGTGGTAGTGAAATACGTGGAAACCTTTTTTTTTTAGGAGATCGAATAACTTGACCAAATCATACCAAAACAGGGATATGATTCGATCATTCTTCAATCTGTTAGGGTTACAGTTACATATATACTTTTCCTCTGCACCATATGAAAGATTGATCAAACATAAAACAGGACCAGAGGAATATATCGTAGGATAGAGAGAGCTATAGATAGATATCAAGCACATTTAGAAGTGAATCATGCCTGGGCGAGATGGATGCTACAAACGAAGAAGACGAGAAGGATGCTGCAAACGAAGAAGAAAATCCGGATACAGAGAAAACCGTCACGACGTCGCGATCGACAGCTATGGCCCGTGGGCATCGCTCCCAAGGGACCTTGTAGAGTTCATTTTGGAAAAGCTAGTCCCTATCTCCGATTACATCCGATTCAGTGTAGTTTGCAAGCAATGGCGATCCGTAGCCCTAGATCAAAAGCAGCGTCGCCGCATTGAATCATGTCACAACCAACTTCCGATGTTAATGTTTAGGTCGATCCAGGGCAATCCAACAAGAGATGTATATGTGAACCGTGCCTTGTACCCTCATACCACAACCGCGCGAGGCAGTCGTCCTCGAGGTCGCAGCATTAGGGTCATCATCCCTGATCATCTTGATCTCACTAACAATTATAGCGTCGGCTCTTCTCATGGTTGGTTGGCCTATGCCAGCTATGCGGATTCGAATTTAGAAATTTGTAAAATAACTCTGGTTAATCCTTTTACCGAACGTAGCATTGTCCTTCCGGTGAAGCTTAGTGGAGTAGTTGAAGAATATATCATACGTAAACTGGTACTGTCTGCTGACCCTAATTTGTTTCCCAATGGTTATGAAGTTGTGGTGATGTGTACAGAAGCTCATGGGAGAACAAGACTAGCCCATTGTAAGTTCAGATCAGATAATAGTGCTTGGACTCTCATCGATGAGCCTCCCGACTGTCACATCTTGGATGTTATTGATTACAAGGGCCAAGTTCTAGGCGTTACTAACAAAGGTCAGATGCTATCCATTAGTGCTGGTGGCTTGCACCATTACTTTGGCATAGAAATAATGTCTCCTGCTCATTACTTTGGTAACCTTGCACAATCGTCGGAGGGAGATATATTGCTTGTTCAGATGTCGTCAACATATAAATGTGAAGTTATGCGCGTCAGCATTTTGAAGCTGGTCATGCATAAATCTAACTGTTCCGAGGAGAGTCGACATGAATGGGTTAACATAAAGAGTATTGGTCATGATGCTTTGTTCTTCAACGACGATCAATTCGCGGGGTGCGTCTCCACTCTCGACCATCCAAACTGTCGTCCAAATTCAATATACTCCATGAAGTATGTCATTGATTTGAACAGTGGCTGCCTCACGCTGCATAGTTGCTTGGATCAGTTCATGTTTAAGCAACCTGATATTTGGATTTTGCCTACTATGGTGTGATGATGATTGATGAAGTGAGCTAGCTAAGTTCAGGAAACTGTGGAAAGGTCTTGATCTAAGTTCATTTACATGTCTGCTGCATCAAGTTTGTAAGTTCTCAATCAATTTTCTCCTGTATGGTAGCTAGTATTGTTTTGTGTTAGATTTTCCCACTACATGTATCACCCATAGGGTACTCAATTTCACTCCTACTGTGATTTGTGAGCTCCATCGTAACCAGTCCTGTTCACCTACTACTTGGTGGAAGTTCTATTTTTTGATCGAAGAGTAAAACCTTATGACAATTTGTTTTTAGCCATACTCAACTCCTCCGCTGCCTAACTCGCAAGTCGCAACAGTCAAAATTGATCGAAATAATGACCTGAATAACTTCATCACGATGATTAATGAGGATGGACATGTCTCCTGACTACACACTCATTATTTGATTCACAATAGACTCCATGACCATAAACTTTGAATGACAATTTTAGGATAAAATTCACCACCCACCTTAAAAAACCTACCTAGAATGCATGGAACGTGATAGAGCCGACGTTTTGAGCTTCCGAAGCGGAAGAGGGAGCGAAGCGCGGGGAAGCGGTCGGATTCGCGCTCCTGGAAATGTTTGAATAAGAATCGTGACGGAAGCTCACGTTTCCAGATTTGGAAGCTTCATACTGTGGTATTTGGAAGCGTGAGGATTATAGAGGCGCTTGACAGAGAAAGGAAAGAGAACTCCGCGATCTCTTCGCGCCTTTCTCCAAGCCGGTCCTGAAAACACGGCTGCTTGTCCTCCTCGTCCTGAAGCTTGCGCTTGGAGATGGGCCAGGTTGTGGGCCGGTCGTTGGGGCTCCGGATGAGGTGGTGGGCCTTGGGGAAATTTCAAGAGCAGTGGCCTCGAACGACGGCGTTTCGGAGGTGGGAGTGGATGGCGCAACGGGGAGGGAAAGTGGGCACAGCAGCATTGGTAGGCAAGGACCCAGAGGTCAAATTTGGAGAGGAAGTCAGTGAGGTTGGGGAATGCGGCAGAGGACGGAGGAGAAGAGTATGCCTTGACCCATAGACTAGAGCAGATTTCAGTTGGGTCTTGTTTGAGGAGATTTCAGTTGGGTCTTGTTTGAGGAGAGAGTTGTTGGAAAAAATAAGTGATATTAAATTAAATATAATATATGAAACACTAATTAAATAATTAGTAAATTGTAAATATATGAACGAGGAACAAATTCTGGTTAAGAAGATGAATTAAGTTGAGTGACGTGTATCACACGCTTTCCTTAAGAACTTTTACGCCGCTAGTATGGCGGTGTTCTCCCAGAATAAAACAACTTCAAAGTTTTGTACCGTAGCACAAGAACTTCTCTTCAAATTGAAGAATACCTTACTCTATCATCAGATTTGCTCTGACTTCTGATGGGAAACTCGTGCGGCTTAGTTCAAATCGGAACGATATTCGTCTCCGCAGGACGCCGGCGCACACAAGTCCATATCGCATACTCATTTCACCCAAAATTTGCACACCCCTGCGCGCGTGAGAGAGAGCCTCTCTACTCACTTACTCAAAATATACTAAGGTGCAATCATATATAAAAAGACTTCCATATATCTAATTTCTCCCATGTGGGATCATTCTTTTCTTTTGTTTCAAGTAACCATATTTGGGTAACAATTTCTCATTCACCCCTTAACCAATTTAAACAAATGAATACATAATCTTTATGTATTCTTGTAGGAGAACACAAATCATTGTTTCCCTCACATCAAAATTAAGTGCAACACACTTGATTATTTTGTTTAAATTGTCATATTAAAATGGTGGAAAATCACCATTTTCCAACAAGAGTAACATCAAGATTACCAATTTCGGACTTGCCAGGCTCAAGTTGGAGGCTGATCTGGATCAGCAGACCGGCGATCACGGTGGAGTGGTGGTGGTGCAGGAAAAAGAGGAGGCCAAATTCAAAACACCGTCAGTTCTCTACCAAGACCTCCCCTTTCTCATCAGACCCAAATACAAAAATTAGTTGTGATTGCCTGGAAGCGAAAAAGAGCAAATGGGTCTTTGAAAATACAACAATTCTTGCTTAGATTGGTGCCCATTATCGCTTCAAGCCTCAAGATTTTGCCTCAGCAGTTGGATATGGTGATCGAGGAAATTGGTGGCGACGACGAAGGGTTTTGGAGGCGGAGGCTGTGATGGGTTTGAAAGAAGAAGGAAGAAGGAAGAACCAGAAGAAAATGTTGGTGATGTTTTTGTTGTATGGGATTTTGGTGAGTTGTGGTTTTGGGTTGTTGGTTGGGGAGAGAGATTTTTTTTTGACAAAGTTTGAGAAGAGAGACTTGCAGATATGGGTTTTGATCGATTTTTCTTCGAATTGCTTCGCTCTTAACCTAAATGTGGTATAGGAAGAACATGAACTCTCGCTATGAGAGAGAGAGGTAATTTAAAAAAGAAATGAGAAGGGTATTAAAGTTAATTTATAATTTAAAAAAAAAAAAAAAATATATCGGCAAATTTAATTGAGTATAGACAGAATTTGAACGTCGACCCATCCTTGGCGAATTTTTTCCACAATTTTATGTCATGTGATCATTGTGATGACTGATGAGCATGTAGTTGAGCATGTAGTTGCAACTATTTGCCAAAGTTCCAAGAAAAACATAGTTACGGGTCTATGTCCTGGAAAATCAGCCCAAGCCCAAAAAAAAAAGACACAAAAGCCGTAGTCCTTATCTCTGAAAATATGGCCCTCTAAAATTCCGGGAAAGGATACACAGTCACAACTCACAACCTTCAATAATCTACTTACTTCACTTGACTTGAGCTCCACAGCCATGGCGGGAATGGCAGCAACCTTTAGTCTTTCTTCAGCTTCCCCAATTCTCAGCCGTCCTTCACCGCTTTCGTCACTCTCGTTCTCATCCAAGTCGTTCATTCTCCCAATGCGGAGTCTCAACAGAAAAACGCCCCTGAGTCACAGATATCCAAGTAAGCTCCTTTTACTCTACCCTTTAATGAATTTTCAGAAAAATGAAGTCTTTATGGGTAATTAGTGATGTTGGGTCGTGAAAATTTTAAGGGATAATGGCGTTTTCGAGCAATGATATTAAGGTTGGTTCCAACATTGAAGTTGACGGAGCTCCTTGGCGTGTAATAGGTACACTTGAATCTTCTTCGTCATTTTCTTTCTGGCTTTTTATAGCTTAATCAGAAAGATATAGACTTTAAGCTTAATCAGATGTAATGCTCGCTACAATACTATTTTAGTTTGAAATTTACTGCTTTTAGTTTCAATTATTTGGCATTTTGTTTCATAGCTGTTATATGAATTGACATGTCAAGAGTCGCTAGTTTAATTTGAGTGTAAAATGTACAGTGTATTCATTTGTGATTTGCTTGTATCTCTGAGCTTATTACCTTTTCTGCGTGTTGGTCTCCTGTAGAGTTTCTTCATGTGAAGCCTGGGAAAGGAGCTGCATTCGTAAGGACCAAGATGCGCAATTATCTAACGGGAAATACTGTTGAGAAAACATTTCGGGCAGGAAGTACGGTAATATCCACAAATCTGTTGTGAAAATATGCATTCTCTAGGATGTTCAATGCAGTTTGCACTGTGTTGCATGTTAATCATATAGCCTGTGAACAAGTCGACCTCAAATACAGAGGAAATGTTATTAAGTCTCGGTAATTTATGTTGGCAGTTTGCTGTGACAATCGACTTAGTATATCTTTAATGATCTGCTCCTGTCCGTTAAGTTGACTGCAAAAAAAAAATGTGACATTGTTTAGAACTCAACTTAGTAGCTTTTATGGTTGATTTTTATCCCAGATGAGTGAGGCAGCTATTTACAAGGAAACTAAGCAGTTCACATACAAAGATGGTCCCCAGTTTGTCTTCATGGACTTGGTATACTTCAGTAGAGAGTGCAATTGTATTATTGAAACTTGGTATCTTTCATTGTACACTTTAAATCTTGAAGAATTTTTCTTCTCAAGGAAACTAAATGATGTTGTAATCTTTATTTATATAAGTAACTTTATCATCTCAAGTATATTTTTACTTGTTTCAGATGACATATGAAGAAACTCGTGTGAATGAATCACAAATTGGGGAGAAAGCAAAATGGTTGAAAGAGGGAATGGACTGCAACTTGCTTCTGTGGAATGATAGAGTACTATTCTTAACCTCCTTCTATGACACATTAAATAAACTGTGTCGTGAACTAGTCCAGATAGAACTCTTGAGCACTACAACTACTGCTTATCGTTGTAATCAGTAACTGTATTTATTAGTGCAAATTAGATTAATGATTAGATGGCATAAGCTTAATAGTATGATGCCACTGATAGTTTGATACAGTTAGATGGTGGTGCTTAGTATTGTAAGTTGATTCAAGTTTGAATTTTTGTTATTTTTCTGTCATACAATTGCAGCTTTTCGATGTTGAAATCCCAATTACCGTGAAGCTGACTGTGGTCAATGTTGATCCTGGACTGAAAGGTGACACTGCTCAAGGTATGAAATTTGCAACCTCTCACTAATTTCTGAGCACCAAATTTACTGTACTGTGGCTAAATGCTAATGAATCCATGCCTGGATGGACATGGATGCTGTCTTGCTGTTCAGACAATAGTGAAAAATGCTAGTAGTGTAAGACAGATAGACATATAAGCAGATTGTATCTGTGGTTTAGTACTGATGAACCAATGGGATGGGGTTATACAGAAAGGAATAACATACTCACTATTTGAACTGCATATCTATTTTCTCTAAGTGAAGTGAAATTGCAGGTGGTGGAACAAAGCCAGCTACCCTCGACACTGGTGCTGTTGTCTTTGTCCCATTGTTCATAAATATAGGTGATGAAATATTGGTGGATACCAGAACCGGGCAGTACATGAATCGTGCATAGACATTTACTATCATCGGCGGACAAATTTTGTATACCATGCAGAGCGACTTTTATTTTATGCTAGATATGCCTTATATATTGGTAGGTCTGTAAACCTTCATACTTTCTTCTGTAAGTGAAGCGAGAGTGATTATGTTAAAGGTGATCATCCATTCTAGCCATCTAGAAAGCAGATCGACCATGAGTTTTCACTTTCAAGCAGATCAAAGATTATTGCTTCAGAACTATATGTTCTTTATCAACAGTCTTCTGAAATCTGAGAAGTGACATTTAGAGTTGAATCAACTATATGGCAAAGAAATGTCAATGTAAAGAAACTTTGTTGCCGAATTTCAGACATAAGATCTAGTGCTTCTAGATTAAGCTATTTGGTTACTCCATCACATACATAAAGAAGCTGATTCTCTTACTGCTTCTGATCAGTTGCCACCCTGCCAGTCTGATTTTCCTCTGCGTTTTGGTTCAACCAAAAGGGACAGTGAGGATTGTTCTGCGAGAGTTAGCAAACTTATGTTCCTCAGATAAAAGCAGTTCATCCCATTTTCTTCATCAGTCAAATTGTTGCAACTTTTTATGCCAGTTGGTTTTTGAGTCCCTAAATCGATCGGCACAGGCCTCCAGGGAAACCAAGCTCAGAGTATGACTACAGGTGCGCATGCAAAACCAATACCTGCCTCTTTCAACTTTACATATCACAGGACTGTTAGGATTCGTGGAAATGCGTCTCAGATCACAAAAGACAAGTACATTGCAGTCATAAGAGTACATTTCAAGGGCCATCAAAGTAGACGTGTGCGCTCTGCAACTATGTCGGGGGAGTCAACTATGTTAAGCAAAGTCCTAGAGACGATTCGAACGAAAAAAGAAGTGATATTGCACAGTCTGCTAAGAATGTCGACAGGGATTTCGGAGGGCATGTCCATTAACGTTTTGTTCTTGCTGTTGCTGTGGCTATGTGTTATCTGGGGGGATCGCCATCTACGACCAAATTAACCTGCTCCTACGATCTAAACAATCGAATTAAGTACGCGTTACAAGCAAATGATTACTTTCAACAAAAATCACTCACTTTTAAATCTACAATGTAACAACATTAACCTTTAATGAATTGAAGCTAATATTGTAAATCTCCAACTTACTACAAACAGAACTGAAACTCAATGTAATACAATAACCTCTTCTCAACATTTTTGTTTTACAGACGCTCATCTAAATTGTAAATTATTTTTAATTTCAACCCATATCTCCGAAACCAACTACAAACTAAACTGAAACTCATATAAAAAAATAATAATTTTCCCCCCTTTTATTTACGCAAAACATGCATATGTATGTTGACCAATAAACCTTACATGATGATATACAATAACACCTATTCTGTTTTACAAACACTCATCTTAATTGCAGGGGCAGATCCAAGATTTTAAAAGAGGGTGGACTGCATAATATTGTGCAACACATTTTTTTTTTTTGAAAGTTCATGGAGACTAGAATACACAACTTAGACAACGAAATGATTTAATGATGTTTTTGTTATAAAAAATGAAGAGAACATACATTGGAGGAATTTTTTTTAACTCATATGCGTCTTTGACTAGTACTACATCAAAAACGAAAATATTAACTCATGTAACAACCAATAAACAGATAGGGGCCGAGTTTAACATTTAGTGATTTATATCATGAGAAATCACTCAAAAAAAAAATTGAAACTATAAAAGAATATAAAAATAGAGGGAAACAAATGTGGAGAGCACCAAATAGTGTGATGACGGAGAAGAAAAATTCCTATATGAGAGAGAAAGATATACGAAGATTGAGTAATCAAGACTACAAAAACAGAGCCGAGAAAGTTGCGGAAAAAATATGGTGGACAAGAGATTAATTATAAATATATACATAATTTTTTTATTTTTAAAAATACTCAAAAATCTAGGTGGGCTGCAATCTATCTTGCCCTTCACTTGCATCCGCCACTGCTTAATTGTATTGTTGTATTGTACTCACAGAAAAATGGCATTGCTGACATTACTGCATTACTTTTCAAGTTGCCTGGCTGTTCAATTAGGCTCGACATAACAAATATATCAATAGCTCTAAAAATAATCCATAAGCTTATTGAATGACACTTACTATTTGTATTTCTCATTAGGGCACTCACTCCACAACATACATTTCAAACTCAGACAGCACCTCCAGACCATCAGCATTAAGTTTTCCACAAAAGGAGAAGGCATAAGCGCATTAGTCAAGCTGTGGGTTGCAAGGTTCCATGTCGTGTAGTTATCTCATAACTCATGCACAAAAATACCGAATGCAATAGGAGTAGACCACACCGTTTTGTGTTTTCCATATCTTCCAACAAATATATCTGCAATCAAATAGCTCCATCTTCCTTCATCACAGTGACGCTCACTTTTGGCATCCCTTGTCCTTATGAAAGCCCCACAGCAAGGTTGTAGTTCCTTAATTACTTCTCACAGCCAGGTTGTAGCTCCATCTTCCTTCATCACAGTGACGCTCACTTTTGGCATCCCCTGTTCCTTATGAAAGCCCCACAGCAAGGTTGTAGTTCTGCTCTTGTGCTATCTCTGACAAGAAACTTCTTTCAAGACATTTGGGGTTGAAAATACAAAACACACAACGAAGCATATTGGCTTATATACTTTTGGGAATCTCGAGAAATATTAGATGAAGTTCCCGAAGAACTATGACTCACTGATTCAAGGTCAACAGCCAACAATAGGCACGTAGACAACTGCATCTTTCAAATTTGTATATTATGGAGAATGAATCACACCGGAATTGCATAATTAGTAGAATTGAACTACTGCTGAAGAACTTATGAACAAGTCCTCATTGTTGAGGCTTTCTGTTCGGTATCAAACCTCTCTTCAATGCTGCCCCATATACACTACAAGCTTCTGGTATACTGCCATGTCTATTCAACTTTTGAATCAAAAGGTTTTAAGAAAGTCTACTGACTACTCTACCACATTCATAAGCGGTAACTAAAACCAATAATGCATCAATCATCTTGTCCTCGGAACAAAGGCTTTGAATTACTTTGTTACAGGCTATCACCTGTGGTGAATATCCCACTGTCATCATCTCCTTCAATTTCACCACTGCATCATCAATCTTCATTCCCATGCAAAGACTTTGGATCATAAGCCCATATGTGCTAGCCTCTACATCAGAAACTCCATTCTGCATCTTCCCAAATAGATCACAGGCATCTTCCAACAGGTCCTTTTCCTTCCATGATCTCTTGCATAAACCTCTCACAAGAGCATTCATCGTTCTATCATCCACTTCGAAACCAATATCTCCTTATAAATCCTTAACGCATCACGAGTCTTATCCCATTTTAACAATCCATGCAACAATGTGCTATAAGCAATATAATCAGGGATGCAGTTTATCTCCTTCATCTGCTTCAACACATTAGGTCCCTCCATTGCCCTACCCTCCCTGCTGTACCCATCAAACAGAGTATTGAAAGAAACCTCTTCTGGTATCAATCCCATTTCCAAAGCTTCATTAAGCAATTCCATCGCCTCATCCGAGTGACCCACTTTACAAAAACCATCCATAACAGCTGTGTACGTATACATGTCAGGTTCTACAACACCTTTCTTGATTTTCATCAGGATCTCATACGCATCCTCCACTCGTCCCACATAGCACAAACCCTTTAACAAGCAATTGTACATTTGAACAGTTGGCTTGAACCCAACTCTACCCATGGCCTCAAAGACCTCCAAAGCTCTTTGCAACCTCCCTTTTTTACACAATGAATTCACCACGAAAGTGATTGTTGCAACATGTGGGTTAAAACCCATTTTCAATCATATATACCAAAACCCTCTTAGCCTCATCCAAATCACCTTTCTCACAGTAACACTTAATCACAATAAAAAATGTCGAAGAATCTGGCACTAAACAATAAGATGATATTTGATAATACAATCTCAAAGCAACATCAGGGTCTTTTGTAATGAGTAAAGCCATAAGTAGGTCATTGAACTCCGAAATGGTTCTAAAGCTACCATCTTGCTCAAATATACTAACAATTTCACTTGTCTCTCTAGTGGGCAAAGCTCTAATTCTATCCACGAAACTCTGCACACGTAATCTACTAGTGATTTTATCAAAACCCAACTTGGGTTCTTCACAATGGGAGTAAAAGTCACTGACTTTTGGGTGTGTCTGGTGTGTTTTATCTGCAAGATTTCTGGCAGAGCATGAAAGTGTTGTGGAAGTAAGGAGCTTACCTTGTTGGGTTCTTCTGTATCTGCTTATGTGTGGAGAAAGAGGTTGAAGAAGATCGAAGGTTACAGGATATGGAGAAGGCAATAGAGATACAGAGAGGTCCATGGATAATCTGTGCAGCTATTACTTGGGAAATTGAGAGGAGAAACGACGGTGCTGGGTAGGGCAGGGCAAAAAAAAGTTTTACAAGTAAGAATTACATTACACTGATCCGAAAAAATAAAATAAAAATTACATCGAATAATATAGGTATAAGTTCATCAATGAATCGCACTGTTGCCGAATTAATGGGGTGGTTATAGGTTAAGCAATCAAATTGCTCGAATATACCGCACCACACACTATATTTAATTTATATATATAATTTAATTTTTTTATAATGTTTATATTTTATTGGTATATTTAAAAGGATAAATTACGTATAAGGTCACTTACATAAGATTACTTATGTATAAGGTCACATAATATTTCTTTCCAAATAAGGTCACCTAATTTAACAAAAAAAACTCTCGTTCAATCTATTTACGTATAATGTCATCTTATATAAACTTGCTCTCTCTCTATTTGCTTCAGACCAAAATCAGACCATAAATTCCCAACATTACCGATGCCACGGATATTCTTGAAAATGGCAGTGCCGCTGTCACTCAAATCCTCTCAGTTCTCAGCTTTGCCTCAATTTCCTTCTTTTTCGAATGGAAAAACTCTCTCGCAACAATCCCCACCAAGGAAATCACTAAGGTCTATGCTGGCAACGCCATCGCGTCGGGCTCCGACGACGAGAAGTCATTGGAATATGTCAGCAGAGATTTGAAGTTGGTGAGAATGGGGGTTCTGATTAGAGATATGGAGAGTCAGAATTTGCTGGATTATTTGGAGGTCTGTTTGGATTTTATTGATAAGAGTAGGAAAAAAGGGTCTGTACTCGTTCATTGCTTTGCTGGCGTCTCTAGAAGGTACACTTTATGCAAATGCTTTATCACTTTTTGATTATGATACCGATATGTTCAATTGTATGCTGTTATTGAGATAAGACTACCTCTTTGTATGTTTAAGTATTTTTGATTGGACAAGTATGTTTTGAAATGGAGTTGTCAAAAAGTGCTAGTATACACTAAGTTGTTGAAATCAAAATAGGGGAGTTTTTCACACAGTAGTTCAGTTGAGAAGCAATCATAGGGTACAAGAGTCAAAGGTATTGTTATGCTGATAAGTGAATTCGAAGGGAGCTTACAACATTTGTGTACGAGAGTTTTTCAAACAGTAGTTCAGTTGAGAAGAAATCATAGGGTACAAGAGTCAAAGGTATTGTTATGCTGATGGGTGAATTCGAAGGGAGCTTACAGCATTAGTGTAGTACATTTGTGAAATAGTAGTAGTGCATCTGTGAAAAGTAGTAGTGCATCTGTGAAATAGTAGTAATGCATCTGTGAAACAGTGGTAGTGCATCTGTGAAATAGTAGTAGTTCATTTGTGTTTGTGAAACAGTAGTCGTGCATTTGTGAAATAATAGTAGTGCATCTGTGAAATAGTAGTAGAGAATCTGGGAAACAGTAGTAGTGCATCTGTGATTCCGTGGTAGTGCATCTATGAAACAGTGGTAGTGCATTGTAAAACAGTAGTAGTGCATTTGTGAAAGTGGTAGTAATGTATCTGTGAAAGTGGTAGTAGTGCATATGTGAAATAGCAGTAGTGCATATGTGAAACAGTAATAGTGCATCTGTGAAACAGTGATAGTGCATTTATGATTCGGTGGTAGTAGTGCATATGTGAAACAGTGATAGTAGTGCATCTGTGAAATAGTGGTAGTACATTTGTGAAATAGTGGTAGTGCATTTGTGAAAGTGGTAGTAGTGTATCTGTGAAAGTGGTAGTAGTGCATCTGTGAAATAGCAGTAGTGTATTTGTGATTCAGTGGTAGTAATGCATTTGTAAAACAGTAGTAGTGCATCTATGATTCAGTAGTAGTACTGCATCTGTGATTCAGTGCTAGTAGTGCATTTGTGATTCAGTGGTAGTAGTGCATTTGTGAAACAATAGTAGTACATTTGTGATTCAATGGTAATGCATGTGTTGTTAAGCAGTAATGTCTAAGTTATTAAGCAGTAGTGTTTATTTTGATGTCCATTTTGTTGTTTGGCAGAGGAAGAAATGGTAGTATAAGTCAAAAAGTGGAAGACGACAAACTTGGACGCTCATTTCGACTATACAACAGGAAGAAGGCAATCAAAAGCTTCAAAGTCCAAGTAGTAGTGTAGTGACAGTTTTTACATTGTGTTAGGATCCATGTTGAATGTTTTACATTGTGATATAGAACAGTTGTACTTACTATGTTTTGAAGTAGTACCCTAAATATTTTGGAGTAGTGCTTACTAGAGACAACAGTAGTACATTGTGTTACAAAACAATAGTACTTACAATGTTTTGAAGTAGTACCCTGAATATTATGGAGTAGTGCTTACTAGAAACAGCAATAGTACATTGTGTTACAAAACAGTAGTACATTGTATTATAGAATAGTAGTACCCCATTGTTTCTCTCTCTCTCTCTTTGAAATTTTGAAGAAGACGAAAAAAGAAAAGTTAATATAAATGAGCAAAATTTGAAAGACAGAAAATATGGATAAAAAAAAAGACTTTAATTAGGAAAAAAAGTATAAATGCTCTGAAAAATTAATATAAAGGGGCAAAATTGAAAAGACAAAAAATATGGATAAAAAAATGACTTTATGTGTGAAATATGGTCTCTAATTGACCTTATATGTAATTTCTTATATTTAAAATAGCTTATGCTTATCTACCTCTAAAAATTGGTCAAATGCAGAGATCGATGCCATCTACTATGTTCAAATGGTCCACTTATTTTTTTATAGGTACGGTAGGATTCCTCTTTTCTTTTTTTCATGCAGTAGGATTTCTTTTCTAATGCTGCTTGAACGTTACTCATTTTATGATCCTTTTTGTTTACAGTCATCTGAATTATAAATGTCATACATGTCCATTTTTTTTCCAGAAGAGTGGGTTAATGAGTGGAGCATAGCAAATGCATCTGAGTTAGAGTATCAAAGTCTTAGGAACAGTTAGAGTACAATGTTACCTCATTAGGATGTGCTTACTGGACATGAAGAATGACAAACTGCACTGAAAAATTGAATGGATGATTGTAATTCTCTAGATCGCGTAAAGAGTATGTAGAGACAAGACAGTTATAGAAGAAGATCATATTGCTTATTGTTTGATATTGATATGTTGAACACAATGTAGTTTACTTTCCAATATGTGACTCTACGTTGTTTATGTACAGAATGTAACGTTACTATTAAAGAAATGTATGGTTAATAGTTATGTTTAGTTAGAAAGAATTATAATAACCAAGCAACTTGTTGGAAATATGCTGTCAGAAATGAATGTGGTTAGTAATGACAATTTCAGATAGAAAAAAGAAATATTTATGAAGAAATATTTTGACAAAATTATATATGTTTTTAACGAAAACTGATGGAAAATTGTGGTCAGAAATGATGTTTTTTCCGACCATTAGTCGGAAAAACTAGCATTTTTGATGGGATTAATTCTGACGCATTCCGACGAAAATTTTTCGGCGGAAATGACTTTTTTTCCGACTAAAAATGGTCTTTTCCGTCAAAATTCTGTTGTCGGAAAAGACAATTTGTGTTGTAGTGTATCTAATTATGATTTTAACAATTTTTATTTTTTTGTTTGTTTGAAAGTGAGAATATGACAAACCTGACCTAATAGTATATACATATCAAAATTATTAAACTCTTTGGTCACTTTTTTCTTCACAGTTCTAGGGTTTTGAAAATAAATATAAAATACATTCTACTCACTTCTCAATTTTCACTACGACTAAGTTATTGATTATATAATATTTAAACTATTGATATTCTTAGACATTGATTATGTAATATTCAAATCTTTAAATTTACTTGTTTTTTTAAATTACTAAATATGAGTTAAGTATCGAAATCATATCATTCCGCATCGACGATGTGGTGCACTGAAATGTGGGTGCACCGAATAACTAAAGCGGTTGTGGTTTGAATTTTTAGAAAACTGCAATAAGTAGGGTGGTTACGATTTGAGCTTCAAACCGCACCGAGATAACATGCACCCACCCCTAGTGCTGGGACTGTTGGCACTCGAGAGAGTATATATGACATTAGAGCAGCAGTCGTCGTTTTAAAATTTTACAAATTTTGATGTGAAATATCAAAAGTTAATGATAGCTATCATTTCTTTTAAAGCGAATCGATAAAATATTATTGATAAGACTCGACTATTAGAGCATTTGCACCAGGATGGTGTTTTGCTTTAGCAGATGGTGAATCCCGCTAGATTTTGCTTTGGTTGAGCAAGAGGAGGAGAAAATTTTGATCGGTTGATTGCTTGAGCAATTGGCGAAACCCACAGAAATCCTATGCTATTTTCTCTTGCTCATGCATCCACCCGTTGCATAACCTAACTTTTACTCGTGCTCTTTGTGTCGGACTCACCTTTTGCTCGAGCAAGATGTTGCCTGGTTCGGATGCTCTTATAATCAGCACTTCTAGTAGTCGACAACCTTTTTATGAAAGGAGAGTTAAATAAAAAACAACTGAAGTCCTAGCATTTGACAATAGAAAAATATTTCAAGGAGAATTCAATGATTTCATTCATCATAATTTTTGGGTTAAATAGAGCTTTACAAGTGGTATCCTAATTGGAAAATATTTATACAATCATATCACATCTACAGAAGTTAATTATAATTACAATAGGAATATTATTTCCAACATTTCCTCTCAAGTTGGTGCATAGATGAAAGAACCCAACCCTAATTTAGTTGCCTAAACCGGAATTAGATCCTAACAACACCACAACTTTTATTTTTTTTGCCAGAGTTTACTTTATAAAACAAGTAAACCAAAAACCTGCAATGAAAACACACTTCCAAAAAGTCCACAAAAGCCAAACTGAAGGACGGCAATTCCCATCCGGATTTCTCAAATTCATAAACTACAAAATAACAGTAAAAACATTTCTTTATACATAATGTATTCAAAATCCAGCAAGTACTCGAAAGTATTGCAAAGGAAATAAACTAACATAGTACTCAGAGCGACTTCTAATTTACAAATATACAAAGCTAGTAGGTTAAACTAAGAACCTACTAGAAAAGAACGGTGACTTGAACCCTAGGCCTCCGACGACGACGCGCAACCACAGGATAGAAACTGCAAACTGGGCAAGAAGGAAACCGAAAAGCCCAGGGAAATGCATATAAAATAATAAAACTGTTAGAGTGAGTGGACGAAAATAACTTTCATTCTTAAACTGATAATAACAAATATAACATGCCTTTCTCATTAAGAATCCAAATAAATATAATGCGAGTCAAAAATACGATAACATCGTAAGAATACATCGAGGGGGACCAGTGACCCTTCTCGAGTATAATGTGCTCATGTGGAGGCGATGACCAAAGTCTACTCACTTTCGGTCATCCAAAGTCGTCTGGTGCATGCTGACACAAAGACGACGTGAATGCCAGAGGGGAAGTGTTGCTCCTTCCTTGGAGCCACTCGGGTATCAACCAAGTAACCAATGCATCGATGCAAACTCACTGATAATATCTCTGTATATGGCCTCCATGCAAGTGCATAATCATAAAACATGCTCGTAAATGCATAAGCGTACGACATAAAATCATAAAATGCATAATTGTAAATACATGCCCGTGCGTGCATAATCATAAGTTTATAAACAAAGACTCGCACGTCAATCAGTGAAAATAAATGTGTCCACTCACAGTATACGGCTAGCCCTTAGGTCCGACGGAAGATCCCTCACCGAAATCTTTCTCGCTATTTCCTGAAAAAAATAATAGGTTCGTTTGATATCAGAAACCACTAAAGCACAAGAAAATCAGTATAGAAACCCTCCCGGAAACCCCTTGGAAAAGTCAAGTTTTTTGCCTCACCGGAGCTCCGCCGCGGATGGCGGCGCATGGCCGTCAAGCGCCACCACCAACGGTGGTACGTGAGCCACACACGCCTCCAGCGCAGACAGGTCTGATAGGGGCAAATGACCCCTTGTTGTAAATCTCTCAACGAGCCCAACAACATCTCCAACTAGACTAAAGTCCAATTCGTAGCCAATCGGTCGGAATTTCCTTCGAAACCCACGGTGGCCGAAATCGTCGGAAAATTTCTCCGGTCAATTTCGTCACTGGTGATGCACCTCGTTCCCTCAAACCAAGGAGGTTTTGATCCTTTGACAAAACCCAACAAAGCCCACCCAAAAACTACGCCGGAAAACGACCGGAACGCCGCCACCGAATCCACCCGGATTCCGGGGGGTTCCCGGCCATTTTTCGGCCACAAAACCAATCCAAAATTCACAAACAAACACATGAATTGAAAGAGGAGAGGAAGGGCTTTAAATCTATACCAAGAACGCCGGCAACCGTTGTGTTTTCCGGTGAGTCGAGATCAAAGTTCAAAACGGGTCGAAATGGGTATACGAGTCGCGTACATATCTCTCTGTATTTTCTGAAATAAACTGTATTTTTCTGAAAATATACTATATTTTGCTATTTATACTAAAATTTCTGATTAGATTGACGGCCTCAATTTGATCTAATCGTGATCCGACGGTCAAAAATAAATTGTAAGGAAAATACTTTTAGAAATACGATATTTTCGCCAAACAAACTTCCAAAACTCAAAAGGAATAGCTCGAAAGCCTGAAACATTCCCTGAAAATTCCTACGAACTCGAAATTAAATATTCTACAACTTCTGCGAAGAGAGTCAGATCAAATTCTCGCCCGAGAAAAAAGTCGTTATCAAAATTAACGAAAAGAATAATTCGAGGAAAACATAACTCAAAAAGGTTAGCGCGACTTAAGATTTGGATCGTCACAATAGATGTCATTCATGCCCAACTTGTTAATCTATCCTGTGAATGCTTGGTGTGACAACTTGGTGTGACAACCCCTTAGTGAGTACATCCATCAACTGTTCTTTAGAAGCTACAAAGGGAAAAGATATAACCTTCTTATCATGGTTATCCCTGATGAAATTGTTTGGCTCAAGAAATCTCAGGGTACTGAGAAGTCTTCAAACTGTCTCTTTTCTTGACCGTGTGTGTGCGTGCATTTGGTGTGCCACTACCGTGGACAGAATGTTGATCGTAGTGTAAAACGCTACTTGACTTCTAAGAAGCGGTTTAGGACAGGGAGAGCACCAACCCCGTCTGGTGGATCCTTTATGCCTAGGTGACCTAGGACTTGGGTGCTTTCGTGTCTCTAGCTGAGACATAAAATCGATACTCCACAGCTCATTCGGTGTGAAGCAGAGCAATCTCCTTGACGTAGTGTTGAGAACACAAAATTTTGATTCCTTGGATCTTCGAATGTTCATGCTCCTTTAGGTGACTATGTTTTGATCGCCAGTTGTTAGGGTTTCTCGAGACGTGAAAGTTGTGTTTTGCTGAGAGAAAAAGTTGTATGAGATGTCCGGTCCCCGATTACGTAAACATTTCCTTAATATATAGGAAAATACGATAACTTGTCGCAATGAACTTAAGATTCTTGTGCCTTAGACTCACTTAATGACTCTAATTGTCTGAGATTCTTCTTAGGTATTTTAATCAAAATCTAAGACTTGGTGATAAGATCACTAAGGAATCTTTCCCTCGTTAGGAAAGGTCATTGTTTCTCGCATGGGCCGCAGGCATCAGCCCATTATAATAAAAACTCATTAAAAATAAAGATTGTTTATTTTGGGCCCAAATAGAAATGTCGATCCATCTCAACATGCTTGGTTCTATCATGCTGTATAGGATTATGAGATATCTCAATTGCAGAAGTATTTTCACAATGAAAATCCATGGCCTTATGAAGCTTGAAGTCTAACTCTTTCAATACATTCCTGATCTATAATAGTTCACACACTGCATTTCCCATTCCACGGTATTCAACTTCAGCGCTAGAGCAAGCAATCACATTTTGCTTCTTACTATGTCAAGTTACTAAGCTTCTACCAATGTGAAGTATCCGGAAGTAGACGCCCTATTAGTCTTATCACTCGCCTAATCTACATCAGTATAGCTTGTAACTACAAACTCACAATTCTTTGAAAACAGTAGGCCTTTACCAGGTGTTGATGTACTTCAAATATCCGAGAATGCGCATTATAGCATCCGTATGTTCTTCACTTGGATCATGCATGAACTAACTAACAACACTTACAACAAATACAATATCAGGTCTAGTATGTGACAAATAGATCAATCTTTCTACTAACCTCTGGTACCTTCCCTTGTTTGTTGGAACTTGACCAGGACACAACTCCAACTTGTGATTCATCTCAATATGAGTATTAGCAGGTTTACAATCCAACATTCATGTTTCAGCAAGAAGATCAAGCACATACTTTCCTTGTGACAGGGTGATTCCCAACTTGGATCTTGCAACTTTAGGGCATGTTTACTTACTTGGAATGATAATTAAAAGTGGGGAATCATTCTCATTCCCTTCCATTCCAATATTTACTTGAATATAAGGCAATTAGAATAGAGGTGGGTCCGACCTCCTTATCAGGAATGATTCCCCAATAAATCCAGAATTTGATTCTCAAGGGGGAAGGTGGGTTTGGGAATCATTTCTCCCGGAATCAATTTTTGTACCAACAATATTCTTACATATATTTTTTTTTTGAAGAGAACCTTATGTACTATTAATTGACTCCAATTTATTTAAACTTGATATTTTAATAAATTTTTTCATATGCTAATACGAATGGTTATATTTCAAATTTTTCTAAAGGTATTATGATTATTATTTTGTTGAATTTGAAGCTTTGTCTAGCTATAAATATTGCTAGATTTGATGTTTATTTTTTATTTTTTAGTATTTAGTTAGCTCTAATGATTTGTTCTTTTGTCGGTATTGTTGTAATCATTTTTCCTATAAATTTTGCTCAAATTCATAAAAAGAAAAAAAAGTTATTGTATATGAAAATATAGCTATTAATTTGTAGGGATATTTCAATAATCAAACTAGTTTTGATTCCGATTCCTGTTATGATTTCAAATGGTAAGTAAATAGCTAAAAGGAAATGACATATTCCCATTTCCATTCCGATTCCTTCCAATTCTGATTTCAGTTGATTTTGATTCCTGGTAATTTTGATTCTAAGTAAACGTGCCCTTAATTCCCAAGAAATACTTCAATGGACCCAAGTCCTTCATCTCAAACTCTTAGGACACGCGCTTCTTCAAATCTTCCATCTCAACTGAATCATCACATGTGACAACCATATCATCCACATACACAATCAAAGCGGTTATCTTACCATCATTGCGTTTGATGAACAAGGTGTGATCAGAGTTGCTCTGTCGATATCCAAACTTCTTCATAGCTCCAGAGAACCTCCCAAACCAAACTCTTGGAGATTGTTTTAAACCATACAAAGACTTCTTCAGTGTACAAACCTTTCCAACATCACATGACATATAGTTGACACTTGGAAGGATGTTCATGTACACTTCTTCTTCCAAATCTCCATTCAAGAAAGCATTTTTGACATCAAATTATTGCAATGGTCAATCATGTCGAGCTGCTAAGGCAATGAGAATGCGTACAATACTGATCTTTGCTATTGAGGCAAATGTCTCCTGATAGTTGATTCCATATCGCTGATTATAATCTTTAGCAACTAGATGAGCTTTATATCAATCAATGCTTCCATCTGTCATCAGCTTCACTGTAAATACCCATCTACATCTAACAATGTTCTTTCCAAGTGGTCAAGAACAGTCTCTCATGTTCCATTCCTTTGCAAAGCTTTCAGTTCTTCATTCATAGCCCGTTTTCACTTTGGGTCCACTAAGGTATCCTGTACATTATTGAGAATAGATACTGTAGATATGTGACTAACAGAAAGTGCATGTGATCCAGATAACCTATGGTGAGATACAAAGCTAGCAATAGGATATTTGGCGTTGGCTTCTATAGTAGGCTCATATTGTTTCTTTGGAATCCCCTTTGTTTCCCGTTGAGATCTCAAATGAATGGTTTCTTCACTACCTAATTCTATATTATCAATATCTACCTCTGGTAAGACACTCTGGTCTGTTGTTGGAGTAGAAGAGGGATCTTCAAGTGTGGATATTTCAGTTGAAGGAACTTGAGTTTCAGGTGGACTTTCTAATGTTGACATTCCAGGTTCGTTTCTCTATGGGTCGAGACTATCTCTTGATGGGTCGGAAGGATTCATCTATCTAGTCTCAGGTCCATTTTTTGACAGGTCGAGACTTATGCTTGACGGGTCGAATATATCATTCTGCCCTCATTTTGAGTTCACTATTCGATGGGTCGAGAGTTGGGTTTGACGGGTCGAAAGCATCCTTCTGTCTCAATCCGGGTTTGGTGTTTGACGGGTCAAGAAGAGTTCTCGATGGGTCAAAGGGACCTCGTGCAGTTTCTTCAATTCTATTTCCAGCTCCCAATTGATTTTCCAAGCTTTCTATTTCTTCAAATTCACTCAAATTCAAAAGATTTTCTTCGCCTCTATTGTTCTCCCCTTGAAGGGAAGACTCTGAAACTCTTCATGAGTAATATAGTTCAGATTCACGGAAAGAGACATCTAGAGAAACATGCATTTTGTTGAGAATTGGATCATAACAACGATATCCTTTTTGGAAATCCAGATATCCAACAAAGACATACTTCACAGCACATAGATCAAGCTTGCCTCTTAGTTGTTTATTAATGTGAACATACACAGTACACCCCAAAATTCTTGGCTCCAAACTTGGCAAAGATGGCACATTTAGCAACTGATGTAACTTCTGATAAGAATTTTGAAACTCAATCACACGGGAAGGAGTGCGATTAATCAAATATGCAGCAGAACGAACAGCTTCACCCACAAGTTTCGATTCGCATTCATACCAAAGAGAGAGGCTCGAACAACTTCCATTAATTTTCTATTCTTCATTTCAATTAATCCATTTTGTTGACGAGTATACGCAATTGAAGTCTGGTGTCAAATTACATGAGAGCTCAAGAATGCAGATATTTCACCATTCACATACTCGCCACCATTGTCGGATTGAAGTACCCGGATTTACTGTTGATACTGAGTTGCCACCATCTTATGAAATTTAGTAAATCTGGAATACACTTCATTCTTGTGCTTCATCAAGGAGACCCAAGTCATCGTAGTATATTCATCAATGAAAGTCACAAAATAACGAAAACCAGAACATGTAGAGACTTGTGCAGGACCCCAAACATTAGAATGTATTTTCATAAAAGGAATGGAATATTTTTTTCAAACTTGGCGAATAAGTAATATGGTGGCTCTTGGCAAGTTCACATGTATCACACTGAAATTCTGAAGTATTCACAAGAGAAAATAGTCGAGGCTGAAGCTTATGCACATAATAAAAATTCAAGTGACCAAGACGATGGTGCCACAGCCACACATCTTCCTTGGCTTTATCCAAACTGGTGGTATTATTCACCTGTCCCGATGATTTCAATTGTTGTGCTCCACTACTTGTCAAATAAGGACAATATAATTTTCCCCTTTGAACACCATAACCGAGAGCTTTCCTAGTCACAATGTCCTGAAAGATACAAAAGTCTGAATAGAAAGTGATAGAACATGCAAGCGTCGCAGTTATCTGATTAGCAGATAGAAGGTTATAGGCAAGAGAATTAACAACAAGAACATAATCAATTGACAAATTTTCAAATATCTTGACAGAACCTTCACCAAGAACAGGAGATGGAGAACCATCAGCAGTAGACATAACATGTAGAGGGGATGGATTAATGGTTTGTACTAGACTGGGGGTATTCGTCATATGATCAGTTGCACCAGTATCAATGATCCAAGTAGTATTCGCAGATAAGGCAGAGAGAGATGATGCCTTACTCTTCATACCTGATTCAACTATATTTGCGGAGGTAATTGATGATTCAGGCGACATTTTCATGTTTCAAGTAGTAAGAATTACAAGATTCGAGATTTCAAAGGTATACTTCGGGATTATGAATTTTCAATTTCAAAGATTCAAGTTTAATTTCTGGAGTTTCAAGGTTTGGGATTTCAAGTGCAGCGGAAGAAAAAAATTTGGTGGTGGTAATTTAGGGTTTTAATTCAATTCAATACAGGGTTTTTCAAAAAATCAAGATTTTTGGCTCTGATACCAAGTAGAAAAGTATTTCAGGGAGAATTCAATTATTTCATTCATCCCAATTTTAAGGTTAAATAGAGCTTTATGAGTGGTATCCTAATAGAAAAATATTTACACAATTCTATCACATCTACAAAAATTAATTATAATTACAATAAGAGTATTCTTTCCAACATGCGCAAGGTCCATTTATCTAGATTATGAACTACAACATTATTAGCTTCTCTATTACATTAATTATCCTGAAAACTCTTCCAATGATGACCATTATAATGAGAACTTGATGAGTACTTTTCATAAAATTGTCATAAGAGTAATTTTTTGATAACAATTTTACAAAGTTAACCATCAGATGTTTAGATATTGATGAGTATATCATTTCTACAAACTTTCCTCCAAATTAAAAATCGTTAAGGAATCGAATAAGATCAAATCAATGGACGAACCAAAACTGTCAAACATACACTGTTCATTTTCATAAGTGATAAATCTTGATTATGAATGACTTAACAATTTTTAATTTTTGTAAAATTTTGCGCGAGTGATGTACTCATCATTATCTATCTAAACAAAGGTAGATTTGTCAAAATATAAAGAAAAAGTGGGTTTAATAAGAAGATACTCACCAAGTCCTATTTATGAGGGTCCTCAATAGAGAATTTCTCTAGTTATCATATTTCATGTCATCATGATATCATTATTATTTTTTATACATATAAGTCAATAAATATCATTAATTGGAAATCACAATGCAACCGTTATTGAAACTAGAACAATAAAAAAAACACAAAATAAAGACGTACTTGACAAATGACACCAAACGAAAGTTGGATTTCGACAACTGCTGGAAACGTTCATTATGCGGTCGGATACTAGATCACCGATGGGGCCATTTTTGCTCCTATCATCGATGGGGCTAGTGAAACTAGCACTTTTCCAATTGTCTCTGTGTACTTCCATAGTCGTTCCAATCTCACCTTGTGTTGTTAAAGGTCCCAAAAGTGGAGGTAGTCTTGTTACGAATTGCATCATTCAACTCTAAAAAATAAAATGAACACCCGAATACCAAATCCTGTGGATAGGGATATTGGACTATTCCATAAAGGCCCAAGTAATAGGACCGGCCAAATCAGGCCCAACCCTAAGCCCACAAGACACCCATATGTATTATAGGGGCTGTGAAGCCCAAATGGGCCTAACTTGACTGACCGACTAGCCGTCGGCAAAGCCCTTCCTTTCGTCGCAACTCTTCACCTGCCCAACATCGTCCCCTCTGCCTCCATCCACTCCTTGTCCGCCAGAATCCCAAATGAAACCCTCAACGACCACGATAGGGTCAATTCTGTCCACCAATCCGGCCCTACACCAGTCACCAATCTTCATACGCACACGACAAGGTTTACTCCTTCCTCACAACTCTAGTATCTGCGCATTCCGACTATGCACACAAACACTAGCTGCGCGGATGAAACCTCACCCTCCACGCCTCAACATAATCGTCGCAACGCTCAGCAGCTTTTTGGAGAACAGCTGACAAAGACGCACCACTCAACAAAGAACAAAGCTCATTCTAGAGAGAGAGAAAATAAACTAGGAAGAGAGAAATTGAGGAGGTTGTTGAAGAGGATAGGAAGAGAACAAGAGACGGAGGGAGGCCGCAAATGACTCACGTTGGCCAATCGGAACCCTAGCGGTGCTAGGATTCGAGCACTAATTCTCACGAGATTCCTATTCCAAGGATCTATATATAAATATGACCGAAACTATGATATCATTATTGTTTAATATCATTTCATATATCATATTCAAGTTTCAACCCATGTTGATCAATGATTAGTTCAAAAGTTATAATGAACTTATCTGATTCCCATCTCAATTCAGAAAGCATGATCGATCTATTTATTATAAGGGTAAATTATAAATAAGATCATTTACATAAGATTTATACTAGATTAGGTCACCCAACATTTTTATCCCAAATTAGGTCATCCCTATAACAAACAAAACCTTAAAATTTTAATTATTTACAACCATGTCATCCTCTCATTCTAAAACACTTTCTTAACTGGCATTTTGGTTTCCATTGACCTAAAACTCTCCTTTAAAATCATGACCCGAAATTCTCTCATTTTCTCAAAACTCCAATTCCTCTTTCTCCATTTTGATCATAAACCCTAGCGATTTCAACAATGGAGTGGAACTAGCAGGACCTCCAGAATCTATCGCAGTGCTTCATGACCACTCTCTCTCCTCAGCTGGAGCCCCCCCCCCCCCCCCCCCCCCCCCGCCAAGCCGAGTCTATACTCTTTAGCTTCTCTCAAAATTCTAACTATGGCCTCGCCGTCCTCCGCCTCGTTGCTTAGCCAAACGTCCCCGACCTGGTCTGCCATGCCGCCTTCGTTAACTTCAAGAACCACCTCAATGCCCGCTGGTCCCCCCCCCCCCTCTCTCTCTCTCTCTGAGCGTTGGAGATCTATTTGTATGCAGAAGTGTGCTTTGGTTGTTAGGCAGATTGTTGTGTTTTGGTTGTTACGTACGTAGTAGTGTCTATAATAATCTATGGTAGTACATATGTTACTCTGTAGTAGTATGTACAGACTGTAGTGTGCTTTGGTTGTTAGGCAGATTGTTGTGTTTTGGTTGTTACGTACGTAGTAGTGTTTATAATAATTTGTGGTAGTACATATGTTACTCTGTAGTAGTATGTACAGACCGTAGTGTGCTCTGTAGTAGTTTGCAGTATTGTATGTGAGTAGTATGTAGTCCGCTCTGTAGTAGTTTGCAGTGTGTTTTGTAGTAGTTTGTAGTGTGCTCTGTAGTAGTTTGTAGTGTTGTCTGTGAGTAGTATGTAGTCCGTTGCGTAGTAGTTTGTAGTATGCTTTGTAGTAGTTTGTAGTGTGCTCTATAGTAGTTTGTAGTGTTGTTTGTGAGTAGTATGTAGTGTGCTCTGTAGTAGTCTGTAGTAGTTTGTAATGTTGTCTGTGAGTAGTATGTAGTGTGTTTTGTAGTAGTATGTAGTGTCCTATGTAGTAGTTTGCAGTGTTATCTGTGAGTAGTATGTAGTGTCCTCTGTAGTAGTTTGCAGTGTTGGCTGTGCATAGTATGTAGTGTGCTCTGTAGTAGTATGTAGAATTGATGTAAGTAGTTTTGATGGTCTATTTTATTGTTTTGCAGAAATGGCACAAATGGAAGACCCTAAGAAACCCAAAGTCCAAATAAGATCGACACTAAGAGACTTTTGCAAAGTCATGGGTGAACTTCATAAAAAATTGCCTCCAAAAACAGTGAGGACGTTGAAAAAAATACCATTTGGCAGTTTCATGAAAAGCACTACAACAATTTGTTAAAAGTACTACTGTAGTTTTCAGAAAATACTACTCTAGTTGTTGGATAGTACTACTGTACTGGAACTTATGCATTCTAACGTTTTCAGTAAGTACTACTCTAGTTGTTGGATAATACTACTTTACTGGAACTTTATGCATTAAAAATATGGATAAAAAAGTGACCTTAATTAGGATAAAAAATATAAAATGACCTGAAAAGTTAATATAAAGAGGCAAAATTTGAAAGACAGAAAATATGGATAAAAAAATGACCTTAATTAAGATAAAAATATAAATTATCTTCAAAGTAAATATAAAAGAGTAAAATTGGAAAGACAGAAAATATGAATTAAAGAAAGTGACATTAATTAGGATAAAAAGTTTAAACGACATTATGTGTAAAATAAGGTCTCTAATTGACCTTATATATAATTTATTATTATTTTATTATAATCTCCTGGACCGTTCATAGTTACCTAAAGTGGAGATATTCATTTTCAACTTTTTTTGTTTCATTTTATATGTAAGTTGAAAAAACTTATATGTACTGGGTTGTTGCAGAACCTAGTAAGTTGATATAACTCATATAAGTTTTATTGTAGTTTTTATTATAAATTATGTGTACTATGTCTGTTGTAATGTTAATCGCTATCAATTATTGATGAGGTAGTCTAGTTTTGCTTAGAAAAAAAATTGATCTGGGTTCAAATAATGAATAATTAAACGTTGTCAATCAGAACAATTATTTTGGATGTCAAGGTTCAAAGTACTTCAATTTATACAAATTTTAGTTTGTGATTTTATAATCGAAATCACTTAGCTAATATATAATTTACCTCGTAATGATCAGGTATGCAAAAAATTAATTAAATCGGAGATTATTTGTTCATTAAATTTTGTAAAACAAATAGACGATAATTAATGTAATGTTAAAATTCACAATAACCGTTCATTTATTCAATATAATTAGATACCCAAACGATCTTCATTTTGATTCATATTTGGGTGAGTCAACCCATGATCTATAAGATAGGTGATCTCGATTATAAAATTACAAACTGAAAATTGTATAAATATGAGTAGTTCAGACCTTGACATCCAATTGAGTTTAGACCCAAATTTTGTCGATTTTTTTTAATGTAATCGAAAACATCAAATTCATAAAAGAAAGGAAATTGAATACAAAATTCAGAGTCAAATGTTATTATTCATCGAGGATCATTCAACAAATTTACGACCAAAATACCAAAGGAAAACAACCAGGAAATGATTACAAAACATAGGGAAAAAATGTAAAAATGCTCATTCATTGTATGGAACAAGTTTTACATCCTAAGAGATCTGCTAAATGCCTTCCAAAGCCTGGGCTCGGCTTGCTCATTTGAGACCTCCTTCTTCTTGACATATCTCATTCTTCCAATAATGGGCCTGATCATCTTCTTCAAAACCTTATGAAAGCCAGAGCAAGTGGGCTTCTTCCCAACCAATGGCGCCGGCTGCAATGACGCCGGCGGTTCTTGAGGAGGGCCTTGATGACATACCAAAACTGCTGCAGCTTGAGACCGAGTTTGAGTCGGCTCCGAAAGACTCCGCTTCAATATAGCCTGATTCAGTTGTATCTCCACAGAAAGCCTCTCGTATTGGTCGAACAGAGTGCTCTGGTCGTCGCCGAACTTCATCAGCATCACTTCTACTTGTTCCATTGTCTCTTGGCCTCAACCTGCTTCACTTAGCTTGTTTATACTACACTACTACTTAAAGAAAACATGCATCTATTATAGAAGTTTAAAGGGTTGAGTAAATGTGGGTTGTGTGGTTCAGGTCAGCAAGGAATTGATGATGACTTGCACAAGACAAAAGGAGTCAATGATCTCTTTGCGCAAGCAATGAAGCAAGGAATATATATCTTCAACATGGTAAGCTGGTAACTGAAAAGGCTGTAAATTGGTTCAGATCAGCAGCCAGTGACCCCGCCAGTTTGATGCAAACAGAGGAGTGGTATATAGATTTTTGAATGGTAATTAATTAGTTAACCCAACAACTTTCATAGAGTAGAGACCACTTCTTGGATCCAATGTACCTCCGTATTTAGCAATATTAATTGTTAAACTATTTTCTCCTCGAGACTTTTGCATATATGTGGTCAATGTACGCCTGGGCATGAAACCGATTTTGAGTCAAAATCGACCTAAAAATTTTGTCGGAAAACCAAATTAAAATAAAGAAGGCAAAAAAATGTACAAAACCGTACAAAACCAAAATAAAACGATTAAGATTCAATTTCGGATAAAGACCCAACCGATTTAAAACCAGCCGACCAATTTATTATATATATACTAATATACATATTTATATATATATTTTTACATTTCATTTTATTTGCTGTCAATTCTTTATATGGCCTAATTTTTACTATTATGCACCTTAACTGATAACAAACCCAAAAGGTCATAACCCTATTCTGCTTCATTCATGTATAATCTATACTATTCTTTCTTTCTTTTTGAAAGGATAATCTACATCTATACTATTCTTTAAGAGAAGTTTGTTCCCCACGTTGACTTATTCTTCTTGTTTTACCTTTTCAACTCAAGTATAACTAAATTAACAAAGGTTATAATTGTAATGGACAAATAAATTATTTTTTTTACCTAAAAAAACTATTTTTTTCTGCCTAGATTTTCTCTACATAATCCTACTTTCTCTCCTATCCCATTTCAAATGTTTCTGTCTGTAATTGTTTTTTTTTAAATAACTGTTTTCTTTTTTTCTTTCTAAAAACTGCACATTGAAGAAGTTTTTATTTTTTAATACACACATTGTGCGTACGCTTCCATCTAGTTGTATATAAAGGCTAGGATAATTCTCAAATGCACCCCAGGTCCGTCCATACCCCCCCCCCCCCCTCCTCTGCGGCGTCTTTTCTCTAATTTGACACGTGTTGCACTATGATTGGATAATTTTAACATTATTTTCCAAAGTTGACTGAGCTTATTGCCAGCTCAGTCTATGTAATATCTCTCACTGTCTCTCTCATCGCATACACTAGCAACGACGACAAAACCAATTCTATATATAATACTGAGGTTCGCCGTCGCCCAACATCTGCCCCGCTCTTGACCTTCATCGAATCACAAGTGCACCGCTTTCGAGCCTTAATGACTCTCCTGTGCGCGTCTCTCACAACCTCAACGACTCTCTCTGGCTGCGCGTTGATAGTTACCTCAGTGAACTCTTTTTGGCTATTGTGCGTCCCTCGCGGCCTCAGCAGCTTCCTTATATCGCCATGCTTCCCTTGCAGGATTCACATCCACTGACAACCACTCTCGAGATGTTGCACTCGAGCTCTTCACTTGGCTGATACTGAAACTTTAGGTCCGTTTCGGTAAATTAATTTCAACCACGCCTTCAACTTCGATGTGAGGTCTTCTTCTCCTCGGGGATCCACTAGATCCATTTGCTTCAGGCTTTCAGGCTCCTCTCTCTCTCTCTCTCTCTCTCCGCCGTGAGCGGCACAATAATCCCTGCCACATAGGTCGAGAGTGTTCCGCGGCTGATTTCTGGGCAAATATAGGAGGATCATGTGTACTTGGCTTATCATAAGCTCAATCAATTTTAAAAGAAGTTGAAAAAAAAATAAATAAGATCGTGCCAAACATGGGAAATTAGACCCTGGGGTGTTTGGCCCTAGGGTGCATTCCATTCTGATCCATAAAGCTAACTTTTTCACCTTCTTTGTCTCTCTCGTACAAGTTGCACCTCTCACTCCCAAATACCCATACCCCAAAAAAATTAATATCTCTCATTCGCTCTTATACACCATCTACATCTCTTCATTTCTAGTTACAACCCATCCAGTATCACTTAGTTCTGAGCCTCTCTCACTTATGACGTCCTCTTTTTTGATCATTTGGAAGATTTGGTGAGTTTATACTTTGAAACTATTTCATACTTTCATTATGCTTGGATTGCTTGCGATTAGAGTTGTTTTAATTCTGCTTGATTTAATGAATTTAGGTTCTATTGATTTGATTGATAACTCAAATTAGTCGTCTGTTTGATTGGTTTTGATATATATATTATGTGTTTGTTTCAACTGTCTGTTTGATTATGCAAAAGATAGAAGGATTGGAATCAACACCTTCTAGGACTGTAATTGACATCATGTATTTTAATTTTGTGTTACTTGTTATTTTTTTTGTTTCAATTTGAATAAATTTTCGACTGTAATTTTTGTTGTAGATTCAACTGTCACTAACATTCAAATTCTGGAGGAGTGAAAACCTGGAGGTCGGAAACTGAAGGTGTTGTTGCTAGACTTCTGCCCTCTTTTATTACTTTGGTACTTTTTCTATTAAACTGATTAATTATGGATCTGTAAACTTTTTAATTATTTGATGCTGAGTGTTACACTTGAACATTTGGATATTTGATCATTTTGGTGTGCTTGATGCACGTGAACATTTGGATTTTTAGTCACATTGGTGTGAGCTGCACTTGAAATCTGGAATTTCATATTTGGACTATGGTTATTTGACTGATTAAGCAGTTTTGTTTGCGACTTGTAAAGATTTGGAAGAAAATTAATTTATGTTCATAACTTGTAAAGATTTGGAAGAAAATTAATCTACGTTCATAACTTGTAAAGGTTTGGAAGAAAATGGAGAGGCCAAGATAGAAGCCATAAAAATTGGAGAATCAGTTAATGGGCCTTAACTGAAACTGAATCAGGCTGAACCGAAAATTTGGCCTGACAAAAAATTCGGTCATAGATATTTTAGTACAGTGATCGGTTTTAAATTTGAGCAAACTGATACTCGCATATTTATGTGTCAATTCGGTATCTAATTTGTTCACTATATTTAGTTTATTGTTATTAATTGAGTGAATTAATTATGTTTATTTGTTTTTAGGTATTTTGGAGATTAATGAAGAAAATGAGCCTAAATAATATATTTTGAAGTTATTATGGAAGATGAGGACTTACGAGGTGAAGAAATCCTAATTTAAGAAGAATACTAATTGCCCACGTGACCTTGACGAGAGGAAGTCTTGGCGAGGAACAAAGAAGATGTGATATATATGTTGATGGAGAAGTAGATTTGTGCTTGGGGAGGAAAACTAAGAGAAGTCCTTTTTCAATTTGGATTTGCTTGGCATGTGGAATTAGCTAGCTAAATATATGTGGCTAGAAAGCTGTAGATGTGGGCTTGGGCTTTGTTTAATTAGGCTGCTAGCCAGGATATTTAATCAAGCTATATATATATATATAAAGAAGTTCTCATGCATGAGAACTAGCCTGATCCAGACGTCGCCAAGAGTTCATTCTTCTTCATCATTTAATTTATTTCTTATGGATTCTTTAATTTTTTTATTTAAGACTATGAGTAGCTAAATATTTTGTTAAGGGACTGTTTTGAAGCCCCGTACATGAAGTTTAGATAATATATACACTTTGATCTAATTTTGTTATGTTTTTGGATGAGGTTTCTTTGTTGATTTTATATTGATGATTTCTATCTTGTATGCTTTGAGTGCACACTTAGTATGAATGTTTAGGGATCTAAATCTATGAGAATTTGATGCATGTTGATTGTATTTGATCTTCCTCAATTTCTCTTGAGTAGAAACCGAGCTTTTCGGTTATAAGAAACCCTAAGTCTAGCAAGACACGCCTTTAGTGTACTTGTGAAGCTTTATAGATTCTCACACATTTTCTAGATCATAATGCTTATCTCTTATTAAATTCGAGTCCGTGACTTTTGGGTTCTTTGAGAGATAATCACCGGTGATAAGCGAACTTTCACCGGTGTAATCATAAGGATTAGGTAATATGTTGTGTTCTAAGCGTAATTGAATCTTCCTGAGAAATTTTATCCATTGGCATAGAATTATTAGATTGAGCATATATTATTTAGATGGAGTGATGGTTGTGGAGAACATTCCCCTTAACTCTTTTGTTTATTGATTTTGGTCACATTTTCAAAGATGATTTACTGCATTTATCTATTTTATTTATTTATTTTAGCATAGTAAAGCAACTCCAAACCTATTGAAATTCTACATGTTAGTCCGGCACTGTGTCTAGTATGTCCAGTATTATTTTCGTAATTTTTTAGTTGAGTCTAGGTTAGGTAATTAAGTAGGTTAGTGTCTGTAGGTCGAGTCTATCAGGAAACTGATTTTAGTGTTTGTTTGCATCTAACACTTAGTTTCATCAATCTTCAGCGGGTAATGACCCCTATTTTCCATACTACTACATTGATAAATATTGCATAATAATAGGGATATCTTTAAGGGTGTAAAAAGCCTTATCAAATTTTGGCGCCGTTGCCTGGGATTGATTAATTCTAAGTGTTAAATAGTGTCTTTTGTTTTCAGTTTTGTTTTAATTTCCTTTTTCTTTTGTGCCTAACGGTGTCTACTTGTATGCAGGAACTCTTGTATGCAGACTAGACATTTTAAGAGTGCTGATTCTCTTATACCTTTGAACCCTGAAATCGAAAAATCAACAAGACTAAACAGAAAGCAAAAGAGACAAGCAAGCACTAGTGGTGGTGCAAGTTCTGAACCGGAACTTGAACAATACATATTCTCTGAACCAGAAGAAGACTTTGAAACACCACCAATGGGAGACCAGAAGATGCTTAAGGATGCTTTACTACCTGATATTTCAGGAGTCTCTTCAGCTATTGTATTGCCTGACTTGGGCAATTATTCTGTGCCACCATTGCTACTAGCAGCTCTTCCTCACTTTAGGGGAACATATTCTGAAGATCCACAGCAACACCTTTCTGACATTGAGGAGTTGTCCAAGACTCAGAAGCTTCAGGGTGTGACTCGGGGAGTGTTGCTGCTTATTTTGTTCTGGTTTTCATTGAAGGAGGGAGCAAATACTTGGTATAATTCATTGACTCCTCAATCTATTCGCACATGGATAGAGATGAGTGCGGCATTCATGAAGGAATACTACTCTGCAAAGTGTACCAAATAATTAAAGAAAGAGATTCATAGCTTTGTGCAGATTGATGGAGACATGCTTCATGAGGCCTGGGCTCAGTTTAAGGAATTATTGAGAAAATGCCCACATCATGGTTATGACTTGGAGGACAGAATGACGTTCTTCTATGAAGGGTTGTATCTATCAAACAAATTGAAGGTTGATTCAGCCAGTGGAGGGATGTTCATGTACCAAATAGGAGAAGAAGCCCGAGTCACCATGGAAAGGTTAGCTAAAAATTCAAAGTAATTTCACACTAGAGAACGCACTTTAGCTAGCCGAAAACAAAGTGCATTTGAGGCATTTGTTGATGAGGGGATTGATAAAAGGATGAAATCCATGGAAAAGAAGTTGGAGACATAGCTAGCGCCATCAAGAGTCAAACTACACCGTCTGCTACTCCAGCTCAGGTATGTTCTCTCTGTAAACTCACTGATTATTCTATGGAAACATGTCCCTTTACTATAGAAGAAGAACATGTGAACTTCATGCAACAAAGGCAAAGGAATGATCATTTCTCCCAATCATACAATCCGGGATAGAGGAATCACCCTAACTTCAGTTGGGGAGGTAACAACAATGTGCAAAATCTAGCAACTCCTCCAGGATTTCCACCTAGGCCTAGAACTGAGGGCCATCAGCAACAACAATCAGTTCAACAACCAGCTCCAGCTGTATCAATAACTGACCCAATAATTCTAAATTTGTTGACAAACTTGGCCACCAAACTTGATGGTATTACTAAGTCCATTGAGTTGATAGAGAGAGACAGATGAGCCAAATGCAAGCACAGATATCTCAGAGAGCGCCTAGAAAGCTTCCACGCAACACAGTTCAAAATCCAAAAAGGTAATCCTAAGGTGAATGTTATATCCTTGAGAATTAGGAGGTCCCTTGATGCTGTCTCAAATGCTGAGAAGAGAGCCCAAGAGCGAATGGAACCAGTTCTAAAGCAAGTCATACCATATGAGCCATTGGAGGAGAAATCTGATTCACAAGAAGCACTTGAAAAGAAAATTCAAAATCTCAAAAATCATCTAAGGTATCTTCTAATCCTTCTCCTCCAGTTACTTCACATGTTCCTTTTCCTCGCAGGTTATAAAAACAGAATAAGGACATTGAGGAGCAAGAAATCTTGGACACTTTTCGGAAAGTTAATGTGAGCATTCCATTGCTTGAAGCCATCAAGCAAATCCCGAAGTATGCGAAGTTTCTCAAAGAGCTTTGCACATCAAAAAGAAAGTTCACTGGAACAGAAACCGTGGCGGTAAGTGAGAGAGTATCTGCAGTACTTCAGAGAAAGCTACCACCCAAGATGGGTGATCCTGGACAATTTACCGTCCCATATACAATTGGTAACAATAAATTTGCAGGAGCTTTACTTGATTTTGGTGCATCTATTAACTTAATGCCATATTCTGTGTATATTACTTTGAACATAGGTGCATTGTAGCTCACATGTGTTACAATTAAATTAGCTGATAGATTTAACTGCTACCCTAGGGGTTTCGTTAAGGATGTTTTAATGCCGGTTGACACGTTGATCTTTCCGGCTGATTTCTTTGTCTTAGAGGTGGAGGCAGTGCCTCAACCATCTGAACTACCATTGATTCTTGGTCGTCCATTCTTAAGAACCGAAAGGACCAAGATTGATTGTTATAGTGGAACTCTTTCCATGAAAGTAGATGGAGAAAAGATTCGCTTCAATATTTTTGAAGCCATGAAGCATCCAGGTGATAATGAAATGTATTCTTGTTGTTCGATTGATACTTTTGATAGCTTTATGCAGGAATACATGAAATTTTAATTGGAGGAAGACCTCTTGAAAAAGGTGATAGAGGAATCTGGACAAAAAGATGTCCCAAGGGCACCGGAAGTAAACAATTTGCAAGCATCAACCGGTTGAGATTTTCCTTTGGAAAATTTTCGATCCGTCAAGAATGATGCTATTTTTGAGATTGCTTTGGCGGAGGATCTTGCGATGGATAAGGAATATTATGCAATGGAAGAAGCACTCGAATCCATGCCATATCTTCAAGGTAAGTCTTATCAAACTCTTCATTTACCTGTTACACTAACAAGCTTGTTCCCTCTTTAGTACAGGCTTCTGAGCTAGAACATAAACCACTACCCGAGCATTTGAAGTATGCATTCATTGGTAAAGGCAACACTTTGCATGTTATTATTTCTTCAAAGCTCTCTAAATTGCAGGAGGAGAAGTAACTCACAGTGCTTAGGGAACACAAAAGTGCAATTGGTTGGACCATTGCAGACATCAAGGGAATATGCCCTACGGTATGCACTCATCGAATACACCTTGAAGAAGGATCCAAGCCTACAAGAGAGGCTCGGCGACGACTCAACCCACCGATGATGGAAGTGGTTAAGAAGGAGGTTATCAAACTCCTTGATGCATGTATTATCTATCCTATATCTGACAGTAAATGGGTGAGTCATGTGCAGGTTGTTCCCAAGAGATCAGGCATCACAGTAGTCAAGAATGATGAGAATGTGATGGTGCCTTAACGAATCCAAACAGGGTGGAGAGTGTCTATCGATTATCAATGGTTTAATGCTACCACTCGTAAGGACCACTTCCCTCTTCCTTTTATTGACCAGATGTTAGAGTGTCTTGCAGGACATGCATATTATTGCTTTTTGCATGGTTATTCTGGTTACAACCAGATTGCCATCCATAAAGATGATCAGGAGAAGACGACTTTTACATGCCCCTTTGGCACATTTGCATATAGAAGAATGCCATTTGGATTGTGCAATGCGCCAGCCATGTTTCAGCGCTGCATAATAAGCATCTTTTCAGACATAGTGGAGAAAATCATCGAGATATTCATGGATGACTTTTCTGTTTTTGGTGATTATTTCGACCTGTGTTTGCTTAATTTGTCTCTTGTTTTAATTAGAACGTTGTGCTAGGACTAACCTCTTACTTAATTGGGAGAAATGTTATTTTATGGTAGAACAAGGGATAGTTTTAGGGCATGTGATATTTTCTAGAGGGATAGAGGTAGATAAGGCCAAAGTCGATATTGTGCGTACATTTCCACCTCCCACTACTGTGAGGGAGGTTTGTTCATTTCTTAGACATGCAGGTTTTTATCGCAGGTTTATCAAGGATTTTTCCAAGATATCCCGTCTTTTGTGTGCATTGCTCCAGAAAGATGTCAACTTTGACTTTACTGATGAGTGTTTGGACGTGTTCAACAAACTCAAAGATTTATTGACCTCAGCACCCATCATTCAAGCGCCAGATTGGGACCATCCCTTTAAGCTAATGTGCGATGCATCGGACTATGCTGTAGGAGCTGTGTTGGGCCAACGTCCAGCTAAGTTACCTCATGTCATCTGCACTGAGATATCTTATGACTAAGCAGGATGCCAAGCCAAGATTGATTAGGTGGATGCTACTCCTACAAGAGTTTGATGTGGAAATCAGAGATAAGAAGGGGACAGAGAATGTGGTTGCTGATCATTTGAGCCACCTCACCCACACTTCCAATGCAGAGGAGGATCATCTCCCTCTGCGTGACAGCTTTCCTGATGAGCAATTATTGGTGGTGCAAGATGTGGAACCCTAGTATGCCGATATTGTGAACTACAATGTGTCTAAACAGGTTCCAAGTGACTACACTAGAGCTCAAAAAGATAAGTTGGTGAAAGAGGCCAAGTACTTCGTGTAGGATGAGCCATACCTATAGAAACATTGCCCAGATTCCATCATCCGTAGGTGAGTGCCTAATACTGAATTCCATTCTATTCTTTCTTTTTGTCACTCACATGTAGGTGGTGGACACTTTAGAGGAAAATAAACAACACTCAAGGTGCTAGAGAACGGTTTTATTGGCCGAGCATTTTTAAGGATGCTAATGAATTTCACAAGTCGTGCCCGCGATGTCAAATGACAGGTAATTTAGGACCAAGGGATCAAATGCCTCAACACCCGGTAGTTGTTGTTGAAATCTTCGATGTGTGGGGTATTGATTTCATGGGTTATTTCCCTTACTCTAACAAGAATTTATACATTCTCTTAGTTGTAGATTATGTTTCCAAGTGGGTGGAGGCTAAGGCCGCCCCGACTAATGATTCTAAGGTTGTTCTTAGCTTTCTTAAAGGACTTTTTGCTAGATTTGGAACTCCTAGATGCATCATTAGCGATGGATGATCTCACTTTTGCAACAGGACTTTTGATGCCTTGCTCAGAAAGTATAATGTGACTTATAAGATGGCCACACCTTATCACCCTCAGACGAGCGGGCAAGTGGAGCTTTCAAACAGAGAGATCAAGCAGATTCTTGAGAAGACTGTGGGGCCGATAAGAAAAGATAGGAGTGAGCGCTTAGATGAAGCATTATGGGCCTATCAGACAGCATATAAGACATCTATTGGGATGTCTCCCTTTAGGTTGGTCTATGGAAAAGCTTGCCATTTATCGGTAGAACTCGAGCACAAGGCATATTGGGCAGTCAAGCATTTCAACATGAATTCGGATGCCGCAGGTACTCATAGAAAATTGCAACTCAATGAATTGGATGAGATCCATAATAATGCTTATGAGTCTAGCCAGATTTACAAGGAAAATGCCAAGATGTTCCATGATAAGATGATAAGGAAGAAGACCTTTGTAATTGGGCAAAAAGTCTTGCTATTCAATTCTCGTCTTCGGTTATTCCCAGGTAAGCTCAAATCTAGATGGATAGGACCCTTTGTTGTGACTAATGTTTTTCCTCATGGTGTAATAGAAGTCAAAAGATTTAAGACGGGGAAAACATTCAAAGTGAATGGACACCGACTCAAGCCTTTCTATGAGTCGTTTGTGGAGCATGTTGTCGAGCATGTACCTCTTCGAGATGTGCCTCAGAATGCAGAGTGATACTTGGTACCGTCTGGCTGAAAACATTAAACTTAGCGCTACTTGAAAGGCAACCTATGTTGATGGAGAAGCTTGGCGACCAGATTTGATTTCTTTTCCCTTCTCCTTTGCTTTATTTTTCTCCATGTTTAGTGTGATTTGTGATGTGCTATGTGTCTCATTCCATGCTTGTTTGATGTATTGTATGTTTTAATTTTGTTTTACATTGAGGACAATGCAAATTTCAAGTGTAGGGTGGATTTTATATCATATCCTTAGCGTCTATGTATACATTTTTTGTTTTTCGGTACTGTGCAGTATACTATTTTGTGTAATTTATTTTCCATATCTAGAGGTCTCGTAAATTTCTGAAATTTTGAGGTAATGTTTGTACATTTATCTATTTTATGCCCTTAAAATTTCAGCTCATTCCACTATGTGATTAGTTTTGTATAATTCTAGCGAGTCTGAAGGGGTCTTTTCCGATGACTAGTTCGTCGTGGAAGGGTTTCCTCACCAAAGTTTGGTATTTTTGAGTTTTTCTTTGTTATTATTGTGTGTTTTAGTGTCTTATATGAAAAAACCAAATACAAAAATAAATAGTGTCAAGAAAAATACAAAAAGAGTCTTTTACTTGGAGTCTTAGGATGCCCTTGACAAGTCTATGATGTGATTATATCTTCCATAATTGTGACTAAAAGATGATCATGTTATATGAGTTTCTTTGGTTAATCTTGATATACAGTGCATATGCGAATGTGTAGTGGATGTAAAAATGAGTTAACATGGTATAGATTTTTGGCATGCTTAAACTTTGTTGAGATTCATTTAACCTGTGAGCAATTGAACCTATATGTTATATACATGCTTTCTTTGTTGAGTGTCAATTGCTTATCATAGATTAAGTTAATGGACTCTAGAGTTTACTAGAACTTGCTCTTGTACTTTTCAAAGCTTATAGTCAATACATGTCCTGATTGAGGAAGTGATAAAGGCATTTAGGGGACATCACCATTGCCATATAAGCCTGTGTCCCAACGTTGTGTACATAAATTGTGCACCCCTTAGTTAACCACTTTGAGCCTACATGTTTAAACTTTTTTTCATCACCCACATATCTCTGACCTTAAACCTTAGAATAGTTATATATTTACTCTTGTTCTAGGACTTGGTAGAGCTATACATAAGACATGTATGTGAAGACGGCGACAATGCTGAATAATGATACAAAGAAATAAGTGTGGGGTATCAAGCTAATGTGTTTCAAAAAAAAAAACAAACAAAAAAAGAAGGAGAAAGAAAGTAAAGGTTATGGTTGTGATATCTCGCTTGATACCCGAGTTAACTATTGATGAAAAGAATGATGTGAAGGCCCAGCAAGATGAAATTCGGCCACAATAGTGAAAAAAAAAATCATGGTTGTAAAGTTTGAAGAAGTCTCTTATTTGGTGCTCTATTAGGTTCTAGAATTATATTTGAATTCCATACCCATTTATTCTTTAACCTATAAGCCAAGCCCCATTACAACCCAAGAAAGTCCTTTTTGATCCTCAAGATGACACCCTTTGATCTGTGGAGATTAGTCACAAGAGTGAGTATATGGTTTGGTCCATTTGGCAAGTAATTGATTTGAATGAATACATTAAACATACTTTGAGAGAAACACTTTGGAGAGCATATCTGTGAGGTTGAATCTTGACTTGTTTTTCGCATGCTACAACTTTACATTCACCATGATTATGACTTCGTCCTACATATTACATGTATGTCATACATTGAAATTAACTTTCGAAACTTTGTGGAATAGAAATTTTGGCGCCGTACTTTGGAGTCATATTAATCTTGGTATTGCATTTGTAGGAAGATTGCTGAAACAAACTGTTAAGGGCATTAGAGTTATGTAGTTAGAGTTTTTGAGTTGTTTTAGAGTCTTAGTTTAGTGTTTTTCTCGAGGACTAGCAATTTCTAAGTGTGGCGTATTTTTATAGTCGCATATTTATGCGTCTATTCGGTATCTAATTTATTCCCTATATTTAGTTTATTGTTATTAATTGAGTGAATTAATTATGTTTATTTGTTTTTAGGTATTTTGGAGATTAATGAAGAAAATGAGCCTAAATAATATATTTTGAAGTTATTATGGAAGAGGAGGACTTACGAGGTGAAAGAATCCTAATTTAAGAAGAATACTAATTGCCCACGTGACCTTGGCGAGAGGAAATCTTGGCGAGGAACAAAGAAGATGTGATATATATGTTGATGGAGAAGCAGATTTTTGCTTGGCGAGGAAAAGTAAGAGAAGTCCTTTTTCAATTTGGATTTGCTTGGCACGTGGAATCAGCTAGCTAAATATATGTGGCTAGAAAGCTGTAGATGAGGGCTTGGACTTTGTTTAATTAGGCTAGCACGTGATTGCTAGCCAGGATATTTAATCAAGCTATATATATATAGCTATCACTTGGAATGTGAAGGGGGAAGAAGTGGATCAAGAAGAAAATAAAAAAGTAGAACAGAGAAGAAAAAGAAGTTCTCATGCATGAGAACTAGCCCGATCCAGACGTCGCCAAGAGTTCATTCTTCTTCATCATTTAATTTATTTCTTATGGATTCTTTGATTTTTTTTATCTAAGACTATGAGTAGCTAAATATTTTGTTAAGGGGCTGTTTTGAAGCCCCGTACATGAAATTTAGATAATATATACACTTTGATCTAATTTTGTTATGTTTTTGGATGAGGTTTCTTTGTTGATTTTATATTGATGATTTCTATCTTGTATGCTTTGAGTGCACGCTTAGTATGCATGTTTAGAGATCTAAATCTATGAGAATTTGATGCCTGTTGATTGTATTTGATCATCCTCAATTTCTCTTGAGTAGAAACCGAGCTTTTCGGTTATCATAAACCCTAAGTCTAGCAAGGCACGCCTTTAGTGTACTTGTGAAGCTTTGTAGATTCTCACACATTTTCTAGATCATAATGCTTATCTCTTAGTAAATTCAAGTCCGTGACTTTTGGGTTCTTTGAGAGATAGTCACTAGTGATAAGCGAACATTCACCGGTGTAATCATAAGGATTAGGTAATAGGTTGTGTTCTAAGCGTAATTGAATCTTCCTGAAAAAATTTCATCCATTGGCATAGCATTGTGATGTTGAGCATATATTATTTAGATGGAGTGATGGTGGTGGAGAACATATCCCTTAACTATTTTGTGTATTGATTTTCGTCACATTTCCAAAGCTGATTTACTGCATTTATATATTTTGTATATTTTTTTTAGCATAGCAAATCAACTCCAAACCTATTGAAATTCTATGTGGTAGTCCACTACTGTGTTTAGTGTGTCCGGTATTATTTTTGTAATTTTTAGTTGAGTCTAGGTTATGTAATTAATTAGGTTAGTGTCTGTAGGTCGAGTCTGTCAGAAAACTGATTTTAGTGTTTGTTTGCATCTAACACTTAGTTTCATCAATCTTCAGCAGGTAATGACCCCCTATTTGCCATACTACTACATTGATAAATATTTCATAATAATAAGGATATATTTGAAGGTGTAAAAAGCCTTATCACAAACCGAAAAATTCAGCCCAAATTTGGTTTAGGCCTCAAACCTACCTCAATCGAGATATGCCCAGGCCTAGGTCAAAGTGTACTCTATTTACTTGTCTACAGATCACTTCTAGATCGATGAAGCTAAAGCACATGTGAACTAGAAGTTATGGAGATTCTTTATCTTTCACTTCATAATGCTTAGTCAGCCTAACTAATTAACTTGGTTGCAAAATGACAAAGTTCCTAAGCTTGCTAAACAACTAGATAGTGGAAGCTCAACCTTCCACCTAAAACAAGGTTATTTTGCTGGTTTCTTCTTAAAGAAAGGATTAAAGCAAGAGATAGATTGCTCAAATTTGGAATAAACTATGCAAAGGTTTGCCGTATTTACAATTCTGTTGAGGAAAATATCTCCCATCATTTTGGAGATTACCCGTTCTCTAAGGAGACTTGAAGACTTGTGAATATTTCTATATTTGATTATAATGACTATTTTTCTTGACAAGACCTGCAACTTAATCATGCACTCCATCAATGATCACCACATCTTGAGAAAATTGTGATTATTTGTTGGTACATTTGGAAAGCTAGAAACGAAAAAGTCTTTAAAAACTCAATTCATAGTCCTTGTGATCCAGCATTGTCTTGGAAACATCGGCGGCCTATTTAATTATTGAAAAAATTACCCAACTGACATAATGTCATTTACATTAGATCTATACTAAATTAGGTCATTTAACATTTTATCCTAAATAAGGTCACCTGACATAAAACTTAAAATAGATATAACCTTAAAATTTAATCTATTTACATATATGTCATCTTATATAAACGTAACAATCACACCAAAAATCTCATATCTTATTCATTCTTCATTGTTCACTACTGAAAATCCTAATAGAGCTCCATATCTCTCCTCCCTCACTCAATCGTCGCCGCCATAGTCCTCACCACAGATATCCTCCCTCACTCCCTCGTCGTAGTAGCTCCATCACCACCTATTTCTCACTCGCTCAGCCTCGCCTCTCTCTGTAGCCTCTCACTCGTTGTGTTGCGCCTTGCACGCAAGCTTCGATCATCGCCTCTCTCTCTAATTGGATCCGACCGCTGACTCTCACACACACACACGCTCAGTAGATCCGATTGTCACCTTCTCTCTTTATATAGCTCCAATCACTGCGAACTGCCACACTCAACCAAACCAGCGTCCTCATCTTCTCCTCTAGGTACTCCTATGCTTTATTTATCAATGAAATTTCGTTATTATGTGGTTTATGTAGTTAAAGGTTAGATTTGGATGTTAGAAGTGTTTGATGATTTGTCGTAGTATTTTTGTAGCTCTAAAATATTATTTTACAGATTTGATAATCTCAGAAGTATGTTGGATGGTCGGTGCTAGTACTTTTTTACCCCTAAAGTAGTATTTGTAGATTTGATAATCTCGGCAGTATATTTGATGGTCTGTCGTAGTGTTATTATAGGTCTTGAGTAGTATATTTAGATTTGAGGATGTTGCAGTATGTTTGATGGTATGTTTTAAAATAATTGTACCTCTGTGGTAGTATCTTTATTCTTTTATGGTAGTGTCTTTTTGCTCTTGTGGTGGTAAATTTGCAGTGGTAGCATCCTTATGATTCTGTCATAGTATGTTTAATTATCTGAGGTAGTGTGTAGTTGTTGTCAGTAGTATTGTTTATGAATTTTATGATTCTGTCGTAGTATCCTTATGATTCTGTCGTAGTATGTTTAATTGTTGTTAGTAGTATGTTTCTGAACTTTTTTGTTTTCGATGATATTATGTGCAGGACATTTTTGATGATTAAGATTGCAAAGTAAGGAGGATAAACCTGTCGTTGTGGGTTCATCAAAGGGGAAATGGAAGGAAATAAAGGTAGGGAAAGGGAAGTCACATTTCTTCAATGTTCAAAGTTCAAAGTTCAAAGGTCTGAAAACAAAGAAAAGTTAAATGACGAACAAAACTAGAATTTTGAGTACCCAACATAAAGAAACAAAAGACAATAAAGAAGCTCAAGAAGTAGCTAGCATTCTATTAATGTTTCTTTATGTTGTGATATGTTCATTAAACATCAGTAGTGTTTTTGTTGCGTAGTAGTAGTGCGTTTGATAAAGAATAGTAGTATGTATTGAAAAGATCAGTTCTCTCTTTTATCTGTAGTGTTTGTTTATGTTGTAGTATGTTTATCAAATATCAGTAGTGTTTTTGTTGTGAAGTAGTAGTGTGTTTGATAAAGAAAAGTAGTATGAAATTAAAAAGATGAGTTCTCTCTCTCTCTCTCTCTCTCCAAGATTTTCTCTCTGTGTGTATTTGGAATGAGAGAGTTGTGGGTGTTTGATTTCCATTTTAGATGTTAAATATAAAGAAGGGCAAAAAGTGAATGTCAGAAAAAAAAAGGTGTCAAACTGACATTATTTAGGATAAAAACTACTAGTAACCTAAATGCGGAAATAAAGTCTCTGAGCAACCTTATATATAATTTGTTATTTAATTAAAGAGTCACCTAGAACCTTTCAAAAAAAGAGTCACCTAGAATAAAATCCAAACAAGACATAAAACAAGAAAAATTAACAAAAATTTTTAAGGGTGAGCACGAATCCCACAAATTCTGAACCCGACCCGATCCTGTCCCGATCTGGCTCGGGATGGGATGGGACGAAAAATAATTTTTTTACTATTTTGTCTCGTCCCGACCCGTTCCATTTTTTAGGGACGGGGTTGAGTCTTAATTTTGAAATCCGATAAACCCGTTCCGTCTCGCATAATATATTGTCTATTTTATCATTTGTTTTATTAAAAGTTGATATATTAAACTATCAAACAATTAACATTATTCAACAAAAAGAAATTACCTTATAACACGATCGAAGTACATTACATGTAATATGAATTAAATGTATCAATTAAACATAAAATAAAATTGCTTGTAGTTTTACTTCTTTTAATTAAACATTAAGTAAAACAGTATTACTTTGTGTAGTTGTAAGTCTTGTTAAATTATGTTTATCTTATATTGAATCCAAAATTTAGTTCGTCTCGTCTCATTCGAATTTTTTTGATAAATACTTCATTAAATGTTCATTTTAAATTTAGCTCGAAATTGAACTCGTCTCGTTCCATCTCGTCCTGTTTGAATTTCGGGACGAACTTTTAAAATATTCAATTTCATCCCGTTCGAGATAAGAATAGAGACGACAAAAAATAAATCTGACCCATCCGTGTCCACTCTTAAAAAATTCATGACAGTAGATTCTTGATACAAAGGAACAACCATTGGCCAGCTTGTTCCAAACTTCCAATTGGTCTTTCTGAAAGAAAATCTTACAAGCCCAAATTAGTAAGAGGCTCAAACATTGGCCCATTAAGAATACGCACCGTATCGTAAAATCGTAATCCGCTAGTTGCTTCGAAACTGCTCGATTGGTCTTTGCTTCTCTTGTCAAGCTGGACTTCGCCCCAGCGATCTAGCATCAAATCTCTGCACACAACTCAGCAGGTCCCGAATTCCGAAACCCTAGATTCGCCTCAATCCAATCCTAAACCCTACGGCTCCATCCGTAAAATTCAAGCTGTACCCCGAAGATCGTACACATGTCATAGAAAAAAAAAGCCTGCGAATCTCGCCTGGGAAATGGATTCGGATCGCAATTCGAATCAGTTTCTAGGGTTCTGGCGCCGACGAGGCAGTTCCGGTGAAATTAAGAAGCCAAAGTGTCTGGCTTTGATGCACAGAAGTTGCTTCCAAGCACTGTTCGTACTGCTCCTCATCGCCGATGTGTGTAATGCTTCGAGTCTCTCCAAGCATAGATTTTTGATCGGTGATCCTCCGAAGGTCAATTCAGAAAATTCAACTTCACCGCCAATCCCGATTCCAAAACCTGATCCTGATCCACCGCTCCAGAACAATACGGGCTATGCTCCGCCCGACCCGATTCCGGATCCGAATAACGGTACCAAACCGGGTCCAGCAGCTCCGCCACCGGCTAGTAATCAAACACAGACGCCACCACCGGAGAAGCCAACTCCGATGCCAGTAGAGAAGCCGCAGCCGAAGGAGAAGCCAACTCCGGTGGTTCCTGTATTGAAGCCGAAGGAGAATGCAACTTTGGTGACTGAGAAGCCGAAGGAGGACCCGAATCCAGCGCCGATCGATGTAAAGAGACCTGAAATTAGTAAGAGTAAGGGTGGAAAGGACAATGTGCCGATTGTGATGAAAGAAAACTGTCTTGGGGCCATCAAGGTGTGCAGCAATGCGGATATGGTTGCCTGCATTAAGAGCTTCGACAGTGGTAAGCCACATTAATGATTGGCACGTTTTAATTGGCATTTGATTTCTTGTTGTATTCAGTGCTGTAAAGCAATGTGTGTGTTGTGTGAGAGATGAGCGATGAGCCATTGTGAAAAAGGAAATATGGGATACAGTTAGCACTATGGAATGAAATTATGAAAACTAAGAATTACAACATCTTGCTCTCGCTTGAATCCATGGATATCATATTGCCATGCTGATAGATTTATCATTGTTTGCATTTGTGCTATCTTTAGAGCTAACTTTAGAAGGCATACAATGTGTGGATTGTTAAGATATTATTTTGGGAGTACTGGAATGGGTTTGTGGTGCGGAAGTGCTATGTGCCTATATAGAAACCACAAGTTGTAACTTGTTAGTACTAGTTATTATCCATATGATGCTGAAGTCCTTTGTACAAGTGTTATCTATGTAGACTTGGCTTGCTATCATGTGAGGCCTTTCCACTTGGTGAAAAGGGTAGATGTTAAACACAGTGTTGTAACTTACCCTTTAGTCAGTAAACCATGAAATTGTTGAGTGCTAGACCCATGTGCATGAGGTAGTTTGAAAATTATCTGTCGGTTTTTCTTTGGTACAGCGGTTATGGCCTGTAGGCCTTAAAATTATAAACATTGAGAGGTGCTGATTTTATGTGTTATACATCAAACTAGTAGTGTCATCGTAGGCTTACCATTTGGCCTTGTGATAATTAGTGATATGAAAGCTTTACTTACATTACATTTCCCATCTTGCAGAATTGAAGGAAGCCGTTGTTTTGGTCCAAAATGTAGGCAACAGCACATTAATGGGAAGCCTTTCGGCAGAAAATACCAAGGTCCTAGATATTCCCAAAAAACAATACAAAAAGGTACAAATACCATAATTCTATGTGTTACTGTTTCCCTGATTAAACCACTGTTATCAAAGGCTTTGGTGGTGGATATATGTAGAATGAAAGATTAGGTTTTGGGTGTATACTCTGGTCATCAGGAGTTATGTCTTTCAAATTATTTTAATTGTTTTATTCCTTAAAAAAGAGTTCTGTAGTTTCACTTATCTTGCTTCAGTTTAAAGACCCAACTGAATTGTAATGTAAATGATTCTATGATTATCTGCTTCGTTGTATTTTTTTTCTTAAAGAAAATTCCCCTGTTCGTTTCTGCATTATATCAGATGAAGCTCATCATGGGTGAAAGTAGAAAAGTAGTAGTAAAAGCTGGACATGGAGAATGTGTGCTTCAGATGGACCCTCCTGTATCTGAAGGGAATTTTTTCATGCGTTTTCCTTCTTATGACAAGGTAGTGACCCCAATCAATGGGGCCTATTTGTTGATCATTACAGTGCTAATATTTGGAGGGACATGGGCTGCATGCCTGATTCGAAAGAGGAAACAGCGGTCTGGAGGTGGAGTTCCGTATCAGGAACTTGAAATGGCATTGCCAGAGTCGGTTGCAGCAACCGAAGTGGTTACTGCTGATGGTTGGGATCAAGGTTGGGATGATGATTGGGATGGAGAAAATGCAGTGAAGTCACCTGGAGCACATGTGGTGGGAAGCATCTCTGCTAATGGTCTTACTGCAAGGTCTTCAAACAAAGATGGTTGGGACAATAACTGGGACGATTAGTTAGTTGAGCACAGACTACGATTAGATTTTGTCCAAAGGTTTGAGGAAGTTGGGACAAGAATGGAGATCCCACAAAATTTGATACGAAATGTAAACCCTTTCTTCGTCTTTCCCTTGTTGAAACAAGTGAGCTTTGTGTAGTGATGTCCCAGAAAATAGGTCTTGTACAAGTGCCTGATATTTACTGTAAGTGGAAGAGGTAATATATTTTTTGTAAGCACACATCTACTCCACTTTTGCAAGTGATCATTATGAACTTTATATTTTTTGTAACATTAGTCTTGCCAAAGATGACTCTGTGTCCAACTTTAGTAATTTGAAAAGAAATGCAGCAATGTAACTACAGAACACGTGTTCAGTTTATTGAATGCCTTTACCTTTTGTTTCCCTTATTCGGTTTAGTAATGTACTACTGTAAGCTTACTGTGGAACTGAAATGCTTATGTCAAAAGGCATTGGTGCACAGAACACAGATATATATATATATATATATATATATATAAAAGCTTTGTATCCCACCCTTTTGTTAGCAGGTCCCATTTCCCATGAAGTTGGTGTCAGGTCACACAGGTCCTGTCCAAACTTTAGATTTGCATTACATTCTCTGACTTCATCCTCCAAGGCCTCCTAGCTCAAGATTTATGCACTGATTCACTGCAAATTTTCTGGAACCTAGTACATAAAACAACTAGTGCATATTTCTTTTTCCAAGTCATAGTCCCCAACCCTGCATATTAACACAGGACCAGTCAGATTCTGCCATCTGGACTCATCGGAAGCCTCTTCGTGGACTAATTAAGCGCGAGACAAGATAATTCTTGGCAAAACTTGCTCTCTGTTCTGTTTTTGTAATTAATAGTTCTTGGTTGAACAGTTAAACTTAATCTCTTCTGTTGGCTCCAGAAAGATATTTAAAGATGGTCTCCGCGTTAACTTTATTAGTGGAACTAACAGGAAGCATGGTGTGATACAATCATTCCGTCTCGTTAAAAAGTTGAAACCAGAGGCAAAAGAAAATAGTTTCCATATTTTCTTATCGACGATTTGCGATGTGGATAATTAGCTTTTGCCAATTTAACATGTCGTGGGTACTTCGCTTTTGGTAGCGTGATCATAAATCAACTAAGCCTGAGGGTAATAGCCAAAAGGTTCATATTGTAGTATGCAGGACATGCATGGCATGATTGCTAAGTTCTTCACATATAATCAATCACTGTTCGACAAAGCTTTCAAGTGCTTTTGAGAGAAGCACCATGTGAGGAGCTTTCATGGTGTCCAAGGCCATTTGATTAGGTTCCCTTCGGGTCCAACACTGTTTTCATAAAACGAAAGCTTCACTTCTAAGATTAACTATTCACCAATCACTATAACAGAGCATTCAAATATGATAAAGAAGACAGCATGCATGTTGGTTGAGGTCAGTGGGTATATGCATAAATATGCACATAATGCTCAGTTTAAAACTTTAAATGGTAAAGTCATAACCATATGCAGGTAGAAGAGTAGTACAAGTGAAGCAACATGGCCAACAGCAAAAGTGCAACTAAAGCAAGTGTTACTCTTTTTGACTGCATGGTTTCTTGTACTAAATATCCCGTGCCATTCAATTCTATTCTTTTGGTAGGTTAGATTTCAATCTTGCTCATTATGCGTGTTCAATTAGCTTACTTTATTCTCTCCATCATAACACCTACACCTGTAACAATCACTTCACTTCATTTTGTTAGTTCAACACTTTCAGAGTTTGGTAAACACTGACCTTGATTAGCATATGCAGTGAATGATAATCATACTGCTTTATAGTTTGTACTGAGTTCTCTAGTAGAAAATGCTGCTCAAACTTACTCACTGCAACCCGGTGAAAAGCAATCCGGCACCATACAAGTGCTATGAAATTCCAAAGATAAACGAGTACAACGAAAATACAATTTTGAAACAAATGATGTTAAAGAAATGGAGACAAACCTCCAACATTCTTTTTTTCCCCCCCTATTACTTGAAACAAACCGGATTGAAGTTCACCAGTACATATAGCTTTATCTGTTGCTTTGCTGTTTTCTTCATCTGTATATTGAAGTTTATTCTAATCTTCATGGCCTTCTGAAGGGCATTGGACGAGTTCTAAAATGTTGACTACCTCACTCATGTCGGGACGATTTGATGGAACTTGAGATGCACATATTAAACCAAGCTTCATCACTGGAATTGCCTCCTCTGCCAGATAATTTCCCAGAAGCTTTCTGTCAATACATTCCTCCACCCTACCTTCCTCGAGAGCCCCCCTCACCATGTCACAGAGCACTACCACATCATCTTCCATATATTCCACAGGCCTCTTTCCAGTCACCACCTCCAAAACCAAGACCCCATACCCATACACATCACATTTCTCAGTAATCTTGACCGTTTGACAAGCAAACTCAGGTGCCATGTATCCAAGAGCACTTTGGATTTTGCTGCTTAATATGCACCTGTCTAGCATTGGCAAAAGCCTTGCCAGACCAGAGTCACCTACTTTAGGTTCACCAGAGCTGTCTATCAAAACATTAGTTGATTTCAAGTTGTAGTGAATCATATTCATTTGGTGCAGATGAGCTAGACCCTTTGCCATGCCAAGAATTATGTTGAACCTCTGTCGCCAAGAGAGTCCGCTTTGGTCAGGTCCATCATGCAGATTTTTATAGAGGCTTCCACATGGAATGTATTCATATATGAGCAGCTGCAAGGATGGAGTCCAGTAATACCCTTCAAGTGTCACAAGATTGTGGTGCCTTATCTTTCCAAGTCCTTTTACTTCCCTCTCAAAATCTACTTGAGACTTGATCAAACTTGAGACTGTTAACTTTTTTATTGCAACTGAACGTCCATCTCTAAGGACCGTTCTGTAAACAACTCCAAAACCACCACGGCCAAGCTCACAGTCCTTGTTTAGTAGGGCTTGGGCCCCAGCTGCAAAATCAGCATCACCAGAAAACATGACAAGCTTGCCATACTTTGAATCAGTACTAGGTGAACAACTGAACTCTTCCCCACCAGGTAGTGGAAGTGGATCAGAATGTGTCATGGAAGATCGCACATGCATATTGAGGACAGTGACAGCTATAACACCAATAGCAATAAATGCGGCTGCGCCTATGGCAATGAGAGCAGATATGCTGAAGACATTCTTGTGGCCATGAGTTAGAGAGGATGAACCACGGCCGGTATTATTAGAATTTGGGTTGAGGACAATTGGCTTGGGGTGAACTGCAGGGCACGATAGGTTGAGAGCAGAACCACATAGGGACGGATTGCCTGAGAGAGATGACGGTGAGATAGTGTTGAAGAAACCCCCTACTGGTAATTCACCTTGAAGGTGGTTGTGGGAGACATTGAAGTAGACGAGGTGGGAGAGATTTGTCAACTCTTTAGGCAAGCTCCCAGAGAATTGGTTCAAAGACAAGTCTACATATTGAAGATTGGTAAGGTTTGCAATGGCTGCAGGAACAGGGCCAGTAAGATTGTTCTGGGATAGCAACCTGTATATTTGAAATCACTTCAGAACAATGTGTTTCAATACCAAGTTCAAATTATGTATTTAAAAATTAAACAACCATAGGATGCTACTTTAAATTTGTTCTAGCTAGTGAAAATTGGTGATCATAATGTCTACATTCCCTGCAAATGACTTTTCAAAATGCGCTAAACAGTAACTGTTTGTAATATTTCTCTTTCATCAGTTATTTTTGTTCTTGCTGATCAACTTTAGATCATCAAAGACAATGAAAAATACAGGAAACAAAGAACTCTCAGCTTACAAATGCTTCAAGGGTACTTAAGAACAGTCTAATGCAATAATGTAAGGGAACAGAATTAACAGACGAAGAAGAGAACTTACAGAAATGTTAGAGATGAGCTCTTCTCTATCTGAGATGGAATTTTCCCACTTAGAAAGTTCTTGTGCAGCCTTAGCTCCCTGAGTGAGACTGCTCCTCCAATTTCAGAAGGAATGCTTCCATTCAGCTGATTGTCGCTCAAGTCCAGAACATATGCTGTCTTCAAATTACCAATACTTGCTGGAACAGAGCCACGGAGTTGGTTCCGGGACACATTTAAGAACTGCAAGCTAGTAAGAGCCCCGACATCAGATGGAAGCACATCAGAAAATGCATTGGAAGACAAATCCAACACCTGAAGACCGCTATGAGGAACAGCTATTGGTTTCAATGGATTGTACTCGCGGCTTCCACGTCTTGCACCAACCCTCAAAATCCACGAAGGAATTTTACCTCCCAACTGATTTCGGCTAATATCTAGAGCCAAAAGGTTGAAGCAATTTGTCAATGACTCTGGCAAGCTGCCAGTAAATCCATTGGCAGAAAGATTCAACTTCTCAAGTAGCTCTAGATTTCCTAATGAACCAGGAATTCCACCAGTAAAATTATTACCAGATAAATCCAGCATCCTAAGGCTTCTCAACTCACCAATCCAAGCCGGAACTTGACCAGTTAAATAGTTCCCTCCTAAACTCAAAGAAGTACATAGAGCAAGTCTCTTGATCGACTCGGGAATGCCCCCAGTGAAAACATTCTCACTAAAATCCAGTGACTTCAGCATTGAACACCCTCCAACATCCCCGGGAAGCCTCCCCGAAAACCGATTCCTCCCCAAGTTAACAGCTCTCAAATCATACAAATAACCAATCCCTTCATGAACTTCACCCTCAAGCATGTTACTTGACAAGTCCAGCTCTTGAAGGCCCCTCAAATACCAAATCCCAGACGGTAAATTCCCAGACAGCCAATTCGACGAAAAATTAATCGCCACCAAAGCCGAGCAGAAGCTCAACGACTCTGGAATCTTCCCCGAGAGGTTGTTTCGAGCAAACGAAACAGCTCTGAGCGACCCACATTGTTGAAAAAACTCATCAGGAATCGACCCGGAAAGTCGATTCTGGCTCAAATCAATGACTTGCAGAGTCCCAATGTGAGCCAGATCAGGGTTTATAGACCCAGTGAAGTTGTTATTAGCAAGCGAGAGTCTTTGAATGGCTTGCAACCTCAACAAGCCTTTGTTGACATGCCCAGATAGACCAAACCCGTCCAGAACAAGCTCGGAGACTCTGTTGCTTCTCTGATCGCATTTGACACCGACCCAGTTGCAGGGACTGTCATCCTCTTCGTTCCATGAAGCGAGCTTCGCCTCAGGGTCTTGGAGTCCGGCTTTGAAGACTATTAACCCCAAAACGTCGTCGTTGAAGACGGGGTTTAAGGAAAGTACTAGTATTGGAGCTAAGAGAAGAATGAAGAATACTAGTTTCATCGTCATTGCCTCACAGCTGCCTCATTCAGACACTCAAAGGGCCTTCAAAAAATTAGAGTGAGAATGAAAGGAATGCGGAGACAGAGTATATATTTGAACAGAGAGACAGAGAGAGAGAGAGAAATAAGGAAAATGTAATAATTATAGAGAAAGCAAAAGAGCAGCAACAACAAAAAGTAAAGTAACGCACCCAAACATCAACAACAACGCCTCCACTTTCCTCTACTTTTTTTTGGTTGGTTTCTCGTTGACGAGGAGAAACCAAACGACGGTGTCGGAGGAGAGAGAGAGCGCTTTCGATCACCGGAGAACGTGGAGGAGGGATTTGAAGTGAGAAAAAAAAGGTGGGGGAGAGGGAGAGGGAGAGGGAGTAATAAATGGTGTGGGTGTTATGGGTGAGGCACTGGATGGCTGGTCGAGTCAGTCACTCTGTCAAGGGGAGTAAATGGAGAGCATTTAAAGCTATTAACGGCAATGTGTGTGTGTGTGTGTGAGAGAGAGAGAGAGAGAGAGAGAGAGGGAAGTGTGGCAACCGGGTCCTTTTATTATATTACTGGCCGGGCTCCGGGAAGGTGGCGCGGGAGAGGGTTTTTGGTCAAAGCAGAATCCGATGAGTTTTGACCTATTTAATATCCAACGTGGCGGTCGATTTTCTATATCTAATTCATATGTGAAATTACTCAAATTAGATTTTTCCTAAACTAAAATCTAGTTATGGTAATAATTTCCAAAAGTCAATGTGATAGGGAGAATCTATACGGAATTGCTCTATACATAATTTTTTTTTTAACGGGGTCGCTAAAATATTCCTTATAGAATCAAAGTTGGTAATAATACAAAATATATTTTACAAGATTATCCGGCACGCAGATAAATAAATTCTATCGTACTACTACATTTGATTTAACAAAATGGCACACATGCCCTAAACTAATAAATCAGAGTAGCGCAAGTAACTGTCAAACTTAAAGGCACACCACTCCTTAATTAGTTAGGAGCTCCATCTATTGCTTCGCGCCTCAACATCCATATCAGTTGGTAAAAGAATTTGCAGACTTTTTGGGCGACACCTTCTTCATACCACCCGCTTTGGGACCAAGGCTGGATCTATCCCTCTTGTTGTTCGGACATCCCGTACTATTATTGGACTTCCTCGAGTCCTCCTGGTCAGTCACTATCAAATCTGGACCAATGACATGAAATGAGACTATGAAGCTTCTACTTGTCCCCACGTCCGCCGCGGATATGACCATTAACTCCTAGAGTTGACATCGCAACCCCTGGGGAACCATTGAAATGAGAGTGTGGACCTTCAGAGACAACATCGAATGCTAGAGGCATTGGGTCAGGAACCTGCAAAACAACATCCTTATTAGAGGGCCCGTCCAGTGTAGGGACCAAAACCACAATTGGATTAGGGTTTGGTTCACTAGACTGGATGGGTGCAGCATTGCCAAAAAATTGGGGGGGGGGGGGAGTCCCATGCACTAGCCCCCTTTCCCAACGAGTGCCAGAAGCAACAACAGACATCTACGGCACCTTTGGGTCACCTACCACCGCTATCGTAGTTGCTGGCGGTTTGGAAGAAAAAATCATAGGGGATCCCAGACATTCGGCATCACCATGCTTGAAGGCGCCACACACATCACAATAACCTTTCAAGCGCTCATAGTCCATAGCAACATCAACAGAATAAGTACTATCAATATTAAAAGTACTACTTACCACAAGCGGACGACGAAAGTCGAGATCCACACGAAGCCTGGCCTCCAAACGATGGGAAACGAGGAGCAGATCGTGGGCTCGATAACCTCCCGGTGTATTTTTCATGTGCTTAAGCCACTTGACTTAGAGGGCTGCAGAAGCAAAACAACCCAAAACTGGTCGGAGAAAGACCCAAGCCGAACATCTAGAGGCCGAAATCTGAAAAGGATCAACATAGCCATCAAAACGTTCCACCACAATTGTTGTTTCATGATGGAACCATGGGCTATGCTCCACAACCGTTTTCCGATCTGCCTCAGATCGGAACTTGCATATAAAGCGATCAGTAGCGACTTGTTCAAACCCAATGTTACCCAAACCCAAAACATCTCGCCACAAACTGAGCATCTCCATCTCGAATCCTTGAATCTTGTCTGATTCAGAGGGAGTAATATAAAAATAGTGAGCAACAACGTAGTACCATTCCTCCTCTTCCTCATCGTCAGTTACGTACGGCGAGGTCGACCGACCCTAACGTCGTGGAAAGAACCTGCGGTTCCTCCACAACATTAATGGTTTCGGCCTTAGGGATAGGAGGCACCTCCTCTGTAGTTAGTGGAGTCAACATGTATAAGTGATAGAGAGATCGGTAGATGATGGAGACAATAGATCAACAACCCAAAAAAGATCACCAATCGAAAAAAGAAATCGGAAAAAGAAATGAGAGACGATATAGGGTAGAGAATGGTTGAGAGAAAAATTCAGGAAACCACCATGCACTGGTATATGGTAGATCATAATTTGATGAGGAAGAAGAATATGCCCTCCGATTTAGAATCAGAGCCGAGATGGAGGAGATCGAGACAAAAAGGTGTTGTGGCGTGTTTAGGATTTTGAAAACGAGGTAGTCGTACGTATAACTAGGAGAGTCGTGTTACCACCTATACATAACCAATATAGAACAATACACGGCTTTAATTCTTGAAATTCACTTAAGAGAAACGAAATATAAGACTCAAATCATAAGACAAAAAGTAGATTCTACAACATATCATATTTCGAGATACGAATTTATAATATTAATTTCTAATATGAGTTCTATCACATTATACATAAGTAAACAAATTTATACTTTAAGCTATACAGTTATCCGGTATATAATTTTTCTAGTTTATAATTTATCAATACGTTAATATACGATAATAGATGATGTTCAGTTTGTTCACCATAAACTATAAACTGAAAGCATAACTAGATTTTCTTAATCCCGAACTAAAATAGGGGATTCTGTATGCAACTAAAGTATGAATGAAGTATTGTTAATTCAGTTTTGCATCTAGATTGCTAGGATTTATTTTAATGGATGCAACATTACTTTACTCCTCAAGGATCACCGAGGGAAGTAGGGCACTACTCCGATTCCGAGGGAACCAAAGCTCTAGTCTAAAATATTCATATTTTAAGAAATGGCCATGGAGACATATTGATATGTCAAACTCTTTAAGTAGAACGTGGGGACTTGGGAGTCAATATTGATATGTCAAACTCTTTAGCTTCACTCTTTCTTTGTCTTCAATGGCTTCGATCTGGTAGTCGACCAACCAAGACCATCTAGCTTTGGCTTCTATCGATCTAAACGAACTATCACCTACTTGTTTTGGCTCTCACTCTCTTTGGATTTTACGTACTCCATCTCTTTGACTTTCTCAGACTCAAAGCCCAGGACTTCACCCTAGTTTTATACTCACCTCGTTCATCCTTCCATGATATCTCTCTCTGGTTTCGATGCTCTTATGCTCTCATTGAAAAAACTAAGGCAGCTCTATTTCTTATCTATATTTGGGAGATGTCAGTGGCGGAAATGGCGCATCTTTGTCTTCATGGGTTTCCCAATCACTGGTCTAACGGGCCTAAACTCTTACCTTTGTTGGGCTGTCTTAAGATCGAGCCCAATTTACCTTTACAGAAGTTAATACATCCTTTGATCTAGCAACTGTTCTTCTCCTAATTTGAGTGAGTTTCATTTTCAGCGAAACTGTGAATAGGACCTTGGTCCATACGGAGTTTACTGACCAAAGTAAAGTAGTATGAGGATCCATGGAAAATAAATGCACCCAAGCTGTACTGAATCGTAACCACCACGTTGGCAACTTCCAAAGATTTGGTGGGCTCGCGCGTCCAATCAACTACCAAGTGAATACGTGTCACTTAGGTATCAAACCAGATTCCATTTCCTCCCACTCTCCTACCCCAAGCGCGTGTACCTCAAACCCCCACGGCGCAGATCTCTTTAAACAACACCGCTTCTTCGTCTTTCGGCTAATTTTCCAACTCCAGTAATCTCTCTCTCCTCTCTCTCTCTCTCTCTCCCCGACGCAGCCCTTACCTAATCAGCTCAGCCTCAATTGTCCACTTCACACACAATGAGCGTGACATTGCAATCGGTCTCGCTCTTAAACCCTAACCCTAGCTCCGGGTTTAAGAAGGCGACGAATCCGGTGGCGCTGTGTTCGCTGTCAAGCTCTTCTCGGCGGTTCGATCAATTTCTCAGAGCTCGCGGCTATGGTGGAGCTCCGATTTCTGTTCCGAAAGGCCTCGGCGGCTGTGGTTCGGTGTCTCTCCACCGACGGAGCTTATGGTGCCGGCCAATAGTAGCCGTCGCTTCTTCTCATGATGACATGGTGAGCTGAAATTTTTCGTTTTACTGATAATTCTTGAGATATTTGCTTTGTTTAGATTGCGATAACAGAAATTGCGGTTAATTTATATGAAATGTAAGATGATTCAGAGTGATGTGAAATTTGGTCATGTTAAGTTAAAATTGGTAGAATTCCATTTCGTTGTTTCTAACTGCGTGTATTAGTGGCAAAGCTTCATGCTTAGGGTTTATCTTTCTTCTGATTGAGTTTTTGGTTTATCGGTTTGATTTTTGTGAGGGATTTTCTTGTTAAATTTTATGACTTGTCTTGTGTGATTTGTATGTTTAGAATGAGGTAGAGAAGGAAAAGGATAATGTGGCATTGAAAGCTGAAGAATCGGAAGAGGCTTGGAAAGAGACTCTAGCTTCCTTTAAAGAACAAGCTTTGAAGATGCAAAGCATCTCACAGGAAGCATATGAGGTGTACTCTAAGAAAGCTTTGATTATTTTGAAGGACACATCAGAGCAGTTGAAAATACAGGCTGATAAAGCACGGTTTGATTTGACTGAGATAGCAAAAGAGATCAGTGCAGAAGGTAAAGAATATATCTCCACAGTCGCAAAGAATGCCCCTGAGCCAGTGAATGAAATTGTGGAGACATTCCATTCATCAGCTGATGACTGGGATGACGTTACAAAAATCCGCGACTTCCATGTTGGGATACCATATGGTATGCTTAGTGAAAAGATGAGAACAAACAATAATGCATAGTGCTTTATTTTCTTTCGATAATGAATATTTGCAACCCTAATTTTTAGTCCCTTTTATGCTTTGTAGGTCTGGTTCTTTCTCTTGGTGGCTTCCTTTCCTTCATGGTAACGGGAAGTGTTTCTGCAATTAGGTTCGGGGTTATCCTTGGTGGTACTCTTTTGGCTTTAAGTGTCTCAAGTTTAAGATCATATAAGCAAGGAGAATCATTCCCTTTAGCCTTGAAAGGGCAGGCAGGTTAGTTATATATAATTTCTGTAATCACTACATGTTGGAGCATTTAGCTCAGTGGAATTCCTATGCAAAATAAATGATTTTAATGGCTTGTTGGAACTGCAGCCATAGCCAGTATACTTTTCCTGAGGGAGGTACGCCTGCTGAGTCAGGTTAGACCACCATTCTTCTTTTCTATTTTCAGAAACTAATTATTTTATTAGTCTAGTTGATCAGCCTTTAAAACTTCTGATGGTTTCATGTTCCTTGTTTCTCTTCTCTTTCCGTATTTTCAGAGGTCATGCATTCTGAACTTGTTGACAACTCTTGTCAGGTTTGTGATCCACATGCCTTTACTTTGTCTTGTTTATGATCATTTGCCTTTTAGCCTTTGTATATGTTATAGGAAATTTTCCTTGGTCTGGACATCTGGTTATGGACGCATTTATATAATCACTGCAGAACCTTGTTTTCCCAACTATTATCTATGTTGTCAAGAGAAGGATTTAATGGCAAATGGTTATATTAGAATGAGACATTTGCATGGCTTATCTGAGTTGATCTTGTTGCATTTTGAGATACTGCGAGTCTTTGACAATGAGTGTTTCCTGATTGGCATTTACCTCTTGCCATCTTCAAACTAATCTCCCTTCCCAGGATTCCTTCACATATAGATGCATGCTCAAGAAGCAATTGCCATGAGCAAAATTTCAATTGCTATTTTCTTTGCATTATATGAAGAAGAAATGTGCTTGGTCCTTACCTAAACTGGCTAGAAACTCTTTCATTTCCTTGAAATGAACCTGAGAACACAATTGCTTACTCTTCCCTTTCTGTTATCAGGAGTTTCAGAGCTTAAACAGTTGGTATCTGATAACTTGTTTTTGTTTTGTTTTGTGTGTGCAGTGGAGGTGTTGTAGCTTTCTATGTCTATAGGATTGTACAAAATCGTAAACACCAAAAAGGTTCAAGCTTTGAATGAGGCATGAAGTAGGAGCACATGTAAGGTTAGTTTTTACAAAATTTCGAATGATCACTTTTTCATGTCTGTAGCATAGTGCACCACCAATACAATAGTAGGATCTGAATCCATCTGTCTAGTAATGAAAGTGGGGTGTGTGCAGCAAAAGGGTGGTAGCGGTCATGATGTGCAAAGCTAAACGAAATATGCTGCTCTAATTAAGCATTGTGACTGATGCTGTTGGGCAACGAGGCATTATGAACTTGGACTTTAGATGCTCGTTTTTTAAGTTTTCATTCTGTCCTACCATTGAGTTTGTTAGGGAAATCATTGAAATATTACTGTAATATGGCGTGTTATCGTTCGTCCTCTTTTTGACGTTGAGATGCTAGAAGTAGTTGCTTGTTTGGAGCTCCAATTACATAACAGCTGGCTTAGACTAATAATGGCTTTGAAGCTACAGTGGTCTATAGCCATTTGTACTTAAATCTGGCCAAGAATAAGGATGCTTCATGACTGCACTGAATTGTATTGCACTTTCCAAATAGAGTTCAGTTATTGATCTATATTGCTCTAAGCGGTTCAGTACTTCACTAATCAATCTATCTTGCTGTAACCTACGAAACATGTGATGAAATAAGTCATGATTTCTATACGTGCCTGTTTATATTTATGAGAACAAGAAACAATTGCTTCCTGCTGGCAATTAAAGTGAAAAACGACTTTAAACACGGCTAAGCAGAACTGGTAGATACATGGAAACTATTACTGTATTACACTAGCAAGCCATGATAGAAAAATCAATTGACGGTTGCCTCAAGGAAGGGCATGATCTTGATATGGAAATGCGGTTGCATATCTTTCCTTCCATTCTGAGAGGCATTTTATCCTATCAGTGTCTCCCCTTTGTGGCTTCAGATATTGCCACGGGAGACATGATTGGGAATTTCTCCTTGATTATCCAATGGCATGTACTGTGCCATAATTGCCCGGATCTCTGAGTCCATGTATCTCTGCACAACGTAGTTTTCCACACACAAGTTTCGTATCAGCATAGTAAATAGGGTTCAAGTGAATTATAATACAAATTCCTTTGTTCAAGGCTCGTCCATTCCATTCTACTGTGTTCACATATGTGTATGTACAAAGAATTCGAGAGTGTAAAAAAACGTACTCGGATTCTGTACTTATAAACCGCATATCCTCCAACTCCAACAGCACCCAAGCAGAGAATGATAACCCAAATAAAGCTCCAGCTATACTCTGTACTTCTGCCATTCTTACCTTCTTATTTTCCCCCCACAAAGAGAACAGCCATTAGCTCAGAAAACAAGATTAACAAGACAGTTGAGATGACAGAAGTAATAGATAGTCAAGCTGCTTCACGAGGGGAAAAAAACAAGAGGCATTCTTTCATTTAGTTTTAACTTTTAAGTTCCGTTCCAATTCTTAATATAGTTGTCGCCAAGTTTAATGGTCAAAGACTGTAGAGAGAAAGTTGCTCTACACATGATCAAACACCATTTGAGTACATATGCAAAGCTGCATCCTAAAGGAAAACTATAAATCAAATCTATTACTGGAAACATTAGAATACTACTGGTTTGAACGACTAAAACAGAAAAGAATAGAGAATACTCACTTATACATGCATCATGCTCTCGCATGTACAGTAAACCACCACCGCAGCTGCACTCGTAACTGCCCCAAGTATTCTTGCATTCACATTGTGAACATTGGCAAGCAGCTTTCTCCTTGCACTCATCCACATCTGGATGTGAACAGAAGTACAAAATTAGGGTGTGTGAATTGACTGAATTGACATTCTCACACTATATCCAGGATCTCTCACCATTTCAGGTACTCAATCAGGGATTTTAAGGGATTTCAAAGGATTTCAAAATCCACGGGTATTCAATTTGGATTTTAAAAAGTCCTTTAAAATATTGAAGTATTAAATTAGGATTATAAATAATCCGTCTAAATCTTACGATGTGCTCATGTAATCAGCGATGGGCTTCAAACCAGAGTACCTAAACCATGTGCTCATTGAGAACCCATGAAGTTGGCCTCAAGATATGCTTATATTATCCATCAAAGTTAAGAGTCATGGATTTTTGTGAAGAAAACTAACAGATATTTAGAGGCAGTAACTACCTTCACATGTTTTCAATCCATCACCCTTGAATCCTGGTGGACATGTGCAACCTTTTGTATGGTCATCCTGCAGATCCATCAATCATTTTTGCTTTATCATTCTACTTTCTGGGAGAATTTGATTTTCCTTTTCAAAAAATAAAAAATGATTAATCTTAAAAAAAGAATGAAGTTCAACTTACACGACATGCAGAGTATGTCATCCCATTTCGAGTTTCCCTCCAGCAACCTCCATTGTTGATTTCACAGCGTAAAGCTCCGGATGCTGTTGACTCAAACAACAAAAAATAACTTGATTACAATGACAACATTCAAGTTAATTATGAATTGGCAGTCATTTCAAGAATCAAACGATGAAACCTCGCATGTTACGCCATAGAATTGTAATACTGGTGGATCATTAATTGAAAATTTTTCTTTAACAAAGGAGGAAAGGTTTTTCAAACAGAAACTAGTGTGAACCAAGTAAGGTCTTTTCGTAAGTGTGTTTGACTATGATTTACTTTTTCCCAACAAATAACATTTCATTTGTTGATAGATATATTCTACAAGGAAATAAGTTTATACTATTGTGTGTGATAGAATTTCCAGTGCCACAAAGAAAAAATTTACCTTCACAGCGAGTATAACCATCACCGACAAACTTCACGCCCTGCACAGTAGGGCATTCACACACTCTTCCCCGGAATGTATCCTTTAAAAAAATAAAGATCAGTCTAACTCGTACAAATTAAAACCCCAAACAGATAAACAAGTCAGTAAATTAAGTCAGAGGGTTTTGAAAATTAGGATACCCTGCACGCTGTTAAGTTAGATGCCTTATCCTGCCAGCAACCTCCATTGTTTTCCAGGCACTCGTTAGTTTCTACATCTGTAAAAATATAAAGGAAAAAAAAAACATCTCAGTGCGGAAGGTCTTGCGATAGACAAAAAAGGGATTACTATTAGGAGTCAGTGATCAACAACAGTAGTTTTGTTGTTTACTTGGGTCATGTGATGGTAGTATTCCCCTTGTAAAAAACAAGTACAGAAAAAATTGTCAACCCCACTTTAAGATATTCAGGCGTATAAACATATCATTCACAAATTATATAATGAAATCAAGAACTACAGTATCTGCAAGAATATATCAATGAAGGAACACACAACATAAGGATCAAACAGAAAAAGAAAATGTGGATAAATAAGGACCTTCACTTAAACAAACAGAAGGCTCAGTAGTTTCTTGAAAACCAGCACAGATGGCCTTGAGAACAGCTCCTTTGGCCAATTTTCCTGAGAATAGATGTAAGGGGAAAACATTAAAAATGCAAAGTGATGGATCAAAACCTCTGTACTGTCTACTGTAATAATTTATTAAACGAGTTGCATCATACCTCTGTACTGTCTGCTGTTTATTACAAGAGTTGGCAATATGGTAACATCTCCACGGGATCCCTTCCCAATCTGATTCAAGGTAAAAGACAGTAAAATGAGTTCAAAATAGCACAGCAAACACAGAACTTGAAAAGTGAGGTGATAAACAGATCCTAAGAACCCAACCTGAGCGTCCTGTTCAGCCTTAAGAACTGCATTTTCCTCATCTGCTTCAGGATTTCCAATACATTTGTGTATCTTCTTCAGATCAACACCTACAATCATGTCACAGAAAGCACATGGTAAGTAGGAAATAACAACCTCAGACCTTAATTAAAACAACAGCGGTTACTAGTTAATGAACAATGTGATAAACAAACTCTACTTATAGCTTTTTTGAACACATAACAACTACAGTACTAAAGTTAACTCCAACCTAGATGCTAGAATATGGCAGTGGATAGAGAGCATAATCGAAGACTTGCAAATTGCATAACTGGTCCAAGAGATGAGGCAATAACTCAAAACTAATGGCTAATATGATTTCCAATTACAATAAATCCTGAATTAAATGAGCACCGACATAGAACAAACAGTGCAAGTAAGAACAACCAAGTACAAATATAGAACCTTAGTAGATAAGTAGATAACCAAATAATAAATCAGCAGAAATATTATATGAGTAGACCTCAGGTAAAATATATGTAATGTGGCAAATAAAGGCACATTCATTAAAAATAATAACTGTGAGTTTGTCCAAGTGTGAAGTCAGGCAAACTCACCAAGGGATTCAATAACTTGATTTGCACACTCGTCATTGTACTTTTTGTCTTTCATTGGGCATCGAATCGCAAAGTCAGTCACATAGTCCCACCAAAGCCACGGCTTTCCACTTTCATTGGCCACCTTATAGAAGCAAGCTTGACGGAGATTCTGGACGACAACATCCTTCCCATCATAACCTTTACTAAAATCCTGCTCGGGATCTGGAGCACAGTACCTCCCGCGATTGATGCACTGAGATTTGCACTGTTTGCTCAAAACAAAAGCTTCCGGGCAGTACCAAGTTATATAGTGTGGAGTAAACTGAGTGTAACCCTTCCGCTCTAGTACCTGAGCTGCTCCTTTAAAGTTCTTCACAAAATCAATCTGACTATCACACTTCGGCCCACACTCATCATTGCTATTTGTCCAGAATTCATACTCAACACGTTCATCAGGATGCGGAAGAGCCTCTGTCCAGTCTAGATTCAAGTTAACCATCTCCCCATTAGATAGAGCTTTTTTTATGCTATCCCCCAACTCTTTGCTGATAAGGGCAGATGGAATTGAGATTTTCTGCAGATAATCAGCTACTGTGTCTTCTTCCTCAGGAGTGTCCATGGTAATCAATGACTCAGTTCTGTCATCTGCAACAAGAATTGCCGCTGCTCCGCCGTTCTGTGCATTCCATGCCTTCAGCGTGAAATAACAATCTGCCAGAACATTATAGTAACTTAGTCATAGTCGAGAAAACAATGAGCCAAAGTGACATTATCACTATGTTCCAACAGCAGGTCTCAATCAAACACAGCTACTCATAAATAAAGTTTCATTAACAGTATTTTCACATAAAGCAGTTAGTGGGTTGATTTCAATACATGCATAGAGACTCGACAATAAACAGAGAAAATCAAACACCTATTCCTTCATCAAGCATCTGATAAACACCGACACCTATTCGGCTATTCCATCATCAAGCATCTGATAAACACCGAAACACAACTTCAACCAAAAACATATTCTACTGGACACACAGAAGCACACAAATTACAAAAGACAAGTCTACAGCACAAACTATGATCATCAAAAGCAATAATTCAGCACAAGATGTGAAAATTGAAAAGGCTAACCTCCTCGATCGGCGAGAAGAAAGGTTGGCAATACACCTGGCTTTGATTTGAATGAGATATCGAAATCTTCGAAACTCTTGCATGCCTTTTGATTAGCCTTGGGATAAAAAACAGTCCCAACCAAGGTTCCTCCATACTGAGGAACCCCAAAATTACCAATCGCACATTCATGAACACCCTTCAATGAGTTCGGAGAAGTCACTTTCAAGCTGTTCTTCTCCACCACAAACCTCCCCACACAAAACCCACATAACAGAAACCAAACAAAAACTATAAATCCAATCTTTGCCTTCATCATGAAAACACTGTCACTGCAGATCAAAAACCAAATAAGCTAAAAAAAAATAAAAAAAAACTCTGATCGTTATAATCAAGAGCAGAGAGTTGTGTGATAATTAGCCCACTTTTTACAAGAGCAAGTTTTTCTGGGTCTGTGTGGAACTAAATTTCGTGGGAAGCGTAGAAAGGTCAAAGGCTTTGCTTCGTCTGAGCGTATGTTTAGTATTCAAAGGCGGAGATAACTTTATTTTAGGAAAAAATATTTAAAAATTCAAAAGTAAACAAGATTTCCAAAAGAAATTAACTTATGACATCCAGCTTGTTCGACTTATGATATTTTTTTTCTTCAAAAAATATTTAATGTATGTCATTTTTTTAAAAAAATTCAATAAATTATAAAACTCATTTTGTCATTCTAATTTTGTCCCTAAAGAAGGGAGTGCTGGTTAGTCGGCTCGTCCCCTTCTATTTAGGGGTCCCCATGTATAACTGGCACGGGCCGGGCCGGGCCTCAACAACATTTTAATAATTGCGGGCCGGGCCGGGCCGGGCTTTATCTTTTATATTAGGATCCAGGCCCGGCCCATTCAAGCGGGCTTTTACGGGCCGGGCCTTTGCGGGCTTTTACGGGCCAGGCCTATCGGGCTTTAATTATTAAAAAATTAAGACATTTCAAAATAAACGTAACCATGCACCGGGGTTTAAACGTACTCCGACGAGTCTAAATTTTACGTATGGTGTTTATCACTATAAGATGGACCTTTCTACATGTCTTCGTTTATCATTAAAACATATTTAATTCTCATATTGCTTGAATTCTCCATATGTATATTAATGTTCTTACGTTTGTTCCTTTGTTATATGGAATGAAATACCTTTGTGAAACTTAATCGGACATGTTTAATTATTTTATAAAATTGACCGTTGGATTGATTGATTAGAATATTATAACCATGTCTTTAAAATTTTATAAATTTTGGACTTGATTTAGACATCGATCTATGTATTTCGCCAAATGTGACCGTAGAGTACTCTTACAACTAAAACAGAAATTACCCCTCCCGAAAATAATTTTTTAACATCAAATTTTGGACACAGATTCTTATGGAATACATATCTATCTCATAGTGTCAAAAAAATTGACATAAAAAATTGATTTATCTACTCCCCCCATAGGAAAATAAAATGAGTGTATTTTAGTGTTTTCACAAATTTTGTTTAACTGTATTGACCGGAATCCAAACGTACTTCGATTAGGCTAATTTTTACGTACGATGTCTTTTATTACAAGGTGAACTCTTATATATGGCCTTTTTTATTGTTAAAACATTTTTAATTCTTATATTCACTACCACATTAAGAGACATTGCCGGCGACTTTAAGTCGCCGGCCTTGTTTTTTTTTTTCGCCGGAATTGTCATTACCGGCGACAAGTCGCCGGCAATGACGTCGCCGGAAATTTCCCGCCGGAGATAGCATTGCCGGCGACGGCGTTTGCCGTCGCCGGTGATGTCAGCGCCGTCGTGGCCGGAATTTGAAGACATTGCCGGCGACTTAGGTCCATGTCGCCGGCAATGCATGGAAAAATTTTGAAAAAAAAAACGCGGTTCTGGATTGGGCCCAATTCCAGAACCTGCATTGAAAAACATAAACCGTACAATCATACAAGTTCAACAGTACACATAAATGTCCAACGTACAGTACAAATAGCAACGACGATACGAAAATTAACTACAACTACACGTCAGAGTCGAGGAACTTGCGGGTCAGGTTCGAAGTAATCCATGTACTTATTTGAATTCCGGTGGCTACCCTGGTCTTGCTCTGGCGTTGACTGGTGCGGTGGTGGTGGTGGATAACTAGGGAACAGAGGGACCGGGGGAGATGTGGGGAACGGTTGTCCGGTAGTCTGAGCCTCGTACATCGTCCGCATCCATGTGAACATCTGTGTCTGAGTCTGGACCAGGTTTTGGTACTCGGCATCTCTGATTGCCTACTGCTGGACCATGTTTTGGTACTCGGCATCTCTGATTGCCTGCTTCTCGGCTGCGTGCCTCTTTTGCTCCTCCAACTCCCTCCGCGTCCTCTGAAGCTCCGCTGCGAGGTTACGACTAGAAGTTGAACTTCTTGACCCAGTAGAGTATTCTGAAGTGTTCTTCAATACTCCTTCGCCTGCCGAGCCCATTCCCTACAGTAGTAGGTATTCTTTCCAGTCCCGCACGCTTTTGCCATGATCTGAGCCACTATAGGGCGATCAAGCGGATCGATCTGAGAGGCATACTGGGTGACTTCTTCCTCGGAGCAGTCAGGATGGTTAGTCCAAGCTATATTCATGGTCACTTCTGCGGTTGCCTCCTCCACTCTCGCCTAATTGAAAAGCGAAAATGAATAACGTATTAGCTAATAAAATAAATTAATAGCGAAAAATAGTTTTATTAACACATGGAGAGGCGAAAGACTTACCGCTTCGTCAGGGCACTGCGGATAGAACTTCTGATGAATATACACCAACGGGTTCACTTCTTGTTGTTGCTGCGCCTTAGTCGACCAACCCAAATAGTTGAGTGAACCTGCATGATGGGCCCTGGTGTTTTTCAATCTATTCGCCCGGTTCGTCTTCGAAATCGCCTTGTTTGATAAACATATGAAAAAAAAATTAGTAACTAACTATTTCAATGTGATACGATACATTAGGCTTGTAAGATAAATTCAGGATGCATACCTGAGCTTTGGGGTGCTCGAAGTGGGCTATCAGCCACAGCCACTCGTACTCCCTAAACCGGAATTGGCTAGGGGTAGAACCTCGGCCTAGCTCCTTGTATACAGTGTAATGGGAAGAAAGCTCGTTCTTCCACTCTTTATACCTATATTAAAACAAGGAAAAAAAGTTAGAGATATTAAAAAACTTGATAAACAAAAATCTAACTCGATATATACTCAAATAACTCGAAGCACATCACCTCATATGTAGTTGACGCTCTACCCACGTGTGAATAAGAACTTCATCCACGTCAAACCACACCTGCAATATGAATATATAAAAGGTAAAATTATATATTTATTCGGACTTAATTAATAAATGTAAAATTTACGTAATGAAAATACGATTTGACTCACACTCAGTGCATTATGCACTTGCATCTTCACGTAGATGGGCACAGATTCCCAATCTGGCCAAAGCATTGGGACCTTGTCCCGCACGATCGCACCGGCCATGCTGACATATTTTCGCGTGGTATCAAATGCCTCGATCACCTCGCCATCCTCATTGGCCCTTATGGGCGTTTTCCTTCCCCCGGTGGCCTGCTCAAGTCTCTTCCCGGTGCAGGTGCCTCTAGCCCCTTTCCGTTTTCCAGTCCCATTAACGAAATTGCCTAATAATACAATGTCAACAAATTGATATCATTAATTGAACCTATCGTAAGTCTTAAGTAATAATTAAGTAATTAATCTGATGTTAAATAAAATTTACCTGCATCGTCCGTTTGTTGGTTGGTGCACCTCACACTCCAAAGATACACGGGGTCGAACGGGAGGAAGTTATACGCTTCCTCCACGCTCAGAACTCTGGCCGTCCTTCAACATAAACAGGCATCCCCCTATCATCGAATTCAGGGATGACAGGAATCTCGTCGGGTAGGAAGAGACCGGACGGCGGAGATAGACGAGGCCTGGATGATGAGGCGCCAGCACCACCATGTGTCTCAGATGATTCCCTTGAAACGGGAGTAGGCACCGGGCGAATATGGGGCATTCGGATTGAGGGAGTTTCTAATGCCCCCGTTGACTGTCGCTCGTCTGAGGCTCTGCCACCAGAGGGACGTCTGCTGATTGAGCGTCTGCTGACTGAGGCTCGAGCCTCGACTTCCGGTTGCACGGCTCTTGATCGTGCAGCTTCCTCCTCAGCTTGCGCATCTAGCAAGGCTCTCGTGCGAGCATTCATCATTGGCCCACTGCGCGTGTTGCTAACTGCGGGTGAGGAGGAAGCTTGACTATTGTTCCCTCCACTATTACGGGAACCTCTCCGAAGCCAATTTACCGCAAAACCTCCTGGACACCGTAATAGTCATAAGGATTCGGTTCTATAACAAATCGGAACTGGAACCAAATGTAACTGGAACCAGGCGGAACCGGAACCGTTTGGAACTGGAACCGTTCGTTTTCAAACGGTTCCGGTTACAAACAGTTCCGGTTCCAAACGGTTTCGGTTCCACGCGGTTCCGGTTTAAAACCGTTATGGTTCCAAACCGTTCCGATCCCGATTTTCCGCCTTAATTTATACAATTAATTAACAACTATATCACCTAAATTAACCTATATACATTTTCGATGTATATATATATACATCATGCATCTTAATTAAATTTAATTTTCACACATATATTTAAAATCACATATTCATCCAAACCACACACCCTAATTAATTTTCCACATTTTTCACACATATATATACATCATGCATCTTAATTAAATTTAATTTTCATATATATATACATCACATATTCATCTAAATCACACACCCTAATTAATTTTCCACAATTTTCAAACATTACCGGTATATATACATTGCATATAAATTTCCAACATATCACCCTAATTAAATTTAATTTCCACATACATATATATATATATATACATTCCCACATACGTACATACGTACATACGTATATATACACATACACAAAAATAAATAAAAATTGAGAGAGAGAGAGAGAGGACCTGCCATGCTTGGGTTCGAGCTGCTTTTCCGGCGACTGAGGTGAGGGGAGGAGGTAGAGGAGGAGGGGAGGAGGAGAGGAGGAGGGGAGGAGAGGAAATTCAATTTGAAATCGGGATATTTAGTGAGGAGAGAGGAGAAGGGAGATAAGGTGAGGGGAGGGGAGAGGGGAGGAGAGGAAGAGAGTTTTGAGCTCCAAATCTGGCTGGAACGAGTTGGGAGGAGGAGAGGATAACCAGAAATGAAGCTCGGGTTCGAGCTGGGTTCTTGCATATCCATTAAACATTGCCGGCGAGTTAGTTTAATTCGTTGGTAATGTCATTACCAACGACTTAAACTCGTTGGTAATAACATTACCAACGAGTTGATAAGCAACTCGTTGGTAATGTTGACATTTCTCGAAGAATATCCGACAACAATTTCCGTCTACGATTTCTGACTACGTACAATTTCCGACTACGATTTCCAACACGATATGCATCTTAATTTCCGACTACTACATTTTCCGACTACAATTTCCGACAACATTTTCCGACTACGTACAATTTCCGACTACATTTTCCGACTACAATTTCCTACTACAATTTCCGACTACAATTTTCGACTACATTTTCCGACTACGTACAATTTCCGACTACATTTTTCGACTACATTTTCCGACTACATTTTCCGACTACATTTTCCGACATGATTTCCGACTACGTACAATTTCTGACTACATTTTCCGACTACAATTTCCGACAACGATTTCCGACTACATCATTAACGTACTAAGGATGATAATCGTAATCATCTTCATCACTTGAGTCTGACTCGGTTTCATAGGTAACCTCTGGCAATATGTGCCGCTCCTCGTCATCTGAATCAGCGTCAACTTCATATGGATTAACATCGAGAAGTTCTGCTCCAGTAATTCGAACCACACTCCCAGATCTCACATTATTAAGGCGAATCGTAGATGATTCCGGAATGTCAAAAGCGTTCGGCTCTTGGTATGCAGTAACTTCCTCATCATCTGCGGTATCACCAAGTGTGGCAGCACTGTATATGTTTCTATGAGCAACATGGTTAACCACCTTCCACGGGACTTTGTTAAGAAGATCGTCCAGATAAAACACTTGTTTTACTGATGAGGCAAGAACGAAAGGGTCATCTTCATACCAGCTAGTAGCAGTATTCACCGAAAATGTTCCGTACTGATCGGTCCTTGTGTTCTCCGGGCTAGTATAAAACCATCTACACTTGAACAAGTGCACTTTCATGCGGTTCCCATAAATTAGTTCAACTACTGAATGAAGGACACCGTAATAGTCAACGCCATCCTGCCCACCATGGACCATCACCCCACAATTCTGTGTTTTCAGTCGGTCGTCTCGATTTTCACATATAAATTTCACGCCATTGACCTGACACATCGAGTAAATTTTTGAAGCTATCGGTTTCATCGCCAGGACCATCAATTTGACCACTCTGGGCAACCATCATTTGCTACATGGTTCATCTGAAAACGATAAGAAACCACACAAGAAATTATGAACATAGAAACCACAAAACCAGGTACACACATGCTATATAAGGAAAATGGCAATAAAAGAAAGACATATACACATATAACCTTACCCATTGACCAAAGTAGTTTGCAAACGTCCTATTGTGGTAATCAACATTTCCGGCAATAGCAGGGCAGTGAAGATGATAGTTTTTACAATATTGTACTTCTTCACAGTTAATCAGTACCGACCAGTGGGCAATGACTACCTCATTTCCATCCAACTTGTACGACTTTGGCAAGCTTCCCTGTACTACCACGTCATTGGAGATGATAGAAAGGCTGAACTGAGGTTCATCTATCGGCATCTGTTGTTGGGGGTCCTGTTGCGCTCCCAAATACACTTTGGTGTACGTTACACACTCGTGCGCAACATATGCTTCAGCGATACACCCTTCAGGTGCATATTTATTCTTCACATAGTTCTTGTAGGCTCCCAATTGTCTACAAGTTAACAAGTGCATGTTAACTAAGGTAAAAATAAGACTTTACATATAAAAATAGAGGCAAACCAAATGTACCTTTCCATGGGATACATCCAAGTATAGTGCACGGGACCGGTAAGCAACAATTGTTCGGGAAGATGGATCATTAGGTGAGGCATGATGTCGAAAAAATTTGGCGGAAATATCCTCTCAAGCTTGCACATGATAAAAATGATGTCATCTTGCATCTCCCTGAGATCTGATTTTTTAACTTCTCTGGTGCATAACTTCTGAAAGAATTTTGACAAGACCACCAACGGCTCCACCACCTCTTTGGGCAGGTACCCTCGAATGAAAATAGGGAAAAGCCGTTGAAGCAGTACATGGCAGTCATGACTCTTTAATCCGTACATCTTATTGTCCCGGAAGTTAACACACCTGCTTATATTTCCTGCATAGCCATAAGGATACCTGCATATATATATATATATATATATATATATATATAGCCATAGGCAACAATTATATTTCTCGCATATAACCATAATCCGGTAAAAATTTAAGGCAAACCAATTTCCGTACTGCATAGTCATATATAAGAATATATACCTGACATTACTCAGCCACCGAAAAATTTCATGCTTATGCTTCGGCTTGACGGTGTAAGGAGCTTGCGACATTTTTCTCTTACCATCTCTTAACCACAAATGTTTCCGTAGTCCCATAGCTTTCAGATCAATGCGTGCCTTAGGGATGTCTTTTGTTTTCCCCTCCAAGTTAAGAACTGTGCCCACCACACTTTCACACACATTATTCTCTATGTGCATGACATCTAGGTAGTGTCTGATAGGCAACCTGGGCCAGTAGGGGAGTTCCCAGAATATGCTCTTGTGTGTCCAAAACTTATACCTTTCGAGCTTGTCTGGAATTGACGCCACTATGTCAGGATGATTGCTCAGCTGGCCAAAATCATATTCATTCAACACTTCCAAAATTTCTTCCCCTGTCCATCGCCTGGGTGCCACACCTGTTTCCACAGTCCCATCAAACGCGTCTGGATCATGCCTAAATGGGTGATCATATGGAAGCCAACAACGGTGACGCATCTGAACAATTTTACTACAATGAGGACTGCAACAATCAACCGTCATGCACTCTGAACAAGCCCTGTAACCCCTGGTAACGTTGCCCGACAACATACCGCGGGAAGGAAAATCACTGATGGTGCCAACAAGCATGGCATGCATCTGGAACATCTCATTTTTGAACCTATCGTAAGTGGGGTGGCCACACTCACTCAGGTACTTAAGCTCCTCAATCAAAGGCCTCAAATACACATCGAGACACTTTCCTGGATAACCCGGGCCCGGAATTAACAGAGTGAGCATATTGTATTCCTTCTTCATGCACATCCATGGTGGAAGGTTGTACGGTACCAAAATAACTGGCCATATACTGTATTGAAGACTCATGTTGCCAAAACGGTTGAATCCGTCAGATGAGAGCTCTAGCCAAACATTTCGGACCTCTGCTGCAAAATGATCAAACTCCCTGACCATGTGCTTCCAAGCCTTTCCGTCGGAAGGGTGTATAAGGGTGTCATCGTCAGGCAAATTCCTCTCAGCCCACCATCTCATTGCTTCGGCCGTGAAAGCACACATGAACAACCGCTCCAGCCTATCAATAAGCGGGAAATATCGAAGTATCTTCATAGCTTTCTTGTTGCCTGCAGGAGTCAACTTATACCTTTCTGTAAAACATACCGGGCAAGCTTCAAGGTCTTCGAGATCTTTTACCCATAAGAGAATACAATCATATCTGCATGCATGGATTTTGATGTAGGAAAGCCCAAGATCTTTCAGGATATGTCGCACCTTATGATGAGTGGTAGGAAGACGATGACCGGGTGGCAGTAGCGAAGCAGTCCACTTCAACCAAGAATCAACAGCTTTGACAGACATTTTGTTTTCCATTTTGAGCTGCATCACTCCCATCACACTTTCAAGAACAGTCTTACTACAACCGTCGTACAACGGAGTCTGTTGCAATGCAATCAGGTTGTTGTACTTGTCCATACCGCTTGTGTTGACATGAGCTCCAGGTAATGGCTCAACTGGCTCAATATGGGGGAAACCCTCAACGACGGGAGGGACATTTGGTGCTTCATCAGCAAATACACCGCTCTCATGAGGAAACATATCATTGATTAACATCGATGTTGGATCATAGGATGAACTGCCCCTCTCAGCAAAATCTCCATGATCATAGCGTGGACTGTCATTACCAAATTGTCCATGATCATGCAGACCCTCTAACGATGTTTCACCGTGATAAATCCAACAAGTGTACTTATCCCAAAACCCGTATTTACTCAGGTGCTTCTGGACTTTATCAATGGGAAAACGAAATCGATCGCTGAAACACTTACATTCTTTACACGGGCAATAATGAAGTGTAGTGTCTCCACAATTAGCCTTCACAAAATTCACAAAACTTCTAATTCCCTGGTGATATCTGACATCCCATCTTTCGAGGCTCATCCAACTCTTGTCCATCCTGAAAATTCTAAAAATTTTACGTATTATATATACACACATTCACTACTAATCATCGACGCGATATCTCAATTCAACTCTAATTAAATCAACACATTCATGCATATATATATATATCGATCTAATCTCTGAATTCGATTCAGTACTCGATGATGGTATTCTTCTTTTTTCAGTTCAAAATGTATTTGACTAGGTAGGAGGCTCTCTTAAGCCTGACTCCGATAGCACTACGATAATACCAGTCGTTGATTCAGACACAAGATAAGATTAACTACAAGCAGTTTTCTCGTTTCGGTGACATCAACAACATTTCATATCTCACGAATTGGATTTGATCAACACACACATATATATATATATATATACACATACACATATACGTATATATACGTACCTATATATATAGCTTCCCGAGTGATCGAGTTTTCGACGCGCGCCTTAATTTTGACAATACCGATCGAAGGATCGATTTCGATCAGAGCGTTTTCCTTTTTTCGATTTCACCGGATTTTTTTCGATCAAAATGAATGAAATGCTGCGATTTGCATCTAATATAAGAGGCATTTCCGGCGATTCATTAAATCGCCGGAAATGGAGACATTACCGGCGATTCATTAAATCGCCGAAAATGGAGACATTACCGGCGACATTACGCCGAAATTTCGCCGGTAATGTTTGAAAACATTACCGGCGACCTCCTCCGTCGCCGGCAATGTCAAGCCAAACATTGCAGGCGATTTTCCGGCCGGAATCTCGCCGGCAATGTTTGGCTTGACATTGCCAGCGACGGAGGAAGTCGCCGGTAATGTTTTCAAACATTACCAGTGAAATTCCGGCGACATTACCGGCGACTTTTCCGGTCGCCGGCCTTGTCTCCGGTAATCTCGCCGGTAATGATGACAAATGTGGTAGTGATTGCTTGAATTCTCTATATGCACACTAATGTTCTTACCTTTATTCCTTGGTTATATGGGTTGAAAAACCTTTGTGAAACGTAATCGATCATGTATCATCATTTTACAAAACTGACTGTCAGATTGGTTGTTCATAATATTCTAAGCATGCCGTTAAAATTTTATAAATTTTGGACTTGATTTAGACCTACATCTATGGGTTTCGCTAAATGTGACCGTAGTACCCTTACAACTAAAACGTAAATTACCCATCCCTAAAAGAATTTTTTAAGATCAAAATTTTAACACACGTTCTTGTAAATTACATATCTATCTCACAGTGTCAAAAAAATTGAAATAAAAATTTGATTTATCTAGTTTCTCCATGGAAAAATAAGCAATATATAAGAGAAGGGTATTGATGTCATTTCACACACTCTCAATTAAACTCTCACAATTGAAAAATTACAAGATCTAATCTGAACCATCTATTATATTTACTGTTTTACTGTGTAAGGTAAATCGATAAAAAAAATTACAATGAAACCCTAAACCCTAAACCCTAACTTACTCTAAACCTCAAAATTCCTAAAACCTAAACTCTAACTTACTCTAAACCTCAAAATTCCTAAACCTTAACTTACCATAAATCTCAATCCCCTAAACCCTAACTTACCCTAAACCTAAACTCTAACTTACCCTAAACTCTAAACAATGATTTAATAGTAAAATAGATACACAAATATAACTATATATGGAATTTCAATATTTGATCAATATATTTATATGTAATATATTAATATAGACATACACAAATATAAAATATATATCTATATAGTACTAGTCACTATATTATATATATATAAGTGTAGGTATATTGATATAATGTACTACTATCTTAAATATAAAAAAAATTGCAGGCTTTGACGGGCCGGGCCTAACGGGCCTTGACGAGTTTTTGCAGGCCAGGCCCGCGGGCCGGGCTGGGCTTTAGATCTCTAAACCAAGTTCGGCCCACCAACCACTTTGGCGGGCTTTTTTTCGGGCCGGGCCGGGCTTTTAGCCCACGGGCTTGCAGGCCTCCACCGGCCCACGGGCCAAATGATGACCCCTACTTCTATTTTAATCTCTCTATCTCTCCTGACCTTCTCTCTCTTCCTCGGCTATCTCTCCCGCGACGAAATCGCCTGCGATGGAACAAGGCTGTCCGACCACCAAAACCTTCGACTAAGGTACCAAAATGACCACATCGACGTCTTCTTTCTCTTTCCATCAACTTTTGCTTTTATCCTTGGCCGAATCACGTAGAAAAGTGAAGAGAAAGTCTGAGAAAATACAAAATCCTAGAATTTAGAGGTTGATCAATTTCAAGCCAAATCAGACGATAAGACTCACTAGGTTTTGTAGCCCTTACCTCCACGAACCTAACCATAGCTTGGTTGCTTCCAGTGGCGGAGCTAGCGATTACGGTCAAGGGAGGCCAAAATTAAGATTTCATAAATAAAATAAAATAAAATAATATAATATAATATAAAATATACACTATTCGTGAAAAAAAAATACTATTATTACAAAAATTATAACAAATATATCTTTGTCAATGTAATATATCAAATAATCATTCATTAACTTGTCGCTCATTTAACTGTGTAAACGATTCTTCACAATATTTATTGTATAAAATATTTTTTACAAATATTGTTTGTTATTGGTAAAATTAATGATAATGTTTAAAACAAGTGACCTAACGTATTTTCCAAACTAACCCATATTTACCAAAGCACTTATAGATTATAGCTAGATTACTTATAGATATTATAATTGATGTCCTGATATAGAAAAGTGATGCATATTATCTTGATTCTTAATTGGTTCCTATCATATCATAATCGATGGGCTATATGTCTATATAGCTATATCTTTTTTTTAGGAAAGCCTATATAGCTATATCTAGTCGTACATACGAAAGTTTGGCAGCTTGCATCATTGATTAATTAAATTTAATTACAAGTTGGATTGAACCGAGGGACAACAACAACTTTTTCTGACTTGTTGAAAAGTAGTGTAATAATTTTTTTTTATCTAAAATCTCAGGGGGGGCCATGGCCCCCCTCCCCTTAAATAACTCCGCCGGTGGTTGCTTCCTAATTCAATCGGTGTTCTCCGAATCAAAGAATTGAAGATTTTGATGTTCAAAAGTAAATTCAACGTTTTGTAGTTAGAATTGGAGAATGTTGTAGAAGAGAAAGTTGTTTGTTGTTTGATTTGGAGCAGAATAAGTTTCGGATCACCGGAAAATGGATGAACAAATTGACAGTTATCCATACAGCTACTTAGATAGCTACCCAGACAACTACAACCATAAAATCATGGGGAAAAAATGATGTGATGGAAGAATATATTGAATAAAAGACCCCACAATTAGATTCAACATTACTTTCTCATCATATATAATTTCTCAAGAAAAAATGCTCCCTTTAATTTGTATATATATGCATATGAATCATGAAGAAAAAGAGATTAAGAGGAAAATTAAAGAACTTGATTAATTGATTAAATTATGGAGTCAATTAAGTGAAGTATAGGGTAGTATAGAACGTCATTAATTCAAATGGAATTGATTTTAGAGACAAAAACAACACTCCAGACAGTTACTTAGACAGCTACCTAGACATCTACTTAGACAGCTACTCAGACACCATTAATCAGTCTAGTACAGTAATTCATAATTCTTCTATATATAATTCTCGTACTCGCTCTTTCCTAGTACGTACGTGAACTGCGATTTCAAGTCAAGACTTGAGACCATAAATTAGTTTAATTTTTCCGATCTTTATCTATAGACTAGAACGTGAACTGCCATCTCAAGTCATGCCCATGAAATAGTTTAATTTTTCGAAGCTTAGTTTCCAAACCTTTGCTATATAAATATAGATAGATAGATTTACACCAAACATACATAGACCTAAACTCAAATTAATTGTAGACTGTAGTCTTTGAGATTCATTATATATATAATGTAGTACAGAATGACTTGTTGATTCAAATAACATGTTCTTCTCTCGTTTCTGCATGCCATTTTGATCTGGAGGGAGAAAGGAATGCATCGTAAGTTTGTTGTATTTGACCAGCGGGTCTGATCGAGAATCGATAGCTAGTAATGCAGCTAATTAATAAGCAAAATTCCAAAGAGAATAAGCCTTCTGTACATATTAAATGACTTCCTCCATCTGAACCTAATGTTAGAAGTCTTAGAATTATTAAGAGCATGTCTATAGTTTACATGCAGCTAGCAACAATAGATCGTTTCTCTCATGTACGTGGAAGTGGAGGGTGATTCACAAGTCCTAATAGCTTGCTTGAAGGAGAATAAGATATGGAGAAGTAGTCATCATTTTGAAAGGGAAAAAACATCATTAATTGATTAAATTATGGAGTTAATTAAGTGAAGTATATGGTAGTATAGGACGTCATTAATTTAAATGAAATTAATTTTTGAGACAAAGACAGTTTTTCAGACAGCTATTTAGATAACTATTTAGACAGCTACCCAGACAGCTACAACCATAAATCATGAAAAAAAATGATGTGATGGAGGAATATATTGAAAAAAAGACCTCACAATTAGATTCAACATTACTTTCTCATCATATATAATTTCTCAAGAAGAAATGCTCCCTGTAATTTGTATATATATGCATGTGAACCATGAAGAAGAAGAAATTAAGAGGGAAAGAATATGATGAATTGATTAAATTATGGAGTCAATTAAGTGAAGTGTAGGGTAGTATAGGGGGCCATTAATTCAAATGAAATTGATTTTTGAGACAAAGGCAGCTCTCCAGACAGCTACTTAGACAGCTATTCAGACATCTACAACCATAAATCATGGAAAAAATATGATGTGATGGAGGAATATATTGAATAAAAGACCCCATAATTAGATTCAACATTACTTTCTCATCATATATAATTTCTCAAGAAAAAAAGCTCCATTTAATTTGTATAAATATGCATGTGAACCATGAAGAAGAAGAGATTAAAAGGGAAAGAACCTGATTAATTGATTAAATTATGGAGTTAAGTGAAGTGTAGGGTAGTATAGGACGTCATTAATTCAAATGAAATTAATTTTTGAGACAAAGACAACTTTCCAGATAGCTACGTAGATAGTTACTCAAATAACTACCGAGACAGCTACTTAGACAGCTATCTAGAAAGCTACCTAAACAGCTCTCTAGACAGCTATACATGGTTGTACTTTTCCTGCATCTTATCAAAAGCCCTTCTAGCATACATCAAACTCCTACATTCCTACCACCTCCTAGAAGAACTTAAACTACTACACGTCTACGCATATCATATTTGGCTCAATTTCATAAAGAATCTCTTTCAACACTTCATTGTGTATTGACTGCATTCTAATATATATAAGGGGAGTTCAATTCACACAAAAAATATTCTTTTCTTCTCCGTCGATGATCTCTTGGATATGCTTCGCTTCGTTGTCACTCTTGTACTCTTCTGCTTCTCTCTCCTCTCCTATACTATGCACAATGAAGAGGAAGTACGTGGGATGGAGAATAATTCAAGAACTGTCTATAGAGAGGAATGAAGCCCAAGTCATTTGCTGAAAAATAGAGTTAGGTCATAGAATATAGGATGCTAGTATTTTCAGCCAAAACGATGACCTCATTAGCACATGAGAGATTGCTAATTAGAATAATATAACCAATGTAAAACATAAGCATTAGTTCTTGTTGACTACTGCATAGAAACTAAACAAGTCTTTACAAAGTTGACAACTACTTCGTCTTTACATCCCAAAAGATGTCTTTACAAAGTTGACTACTGCATAGAAATAAAAAGTTACCAATTGAAATAGATTAGTCTTCTTGTTCTGGACATTCTAGAGTTCAAGACACGTGTACCTTCATAGTACGTACATTATGAATGTTCTTGTTCTAGAGAAAACGGAGAAAAATTACTTTGGTTTCCAAGAAGTGTGTCGATGAACATTTCTCGGGGGTTGATCAGGTTTCATCTGGCTGAGTAGATAGGCTACGCCCTCTGCTAATGTGGCCTTGCTGTCATCAATCAAATTTCAAAGCTCCAGTATTGGATACCTACCACTTGGGTTGTACTCATTCAATTCCATGAGGGCAATTTTCACATCCTCCAAAACTTCCTCACTAAATTTAGTCTTTAAATCCTTCAATTTTTCATCCTCTTCATCAACAATTTCCTGTATGAATAAGGCAAGCAGTATCAAGAAGTGATATATAGTGGAAATTACTCGACTTGTGTGTGAGAGAGAGACGATTTCTCATAAAGAAGAAATGGTTTCACAAATCGGTAGCATATATAGTAAATATGATAATAATATTGGGTTGGTACATACTTAAAAAAATAATGGACCTTTTTGGATTGAAAACTTATGGTGGATTTTTGAGGAAAGCGAAAGCCTAAACTGAGTCTTTCTCTCATTTTCTCTTATTTTAATTTTATTTTTCTAAATAAAAAAAAATACTTATCAAAGTGGAACTCCTACCCAATTTTCCAGAGTGACTTCCCTCCACCTCCAAGGTTGCTTCACCTTTAGCAAAATGACTAGAGTGTCCCTTAAAAGCCCAATATGCACGACCCTAATGCTTCTCGTCACCACTCCCACACATGACCATCACGCCTCAGCTCCTTGCGACCCACACTCGCTCACACACATCGGCACCATCACGGTGCTTACCTGTGAAGGCATATGTTATATTGGCTATCCCTTGACAATCGACAAAACACAATTGTCCGGAAGATCATCAAGAAAAGAGATTGAAGATGTTGGCATCCTTACTTATCTCTTTGGGATATTAGGTAGTTCATGCATCCCAGAACATGGTTTTCATTTAGGATAGCAACTGTTGCACATATCCCCGTTGATCTGCTGGTATTCTGGATTTCTGTCCATACGTGATTTCTGTTGCCTAGGTTATTCTTGATTCTGTATGCACGTGATTTACAGCTACCTTGGTCATCTTTAATTCAGAATACATGTGCTCTTGTTCATGATAGTTGACTTTGTTTGATTTGAGGTGTTTAAGCTCACATGTGTTTTCTGGAAAATCGGTTTGTCTCTTTCCTTCTGACAAGTCGCTTTCGGTCCTGATTTTTCTGGTTCCTCTCTTTGTTGTCTTGTAACGTGCTCCCTCATTGAGAACTGATATTGCTATTATGGTATAAGCACATAGGACCCCTTTTGCCTTGCTTAGACTACCTTAGCTCTTTAAGGTAAAAACTGAAAAGCTGTCTTGACATACTTGCTGTGTCCTCTTTGCTGCTATTCTTGTCGGTCTGTAGCACTCCATGCTTAGGCTTGCTTTAGGACAGTTGTAGGACTACATTAAGGCATGTGTATGCTGTGTTTTCACGTGGTCTCTTAGCTGTGGTTGACCACCGAATAACCTTGTCTATATAAGGAGTCCCAAGCTGTTTTGGATCTGTTGGTTGAGTGAAACACTTGGGGGTTTTGGTTATTCTGTTTTGGTACTCTTTGAGAGCACTTTCGAGTGTAGTTTCTCTTATCTCTTCTCTTCCCCTTCCATGTCTTTTGGTTGCTCTTTACAGTGCATAATAGACATGGTTTCTGAAGCTTAAAACTGTTTTCAAAACTCATATGCATCATTGCATTGTGCATTCCATAGAGATAAAGTGTGGAGATGCCCAACCCATGAAGTGATCAAGAAGGTTTTAACTTGAAGTGTAGTTAAGAATCTGTGTTTGATACTTCTGTTTTTCTTTCCAAGTGTAAGCACATTGATTAAGGTAGTGTAGCTCTGTTTGTACTAGTGGGTAGACTAGTCAGGATAGCATAAGGGGTATGTATCCCAGAGTGCCAGAAACTTGTAATAGTGTGTGTTACCAATTAGTGGAAAGGTTTGTCCCTCAAGAGTAAGGGGCACGCAGTTTTGATCCTGGTTGTAGGATTTCTGCGTCACCAAAAACATCTGGTGTCATTCTTTCCTTACTGCTTTCTCTTTATTACTCGTACCCTGCCTTCTGGGATAGGACAATATCTTGCTATCCCGGAGACAGAATTAAACGAAAAAGTGGTAAAGGCCTATTCACCCCCCCTCTAGGACCTTTAAGTGGTATCAGAGCGGCCACTAGCCCTTGCTAGTGAGATCCTCTGAGGGGTTCGTTATGGATCGGGAAAAAGGTTCTTCCATAAATGTTCCACCTTTTTTCGATGGACATGATTTCTCTCAATGGAAAATCATGATGAGTGCTTTCCTCTCCTACCAAGATGATGGTATGCTGTGGCAAAGTGTAGAGGAAGGCTGGACACATCCCACAAAACCAAAAGGCGATGAATCAACCGAAATAATTTCAAAGCCTAGGTCCGAATGGGTAAAAGACGACAAGGATTCGGCTAGAGCAAATATCAAGGCCCTTAGCTGTCTATTCAATGCTGTCTCCGAGGCAGAGCGCCAAAGAATCATTCATTGCTCCACTGCTAAGGAGGCATGGGAGGTGCTCATCAACACTCATGAATGTAACTCCCGTGTTAAACAACAAAAACTTCAACGTCTTATTTTTGAGTTTGAAGGTCTAAGCATGAGTGACAAAGAGTCTATTGATGATTTTTATGGTCGTGTACTTAATATCACAAATCAATGTCGTAGCTTAGGAGAGGCTATTGAATCAAAGAAAATTGTTAGGAAGTTCTTAACTGCTTTACCTCCCTTCTTTGACTCTAAAATGAATGCTATTGAAGAGGCTCATGATCTTGATACCTATCCTTTAGAAGAACTTGTTGCTAATTTGAAAACCTATGAAACTCTAAAGAAAAGGCCCATGCTTGAGAAATCCATTGCTTTAAGTTCGGTTAAAGTTGAGGTTGAAAAGTTGCATGAAAATGAAGATGATGAAAATGATGAATTTGCTTTTCTAACTAAACAATTTGAGAAATTCTTAAGGAAAAGGAAATCTTTCAACTCTAACCGGAACTTCTCAAAAGGATCTAGCTCTAAGCCTTTTAGAAATCAGGTTTCACAGAAAAGTCGGGATATCAGGCCCTCTCCTATCCCGAAAACGGACATGAAATGTTTTGAATGCAATGGAATAGGACATAAAGCTGTGGACTGTGCTAACAGGAGAAATAAGTCTCATAAAGTGTTAAAAGCTACTTGGAGTGATAGTGAGTCTAATGAAAGTTTTGAAACCGATCTTGATGAAAATGAAAAGGTTGCTTTTGTCTCTCATGTTACATTGGATGAGTCTCTTGAGGACAAGGATTCCGATGATGAAGGGCATGATATGTATGTGCGTTTGTGTAAAGCCTCAAAGTCTATGCTTGCTAAAAATGAAGTTCTATCTAATGAGCTTTCATTGAGTAAGGAGACACATTCCAGGATACAAGGAGAGTTCCTATCCCAGAAGACAGAATGGATTTCAACCAAAACCCAACTTGAAGAGCAAGTGACTTTTCTCAAAGAGGAGCTGGATCGTCGGTCCTCTACTATAAGCTTGATGACTAATGAGAAGCTGAAGCTCGAAGAAGCCCTGCTGGACGCCCGAAACCAGTTCGCCAAATTCTCCATTGGCTCGGAGAAGCTATCCCAAATCTGTGGGATGGGAAGACTAGATGGCAGCAAGAAGGGGTTGGGATTTGAAGGTGTTGACAAATCCAAGGGCTCAGAGAAGACTACGTTCGTAAAAGGAACCAGCTCTGTGTTGGGAAAGCCTCATCCACAGCTGAAGACCAATGCTCCTGAAATCCCCAAGGTGTCAAAGCTCAAGAAAGGCTCGCAAATCAGATGCTTTCACTGTGGGAACAGTGGACACATTCGTCGGTACTGTTACAAGCTGAGAGGAAACTCTGTACCTGCCAAGACCTCACCAAACATCAATCTGATCGCCCACTTTCAGAAATCTCTCATTGAACTGACGAGGATAGCACAGTCTATTGGCATCCCGGAGCAGAAGAAGAAGCCTGCTTCTGCAAATTGGGTCAGGAAATCTGTTCACAAAACCCGGGATACCAGAAGGGTCATGTCTCCCAAAGCCCCTGATGTCAAAAAGAAGAAACCAGAAGAGGTTATCTGCTTTCTTTCAAGAGTAAAGACCTCACCCATTGCTGCAAGAGATGTTGTAGCTGTTTGCAACGTTGCCTTGACTGCTCTTTCCACCAGGAAATCCGATTCTTGGTACATGGACAGCGGTTGCTCGAAGCATATGACCGGAGAACGGAAATGGTTCACCTCCATGGATGATACTCATCCTGTTGGTGATGTCATGTTCGGAGATGGTGCCAAGGCAGAGATCATCGGATGCGGGACAGTTGATACTCCTGGTCTCCCAGCCCTGAAGAACGTGCTGTTGGTAGCAGGCTTAGAAGTATGTCTGCTGAGTGTGAGCCAGATAGTTGACGAATACGAGACAGTAACCTTTGACAAATCCAAGTGCACTGTTCTGGATGGGAAAGGGAGATATGTGATGAAGGGGGAGAGGTCCCGTGACCACTGCTACTGTGTCCGTGCAAACAAGAAGCTGGAACCTGATGTGTGCTTCCAATCCTCAACTCAAGAAAGCCTGCTAGATCTGTGGCATAGAAGGATGTGCCATCTCAACCATCAAGATGTGGTGAAACTGTCTTCAAAGGATGGAGCTCGTGGTCTGCCCAAACTGTCCGGGAGAGCTGCAGGTATGTGTGGAGACTGCAAAATGGGTAAGCTATCCCGAACCTCCCATCCTGTTCTAAATGCTAGACCAACCTCTAATATTCTTGAGTTACTCCACTTAGACCTTGTAGGCCCTGTAGAAACTGAGAGTCTTGCTAAAAAGAAATATGTGCTTGTTGTGGTAGATGATTTCTCTAGATTTACTTGGGTCATATTTCTAGGTGACAAAACTCAAACCTTTGGGAAGTTTTTTGAACTAGCAAAACGAATTTCAAATGAAAAGCTCTCCGAAAACAAATGCATTTTGAGGATTAGATCGGATCATGGAACCGAGTTTGAAAACTCTTTGTTTGCTGAGTATTGTGAGGAAAATGGTGTGCACCATGAGTTTTCAGCCCCCATTACACCCCAACAAAATGGGATTGTTGAGAGGAAGAATAGGGTGTTGGTAGAAATGGGGAGGGTTATGTTGAGTTCTGCAAATTTGCCTCATATGTTTTGGGCCGAAGCAATCTTTAATGCATGTTACACTCTTAATCGTGTAATTTTCAGACCGGGTACTTATAAAACTCCCTACGAACTTTGGAAAGGCAAGAAACCAAATATCTCACACCTAAAAGCTTTTGGAAGCCCTTGTTTTATTTATAGAGACCGTGAGTATTTGACAAAGTTTGATGCTAAATGTGATAGGGGTGTTTTTCTAGGCTATGCATTGAATAGCCGTGCTTACCGGGTCTACAACAAGAGAACATGCAAGGTTGTAGAAACGGTGAACGTGGCTATCAATGATTCTCTTGTATGCTCTCACAACCATTCTTCTAGAAATGTGCAGGTTGAGGATGTGAGCACTGAGACATCTCCCAAGGATCCTGAGACTCCCATTGACGAACAGAATCCTATCCCTGATGACGTATCCCAGGATGCAAAATCTGATCAGGAAGGTGCCGGGATAGATCAGACCCTAACTATCCAGAAGCCACATCGTGTTGGGAAACGTCAAGTGCAAAAAGACCATTCTCCCTCGGATGTGATTGGCATGGTGGATGAGCCGAGACAGACTCGAAGCAAGTCCAAAGTGTATGTGAGTAATCTGGTAAATCTCAAGAGCTTTCTTACAATGCATAGGTTAGCCATCAATCGAATTGCTTGCTATGGTTTTGTTTCTAGTATTGAGCCTAAGAATGTTAAAGATGCTTTAAAGGATTCAGAATGGATTACGGCTATGCAAGAGGAATTAAATCAGTTTGAGAAAAGCAATGTTTGGCACTTAGTTCCTAGACCTAGGGATAAGAATGTTATTGGAACAAAGTGGGTGTTCAAAAATAAAACGGATGAGAAGGGAATTATTACAAGAAACAAAGCTAGGTTGGTTGTGCAAGGCTACTCTCAAATTGAAGGCTTAGACTTTGATGAAACCTTTGCTCCCGTAGCTAGACTTGAGTCCGTTAGGTTGCTCTTGGCCATTGCTTGTTTTCTGAAATTTGAACTCTTTCAAATGGATGTGAAAAGTGCTTTTTTAAATGGTATTTTGAAAGAAGAGGTCTATGTGGAACAGCCACCGGGATTTCAGAGCTCGTGCTATCCCGAACATGTGTACAGATTAGACAAAGCCCTTTATGGTTTAAAACAAGCTCCTAGAGCTTGGTATGAGAAATTGTCTACACACTTAATTGATCATGGTTATGTACGGGGTTCCATTGATAAAACTATGTTTGTTAAAAATGTGTCACATCATATTATAATTGCTCAAATCTATGTGGATGATGTGGTGTTTGGCTCTACCTCTCAAAAACTTGTTGAGGAGTTTGTCACTCTAATGACACAAGAATTTGAAATGAGCTTGTGTGGTAAGCTAAACTTCTTCCTTGGACTACAAGTTCAGCAAAGGAAAGATGGTTTGTTCATATCACAGGAAAAATATGCAAAGGAACTTGTGAAGAAGTTCGGGATGGAAGGAGCCTCTCCCATCCGCAACCCAATGGGAACTTCCTGCAGAATCAGTGCGGATCTGGAGGGTATCGATGCTGATCCAACCCTCTATAGAAGCATGATTGGGAGCTTACTCTACCTCACAGCCAGCAGACCAGACATATCTTTTAGTGTGGGTGTTTGTGCTCGGTATCAAGCCAACCCCAAGGAATCCCATGTGAAGGCAGTCAAGCGTATCATTCGATACATCTCAGGTACATGTGCTTTCGGTATTCTGTACACCACAGATACTAACACTGAGATTGCAGGCTATTCGGACTCGGATTGGGCTGGAGATGCCACGGATAGGAAGAGTACTTCGGGTGGTTGTTTCTTTGTTGGGAACAACCTGGTGTCATGGCACAGCAAAAAGCAGAATTGCGTCTCTCTGTCCACTGCCCAGGCAGAATATATAGCTGCTGGAAGCTGCTGTACACAACTCCTTTGGATGAAGCATATGCTAAGCGACTACGGATTTGAGCAAGGTATCCTATCCCTGTTTTGTGATAACACCTCGGCAATCAATATTTCAAAAAATCCTGTGTTGCATTCTAGGACCAAGCATATAGAGATTAGATATCATTTCATTCGAAACTTGGTTGAAGACAAACAGCTTGAAATGACATTTATTCCAACTGAACAACAATTGGCTGATTTGTTCACTAAGCCCTTGGACAATCTGAGATTTGAAAGTCTTAGAAAGGCTATTGGTGTATGCACCATTGCTTGAGATATCTCCCTCACTGGTCTAAATTTATCTTTCAAGTCTTTTTATTTTCTGAAAATAAATGTTGGCTCATGCTGGGATACGAGTCAGTGGTCAAATCCCGGGAAATATTTCTGAACTTGATCTAAAATGTTGTGTTCTTATTTCATGTTTCTTGATGAACATTTGTTGCATCTTTCACTTGTGTATATGCATCTATGCCCTTGGGAATGTTAGTGCATGTGGTCTAAATCATTCTTGGAACTAGAAAGAATTCTTGAGCACAAAGGTTACTCTTGTGGGGTGTATAGAGTTTGAGCTAGAAAATTGAGTGAGTTGAACTAGTTACTGAAGAACAAATGTGAAATTCTGGTGCTTATTGTTAAATGAATTAAGTAAAGGAATGGGCTAGTCTTTTGCTGGGTGCACCTTAACCGGAACCAGTGGGGATCCCTGAGATGTTATCTATCCTTCGATGGGTTCGGACTAGTTATCCACTGAGTGTCCTTGAAACACACATTATTCTTTTGAGCATTGCGCTCAGGACATAATGATAACTACTCTGTTATATGGACCTATGAGGACGTATTTCTCAGATGAGCTCTTGGACAAAAGTTAAAGAAAATGGAGAAATTCCCTTGAACTTAAATGAGAACGGCCAAAGGCCAAGTTGGGACAAAGTCCTTGATATGCTGAATTTCCAGAACTCTCAAATGGTTGTGACAAAGTCACTTGGTTACTCTTGATGTCCTCATGTCATTTGATGCTCCAAACTTGTACTCCCTTAGATTGATCTTTTCACACACACACTCTTGTGGTTCCAAGGATTGATTTGTAAGAACATAGCTTTGATGTTACTTTATAGTCATATACTCATGTGAAAAATTTGAGCCATCAAGACATATGAAAATTAGTTGTCACATTTTTTGTGAGTCATGCTTAAATTTTCTTGTTGTCTGGGATTTCACAGACTGTTTCCATCCCAGAGTTCATGCTGACAGGTTGCAAATCTTTCTGAAATCAAACTCTTTGTGTTCTCTTATGCACCATGTGAGGGGGAGTTATCAATGTGTTGGTAGGTACATCGGTACCTTCTATTTTTCAGGGTATGTCCCAAATATCCCAGTGGATATTAGAAGTATACATGCATGGTGATCTTTGTGTTTGCCTTTGAGGAATCTTTCTTGGATGCATGTGTGTATTTCCTAGGGATAGGACACTGGTACTCTTTATTGCTGACTTGACTACACAGGAATTTAAAAGTGGAGATTGTGTGTTTAAGAAGAGAAAACTCTTAGTTCGAGGACTCTTGAGTAGAGTTGGTCTCGTTTCCGCTGCCCTTTTCTCTCAAGGAACACCTTGTGGAGCAGTTCGATACGTTCAAGTCTGAAATCTCTATCCTCGTCTCAAGTCAGGCCGGCTCAGTTCCAGCTCAGGAGCCCACTGCCTCTTCCTCTCCTGAGGATAGAACTACGGTTTCCTCTCCTTCCGACTCTGGTGCAACCATCCTATTTGGGAAGATTGGTGCTAAGGATGAGGACGCTCTTGGTGATGATGCTTGGGTTTTTGGTTTTGTGATCTGTCCCTAAACAATGTTACTTTTATCTGCGGTTTTAAATCATCTATGGTTTTACCCTTTGTCTTTCCTAGACAAAAAGGGGGAGAACTAGCTAATCCATGCAGGTACTTTTGGATGGGGAGAACTACTTGACTGGGATAGGTAGTTGTGGTCCTATCCTGGGTAACCAGTCAGGGGGAGTACTGAACTATTTGGTTTAAGTACTTTGGATACTTTTTGCTGCATGTGTTGTTTGTGTTATACTATTCTCATGCAGGTACTCTTTGAAGATTGTGTTTTGTCAAGGAATGCCAAAGGGGGAGATTGAAGGCATATGTTATATTGGCTATCCCTTGACAATCGACAAAACACAATTGTCCGGAAGATCATCAAGAAAAGAGATTGAAGATGTTGGCATCCTTACTTATCTCTTTGGGATATCAGGTAGTTCATGCATCCCATAACATGGTTTTCATTTAGGATAGCAACTGTTGCACATATCCCCGTTGATCTGCTGGTATTCTGGATTTCTGTCCATACGTGATTTCTGTTGCCTAGGTTATTCTTGATTCTGTATGCACGTGATTTACAGCTACCTTGGTCATCTTTAATTCAGAATACATGTGCTCTTGTTCATGATAGTTGACTTTGTTTGATTTGAGGTGTTTAAGCTCACATGTGTTTTCTGGAAAATCGGTTTGTCTCTTTCCTTCTGACAAGTCGCTTTCGGTCCTGATTTTTCTGGTTCCTCTCTTTGTTGTCTTGTAACGTGCTCCCTCATTGAGAACTGATATTGCTATTATGGTATAAGCACATAGGACCCCTTTTGCCTTGCTTAGACTACCTTAGCTCTTTAAGGTAAAAACTGAAAAGCTGTCTTGACATACTTGCTGTGTCCTCTTTGCTGCTATTCTTGTCGGTCTGTAGCACTCCATGCTTAGGCTTGCTTTAGGACAGTTGTAGGACTACATTAAGGCATGTGTATGCTGTGTTTTCACGTGGTCTCTTAGCTGTGGTTGACCACCGAATAACCTTGTCTATATAAGGAGTCCCAAGCTGTTTTGGATCTGTTGGTTGAGTGAAACACTTGGGGGTTTTGGTTATTCTGTTTTGGTACTCTTTGAGAGCACTTTCGAGTGTAGTTTCTCTTATCTCTTCTCTTCCCCTTCCATGTCTTTTGGTTGCTCTTTACAGTGCATAATAGACATGGTTTCTGAAGCTTAAAACTGTTTTCAAAACTCATATGCATCATTGCATTGTGCATTCCATAGAGATAAAGTGTGGAGATGCCCAACCCATGAAGTGATCAAGAAGGTTTTAACTTGAAGTGTAGTTAAGAATCTGTGTTTGATACTTCTGTTTTTCTTTCCAAGTGTAAGCACATTGATTAAGGTAGTGTAGCTCTGTTTGTACTAGTGGGTAGACTAGTCAGGATAGCATAAGGGGTATGTATCCCAGAGTGCCAGAAACTTGTAATAGTGTGTGTTACCAATTAGTGGAAAGGTTTGTCCCTCAAGAGTAAGGGGCACGCAGTTTTGATCCTGGTTGTAGGATTTCTGCGTCACCAAAAACATCTGGTGTCATTCTTTCCTTACTGCTTTCTCTTTATTACTCGTACCCTGCCTTCTGGGATAGGACAATATCTTGCTATCCCGGAGACAGAATTAAACGAAAAAGTGGTAAAGGCCTATTCACCCCCCCTCTAGGACCTTTAACCTGCGACGAGCCTAACCGGTGTGCATGTCGAAACCATCACCAAGCACAAAACCCAATTTCTTAACCATTTAAATGCATGGTGAAGAACACACATTCAACAATCAATTCATCTTTTACTTACACAAGAACACTAAGCATTTAAACGAACACCTGGTGTGCACAATTCTAAGAACAAAAAAATTCAACACAAAACAAGACCCAGAACTTCAAACACTACTCAAAATTCACAGATACAAAAACTTGTTTGTTTTTGACGTATGACAAGTCGCCGACAGGGATGCATCGGTGAAAAAGATCAGTTGATCTTGGCGGCGCTGTCAGCGAATTTTGACTTCTCTAGAAGCTTCCATGAGTACTGAGCCCTTTGTCGCGGCGGGCTGGTCGCCGAACTCGCCTAGACAGACGTTGGGTCGGTGCCCACTGGCGCTTTTGGCTTTGTCGTCGGCAACTTGTTATACATAGTGAGGAACTGGATCAGTTTTTGGCCAAGGCAGATGGCGACTCCACCAGTCCATTATCAAGGTCAATTTCGGAAGAACTCAAATCTACTAAGGAGGGCGTGATTAAATTAAACTCAATCAATGGTTGAGGATTGTGTCGTGCTTCACAATCGCGATAGTAAACTCCCATCGAAGGTGGAGAGAAGTGCTTTCGCCAATTTTCACCGGAAGAAGCAAAAATATTCTAACTTCCATTATTATGTTGAGTGTCTTCGATCTTTATCTAGTTCGGTTCCAAAATTACGTTGGAGCTGAAATCGATGTACAACTGTTTGTACTTGCATGCAATCCAGGTGTAAGTGTCGTTTTTATGCTTTTAGTTCTTTCTTGCCTTTATAACTACAAAGCCTAGCTAAGTGCACTTCACAAATACAAATTTCACTGCTTACTATTTATAGCTGTGGCGAAGATTTGCTTTAACCAAATCTCTCTCTCGAACTATAGCCTATAGATATATAGTAAAAAAAAAACGCAGTCAATAGTCAATACTACAGTATAAGGTTTTCGTCTAAGGAATCCAAATAGTAATGTGTAAAGTTAGTGCTCGAAGAATTTGACGATGGCTGCTGAGTTACACGTGGTGAGGAGGTTGATGACGTTTGGCTCTAGGTTGAAGATACTCGATTACACCTGGAGAATTTCACTTGCGGCGGTCCCGAGCAAATTTAAACCAATTTATTGGCAAACGACAAGTCTTGCGACCAAATTGCTGCAGAGGTCATTCTCCTCATCTTCTACGATTGATACAGCTAATCGGACTCCATGAGGGTAAGTGCAAAAGAATTTCTATTCGGACCTTCACATTTGCTCTAAGGGTCGAAAATCTTTATTAATTTATTTTTCTCTAAATCTTAAACTACCTTTCACAAGTAAAACAAAAATGAATAATTCTCTTCAACACCGGATACTGCTCACTTGAACCTTGTTCAAGATGAACCCATTTTTTTTCTTTGCAAATTCACGTGGGGTCTATTAGGAAAAAACACCCTCTAGATGTGTTATTGTGAAGCCTCCACCTTGAACAAGATTGAAGTGTGAACTATCCCACAACACCGCATAGGTATGAAATCATCGAAAGCTAGTAGTAAAGGGATCAAAACTGTTGGGTTTAGAATGAAAATTGTACGATTATTACATATTGAAAGATGTTGGAGAATGATATTGATCATCTCAGTTCATGTACATATTTCTTCCCAATTTTTCTTATGTTTGCCAACAATAAAAAATTCCAACACAATCAAAATCACTCATCCGAATTTCATTTAGTCTCATATACAGGTTACATATGAAAGTAATCCATACCAATACCACAATGATATGCCATTAATCTAGTTAATTAAAAGGTGGTGAAATTGACACTTTTTTTACAAACTATACCTCGTCCTTCATATTTTCAAGCAAAAATGTATATGAAATACACACAAAAATCGATGAAAGGGGTGTGATTATAAAATAGATGTGCCAATTTTACCTCCTTGGTTAATATCAAAACAAAAAACATTTTCGACCTATTTTTTTTGTTAAAGAAAAGAAAATTACGAGGAGCCTCTAGGGCATCCTATACTAAATCTATCAAACACTTGCATTCTAGCAGCTTCTGGAGGCAGAGTGTTGCGCCAAATTCTATTATCTCCATCTCCATGCCCGAATTGAGCGAGTTTATCAGCTACATAATTGGCTTCATGAAAAAGATGTTGAAATTTGATGTTGTTAAAGTTCCTTGCCAAGTATTGAATATCCTTGATGATTGTAGTGAGTTTCCAATGTGGCTTCCATGTGTTATTGACACAGTTGATGATGAGTAGGACATCTCCTTCAATGATGATATTGTCATATCCAACTTCCAAAGCATGAGTAAAAGCTTGCCTAAGAGCTTGAGCTTCGGCTAGAGGTACATTGGTTGTGCCGAAGTTACAAGCTCCTGCAGCAAGAGCAATTCCATTGGAGTCTCTAATCACAAATCCTCCAGTAGCAGATATAACATTGGTTCTTCTAACAGATCTATCGAAATGAATCTTGAGAGAATTGGTAGCAGGAGGATTCCATTTGATGATGGCAGGGTCTCTCTTGGTTATGCTAGGAGCAGTGGAATTAGCACAAGTGTAGTTGTTTCAGAAAGTGACTGCTTTGATAGTTACTACTTGTGGAAGGAACTTTTCATTTATGAAGATCAGATTATTTCTTGCTTGCCAAATATGCTAGCAAGCATTCAAGATCATTGGCCACATGCTTTTTTCATGAAATTTAGTATCAATAGATTTATACTTAATGTCATTTAGATTATCCGAGTTGATCAGATGTGACATGCTAGATAACTTCCAAAGATCTTTTACTAGAGGGCAACTGCAAAATAAATGGTTAATAGATTTTTCTTGATTTGCGCAAAGGGGGCAAAAATTATTAGGAGTCATTTTCATTTTCAGTAATCTATCTCTGCTCTTTAAGCAACCTCTTAGAAGGAACCAATTGAAGATTTTTAACTTGGACAGAATGTTTAGTTTTCACATCTTATTAATCAGACCAGCATGTTTATGCTTAACAATACCACAAATTTGTAAATCATAAGCTATTTTAATAGAGTATTTATCTGAGGTTGAAGGACTCCATACAAAAGCGTCTTCTTGAGGACATATGGGAATATGAATTCCACAGACAGTATTGACAATGTCAAGATCCAAGATGGATATTAGCTTTGCTTTGTTCCACTTGCCATTGGTAATATAATCAGTCAAACCCTCATCCAAGTTCACCTGCATTCTTAAGTTAGTTCCAATTAAATGGTATATAGGAATAGGAAACACCCAATTATGGGTCCAAAATTGGATATCTTTGCCATTGCCTACAATCCATCTTAACCCTTCAGTGATCAAATCTCTATTGCTGAGAATGCCTTTCCAAGCATAAGAGTGATGATGCTTAGCCTCTGCACTGAAAAAAAACTTATTTGTAAGGTACATTTTCCTCATGATTTTGGTATACCAGTTGTCTGAATCAGTCAGAATTTTCCACCCCAACTTTGTAATAGCAGCATTGTTGAAGTTTTTAACCTGCTTCACACCTAGACTCCACAATGTATAGGAGTACAAACATCACTCCAAGCAGCAGGAAGAGTAGGAGAGCCTCCCCAAAAGAAATTCCTAGCTTCTTTATCAATTTTCTTAGCTAAATTATCAAGGCATTTAAAACAAGAGAACACATGATTAGGCATACCAGTAAGATTAGATTTAATAAGGGTGAGTCTACTAGCTCTAGAAAGAGTACCTTTTTTCCAGCCAACAAGTTTATTGGAGATTTTTAGCTGTAGCTCTTTTGCGTTAATGGGATCCTTCAAGTTGATTACATTGTGAATGCCTAGGTACTTTTCAATAGTACACTTTTGTTGGATATTTAGAATATTCACAATCTTGAGCTTGTCTTTAGCAGCTACTTTGGGGGAAAAATACAACGAAGACTTGTGATAGTTGATCTTCAAACATGTAACATCACTGAACAAATCCAAAATCTTTTTAACATTATGAGCACCCTTTGAGGTGGCCTTGCAGAAGATTAAACAATCATCAACAAACATTAGGTTAGAAATCATAAAATCGTTAGTAGATGACAAAATTCCAACATTAGACTTTGCAGGATTTGTAAGAAAGTTCAATTGTCTAATTAAAGGTTCAACACAAAGGATAAAAAGGTAGGGTGACATTGGATCACCTTGTCTTATTCTTCTTGTGGGAGAAAACAGACCTTCAACTTTTCCATTCACTCTCACAGAAAAGGAAACAGTGGAAATGCAATTCATTCTTCTGCTGATCCAATTATCATCAAAACCAATTTTTTGCAGGCAACATTTGATGTAATCCCAATTCAACATATCATAAGCTTTCTCCAGATCAAGCTTGACAACCATAGTTCCAGTTTTACCTTTCTTTCTCTGAAAGCTGCTAAATAATTCATGAGCAATTAGAATATTATCATGTATGGACTTACCTGGAGCAAAAGCTCCTTGGTTTTCAAATATGCTCTTTGTCAAGAGTGGCCTTAACCTGTTAACAATGATTTTTGTAATAATTTTATAACAAACATTACACAGACTAATTGGTCTCAAATGATTCTCAGACTTAAGTGTCTCAATTTTTGGAACCAAGGCTATATTAGTATAGTTTATAAGCTGCAGAGAATGTCTATTTTCAAAAGAGTCTTTAATCATGGGAATCACAGTATGTTTAACCTCATTCCAAAAGGTTTGGTAGAAAATTACATGTATTCCATCCGGACCAGGAGCCTTTAAGGGGCTAATTGAATGGACTGCATTGAGAATTTCAACATCTGTGATCTGTTTATTTAGACAATCAATGTCAGTAGCAGTGATGCAAAGATCTAAATGCTTAAGGAATTTTTTCATGACAGTGTAACTAGGATCATGACATTTAGTAAATCTCTTCCTGGAATCATTAACAATAATTCTAGTAATATTCTTAGGGTCATAGAACCAACAGTCATTTTCATCATTGATCTTATTTATCCAGTTCCTCCTTTTTCAAATTTTAGCCTGCATTTGGAAGTATCTTGTATTCTTTTCACCAAGTTGCAACCAGTTCATCTTCGATTTTTGATCCTAAAAGATTTCCTCATCGCAGTAAAGTTGATGAAGTGTTATACAGGTCTCCTTGTTTCTTCCTTGTAAATAAGTAGAGTTTGGATTAGTCACAAGTTGAGATTGAATTAAATCAAGTTCCTCTTGTAGATTTTTAATTTTCTCATTCAAATCACCAAAAGTTTCCTCGTTCCAAGTTTTGGCTTTGGTCATAAAGCTACTGCAAATAGTAATCATATTTTTTTAAGGGATTTGGATCACGCAGCTTGTCCCAGCAAGAATTGACCAATCTCCTAAAGTTAGGATGCTTGATCCACATTGCTTCAAACTTGAAGCTTCTTCTTCGCTTAACCGTAACACTACTAAGAGTCAGACAAATAAGACCATGGTCAGAAGCATGACTTGGTAAATTTTCTACCAGAGCATTAGGAAATATACAAAATGAATTAGGATGTGCACAAACTCTATCAAGCAGCTCAAACATCAAAGTATGATCTTGATGATCGTTGGTCCAAGTGAAGGGCATTCAAGTATAGTTTAAAGTTGTCATATTCAGACTATTTAAAAATTGAACAAAGTCATTCATATGTTTGGTAACAACATTGTTACCACCACATTTTTCGCTCTAGGCTGTGATATTAATGAAATTGCCCATTATAAACCATGGTTCATCATTAGTAGGCTTAAGAGCTTGGATCTCAGCCCACAGATTAGCTTACTTTTCCTTTTTGGGGTAAGCATAAATGAAATTCATATACCAGGACTTACCATTTTGCATGTCAGTAATATAACAATGAATAAAACGAGTATGAGGCAGAATAATAGAGAGCTTAATGTTCCCGGATTTCCATAACAAAATGAGGCTACCGCTTTGGCCTATAGCATGTATTACAAGATGATCATGAAAAGATATAGAGTTAGCTAATTTATTTCCTCCATCTACAGAACCTCGTGTATCGAGAATACAAAAGACATCGAGGACCAGAAAGGTAGCATAAAACTTACTATACGCTTGAAAACCTTGCCAGGAAGTTTCCTAGCTATTCCAAGAAGCAACTTTCATGAGTTATCAATTTTTAGAATTGTGGTGAACCTAACCTTGTCTCTGACATCGGCTTGATCATTCCACTTAATTTTCCACTTAATGTTGTAACCATCATTTATATAATCAATACTTGCATAATAGTTTATCAACTAAGATATTCGAATCAAACTTGGAATCGAACTTGCATACAGATGCCTAGACATATAATTAACAAGATAAAAACTAAAATAATTATTTGAATAGCAAACAAAAATAAGGAAACATACCTGGATTGAATTGTAAACTGAGATAAAGGCCAAAATTAAAGGTAAGAGCATCTTTAGATTACCATGATTGCTTGTGATCTTTATAGTTGAACGGGAAGGCTCTAAACCAGAAATGGTGGCAATAATCAGTATAGGGGTGCAACTACTCCTCGGAATTAGTATTGTGGTTGGAATTACAAGGGCCATGGTTTTCTCGTGAATTGACTAATTTTTGAAGGCTGCAAGACTTACAATGGGCTTCGGCCAAGGTGGCCACCACCAACATCCAAACCAGTAGCATCGCAACACTAAGCAGACCTTGCGAGAGGATGACGAAAACACCGAGTCGCCACAACTCCACAGGTTATAGAGGTCGAAAAAGGCAGGATAAGAGAGGATTTTGAGGGATTTCTGATCGATTTCAAAGATTGGGAATGACTTTGATGCTAAACTTGACCAATGAGGTAGCCAAATTTGGGGATTTTCGAAGAGGAGCAGCAAGATTGAAAACCCTAAGATTTAGGAATGAGGGAGTTCCAACGTGTGAAGCGCATTATAGTGTTTACCCATTATTCTCAAATTTACTACATTGTGTTACCTCTCGACCTATTCTTCTTTCTCTATGCACGTAGGATACATAAACCCAGTTTCAGTTTTGAGCAAAAAAAAGAGGATCTAATTCGAGATAATCTTAATCATGATTAAAACTTAAAAGCACTAGCTAGCTACTTAACTACAAGATGTGTAGCTGATGAGACTTGAGATATCTTTATAAGCCCCAATCCCAATTATCAATTCAATCTTTTCACCACCCCCGACCATTTTTTTTAAACTAGTAAAGTCATTGTTCGGAGTTGAGAATAGCTTTTGAAAACTTCTAATAAACTACTTTAGTTTATAAACCGTTCCAGGAGAAAAAAAATTGGTATCTCGGTATATGTCTTGTCCTAGTTAGAATAAAAATAGATATTATTTCAATCTCTGATTTATAGAGATATTGATTGCGTATCTATTATCCTTCAACATGTTATCATCATCTCTTGAGTTGATAGCCATTATCACCAAAGAAAAATACCTATACCCCCAAACACCTAACCACCGTAGCTGAATTCTGCCATCCGTCGTCGGAGCTCCCTACCGTTGCCGGATTTTGTGATTTCTGTGATGACCCGGACCAGAATCAGAAGTATAATCAGCTTGATTCGTGAGTTACAGCGCAGTCGCGGATTTTCGACAGATATTGGAATCGCCAGAGTTCTTAACGACTAAATTATTGGCCGAGAATTGGAGCTGGGTCTCTTCTCGAGAGTCGTTGTATGTGTGATTACGAGTTCGTGGGCGGTTCCGGATCGTTATTTGGACGATCGAAGAATTAGTTATGAATATTTGAAGTTCAGATTTAAATGGTGGGCTACTTAACGACTAAATTACTGGTCGAGAATTTGGTTTCGGCTTCTTCACGGAAGTTGCTCAGAATTTAATTTCGAGTTCGTGGGAACTTCCGGAGCATGATTTGGAGTTACGAGGAATTAGTTGCGAATTTTGCCGATTGTTGATTGTTTGGTTAATTTAATTATGTGTTGGTTCGAAGGGTTGACTTTTTATCCGATTGGCCGATGTGTTTGACTTCGAGTGATTATTGAAGAATATGTCGAGACGAGTTTGTGGCCGCGAGAATTATCGGAATCGGAATTACGACGAGAAAGTTACGCGCGTTTGAAGTTCGTCGAAATGAATAAACATGAAGTTTCCGTTTTGGGAAAGGCTATATATAGTAACCTGCTATTTTGGGCAAGGGGAAGACTTTCCAGATTGGGAGTTGACCTGGTCAACTCGGGTTGACCATGGTGGAGGAGAAGAGTTTGACGCCGTACGGTGCTCACCGGCGGTGGAATTTTTCCGGCCACCCCACGGCCTATACCATACACCAATCAACTCGCCTAGCTTCCCTTATCTTGTTCCCGGCCTCACTTTCCGGCAAGCTTCACGGTGGAGAGAGATATTTGGAACCAAAGTTCAAGGTTTTTGGTGTTAATGGTGACTTTCGTTTCGGGCCGAGTTGAACCTCAAGAGGTACTGGGTTTTGTAGCCCTCTTCATTGTGATTCTAACCATATAAACATGGTGTTCTAATTCGATTTGAGTGTGGAGAATTTTGAGATTGAAATTTGTGGAACAATTCGGTTTTTCATGAAATTGAGCTAGATAGAGTGAGAATTGGCCTTAACCTATAACTGGAAAGTTGTTGGGCTCGTCGAGATCTTTGAAACCATGTATGCCATGTATTTTTCTGGGCAGATTGGAGTTTTCCGGCGACTGTGGCAGCGGCGACGGCGGCGACTTTTCGCCCGGCATGGTTTTCGATGAATTGCATGTCATTTGACTCGAAATCGCGCCCCGATCGCAGTGGGGAGGTTCGTTTTTCGAGTTGAGCGTCCGAACGTAAAGCGAGGTATTGAGGTGGTATATATGGATTTTCGACGATTCGTCGTATTCGAATTGTGTGTTTCCGAGAACGGTGGTTTCTCGTGATTTGATTTGAATTGTCGGATTATGACTTTGAGTATTGGACATTGTGATTGTTCAGGTGTTCGTGATCGTTTGATTGGTGAGGGACATTCCGCCGGATCACGGGTTAACGCGATACGCGTTACGCCAGTCTGTGAGTGGACAATTTCTTTTCACGGAAATCTTGCGAGTCTTTTATGTGATTTATGATCTTGAGCATGCAGCATGATTATGGTTTTACGAGCATGAGACTTCATACGAAATTACGATTATATAAGCATGTGTTTACGATTATACGAATATGTTTATGAATATGCATACATTTTATATTGTTTCATGCATTTGCATCGAGTTGTTTGTGATTTGGTTTTCACAGAGTACAGTCTTGGTTACGTTGTTGTATCGATACACTTTGCCTCTCGGCTGATCCCCGATGGTAGGCCATCCAGGAGGGGCGTCGTTATCCCTACCTGACCGGTGAGGGGCGTTTCCCTGGAACCGAGGCCATTTCTGGCTTAGAGTCACGGGGACTAAGGACCTCGTGATTCGGACTGTACTAGCACGGTGTGTGTCCATGAGTGACCCCGTGAGATTTATACTTGCATGCTCAGTACACTGGAGGAGTATGAATTTTACCTCGTGTACTATGTTATGTTTTTATTTACCTGGACTCGCATATGTTTTTATAACATATATATTAACTGGTGAAAGACATTTATTTTCGTCCACTCACTCTAACGTGTTTATTGTCTTTCCCCTGGGCTTTTCGGTTTCCGTGCCCAGTTTGCAGTTCAGGCTCTGGTGTCGCACGTCGTGGTCGGAGGCATAGTGCTCGAGCTACTTTGTTTCTTCCAGTAGGTTTATTGTTCTACCTACTGTGGTATACGTATATGATTATGTATTAGAAGTCGCTCTGAGCTTCCTGTTGAATATGCTATACGATTTTATATCGGATTTCAATAAAGTGCATATATATTTACTACTTTACTTTACTGTTGATATATTGAGAAATCCGGATGGGGTTGGTGCCCACGGTTTGCTTTTTGTGGCATAGGATGAAGTGTATTTTCCGCGTGCAGGTTAAGGTAATTCCACGTTAGTAACGAAACTCTGCCCAAATTTCGAAAAGTTTTTGTTGGTTCGTGTTTTCGAAGGGGTTTGATTCCGATTTAGGAAGCTAAATCGGGGTTGGGTCCTTTCAGCTTGGTATCAGAGCATTAGGTTATAGGTTCTGTAGACTTCTGTAGTCGTGTTTACTTAGGGTATTTGAGTTGATACAGCATGACTGGAGTGATGACCCGACTGGCCAGCGGTACTCATCAATACTTCGGGTGTTGTGTGTCCTCAAATATCTGCGGTTTCATGATTACGTTCCACTTGTTTTGAACGATGTTTTATTCATTAGGATGCCTCCTGACGTGCTTTCCGTGTCGTTTCGGTTGTGGATCCTATTGAGGATCAATCGACGCGCGATTTGCCAGAGAACAGTGGATTGGGATGAGTATTCAGAGTTCAGTGAATTGTGTGGCACGGTTTGCCTGGTTGTGTGTATATGGGCGTCTACATGTTGCCTCAGAGCTGAGAATTTTGACAGTTGATGTTTGCCTGAGTCAGATCATTGTGTTTGGTGGGCTGTTAATGTGTGAGTTCCGGTTGCGACTCCATGGCCTACATTCAGGGTGTTGTATTCACGGTAATGGTTTTATCAGGCTATCCAGCGATCGAATGTGGAGTGTTTACCCACCTGAGGCAGAGATGCATTGTTCACATGTTGTCCTTGTTTACACGTGTTATGTGGCTTCAGAGGGAGCTATGCACGAGGTTCGAGGTGAGTTTGAACCTGAGCATCAGAGAGAGTTGATTGTTGTGCCTCGAGACATCCGTGAGGAGCTTAGTGTGTTGCACTCAGCGGCGAGGTTATTGTGAGGTAAAGATGTACGCGGTTTTCGATGCGATGGTTTGAGAAAAGTGGACTTAGTCGAGATTTTGATGAGGTTGAGTTCCGATACTTCGGGATCAGTGATTTCATCAGACTGTGGTCTTTTCGAATATGTTGAGGATCCTCTGCTGATCCGTTTGACGATGGCGGAGATCGCAGAGTAGCGAACTGGCTCCTGTGGCATGAGTTTGGGTGATCATTGGCGATCCTTTCACGCAGCAGGTGTTGCGGTGATTTGTGTTCGAGGAGCACTTTCAGTTGCTGTTTCGGTGGCCAGGAGGGTCACGTTACGAGGGAGTGCCCTCAGTCAGCTGTGTTAGCGGTTCGACGGCTCAGAGTTACGATGAGTCTCTCATGTTGTTCCTACCGTCCGATCAATGTACCCTTTTGACGAGTTATTTAGCAAGTCGCAATTGATGTGGGCGACTAGTTGGGCATGTTGGAGTTCGTGCCATGACCTTGTTTGAGGACAGACTTTTCTCCGAGGTTACTGTTGTTTGATGTCCATGGCGATTGTGTATGTATCTCCACTTCCGAGGTTTTGGAGAGTGTTGCATCCATCCGGAGGTTACGAGATCCCTGTTGGAGGATATGGTTTAGCCGTGGATTTGTTGTAGCTGGATGTTGTGATTTTGGTGTGTTTGTGAGTATGGACTTACTGACGACGCATTTGGTTGTGTTCGAGTGCCTCGATGAGGAGGTTGTGTTTCGACGACTAGATTTCCCCGAGATACTGTTTCGTGGTGATGGTCGAGCGGATGGTGGAGACAAGTTGTGTGGTTTGTTTAGCTTATGATGCGGATACTACGGTTGTTGTGTCCGATATTGGCGACATTGAGGTGGTTCCTGAGTTTCCTGGCGTGTTCCGGAGGAGTTATCAGATGTTCCTCCAGTTCGGGAAACTGACTACACCATTGAGCTTGTACCAGGCGCTGGACTCATTTTACCGACACCTTGTCGTTCTGAGCCAGCGGAGCTGATGGAGCTACAGTTTCGACTCCAGGAGTTGCTGGAGGAGGTTTCAGGAGATTTCATGTGACCTAGTGTATTTGCGTGGTGTACTTTTGCATTGTGTGTACGGATGTTGGTTGGTTCGACGAGATGGTGCATTGACTACCTAAGCCTGATTCGCTTCAGAGGAGAATGAGTATCCTCCGCTTCGGATTGACGAGTGGTTGAATCAGCTTGCGAGAGCTTCAGTCTTGTTGAAGATTGATTTCGGGTCCGGATACCCTCAGTTGAGGTTTGATGAGTCAGATGTGACTATGTTAGCTTTCGGATCTCGGTGTATGCATCTGGAGTTCTTGGTCACTTTATTGGTTGACCAATGCCTCCGTAGATCGTGTGGACTTGATGGACCATGTGTTCAGACGGTTTCTGGACGAGTTTGCGGTCTTGTACGTTGGCAATTTCCTGATGTACTCCGAGAGTGTGGGCCAGCACCTGAGACAATTATGAGTGGTTTTGCGGACTTCGCAAGATGGTCAGCTGTTTGTGAATTTCAGCCAGTGTGAATTTTGGCCGATTAGCGTGAAGATTTTGAGTTATGTGATTCTAGCCGAGGGAGTCGGCATGGATCTTGACCAGTTAGAGGTCGTGTCGATTTGGGGATTGCCCTACTATTGTACCAGAGATCGGGAGTCTCTTGGGTTTGGCAGGCTATTACTGAAGGCTTGTGCAGGATTTTTCCGGATTGCCACTCTACTTTCCGGATTGACGAAAAGGTGTCAAGTTCGAGTGGTTCGATGCACGCGAGGAGAGTTACTTACTCCTGCAGGATGGTTGACCGTTGCTTCGGTTTTGTCCTTACCTGACGACTACGACGAGTTCGTGGGTTATGGCGATGCATCGAGGTTTGAATTGGTTGTGTTTGATGCTGTGTAGCAGATCGGTGGCTCATGATTCCAGGCAGTGGAACTTTGTGTAGCTACGTATCCTATGTATGATTTGGGTGTAGCTTCCCTTGTGTTAGCACCAGAGAGTTGGAGATACTATTGCTATGGCGTGCAGCGTGGTGTAGGATGTACATTAACCAATGATTTTCATCCACTTGCATTTTCGGCCAGATTTAGGCTTGAGGCAGTGTAGATGGAGGGAGTCGACTATCGACTATGGCTGCACCTTTGAGCTTGTTCAGAAAAGGCTAGTGGTTGTACTTTGACCATGCGTCTGGGATATTGTTGCTGATGCATTCAGTTGAGAGTTGGGAGTTTTAGTACTGCATGTGTGTATGTGTGGCTCGAGTTTCCGTGTTAGCTAAGTGTGGACTACGAGAGCTGAGTTTGAGTATGACAGTGTTGAGGCTCGTGATTTTGCGCGTGTTTGGCGCTAGTGACGCTGAGAAGTGTCAGATACTTCGATTTTATTACTCGTGACGCAACATGAAGAGCAATGTAGCAGCTTGTGTGTGCTGATGCCACATTCGTCGACTGGCGATGGCTAGGAGGCAGAAACTTGCCGAGATGTGTTAGCCATTTGAGATTTCCGGTTAGACGTGACGGTTGCTGCTGTGATTGTGTGTGTATGTGTACACTTGGGTTGTGATACCAGTTGCCGGGCCTTTGTGGATCATTTGACGAACTCAGTACAGTTCCTTGTACTTTCGGAGATGATTCCAGTGGTTGGCTGGTATAGCTGTGTTTGATGGAGGTTGTCCATCTACGTGGTGTACCTGTGTCCCAGTTCACCAATCGAGGTGATCAGCTACGACTAAGTGTTGGTGAGCTTTGCAGCGAGCATTGGAGACCAAATTACGAGCTAGTACCGGTCCTTGTCCTCGGATTGACGAGCGATCTTTGAGGACTATTCAGGCCTTGGAGGGCATGCTGTGGACCTTGGTATTACCGTTCCGGAGGATTCGGAACCAGCAGTTTCGGCGATTTGAGTTTGCTTGCAGTACCAGTTTGTGGACCACTATGGTTTTGAGGTTGTTTGATGTTAAGTTGAGGTATGTTGTTGTACTCCATTGTGTTGGAGTGAGTTTGGTTTGAATTTGAGTTGATGTTTGTTTCCGATTTTGTGGAATGTGCTACCACAGACTGTCAGATTAGCGGAAATGGGTTGATAATTGTTTGAGTTCGATGCTTGAGTTTCGTTGGTATGAGCAGGTTGTGTTGTGATTTGCCTTGATGTTTTGATCCATATGTGGCCATAGGCGTGTTTGTGTTATGCCGTATGGTTTGGCATCACCTATAGTGTTGGCTTTGTGTGTTGTGTTCCGCGTGGCGGAACTGTGTTTCAGGATTGCTACATGTTGTGTACCCTACATGTTCCTTATGCAGGAACACTTGGCTATTGTGTGGAGCCAGTTCAGATTTGTGATTTGTGAGTACAGAAATTCCAGCACAGAGCTATCTCCTATTGTGGAGTCAGTTGCCGGAGTTGTTCAGTTGATGTAGCCACTAGGCAGTTGGACAGTATGCAGAGGCAGTGCTCCTACTTTTGTCGGCAGACTCGGAAATTTCGAGGTCGAAATTTTTCTAAGGGGGGTGGATTTGTGATGACCCGGACCAGAATCAGAAGTATAATCAGCTTGATTCGTGAGTTACAGCGCAGTCGCGGATTTTCGACAGATATTGGAATCGCCAGAGTTCTTAACGACTAAATTATTGGCCGAGAATTGGAGCTGGGTCTCTTCTCGAGAGTCGTTGTATGTGTGATTACGAGTTCGTGGGCGGTTCCGGATCGTTATTTGGACGATCGAAGAATTAGTTATGAATATTTGAAGTTCAGATTTAAATGGTGGGCTACTTAACGACTAAATTACCGGTCGAGAATTTGGTTTCGGCTTCTTCACGGAAGTTGCTCAGAATTTAATTTCGAGTTCGTGGGAACTTCCGGAGCATGATTTGGAGTTACGAGGAATTAGTTGCGAATTTTGCCGATTGTTGATTGTTTGGTTAATTTAATTATGTGTTGGTTCGAAGGGTTGACTTTTTATCCGATTGGCCGATGTGTTTGACTTCGAGTGATTATTGAAGAATATGTCGAGACGAGTTTGTGGCCGCGAGAATTATCGGAATCGGAATTACGACGAGAAAGTTACGCGCGTTTGAAGTTCGTCGAAATGAATAAACATGAAGTTTCCGTTTTGGGAAAGGCTATATATAGTAACCTGCTATTTTGGGCAAGGGGAAGACTTTCCAGATTGGGAGTTGACCTGGTCAACTCGGGTTGACCATGGTGGAGGAGAAGAGTTTGACGCCGTACGGTGCTCACCGGCGGTGGAATTTTTCCGGCCACCCCACGGCCTATACCATACACCAATCAACTCGCCTAGCTTCCCTTATCTTGTTCCCGGCCTCACTTTCCGGCAAGCTTCACGGTGGAGAGAGATATTTGGAACCAAAGTTCAAGGTTTTTGGTGTTAATGGTGACTTTCGTTTCGGGCCGAGTTGAACCTCAAGAGGTACTGGGTTTTGTAGCCCTCTTCATTGTGATTCTAACCATATAAACATGGTGTTCTAATTCGATTTGAGTGTGGAGAATTTTGAGATTGAAATTTGTGGAACAATTCGGTTTTTCATGAAATTGAGCTAGATAGAGTGAGAATTGGCCTTAACCTATAACTGGAAAGTTGTTGGGCTCGTCGAGATCTTTGAAACCATGTATGCCATGTATTTTTCTGGGCAGATTGGAGTTTTCCGGCGACTGTGGCAGCGGCGACGGCGGCGACTTTTCGCCCGGCATGGTTTTCGATGAATTGCATGTCATTTGACTCGAAATCGCACCCCGATCGCAGTGGGGAGGTTCGTTTTTCGAGTTGAGCGTCCGAACGTAAAGCGAGGTATTGAGGTGGTATATATGGATTTTCGACGATTCGTCGTATTCGAATTGTGTGTTTCCGAGAACGGTGGTTTCTCGTGATTTGATTTGAATTGTCGGATTATGACTTTGAGTATTGGACATTGTGATTGTTCAGGTGTTCGTGATCGTTTGATTGGCGAGGGACATTCCGCCGGATCACGGGTTAACGCGATACGCGTTACGCCAGTCTGTGAGTGGACAATTTCTTTTCACGGAAATCTTGCGAGTCTTTTATGTGATTTATGATCTTGAGCATGCAGCATGATTATGGTTTTACGAGCATGAGACTTCATACGAAATTACGATTATATAAGCATGTGTTTACGATTATACGAATATGTTTATGAATATGCATACATTTTATATTGTTTCATGCATTTGCATCGAGTTGTTTGTGATTTGGTTTTCACAGAGTACAGTCTTGGTTACGTTGTTGTATCGATACACTTTGCCTCTCGGCTGATCCCCGATGGTAGGCCATCCAGGAGGGGCGTCGTTATCCCTACCTGACCGGTGAGGGGCGTTTCCCCGGAACCGAGGCCATTTCTGGCTTAGAGTCACGGGGACTAAGGACCTCGTGATTCGGACTGTACTAGCACGGTGTGTGTCCATGAGTGACCCCGTGAGATTTATACTTGCATGCTCAGTACACTGGAGGAGTATGAATTTTACCTCGTGTACTATGTTATGTTTTTATTTACCTGGACTCGCATATGTTTTTATAACATATATATTAACTGGTGAAAGACATTTATTTTCGTCCACTCACTCTAACGTGTTTATTGTCTTTCCCCTGGGCTTTTCGGTTTCCGTGCCCAGTTTGCAGTTCAGGCTTTGGTGTCGCACGTCGTGGTCGGAGGCATAGTGCTCGAGCTACTTTGTTTCTTCCAGTAGGTTTATTGTTCTACCTACTGTGGTATACGTATATGATTATGTATTAGAAGTCGCTCTGAGCTTCCTGTTGAATATGCTATACGATTTTATATCGGATTTCAATAAAGTGCATATATATTTATTACTTTACTTTACTGTTGATATATTGAGAAATCCGGATGGGGTTGGTGCCCACGGTTTGCTTTTTGTGGCATAGGATGAAGTGTATTTTCCGCGTGTAGGTTAAGGTAATTCCACGTTAGTAACGAAACTCTGCCCAAATTTCGAAAAGTTTTTGTTGGTTCGTGTTTTCGAAGGGGTTTGATTCCGATTTAGGAAGCTAAATCGGGGTTGGGTCCTTTCAATTTCTTCAAACTTTTTACAAAGTCTTCATATTGAGCATAACACCCTCGAGCTATTTTTTGACTTTCTTCGATTTAGAAATTAGGTTGCTAAACTTAATTACTGCAACATCCTAGATCTAATTCTAGATTTATGTTTATTATACAGTGATTTAGTTTTTATGCCTTAGTTCCTATGGATTAATACATGTTGATAAAAAGTTGATATTAGTAACGGTCTTGGGGGAGTCACGGTTATTGGTAAATATTACGGTTAATCGTGATTTCACATTAAAAAAGAAGAAGTCAATATTTGTGACTAACTGTGAAAGTCACGGTTTTTGGGTGTGGTATGAAGCCACCATTTTGCATCGATTCTTGTGATCAAATATCATTGATCACGATTCTTATTCCCTAAATTTGATATTAGTGATCGTGATTTTTTGATCGGTACTAATTACATGTATCGTCTCTTTTGTAGATGTCTTCAATAGAGCCGGCTAGGGTTGAGTTTGATATCCTTGACCCAATGAAGCAGAATATCACAGATGAGTGTCTGTTGTAGAGAATACTCTCATTGGTAAAACTCTCACGAATACTATTCATCCACTCGTTACAGCTTCTGATGTGAATGTACTTCCACCATCTGCAGCCCGCAAATCTCAAGTCCTCATATTTTTGAGGCGGCATATATATCCAATATTGAAAAAATAATACTTTCAAAAGAATGATCCCAATGATTTAGGGGACATGTTAAAAGAAAGATTCAACAAAGTACATGATGCACAACTTTCTGAATTGTAAGAGAGACAAGACTCTATCCGGTTATTGGATTATCCAAAGATTGATGCATTCAATTAAGCTATGTTAGAGCTACAGTCGAATTTCAGATTTTGTGGCATTGTCAAGACTGATTAGGCTATGATCGAGACATGTATGAGCACCTTCCCTAATTCTATGGACATGGTTTCGCATCAATATCAGATTGATTTTGAGCATGGCAAGATAAAGTCCTTCAGTGACCTCATGAACAATCTAGCAAAGAAAGAAACGCATCATGAGATTCTTCTCAACAATAATACCAGACTCGCTAAAATAAAGAAGGTTCATGAAACTTATAACACTAGTGGGAAGGTACGTAAGGATAAAAAAAACTAACGTTCTGAGCCTTATGACACACATGGTAGGAGAGGATGACGTGGAAGAGGTCATGGTAGAGGCCAAAATTTAACTTGGACTCGCCAAAATAACACCAACAAGAATCAATCCAATTCCAGTCCTAGGAATGGTGAAAATTCTTCAAATTTTGCTTCTTCTCGTTTGTCACCTTGTTATAAGTGTGGTTCTACCAAGCATATGTACAAACAGTGTCGTGCATCCAAAGATTATTGACGACGATGAAGTGGAATCTCGCTCGGTTGCTGAATGTTATCGGAGAGCGGATTGGCCGAAATGGAAAGAGGCAATGCAAGCTAAACTAGATTTTTTGAAGAAAATGCAAGTTTTCAGTCTGGTAGAGCTATGACCACCGAATGTGAATCTGGTAGGACATAAATTGGTCTTTGTTCGAAAGCGTAATGAGAAGAATGAAGTTGAAAGTACCTATATTGGTAACTTATTCAAAAGACAAGTCAGCTAAGTGGAACAACTGACATGGATTGGTGATCTCTCCTCTAGATGGTAAGATCATACATTAATTTAAGAGATATGTGTTAATTGTCTAATTGATACATGCGTACTAACTAATTGATTTCTGGTGTGCTTAGTTTAGTAAGTAGAGTTAAGATTGGACTGTAATATCATTCTTGATATGATTACAGTTATTCTTTATCTGTTTTGATAAACTTAACTTTAAGGATGAGATTTTCTTTTGACTGATTCAAAGCAATCACAAGATGTTTAGATTGTAATTGATTGAATAGGTTAATCCGAATTGATCTCTATTATGTCAAATATCATGTTACTATATAAGGGAGTGTTTTTCTTCTTTTGAGGGATCTCTGTGAAAATCGATGCTTAGACTCTGTTCCTTTTTGAATTTCTATGTGCCTTTGTATTTTATTCATACTTGTTTGATTTGAGATCATCAATCCAAGGTTGCTGAAGACGTTGAACTTTGAGAAAGGTGTTCTCCTAGTTCAATCAGGAAATGTGCTTCCTAAGTTCTACTTTGCCAGAAGATTTCAATTATGCAAACAAGAGGTTAATATGAATAGATTTATGTTATGAATTCCTTGTATCATTCTGTATTTGTATTGGATTGAATCTATAGTGGATTTTTAAGGTATCCTTGTAAAGGATCTTGCGGTTATTTTCCTGAAAGGATTTTTACTGCGTCAACACATCTGGTGTTCTTGTGGGTTTGTTTCTTCCCTCTTTTGTCCACAACATTTATAAGGTCAATTAGATCCACCTAGTATTTTCATTTGGTATTAGAGAAGGTCTAAACTATGTTTAGCTTGGTCTTGGGTAGGATGGATCGAGAATGAGAGGGAGTTGCAACCTCACTAAATGTCCCTCCCTACTTTAATGGTGGCCGCGAGGACTTCACTGTCTGGAGCCTCATTATAGAACTAGAACCTAAAATGTGGTCTGTAGTTGTGAATGGTTACTCTCATTCTACTTCAATTGAAGTCATCAAGGATGAGAAAGGGAAAGAAATCTCTTCCAAAACTATCCCTAAATGTGATATTCCGTTCCTTTTGTATAATTAGAAGTATTTTTGTGATATTTCTGATTTATGATTTACAAGATGTAGTTAATGATTTTACCGCCAGTGAATATCAAGCGATATCGATTGACTTTTTATTGTGTTGATTAGGTTGGTTGACTTCAGATGGAAGTTATAGTATTCGTCGAGATGAGTGCGTTGATAAGTGGATTGTCAAAAATGGAGTTATGACGAAGGAATTGATTAATGGAATTTTGACGGAAATATTATCGTAAATAGATGAGTATAATTAAGACTTTTTTTTTTTGAAAATTCAGATTTTCCATTGACCCGTTGACCTTGTTGATCTGCTCTCTCGCGATGTTAAATTCTAGCATGTTGCTCGCCGCCGGCGAGACTCCGACCGGCCACCTTAAGACGCAATTCCGGTTGGAATCAAATGGCCTCATCACCCTCTACTTATTGCTGATTTTAATTTTAGTGATTGATGGCCGAGGTAGGAGAATCGAAGGAGAGAAAAACTAGGTTTTTAGTATGTAATCGCCGCCATCACCAGCCATGTCTCCGGCAACGAACGAGGTATGGTTTAATTCCTCTTGAAGCGTGTATTGTGCTTGTGTATGGGACTTTGTGTTTGCAAGTTTGGTAAGGAGGATTGGAGATCTATTGATTTCCGTTGGTTTTCTTTTCGGGCGCCGCCGTTGTCGGTGGTCCCCTGTGTCTATGGGCAGCAAAGTTAAGGGAGAACGGTTCATCCCTTCCTCCTAATCCTAACATGACCTATCTCGAGCTCCAAGGTGGCTTGATGACGGAGCTGTGTTACTGGAGAGAATCTGACTAGTTTGCTTTCAGGCCCGAGAGGAAGAGATTGATGTATTAACCTCCACCATCAGCGGTGGTTGTGCGTGAGCGGCACGCACCGCTATCTACGGCGGCTGGATTATTCTGAAATATGTTAAGTTTTATATCATTAAATTTGTATCAACATTTCGAGCATATTCATGAGGTTAAAAAAGCATTTAAACTTCATCGTCATAGGGGATGTGCGGTGGTGACTAGTGTTGCTTCCAGTAGCGGTGCGAGCGATGGAGAACTAGATGTACCTTATATCGTTAAGTTTGTATTACCATATTAGGGTTGTCGATAAGGTTTTCGACTCATTTCGATTGAGTTTAATCATAGTAGAGGAATTATCAAAATTATCTGAATAATTTGTCATTTTAACGATTTTCGACAAGGGTCGGGTCGTCACACTTAATCATAGGATAAATGGAATAAGGATGACTACTACTCGCTACAGCTTGATTGCAAAGCTCCTAGTTGTCTCTTCAATCCTCTTTCCAAGAGAGAAAGGGGCAGAATAAATCATTGTACCGCTGCCAAATAAGCCTGGGATCATCTTGTTATTACCTATAAGGGAAATATAGGGTGAAAGCACAAAAAATGTAGAGATCAAATTGACTAGTGAATTTGAGAGCTTGAAAATGAAGGACGGTGAATCAATTGGTGATTTTCATTCTAGGGTAAGTAGCATTACATGAAAATATAGAGGTCTTGGTGAACTAATTGAAGAAAACAAAGCTGTCAAAAATTTCTGAAAGCCTTGACCAAACCCTATCACTTAAAGAAAACTGCTATTGAGTAATTTCATGATTTGAAAAATTATTCTTTGGATGAACTTGTTGAAAATTTAATTACCTATGAAATGGAGCATGATCTAGGTCCTAAGAATCTAAAAGTGTTGCTTTCTCTTCTGTTGATAAAGAAAAGAAAAAAACTAAGAACAAAATGTGTGATTAATTCTGATGATCTTGCCTTAATTTCTAAAGAATTCAAAAAACTCTTGAAGAACTGGAAGGAAAATGGTGAAAGATCTTCTTCTAGAACAAAATCAGAACTTTGAAAAGCATTCTGAAAAATCCTCTAAGAAAAATGATAAACCAAAATATTATGAATGTGGTGGCAATTCTCTTGACCACATTGCTACTAGCTGTGGAAATTCTAAGTATGCTTCCAGAAATCAAAAAGCTTTGAATTCTACAACTTACAGTGGTGATGATGATGATGAGGCAGAGGCTGAAAAAAAAATGTGTCACATGTAGCTCGTGTATCTTCAGTTCACTTGGATCATGATGAATTAGATGTTAAAGAGTTTGAATCAGATAATGAGATAGATGCAAAACACAAACAGATGGTTAATGCATCGAATGTCATGCCCAAGATAAACAAAGAACTTGAAGATGAGTTGAGTGCAGTCAAGAGAAAAATAGATGAAATGGAACAAGAGTTGATGGAAGCAATGCAAAAAATAAAGTCTCTTATGAATGATAAGCAACTCAAGGATTCCTTACATGAAAACTGTTTGAATTGCAAAGCTGATACTGTTGAGTTAATCAATAGAAATCAATTTTTGGAAGTTGAGGTAAAGGCTCATACTGTACTAAATATTTATCTAAACCTACAAGTTGAGTCTTTGCAGGAACAATTGACTAAGTTGTAGGATGACTTAAGTAAGTCTGGAGAGTAATTCAAAAAGTTTTAATCCAGCTCTGAAAAGGTAAGAGATCTATGGAAAATTGAAAAAATCAGCAAAGATCAAAGTGGACTGGGATTCAATGGCAAAAGAAGTTCCATCTGAAAGGGCTTTGTGAAAAGTGCCTCAACTGATCAAAAGTCCAGTGTGCCTAAATTATATAAAGTTGTTCCTTCAATGGAACAGTCTAACTTGTCAACCTCAAGTACTGCTGATCTAAATGTAAGAAATGTTTATGATCTGTCTACTGAACATCTAAGGTATGATTCTCAAAAACCTGGAATAGTGCCTACTGTGATAAAATATGACACATCAAACCTGGATGCAACTTATTACATTAGAGAGAAAGCACATGAAAAATGAAGTTCAAAATTCACAGGTGTGTGAACTTCAAACATAACTTAATGAGCATAAATTGCTTTTGTACAAGTTGAATAGTCTGATGAGAAATTCAAGCAATAAAACAATCTAGAAAGAAAAGCAAATTGTAAAAGGCCTACTTTATACTTTAAATATTTGTGAGCTTACTGATGAATCTGATGAAGTCTGTGCAAGGAAAAATACTTCACAAAGAGAGAGTTTAAAGTGTCTAGTCTCTCTTTTAGCTCTTTAAGAAAAGAATTCAGACATATGGTATATAGACAGTGGTTTTTCTAGACACATGATTGGGAACAAACACTAGTTTACTTCCTTAGATGAGGAGTTCATTGCTGGTGGAGTGACATTTGGAGATGAAAAAACAAATATGTCAGATCATGGGAAAAGGAGTTGTCAAAGCTCTTGGTGTTCTAAATTTTACAAATGTTTACTTCGTAGAAAGTCTTTATGCAAATTTGATGAGTGTCAGCCATTTGGCTGATGAATATGAAGATGTCTGGTTCAACAAGAAGAGATGCATAGTTTTGGGTGGGGAAAGCAACTTTGTGATGAGAGGATTAAGGTCAGATGACAATTGCTATCAAATCAAGTCACAAGTACCTCAAAAAGTTAGAGTATGTCTGATATCATCCTCTGATGATATACTGGTACCCTGACACAAAAGACTTGGTCATGTAAACCTTCGAGAAGAAGATTTCACATAAAATGTGTGTTCAAGGGTTACCTGATCTCAAAGGAAGTACAAAACATATATGTGCAGGCTACAAGATGGGGAAGCAGAATAGACAAGCACACAAGGTGGTAAATTTAGCAACAACAACTAGACCTTTGGAGCTGCTGCATATGGACCTTGTTGGTCCAGCTCAAAAAACCAGCTTTGGTAAGAAAAGGTACATACACTACCAAAAAAATTCACTTAGGCGATGAAACCTTAATAGGACAAAAATTTCGTCGTCTAAGTATACTTAGACGATGAAATATAAAGTGTCATCTAAGAGAGAGAAAATTCGTCATCTAAGCCACACTTAAATGACGAAACAAAAAGCGATGTCTAAGAGAGAGTCGTCTAAGTGAAACATAAAACGACGAAAATTTTCGTCACTGTAGTAATCGTACTTAAACGAAGAAATGTGACCCATTTCGTCATCTAAGTTCATAACCTAACATTAACCTCTAACCCCGAAACCTTGACCCATAAAAATTTAGACGACGAATGATACCTATTTCGTCGTCTACGATGAATTTCATTGCCTCCGAATAAAGAGCACGACCATGTATACTATCTTACAATGTATATTTTTTTTGTTGAGGGCATAAAGTAAATAATTATTGGACTGTGAGTGTCGATGGTTCGAAAATCAGAGTTACGAAGATTCGTATATCAACGTTTCCGTTTCGTTGAAATTTTGGTTTTATGGTTGAATACGCCGATCAAACCCTTAACGAACTTTATACTTATTGAAAACTCGTCCACTTACATATTATGTTATGAACAATATAACCAACGGTTGTTTTGTCCAAATTCAATTTCTTTAATATTGATGTGGAGTGAATATAGACATACGAACACTTAAGTTATATAACATTAGTAGATATATAACAAATTTTTAGTCTTAAATCAAATTTTTATGTCAAATTTAAATTAATTTTTATCTAGTTGATAAATTCAGTTTTTACGATAAGACAAACATCCGTAACTTTGAAAACAAGTTTACGAATTATTTTTTACGATCGTTTCAGTCTTTTAACTATGTTTGATCGATAATCACTAAATTCATTCGATCAAATCCTAACTAATTTGAATTGGGTTTATTTTTTATACAATATTATATAATATAATAGTTACATTTGACGGTTGATTTTTGATGATTTTTAAGCAACTACCCAAAATTAATTTTTCATATATTTATATATATATAAAATTCACTTTGACGACGAAAATATACATGTTCCGTCGCCTAAGTGAATTTATTTTATTTTTAAAAAATATCTAAACAATATTTTTTCACCAAAATTTAGAATTTTTTAAAACACTTAGGCGACAAAACTATACACCTAAGTGATTTTTTTTAAATTTATGAATATTAATAAATTTGAAACACTTAAACTACGAATCTATTAAGTTTTATCGTCTAAATAAAAAATTTGGCCTTTTTTATTCGGCTAATTGTTTTGCCAAAAATTCAAATCACTTAGGCGATGAAACTACTAGGTTTCGTCGTCTAAGTCAAAAAATTTGGTATTTTTTCTTTCCCCCAAATTTTTTTGCCATAAATTCAAATCACTTAGGCGAAGAAACTACTAGGTTTCGTCCTTTAAGTTAAAAAATTTGGCGCTTTTTTTTCCGCCAAAATATTTTGCCAAAAAATCAAATCACTTAGGCGACGAAATTTGTTGGTTTTGTCGCCTATGTTGTTTGCTATAAAACATAATTCAACCACCATTTTTCACAATCTTACTATCTTACCCAAAATTCACTCTCTCTCTCTCTCTCTCTCTCTCTCTCTCTCTCAATCAAAAGCATCATCATCACCATCACCACCACACAAAATGCCGCTACCACCACCACTATTAAATGATTTATTTTTTTACAAATTTTGCATTAATTAATAACTAGCCTTCCTGCACGCGCATATGCGCGTGCGAAAGACGTCGCGCTCGTGCATGCGATTTGTTGGTGTAATACTCAAAAGTGTGCAATTATATCGTCAGTGTATCATTGCTCAAGCCCATTTGTTTCACCAGATACTATCGTGCACTTTCAGGCCTATCTGTATTATTAGAGCACTGATCTAATTGAGTATGTGTGAAGAATTACCAATGATTGATGATAAATTTTGCAAAATAATATTAGCCTACTTCATATTAAGTCAACACTCTGTAAAAAAAAAATCAATCATTGATAAGACATCCCAGTGTCGGTGCATTTATGGAGGTTGTGTAATTATACTATTTTATGAAATATATAATTCAACCACCAGTAATTTTGGCGAACCAAATCATAATTCTCCTTGGCATATGAAAATAGAACGAATATTCCAATAAGAGAAACTATAAAAAAATATATAAAAGTTTTAACTATGATGACATCGACATCTCCAACTTAGTCCAACCACATTAATCATTATGATTAATTCTGCGCAACGTGGATCCCCTTCCACGTCATTATTTTATAATAATTCTAATCAGTAGTCACTTTTAGGAAAAATTAAAACAAAAGCACAGTTGTAAATTAATTTGTAACATCAATATTCAACATTCATCTCGCGTGACGCCTTTCTCTCTAGCAAAATTTATCTGAAGAACCAAATCATTCGATTCCAATTCCATCGATTCACTGGTAATTTGTTTATCTCTTTCTTTGATGTTTTATTCAATCCATTATTAATATTTCAATTTCATGTTGGTTTTTTCTGTTAGTCATTTCTTGTTTGGTCCTGCGCGCCTTAATTTTACATGGTTTTATAACCTCTGATTCATCCAAGTTCTCTACTTTATTGGCGCTTTGATTGGTTTTTAATGAACCCATCATTGAAAACTGTACAATCATCTGTTTTTCAAATCATTGAATATCATTCTCTCATGTTCAAATTGAAAGTTTCATAATTCTGGAACCCAACAGTTTCCAACTTGCATGCCCATGATAAATTTGATCATCTTTCTCTATTTTTATTTAAGTGGCCAATAGTTTATCAAAAAGTTACATTCTTGGATGATTTTGGTTAATCAGGATAACATATTGTTTTTGTAGTTGGATGCCTTTTATTTGGCTGGCAAGCTGTTTCACGTTTGGCATTACTTTTGCTGTGATGGGTTGTTTGAGACATTTCCTTTTTCAGTTCATTACATCAAGATTGAAACTTTTGTTGGATGATTGTAGTTTACTATTAGAAGAATGCATCATTGACCGATGGAACTTGGGAGGCCTGCCTCATGTATGTTTGCAGTACTCGAATTGGTAGTAGTATGGTCTAAGCTGATTTGTAGTACTCTTATTATTTTGCTACTTTGGACATTAATGTAGTAGCATTTGCAATCTTCATAGATTCAATGCTTTCTAGGTACAAAGTTTATGTCAAAGAGAGAAAGACCTTGTGATGAACAATTGCCTTGTCAAAAGCACACCCAACATGAAATGTGTCTCCTGCAATCAGTAACAATAGTCTAGTGTCTATATATCAACTTCTTTTTTGAACATTAGGCGACCGATGATCACTACTGAATTATTCCTAATCGATCGATCGGGACCAAAAGTAATCGGTCACCGTACCGACGTTTCATTATATCGTTTGTCCACAGCATGTAGGAAGCTAGGCTACTGGAGAATGAGATAGATGCTAAATACCAGTGTACTTATATATACGTCAATCCACAACATAACATGCACAAATTTGTTTTGATGACTGGTCAACATCATACGAAAGTTCAAGATAAAAATGTTGATAACAGAGTACGTACTCCATGTTCATTACTATATATCTTCTTGTCTGCAAATCTGCAATTTCGCATGCTGAGAGTCTAAAGTCTAAAGTATCTAATTAATGAACAATTGCCTCGTCAAAAGCACACCCAACAGGAAATGTCTCTAGCAATCAGTAACAATAGTCTATGTCAAAGACATTTTATATATGCTAAAAAGTTGAAGATCGGAGGTTAAATGTTCGCAGATAAAACTAAGAATTAATGAGGAAACAACACTCAATTCTCACCTACAACAGCTCATTGAGGAAGCTCACCGAAGGCAGGAAGATGAAGCACCTTTCCGAGATCTACATTTCACCAAAGACAAATAAAGTAAACACGCTGATGAGGCATGAAACTGTACCATGGATTAAAACCGTCAAATGCAGCCAGGCTTCATTTGGATAGTCTTTTCTGATAGCTTCAGCAGTCTAGAGAAGATGCTAAATTTGAGGCTCATCTAAATCAGGATCACTCTCATCCACGACTTTATTCAGAAGTTCACGCCATTCCCATATGCTCATTTCCACCTTATCCAATCTGCCGTATTCTTCTCTCATTCGCTTCACCTACATCAGTGAAACCAAATTTATAATTCCATATATCATAATGTCACACAACACAACTCATTGACAGAGATTGAAAATATCACAGTTTATAACAAATTACTTACAAAAAATTCAACACTTTGGGTAATATGCTGGATTCGGTAAAACTCCGATCCTCGACTCCATCTCTCCGGTCACTGCTAACATCATAGTCCCTGCAATCCAAATAAATTTTAGACAAACACTAATGACTTGTAACACAATATGACTCAAAATTCCAATTCCCTAATTCTACAGACACAACTTCTTTAGAGATAGGCCAACACGACGACGTTTAGTAGGAGTTACCTCGGCTTGACTACCCCGCGGATCACGGAGGATGACCTTCTCGAGGCCATTGATGCCCTTCATGAACTAGACATCGCCGTGCGGAGGACTGAGCCGCCGGGAGTGGTTGTAGCAGAAGCAGCCGGAGAAATGGGGTTGGAAACCTGGTTCTACAGTATGCACAATACTTCTCCAAAGAACATTAACAAACTGTAGAATCTAGTAAAGAAACAGTCGTGAAAAGAATAATAGACACGTACCTCATCACTCCCTTCTTCCTCTGCATCATCCTCGTCATTCACCTCAGAGCCTTCTTCCTCCACAACAATGTTGCCTTCAGCCTGACAATCAAACATGAAGATAGAAGCAAATTAATTTTACGGTTAACAGAATAAGAAATGCAGCTACATATATTAAATTACAAACTTTATGTACCTGTTTCATGTTATAAGCCTTCATTAACTTTTCATACTCAACCTTCCTCTTGTCTGACTTGACCACATAAGGTGCATTTTCCTGTAGAATAAAGTACCAGTAAAATTAGCATGCGCAAGTCAAAACACTATGACCCCCACACACAGGGTCTAATGTTTTTCTCAAAGCCACACTTACAGCATCAGACCTTGTCTTCCATTTTGCACCGGCAGCTTTTCCAACCTGAAATTCAAAATTCAAATTCAAGATATAAATCAGCATGCGCAAGTCAAAACACTATGACCCCCACACACAGGGTCTAATGTTTTTCTCAAAGCCACACTTACAACATCAGACATTGTCTTCCATTTTGCACCGGCAACTTTTCCAACCTGAAATTCAAAATTCAAATTCAAGACATATACAAAAACCTTTTAAAAATGGAGTAAGAAACTGCCGTTTGGGTTCTTCATAATCATATAGGCGTTGACTGGTCCACATACATAGTTAGTTGTATATAAACTTCTTCAAACCAATATACGCAAGTATATATACTTACAACAGAGACTGCTTTGTTGTTAGGATTTTCCTTATTGAACTGCTTCCTGAATTCTTCCCTGTAACAAATCACAAAATTAACAAATAAAATATAAAAAACCATAAATTTTGACTACAAAACATTGACTAAATCTATGACAGAAAAAGTGAGAGAGCATATTAGAAATTGAGAGCAGAGACACTTACATGAAGATGAAGAAGGCATTGGCTGGCCTCTTAGGCTTGTTAGGATCCTTAGCTGCTTTCTTACTCACTATTGTAGCCTTTGCAGGCTTCTTATTCACAGCAAGCCTTCCACCATTAAAAAATACACACAAAAATCACTCCAAAATTGCAGATTCAACTCTATATTATTAGAACTACTATATAAGCTCAGATCTAAAGCATGAGTCGATTTTGCAGCAAATTGAAAATTAGAAGAAGAAGAAGAAGAAGAAAAGACAGAATTGAGCATACTTGGAGTCGGATTTCTTGGTGTTAGATAGCTATTCGCCAACTCGGAACCGAATGGGCAAATCCAATCGATCCATCTATCAGCCACCAAGGCAATTCTACGGCCCCCATTCTGCACCAAGTTCCACAACTTCCATTGTTAAAGCGCCAACAAAGAGAAATGAAGGGAATGGTAAATACATAGAAAAAATGAGGGAAAATGATGAGAAACAGATACCTCTCCTTTATTTCGTCTCCTCTAAAGTCTCTATCATCAATAAATCAATTCTATTTGCTGGGCTACTCTCAGGCGTATTCCACTTTTTTCTCTTATTCGTTTGCTCAATGTATTCCCGAAAGTAATTTTAGAAAATAGAAGAAACATTCAGTAAAGCTCACCAAATCTAGTAAGAGAATGAATAATAAGCAAGTCTTACTGATTGTGTTCTGCTCCCCCATTTTTGATCCAATCTCGTCCTCAATCTCTCTGATCATGCCTTCAGAAACAATGATTGCAACTAAACGAAATCAGGGTTGAATAGACAAAAATAAAAAGAATTCTTAGATGAGTTACATGAAAAATAGTAAGAGAATACATACACCAGTTCTTATCTGCACGAAATTCACACACACACACAAAAAGACCGAATAAAACGATCCAAAAATGCTTTACTTTACCGCTTAGGACCATGCCCATCAAAAACACCACAAAATATCGTGTCCGGGAGATTTCCTCCCACGAAGTTATTCGATTGCAGATTTCCCCCAAATTCAGATTGTTAACTCACAGATCCAAATCTAACAATAAATTCCTCTCTAACCTACCGCCGCCGGAAAAGACCACAATCCACAATTCCATCGAGCTCGAGTAGTAGTGGTCGTGGACCCCACTGTCGTCGTCGGACAGTGGCCGACTCGAGATGATCGGAGAAGAAGCCTCGAAAAGGAACCAATTCAATTTAAACACATGTCTCTAGCAGTCAATTTGAATTGAAAGGATCAAAATTGAACCAAATATCTGAACCAAATATCCCAAAGGTCCTATCACGCTTGGAAGAAATCTCTCGTCGTTGAAGCTTTTTGATGCTGTTGACGAACCCATCTCCAGCAGCCCTCTTCTTACTCGCCACCACTCGCCGATCGGAGCACGGCCGAGGACTCGCCGACAGAGAGAAGAGAATCAAGCGTACCAACACGGAGACTGGGAATATTGAACTGCATAATGTCAGATCTTGAGTATTTTAATTTGGAAAAAGAAAAGAGAGAAGAGAAAATGAGACTACTAACTCTGTAGGGAGGAGTGTCGAATGAGTGCTCAGAGATTTGATCTTGTAGACGATTCCATAGAGTCGATGCCGAGTTTTGAACTGGCAGAGACACCACCCAGTATCTACTCGCCATTTTCACTCTCTCTCTCTTTCGCTATACTTCGCTTCTCTAGATCTCTATTAACTATTTTTGACTCTTCTACCCTAATTCGGCAGATGTTAGTTAGAATAAGCAAATGGCAAAAAATGGTATTACCAATGTTCTACCATCAACCATTCCTCAACTTCCTTAAGCCCCATTGCCTTAATTAATAGAGATTAGCATATAATGAATTAATTAGTATTTAATAAAATTTTAATTTAAAAAAAAATTCAACCACTTATACGATGAAATTACTACTGTTGCATTCGTCGTCTAAGTGGTCACTAAAACGATGAAAATTTCATCGTTTATTCAATAAATTTTTGTCGTCTAAAAACCTAGACAAAGAAATAAACTTCGTCGACTAAGTCAGTACTTAGACGGCGAAACAAAAAAATTACGTCATCTAATTAAGTACTTAGACTACAACACTTAGACGACAAAAAATTCGTCGTCTAAGTACTTAGGCGACGAAAAATGTCACTTAAACGATGAAATTGCTTCGTCGCCTAAGTGTCTTTTTTTTAGTGATATTAGTTATAGTTGGTGATTTTTCAAGATTTACCTGGGTGGAATTTCTACAAACTAAAGAAGAAACCTTTCAATCTTTTAAAATCTTGAGCAATAGACTGTTGAATGAAAAACATGCCTCACATTTGAAAATTTTCAGAATAAGATCTGATAATGGAACTGAGTTAGAAAATGCTTCTTTCACTAACTATTATCATGAGCTTGGCATCTTTCTTAAATTCTCATCTCCTATTACACCACAACAAAATGGTGTGGTTGAGGAAAGAATAGAGATCTCATTAGAATGACAAGAGTAATGCTACACTCCTCTGAAGTCAACACAAACATGTGGGCTGAAGTTATAAACACAACTTGCTATACCATAAATCATGTCATTTTGCGTCCTCACAGTGACAAGACTCCACCTGAGCTATGAAAAGATAAAAAACCAATGGTAAGTCACTTCCATATCTTTGGCAGTCCTTGTTAAATTTACAGGGATAGAGAAAATTTGTCAAAATTTACTTCTAGGAGTGATCATGGCATATTTTTGGGATACTCCACCAACAGTCAAGCTTACAAAGTTTATAACAAGAGAACTAAAGATGTGATGAAATATTTTAATGTGATTATTGTGTTACGACCCAAAACATCATTATACGTTAATAAGAACTTATATGGTTAGTCGCTAATTAATTACGTTAATTGTCGATGGTAATTAGTTTTTACTATTGATAACTTTCGCTGGCGTTTCATCAAGATCTTATCAATTTTTTTTCCAAGAAATATCTTAGGATAAAGTGTAGAGTTTGTTGATAAGAGTCTGTGGCCATGTCAAGTGTTGAAATCAGAGTTACGATGAAGAAGTTATGGTCAGCGAAAATTTTATGGAAATATCGCAAAACATTTTATCGCAAAATCGTGGATATAAATACGGGTTTCTATTTTGGGAAAGTCAAGAATTTCCATTTTTGGAAGCGGGTTGACCCACGTTGACTTGACCTCCAGCGGCCAAAATCGCCTCCGAAGGTAACAGCGGCGGCGCGACGGATTCTGGCTAGCTCTGACCGTGATTCTTGGTGAAAAAGGTTGGGTTTCTTCTCCTTTATCGATTGGTGGGTGCATCTCCAACGTTAGTGGCCAGAGGAGGCAGAATTGAGGCCGAGAAAGTGGCAGATTCCGGGTGGTTTTTCTCGGCGACGATGGCGGCGCTCACGACAGCTTTGGACGCCGAACCCATAGGGTTTTTGAAGCCTTGGAAGAGGCGGATCAATTATGATGGGTCTCAGACCCTGTTGTGGCCGGACGGTGGTGAACAGAGAAAATGAATTCCGGTGAGGCTTTGAAACTTCAACGATGATTTCGTTATTTTCCGGTTTGATTTTGGTTTTGAGTTGTCCTACAATGTTGTTGGGCCTGTTGAGATGAACTTTTTGATGTGTAGGTTGCTCGATTTGGAGCTGGTGGGATTCCGACTGTCGCCGGAAGTGGTGCGTGGCCCAACCCGCCGCCGTGCGCGGCGGAGCTATAGCGAGATGGAATTTTCGGCAAAATTTTATGTTGTTCCACTTGTAATTTTATGCTAAACGCAATGGTGAGATTCTTGATGGATCTGGACTTGATCAATTTAGACGTGTGTTTAATCAGATAATAATTAATTGATTTCATGATATTATTAATGGACGATCTGACTATCGATTTAAATTCGAGTTGCTCGATGTTTGAGATTTATGTTGCAACTCTAAAATTGATTTACAGTGATGTAATGCAAGAAATTGAATTCAGAATTTGATTAAGTTTATTATTAGTCGGATGAATTGATTTAAGTTTGCAACTCTAAAATTGATTTATGTATTGCGTTTTCAATGAACTTATTGGCAAGATTTAGCTCTGCACCAACGCACCGTGATTGGAACGGAGTGAAACCTCTCTTTAGATACTTGAAAGGTTCCATTGACATGAGTTTATTCTTCCCTTACAAAGAATACAAAGAGAAGCATGAAATTCTCGGAAAAGAGAAAGTTGAAACGCATTCTAGGGATTTCGACCCATCGAAGATTTTCCTCGACCCGTCGAAACTTGCACCCTGGATCGACCAGAGTGATTCCCTCGACTCGTTGAGGGATTCTCTCGACCTGTCAAAAAATGGTTCTGTTTCGAATAGTTTTCATGCGATCCCCTATTCCAAAATACCGGTTGATGTGCTGATTGGATTTGCTGATGCTGGGTAGCTCTCTAACCTACACAAAGGTAGTTCACAGACCGGTTATGTTTTCACTATGGGAAATATGGCAATCTCTTGGAGATCAACAAAGCAAACCCTTATTGCTACTTCCTCGAATCATTCTGAGATAATTGCTTTGCATGAAACTGTTAGAGAATGTGTTTGGCTTAGGTCAATCATATGTCATATTAGAGGCTCTAGTGGATTGAAATCTACGGTTACTGATCCTACTTGCATCTTTGAGGATAATGTTGCATGCATTGAACAGATGAAGTTGAGTTTCATTAAGGGTGACGATACAAAACATATATCGCCGAAGTTTTTCTTTAATCAGCAACAACAATAGCTGTTGAATATTCATGTGAGCCAGATAGGTTCTGTTGATAATGCTCCAGACTTGTTTACCAAGTCACTTCCTAAATCTACTTTTGTGAAACATGTGAGAAGCATTGGTATGCGTAGGTTATCAGAACTCCTAGACTGAGTTTACAGTTAGAGGGAGTTATATTTCTGTAGACATCATAGGCAGTTTACCTCACATGTACTATTTTTCCCTTAGACCAAGGTTTTGTTTTACCCATGAGGTTTTTGTTTGCTTGGCGATGTTTTTAATGAGACAACAAGTCATGCATCATTCTTATGGCCATCGACACAAGATGAAGTGTTTAAGGAGATTTATTCTCCATTAATCCAGGTGTATGTCTTGTCCTTATTAGATGCAGATATTAATTAGATAGATACAGAAAATCTCTGTTATGTTGGAATAGTTATTGTGACAGATTATATCAGTCTGTATTTAAGGCATTCTATCAATGAGAAGATAAACTACTTTAAATCTATTCTATTTTCTCCTGCAACAATTTTGGGTTTTTAAATAATTTTTCCTAAAAAAAAATTAAAATTGAAATGGCAGTGCATTAATTGTAGCTGTTTGTTATTCTTTGCGGTAAGTTTATTATAACAGCTGTAACTCTCGATCTAGGACAGTCTTATTCTGACACAATATAATTGATCGACTTACTAATTCAGTCACACTAACAATCATGTATTCTCTTCGTTACTCTTCAAGAGTCCGTTCCCTATAAAAACAAGCTTTCTTTTTGAAAGGAAAAATAAGCTTTCTTAAATTCACAAGATTCATCCATTATATGAAGATACAGAAAATAAAGAAAGAAGAAAGAAAAAGGAGTTTAGGATCCGATGGGCTTTAACCATTCATTGACAAATACAACTTAAGAGTACGTAGTAGAGTTTATTTCTTATATAAACTCCACCACGTATCTCCGAATTCACATGAAAAAAAATCATATTTATGCCGCAGAGGAGGAAGAATATGATGTTGGGTTTGACGAAGGTACCCCATGGCTACAACACAAGAAACGCTAGTGCTTCTCTTTGGATAAGAGACCGCAAGGGCAAAAGACCACAACCAGAAGAAGACTTCGATCTCGGGTTGGCTTTCACAGTCCACAGCGCCGACGGCATCGATCCGTGGCGGACCTACTTCCTTGTATGGTGGGTCGTGCCCGGGGAAGAGCACTGGGCCCCATTCCCGGCCACCGTGGACGACCCAAAGTTCCCAAACCCTGCATGGCGCAGAATATGGAAGCAGAAATATTGCCGAGACTTGTGGCCCGGGTTTGTTTACGTGGAAGTTATGACGAGGAGGAACAAGTGGACGGCGGGAACTTCAGGCGGGATTGAGACGGTGGTGAATGAGGAAGGAGAAGAAGAGAAGGTGGCGGAGCCCGGAACACCAGGGGCGATGGTGCATGGGATAGAGTCTGTGAGTCGGGTCAAGATCCGTTTGCCCAAGCCCAATGGGGATAAGAAGTATATGAGGTGTGGCCTTGTCAAGAGTGATGAGTCGGGAGTGGTTCCGGAAGGCCATCTAGGTATAACGATTGAACTCGTTAAACTGCCAAAATGACTCAATTGAGGAAGGTGACCTAGCTTAACTACTATTGGACTAATTGGAGAAATAGATCGAGTTCAAAACTTGAACTTTTGTAGGTCGTTTTTTTTAATTTTTTTATTTATTTATTTCGATATCTTTGGTTCGATTTGGTGATGAATTGGTGTTCAACTAGCTTCCCCCTTTTGTTCGAGGATATTGAATAGTCTGTTACAAACCAAAAATCTGTGCAGCTATGTATGGAAGACTCCAACTCAAACTAGGAATGCCTTTTCTACTAATTAACCAAAGTAACAGTTCCTCGAATATTGCTAAACAGCTTATTATAGCCCATGTAGTTGTTCTCGGATTCTTTCACTTTCACGTGTATTAACTTGGATTAGGACATCAGTTTAGCTAAATTAGCACCCTGTGGCTGTAGTTTAGTGGTAAGAATTCCACGTTGTGGCCGTGGAGACCTGGGCTCGAATCCCAGCAGCCACAAAGATTTTTACGTTCTTTTTTGATTCAAATGTATGAATCACGGTTCTTGAACTAATATCTCCGTTCCATTGCCTTTGATTCAAATGTATGAATCACGGTTCTTGAACTAATATCTCCGTTCCATTGCCTGAATTGGGTGATCAGACATTTTTAGTACATCCGTAGAAGTTAATTGTAAATTCTTGTTCGCACATACGTTTGTCCCATAACTATTCACCTGATCTCTCCCTACAATACAACATGGATTGTGTATCAAGATTTACAGCACCCCCAGGATATGACATTGAGACTTTGTGATGGTATAATCTTCTCTAGGGGCAAGACTGCATATCTATTCACGCTTATCCTCTTCCAGATCTTCTGCAAGCCCACTGTTAAATTCTCGCATAGCTGCTGTATCTCCGCTCACCTTCAAAGCACCACCTGTCAATGAGACGCCCTCTTCATCGAAGTCGTCTCCTGCTTCCTCTGAGTATGCGTATCTATAAGTTTGGGATCAATATATTAGTGTGATCGGTTGGTGCTGCAGAAACTTGGGGACAACAAAACTCCGGAAGCTCTACACATTAACAATATCAATGCACTTGTGATAGCACACAGCGTACAAGATAACAACCCTATATTTTTCTACTTCTATTATATGATGATTATCATAAACTTTATGCCAGTCCCGTCAATGTATCAAACGGCGCTCTTGATAACTTAGAGATACATTATTATGACAGGGAAGAAAGAGAATACCTGGTTGGGTTACTAGAAGGAGCCCAAAGGACACATATCACTACCAAGAGAGCGAATGCAAGCAAAGTCCAAAACGCAGGAATCACCCAGGCAATTTGCCAAAGCTCACTCAGTGGATCAGTTGCATTAAAATATAGCTGAACAACATAACACAACACAACACAACGCAACACAACACAGCACAATCAGAGCAGAGCAGATCTGATCTTTAGATTGACTATACAAAATATAAGCATACGAATAAAGAAGCCACACATTCCACTTGCAGTAATACCCAGTGCCCAGATGACAATGTCAATGACAGAATAATAGGATTTTAGGATGAGTAATACCTCAAAGCCAATCCAGGCAACCGACAGAAGCACTGACACTGCAAGAGAGTTGGTGAATTTTCGATAGAGCTCCAACTTAGCCATGTTCCTCCTAATCTACATCCAAATTAATTCAAAAGGAAGGGGTGAGATATAGATGAGGGATATAACATTATCATTCAAGAAACTTTCAATATCCTACTTGGTTATTATACAACAGCAAAATTAGGCATTTTGACTGTATATTCATGGATTAGATACTAATAAGATGTAAATAATTGGTAGCATGAAGCAGCAAGAAAAAGTAAAACAGTTTATGTACTAAAGCTGTAATAGAAAGAGAGGAAACAGAATAATCACCTGAAGTTTCTCCAAAGTCTTTGACAACGATGAGAAAATCCATAGAATAAAGCATGAATCTAAGAAAGCAACTGGTAGGACCAAAAATAACTTAGCTTTTCCAGAAAAATCATTGATATTCCCCAAATTCTCAACAAGCTCAAGCGCTTCTGACGCGACAAAGTATACCACGCCAAGCAGAAACACTTTTGGGGTTATACCACCAAGTGTAGGCTTCACCACACCAAAGCCCATGGAAACTACCAACAGAAGAAGACGGGAGAGTGTTTTCTTGACAGAGCTAAACGTTACCGCCCACAATGTAATGCCCATAGGTCTGGTTCCAGTTGAATTAAAATTGGCATACTCAAAGTACCAAACCGCCATTTCACACATTCCAAGAGCAATCACTACTGTGATATGGTAGTGCAAATGTATGATATCCTTCCAAAACTGAACAAACTTTAGAAACCAGGCAAGGCCAAGCACAAGGTAAGCTAAAGACATTAAGCCATAGAATGTCATCAAAGGAGCCATCTTCCCTGGCAAATAACCATCTGGATTTCTCCAATCGGTCCTCCCTTTGATCAGTGTGCCCTTGAGTTGCGGATCACAGAACATAAAGTACAGGTAGTACATCCCAGAACTCTTGATATCCACCGTCTCTGACTTCATCTTAGCCTCTTCGTCCTTCCCATTAAAGAAGGTCTTGATGCGCACGGGCCAGTCTGGATTGTCCGGATTTTTGTGGATCACAACCTCTCCCGCCGTGCAGTGTCCAGCATCCGAAAGATTCTTGTTGCAGCATATCACATCCGATTGGACGAAAGACGCCCCTATCCTTTCCCTGTCCTTCACCTCAAGTATAATAGCTTCCACCAAACCAGTATCCTGCTGCATTTCACTCTGCCTATTGGCAGACTCTTTCGTCCTCACAAAAGTCACACTCTCAAACCTGAAATTAACACTACTACTAATTAACCGGCATCATCAGCCATAACACCAAATCCAAAATCATCAAATCACAAGATCAAAAAACTCTGACAAATCCATTTTACTAAGAACCGATGATTTTCATCCTAGTTTCTTATAATTTTACTACCTAGATCGATAAATTTCACTATTGCAACCAATCTGAGCTAGCAATTTACTGAGTAACATATACAAATCTAAGTGAGATGCTTATTTCTAGTACAGAAATAGATGAAGGGTGAGACAAATTAAGTGACCTGATGAAGGAGTGGCCCTTGAGGTGAGTATCTGAAGGAGGATCGTGGACTTTAGAAGCGTAGAGACCTTCGCTACCTCCATGGAAGAAGAAGGCGTTTGACTGAGGGTTGAATGCTTCGTTTCTGTACTCGTGGATTGAAGCATTACACTGTGTGATGTAGCCGTTGCATATCAGAATGGTGATGAGCACAAACCCTAGACCTGATGAGCTCGGTTTCATTTTCTCCCTCGTATTCTTCTTCATCTCTCTCATTCCTCTCTGACAACTCCCAAAGCAGTCGTAGTAGAAAACGAGGCAACCAAGCGAAAACGACACCGCATCTGCCGTTGCGGAGACGACGACGTCGTTTGCTTTTCCTCGATATTTCTGTACAAAAGCTCCCAGATCAGTCAGATGGGTTTTAGATTTGGGCTTTTTGTGGTGGGCTGGCTGTGTGTTGCAAAAGTCCTATGTTGAGATTGGGTTATTTTTTCCTTGGTGGGTTGTGTGTTGTAAAGTTTGAGTGTATGCAACGAAAGGGAAATCGACCTTGCACAGTGGAGATTTCTTTTATCTATTTCACTCCGCAATCTATTTTTAACACCTTCTTTTCCAACTCTTATTTCCACGATGTATCCAGACTCGGAAAGTTTTTTTTTTCTTTCACTTTTTGTTTTGTTCTTACAGACTCAGAAAGTTTAATATGAAGCTCAATGTGAGTGGTTAATGCATCATAGAACTTTCCATATTTGAATACCATATCCTGCTTTTAAGTATTACTGATCATCCCTTGCATTGACCACGTACCCACATTAATTCTAGCTTAATCAGCCTTTTCCTTTTGTTCAATTAGTGGGGACTTGACCATGCGTTATGGCATATTGGCATATACGTACAGGTTCCAAATATTAGGTCAAAACCAAACCCATATAAAATACTTGTGAATTTCGAACGCTATAGCTTAGTTATCAATCCCCAGCCACAGATATCTATAATGTCCATCACAGACTATTCCACAATTGATAGATTATTTGGCCACCAAGCCATTGAGGCATTCAATGCCCTTTGTCGTGATCGGGTTACTTATATACATATGTATGCAGGCCTCTAATCTGCTGAAGAAACTAGCTAGCATATATGGAACTTGTTGCTTATTTGGATACCATATTGGTTCCTTTGAGCCTCTTCCTTCTAACAGGTTACCATGCATACCTATGGCATGTATACAAGACCAAACCCTCTCATACCACCATTGGAATGGAGTCCCTTAGAAGAAGAGTATTGTTTCTAGACACTGCAGAGGTAGTTGTCCAGGTTTATCATCATATGTGTCTATACTTGAAAAATTCATTTTTATTACCTATATTGCTTAGACTTATATATGTAGCGTATGCATCATATATATTTGAGTACATACGTACTATACAATTTCTTATAACCTCACACCGTGTAACCTAAGATATGATGGTATCAACATTTTTGCGTCTGCAGAGCAGCCAGGATATGTTGGCACTCCAAAGCCTGAGAAACACTCAAATGGTGGCAATATTCACAGCTTCAACAGCAATTGCCTTCAACTTGGCTTTGGCAGCTCTAACGAACAATGCTTACAATGCAAGCCCTCTGTTTGCTAAAACTAAATTTTTAGGGTTGCAGTCCGGAGGGATCTTTGCCATAAAGTATGGGTTAGCCGCTTTCTTGTTGCTGTTCAGCGCATTATGCAGCTCAATGGCCACTGTGTTTATGATCGATGCCCTTTTTCTACTAAGCGCCTCTGCTGAGTTCTCATCTTCTGGAATGACACGGACATCGATTGAAAGAGGATTTATGCTGGCCCTTATTGGCAACAGGTTGCTTTGTATCTCATTTCCTTTCTTGTTGTGGTTGTTTGGTCCCGTCGCTGTGGCATTGTCATCCCTGGCTTTAGTTTGGTGGCTTAAAGATCTTGATTTTGTTGGCAGTCACCAAAAGGATATAGGCAGTTTTGCTTGAAGATGTCTACGTACGGTAGGACATTCTATTGGCAACATATACAGATATACTCGAATTCATCTGGTCGTAAGAACGGACCAAATTCCATGACAATAACAAAAAAACATGGCCGATCTCATAAGATAAGCTGATAAGGTAGTACCGATCAAAAGCAACCAGAAACGATGGAAAAGTTGAGTTTTCAGACTAAAAGAAACACCATTACTCTTTTGTAGTGAATCATGCATATTTCGAACATAATATTTGTTCTGAAGTAATGACGGAGCTGATTTGTGTCATTCGATCGATAACTTATTATTATTATCATATTTAGCCACATAATTGCCGCAAAGTCGACTATATATCCAATTAGGATTAATTGCATATATATATATTTGTTAAGTTCTAGCTGGAACATATATAAACTTTGATTACTCGATTAGTTCGTATAATAGGCCAAATAAAAGTAGGTTAGATACATAAGAATTTTCTAACAAAGCTTGTTGAATCAAAAACTTTGTAACGCCACCTAACACTAGCTAGCTTTCACCTATTGTCCAATTAGCATTTAGTGGATAGACCACCGTACGTAGCCAATTCTAAAGCTTTTGCATACTCTATTCCCACTCTCGTCTTTAATTGTCCATTATAAGCATTCCACAACTCTATCCACCAATTGCATGCATACATGCATGAAAACGAAACCACTTCTCCTTGTGACGCACACTCCACTAACAAGAATATATACAGGGTTGCGCTTTGCCTACAAGACCATCATCTCTCCGACTCGATCGAGTCTCAAACGTACTAAGATGGGATTGATTGTTTCTCTAGACACCATTTTGATCCCCATTAATCTCTTTCTCACGTACAGTCGGTTACCATGCCTATCTCTGGCATAGCTTTAGAAACAAACCCTCAGATTCCACCATTGGAATCAACATGTCGAAGAGGAGAGCATGGTTTCTTGAGATCAAAGGAGTAAGCTAAACTTCAATCCTAAATCATTGTCTGCTCTTTTACATGTATAAATCGGTAATCGTTACCATGTATATCGATCCAGTCTTCTACTTTCTAGCTAATACATATGAATTTAACTCTGCAGGATGATGAAGATATGATGGGTATTCTGGCTGTCTAAAGCTTGAGAAACGCTCTAATTAATGTCCACTACACTGAAAGCTTACATAACAATTCTTCTTGTTGTAATTTCACTGGCAGCTCTAATCAACAATGCCTACAGTGCAACGCACATCTTCGACTGTGCGATTTTCGGGTCGCAATCCACTATGATCTTGGCTGTTAAGTATGACGCAGTAGCACTGGCTTTGCCAATTAGCTTCCTGTTCAGCTCAATGGTAATTGTATTCTTGATCGATGCTAATTATCTGATTAATGCCACCGGCGATCATGAGGTGTTCTTCGTGTCCAGGACACACGCGAAGCATATTTGAAAAAGGTTTTATTTTAGCTCATATTAGCAACAGAATACTGTGCATCACTTTGCCTATTGTTATGGATGCTTAGTCCGATACCAGTTTGTATGTCGTCAATGGCATTGGTCTGGGGGCTTTATGGACTTGATGTTGCTGGAAAGCTCGCAAAAAGCAATAAGAAAAGTCTCGCTTGAAATCACCTTAGCCAGCAACGAAGTAATGCTTTTGTTCAAGATGGTCTAATTTCATCCATATATATAGAGTACTACGCATATAGTTGTTTATATATATCCGTACCTTGATTTCAATCCTCCTTTCAACTCTTACTTCAAACCCTAGCTTTCAACGTGAAGTAAAAATTTCACTAATTCACCCTAGCAAATTTTCAAACAAAAGTTGTGTTTAATTTTAGTGAACTAGTCCACAGGAAAATGGTTGAGGTCCCAAAAACTTATACAGAAAATCAATGCCAAATGATGTTATAATTGACACCTCATCAATTAAAATTGTATTTTTTTAGATGAACAATAAAAATTGATTGGGCTGATAAGCTACAAAAATACCAGTTATCGGCACGTTAGAAAGAACTCTCTATAGTGACTTATACTAATTAAAATATGCATGCTCGGCACAGACCAATCATAACATAACTAGACGGAACTAGATGTAAGGAAAATGACTAAAAAAATGTGGGCCCCACAACCTATTTAGCTATGCACCCAGCCCAAAGTTACGGCCGTATGAGGTACCGCCCATCAGTTTGCACAACTCCCCATGAGACTGGATTCTGAAGCGTGGGGTGACGCTGACAACTATTTTTGACGATGCCCGGTTCCCAAATTCGGAACCAAAAGTGCACTGCAGTTGGCCTGATCCACCCTCTAGGAGAAACCCAATACCAACAATCAACATGTTTTAGCAGAGGATCAAAGCCCATATCAAGCCAGGCCTAGGGGTTCACAATTTACCCTAGGAACCTATTGACTAGGTTGACCGAGAAGGAGACACCAGCCCCACCTCCATTGGCCTGGTATCAATTCACGGCGGCAAACTATTCGACCAAGCTCCTATCGCCTCATAGCACCCTGTCGTCGTCGTCAGTTGTAGCTCCGCGTCGGCACAAGGCTACCGATGCAAATCAAACCCCATCTCGCGTCGCCATCTCGTCCCCCTCCAACCCCAACATCCTGTCGTCTCAGGATTACTGATGCAACCATAAGCACCCATCCTCGCCATCACGCACGACCTCATTCTTGGTGGTCCCTGACCAGGCATTATAATAACCTAAATCTTGTCGGCGTCACCTTCAGCCACCGCCAGACAGAATCCTGCTCATGCATGAGCACAGCAATGCATCGCCTCTCCACGCACGACCTCATTCTTGGTGGTCCCTGACCAGGCATTATAATAACCTAAATCCTGCTCATATGGTGACATCTCTATGGCGGCCTCTAGCATCGCCTCCTTCTCCATCACCTCCCATCGGCGCACGGAGCACAGCAAAAGCCTCAACTAGATTTCCATCCACCAGAGTCTCCTCTCTACCTTATTCAATCCCCAATACAACACCTTCATCTCGAGGACTCAACAATATTAGGGTCAACTAACATCCCTGTCGGAACTAAACTCTAGCTTTTGCTAGGTCACTGGTCACTCCGGAAATATCGGAGCAGTCATAAGGCCCTCACTTAATATTAAGAATTTGGATGTTTATGGCCATTCTTTTCACAAGATTACTTTCACACATGTGTTCAGAGAAGTCAACTTCCTTGCAGGCTCCATTACTGACATTAATCACAATATCCATGTTGCTCAAGTTTCGCATCACACTCTTCCTCCTCAGAGTTCATCAACTTATTGCTTTGATCGATTGGCCTTGGGTTGCCATAGTTACAAAGAAATTTCAATAAATAATTCAAACTATATTCTAAGTAACTAATTAAATTCTAAAATAAGACTTTATAAACAATAAAAAAATCTAAAGTAAGAAACCCCCTCATACATCCTCTTCTCCTCCATCCCGTCGTTGTTCCTATCCCGATCCAACAAGACCATCATCATCATAATCACTAGCTTGTAGGACAACTGATTACACTATGTGCTCTGCAATCTATGACACTATCCACAAATTTAATCTATCTCTGCCCCCGACCAAATCCATCTTCGCTTTTATCTTGCTAGTGAAACAAACATCACTCCACCTAAGCACCACCAAGTACGACTTGAACGCTAGTGGCGGTAGCCCTTTTCTCAAAAAATTTGGTACCTCAAATTGCTACTCACACCCATATAAATTGTCGAGGTCATGGCCATTGCAATCAACAATGTCGATAGAGGCTTGGGTCTCGAAAATATACCAATTTGGGTCCATCATGATCTAAGTAGTCCCAGCAAGCTTGGCGACAAGTTCGACGTCGGCAAGGACCACTCCATTGGTCACGAACACGGGAGCTACGAGTTATGATGATACAATCCTTTTTTTTATGTAAATAAATTTATCTTAATAATTTGGATTAGTTTAAACACAAGTCAGAAATAATGATACGTGGCATTTATGTGGAGGATGCCTTATCATTTGATATCCTATTTTTGTATAAATTTTAGCAAACTACATCTAAGGACAAAATGAAAAAGTCATATACATTTAAGGGAAACACCCTATTATTTAGACATGGAATGACAAAATATTATATATAAGGAAAAAAGCTTTATAGGCTTCCATGTGGCATGAGCAAGTTTACTTTTTGACCCTCCTATTTATATCAAAAAACCCAACCATATAATTCCCTCTCTCTCTCTCTCTCTCTCTCTCTCTCTCTCTCTCTCTCTCTCTCTCTCTCTCTCTCTCTCTCTCTCTCTCTCCCTCCCTCCCTCCCTCCCTCCCTCCCTCCCTCCCTCCCCCCCAAAAAAAAGGAGAAATCATAGTACACTATAAGAAAAATGAGCAAAGCTTACATTTGAGATTGTGAAATATAAGATAAATGTTGGTATTTTAAGGGGCCAACCATTTGTATGGATCTGGCTTCCAGCTGGGGCCAACCATTTGTATGGATCTGGCTTCCAGCTGGGGCCATATTTTCAACATTTCTAATATAACAAGGATGGGATACTGTTCATACTGTTCATTCACTTTTTACCTTCTTTTTTTTTTCACAAACCGAACATCACTGCTCAACAAAGTCGGCCTACTCAATAGTTTCGTCTCTCTGTCCTCTGATCTATCTCTCCTCTGATCGATTTCAAAGGTATACTACTAGCTATGGCTTAATTTATTGTTTTGATTCAATCATTGAATTTTGAGATTTGGGTGATAATCACATATAAAACTAAAGGTAGAATCAAACCGATCCATATATATGTAGGGGCCGGGACTGCAATTAAGTAGAAACCATTATGCATATGCATATTTGTATTGGATGAGTATAAGTGAAACAGAAGATCAATAAATGAGATTGGGAAAGGATGAAGTGACTTAATTTTGTCTATATTTGCAAAGAGAACCATCAAAACTAGATTATTTAACTAATGACGAACCAAAGAAATAGATTACCAAATCCAACAAAAATTAGTTAGATTGATTGCATATAAATACACCCATTAATAGAAGGAAATATATTATACAACAACATAAGTTGTATATATATCAATATAGATTACACCACAAATAACGACATAGATTGATTGTTTTTGCTTTGATATAGATTGATTGGTGTTTGAAATAGATTACCAAATCCAATGTGCATTAATAGAATCATCTTCGAGGTTCTGTTTGTTCATGAATTATTTTTCATGTTGACAAGTACCCATTTTCTTAGATTGGAAAAGGATGCATAGATTTAGTATATATTTGTATTGGGTGGTGATTGGAATATATGTTTATGTTAAACCTTATGCATATTTGTATACCACGAACTTTGCTTGGATATAAGGCAGATATGGTACCAATAATGATGACGATGGTGGATATATATGGTTTGAAGATATAAGTGGATTAAATTTGTTAATGGCATCACCTAGATTTCTGTTAGCTTTAGATAGTATTAGTAGTTTGGTCTTAATTTTATTTAATTTTAGGCTGTGGTACTGTTGTGGACTTTGATCATTTTGATTTTGGTTTGTATATTTGATGTGGTTGATCCTTGAATTTTGTTTGTTCATACATGAGATCACATGATGATTTCTACTTATTTTTTCATGGTGATTCCGTTCATGAGTTGGGTTTTCAGTTTTTGATTAATTTGAAGTTTTGGGTTCACTTATGTCTATCAAATATTTGAACTCGATGGGTTATTTCTTATGTCTGACATTTCTTCTTTTTTATCATTTAATTGTATCAAGTTTATAGTTGATTTTGTGTAACTTTCATCAAATATTTGAACTCGATGTGTTATTTCTTATGTCTGATATTTTTTTTTTATCATTTAATCTTGTCAAGTTTATAGTTGTTTGTTCTCTGTATTTTCTATAATGTTAGATTTTGAAGAGGTAATATCTTGAATTTTTTTTTTCAGAGTTTGAATACCACTGCAGTACCTTGGAAGAGAAAAATCACATTTCATGTCTTGGTGAGTCGACTTGGACTTTCATGATATTAGTTTACAATTCTTTTTTGGCTTATATATATGACTTCTAAGAAAAGTTATATCATCAAAAGACATCTACTTTGTAGTAGCGTTAATTAAATTTATTTTACTTTTTTCTTGATATGAGTATGTTGCTTGCATATTGATTCTATCCTCTTTTGTTTGTAAGTGCAACAAGTTTGATGACTGTTATAATTTAGAACATTTCTATGACGTCTTTGCTTTATTTTTATTTTTGTAAGTGTTTGTATTTCCTCTTTCTCTTTTATTTAGTTTTGAAACAGGAATAGTTTATGCTAGCAGCTGCTTTATTTTTTAAGCAGCTAAACTCTTTATGTTACTTACTGTGAATTGCGTTTTGGGTTCTGTTGGGTGTAGACTCTTACTTCTTTGGATTGGTTTATCTTTGTTGAACCTAGAGGAAGCAAATATAGATATCTAATCAAACCTAACTATTTTAAACACTTTTTTTTTCCTCGAATGCTCTTTCATCGTACAATATGGCAAATACCAGTCATATTAATCAATTAGATGTCCAACAATTTTATTTATATGTTTTGATTGTACAATGGTTTCTGTTTGTTGTGTTCACTACAAGAAAACTTCACTTAGACCACGGAAACTTTAATGTTCCGTGGTCTAAGTGGAACTTAGACGACGGAGATCATCTCCGTCGTCTAGGTAGAACTTGGACGACGGAGATTGTGTCTCCGTCGTCTAAGTGATGACTTGGACAACGGAGAAGATTTCCGTTGTCCAAGTCATCACTTAGACGACGGAGTAAATCTTCTCCGTCGTCTAAGTGGACACCCTAAAACCCTAAACCCTAAGCCCCTAAACCGTAAATTACGAAACTTACACTTAAACGACGGAGATGCACGTCTCCGTCGTCCAAGGGTTTACTTGGACGACGGAGATGTGCATCTCCGTCGTCCAAGTGCAAGTTTCGTAATTTCACATCTAAGACAACGACCATGTAAACCATGTCCCAATGCATATTCTTTCCATCGAGACCATAGAGTAAACAATTCTTAAAGTGTGAGCGTCGACGGTTTCAAAATTGGAGTTACGGATTTTCGTGTATCCATGTTTCCGGTTTGTAAAAATTTTGGATTTGCGGTTAACTGTGCCGATGAAACCCTGAACGAACTCAGTATTTAGTGGAAATTATTCTACTTATATATGGTGTTATGGCGACTATATTCAATGGTCGTTTTGTCCAAATTCAATTTCGTTAATATTGCACTACAAGAAAACATCACTTAGACCACGGAAACGTAATTGTTCCGTGGTCCAAGTGACACTTGGACGATGGAGACTTCTCCGTCGTCCAAGTACCACCTGGACGACGGATAAGTCTATCTCCGTCGTCCAGGTTACCACCTGGACGACAGAAAAGACTCCGAGGTCCAGGTGGTAACCTGGACAACGGAGATGGTATTCTCCGTCATCCAGGTGATCACCTGGACAACGGACCGACACGCCGTGGTCCGAGTAACTTCCACTTAGACGACGTACCGACACCTCCATCGTCTAAGTGAAGCATTATATAAGCCCGATGCCAAACTCTCTTCATTACATCCTCTCCCGTGGGAAATTTTAAAGATCGAAGAAGAAGGAGAAGGGAGAAGGAGAAGGAGAAGGATCAGGATCAGGATCTCCGCTGACTAGCTAGCTAGCTTAATTAACTGATATCGAGAAGGCCAGCAGGTACGTACGCAGTTAAAATTTGCTTAATATATATTTAGTGAAAACGTACATACATGCATGGATGTTAGCTATATATACAGATTAAATTACGTACGTAATTGATGGATCGATGTAGATCGAGTATGTATAATTAAGCGTAAATTAATGGACTAATATATATATGTAATAATTAATTAATTATAATATTTTGTAGCAGTATGGACAAGAGTTGGATGAAGTTGAAGAATAGATGTGATGTCCGGTATATGGATGGAATTAGCGAATTTGTGAATTTTGCGATAGAACATGGTCAGGGAAAGAAGCGTTTTAGGTGTCCGTGCCAGAAATGTCTTAATTGTCAGTATGTGGAGGTTAATGTTATGGTGCAACACCTGTACGAAAATGGTATGATGTGGAGTTACACTAAATGGAGCGAGCATGGTGAAGCAGTAGAGTTCAGCGCAGCAGACTTCAGCTCAGGGTACAGTTACCAGGGTGCCTCATCCAGCGGCAGTGGTGCCGGACCCCCAGCTTGCAACCCAACTGCAGATTTGGTCCATGATGCGTTTCTGGGATTTAGTCATGGTAGACACCAACACCAAGACGGAGGTTACAGTACCATTAATAAGCATGATGACACATTCCCCGCTGCTAGCTTGGCCACTGACACCAGTGAGATGGATAAGTACAACCGGATGCTACTTGAAGCGCAGACCTCGGTGTTCCCTGGATGTCGAGAGAATGTGTTGCAATATGTGATGGAGCAAATGAAGATAAAAGTGAAGCACAAAATCTCAGTGAGTGCTTTTGACGAAATTCAGGAGCAAATATGTAAGTTGCTTCCTGATGATCACAATCTTCCTAAATCTCATTATAAGGTTAGAAATATCTTGAGCAGCCTCGGCCTAAAGTACAGGATAATTGACGCATGTCCGAATGATTGTGTGCTATTTTACAAAGAGTATAAAGATTTGGACTATTGTCCCGTATGTGGCCAGTGCATATTCCAGGTGAATAGGATGAGTTCGAAAAAGAGAATTCCTGTGAAAGTTGTTCGATATTTTTCCTTGATTCCCAGATTGCAGTGCCTGTACATGTCTCTACGCACAGCAGAGGCGATGCGATGGTACGCAGAAAAGCGAATAGATGACGATGTCCTGCGACACGCCGCAGATGGGGAGGGTTTCAAACATTTCGACAGAGAATTTGGAGACTTTGCTGCAGTGGTTAGAAATGTTAGACTCGGCCTATCTACAAACGGATTCAATCATTGGGGAAGTAATAACTCTGCCGTCAGCACTTGGCCAGTTATTCTGATGCCGTATAACTTGCCTCCGTGGATGTGCATGAACAAGGAATTTAATTTCCTTACTGTACTAATTCCAGGTCCTAAATCTCCAGGGAAGTGCTTAGATGTCTACCTCAGACCTTTGATCGAAGAGCTGAAACTGTTGTGGGAAAATGGAGTCCCAACTTATGACAAATTCACTGACACGATATTCACGATGAGGGCTGCCGTAATGTGGACGATCATCGATTTTCCAGCGTATGGGATGTTGGCAACCTGCAGGATAAAAAGATATAATGGATGCCCTGTATGTTTGGACGACGTGAGCTCTAGTTAGCACGCGGGGAAGGTGTGTTACTTGGGTCACCGTAGATGGCTTCCTCACGACCACCCATGGCGACAGGATGAAGCTCATTTCGACGGGACGGTAGAGAACAATCCTAAACCCCGTAGTTGGTCGGGCGAAGAGATTTTAAAGAGGTTGAGCTATTTCGACTTTGGTGTGTTGAGCAATGACGCGGATGTAAAGAAATGCAATCCAATTCCTCCACATGATCTGAGCTATTGGGATCACAAGAGTATATTCTTTGAACTCCCTTACTGGTCGAAGTTGAAGCTGAGGAACAACTTGGACGCGATGCACATAGAAAAGAATGTGTGCGATAGCGTGGTGGGAACAATTCTCGGTATTAAGTTCAAGACTATAGATACTCCCAAAGAGCGCAAAGATTTGGAATCAATGAATCTACGTCGTCCCTTGTGGTTGAGGAGGGATAGGAAGGTACAACAAGATGCCAGCTGCACCTTACACAGTGAAGCCGACACTTATACATTCTGTATTTCACTGGTTTCAGGGCGTTCGTTATCCGGCTATGTATGCAACTACTATAACTGGAGCAGTGGACGAGGTGCAACACAAGTTTGTTGGTCTAAAGACACATGACTATCACGTTATGCTGCAACGTCTGATTCCAGTGGTAATTCGACCATACTGGCCTCGTGACGTCGTAGAACCAATAGTGGCATTGTGCAGATGGTGGCAGATGTTATGCGCCAGAGAATTAAAGAAGTCAGATGTGGTGGAATTGCAACAACAAATTGTGCACATCATTTGCAAACTAGAGAGGATTTTTCCCCCTGATTTCTTTGACATAATGATTCACCTAATGATTCACCTGCCCGAGCAGGTGCTCATTTCTGGTCCGGTCCAGTACACTTGGATGTATCCTCAAGAAAGGTACGTACAACTAATTAATTATACAGGTTTTTCGATTCATAATTTGTTCCACTGGAGATTACTAGCTAGCTATATGTACTTATTCTTATTGTACGTTTGATTTGTAGACAGCTTGGACAGTATAAGTCATTCGTCAAAAACAGGTCGGCCCCGGATGGCTCCATAGCAGAGACATACCTAATACATGAGTGTGTTACTTACTGCAACAGGTACCTCAAAGATCCACCACCTCCCACTGCCTCCGATCGTAGTGCCCGCATCAATCTTTCTGTCGTCACCAATGTCGTCCGACCGTTTAGAGGAGTATTAAAGGAATTGTTAACACGGGAAGAACTTATTGAGGCGCATTGGGTAGTGTTGCGAGACTGTGACGAAGTTGAGCCGTACATGATGTCATACAGGGAGAGGCTTCAGGCGTTAAATCAGAACTAGAGTTCGGCGTGGATTGAGAAAATGGTTAAGAAGAAGTTTCCCGATTATTTCTTCCAATGGGTACGTACATACGTCTCGGTATTTAATTAGTAATTTATATACATATCGATCATGTTTGTAGAAAGTAAACCCTTATATTAATTTTTCCTTTTTCGCAGATGATTGATCTGCAAAAATCTGAAAACCACGAGGGGTGGTGGTCATGGCTAAAGCACTTGCTAGCAGGGAAGCCGATTAAACACTATATTTATCCCGGATGTTTTGTGAACGGTGTAAAGTTCCATTCATTGGCCCGAGATGAAGGAAGAAGAACACAAAACAGTGGGGTAGCAGTTGGGAAAGACAATGATCTATATTACGGGGCTATTGTATATGTGGTTCAGCTATGTTACGGGAATGATGTCAACGTTTTCTTATTCAAGTGCAGATGGTTCAAGCGTACAAAGGAAGACCTGGGACTATTATCAGTCGATACAAAATCAAGCTGGTATGAGGATGAGCCTTTCGCTCTCGCCACCTTAGTTAGGCAGGTGTTCTATCTCGACGATCCGAAAGCTGGTGAAGGGTGGAAAATAGTGAACCATATCTCTCATCGAGGAATATGGAATACAGAGACAATTGAAGGGACACTGGCGACGACTGAAGATGCTGCTGAACCAGAAAGAAACATTCCTGCCTATGAAGAGCCTAATATTTCTGTCATCCACTCCGATATAATGGACCTGGTTCAAGATGGTGAACGGTTACCCATGCCTGATGGTTGTACAGATCTAACTGAAGATGAGATTATCGATGCCATTAATGAAGAAGATGAAGAAGACGAGCAGGATGAGGACGCAGACGAGGACTCAGGTTATTCGTCGGACGATGTTGAGTATGATGAGGAGGATGAGCAATTGGATACCGGGGACGAGGATGATGACGATTATGATGATGACTACTTAACTAAGACAAGAAAAATTAATTGCTAATTAATTTATGTAATTTTTGTAATATATGATCGATGCATCATCGATCAATAATTAATATAAATATTATAAGGAGGAGAATGTATATATGTACGTAGATCTTCGACTTTTTGTACTTAATTAATTGATTACACGCGTCCATGCTCGATCAGATCGGATCGACCGACGTACGTAAACTAAATTAAATTAATTAATTAATCCGAATTATATATCCTGGACAACGGAGAAATTAATTGCAGATTTCGCCTTTTGGGTATTTTGGCTATCTCCCTAAATCCTCGACCCTAAATCTAGCAAATCGGATCGATCGATCATTTTTTTAATTATATTCTTGAATCAGAATAATTTAACGGACACACAAATGCCCGGGGACGACCTAAACCCTAAACCCTAAGGCCCTAACCCCTGAATTCAGGGTTTGTACACTTGGACGACGGATATGGTCATTCTCCGTCGTCCAGGTACTCACTAGGACGACGGAGACGATCATCTACGTCGTCCAAGTTCACAAAACCTATACCCTAAACCCTAAGGCCCTAACCTCTGAATTCAGGGTCTCTGAACCTGGACGACGGAAATGGGTGTCTCTGTCGTCCAGGTACTAACCTGGACGACGGAGAATCCCATCTCCGTCATCCAGGTTCAGAGACCCTATGCCCTAAACAGTAAGGCCCCTAACCCCTGCATTCAGGGTCTCTGAACCTGGACGACGGAGATAAGCTTCTCCGTTGTCCAGGTACGAACCTGGACGACGGAGAAGCTCATCTCCGTCGTCCAGGTGTAGATTTCGTAATTTTTTCTAAGACAACGACCATCTAGACCATCTTCCAATGCATATTCTTTTCGTCAAGACTTTAAAGTAAACAATTCTTGGTGTGTGAGCTTCGACGGTTCGAAAATCGGAGTTGCGAAATGTCTTGTATCCACGTTTCCGGTTTGTGAAATTCTCGGTTTTGCGGTTGACTGTGCCGATGAAACCCTTCACGAACTTATTATTTTCTGAAAATTATTGTAATTATATATTATGTTACGGCGAACGTATCCAACGGTTGTTTTGTCCAAATTCAATTTCGTTAATACTCTGGTGCAAATGAGCCTATACTTATGAACCATTAAGTCGTAAACATTAGTAGATACTTAACAAGTTTAAAGACGTAAAATTATTCGTCGTTTCAAATTTAACTGTTCATATATACGATGCGTTCATCGATATTGTACGACTATTTCACTCGAATGACAGATCGCTAAATTCTTAGCGAATTAATTTTAAATTTTTTTTTTACGTAATTTGAACCTGGACGACGGAGATGGTCATTCTCCGTCGTCCAGGTGTTCACTTGGACGACGGAGAATGACCATTTCCGTCGTCCAGGTTCAAATTACCATGGCGGTTCATTTTAATTTTAATTTTTTTTTTCAATGTAAATTGCCCTTGGACGACGGAGATGGTCATTCTCCGTCGTCCAAGTTGAAAATTATGGCGATTCAATGTGCCGCCTCAATTTTCGGCACCGCTTGAAATTTCACTTAGACGACGGAGAATCAATTCTCCGTCGTCTAAGTCCAAATTTATGGCGGGTGAAACGTCCCGCCCATTAATTTAACGCTTCACCTAGACGACGGAAAAGCCCATTTCCGTCGTCCAAGTGCACTTAGACGACGGAAAATAGGGCTCCGTCGTCTAAATGAACGCCTATATATAGAACAGGATCCCCCCCCCTTTTCTCATTCCATCTCATCTCCTCTCCTCCTCTCCTCTCCTCTCCTCTCCTCTCCTCTCCTCCAGCCTTCTTCCTCCGGTGACGCTCCGACGACTTAAATTCCGGCATGGTTCCCCCTCTTCGACGACTCTACTCTCCCGATATTCCGGCGACATTCCGGCGAGGTAATAATTCTATTTTTTATCTTTTTAACATTTTTTTATTTAATTAATTATTTAATTTCTAAATAGTTTTAATTTATTAGTTTTAAATAATTAATAGTTGTAATTATAATAATTATTTAGTTGTTATTATTAATATTTAGTAATCATTATTAGTTGTTAATTATTTGGTAATGAATAATTATTAGTTAAAATTAAATAATAGTAATAATAATTATTGTTAATAATAATTAATTATATTGGTAAATTAATAATTATTATTAAATTCATGATAAATAATAATTCATTATTGTCATTATTTATTGTTTTAATTAATTGATAATTATGTGTATTTTCTAGTAAATTGCATTGGAGTACGTCTTTGATTTAAATTTAGTACATAAGCTTGGTTTATTAAGTCGCACTCTTTGGAATAGATGGCGCCTATTTTCCTAGCTTATCTCCTTAACCCCTCGTGATGTGTGGATTTCATCACCGCACACCATAACCTAAGTGAAGTTATGGACACGAGGTTGAGGCCGGAGTTTGCAAAGGACTTGAGGGAGTGTGAATTTTCGAAAAATTGGCCGAATGTCGGACATGGTGTCTAGAAACGGGTTATGACTAGTGACAGGTTTTGGATCTAAGAAAGACGACACCAATAGAGTATATACCATTCATTTGGTTAGCCTCGGGGTGTTTTGTCGAAATTAGTCTTGCCTCTCGCGTTATCTCTATCCCTAACTGGCCATGTTTTTCGATTGAACCAATGCTGATTAATTGAAAATTTACACTTTATCGCGCGGGTCGCACGTCCATTGAACGATCCAAAAAGCCAAGCTAGTGTACTCTATTTAAATCTTAACCATACTTAATTAGCGCAAATTATTAGTTGTAATTATTATGGTAAGTAGGTATTTTAACAACGTACTCCTAGGTTTAAATGGCTCCATCCGGCAAGAAAAAAGCCCAGCAGAAGGCAGAAGATGCTATGCTCCGCCGCTTGGCGAACCAAGTCGGTTGGGTTGAACAGGAGGGCAACGACGCCCTCAATCCGAACCCTTCATCTGGTCCGTCGGCAGCGCCTTTTGGGGAAATTTCCGCTGCCCCATTTATCTCCAGCGGTGATGACGTCGACCCCTATTCAACTCCGACGCCCGATACCGGTTCAACAGCAAGTACTCAGGCGTCCTCGACTTCTAAATCTATCATGTACAGCGCCCGGCGTAAGCAAAGGAAGGCCCCGACTGACCCGGAACCGAAAAGGACTCGCGGTCTCGTTAAAGGGGGCAAAGTGGAGAAAATTTGCAAGGCGACCGGGAAAAAGATCGACTTGCGTACGACGAATTCACCGGTGGCCCTCCCACAGCTCAGCTAGCAAGTCTCTCGGCGCATAGCATAGGGTCAATCCTTCGTAGCCGGGTTCGTCTCACTGCCCCTACTTGGAAGGAGGTGCCGGATGATGAGAAGGCGAAAGTCTTTAAAGAACTTTCGGTACGTAATACGTACAATTTTAGTTATTATATAATATTGTTAATATTAGTTATAATTTCATAATATATACGATTATAATTTTCTATTTATTTCTGATAGGAACAATTTGAGGTGGATCCGACACCGGCGATGTTGAGGCATATCAACCAAACCGCCAACTCCATCTACTGTGATTGGAAGTACAGGCTCCATCAGTACTTCAAAAATATCGGTCCCGTTCCTGCCCCCGTAGAGCTACGTGGGGATAGAGAAGATGAGTGGCAGTGGTTGTGTAACCACTTTCAGGATGAAGAATTTAAGGTGTTTACTTTTTTTATTTCAATTAAGATAATTGAATTATTTAAATTTTAGTTACTTATTAATTTTTTAATGATTTAATTATCTTGTATAACAGAAATTCTCCGAAGTCAACAAAGCCAACCGGGGGAAGAAGGACAAACACCATACTTCTGGCGCCAAGCAACTCATTCAAATAGCCAAGGAGCACAAGAATAAGGGCTCCAAACACCCTTATCTCGATGCAAGCATAAGCGCGTACGAGACGCCTGGGCTCGATAATGAAGCGAGTCAATACGGCGTAAGTGATATATATATATATATATGTGCTTTTAATTGTAGTAATTATTATTTAAATATTATTTCATTATAATTTTTTAATTATTCTTTTGTAGGCAAGGGTGATAGAGCGTGCGCAGGAAGAATTGGCTGACACTTAGCTTGCGTTCCCAGATTTGCCGCCGGAAGACCTGCCTCCTCTATCCATGGAGAGCCAAATTGCAATCGCGGATGAGGTCTACGGTCGTAGAGATGGCAAGGAGGTTAGGCACTTCGGACCTAAGGTGATTCGAGATTTGTCGACGACCTCCGACTCATCATCTACGGGAGGTTCGGGGCGGAGAAGGACTCAAGCTGCGGCCGTCGAAGCAGCCATTCAAGAGGCTCGACTGGCACGAGAGGAAAATCAATCCATGCGTCAAAGACTTGATGAGCAACAAGCACAAATAACCCAACTCATCGCCCTCATGCAACAATCTCGAGGAGAATGTCAACCTCCTCCGAACCCATACCCCGACGACGACAACCCGGCTGAAGGCGGGGGACTCGGCGGCGCATCTGCTCCTCCAGTGTATTAGCTAGTAGTTTATTATCTCGTTTCTTTCCGCATTCCGAACAATATTTTAATTTTTATTCATTTTTCGATTATGTATGTACAAATTAATTTTAATTATTTAATTAAGTAATATTACAAATTTAGTTTATTTAATTAATTTTAACATTTTTTATTATTTAAATTCAATTAATAATAAATTAAATTATTAATATTTCATTACAATTTAATTTTTAAAAAAAAATTAAATAAGCACTTGGACGACGGAGAATTTAATCTCCGTCGTCCAGGTGCTTACCTGGGCCACGGAGAATGTCCGCGGTCCAAGTGCACTTGGATGACGGAGAATAAATTCTTCGTCGTCTAAGTGCTTGGACGACAACACTTGGAGCACGGAACTTGGAGGACGGAGGTTCCGTCTTTTAAGTACTTAGACGACGGAAAAACGCACTTAGACGACGGAAACGCTCCGCGGTCTAAGTGCGTTTTTCTTGTAGTGTCGATGTGCAATGAGCCTATATGTACCGACACTTAAGTTATACATATTAGTAGATACTTAACAAGTTTGAATACGTAAATTAATTCATCGTCTTAAATCCCACTTTTTATATATACGATTCTTTAATCGATATTTTACGACAATTCCATTCAAATTACAGGTCCAAAAATTCATTACAAATTATTTTGAAAAAAATAATTTTACGGAATTTTAACCTAGACCACGGAGATGACCATCTCCGTCGTCCAGGTGTTCACTTGGACGACGGAGATTGCCATCTCCGCGGTCTAGGTGAAAATTCCGTAAAATTATTTATTTAAAAAAAAAACGAAATTTTCACCTAGACCGCGGAGATGGCAATCTCCGTCGTCTAAGTGAACACCTGGACGACGGAGATGGTCATCTCCGTGGTCTAGGTGAAATTTTAAATTTTTTATTTCTGGCGGTGTTTTTCCCACTAAAAATTTGGCAAAAATTTAAATCCACTTAGACGACGGAGATGACAATCTCCGTCGTCTAAGTCAAAATAATTGGCGGTATTCTTTTCCCGCTAAAATTTTGGCAAAAATTTAAATCACTTAGATGAAGAAAATACTAATTTTCCGTCGTCTAAGTGAAAAAATTGGCGGCATTGTTTGAAAATTTAAAGCACTTAGACGACGGAAAATCAGTATTTCCGTCGTCTAAGTGTTTTAAAACTCTTTAAATTTATCATTTTCTCAATCTCTCTTCATTTTTTCCTCTCCCTCTCTCCTTCTCCCTCTCCCCCCCCAATCAAACCACCCACCATATATCATTACCATAACCATCCACCATCATCCTCACCACCACCACCGTCGCCGCCACCACCGACATCACCACCGTCGCCGCCATCACCGACATCACCACCGTCGCTGCCACCAACACACACCACCACCACCTACAACATCGCCTCCACCACCACCACACACCACTAGCTACCGCCTACATTGTCGCCTCCACATTCCGGCCAACACCACCGGCGCCGCCACCATCACCACCACCACCGCCGCCGCCTATAATTAGTTTAGTTTTAGGTTAATTTAGTTTATTTAGGCTAGATTAATTTATTTTATTATATTATGAATTTTGTATTTAAATCCATAATAATTTAAATTATTTATTCATTATGAATTTTGTACGTATTATATATTATTAATAATTAACATTCAATAAATTTTGCAATATTATGAATATTGATATACAAAAAATTAAATAAAAAATTCATTAAATGAAAATTATTAAATTATTAATTAGCATTTCATGAATTTTTCATTTAATTTTTTTCTTTTTACAAAATCACCACTTAGACGACGGAGATGGACGATTTCCGCGGTCTAAGTTATCACTTAGACGACGGAGAAACGGAGAATGAATTCTCCGTCGTCTAAGTGCAAACTTAGACCGCGGAGATAGACGTTTTCCGCGGTCTAAGTTTTCACTTAGACGACGGAGAATGAATTCTCCGTCGTCTAAGTGAAAACTTAGACCGCGAAAAATTTTGCACGGTCCAAGCGAGCACTTAGACCGCGGACATTCTCCGGGGTTTAAGTTTTCACTTAGACGACGGAGAATGAATCTCCGTCATTTAAGTGAAAACTTAGACCCCGGAGAATGTCCGCGGTCTAAGTATCACTTAGACGACGGAATTCTCCATCTCCGTCGTCCAAGTGCTTGGACGACAACACTTGGAGCACGGAGCTTGGAGGACGGAGCTTCCGTCGTCTAAGTACTTAGACGACGGAAAACTGCACCTAAACGACGGAAATGGTCAGTGGTATAGGTGTATTTTTCTTGTAGTGGTTATGATTTGTGAGTACCATGTGATTTGTTATGTTAAATAAGCATCAAAATAGGGTACTATTTTTTTTATTTTGGTTTAGATTTCTTCATCATATACATGTAATGCTCTTCTTTTAAATTACAATGTACTTTCAGTGTTGAACAAATTTACTATGCTTTTATAGGTTCTATGCAAAGAGCTCTTACCTGTGTCATTTTGCTGTTGTCTCTGGCATTGTTGTCTTACGTCATTTTCATTTCTCATAACTATTCAGGTACAGATCTATGAATTGAGATTGTACAATTCAAATGTAGTTGTATCGAGTTTACATTGTCTAAACACATGTTTATTGTGAATTTGTTTTTTTGTTTTTGTTTTTTTTGTTTTTGAGGATTTCAAATTAGAATAGCTTCTTATCTTACACATTTATTGCATTCTTATGTGTCATTTGGATAAAAGTTTCTGCAATTTATAGAAAAAGCATGTGTAGCTGGGTTTTGGGAGAGCTTTGAAGCATATGTCAATTTCTTGGTTGAAAGTTTTTGTCATGTCAGAATTTAGAGATTAGTAGAAAAAAAATATGATATGATTTGTTATGTCTTCTAAACTTATATGTTCTCAAGTTAGGAGTTCATGACCATGTGTTATCTCTTATATGGTTCTGTTATGTTTGTCCGATATGTTTTTAATAAGTTTTTCGCTTTTAAATTATTGTTTGTTTTGTGTCTGTTCTCTTATTTGATGAGTGACTAGCTGAAAGAAGACTCTATTGATCAGTTTTTTTTTTTTTACATCTTCTGCTGATGAATATATATGTTGGTTTATAGTCAGTTTTTTCAGTGTATGGTTGGTAGATTAACTTATGCAGTATTAGTGTGTTTTCTTTAAGTTGGTATGCTTATATAGACCTATATTTTTAATTTTCACAGTATTAAAAAAGCATAAGAAAACATTGTTGTTTCCATAAGTGATATGCATTAGTTTACTTTTGAGGTTGACTTATGTTTGTTACAGTTAAATTTTTTTATAATCGATGACTTAAGTTTGCTACATTCATTAAAAAAAATTCTTATTTGCATTCATTTGTATGTTGTTTATTCTTTATGAAAGGACCCAACCCCGATTCAGTTGCCCAAATCGGAATCGAACCCCTTCTGAAAATACGAACCAACAAAAACTTTTCAAAATTTCGGTAGAGTTCCGTTACTAACGTGGAATTGCATAAACCTGCACCCTGAAAATAACAATTCGTCCTATGCCACAAAAACCAAACCGTGGGCACCAATCCCATCCGGATTTCTCAACATCAATATAACAACAAATAACAGAAAACATATATGTATAATATAATATATCTTAGAAAATCCGTATAAAACATGTATCAGAATGTATCAGAGAGACCTCTAATGTAAATATATACAATAAACACATCAGTAGGCGAAACAAGGACCTACTGGAAAACACAGGTAGCTCAGATCACTAGCCTCCAACCGCGACGTGAAATACCAAAACCTGAACTGTAAACTGGGCACGGAAACCGAAAAGCCCAGGGGAAAGACATGAAAACTGTTAGAGTGAGTGGACGAAAATAAATATCTTTCACCAAGTAATATATGTTATAAAAACATATGCGAGTCGAAAGTATAAATAATCAAATGGTACACGAGGGAGACTCTAACTCCTCACGCGTCTGAGTACACGAGGGAGACTCTAACTCCTCACGCATACGGAGCATGCATAAAATCTCACGGGGCCGCTCGTGGACACATCCGTGCTAGTACAGTCCGAATCACGGGATCCCAGACCCACACGTGACTCTAGCCAGAAAGGCCTCAGGTCAGAGGTCTGCCTCCCCCCGGTAAAGGCCTCGGGTCAGGAGTCACAGCCTCCCCCGGTACACATCCTCAGGGATCATCTGGGATGCGAGTGTATCGATACAACAACATATACAAACTGTTCTCTGTGTAAACCAAATCATAAACAGTTCGATGCAAATGCAATAAACAGCATATAAATGCATATACGTAATATATAATGATATAAGCATAATCGGCTAACACATGCTTGTATAAATCGTAATCTCGTTTGCATGCTCAAGTTCGAAAATCGTATAAAAAGACTCGCAAACAATCCGTGAAAAGAAATTGTCCACTCACAGATAAGCAAAACGCGCACTCGCGCTAATCTTGAAGCCTGGCGGAAAAATCCCTCGCCAGAAGTAAGATCACGATCTCGATCTCGATCTTGATCCCTTGAATATTCATAAAAACACAACTGATCAAAATCATAGCTCACAACCCTGTACTTAACCACGGAAACCATCCGTTCCCGGAAACATATTAAACTGAACAAAATAACCGACTGAATTTACGAAATCTCCACTCGAAACCCTCGACTGACTACCCAAATCAATCCAAAAACCTCTAGACGATAATCAGGGCGCGATTACGAGAAAAACGACATTAAAAACGTCGAAATCCGAAAAGTTGACTTTCTCGCCGGAGCGCCGCCGTTGACCGTTGCCGCCGGCGGCGACGCGCCGTCAACGGAGACTTTCTCCGGCGGAGAAGCTCCAGATCGCAAGAGTTCCACAAGCCCCATCTTTTCCTTAACTACCACATAGCTCAAAACAGCACGGAACCTAACCAATTCCAGCTCGAACAGATCAGAATCCAGTTTTTCGGTGACCTAATCGGTCTCCAATAAAAACTCAACCATAGCTACAATTAAGCACACCATGAGACACGTAGGGACAAGGGGAGTCGAATCCCCCTAACCACCACCATCAAAGCTCGCCGGAAAACTGAAAACCAACTCCGGCGAAATTCTCGAATTGGACCCAATTCGGGTCACCACAAAACCTAATCAATTTTCCCAAAACCAAATACCAATCGACTCAAAATCAAGAGAGGAAGCGATTCATACCCTTGCCGAAGTCAGAGGTGGCCGGAAAAAGGACGTCGGATGGCGAAACCAAACGAGAAAGTTTCCCCCCTTCGCGGTCAACGGTCAAACTTTTCCCCCCTTCGCGGTCAACGGTCAAACTTCCATTTTTGGAAAGTCAACGGTCTGGTCAACGTCAAACAGTGTTTTCGGCAATTTTACGACTATTTCCGATATTTATACTCGCGCCTCGGGTCGATCGACGATTCGAAATGGATAACCATCACGATTCGGATAAACACGAAACAATCGGATAAACTCGTCGAAAACTAAAACTTCAAATAATCGTATTATATTCCTCGGTTATCGGAAAAATCATCCGGAACCGCCCTCGAGCTCGAAATCACGTACTCTACATTTTCCGTGAAGACACTCAACTCAAATTCTTGGCCAAAAACATAGTCGCGAATAGAATCGACAAACCACACATTTATCGTAAAACTGCGACTAAGCAGAATCTCGTGAATCGTGCCGAATATCCTACTGATTCTGATTCGGGTCGTCACACTTTATCACTAAATATATTATTAAGTATTAGTATACAACTAAAATGAGTCGCAAAAATTTATTTATTTATTTTTCAAATATTAATGATTATTTTATATTATTTATTATAATTGCCTTTGGATTGTGTCAAATAAGCCATAATATCCAGCTTTGTGTAATTCTGATTTACTGATGGTAAGTTTGTACTATTTGTAAAACACGTGTCATTCTATGTGGATTGTGTTGTTTGCAATCTAGGTATTTAACTTTATGCTTTTACATTTTCGGGTTTATAGGAAAAGTTATGAAGTAGAGCAATCTATTTCTTATAGGCATAGAAACTAAATGGTGATATCAAAATAAAAATATATCAAATAGTAATATTTCTACTCACTCATTACTGTGTAATCATTTGTAGTCATTTTTTTAGGCATGGGGTCAAAAAGAGATTTAAGCAAGAGGAAACGTTTTTTTCAACCACATTTTGAACAAGCCTCAACATGTCATGAGACAGTAGTACCCTCACAATATTTTGAAGACGAGGGGACTGAGCAGATCAAAAATAAGCATGCCAACCAAGTTAACCAAGAGAAATTATTTCTTTGGGGGTCAATAAAATGTGGACAAAGATTATAAATGTGATGGAGCATTGTCGTCTCACCATATTCAAGATGGTGCAAGCATAAGATCAAATATTCTTGTTGAAGATAGCAGCGAGGACGAAAATGAAAGTATGTCAGGTAATCATAGATACAGGTTTAAATCACTTTTTCCAATAATGATTTTTTTAGTGTATTGTGTTAATGTATTGAAATTTCATAAACATAACAATAACTTTGTTTAATGTGAAATGCAGTTCTCAATCTAGCCATTGTTGATCAAGCGTCATATCAAAGAAATCGTTAAGGTAAATTACATTAAATTATTTATTAACGATTAAAATAAAAAAATAGAGTATTTTTTTGACACAATTTTGAACTATTGTTAATGCAGGTATGATTATTAACTATCATGACTCCAGGGATGACTTTTACACACACATTTATTGCGGCGTTTGGTTTTGGCCAGATGAATCTATCCAAAAAAAATCAAAAATCAAATTATATATACAAATTGCTGTCAAAAAGGATAAGTCAAACTTCTATCATCAAATCCTACTCCAATTATTCTCTATCAATTACTAGATCCAATTAATGGTCGAGAGAGCATACTATTTCGTACAAATATTCGAGTTTACGATTCAATGATTGCTTTTACTTTTATGGGTGCAAACATTGATTATACTATAAATAATGGAACAACTCCTTATGTATTTAAAATATGTGGACAAGTGCATCATGAAATGGGTTATGTATTACCTTCTGGAGGTGAATGTCCTAAGTATGCTCAATTATATGTCTACGACACTGCTAATTAAATTTCAAATCATATTAATCCTATTGATCCAAATAATACAAATCAAAATATTAAAGTTGATATTGTTGAAAAATTAGTACACATGCTTGATGAATATAATGAATTAACAAAAAAAATTCGAACAGTTAGGAATAATTTTGAAAATAGTTTATTACCTAATTTTAGTATGACGGTACTAGATCAACATTTAACTGATAGTAAACATATGAATTATCAACTGCTTTAGAAATTGGTGGTTTAATTGTGGGTGATATTGAAGAATTTAATTCAAATAGAGATATAATTATTCAATCAAATAATGGAGAATTAAAAAAATGCATTTCAAAAATACATCCGAAGTTAATGTCACTACAGTATCCATTATTTTTTTCATATGGAGAAGATGAATTTAAAAAAAATACATTGTTACAACCAATTGATGGAAAAAATGATATTAAAGATAGAAAATTAACAATGCTAAAATTTATTTGTTACCAAATTCATGATAGAAAAAATTATTCGAGTACTTTGTAAAAAGTTGGAAGATTATTTGAACAATACTTAGTTGATTCATATGCAGTTGTTGAAGAAAATCGTTTAGAGTATTTAAGAAATAATCAACCAAAATTGAGATACGGAAAATTTAATCAAATTCCTGCTTTCATTTCAAATGGAATAACCCAAACTTCAGATTTAGGAAAAATAATTTTTCTTCTAGGTTCTCATACTGACAGTCTTAGAGATATGATAAATAATTATTATGGTGCAATGACAATTTGTAGACAATATAGCAACACAGACTTATTCATATCTTTTACTTGCAATATTAAATGGCCAGAACTTATGAGATATTTTGAAGAAAAAAAATTGGCTACAAACCAGAAGATCTACTAGACATTGTTTCAAGAATTTTTAAAATAAATTAGATGATATGGTTGCTTATATTAAATCTGGAGAGTCATTTGGATATATTGATGCACACGTTTATACAATTGAATTTCAAAAACGAGGATTGTCTCATGCTCATTTACTATTTTGGCTTCAAAAACCATATAAATGTTATACACAAATTTATATAGATTCTATTATTTCAGCTGAATTACTGGATAAAAATATTAGTCCGGAACTTTCTGAAATAATTAGTCAATTTATGATTCATGGTCTTTGCAGAGAGTTTAATCCAAAGTCTCCTTACAAAATCTTTTCCAAAACCATACAATTCTAGCACTATTTTTCAAGCAATTAAGGTTTCTCAATATAGACGGGATGATGATTCAATGTTTATAGTTAAAAATGGAATTAATATTGGTAATAGATTTATTGTTCCATATAATCCTAATTTGTTATTGAGGTACAATGCTCACATAAATGTGGAATCATGTTCTCAATCTATATTAATTAAATATTTATTCAAATATATAAATAAAAGTCCAGATAGAGCTCGAGTGTTGGTTGAAGACAACATAAATAATGAAATTAAAAATTATCTGAATTGTCGATACTTAACTCCTCATGAATCTGTATGGTGATGATTATTTGAATCCTCAATTCATTCTAGATTTTTTGCAATTATATATTTAAAATTTTATTTACCTTCTGAACAAAGTGTGTGTTTTGATGAAGGAGGTTCCCTTGAACAAGTCTTAGAAATTCCAAATGTAGAATCTACTATGCTTACTTCTTGGTTTGATGCAAATAATACTTATATAAAAGCAAAAAAAATTAACTTATGCTCAATTTCCAACTAAATTTGTGTATGCAAAAAAATCTTGGACTCCAAGAAAATAACTTTATTAAACTATTGGTAGAATTGCATATGTGTCACCGACGGCAGGTGAATTGTATTACCTGAGAATGTTATTGAATATTCAAAAAGGATGTTGCAATTTTGAAGAAATAAAAATAGTTAATGAAATTATATATTCAAATTTTCAAGAAGCATGTTGAGCATTAGGATTGTTAGATGATGATAAAGAATGGGTTGATGCACTGGTTGAATCTTCATTCACTGCAACCTCTCCTCAAATTTGGGAATTATTTGTTACTATTGTTATTTTTTGTAATGTCTCAGATGCACGAGCTTTACTTGATGCTCATTGGCTAAGTATGTACACAAAATTAAATCAAAATTTAATATGCCCAATCATACAATACCTAAACATGAATTAAATAATATTGTTCTATACGAACTTGAAAAACTATTCAATATATCTGGAAGTTCATTAGAAAATCATCAATTGCCGATGCCAGAAACACAAAATATACAACCGTTGAACAATAAGCTAATTAGATAAGAATTAGATTACGATTGTGAAACACTTGAAAAAGAACATTATGATCTTTCCATTGTGGCCATTCTAGCTTCAAAGTTTGATCATTATCGACTAAGCTATATGCTTTGTTTATTTCATTCGATCAACATCGTGCAAGTTTATAGTAGGGCATCACCATACAACAATGTCACTTACCTTTCAATATTTTAATGCACATGCATGTGAGCTAACAATAATCAACATTCTCATGGAGGAGTCTCCACTTTCATATAATCATCCAGAACAGTTGAGTGGAAGTATGAAGTGTTAATCGATGGTCAATTACTTTTGGCATCTTTCCCTTAATTGGAAAGAGATAACAAAGACAATGCATACTCTCCATGTTCCCATGTATACTAAGTATACTAGGTAGAGTCATGGCCAACCTAACCCATGAATGTCAATGATCACAGTGATACACCCTAGCTCCATCTAGGTGGCGGCAGGTACATGTTCCAGTTGCTTACTCTAGGCTTGGTATGTAAGATCTAATCACTAGTGCATTTAAGCATCGAACGTACTCAGATTCAGGGTTTGAAGTTCTTGGATCGGATGAGGCAGAGTGGGGACGGACCATGACAATTCCATATCATTTCCTATGAACTCTATTCATATCTCTCCCTAAATGGTTGAAAATTGTCTTATCAAAGTGACTAACCATATATGGCTAAGATCTCTCCTAGAAAAGTAAAAATATAGTGGGTGATGGATGGAGTTTCATATCTATCATGCACATGAGAGGTTAAGATTAGGGTAAATACGTCATCATGCTGAATAGATGCAAAGTCGGAGCAATATGTCCATGATTGGAAAATCGTAGGAAAGTGAGCATAGAGGCTTGTCGATTTTCTCCAGAATTATTGGCATGTCCGATCGTAATGAAATTTTGTAGACACGGATTCGAGACATATATGAACTCCTCCGTAAAGTTGAAAAAAATTCTGAGGTATGTAGCTATGTCAAATAATTAATACAATAGTATACAAGAAATTATTCCGATAAGCATTAACTTACACGAGTCATCAAAATATTTCGATTTAAGCTCTTTCAAAATCATCAATAGGATACATGATCCTTCGATTAGAGAATTAATCTCACGATCGGATAATTTGAAATTTTAGCGTAAGCGTAGATAACAAATCAACAGTGTAACCAAATGTTGTTACATGAACCAAAAAACCAAATAATTTGGTCCGTTTTTCTTGCTTGCACAAACTACCTATAATATGGTTTATATAGTTCTTATAAAATAATCGAATCTCAAAAATTTTTAATCGAGATGGTATCAACAATTAACACTATTCGAAACCCTGAATTATGTGGTGTCGGTGTTAGTGTTCGAAAAATCAAATTTCGAATAACAAGTAATCTAGAAAAGACGAAATTTGGAAGGTGTACTAGGTAGTTGAGTGACAAGTGGATGTGCCACATCAGCATCAAAACCGCACAGTAATCGTGCCATGTCAGCAGAAGTAATCCACACCAGCATTGACGTGTGTCCACGTCAGCATCAAGCAATATCAGGTGAATGAGCTTGGCCCGTTCCTGACTCGGCCCAAGAGAAGGCTCGGTCAGGTTAGCTCGAGGCCCAACCCGGCCTGGATCCATTTTCAATCTGGATCGTGGATCCAATCTAATAGGGTTAGGGTTTCGTTACCCAGATTGGACGGTGCTGCTGGCTGCGCCGTTCGGCGGCGATGCACGACAGGATGTCGGCGATCGGCCGGCTTATACGGCAGGTACGAAGCTCCCGTGAGGGGTGGCCTGGGTCCCGATTGAGTCTCGTCGGAAAGAGCTCGTCGCAGGCGACGATTTCGGGAGACATAGGTTTTCCAGAGTCACAAGTTCATCGCACGGTGCCAAGCGCGTGCAACTGCGGTGGAAGGCCGTACGCTCCGAATCGGAGGCGACGGTGGGGCGATTGGAATGGATCTGAGATTGATTTGGTCTCAGATTCATTCGGGAACGCCCGACGCCATCACCGGAGGTGAGCGGCGGGTTTCGTGATTTTGGTTGAGGTCCGAAGTCGGCTGCGGTAGCTCCCGGATGTAGGATGCTGGAGGAGGGCGACTGTTGTCCTCGGGTGCCCAAAAACGTTTTTCGGCTGCTACGAATGAACTTTCGAAAAAGTTTAAGGGCTCAGATGTAAATTTTGAGTTCTAAAACTTTTTACGTTTTAGTTTTTGCACTTTCTGTTTTTCTAATTTTCTCTACAAATTTGAGATAAACCAAGTGTTCAGAATCAAAAATGTCGCAGTGATGGATTCCTTAATAGTTTGAAAACTTACTCCTGCAGGTGATGTAATTTTAGAACTAGAAATACATTAGTTTATCACATTGTTGGTTCGAATAATCTTAATGTACAAGACAAATTAAGACGAATAAGAAAATCGTAACAAAAGTATGTTTTGTTAATTTCCAACAATATTTTACATATTATTCTGTTGTGTATTACATAATCCGTCATCTTATAATATAAGATCTAGAATCGTTCATGTAGCTTTTTTCATTCATGACTAGGCTGAGAGATCGTTGTAGGAGGGGCGCTAGTCCTTCTTAAGTGCACTATTATCGATATCTCTTTCTAGACATCATGAACTACTAAGATGGGCCGTACTAGATTGTAGAATATTGACCTTGAAGGGACATTATTACAAGGGTGACCAATACTCTGAGCTTAGAGAAAAACTGGATTAGGAAGGGGGAAAACTTTGAGAATCACATCCGTAAGTGACGAAACACATTACGGCGGCTCAAGTCCACAAATCCTCTTCTTTTGATTTTTTGATCTTCTAACCCTCACAAGGCTCTTCAACTTTAGACAAGGTACCCTCACAAGGCTCTTCAACTTTAGACAAGGTACGCTTGGCCTAAGCCATTCGTGGGCAAGTGTACGGCGGATGCTGACAACATGCATGTCGCGTCATGGGCAGTTCCTTAGTGGAGTAATCAACGATATCAAGTTGAAGTTGTAGCTATCTTTCAGTTTTTATATTTACCATATTCACATACATTGTAGTGAGTTGTAAAGACCATAAGAGTTCTTTACAATTTTTCCTTTGTTTTATAGAATCCATATATCCAGAATTGGTAAATTATGTGATTCAACTCTTTGGCGAATTCCTTATTTCTTAGAATTTTCTATAAAGAAATCTCCATTGGTTTTCCACCGAATACATGAAGTACATCAAATCAATTATGGAGTTTAATCCATAAAGTCGATTGATCGATCATCATATGCAAATTCCTTCGCAGATATTGAACAACTTGTTCTCACCGTATTGTGTATAGGTTATGATTATGATATTGAAGAATTCAATGGCATAATATGGTCTAATAGACCATCATTTTTTGAGATGATAAATCTCAATAGAATATCATATTTCATAACTTAAGCCTTTAGAGATAACATGAGTGAAGTCAAAACTAATCAGGTGCGACCTCTGAAAGGCAAAGAAGAACGTTTTGTTCTAGGACCGTATTTTGTAATCGGAACATGTTTTGGTCACGTGCATGGAACACGTAGATCCCTACATTTAGTTCGTTTAACGTCTTTGATTAAAGAAATCAGGAAGATGGCCTTTAACGTCTCCGATTGAAGAAATCGGTAAGATGCTCTTTAATGTCTCCGATTGAAGAAATCGGTAAGACAGAGTAGAAGAAGGATGTTGTAAGCCCCAAAGAAAAAGAATCGCAAAGTTGCGAGGGGAGAGAAGAGAAAACGTCATCACAATGAAACTTATTTTTCTTCTTCTTTTCTTCTTTTCTGGATAGACTGACCTTTATGTACCAAAATGGCTATTACTTACTCTATAGACATGATAATCACGATAAGGAGGATGGTCTGGAAACTAGACATCTGAAGTTTCCGTGCATATGAAGATCTCCTTCTGATTCATTCTGAGTTGCTCAAAGTCTTCTGTTGAAGTTGGTTGTTCTATATAGACTGTGATATCAAATTAGTCACTCTCAAATTTAGGGATGGGAAAAGCGTTTGAGTTTTGGCACAAAGTTTCGGGTTAGAATCTCATGCTCATAAGATGTTGGAATATGAATGGAAACAAGCACTACCACATATTGACTCATTGCCGGTGACTTTTAAGTCGCCGGCAATGTTTTTGGACATTACCGGCGATTTTTGCCGGAAAAATCGCCGGTAATGTCTTTTTTTTAACATTACCGGCGACATAAATGTATGTCGCCGGCAATGTCTCGATGGTAATGTAAAAAAAAAAAAAAGACATTGCCGGCGACATACATTTATGTCGCCGGTAATGTTTAAAAAAAAAAAAACATTGCCGGCGACATAAATGAAGTCGCCGGCAATGTCTTTTTTTTTTTTTTACATTACCATCGAGACATTGCCGGCGACATACATTTATGTCGCCGGTAATGTTAAAAAAAAAAGACATTACCGGCAATGTCATTTAGGCAAATCATATTAGGAGAATTTTACACATAGTTGATTTCAATAAGGAATGATTTTACACATAGACATATAGGCAAAAATCGCCGGTAATGTCCAAAAACATTGCCGGCGATTTAAAAGTCGCCGGCAATGAGTCAATATATGGTAGTGAAGCATAAATCGGAGACTAAAATTCATTTATCTTTATTCATAGAGAATGACCCTTATATATAGGAGAATTTTACACATAGTTGATTTCAATAAGGAATGATATTTACACAATAAGGAAACAGAATCCAATATGTAATCTAAATCATATTCTCTATAAAATACAATATCTAGATACGGTAAGAAAGATCACACAAAATCTAGACATATTGCAACATATATTATGTTTTCAAATATTTAGAAAATAGTCAAACTAGCACTCACTTTTTTTTTCCGATAAATTAGTAGCACTCACTTTTCCATTTTCTATTTTGAGAAAATAGAATATTAAAACAATATCAAGGTTAAATCCGGTCCATGCTTTGACTAGTGAAAAAAGGAAAAGAAGCAACCATTCATACTTTCACAAGTAACTTGTAGTAGCACCAAATCTCGAAAAAGCTTGTAGTAGAAGTGTAGTAACCATGCTTTCATTACTAATGCAGTAGCATTAAGTTTTGCATGCTCAAGCCTTAACAAATCATGAACTAAATGCTTTAACAAATCATAACAAAATCCTCTGAGCCTCCTCCAGATGTGTACAAATACCTAACAAATACCAAACAAGTGGAAATCCAAGCAAGTCATAATGCAAACATGGTGGCGGTCTTTGAAGCCGAGGCTCACAGCAAAGCTCGAGCGAACCCAATCACGACAATTCTCGATCTGGAGCGACGCCATCCGTGGGAGCCGGCTCCAGGATGCGATGGAGGTTACCGAGGCTAGTGGTAGACGACTTGGAGGTGGAAGTACGACATTAGGCGATCGAAGTTTGAGGTGAGGCTAAAAACTTGACGAGCGGCAGCCAACTTTGTGGGTGATTGGATGAGGCGCGAAACACCGAGATCCATAGGCGGCAAGGTCCGACAGCTTGGCAGGACATGCTAGCTCGCGGTGGTAGGAGGTGGAGCTCACAAAATTTGAGGCCGAGTCTGATCAGCGCCAGCGGGCCGGGAAGAGGTGTCAGTGCGGTTGAGTTCGAGCTCCGGGTCGCATTGCTTGTGCAAAATTTCTTGATGATCTATCTTCCCTAAAGATTCATCTTCCCGAACAATTGTTGCTTACTGGTCCAGTACACTATACTTGGATGTATCCCATAGAAATGTACGATTTAACATCCGAAGATCAATATGTTTTTATATAAAATTAATTTTCAATAGTCATAACATGCACTTTGCAACTTGATAAACAATTGGGGGACTACAAAGACTATGTGGCTAATAAATTCTCACCTGAAGGATGTATAACTGAAACATATCTTGTGCACTAGTGCGTAACGTACACCAAGTTGTATTTAGGAGCGTTGAAGTACCCTCCACAACATATGCTAGTAGATGAACCATAGTTCAATCTTTCTATCCTCTCCTATAATGTTGAAGTTTATGGACAATTGCCAAACTCGTACCAGTTAGAACTATATAAGCTAGTCATTGCCCACTGGTGGGTATTGAATAACTATCTAGAAGTTCTATACTGGAAAGACATCTATCTTTACTGTGATGAGGTTGCCGGTGATCTTGAGTACCACAATAGAGAGTTTGCAAACTATTTTACGGCTGGGTACGTCTATATATATTTTTACTGTTATATATATATAAATATCAATGTTTATATTTAAAGTTAATGGTTATGATTACTTTTTCAAATGAACCATATACAATTTGATGGTCATCCAAACTGGTCACGTAATTGAGGCTTTTGGCGATGAAATCGATAACATCAAGTGTTTATCCGATGTATAAGGTCAATGGCGGTATACAATTTATATGTGAACATAGAGATGGCAGACGGAGAACACAGAATTCTGGGGTAATGGTGCATGGTGGGCAGAATGACAATCGACTATTATGGTGTTCTCCATTTTGTGGTTGAACTAATTTATGGGGACGGCATGACAATGCACTTGTTAAAGTGTAGATGGTTTAATACTAACCCTCGGAACACAAGGACCGGTCAGTACGGAATATTTTCGATGAATACTGCTATAGGCTGGTATGAAGATGACTATTTTGTTTTTGCCACAGCGGTAAAACAAGTGTTTTATCTTAATGATCTGGTGCACAAAGACGCGTGAAAAATAGTCAACCATGTTGTTCCTAGAAATATGTACAGTGCTGCTACACTTGGAAATGTCGCCAATAATGAAGAAGATGCTGCATACCAAGAGTCGAATGCAATTGGTATTCTTGAATCCTCTACAATTCGCCTTAATAATGTGAAATCGGGTCGTGTAGTTCGAATTCATGATGAAGATGTAAGGATTATTGATGTTGATCCAAATGAAGACAATAAAGACTCAGGTGACGAGGAGCGGCATATATTACCAAAAATTAGCTCGAACACCGAGGAAGACTTAAGCGATGATTCTGATTATGAGCTTTAGTTAAATATAAATTTATGTGAAGCGTGTTTTCACATGAGCCTAAATTTTTAAATTATTTTCACACTTCACACTCAAGTGATGATTTTACTTCACAGTTTACGAAGTGGGAAATTACGTTTTATTCGTAAGGGTACTATGACCATAATTATTGGGCACACGGATCGAGGGTTCATTGAAGTCGAAAAATTCTCAATTTTTTACAGTGTGCTTACGGTCCTATCTTCTCGACACTTAAACAAAATAAGAAGTCGAAGTTGAACACAACCCAGACAAAGCCCTCGAAATCTACTATCAATCCCCGAACACTACTCCTCCTCGACCCTCTCCGCTACGCCTAGGACCTCCCCAACCCTCCAGCCCTCTCTCTCTCTCTCTCTCTCTCTCTCTCTCTCTCTCTCTCTCTCTCTCAGCTCACGTCGCTCAAACCGTCAAGGTCACCATGACACCTCCGGCCCCACAACTACTACATCTCGATCTCAGCCCCACAAATCTGGTTGGTCCTTGCCGGTGTTTCGCTACTCCTCTTCAATCACATTATTTCCTGCGTCGTTGAGTGACTCCAAAAAACTTCGATGAGTCGTGACGACCTCGATTAAGGAATTCACCATCGACACCGGCCTCAAAGTAAACAATCAATAATTAAAGCTCGTTCATGTATTAGGTCACCACAAGCATATTGTTCTCACTACTCTGATCTCGTTGTTTTTGACTATGTAAAGTCGGAAAACCAAGTGGATGTCTTTGTTAGCGAAGTGTATAGCTAGACCGCCTATGATTCTCACTGGGCATAACACGTAGCATGCAAGCTTGGCTATATACATACCTAAGAGAAAACAATTTAGGAGGTAAAATTGAGCTCTTAGAACATCTTACTTGGAAGCACTATGATATTTCTTGTGTTTTAGAATTGAAGTTTGATTTTCACCTTGTGTTTCAGAGTTAAAGTTTGACTAGCTTAATCGGTAGTGTGTTTGGTAGAAATTGACTGGAATCAAAGGTCTATCTGAGCTAAAGTGGATATAATATGTGAATCTGAGAAGATAGTGGTTAGAGCCCACATTTTATGTAACTTGAAACGTTGATGATTTTAAATTTCTGTGAAGTTGCTAACGCTCATTATGGTTTTAGTTTTGGATACTGAAAGTGTGATATGCCTTGACAAGAGCACACTTCATAGCGGTTGTTTTGGTTTTGAGTATTTTAATGAAGACCTTAAATCATTTGTGAACCTGAGAACTAAAATCTTACTTTGTGTTGGTGAATATGGTGTTGATGGTGAATATATGATAGTGATAGTGTGGGTGATGGGGATGTCGATTAATTTTTTTATGTTAAATTTATGTGGTTTATATATGTTGTGTACAATTTATAGTGTGGTATTTATAATTTGTTTGGGTGATTTTTATAGTAGGCAACATGAATCTCTTCAAGAAAAAGAAGGGATCTAAGGGACAAGGGTCTAGCGCCGACAGTTCTGAGGCCACCTCTATTCAAAACAACCCTCAGATCATATTTCACGGCCCTTTGAACTCTCAATGAGTTCAACTACTTGATCAGCCACCACAGCAGGGTGTAGAGACCTGCCACCACATACTATAGAGCACGAGGCAGCTTTGGCCGCAAGATCTCTCTCCCATGTCCTCACTGACCAGCTCTACGGCTCCCGCTCCTTCGGGTGTCCGTATGCCTCCCATTCACTGGCCAATGTCTTCTCCCTCTATGACTCTAACTCCTTCTACCTCTCCGGCTGGTGCTTCAGGTAGCTCATCGTCGGAGGTACAAATGTCGCTGCCTCACTTCTTCATGCCCCAGAGCGTACCTTCCATACCTGACATCGACGAGCAGGGAGTACCTCTTCCAGGATAACTTAGTTATCTTATCCCGCAATAAGTATACGTCTATACACTGTTTGATACACCTCTTGTTAGTGCGAGGGTAACAAACTGATCAACGTCAGAATCGGGTAAATATTAAATATCTTGGTTATTTAATTTATAACTTATTAATAATTTTTATATTAAATTGGGTGCTTATTTTTTACTTTTTTTTACTTTGTTTTATGTGACAGACACCACCGACAACAAAAAAAAGACTAGAGGCCTCGTCACCGACAAGGGTCTTGAAAAGCATGTGAAGACCAGCTGGCTAATGGTCATAGAAACGACAGAGGATAGAGTGGTAAAGTTGGGGGGAAATACAAGGTCCTACAATGGCCAAGTAGGATGTGTCATATGGGATAAAGTTCCTTTTTTGTGGGGAGAGTAATCCTCGGTTCCACAGTGTGTGAAGAACATGGTGAATAATGCTATGTCAGTGAGTTAGTTAGATATTCATTATGTATGTCTACCCTTATTAATTAAGTCCTAATATATATATATATGACCATTGCAGGTGTGGTTTGTTGTTCCAGAGCACCTTAAATCCACGTGGGCAAATGACACTCAAGGAAAAAGGTGGTGGGAGGTATATTTTATATATTGAGTTATATTTTGTTGATCATGTATTGTAACTTTCTAACATTTGTATTGCATATATAGGTGCAAGGAGTGGAAAAATGAGCTCCATAAGCACTGGAAGACTCATGGAAACAATCGTTCGGGTACCCTAGTGAGTTTATGTATAGGGAGTACGAGTGGAAATGACTTCTAGTCCACTTCAATAACCTAGACTATGAGGTATGTAACATCATATTTGTGTTTACTAGTATCATATTTGGCGAAATTAGGTTCCTAATATTTTTTTAATATATGTTTATCCAACAAGGCCATTTGTGGAATAAACGCGGCGGGCCGGGGGCACAACACGAGTAACCATCATGCCGAGTCTAGACCATTTACGAGTAGGATGGAGGAGGGGACAAAATAAAGTGAAGTCAATCCGTACGTGTATACGTACGAGAAAGTGTATCCTCAGTCCACCAAAGATATTGTAAGTCTTATACCCTTATAGCTTAACATATTTGCTTATATATGTATTTTCTCTAACTTTTTTTTTATATGTTTACTATTATATTTTTTTTTCCTTGTCAATTAAGTGAGATTGAGGGAAGGGGCTGAAATGGTGTTGACTTAGATGGTGAGGGAGCAATGGCCATAGACACAGGATGAGGACCTCCTCCAGGCCATCTCTTAGATTGATCAATTTGATGTGACGGTAGGGGTGAGGATCATGGGTCACACTTTCCCACCATAAGGGAACAATTACTACTGTAGGGGTCTAAGACAGAAGGGCGATAGAGTCTTGAAGAACACTCATAGTTTCTCACGTAAGTCGGCATCTTCCAAGACTGCTCAGCTATAAGAGCAACTTCAGAGGCAGACGATAGAGCATCAGAGATAGATGAAAGCGATAGAGCAAGCGAGATTAGCGCAGGAGACTGAGACCCGTGCTTACGCGGACACCCAGAAGGCCAGATGTCTTCCTGGTTTCAGGCATTTTCTGCACAACTTTAGACGCAAGGACTCCCACCTCCACCTCCGTTGCCGCCAATCTAGCTCCCTTTCGATGCTCCACAGCCTCGGGAGGATCCGCAAGATGATGATAGTACTCCATATTTCTAGGACATAGATTTGGATGATAATTAGTTCAGGTGTTATGTAGGTTTAGTTTGAACACTTAACCTAGTGTAAGTGCTAAGTTTAAATTGTATATACGCTTAATTAAGTTTCATTAATTTGTGTTTGTTGGTGAATATGTGTTTTGTTTTTATTTTATGTGTTGTTGGCTATTGTGGAAATAAAATTGTGGAATTGGCAGGTTCTGGGAATATAAATCCAGAATCTGCAAAAAAACTTTTCCAGAAATCAGCAACCTTAGCCGAAGACAATAGTCACAATCGGCGGCTAAAGTGAAGACTTTAGCCGACGAGTTCATACTTTAGCCAACGATGTACAAAGACTTTAGCCGGCGAAAGTTTTTATCAGTTGTCGGCTAAATTCTAGCTCGGGTCAACCATTTTGACGAGCGGGGGAAGTTTTGGCCGATGACATTTTGTCGGCAAAAGTGTACAAAGTTGTCAGCTAAAGTCCAAACTTTATGCCGACAACTAGTTTTTTCGTCGACCAAAGTCTATACTTTAGCCGACAACTTCCACCATTGTTATCGGCTAAAGTATGACGAACCCTTTAGCCGACTAACGTTCATCGACTTTTACTTTAGTTGGCTAAAGTATTTTTTCTGGTTGCAAAACAAACACCAAAATAATTAATAATTTACTGTGGGCACCTTTTCCCATCCAGATTTTTCAATATCAAAATAAATAAAGCACAAATTAACATATATATTTTAAACATACCCATTGGAGGAAATAATCAGGGAACTTCTTCTTAAGTACTTTTTCAACTCTGTTATGACTCTTGTCCGGTTTGGCTATATGAATTCTCTGCCTGTAACATTTCATGTACGGGTCGACCTCATCACAGTCTCACAACATTACACAATTGGCTTCATTAAGTTCTTCTTGATTTAATCTTTCGTTTAATACTCCTCTAAACGGTGGAAAGATTATAGTCAACATGTCTATTGGAGGCGGTGAATGCAGTGGTCTAGACTGGATCTTTGAGGTACATGTTGCAGTAGGTTACACACTCATGCATTATGTATGTTTCTGCTATGGAGCCATCTAAGACATATTTATTTTTACGCATCCTTTATACTGTCCGAGTTGTATGCAAAATGGTAAAATTTCTTTTGCAAATATGTAAGGGAAAAAAATACATATATGATGAAAACTGTGTATAAATCAATTTAAGTTACATGAAATATTGTACTTTTCCTGAGGATACATCTAAGTGTAGTGGACCGGACAAGAAAATAGCACTTATTTGGGAAGGTGGATCATGAGGTGAATCATGGTGTCAAAGAAAGCAGGAGAGAAAATCCTCTCTAATTTGCAAAGGATGTGGACAATTTTATATTGTAGTTCGACCACATCTGACTTCTTCCACTCTCTACCGCATAACCTTTGCCCCCATCTGCATAATGCTACTATTGATTCAGCAATGTCATGAGGCAAATATGGTTGAATCATCACTGGAATCAGATGTTGTAGCATAGCGTAATAGTCATGAGTCTTTAGACCAAAACACATCCATATATATTCGCTGCATATTTAGACGGATAACAAACACTTTTAAACCAGCTGAATACAGTATTCCTTAGTGTCAGCTTCACTGTGTACGGTGCATTTGGCATCTTGTTGTACAATCCTCTTCTATCTCTTTTTAATCACAAGGGACAATGTAAATTCATAGATTCCATATCTTTTCGCGCTTTGGGAGTATCCTTAATCTTGATCTTCAATACCAAAAGTTGTTTCCACCACGCTGTCGCACACATTCTTTTCTATGTGCATGACATTTAGGCTGTTCCTGAGTTTCAACTTCAACCAGTAAGGCAGTTTAAAGAAAATACTCATGTGATTCTAATATCTAAGAGGATAGGGAGGCTGTGGATTCAGTTTTTTCACATGATCGTCATTGCTCAAGACACTGAAATAAAAGTCGGTTAACCTCTCAAAAATTTCTTCAACAACCACTGTCGAAAATTAAAACTACTTTTTATTGTCCCGTTAAACTTTCCCTATCTTGTCACCACTGGTGATCATGAGGAAACCATATACGGTGACCCTTACGTAACACATCTTCCCTGTGTAACAACTAAAATTGACGTCGTCCAAGCAGACATGACAAGCATTATACCCTTTGGTTGTGCAAGATGCTAACATCCCATATACAAGAAAATTATTGATGGTCTACATTATTTCTGCTCCAATCATGATTATTGTATTATTAAACTTGTCATAAGTTCGGACTTCATTTTCCAATAACAGTTTCAGCTTGTCAATTAATGGTCTGAGATATAAATCTAAATACTTTTTAGGAGACTTAGGACCTAGAATTAGTAGAGTAAGAAAATTAAATTTTTTATTCATACGCATCAATAGAGGCAGGTTGTACGACATAACAATAACTGGCCAAGTGCTGACGAAATGGCTATTATTACCCCAAGGATTGAATCCATCTGTAGAAATTCAGAGTCTAACATTTCGAACCTCTGTTGCAAAGCCTTGAAATTCCCTATCAAAATCTTTAAAAGTCTCCCCATATGCCACATGTTTGAGCATATCATCATCTATTCTCTGTTATGCATACCATTTCATTGCCTCAGCTGTGTATAGAGACATGTACAAATATTGCAGTCTAGGAGTCAACAGAAAATAGTGAAGCAGTTTCACAAGAATCTTCTTCTTCAAACTCCTTTTATTAGGAATATACCATCTGGGCTTGGTGCATATATGACAATCGTCCAAATGTGCATACTCGTAAAACAGCACACGATCGTTTATGCACACCTAAATTTTCTCATACTTAAGACCAAGGTTGTTCAAGATCTTTCTTATCGTGTAATGGAAATCTGGAAGCTTCTTATGATTAGAAAGCAACTCACATATGTTTGTTGGATTTCGTTAAAACCACTATTCAAGATTTTGTTCTTCACTTTGTACTCAATTTAAGTCATCATGGCTTGCAAGACATTCTTTGCACATCCAAGGTACACTAGGGTTTGGGTTTCAAGTAGCATCCTGCTGTACTCATCCATCTCAGTAGTGTTAGTGTCCGACAAGGCTGCAGGGACTGTGTCATAATTATGAAGAGTTCATAACCTCCCTCTTCGTATTGGTGTTTAACATGACTAAATTTTGAAAAAGCATCATGGATCAAAACCACAGTGGGGTTCCTAGAAGGGGCGCCACTACTGTTGAATGAGGCACCTTGGTAATTGTACCCTGAGCTGAAGTCTATTACTTCACTGTACTCAATTCATGTAGTGTAACTCCACATTATACTGTGGTTATACAAGTGTTGAGACATAATATTAACCTCCACAAACCAACTGAAGTCTATTACTTCACTGTACTCAATTCATGTAGTGTAACTCCACATTATACTGTGGTTATACAAGTGTTGAGACATAATATTAACCTCCACAAACCAATGGTTAAGATATATTTTCTGCATGTACACCTGTAACATTTCTTTCCTTGACCATGTTGCATCGCAAATAATATAAACTCTCTGTTTCCGTCCATATACCTCTCATCACTTCTATTCGCCAACTGTATCCAACTCTTGTCTATATTTTTGCGTAAGTTAATTATCATGAGCGAAACAAAAATTTATCGAATAAGATATAAGTTAGCAAAAAATTGTCATTCTTACAATATTCATCTAATTACGTACGGAAAGAATCATCTTATCATTCTTAACTTACATTAATATATCTAATACTATATGATTAAATTACATAACACAATAATATGCATCTACATATTATATATAATTTTTAACTAATTAATCTAACATTCAATCATCTATATATATATATTTAATCAATACATGCATGCAATTAGTTAACAATTAAATAATTAATTAATGCAATCTATATGCAAACAAGGTCACCGGCGTATTTCACGTACTGGAGAACTCCATCACCGTATGTTATTACTTACGTAATTAAATTCAAAAAAATTAATCGAGAGAAATAAGTTAATACCTTCACCGATAAGAAAACAAGTGGGTAAACTAGGACTTCGGAGGTGGAAAAACCGTATTTTGGCCAGCAGTGGTGTTGAGAGGTTTTGAGAGATGAGAGAGAAATGCTCGATCTAGAAACAGAATCTGATCTAATAATTCAGTTTTCTTAGATGACGAATTATTTCGTCGTCTAAGTGTAACATTTCGTCGTCTAAGTACAAACTTAGACGACAAAGATAGTTTCGTCGTCTAGGTTATCTTTTAGACGACGAAAGATATATTTCGTCGTCTAAGTTAAGATTTTAGACGACGGATTATATTTTTGTCGTCTAAGAAGTTGTACTTAAACGACGAATACAAGTTTCGTCATCTAAGATTTTTCTTAGACCATGAAATGTTCGATAGAATACTTGTTTCATCATCTAACCTCTTAAGCGACGAAATTGGATATTCGTCGTCTAAATCCAGCCTAGACGACGAAATATTTTCTTTCATGACGAATTATTTTTTCGTCATCTAACTCATTCTTAGACGACGAAATGGTTAAGATTTCGTCGTCTACGTGTGAATTTCTGGTAGTGTTATGGTTAGAAATCATAAAGAAGGTTGTTGTAAAAGACTGATACATCGACCAGACGAACAGGATAAAAATAAACGGAAAATATTAGTTGGATATCATCCCATAATTTAAACTATTTTTATTTATACAAACTTTCATCTATGATTTTATAATCGTAATTTTCTATGTTATAGACTATTGGTTGAAAATCAACTCATCAAAAAATGAATCAAAATGAATATCATTTGAGTGTCTAATTTTATTAAATAAATTAATAGATGGTTTTGTGATATTTAACATTATATATATATTGAAGAAATATTTAACATTATATTAGCAACCATCTATTTGTTTTGCAAACTTTAATGAGTAAACGACCTCTGATTCTTTTATAAAAAATGACCTCTGATTTTGATCAAATTTTTGTATACATGATCTCTACGAGGTAAACTATATGTTAAGTGGTCTCAATTTTAAAAATTAAAAATTATATAAATAAGAGTAATTTGAATGATAGTGTCCAACTAAGTTTGGATCAATTTTTTTTCTAAAATAAAAAATAAAATAAAAAGACTCCTCGGTCTTCACCAATCAGTAGTCATTTTCACACATCGGCAATAAGCACTAGCACCTCAACCAGCACATTTAATAATTTGTACGGCTCATGCATGCATGCATGGAACTTGGACAACATTTCTGAATCAGTTTTGTCCGAAGCACAGAGAAGATGGTCGTCGTTTCCCGAATTCTGGTCTACCATTTTTAGTACTCACCTGCCAAGAAGGGGTCTCAAGTCTCAACAATAAGAAAAAACAGTTGGACTTAAATATATGCATGGGATGTGAACTGTGAATGCATCAATTCTCTTGATCCCGTTCTCTGCATTTGGTGCGCCACCTCTTCACATACGTACATTTCTGATCATTTATTAGAAATGATGGTGAGAGGTCGGTTCCACACGTGTTTATCTTCTGTTGTCTTCTTATACGTCCAGAAGAGTAAATATATATCGAGTTCGAATGGTACGTGCATATAAGTAGAATTAGATTGTTGATCACAGGTGCATGCCTCTCATATCACTCGTATAGGAATCAAACTGGAAATGCAAATGAAAGTTATATCATTGACCTTGACTTGACACCAAATTCTCATTTCATCTCAAGTGCGTACACCGGCGAATCCAGGATTCAAAGTTTGGTAGGTAACGCTAATTTTCAAAGATATGTTTACCAAACACTTGCTTGTTTTATTTTTCAGCTACTTATTTTGCACAAAATTAAAAGCCGGCTTTTTTGAAAAGAAAAGCATTGCCAATTAAACTGCCCCTATGCATATCATTAACATGGTACTGATAAGATTATCATTAGCATGATTACTTATATAATCAATTCTCACATATAAAAAGAGCTACTGTTATCGCTTATTTGATAGTTTTTGGCAATTACGAAAGTACTTAGCTATATATTGTTAGGAAAAAAATTGATTTTAGGCCACATTAATGTAATGATGTGGATGCATCAATCTCGTTGCTTCTTATGTGGAAATTTTGTTTATACATCATATTTTATTTCATGACAAAAACAATTAGGGCTGGACACGGGTCGGAATGGATCACTTTAAAATTACGATAATCCCATAGTTTTTTAGCGGAATGAGTCGGTATGAGATTTGCTATTTTAAAAATAAATTCTAAGAAGGCCTGAACCCAAACAGAATCAGTTCGGTACAGTTCATTTGGGGATCCCTATGTTTATTTTTGATAAGAAAAATAATATAAGAGTATATCTAAAAGTTTCAAAATCATTAAATAGAAGCATCTCAGTAAGTTCATGATATTCTTATATAGTAGTAATTAATCATATACCCAGATGCATATATGTTTCTATTTACAAACTAAGAAAACAATAATCAATGAGAAACTCTACGAAGTTGAGTTGACCAAAGTCGTACATGAAACAATAAATGTTAGTCTATGCCTTGAATCTTGAGTCGCGTCAGTGTACGTGAGGCGCGTTGGCATACGCGAGGATCGCAAGCAAGGAAGAATCTCTGGCGAGAGAGACTTTGGCGAGCGTTGACTTTGGCGAAAGTCATCTGGCGAGGAAGTCTTTGACGAGGAGAGTTAGAAGTCCTTGGCGAGCAGGACTGATACTCAGGATTTCGTTAGGACTGAGATTCCTCAGGCATTAAGGAATTGGGTTTCCTTAATCATTCTAGTTTAGGTTTCCTCAGACGTGTGTGTTTGGGATTCCTCTGGTATTCAGGACTCTGTTGGCTATATATATACAAGGGTATCAGCCATAAGGGAGTGTGTGATATCTGGTTCTATCATGTAGATTAGGCTTAATCTAGTGTGGTAGAGAGATTAGGTATTCTGTAATCCTAGGTTAGGCTTAACCTAGTGTGATATACTTTGTAATCTGGTTCTCCAAGATAAAGTAATCGGTTCTCCTTCTGCCGTGGATGTAGGTAACTCACGTTAGTGAACCACGTTAAATCTGTGTTTGTTCTTACATTTATTTGCTTCCGCTATAATAGTAAAAGAGGTAAAAAAAAACAACGATGGAAAGTGGGCAGAAAGTGAGATAGTAATATTGTAATACACGAATATTATATTAGTAATATATATGGTTTAACTATGTTGGTATAATATCGGGCTGGGCTGGATACCATTTACACTAAAAAATAAACTCAAATCTCATCCAATTTTATTCAAACGGGTCGAGATGGGATGAACTTTCAATTCTAAAAATATAAACACGTACCGTCCTTATGTAGGACGGTTCGAAACTGGGTCAGATCAAGATTTTCGGAACCAATGGCCCATCCCTAAAAATAATTACCAATTGGGATAATTCTACAGTAGGGGTGTTCTACTCAAATTTTATTAAGTAATTTTATTGTTATTGTTGTAAATTGAGATCTTTTTTATGTATTTTTTTAATTTAAGTAATTATCTTAACGAACACATTTTTATAAACTTGAGAACAAATCGTTGTCATTATTATAATTTTGATTCAATTATTTATAAATGATGTTCTAAATATTATAATTTCTAGTTCAATAAGTATCTATTGACTTTTCTATCCCTAAATCTAACCCTTTTTATAATATGCTTTAATTTTACTCAGACCTAATTTTCCTGATCAACATCAAATCCCTTCAACCTAGCTTGTTATGCTGGTCGTTAAATACACAATTGAGTAATTTTATTAAGTAATTTTATTGTTATTGTTGTAAATTGAGATCTCTTTTATGTACTTTTTTAATTTAAGTAATTATCTTAACGAACACATTTTTATAAACTTGAGAACAAATCGTTGTCATTATTATAATTTTGATTCAATTATTTATAAATGATGCTCTAAATATTATAATTTCTAGTTCAATAAGTATCTATTGACTTTTCTATCCCTAAATCTAACCCTTTTTATAATATGCTTTAATTTTACTCAGACCTAATTTTCCTGATCAACATCAAATCCCTTCAACCTAGCTTGTTATGCTGGTCGTTAAATACACAATTGATTGACGCAATCTCCATATATACAATCTCTGCTCTCTAATATCTATATGCACTCAATCATGCATGGAGCATTTGTAGAAATTTTTATATTTAAGTAAACATATATATATATATTTAATAACCACAAAATTATTTAATAAAATTTAGGTAGATTTTCTATACCATAAAATTTTCTATATATATATATATTCGTGTACGTCAAGATTCATATGGATTAGTTCTTAATTCATTGTCGATCTACCAACCAGGATTTCATCTTCCCAACCTCAATATCGGTATAGTTTTACAAAGCTGAAATCTTTCATCCTTAAATTGAATCGCTTGATCGATTCAATTTGATTTCATCGAATTTTAACTTGATTTAGCCAAGTGAGGCTATAGTAGCACGGCATGTGTACGTCTCAATGCAAGTAATAACAAATTGATTAATCTCAGCATTTGGGACTTTCTTGGGTACCCAAGGGTATATATGCTATACTCTTATTTAGGAAACCGATATTGAGACTCCCCTATTTGTTCTAAACTACTACTTGCACTCTCTTTTTGATTTAAATAATTTTTAGTTTATATAATCATTTCTATGCCGTTTCTACCCCTTATAATTTCTCTTTTCTTTTCCCTTTCTTTACCTCTTCTGTTTTCTTTTCTTTTCTACATTATAGAAGTCTCTCCCCTTGCATTCCAGCAACTCCTTGCGACCTCTGGATGGCGTAGATCAACAATATGTATGCAATCTGTTGGCCCCGTTACCTCCTTAAATTGTTGTAATTGTTACTGGGAGCGGCTTCAGTTATGTTGTTTTGGCGCTGATATGGGAATCTAGATTTTTGAGGGAGGACTAATTTGATAGAGTTGGAGGAGATCTTTCCCGTGAGGTAGTCGAGTAAGGGTTTTCGATCGAGGAAGGTGACGACATAGGGGAACCCTTGGGTGTGGTTTTCTGGAGGTACTCGATGTGCTAGACGTGGTGGTGGTTGACGTAGTGGACTAGGGTGAAAGTATCCAATCCTGATTTAGTTGTCTAAGCCAGAATTAAGCCTTAACGACAACCTGAATCTACAAAAAATTTGCCAGAAATTCTTCTAAAACCAAGAAACCCAAAAACCTGCAAGGAAAACACACTTCTAAAATGTTCACAAAAACAAACCCTGGGCACCAAATTCCATCCGGATTTTCCAAATCAGTCAAACACTGAATCCACTAGACATATGAACTGTTTACAGAAGGTGATAAGAAATCCGAAGACTGAATGGAAAATATAACACAATAGAAGTAAACCATATACAATATTCAGAGCGACTTCTAATTTACATATTTCACAGAACTAGCAGGTTAAGCTAGGAACCTACTAGATGAGTACAGTGACACGAACTCTATGCCTTTGTCTTCGACGTGCAAACTCAGGATATTAACTACAAACTGGAAGAAGAAACCGAAAAGCCTAGGAAAAGACATATAAAATAATAACTGTTAGAGTGAGTGGACAAAAATAAATTCAAAATATATAACGTAAAATCTACATTATGCCTTTCTGTAAATAAAATCATTAATTCTGATAGCGAGTCTAGAATACTGAAAATATAATAATAAGGATACGACGAGGGGGACCCCTGACCCTTCTCGAGTATCATGCTCAAGTGGAGGCAGTGACTGAGGTCTTCTGACCTCGAGCTACTAAAGTCGTCAGGTGATTCCTGTACAAAAACGACGTGAAGGCCAAGGGGTAAGTGCTGTTACTTCCCTAAATCCTCTCAGGGATCAGCTGAGTAACCAATTCATCGATGCATAACTAACTAAAACTAGCCTCCAAAAATATATACTGAATACTAAAAGCACAAACTGAATTGGAACTGAAAATTGAACTGAATATAATATAAATAGACTCGCTAATCAACGGTAAAAAGTAAAGTGTTTATTCACAGTACAAAGCTAGCTTTGTGGTTCGGCAGAAGTCCCATCACCAAAATCTCGATCACGATATCCTGAATAAATAACACATACATTTAATACTGAAATTCGATAAAACGTGCGAAAATTAACTTAGAAACTATACCAAAAATTTCATGAAAATTTTTACAATTTTACCCTCACCGGAGCTCCGTTGCGGAAGACAGCACGTGGCGGCCACGCGCCGCCTTCGGCGAGGCCCAAATTTCACGGGTAGCTTTCTCACATGTTCCCCAACAAATTTTTCTTCTTCACCAGAGACCAAATCAGCCGGGAAGACGTCAAAATCACCACCACAGCCTGAGGCGGCCACCGCCAACCACCACAGATGGCGGAGATCGACCCCTCACTCTCTTCCTTTCTCTAAGACCAACACTTCTCCCTTCTACCACCAAGGCCGATTCAAAGTGTGTCGGCCAAAATTTTGCTCCAAAGCCACCGGCCCCAAAATTGTCGGCGTGGCTTTCTAGCTCAAATCCGGCGACAGTACAATGCCACTCCCTCCGAGACCACCTAAAAAATAATCCTCTCCATCCCTTCTACCTTTTCTCCCTATCCCCGGCCTCCCCCATGGCCGGAGCGCTGCCGACCGACGGCGGTTATGATTTTCCAATCAAAAATTCGATCGGGTCCAAACAAAAACTTCCCAAAAATCAAATCTAACTATGCCAAGCCACTCATGAGCAAGAGAGGATGAATTTCCATACCTCAAACTCAAAAATTAGTGGCCGGAAGGTTGATTTTCCGGCTGGTAAAGAAACGGGTCTAAAATCCGGGTCAGGTCAATGGGTCAATCAACTCTGGTCAACACCTTAGTCAGACTTTCCAAATCGGTAAAACGACTATTTTTGGAAACTTGCTATTTATAGGGGGAAGCTTCTCAATCGATCAACGGCTATTATTCGACTATATTGCGATCCTACGACCAATAATTAACCGATAAAAATAAGTTTCTTTTCTATTTATCCGTTATAATAATTTCCGATAAACATCACGATACTTATCCGAAAAACAAAACTTCCAAAAATCAAAACAAATAGCTCACAAATCCGAAAAATTCCATGAAAATTCCTACGTGCTTGAAATTAAATATTCTATGACTTCCGTGAAGAAAATAAAGTCTAGATTTTGCTTATGGAAAAAGTCGTTAACAAACCACACGATACGATTAATTAGTAATAAATCTAGCTCGTGCCAATTTGTGCTTATTTTTGGTTCGGTTGTTACATAGGGTTTTGACTTTTGAGGGCGTAGATTGTAGAGATTGTACTTGGAGCAGTACGTGGACTCGGCGAAGCAAGGGAAGGTCAAGTCCGACCCGAAATGAAACTTTTTGTTGACCCAAGCAATCTTGTTAAACTTGCCCAGGATGGTGAAGTCGTGGAGGGTGGAGAGAAGGTCCATTTTCAAACAACAATGGACCATGGTTTTAGTGGTGCTCAGAGCGACTAGAGTAGTAGAGTGAGGAAAAAATAAAAGACAAATTGGTAAAGGGATAAAAATGTAATAGAAAGTATTATATTACCTAAAAATTATTTAAAATACAAATGGGAGTGCAAGTAGTAGTTTAGAACAAATACGAGAGTCCAAATATCAGCTTCTATTGAGGGAAAGAATCCCGCATCATATTCTATATCATAGATTAATGAAGATTACATTGCATTACCATATATATTCTTGTAATTGTTTATCAATATATATCTCCACTATGTATATAAATTGTGATCAATCAAATTATGAATGTAAGAAATCATTTTCACTTTCTTCACAAATCTCTTTATGGCATCAGAGCATACGCTCTTAAGACCTTAGAATCAACACAAAATACCTCATGACTATTGACGGAGAACGCAAGCCTGACCAATTCAAGGAACAAGCTTGATGGCTTTAAAGATCACGAGATCATGAGAGAACTTAAAACATGCTTTCTGCCTCCATCACTCAGATCAATCATTGATGGAAGATAACAGAACAACCACAACACAAAAGAAGTCTCTCTCTCTCTCTGTCTCTCTCTCTCACGGGAAGAAAAGAAGCAAGATTACATAGTCAAAGTTGGGATGAACAACTCAGCATAGGATAACATATCAACTACAGTTCTAAATCACGACTGTAAGGCAACTTCAATCCTAAAGGAAATTATGAGTCAAAATCAAGGCACCCACCATTAATTCAGCCAATCTTGTTGATAATGTTCTGAGCTATGAAGAGTTGCTAGGAAAATTTTTCTATATTGCACAAACCAGTAATGAGCCAGTATAGATCTTAGATAGCGGTGCAAGCGATCATATCGTTTGAGACCCTAATTTGCTTACTTCATCAAGATCTGCTCATCACAACCGATTGGTAAAACTTCCTGATGGAACAACAACTCATGTCACTCATATTGGCACAGTGACTTTCTCTCCTCAATTCGTTCTCCACCATGTTCTTTGTATTCCTTTGTTTTACTTGAACTTGATCTCTATAAGCAAACTTTCTTTTGATTCCTTTTACATCACCATATTTCTGAGACAAGTTTGTATCATACAGGACCTACAATCGAAGAGGATGATTGGAACAGGAACTGAGAAAGAAGGGTTCTACTGCCTCAATCAACTGAGGAAAGGAACATGCAATGTGATTTGTACCGAGGCTGATTTTCTATGACACCAATGACTTTGTCATCCTTTAAGCAAGGCTTCCTCACTTTTGTCTTTCCTAAAATATAAGGCCCGCATTTCAATTAATTATCTTGTCTTCCCACTTGCTAAAATTACCAGGCAACCTTTTCCCTTGCATGTCACTCATAGTAAGACCTTCTTTGAACTAATCCATACCAATATTTAGGGCGGTTACCATGTTCCATCCTTATCAGGTGTACAATATTTCCTAACTATTTTTGGTGTCCATTCTCATAGAACATGGATATATTTGATGAAACATAAGCCTGAGGCACACACATTACTCATCCATTTCATCAACTTAGCCAAAAATTAGTTTGGAAAAAGAGTTAAAATTGTGAGAAGTGACAATGGTCCAGAATTCAATATTCCATAATTTTACTCAACAAAGGGCATTGTCCACCAAACTAGCTAGTTGCGTCAACACACCACAACAAAATGGTGTCGCTGAAGGTAAGCATCGTCATCTACTCAATGTAGCTAGAGCCCTTCTTTTTCAAGCCTCTCTCCTGAAAACTTTTTGGGGGGATGATATTCTTATAGCAGCATATTTGACCAATATGACATCAACCTCAATTTTTCATGGCAAAATACTCTTTGAAATACTCTTTGATAAGGAACCAAGTTATTCTCACTTAAAGGTTTTTGGTTGTAAATGTTTTATTTCCATGCATCCCTCATGACTTAGCAAGTTTGATCCTTGATCTAAGGCATGTGTGTTCCTTGGCTACCCTCACGGAAAAAAGGGTTACAAAGTATATAACTTAGAAACCATGAAAACCCTAGTTTCAAGAGATGTGATTTTCTTTGAGGATGTGTTTCCTTTTCAATAAAAACCAAATTCTCATTCACCACCACAAATTAAGGGTTTGTTTCCTTCTCTATCCCAATTACCAGATTTTTATTCCTCCTTGTTCTCCACACACGCCACAAATTTAAATCCTCTTCAAATCTATCCTACCACCTCATCTTCCGCTGACCATGATCCTTCTTCAAACTCAAATCCTCCACAAATCTCCCCTACCACCTCATCTTCCACTGACATTATTCCTTATGATATTATTCCTTTTACAGTACCACAAGACTTGACATCATCACCTCCTACATCTGTCACGTCACAATCTTCCACTTCTAATCCTATACCCATTTCAGAAGCGCAACAACCTTCCTTGCCTGCATCATGTCGTTCATCATGCCTCACAAAACTATTAACCACATTGTAGGGCTTTCACATTGAAATAACCCTCCCATCACGCACAGGTTCAACATCTTCTTCGAACATGGTCACAACATCAGGTACAAAACATAGCCTCTCCCATGTCCTATTTTATGATAAACTCTCTCCCTCTCATCGAGTTTTTACAACTAAAATTACCTTTGGATAGAGAGCCTTCTTCTTTCCTACAGGCTATCCAAGAACCAAAATGGAGTGAAGCCTGCAGAATGAAATTCAAGCCCTTCAAGAAAATAAAACCTGGAGTCTGGTACCTCTTCCTCCTCACAAGAAACCCATTGGTTGTAAATGGGTACATAAGATCAAATACAATCCAGATGGGAGCATTGAAAAGTATAAAGCACGCCTTGTTGCGCGAAAGGATACAGTGAGATTAATGGTGTTGATCATAGAGAGACTTTTGCACCGGTAGCAAAGCTGACAACAATCAAAGTTTTATTAATTCTGGCAACTTTGCGTGGTTGGAATCTTCACCATCTTAATGTCAACAACGCATTCCTGAACGAAGATCTCTAAGAAGATGTTTATATGCAACTTCCACCATTTCGACAGAAAGAGGGAGTCTCGTGTATGTAAGCTTCAAAGAATCTCTATATGGCCTGAAACAAGCTTTAAGAAAATGGTTCTTAAAGCTTTCGATAGCTCTTAAGTCTGCTGGTTTCTAACAATCTTAGTCGGACTATTCTATCTTCGTACGAAATACACAAGATCACTTCACAGCTTTATTGGTCTATATGGACGATGTCATTTTGGCATGTAGCAGCTTGCAGGCTATCACAGAAACAAAGAATTTCCTTTTGAAGAAGTTCAAACTCAAGGATATGGGATAATTACGTTATTTTCTTGGAATAGAGGTAGAAAGGTCAAAGCAAGGTATTTCTTTATGTCAACGCAAATATGAAATTCTTGATGATGCTGGCCTCTTAGGAGCAAAACTAGCTCGATCTCCTCTTGATCAGAACCTGGCTCTTACATAAGGAAATGGAAGCCTATTAAGAGATCTAACACAGTACCATAGGTTAGTGTGAAGACTCATCTACCTTACTATAACAAGGTCAGACCTTGTCTATCCGGTTCACATTTTGAGTCAATACATGGGAGCACCAAGACAACCTCATCTTGATGCTACACACAGAGTGTTACAATACATCAATCAAACTCCTGGACAAGGTATCCTCTTGCCTTCGACATGAACATTGAAGCTTAAGGCCTATTGTGATGCAGATTAGGCCACGTGTAAAGATACAAGGAGATCTAGGTCAGGTTATTGCATTTTTCTCGGATAAGCTCCCATCTCGTGGAAAACCAAGAAGCAGAGTACTGTGTTGAGGTCAAGCGCAGAAGTAGAGTACAGGTCAATGACATCTACTTTTTATGAAGTAACATGAATGACGAATATATTGGCAGATTTGGAAGTTCGATATAGACAACAAATTAAGCTATTTTTTGACAATCAAGCTGCTATTCATATTACTTCAAATCCAACCTTTCATGAACACACAAAACATGTCGAAATCGATTGCCATATAATACGTGAAAAGGTACAAAGAGGACTGATCAAAACAATGCACATTTGAACAAAAGGAACAACTAGCTGATTTGTTCACGAAGCCTTTAAGCTCAAATAAGTTTCATATGCTAGTATGCTACTAGACAAGTTAGGAGTATTCAACATCTACACTCCTAACTTGAGGGGGAGTATAGATTATTAAGGGAAAGAATCCCGCATCAAATTTTGTATTCTAGACTAATGAAGATTGCATTGCATTCCCATATATATTCATGTAATTGTAGATCAATATCTCCACTATGTATATAAATTGTAATCAATCAGAAGATGAGTGTAAGAAATCATTTTCGCTTTCTTCACACATCTCTTTAGCTTCCTTTATTTGCCACTTGAGAACTAAAATTACACTATATTTGAACACGAATTTACAACATTTAGAATAAGTATTACCACAATGACCACATATTTTTTTACATTATTTATGATATTTACAACTAATTGAATCAAATTTATAATTTTGAAAATAATTTGTTGAAAAGTTATAACTGAGTTTCTAAATTAAGTAAGTACCTAAAATACAACTAAAATTATACAATAAGAACTCATATTATCGCTATGACCACAAAATTTGTTCTCAAGTGATAAACAATACACATAGATACCTAAGAATTATCCCTCAGCATTGCTAACCCGGCCGACTTCTTGAAGATTTGCTTTCTTGGCTGTAATCGTTATTCACCAAAAAGAAATTTGGACATATATATGTGTTGGATTACTTAGATAATAAAACACTTTTTGATATTGACTCTTAATTAATCTGAATTTCAACATTTAGGCCTAACAATTTGGGGAGAAAAATCATCGTCTTCTAGACTTGTGGGCATGTTAAAGAACAAAGATATGAGATGTTTTTTTGCCTTGTTCAATAAAAAAAATGTGGTTCTTAAAGATCCTGGTTATTTGCATTGGTTTCAAATATATATGGAAAATTTGACTACGAAAAGGATAAAATGGTTTTTGAATACTTAAATAGAATGAGATGTCAATCTGATGTGTCATGCCGCATAAGTATGAGGCCTGCACATCACCCCCTAGCATTCCCTTGAAAAAAAATACGAAAACATGACATTCGCTTCACACAAAGTACCGCAGAAGAAGAAAAAGTACACCCTTAATTCTCAATATCTATATGAGAAATTTTAAGTCGTCAAAATGTCCCTCCATCAGCCTAAAAATCATATCATCATAATCGAGTTCGATAGTCGTTGGATCCGTCGGTGGAAGACAATCACTCAGCACTGATGATTTGTTTTGGCCTGGGTGATCTTCACTAATTGGTGAAATCATATCTTCCTCTTTGATGGTCTCTCTTTTGATTGCTGTGAAGGATGAGAAAAAGGGGTGTTCATGTTCGGTTTCCAGGTCATTTTCAGTGTTGTCGAATCTGATCATATTGCTGGAAGACTCTCTAGGCCTTGAGCAATCCATGAAGAGCTCCGGAGCTTTGAGATAGTCGGTGCATGTGTGATTGTCATAATATGTAGTCCGAAATAGTTTCGGAGTATCTTGAATCTGCTGCACTTGTTTGGTTGCTTTGCATCCTTGCTCAAACTTATGACTGCACCTAAAGTAGTTCCTGCAGATAGAGCGATTGGAAATGGAGCCTTGAGTAAATGCTACATTTACTTCATCTAATTATATGAATTAGTTTTATGCTGCATATATAATTTTCATATGTCCGGCATCTGTATGTATACCTCGGATGCCTTGTATCAAGGATTGTTTTTTGTCCGTACTTTCTCCATCCATGACCATCGTCAACCCAAGCATGACTGTCTTTGGTCCATGAGTGTGTAGTTTTTCTGCAAATAGTCATTAAGAGTGAGTTACGATTAATCTATTGATACAATTTACACGCACAGTATGAAATAAACGCAATAAGTGAACATTGATTTTTTTTTTTTTGCTACAACATTGATTTAACTCATTGCTACTAATCTTCTCCTCTTTTTTTATTTTTTATTTTATTTTTAATAAAGAAGGGCTTGCGGCTAATCTTATTGCTACTAATCTTAATGTTACCAATGGGGAATCTCTAGATTTTCAGGAAAAAAAAAAATCTCCGACGATGAACTCCTGTTGAGTCAAATTAAGCTAGACGAGCATATATCATGTGATCGAGTTCATCAAAAACTAATTACTGTACAAACTGAATTGTGTAGCTCTACAATATAAATCATCTTAACAAAAATAGTTTTGCATTTGATTCAATTACCTTCTTTTGTAGGAACCTCTACGATCCTTGACCGTTTCAGTAATCTTGCAGCTCCCGTGACGAGTCTCAGACTTAACAAAATCACCATGAGCACCCCAAGACGACGCATCCACAACGGTAGGGACGGTTGTAGTATTTGCTTGAATCTGAGAATCGAGAACCTCGTTAGCCCCATGAATCCCATTTAAAATGAGAACGGAATTCATAAAAGACTCGAAGATCCTAACAGCAAGTCCTTCGGCTAATCCTCGAACCTCGTCCTTGTTCAGAGCTGGCCACTTAAGAGCCATATGAAGCTGATTCGCCAGCTCCCGCCCTTGTAGCAGCAACTCCGTCACGTGCACCTTCTTCTGACTCGACGACATGCTCTCTGACCAATACCGCTTCATCTTTGGTAGCAAATTATGCTTCAAGTTTCCTTTATGTGTTATAGTATGATTACTGTGACTATGGCACCGGTTATGACCCTCTGCGTGTAGTTTACAGTACTCTGGAGATCTGTCAAGTCCATATATGAGGCTGGCTAGCTCGTTTTATACGGCGATATTTACTATCTAACAAAGCTGAGTATACTGTTCATAAGGCGGGCTACTGTTCATTGCTAAACCTATCCCTGCACGCGTGCCGCATGTGCGAGCAAACATATACCTGAGCTGAGTCAACTTCTCTCTCCTGCTTTGTTCTCTCTCGCTCATCTTTCTTCGCTCTTTCTCGATGGTCTCTCTCTCAAAGTCGCTCATCTAAATCAATCAATCTCTCGGTCATCTGTGTTGAGTTGATTTTGTACTCTCTCACTCATTTTGCGCACGTTTGGATCTGCTGCCGATGATGGGGCTCAGGGATTAGTATTTTTCGGGGTCATTTTTCGGGATTAGTAGGTCTGGATCTGCTTTGATCAGTGTTTTTTGTTGTTGTGTTGGTTGATTTGTGCGTTTGTTTCGGGACCCTTTCGGCTCAGATTCGTCTAGGTTCGTGGGTACTTTTTTTAGGCTGATGGAATTCGTCTGGGTTTGTGGGTAATATCGGATACAATACTTTTGTTTTTATATTTTAGTTATCTCATCGTGCTCGGTATTGAGTATTTTGATTCTTGATTTGTAGATAAATGGTTGCTTGCATCTGAGTACTGGTCAAGGGACCATTGGTGAGGTTCTGGTAAGTTTTACTTTTATTTGATGTTTGTTCATGGTAAATTTGTTCATTTTTTAATGTAGGTTTTTCTATGATTATTCTCTTTTGTGTTTTGCCAGTTTGTGGTTGTGTTTTGGTTTCGTCTGTGCAAGGTTCGGCCATCTGTTTCGGTAAGTTATGGTTTCATCTGCTTCAATGTGGTTCGGCCATCTCCTTGAAGTGGTTGACCCGATCTTCTACTCAAATCTTGAGACCCAACAACTCCAAGAAGAAGCTCTATCTTCTCCCCCCCACCCACCATTTCTTAGCTCAGAGAACCTCCAATCGCTTCTTCGATTTTTACCAGGTAAAATTTCAATCCTGAAAGTCAAGACGGTGCAGTCTTTATCGGAATTAATCAAGACCCAGAATTGCTAATGCAAATTACAACGCACCCATCTTGATTTTTTTTTACGGCTTGGAAGCAAAGCGGCAATAGAGAAAGAGCGAGCTCGGCTGTATGTCTATATTTTGTCTCAATTTTTCTCAACTTTTTTTTCTTGAGCTGTTGTGAATTTGGGCATATGTTAATAGTATTGCATTGTTGCTGTGATTCTAGGACAGTGCTGATGAGCTGAATAGGGGTTATTTTGCTGACATGTCAGAGCTTAAGAAACATGGTGGTAAGGTAATGAGCTTACACTCTTTACTTGGTGTTTTTTTTTGTTTAAATTCTGCTTCGGTGAAGTTGATGTCTTGGTTTTTTGGGTTTGTATGGTTTGGTTTATATTGTCACTGAAGAATGAAGATCAAACTTTTTTGTCAATTGTGTGGGGTGACAGTGTATTAGCTTAAATGGGTTTTGAAATTGGTATTGTTTTCTGATTTCCTGAGAATACAGAATAGGGATGATTTCTTTTTCCGTAATGATGTCTTTGATTGTATTTCTTGATGTTCTTACAATAACAACAGTACATTTCTTCTTTATGAGTATTATAGTTTTCTGCAGATTGCAGAGGGAAGTAAAATCTTGGTTCCTGCTATGGCAGCTGTGAAGTTTCCTGACTTAGAAGCAAACTTATCTGATGGCAAAGTACTAAAGCTCCCCTTCAGATCCACTGGGAATGAAAATGTGGCCGATCCCAACATTTCAGCTCTTCCAAAGGCATCTTTACTATGCCTCGGGTTTCGAGCAAGCTCCCAGGTATGTGATTTAGTTGTATGAGAGAGTAAAATAGTCATGCAATCGTTTTGATCTTATTTCAGTTTTGGGGAACGATTAAAGAGGATTTATACCATGTTAATGTCCAATTTATAATCTTTTAGCAATTATATATGGTGAACTATCTGTTTTAGAGAAAACAAAAACAGTACAAACCATGATAGGGAGCAAAGGGAAGTGGAAAAGAATGATAGCATTTCCCTTTAACTTAGTTAGACTCTTGCGCTTGGACCTGAAGATGAAAACCTGTATGGATCTCTGAGGATGTCTTTTGGTAATAATGAAGATAGGAATACAAATTGTGATCCCAATTATCTATTCTGAACACCACCATATCCTTTTATACGATGGAACAGTATTCTGTGCTCAGAAGTTTGACTTTGCTTTGTAATACTTGGAAAATTGGTTATTTGACGGTGTAGAACTAAATCGGGGGATTTGCTTTGACTAGCTTAGAGAGTTAGTGCAAATTTTGTTGTTAAGTTATTGTCATGAATTTTGTATGGTTTTCATTTGCATTCTATGTTTTCTGATTTTCAGGATGTGTTTTGGTTCAATGTGTGGTCGAGTTTCGTGTATATTGTGATGAGTTGCAATTTCATCTATTTTATTTGCACCTTCATCTGAAATTTTTTATATGGGTGAAGTTGGACTGCTTTGTTTTGATTAATTTATGTGTTTTGTGGCTTTCAGGTTATGTTGGTATTCTTCTGCGATGGAGGTTTCTTCTATTTGTAATGTGTTTTGGTGTTGGCTTTCATGTGCTGATTATCGTAGGATTGGTGATTAGGTTTTATTTCTTCGGCTCTTACCATTTTTTCCATTGTAAACAAGTTGATATTTATTGTATGCTGTTAATTTTCTTTTTGATGGATCTGACTATAATGTGTATCTCACTGCATGATCTGATTCTTCTGTTGTACGTGTGTTTGCTCCCTCTCTTTTTCTTCTTTTTTCTTTTGTTTTGCTTTGAGGTTTAGGGTCTAGGATCGACTTGCAATTCTCTAATACCGTTGTTTATTCTTTTGTACAAGCAAACAGATAGCCTGGACATCTTACTCATTGCAGTCGACCATTTGCGGTGTGTGTTGCAGGTTTGTAGTCTTCATTGTTCTTTTGTGATTGCTGAAACTTTTGGTATCGTTCAATTATTTTCCAGGACAAAAAATTTGATGGAACATGGTCTCTTGGAATTTTGTTTGGCATGTGAGATTTAGTTTTTGTGATTTTCATATTGAGATTGCTATTGCTATGATGATAGAGTGATGTATGCATGAGTGTGGTGAGGACTTCTGATTCCACAAGAATTTTTGGGTTTCCACAGGATGGATTGTCTGGATTCCTGTTGGATCAGAAGTCCCCACCGCAGTGTGTGTTCCACTTTTCCTGAGTTTAATTTAATTGGTTTGGTTTTTCAGTTTTTTGTTTGGATGGGCTCATATCTCCGAATCTTGGCCTTGGATTTTTTGCCATTCAAAATTGTTTTGGGCTATGATAGAGTTGTTGATCAGGGTTTTGATAGACTTATTTTTGCCGTGGAATGGGTTGTCGTGTCTCTGAGAATGTAGTTCAGTTTCTAGCTATTTTCTTTTATGTGTGATTCTTCCATTTTCTTTTTTATATGGTCATATGATTTATAAGCCAAGTTCTTTTTTTCCCTTCTCATGCAGGAGTACTCACACATGATTATCTTGATGCTCGGATTTGGCTCCTGTATATCATCAGGGGATTGATCTTTTTGGTTACAATTCTACGTGCACTTCTGACTTATAAAAGCTTATCTAGGTAAATTTGTATTCGCGTTTCTATTGCCTTTCTCTAGAATTTATATATCAAAGCTTTAATTTAATGAGTTTTGTCTGGTGTGATCGGTGAGAATATTTACATATTAGTTTTGCATAACTTTTGCGAAGATTTTGTGGTTTATTTTCTCAAGAGTTCAACATTCGTGGCTGCCCTCCAGTGTGAGCTGTTTTCATCTTTTCAGATTATGTTCATGGCAGTTTATTTTTTTGTCCATTGTAGTGCTAAGATGTGTTTAACTATACAGTGTTGGTATTTTTTAGTACAAAATTGTTCATGTATCTTGACTGGTGTTTCTTGCTTATTTTTCTTAATAGGGACCTAAGGGTAATGATGGAGAAGACAACTGCAGTCGATCTCTGTGATGAGACATGTGTGGAATCTTCGGCATGTCATGAGACAAAAAGGCCTTGGAATTATCTTCGGTTTGTGGAGTATTCTGGATCCACTTCAGGTTCCTTGGTGAAGGGCTCAGGGTTGAGAAGGAATAGCTGTGATGTGAATGATGCAGATCTTTTGGTTGGTCAAGCTGTTGTCGTTTGTTCAGGTAGGAACAAACAATGTTTAAATTCTAGCCCTTCTCTTATTTTTTTTTTGTGAATCTGTTTGATTTGATTTTCTTATCTTATTGTGTTTCAGTTTGTGGGTTACAGAGTTCAATTGTGCAAATTTTATGAGTTACATGGTAGACCTTTTGATGATCCATGGTTAGGTTTTGTGTTTCCAATACTTTTTCTTCAGGTGAACTAAAGATTTTACTTCGCTTGGAGAAAAGTATTGGAAATACTGAACTTTTGGCGGAACGTGCTCTCCTTCGTTTCTATACGTTGACTTCATTTGGTTATTTATTATATTTCTCATGATTGATGACCTTTGTAGGGACACTGCCAGATCAAAATTCATCGGAGAGGAGCAAATTTGTGGGTAACTCTGATGACTGTTTTTTGTCTCCTTATGCTCAGGAAAGACCAGTGAAAAGCTCTTCGTGCGATGGAGGTATTATGATACTTGGTGTTTCCACATGTAATTTGATATAGTTATTGGCAATCATTGTTAAGAGCATGTATTTTTATGTTCTTTTTTCTTTTCTTTTCTGATGATTGATGAGTTTTGTAGGAATGTTGCCATGTCTGCGATCATCGAAGAGATAAATTTTTTGGGAATCTTGGTGCCTATAGATCGTCACATCCTGATCAGGAAAGACCGGTGGGAGCTGGTTTTTACGATGGAGGTATTATAGTACCTAATGCTCGACATGTCATTTGATATAGTTATACAATCGTATGTTACAGCCGCTTGAGTCTATCGGACTTTATCTGTAATGTTTGAGGCATTATGATTGGTTATCATTTGTTTTTCTGCTGGTAGAATTTCATCATATTTTTTGTCTGTTTTTCACTAGGTTTTACTTCTTCAGTTTGCTATTCAGTAGTTTTCTGTGTCATAGTGTATCGGTTTTCATATTATCCATTTCTGAACATTTGGGTGTTTCTTTAGAATTTATTGACAATTTGTTTTTGGTTTTTTTTCCTTGCTTCACATGAAATTTGTGGGCTACTAAATATTATTTTGTTCAATACAGCCATATCTTTGCAGTCAGGATGATGTAAGGACTTAGTCATGTGTGTGCCCACTTAAGATCTAATTCAACAGGAGATTTGTAATTTTGGGTGAAGAAATTTACATAATTCCCGTGGGATCCGTTGTCCTTTCGGTGTATATTGGAACTCATTCTTCCTCAGTGTGTAGATTTAATTAAGTTTTTGTTTTTACTTTCCTGTATTTGTGTTTGAGTGTCTTTGGTATGTATATATATATATATGTTGGTTTGGTTTTTCGTTCTTTTTGTTTGTAGTAGTGGTTTGGTGTTGATATCATCAATTTTTGAAGGTGTGACAGTGTGTTTATAGTTCAGTTTGCTGTTCAGTTTTCGGTGTCATGGTGCATCGGTTTTCATTTCATCCATTTCTGAACATTTGGGTGTTTCTTTAAAATTTATTAACAATTTGTTTTTGGTTTTTGGTTCTTGCTTCACACAAAATTTGTGGGCTACTAAATATTATTTTTTAAATACAGCCATATCTTTGCAGTCACAATGATGTAAGGACTGAGTCGTGTGTGTGCCCATTTAAGGGCTGATTCGACAGGAGATCTGTAATTTTGGGTGAAGAAATTTACATAAATCCTGTGGGATCTGTTGTCCCTTTGGTGTATATTGGAACTCATTCTTTCTGGGTGTCTAGATTTAATTAATTTTTTGTTTTTATCTTATTGTATTTGTGTTTGAGTGTCTTTGGTATATATATATATATATATACACACACACACACACACACACACCTTGGTTTGATTTTTCGTTCTTTTTGTTTGTGGTGGTGGTTTAATGTCGACATCATCAATTTCTGAAGATGTGACAGTGTGTTTAGAATTTATCAACAGTTTATTTTGGATTTTTTGTTAATTCACGGGAAATTGGTAGGCCGCTGTATTTTTTTTTAAATACAGCGATATCTTTGCAGTCACAGTGGTGAAAGGATTGAGTCGTGTGTGTGCCCACGCAAGGGACAGCTGATTTGACGGGAAATATGTAATTTTGGGTGAAGAAATTTATATAATTCCCGTGGGATCCGCTGTCCTTTCAGTGTATGTTGGAGCTCATTCTTCCTGAGTGTCTAGATCTGATTAATTTTCTCTTTTTACTTTATTGTATTTGTGTTTGAGTGTCTTTGGTATGTGTGTGTGTGTGTGTGTGTTGATTTGGTTTTTCGTTCTTTTTTTTTTTAGATGTGGTTTAGTTCTCTGCACCTTTGATTGTTCTTGCCAGTTAGTGCTTGAATGAGTTTGTTGCCGCTGTGATAACAATGCTATGTTTGCAAGATTTGTTGGGGACTTCTCATTCCACAGGAATTTAATTTAACATTTGGTTATGTGATTCATCAAGAGAGATCAAGTTTTGAGTGTTTAAGTAAATAATTTTGTGTCATCAACTGTTTGGTGCATTCTGGATTTGATTCTTATTTAATGGTCATGGTTCATTTATTCCTTTGTGTTTTCCGTCTATTCTGGTATTGGTATAGTGGGTTAATTTCAATTTTTTTTGTAGTTTCTTTTTGTCTGCTTCATGTCGACATGATACATCTGTTGCTCTTTGTTTTTTTGTCTTTTCGATTGTTTGGAGTGTGCGTGCAGTAAAAAATCCTTGCATATTTTAATTTTGTAGCTATTAATTTGTTTTCTAGAATTGGGGACAATACGGCATCCGTCGATGAAATCCAGCCCTTACGGAAATGCTCAAGATTTTCAAGTGGTGCCGCCCCATGATGGAGAGAAATATATCCTGCCGGATTTTCTGGATGTGGGCACAGGTGTTTCCCGTGCTATTGTGGATGCAATGCAAGTTCAACAGAAAGATCACTCTGGTGCTGTTCCGGATCATGTCCCTGTGGATAATGATGATATGAATGCTTTGGGTATTAGTTGTCATGTTGCTTCTCCTGTAATTTAGATATCGAACATCAAAGTTCAGGTTTTTGCTTCGATAGATATATTTTTGTGTATTCGATAGTATATGTTGTTATATGGTTTAGGTGCTCAGGCTCATGTTTTTGTGATTCAAATGTGCCACTGATATCCTGCAATAAATACTAGGCCTTTGTGTCAAACTTTTTCGGTGGTGTTAGACATAACGTGATAGGAAAATTCAAAATGATACATGTGGGGTTTAGGTGCTTTTCTTAAGATTTGTATGTTTGATCATTCTTTGTGTTGATAGTCATTTGTACTGTGCTAGGGCAATGTATGTGTGAAACAAATTTGCTGTTTATTGGAGATATACTGCTTTTGATTTGAATTTGTGTGACATGATTTATCAAATTTCAGGATCATGATTTCTAAATGAAATTTTTCTTCTTATTACATTTCTGATGCATTGTTGTCATTTTGGTGTAGATGACAATGGCTTATTGATGTGTATTTGTGGTTGCTTTGCTATTTCTGTTGTTAATGTTTGGTATGTTATGGTGATTCAATTACAAAATTTCTATTAACAGACGACAAAGTTGCATTTCCTTCTGATTGTCAGGCATTGTACCAAATGAGTCGCCAAGGTGAATCACCATTGGATACCATTGTAATTACTTGATTTGATTTGGCATTTAGAGATTATTAATCTGGCACATGTGTTGTACAGATGTGATTGTGACGTATGAGGATGCTGGCGATGATTCTCATGTCTGTAATTATTGCATATTTACATATTAGTTTTGCATAACTTTTGCGAAGATTTTGTGGTTTATTTCTCACGAGTTGAACATTCGTGGCTGCCCTCGAGTGTAAGCTGTTTTCATCTTTTCAGATTATGTTCATGGCAGTTTATTTTTTAGTCCATTGTAGGATCGACTTGCAATTCTCTAATACCATTTGGTCAGTCAGACTTCTCACTCAGCTCAGCAATACATTGATACCAAGTTACAAACTATGTGAACTCTTAGCCCACCCACATGTGTTGAATAAACTGTATGCATGTGTTGAATATGTTGAATGAACTCCTAGACCTCAGGTCAACAATACGTTGGTTTAAAATTGGGTTGAATAAACTGTATACATGTGTTGCTATAGTGTCATGATATGATAAGATGGTCATCATATAAACTCCTAGCACACTGAGTTCTGTTGCATGCATAAGTCGGCTTTGTAGGCTAATGTATTAAATTTTTTTTTGTTTTCCACGGTTATCGCTTCTGTTTTGTTTCGGAGCCTTGGATTATCTCCAAGTATATAAGAATTGACATGCCTTAGTCTATGAGTATTATTGATACAGCGAAATGAAGATTCTGGGCGAATGTTTGGTCTATTCAATCAGTTATTTGGTTGCATCTAATCTTATTTCGAAACTTGATTATACAAATGTACCTTTTACTCTCAATTTTGTAGCCTACAAGTATAAGCTAAATAGTTATTTAAGTAGACCAATTGTATTATAAGAGACAATACCGAGGTGATTAAACAAATTGAAGTATAGTATTAAAACTACATACATTATAAACTTGCATACTTCTTAAATTCTGTTGTTTTATTTCCTTCCATTCTCGCAACCATTGTGCACAACTGCTTCACCACTTTGGCCAGAAGGAGGCAACCGAGAAAGTATCACATCTAGCTTCTTCAATTGGAAATTTTTTCCCTCAATGCTGAGCTCCACATTCTCTTTCAATTCTTCCACATCTTTCAATAAATAATGTATTCAATCAACAGATAGAACACTACGCGATCTTTTGTTAAAAAAAACATTTGTTTTTCTTTGTCGCAACACAACAATAAAGTATTTTTCGTTGAATTTATCATGCTATGTTTGTCAAAACCGCCCCTGGGGGCGGGCTTCTACCTAGTATGCAACAATAGGATGATGGCTACAAGGGTACGTTCGTGGAAGGTAGAGTTAATCGTCACCCCACACTCTGGCGCGACTAGATTACACCACCGGGCAGATGAGGCTCCACGTCATTTTACATAACCTAGGGCAAGCTAAACGTCATGGACAATATGTCATGGGGGGTTCGTCATCGCACTTACTAGTTGCTAATTGGTTCGATTCGCAGCCTTGAGAATATAATTTTTAATGTATTCAATTTCCAAATTTTGTGGTATTTTTTTAAATCCCAAATTGTTGCTCATTGGGCCATCTTCCAACTATAAACCTGCCCCAAGATATAAGACAAATAGTGTCATAAAGTTATAAGACAAATAATGTCACATGTTTTCGTCAAAATTTTATATGCGGATTTGGACCATTAAATTAAAATATTTGTGATAATGAGATATGTATTGGTAGCTTGCTATGTGGCGGGATTATTCACCTCTACATATCAACATATGTGATTTGTGATGTGTTTAGCAATGTAGATTCAAGGGTAAATACGTTCAAAATTCATTCTCTTACTACAAACTCTTCAATTTTATCATATTCATCGATAATCGTGAATATGGTATTACAAATTAAACTCATCTTGCCAGCCATGAACAATTGAGGGGTGACCAGCGAAATGAGCCAATTAATTGCAAACGATGAAAATTTCACCACGACTTTGATGCGATGCAACATATATATCACCATGTAGGGCTGTTAATCGGTACAAACGGTTCGGTTATTAGGTCGAACCGAAAATTGAATCGTATTTTTTAATCGATTCGGTTCGATTCGGTTTTCATGATTTTTTTTACAAAAAGTCGAATGGTTTGGTTTGGTTCGATTCGATTCGGTTTTTTTTTTTAAAATAAAAAAAACTTTCTAAAAAAAATATTGTTTCTTTCTATTAGTTTCGAAAATTCGAAAATTCGAAAATCTTCATTAGCTACTTTTTTAAATAACTTTGTGAAAGTGTAAAACATAGTTTATGTCAAATCGAATCAAACTACAACAAATATAATTAGTCACAAATCACACATTCAAAGTTTCAAACCATAGCAAATGACCAAATGTTTACCGAAAGTTTACATCACAAATTCAAAGTTTCAAACATCAACAAACATAAACCAAAGTCCACATTTTATAGTTCAAGTTTAAAACAATCTACAGTCCATCCAAATAAAAATATAATCCAAATATCACATAAAAACACTCAATTGAATATATTCTCAAACTATACTAAACTTGTCCACCATTCTTACTTTCTCAGCTAGGGGGTTTTTCTTTGGTAATTTAGCATTCATTTTCTTAAACCTACAAGAACCTCAATAATCACTGTTAAGTATCAAACTATGGCACATACCAAATATTACTTTCATATGGGACAAAGAGAGATACTCAACAATATACCAAACAACATCAAACTTGATTGACACTTGTAACACGACATCGTTTTATTCATTTTGGTTCAAACGATTCGGTTTGGTTTTTTTGGAGCCGAAAACTGAAACCGAATCGAATTTTTCGGTTCGATTTTTTTGTTTTTCGGTTCAATTCGATTTCGATTTTTTCGATTAAATTTTTTTTAATTTTCGGTTCGATATTAACATCCCTATCACCATGCCACTTACTACCAATTAAGTTTAAGATGGAGGTCCACATTTTATTTCTCCATTTCTTTCTGAGAATAGAAGCTTCTTCAATTGTCATGTACGTGTCCCCCCAGCTTAAGCTGATGACCTGATGTAATCATAAATTCATAATATGCGTCATTCAAACTGATCGATCGAATGTATCATCATATATAAGTAATGCACTCATGCATGTATCTAGGAGGCTTAAGCAAAATGTACGTTCACACCCGGATGCCGGCCACTAGGAGGCTTCCTCTTGAGCCATGACAGTAAGATTGGCTCTGTGCTCAGCTCGATCAGTCAACACATATGTGATAATTGTTGAAAAATGGTAGTTTTTTACGATTTTAATATGATAATTTAAACAAAATAACTAAGTGCGTTGCACTTAATTTTGATACGAGGGAAACATGAATTTGTGTTCTCATACAAGAGTACATAAAGATTATGTATTCATTTGTTTAAGTTGGTTAACGGGTGAATGAGAAATTGTCACCCAAATATGGCTACTTGAAACAAAAGGAAGGAATGTGATCCCACATGGGAGAAATTAGAAATGTGAAAGTCTTTATATATAATTGCACCCTAATATACCTTAAGTAAGTGAGTAGAGAGACTCTCTCTCACGCACGCAGGAAGGGTGCAAATCTTGGGTGAAGTGGTATACACGCCTCAGTGACTGCTTGATTGAGAAGGGATATAAGAATGATGATTTATGTCCTTGCGTGTTCATAAAAAGAACAAGTTCAGGATTTGCTATAGTAGCTGTCTATGTTGATGATATGAATATCATCGGAACTCTTGAAGAGATCAATGAGACTGTTTGCTACTTGAAATCTGAATTTGAGATGAAAGATCTTGGTAGGACTCAATTTTATCTCAGATTAGAGCTAGAACATCGAGTAGGTGGAATTCTTATTCACCAGTCTGCTTATGTCCAAAAGATGCTCAGGCGATTCAATATGAACAAAGCACACCCCGTTAGCACACCAATGGTTGTTCGCAATCTGGACCCCAAGAAAGATCCGTTTTGTCTGTTAGATGATGATGAGGAGATCTTGGGAGCTGAAATTTCATATCTTAATGCTAATGGATGTTTGTTGTATTTAGCTCAGTGCACACGTCCAGATATTGCATTCTCAGTGAACTTGTTAGCAAGATTTATCTCTGCACCAACGCACCGTAATTGGAACGGAGTGAAACCACTCTTTAGATACTTGAAAGGTTCCATTGACATGAGTTTATTCTCGGAAAAGAGAAAGTTGAATACACATTCTAGGGATTTCGACCCATCGAGAATTTTCCTCGACCCGTCGAAACTTGCACCCTGGATCGACCAGAGTGATTCCCTCGATGAGTCGAGGGATTCTCTCGACCCGTCAAAAAATGGTCCTGTTTCGAATAGTTTTCATGCGATCCCCTATTCCAAAATACCGGTTGATGTGTTGGTTGGATTTGCTGATGTTGGGTACATCTCTAACCTACGCAAAGGTAGTTCACAGACCGGTTATGTTTTCACTATGGGAAATATGACAATCTCTTGGAGATCAACAAAGCAAACCCTCATTGCTACTTCCTTGAATCATTTTGAGATAATTGCTTTGCATGAAGCTGTTAGATAATGTGTTTGATTTAGGTCAATCATAGGTCATATTAGAGGCTCTAGTGGATTGAAATCTACTGTTACTGATCCTACTTGCATCTTTGAGGATAATGCTGCATGCATTGAATATATGAAGTTGGGTTTCATTAAGGGTGACAATACAAAACATATATTGTCGAAGTTTTTCTTTAATCAGCAACAACAACAGCTGTTGAATATTCATGTGAGCTAGATAAGTTCTGTTGATAATGTTGCGGACTTGTTTACCAAGTCACTTCCTAAATCTACTTTTGTGAAACATGTGAGAAGCATTGGTATGTGCAGGTTATCAGAACTCCTAGACTGAGTTTACAGTCAGGGGGAGTTATATTTCTGTAGACATCATGGGCAGTTTACCTCACATGTAGTAGCCTTAGTAGTTGATGCGTTGTACTATTTTTCCCTTAAACCAAGCTTTTGAATTACCCATGAGATTTTTGTTTGCTTGGCGAGGTTTTTAATGAGACAACAAGTCATGCATCATTCTTATGGCCATCGACACAAAGGGAAGTGTTTAAGGAGATTTATTCTTCATTAATCCAGGTGTATGTCTTGTCCTTATTAGATGCATATATTAATTAGATAAATCTAGAAAATCCTTGTTATGTTGGAATAGTTACAGATTATATCAGTCTGTATTTAAAGCATTCTATCAATGAGAAGATAAACTACTTTAAGTCTATTATACTTTCTCCTGCAACAATTTTGGGTTTTTAAATAATTTTTTCTAAAAAAAATTAAAATTGAAATGGCAGTGCATTAATTGTAGCTGTTTGTTATTCTTTGCGGTAAGTTTAGTATTACAGCTGTAACTCTCGATCTAGAACAGTCTTATTCTGACACAATATAATTGATCGACTTACTAATTCATTCACACTAACAATCATGTATTCTCTTCGTTACTCTTCAAGAGTCCGTTCCTTGTAAAAAGAAGCTTTCTTTTTGAAAGGAAAAATAAGCTTTCTTAAATTCACAAGATTCATCCATTATATGAAGGTACAGAAAATAAAGAAAGAAGAAAGAAAAAGGAGTTTAGGATCCTATGGGCTTTAACCATTCATTGACAAATACTACTTAAGAGTACGTAGTAGAGTTTATTTCTTATATAAACTCCACCACGTATCTCCGAATTCACATGAAAAAAAATCATATTTATGCCGGAGAAGAGGAAGAATATGATGTTGGGTTTGACGAAGGTACCCCATGGCTACAACACAAGAAACGCTAGTGCTTCTCTTTGGATAAGAGACCGCAAGGGCAAAAGACCACAACCAGAAGAAGACTTCGATCTCGGGTTGGCATTCACAGTCCACAGCGCCGACGACATCGATCCGTGGCAGACCTACTTCCTTGTATGGTGGGTCGTACCTGGGGAAGAGCACTGGGCCCCATTCCCGGCCACCGTGGATGACCTAAAGTTCCCAAACCCTGCATGGCGCAGAATATGGAAGCAGACACTACTGGAGGAGAGCTTTGGAGCGACGAAGTTACGTTTCTTCTTCGCCCCAATCTAAATGAAGCGACGAAGAATGGAATCGTAGCCTTTGAAATAACCTACGTCGCTTCAATTCACTGAGGCGACGAAGATTGATCTTGGTCGCTTCAATACCATGAGGCGACCACCTTTTTACATTCCAAGAGACGAAGATATTCTTGGTCGCCTCGAAAAAAATTGGGGCAACGAAGATTGATCAATCTTCGTCGCCCCAATTTTTTAAAACTGAATCTGCTCTCCTTCTTAAAGTCAAACCCTTCATAAAGTTGGAATTTGGGAAAATAGTTCATTCGCGTTCTGCAGCTGTTTTTGTGCGATTTTGGGAGAAATTTGAGGAAATTGAGAAAGAAGATTCTTGTTGCCATTCATTTGATTCTTAAGTAAGGTTAGTTTGATTTGTATCTCTTTAACCCTCTTTATGACCATAATACATGTTAATTTAGAAGTGAAAATGAAGTTTATGTGAAATTTTTGAAGTTGAATTGAATTTGGTCTTATGTTGTAGTTTTAGTCTTTGAATCATTGAATTGTGATAAATCATGTTATGAGTTCATGACTAATGTTTGAACTTTGGTTAAATTTAGTGAAATTTTTGATGATTAGTGTAGATTAGGTGTATTGGTCTCAATTAGTGGTGTTATTAGGGTTAATCATGAAATTGAGTGTATGGTTAAATATAATTGTGGTGTTTATCAACTTAGAACTCCCGTTTGAGAATCAACAACTCATCTAGTTGATCGAGTTGAGTTGTTGATTCTCGAATTGTTCCATTTTTGGACACTTTAGGTGAACATGACTTTATTGATCCTTTTGCTATTCATGTGGTTTCAGTTTCAGTTTTGGGATATGGTTTCGACAGTGTCTCCTTTCAATGTTCCCCGAGTGCAAATTAGGTTGTTTAGATATGTGTGCACTCGGGGTAATGTAGGGAGATGCTGCCGAAATTTCCCTAAACTGGAGCTGAAACGCATGGGTGCAAGAGGGTTGACAAATGTCGTGTTCCCCTGAAGGGAATAAGACCCAACCTAGAGGCATAAGCCGAAGAAGTGTGGGGTTTTGGTTGAATCGTAATTGTGGCGTGGTAACTTTGTTCATATTGATTGTTTATGTTGACAGGAAACATGGAAGGACACCCAGACAAAACTTGGATGACATATCCTCATGCTAATCCAAGGTACATCACAAGCATATTCGAGTTTATGAATTTTGCCCGGCGACATAGTAACGGAGCCGATTATCACTTTTGCCCGTGTAAACGTTGTAAGAACGGTCTGTTCAAGGTTACTATGGATGCCATGTATTATCACTTGTCACACAGTGGTTTGAGTCCAGATTATACTGTCTGGCACCTTCACGGGGAAGTTTCTAGTGAACTGGCAATGCTCAGTCAACGAAGACAGTGGCTTCAAGACAGAGTCGGTCCTTCTAGTGGTGCCGGTCCTTCAGTGAACCCGCACTTGGAGATTCTACATGATGCATATCCGTATTATCTTGGATACCATGCAGATGCACCCCAAAAATTTGTGGAAGATAATTCTGGCATGAACTTCAATGACATGGTAGACGATGATTATGAAAAGTACGATAGATTATTGAAGGAGTCACAGAGCCCATTATATGAAGGCAGTGAGGAAACTGTTTTGAGTGCCATATTAGATGCAATGGAAATGAAAAATGAAAATGGATGGTCGGACACAAGTGTTGACTCTTTATGTATTTACATTAATAAACTTCTTCCTAAATGGCACACATTACCTTGTTCATACTCGAGAATTAAAAAATCTTGAGTGATCTTTCACTTGGTTACGAAAGAATTGATGCGTGTGAGTTTAACTGTGTGTTGTTCAGGGGGGCGCTTGTAAACGATAGGATTTGTTCAGTGTGTAATTCTAAAATATATAAGCCATATACAAATGACATTCCCAAAAAAATGATTCGTAACTTCCCTCTAACACCAAGGTTGAAGCGTTTGTTTATGTCCCCACACACTGCCAAGTATATGCAATGGCTGGGGGAGCGGATATGCGTGGCTGGTAGCCTCAGCCACCCAGCTAATGGAGAAGCGTTTCAACATTTTGACAGAACTTTTCCAGATTTCGCACGGGACTGCAGGAATGTGCGCCTTGGAGTTGCAACAGAAGGTTTCAATCCATTCAGAACAATGGGAACTTTGCATAGTACATGGCTCGTTGTTGTGATGCCGTACAATCTACCACCGTCAATGTGCATGAAGAAGGAATATAACATGTTATCAGTGTTGATTCCAGGCCCTAAATCTCCCGAAAAGTGCCTTAGTGTACTCATTGAGCCAATGATCGAGGAGCTAATACATTTATAGATCGTTGGAGTCCATACTTTTGATCAAGCAGACAATGAGGTATTCTTGATGAAGGCAACAATGATGTGGACTATCAATGACTTTCCTGGTTTAGGGATACTTGCGGGGTCAACGGTGAAAGGGTACAGAGCATGTCCAATTTGTCTAGATGAGCTAACTTCAGAGCATATATGTGGGAGGATAGTTTATGAAGGTCATCGAAAATGGCTCAACTAAGACCACCCTTGGCGATTGAGTAAGGCATTTATTTGGAAGGTGGAGTTAGGTGGAAGACCCTATCAGAAGAGTGGAGATGAAATTTTGGAGGACGTTAGGTCACACATTTACCCTATTCTTAGCCAACATGACGACTTGAAGGTGCCGTACAATCCGAATAACAGACAGTGTTGGACTCACGAAATCATATTTTGGAAGCTGCCTTATTGGTCATCATTGAAGATCAAACATTGCTTAGATGTCATGTACATTGAAAAAAATGTGTGTGACAACATCCTTGGAACCATTTTTACGATTGATAAGAAGTCTAAGGATGGTCCAAAAGCTCGCGCTGCTTTGAAGAAGAGGAATATGCGAAAAAAAACCAGTGGCAAAGAGAGGGTAACGAGGGGAGGGCGAAGGTTCCTCATGCACCCTTTTTAGTTAAAAAGGATACTCTAGAATATGTGTTCTAGTGGTTCAGGGATGTTAAGTATCCTCTTGGTTATGTAGGTAGTTTGAGAAGTAATGTGAAAGTGAGTTCCCCGTCACAGTTTTATGGATTGAAGACGCATGATTGCCATGTATTGCTTCAACGTCTTCTTCCAGTGGTTATCAGAGGGTTCCTGCCAGAAAACGTTGTGAAGCCATTGATAGCACTGTCAAATTGGTTTCGTCAACTATGTAGTATGGAGCTTAAGAAGAAGGTTGTGCGTGACATGGAAACTGAGATAGTGATGATTCTCTGCAATTTGGAGCTCATTTTTCCTCCACATTTTTTTACATCTATGGTTCATCTCATGGTTCATCTGCCCGAACAAGTATTCCTTATAGGCCTAGTATATTATACGTGGATGTATCCAATTGAAAGGTAAAATATTTTTCATTGCTAATATTATGTTAGTTATGTAATATGTAGGCAATTAGGAAAATATTGTACTAACCCTCTATGTGTTTTTGTAGGCAATTAGGAAAATATAAAAAGTCAATTAGGAATACACGTTACCCGGAAGGTAGTATTGCTGAATGGTACCTCGTACATGAGTCGGTGATATATTGTAAGTCTTATCTCAGACCGAAAGACCACGAAGATATCGACACTTCTCCAGAGTGGAATATCAGCTGTGTTTCACTCTTAGTAAGACCAGATATTATCGAGACTCGTTGCCAATTCAGGTTGACTGAGACAGAGACTGCTGAGGCTCACTGGCAAGTCTTGGTGGAAACAGACGAAGTCAAACCTTACCTAGAAGAACATCTCAGAAGTTTCAAGGCTAAAAATGGTGAAGATTTCGACGATCTTCGTCGTCGGAGGAGTTTTCTTCAATGGTTCTTAACATGGGTACATCCAACTATTAATTGTTGTAAGGTTCTTTGAGGGTTTATAACACTTATCTTTCACTTATCTAACACTTATCTCTCAGGTGTCCCTTAAGAAAAAAAAGTTGGACCAGAGCTTGGTTGCAGAAATAAAGTCATTAGCTCAACGACCTCAGCAATTCCGGGTTTATAAGTCGTGTTATGTGAATGGTGTCAAGTTCACCTCATTTGATAGGGATCAAAGATCCGTGACTCAAAACAGCGGTGTCATGATAGACATAGGTTCATCCAAGTTCTACGGCCATGTTAACTACATGGTCGAAGTATTATATGTAGGCCATATGCCAGTGGTGTTGTTTAAGTGCACATGGCACAACTCTGATGACGAGGATGATCTTGACACCGTTATAACAGATCATGGACTAATATCAGTGGATACAAACAACAGTTACTATGAGGATTCACCCTTCATAATTGCAACCAAAGCAAAACAAGTATTCTACATGGACGATCCAAAGGCCGGTGGTACTTGGAAGGTAGTACAAGAAATATCGCACCGCAATGTCTACAATGCTGAAGTACTTGCCATAGATGAAAACATATCGCGTACAGAAGATCATATATTCGAGCCTTACCAAGAGGACACTCCCACGGTGATACAATTTTACCAAGATCTTCAACTACTTTTGGATGAAGAAGGAGACGAAGACGAAGACGAGGACGAGGACGAGGACGAGGACGAGTATGAGAACGAGGACGAGGACGAGGACTAAACTAATATTATTATGAATTTGAAAACTAAATTCGTATTTTCTTTAAAGCATACATTATGTATTTGGCCAACTCCATAAAGCACTGTGCAATGGCTGTTTGGCTCATACATCCTAAATTTTTGGTTTAATATAGTATGAATGATGATAGAAACCTCTATTTGAAACTCAATTTAATGTTGTAGCAATTTTAGGTTGACATTGAAGCGACGAAGATTGCAATCTTCGTCGCTTCGGTTAGGGTTAATAGTCAATGAGGCGACCAAGTATGGATCCCCAAGGTAACCCTATGAATACAATATTGGTCGCTTCAATACATTGAAGCGACGAAGAATGCAAAATTGTTCACTTCAATGTATTGAAGTGACGAAGTCTTCAATTTTCGTCGCTTCAATACATTTGAGCGATCAATATTGAATTCTTCGTCGTTTCAATACATTGAAGCGACCAATATTGCAAAATTGTTCACTTCAATGTATTGAAGTGACAAAGTTTTCAATCTTCGTCGCCTCAGTGTTATTATAATTCCAGATCACAGATGTCTTCTTTCATTCTCTTCGCGATTCTCTTCTTCTCTTCTTCTTAATTTCTCCTCCACCCCCAATCTCATCATCGAAACCCTAAACCCTTATTTCCCTCTATCATATCTTAATATCCCTCCCCCCAATCTTAATCCAACACTCCACCTCAAAGGAATCTCATCCTCTTCTTCTCCCTCGGTCCGATACCCGAGACCCACTCCAGTGAAATTCGAGCGGTGGCTACGGCGACTTCTAATCCGGCGGGATTCCTCAATCTCATCATCTCCTTCATTTTGACCCATCTCATTGAGGTATCGAGCTATCTCATTTTCGACCTATCTCATCGAGCTATTTCTGGTGCTTAATTTCTTCGACTGTATCCTAGTTTTTTTTTCTTCTTCTTCTTATTTTGGGGTTTCTGTTGTGATTTTTAAAGAGATTCAAAGTTTCTAGCTTTGTTTTTCAGCATTGGACTTCTGAGTGCATTTGGTTTTGAGTAACTATTCGATTAGACAAACTTATTCAAGCTTTTCAATTTCGTCATTGTGTAAAAATTACTGTTTGATTCAATTTGGGGATTTTTTTTCAGTATAGTAAGTAACTAGTTTTATTGTCACTCGTTGTGTGAAATGTTGGTTTTTATAGTTCTAGTATGGTATAGTCAAGAAGAAGGGAAAGGGACTCTGATTTCACTGAATTGAATAGTTGGGTATAAGAATTTGGGAACTAAAGTTAAGCCTTCGCTCCCATTAAAATGCTGATTTGTTATTTCTGGCTGCATATGATTTCCTTTACCTATCATTTTCTGTGTTAGGTGTCATATACTCATGAATCAATGTAATGTGTTCAAGCAGATTCTGGAAAGCTAATTACTTGAAAAACATTGTTTTGTTCCTAAATACAACCTGCCAAGTTTCTGACTTGTGGTCATGTACCGGCAAAAACCCAACTCATGAGTTTGAAACAACTTTAAATCCCTCTGAATTGGGATACCTAGCTATGATACATGGGCAAGCTTTGTTTTGTTTTGGAGTCATAAATTAGAAAAGTAGGAGAAGGTAAGTGAGTATATGGTATAAATACGTATATTCACCACCCCTATTCAAAATGTAGCGTGTTTGGTACTAGTGTATGAGGGGGTTGTCATAGTTTTGTATGGGCTAAATTGGCGTATGTGTGTGTGCAAGGAAATTTGAATTTGATAACCCAAGCATTGATATATATATGTATATAAAGTCTGGCTAATTGACATATGTGTGTGCGCATGGAAATTTGAATTTGATAACCCAAGCATCGATATATATGTATATATGTAGATTGATATATATGTATATCTAAAATATAGCTTGTTTAATTTACGTGTCTTTGGGCAAAGAGTAGGTGGCACATGAAAATAAAAATGAGAGGGAATATAAGCACAAGCAAGCAAGCATGCATTTGGAATACGTTGCTTTGTTTTTGGTATATCTACATTTAGGTATTACATGAACATTTTTTTTAATGTTTCAACAGAATGGCTCTCGGAAGTACAAGCCACCAAAAGAGGAAAGCGGCGCTCCAGCGTCGTGAAGCAGCGGCTGCGGGGCAAGCATTGAGCGGAGCGGGTCCTTCTGTGTCGGGCTGCCCCACGGGATAATCCAGGACCCCGTCGGGACATCATTTAGAGGATTTAGGGGGTTTCACGCCGTCCCCAATGCTTGAGGACACCATTCCATTAGTGGAAAACAGCGATGCCACTACTGCTTCAGAGCACCCTCCCGCCCTCAGCATCCGATGTAAGAACTCCCAGATATGGTGGACATGGCAACCGGAAACGTGACGACGGCGCAGCGCGGGGTCGTTGTCGGGGCAAAGACTGAGTACCTCGTCCGGATGAACAACAATAAGCTACTAAAGGTGGAATACTCTACGAGGCATCGAGGGCCTGCGACGAGAGAGTTTAGAAGTCTGATGTCCCGAGACATTGGTTGCATCATACGCAGCAAAGTTCCTATGTTTGCGCCTAGCTTTTTGTCACTTAGCGATGTGCAACGCGGCGTCGTCAATACCAGTATTGAGGTATACTTACTGCGCTTAGCTTAGTTTGTTACTTTACGGTTTATGTAATTATAACTTTTAATTAACACATTTAAAATTTTTGTGCTAGATGAACTATGACATCTCGACGACCGATGTGGAGATATGATGTGAAACTTTATAGATGCGATGACGCAAACAATCTACAAGGACTGGAAGCATGATTGCCATCAACATTATCTCCATGTCAGCCAGGAGACTCCTGCCAAGTTCCTTGGGAGGGAAGAAGAATGGGCGTGGTTAAAAAGGCCACTTCGAAGACCATGCTTACCTGGTAAGCTTCATAAACTATCCGCATAGTTTTTCGCCAATGATTTAAAATTTACATGTTTATCTATTCTTATTTTTAAATGATTATTTTGTGTGGCAGAAACTGTGCGAACGGAATCGAGGAAACAGAAATAAGAACAGAAGCAGCAGCTCAACCACCATTCGGGATCCCTCGCACTCTCATACCGAAGCGAGATGTTGGAGAAGGAGGGTCATAAAGCGCCGGCCGTCCAGATTTGGATTGATGTATACCAACCGGACAAGAATGCGGCTGAGAAAGTGGTGAGCGAAAATATGTTACGTTACGTTACGTTATTACAATTATTTTTATTTACCATATTGTAATATTATTTAATTTACATTTTTTAATTGAGCAGATGGCTGTGAGGCGAAGGCTCGACGAAGTCTTGTCGCAACAAGATAGTGCAGCAGGTGACAATGACGGCGATGTGGTTTTCCGAGACCATCATCTTCCTCTTAATACATAAATAAATATCATAGAGGAAGATGTGGGTTCAAGGCCCGGGACCTCTATAAGTGGTAATACTATAAAATCTGTGGTTGTTTATCTCGATTTACCTTTTGCTCACTTTTTGTGTACTATTCAAACATATTTATTTGTTCTTGTTCGACGTGACAGGGGTGGGGCGCACAGTCACACGTGACCCCAAACCCAGAGGAGGGGCCCGAGTGACCAACAATGTAGAGGAAACTCAATCCCTGAAAAGGGAGATCGCTGAAGCCAAAGAGGAGGTGTGCAAATCCAGAGAGGATTATAATGCACTCGCCCAAAGGGTGCAACAAATGGAGGCCTTCATGCGATCGATCCAAGCTAAGAGTCAACATGCTCCAGTTCCTCCACCCGCTCCTGGCACGCAATCCAGCTACAACGCCGTCCCGAACCATGAGTCTACTTTGTGAACAATAGTAGTTAGGGTTTGTATAAACTCTGTACGTTTTGATTTGTGGTTGAATGAGTTTGTTTATTATATATTGTGCGTTGAAATTGTGAACTGTTGTAACTTGGTACGTTAATATTTAATTATTATTTTTTTCCCTATCACCTAATGGAGTGACGAATATTGATCAATCTTTGTCGCCTCATTTTAACATTAGGTGACAAAGATTGACCAACCTTCGTCGCTTCAGTTAAAATGAGGTGACGAAGATTGATCAATCTTCGTCGCTTCAGTGTAAATGAGGTGACGAAGATTGATCAATTTTCGTCGCTTCAGTGTAAATGAGGTGACGAAGTTTTATCAATCTTCGTTGCTTCGGTTTAAGTGAGGCGACGAAGATTGATCAATCTTCGTCGCTTTGATTGTTGCCCTTGGTCGCCCCACTTGTTGGTCGCTCAAACAGAGGAGCAACAACTCCTATCTTCGCGGCACAAATTCGAAGCGACGAAGATTGCCTTTGTCGCGTCAGTTAAAATGAAGTGACGAAGTTTTATCAATCTTCGTTGCCCCAATAGTGAAGGGACTGATCTCAAGCGACGAGGCGTTGGCAACGAAAACTTGGTCACATCTCATCGAGGCGACAATTAGGCTTCGTCGCCTCAGATCTGTTCTCCAATAGTGAAAAATATTATCGAGACTTGTGGCCCAGTTTTGTTTACGTGGAAGTTATGACGAGGAGGAACAAGTGGACGGTAGGAACTTCAGGCAAGATTGAGACGGTGGTGAATGAGGAAGGAGAAGAAGAGAAGGTGGCGGAGCCCGGAACACCAGGGGCGATGGTGCATGGGATAGAGTCTGTGAATCGGGTCAAGATCCGTTTGCCCAAGCCCAATGGGGATAAGAAGTATATGAGGTGTGGCCTTGTAGGGAGTGGTTCCGGAAGGCCATCTAGGTATAACGATTGAACTCGTTGAACTGCCAAAATGACTCAATTGAGGAAGGTGACCTAGCTAGCTTAACTACTATTGGACTAATTGGAGAATTAGATCGAGTTCAAAACTTGAACTTTTGTAGGTCGTTTTTTTTTAATTTTTTATTTATTTATTTCGATATCTTTGGTTCGATTTGGTGATGAATTGGTGTTCAACTAGCTTCCCCCTTTTGTTCGAGGATACTGAATAGTCTGTTACAAACCAAAAATCTGTGCAGCTATGTATGGAAGACTCCAACTCAAACTAGGAATGCCTTTTCTACTAATTAACCAAAGTAACAGTTCCTCGAATATTGCTAAACAGCTTATTATAGCCCATGTAGTTGTTTTCGGATTCTTTCACTTTCACTTGTATTAACTTGGATTAGCACATCAGTTTAGCTACATTAGCACCCTGTGGCTGTAGTTTAGTGGTAAGAATTCCACGTTGTGGCCGTGGAGACCTTGGCTCGAATCCCAGCAGCCACAAAGAATTTTACGTTCTTTTTTGGTTCAAATGTGTGATCAGACATTTATAGTACATCCGTAGAAGCTAATTGTAAATTCTTGTTCCCACATACGTTTGTCCCATAACTATTCACTTGATCTCTCCCTACAATACAACATGGATTGTGTATCAAGATTTACAGCACCCCCAGGATATGACATTGAGACTTTGTTATGGCACTACAAGAAAAATGCACTTAAATCACGCAATTTTTAAGGTTCCGCGGTCTAAATGACACTTAGACGACGGAGACTTTCTCCGCGGTCTAAGAGACACTTGGACGACGGAAAGTGTCATTCAGTTGTCTAAGTGGCCACTTGGACTGCGAAGAAAGTCTCCGTTGTTTAAGTGTCACTTAGACCACAGAAAAAGACATCTCCGTCGTTTAAGTACTTTAACCCTAAACCCTAAAACCCTTAACCCTAAACCCTGCCTTTTCACTTAGACGACGCAAATGCACGTTTGCGTCGTCTAAGTGAGTACTTGGATGACGCAAACGTGTCTTTGCGTCGTCTAAGTGCTTATTTGGACGATGCAAATGCACATTTGCGCTGTCTAAGTGAAAGTTTCGTAATTTCAACAAAGATAACGACCATCTACACCATGTCCCATAGCATATTCTTTTCGTCGAGACCATAGAGTAAACAATTCTCGGAGTGTGACCGTCGACTGTTCCAAAATAAGACTTACAGATTTTCGTGTATCCACGTTTCCGATTTGTAAAAAAATCGGTTTTGCGGTTGACTGTGCCGATGAAATCCTTAACGAACTTATTATTTTGTGAAAATTATTCTATTTATATATTGTTTTTATGACGAATGTATCCAACGGTTATTTTGTCCAAATTTATTTTCGTTAATATCGATATGCAATGAGCCTATACTTAATAACACTTAAGTTATACACATTAGTAGATACTTAACAAGTTTAAAGACGTAAGATTATTCGTCGTCTTAAATTCAATTGTTTATATATACGATTCGTTAATCGATATTTTACGACTATTTCATTCGAATGACAGATCGGAAAGTTCCTTGCGAATTAATTTTAAAAATTAATTTTACGGAAATTTCACCTAGACCACGGAGATGGACATTTCCGTCGTCCAAGTGACCACTTGGGCGACGGAGACGGTCTGGTTCCATCGTCCAAGTTCCGTCGTCCAGGTTCCACTTGGACGACGGAGATGAACCATCTCCGTCGTCTAGGTTGAAAATATGGCGGTTCAATTCCCACCACCAATTTTTTGGGGAATGGTTCAAATTTCAATTAGACGACAGAAATAGGCATCTCCGTCATCTAAGTGATATTTGAACCGCTCCCCAAAATTTGGGTGGTTAACTCCCACCCGCCAGATTAATTAAGCGCCAGTTCCAAAAATTTAAAATGTTCACTTAGACCATGGAAATGCCCATTTCCGTCGTCTAAGTTCACTTAGACCACGGAAAAAACATCTCCGCGGTGTAAGTGAAACATTATATAAAGGACCCATCCAATCATTTTTTCTCATCCCATTCTCAATTCCTCCTCTCCTCTCTCTCACTCTCACTGTCTCTCAAAAATCCGGCAACTTTCCGGCGACCCAAAATTCGGCGACTTCCTACCTCCGGTGACTCCCTCTCTGGCGACTCCGCTCTCCCGCGAGTTTATATTAATTTATTATTTTATGGCGACCCAAAATCCGGCGATCCCCTCCCTCCGGCGACTTCCCCCTCTCTGGCGACTTCCTCCCTCCGGTGACTCCCCTCTCCAGCGATTCCGCTCTCCCGCGAGTTTACATTAATTTATTATTTTACGGCGACCCAAAATCCGGCGATCCCCTCCCTTCGGCGACTCCTCTCTCCTTAGTATTTTAATTCCTCCTCTCCTCTTCTCTCTCTCACTCTCACTCTCTCTCAAAAATCCGGCAACTTTCCGGCGACCCAAAATCCGGCGATCCCCTCCCTCGGGCGACTTTCTCCCTCTGGTGACTCCGCTCTCCTTCGTATTTTAATTAATTTATTAATATTTAAATGAGAATTTGGCATTTTAATCAATTTATTAATAATTTACTTTAAATTAAAATTAAAATTAAAAAATAAATAAATAATCACTTAGACCACGGAGAAAGTCATATGCGTGGTCTAAGTGGTCACTTAGACCACTCATATGACTTTCTCCGTGGTCTAAGTAGGGACTTAGACCGCGCAAAAAGTCTGCGGTCTAAGTAATCACTTAGACAGTTGAATTTTTTTTTCTGCGTCTAAGTGGGGGCTTAGACTGCGCAAAAAGTCTGTGGTTTAAGTAATCACTTTGACGAAGGAGACCGTATTTTTTGTGGTCTAAGTGATCACTTAGACCGCGGAAAAAGTCGGCAGTCTAAGTCTCACTTGGACCACGCATACCTCCATTTCCGTCGTCTAAGTACCCAGACGACGATACTTGGAGGACATAACTTAGACCACGGAGGTTTCGTCGTCTAAGTACTTAGACGATGAAAATGGACACCTAGACGACGGAAATGGTCCGCGGTCTAGGTGCATTTTTCTTGTAGTGTGGTAAAATCTTCTCTAGGGGCAAGATTGCATATCTATTCACGCTTATCCCCTTCCAGATCTTATGCACGCCCACCGTTAAATTCTCGAGACCTTTCAACTTCGCCGGTTATATGGGTTTATTGGCCGAATTATGGTGGATTTTCTCACCATTATTGGCCGGTTTGTACCTTTAATTGGCCGGATTTATGTTGCATGGGTAATGAGTGATAGCTCATAACCTTTTGGTGGCTGGCCATAATGTCATTCTCCATCTCCTCCATGTATAAATAGAGGCTCCATCCTCCCTCATTCTTCATCCCATCAGAAAGCAATCTTCTCTTCTGATCAATTCTCTCCCTCTCTCAACAGTGAGCAAATTCGGTGATAGAGTAATGTATTCTTCAGTTCGACGAGAAGTTCTTGTACTGCGGTACAAAATTTTGAAGTTGTTTTATCCTTGGAGAACAATGTCATACAAACCTGTGGGCGGCGTAAAAGTTCTTAAGGAAAGCGTATGATATACGTGACTCAACTTAGTTCATCTTTTTACCAAAAATTTATTCTTCATTCATATGTTTATATTTTACTAATTATTTAATTAATATTTATTATATTATATTTAATTTAATATCACATACTTTACTTACAATAATTAGCTGGAAGTGTACGTAATCAAATAAGCAAGTAATCCTGTAGTTCCTCAATTAAACCGTCACATTGGAAAGGGCTAATATCTCTACTATAATAAAGGGAAGCCCCCACTTGGTGTCATCAGACATACCAAACTATAGAAACCCTCAAATATCCCCATGAGAAAATCAAAGCAGCCTGCAAGAAAGAGAAAAAAAAAGAATATATAGATGGAGGGCATTGTTGCTGAAAGGACCCAACCCCGATTTAGCTCCCTAAACCGGAATCGAATCCCTTCGAAAACACGAGCCAACAAAAACTTTTTAAAATTTGGGCAGAGTTTCGTTACTAACGTGGAATTACCATCACCTGCACGCGTAAAATACACTCCATCCTATGCCACAAAAAGCAAACCGTGGGCACCAATCCCATCCGGATTTCTCAATATCTCAACAGTAAAGTAAATCAATAAATATATACGAACTTTACTGAAAGTCCGGGTTTAAAATCGTATAACATATTCATCAGAGAACTCAGAGCGACCTCTAATACATAACCATATAAGTATACCACAGTAGGTAGAACAATAAACCTACTGGAAGAAATAAGACCACTCGAGTACTATGCCTCCGACCACGACGTGCGACTCCAGAGTCCGAACTGCAACTGGGCACGAAAACCGAAAAGCCCAGGTGAAAGACAATAAACACGTTAGAGTGAGTGGACGAAAATAAATGTCTTTCACCAGTTTATATATATATACGAATAAAATCATATGCGAGTCAAATGCATGAAAATCAAATAAAACGTGAGGAGACTCAGGCTACCACTCACGTACTGAGCATGCCACGTAAAACATATCGCAGAGACTCTCGTGGCCTTCCACGCGATAGCACAGTCTGAACCACGGGATCCCAGACCCACACGTGATTCTAGCCAGAAAGGCCTCGGGTCAGGATATCTGTCCTTCCCGGAGCGTACTCGGGGATCAGCCGAGAAGCCAATGTGTATCGATACCACAACATATACTGAGACTGTACTCTGTGTAAACCAAATCATAAATCTTTTCTATGCACATGCTTTAAACATAATATGTACGTATGAATATATTCGTATACATATATTCGTATATGCATAATCGTAAACACATGCTCGTAAAATCATAATCAATCCGCATGCTCAAGTTCGTAAATCATTTATAAAAGACTCGCAATCAATCCGTGAAAAGAAATGTCCACTCACAGACTGGCGTAACGCGATACGCGTTAACCCATGATCCGGCGGAAAGTCCATCGCCAAAACAACGATCACGAACCCCTGAATATTCACAATGTCCAATATTCAAAATCATAATCCGACAATACAAATCAAACCACGAGAAACCACCGTTCTCGGAAACACGAAATCCAAAGTCGACGAATCGTCGAAAAACCATATATACCACCTCAATACCTCGTTTTACGTTCGGACGCTCAACTCGAAAAACGAACCTCCCCACTGCGATCAGGGCGCGATTTCGAGTCAAATGACATGCGACTTGTCGAAAGTCAAAAAGTCAACTCTGACCGTTGACCGCCGTCCACGGCGGCGCCACTGTTGACCGGAGAATTTCACGGCGGAGATACCCCTATTCCACTCAAAATCACCCACTGAGCAACTTTGTCAACTGCATCGAAGGCCAATTCTCACTCTAACCTGTCCAATTTCACGAAAAACCGAAAGTCCACACAATTTTCAAATCAAGAATTCTCCATACACAAATCGAATTGAAACTCAAAACCTACATGGTTAGATTCGTGGAGAGAAGAGCTTCAAAGCCCAGTCCATGGTTTAGTTCAACTCAGCTGGAATCGATTCAACCAAAACATGCAAAATTTCTAAACTTCTAACCGGAAAATTCCATCCCTCCGGCGTCCCACGCCGTCGACGGTGGTCGGGAATAAGTCGGGGAGGCTGAGGCGAGCTGGAAGGGAGAAGGACCAAGCTCAAAGGCGGCCGGACGGCAAGCCACCGCCGTGGCCGAGCACCACCGTCGCACCTCCTCTCTCTCACCCCGATTGACTGGTCAAAGCTGTAATGAATAGTTGACTTTCCCCTTAAGGAAACCCTTCTATTTATATACATGACCAATATGGAAACTTCCCAAAAATGGAAACCTCAGAATTACATATTTCGACAAACTTTAAACTCCCGTAACTTTCTCGTCGTAACTCCGATTCAGATAATTCTCGCAACCACGAACTCGTCTCTACATATTCTTCAATAATCACCCAAAGTCAAACATATCGGCCAAACGGATAAAAAGTCAACCCTTCGAACCAACACACATTAAATCGACTAAACAAACAACAAACGGAAATATTCGCAACTAATTCTTCGTAACTCCAAATCATGCTCCGAAAGTTCCCACAAACTCGAAATTAAACTCTGAACAACTTCCGTGAAGAAACCGAAACCAAATTCCCGTCCGATAATTTAGTCGTTAAGTGGCCCACCATTTAAATCTGGACTTCAAATATTCATAACTAATTCTTCGGTCGTCCAAATAACGATCCAGAACCGCCCACGAACTCGTAATCACATATAGAACGACTCTCGAGAAGAGACCCAGCTCCAATTCTCGGCCAATAATTTAGTCGTTAACAGAACCCTGGCGAGTAAATCCATTATCGGAAATCCACGTCGATACGCTAACTCGCGAATTGAGCTGATTATACTTCTGATTCTGGTCCGGGTCGTCACAGTTGCAAATGCACCAGAAAAGAAAAACATGCAAGAGAGAGAAAAAAAAGACGATAAGAAAGCAAACAAGCCGAGCGGGAGAAGAAAAAAACCAAACAACAATTTGGCATATGAACCGAGAAAAACTGTCATAGTAGTGGATAGAGCAGTAGTAGTTGATCAGTTTTGAGTACACACGTGTGTACACACGGGTACTGAAGCTAGTATATAGAATTGTTGCACGAGTTGTAGGAAAAATCGAAGAAGATCGATTGAGTAAAGAGTCCCTATTCAGTGTTACCTGTAATTAATGCATTCACACCAGTGACACAATTGTCAAACTCTTGAGATTTAAATCTTAAATGTACATGTGTGCATATATATACAGATGGAGCGTTGTTCAGTTTTTTTAGGATAAACTTTTATTTATCCTCTTTAATTTTAGCTCAATGAACCACAATTTAAGAATACTCTATATAGGAATAACTTCTTTATAGTGATAAAAAATTTCGGTCCCAACTCGGGACAAGTTATAAATAGGAATAGTCTACACATTGTAATAAGTTATAAACTTTTTTTTGGTCTCATATGTAAAAGTGACCTCCATAAAGTAATAAGTTTTAGCATTACTAAAATATAATGTGATTTATGAAGAAATAAAATACATTTTATAATATTTTGATACGATGATATATGTTTTATTATGGATATCATGTATTAAAATTTCAGAATACGTACTAATTCGTATTTATGTTTTATAGTTGGAATAGTTATTATCGATCACAATTAAACAAGTTATTTTTTATTTAATTTTTTACTGAACCTCCATTTAGGAATAATCCCTTTATAAGAATAATTTATGTCAGTCTCAATAATATAATTGTATAGAGATTCTACTGTATATATGTTAAACCCATTTGTTTTAAAGTTAAAATATTTTACTCTCAATCTTTACAATTGGCATCAGTATTACCCCTATATTAGTTTTTCATCCAATTTTACCGTTAAGTGATGACAAGATAATTGTCACGTCAGCAAGTAAATTCTACTACCACAGATAAATTCTTATTTTACCTTATGATTAGGTTTATTAATTTTTTTAATTCTAATCTAATTTTCATCTTTATTCGTCGTTTCTTCTTATTTTTACTTTTTTTTTCTCTTGCTCTTGCCATCCCGTGATTGACTTTAATTATATATATCATTAATAAAAGGTAAAAATCAAAAAACCAATTATTATAAAAGAATAAAAAATATGCAAAGAAAAGTGTCGAGATCACAATTAATTAGTCGCAGAGTTGCAAGAGAGAATAAAACTAAAAACTCAACTAAAGAAATGAGACAATTAAAATTAGAAATATAAAATAAGTAAATAAAGGTTAAAGTATTGAACTAATTAGGGTATAGTACGATTCACTTGGTGACGTGAAAATTGCTATGTCATCACTTAATGGTAACATTTGATGAAAAACTAACGGAGGATAAGACTGATGTTAATTGCAAAGATTAATAGTAAAACATTTAATTTTGAAACTAAGAGAACTAACATAATATCTGATCTAAAGTTAATTAAAGAGGAGAGGGGCGAGGGGGAGGGGTGTAAATGGAAGTTTTTTTTTTTAAATACCTATTGCATGCATTCGTATATATCAGCACGTTGAACGCGACCTTCATGGGTACCCAAGGGTATGTTTTACCTTATTTACCACTTGAGAACTAAAATTACAATATATTTGAACATGAATATATAACATTTAGAACGAATATTACCACGATAATCACATATTTCTAAGAATATTTATGATATTTACAACTAATTAAATCAAATTCACAACTTTGAGAACAATTTGTTTAAAACTTATAACTGAGTTTCGAAATTAAGTTATTACTTAAAGTACAACTAAAATTACACAAATGAAAATTCAAATTACTATTATGATTACAAAATTTATTTTCAAGTGATAAACAATACCCAAAACTCTATATATAAGTACCTAAGAATTCGAATTATCCTCAGTACAACGACCTCGAATTTGAGATTGCTCGTTTTATGGTGATCGAGAGGTGGAATCTTAATTTGCTTCACTGTCTTCTTTCACTAGCTTCCAGAGTCTTGTCACGAAGCCAGTACGTACTCCCTAGTTTCTTGCTCTTGAAATGCAAGTAATTCTCATTTACCATCGATGCTGATCGATGGATTAACTAAAGAAGTCTCTTAATTAATTAGCAGGAAACTTATTCTCTTTTTAGGACAAAAAAAAGAGAATAAGTTATTCGATATCAGTTATTCCTACTTCATACCAGATGATGATTATACTGATGAGCTGTATGAGATTATTATATATAGGCATGGCGGAGTTGCATGCATATGAGCTTAGACTTGAGGTAATTTACTTTACAAGATCGATCCCGATCCTCTATATCCTGCTGAATATATTATTTTATATTTCTCACAGAAACGTAGACAACCTAAATACGTACAAAAGCTCTACGACGTACCCGCCGGACAGTCTATTAGTTGGACCTGAGTTCTTGCAAGTTGCAGCTTTCTCATGTACAGAATAGACTACTACCAACTTCATTCATCGAGCGAGTTTTATAGATTCGAAGAGATCAAGATGCCGCAATAACTTTCAACAAAAGCAATTCCGACCTGTTCTTTAAAAACTCGTGACCCTCGATGTTTAAGAAGGCAAACTTCAATTTAACAGACGAGTAACCTAAGTTAAAAATTTAATATTTTACTATTTCAATTTTTAAATTTGATTATTTCACTACATAATCAAAATCAATCATTATAATATCCGACTTCTTAATTTTAACCATAATACATAAACCGAGGAATAGGTCAAAAGTGATAGAAAATGTACGATTAAAGGAGTCCAATGACATATTAATAAAATAACTCCTAGATAATTATCTATAGACACGAATATTCTCTATATTCTCTCTCCTCTTTTCTCAAAACCCTAACACAAAAACCTTAGCCACCCGACTCCTTTTTCCTTCAATTCTTTTCGTTTTTCAATTCGATTCTGATTTTGATTAAGAATTCGGGTTCTTCTTTCTTTTCCTCTTCCTAGTCCACTTGCATGTTGGATCAATCTTGATTAACATACAATGGTGAGTTCAAAATCGGGAATGGTGATTGATATCTCTGATGGTGCTGATGAAGAGAATGATGATTTTGGCTTCACCGTTATCAGGGTCTTCTCTCCTTGATTACTATCAAATGAAAGAGCAAAGTCTCTTAAACACTGGATCATTTACTTATGGCGAGGTTCGACTGGACCTAGCGCCGACCATTAGTATCTGGAGGTGCACTCTGGATCGCTTCATGGGATGATTTCAAAATATGGTCGATCTTTGAAGGGCAGTGGATCATGGTTCTTGGTTTTTCAAAGATGTTACAGTTATGGCAGAACACTTTGACAGTCTAGCCCTGATTCAATCTATCCTGACATCTTTGGCTAAGGTGTGGGTTCGGGTTGGAGTTGTGGGAGGTGAATAAGGTGGAGATTGAGTTACCAGTAGAAGGATGGTGGTGAAAACTGGAGAATTGTCTATGTCGGTACATCGACTATGACAGAGTTCAGATGAGGAAGAACGAAGAAATTTGACTTTTGGTAGAGTTGGGTTAATTTGAAGAAAAAGTTGAAAACTGGAGTACGAATAAATTTTAGCCTTAGCAAATGGGAGGAGTGTGAGTTTGAATGCATCACACTGAAGGGTTATTGCATGGGTTGTGGTAGTTTTGATAACAATGTTGTTGGATGCTCTACCTAATTTGGGAAGCTTGAGGCCCACATGGAGATTGAGGACGCCATAAGGTAGGAAGATGTTTTGTGGGGAATGGGGAAAGAGGTTATGATGCAAGCAAGCACTATAGGCGGCGCAAGCAATTAGGTAGAGAGGATTGTAGATAGTTGGGAACGGGGATGACTGTGACTAAGGTGGCTGGTAGTTTTTCGGCTCTAGTAAAGGCAGAGGTGGATCTGGGACCTGTAATGGAGGTATGGGTGACCTCCGAAGCTCTCTGAAGCAAAGTATCTCTGATGATATGACAACTATGCATAGGGATCAACGACCTCAGCATGAGTAGGGATCCATATATAGACTGAGGGGCTTTTGAGCTACCAGCCTCTCTGCTGGTTGTTTGACATATTGTGGAAAATTGAAACCTCCCAAGCACACTTAGGAGCAATGCATCGTTGAGACGTGGCCATGGCAGTATAAAGGGGTTGCACCATGATGCATCCCTATATAGAATGTGCCTAATTATTTTATTTGTTTAATTTTTAGAATCTAATTATGTATTTTTTTAATTAGGTAATTTGGAGAAAAATACAAAAAAAGCTTAATTTGAGAATTCTAGTAGAATAAGAAATGATGACATAGACAAGACAAGCAGGTGATGAGTCAACCCTAATATAATAAAGAGAGACCCAATCACATACCTATATAAGCCTCACTTAAAGATGGAGTAGAAGTTCTTGTATCTGTGAGAGAGAAACACTTAGAAGAAGAAGTGTTGTTGCCAAGAGTCACATCTGTCCAATTTTTACCCGTCGAAATTTCTCTGTCGAGAATTCTAGGGTTTATGGTTTATTCTTCATTCTCCCTCATGTTTTGCTATTTTCTAATTTTGACTATGAGTAGCTAAACTTTCTCAACTATGGGCAGATCAAAGCCCTGTACATGCTTATAATTTTGAACCCCTTGTGATTTTAATAACTATTTGGATGAGTTTTATTTCACTACTTTTTCATTGATGATTTCTATGTTCATGTTTCTTTCGTTGCAAACTTAGATGCATAACTTAGGGTCTAGAGTCTAGAATGTGCATTTGACCGCTATATCATTGCATGTTCAGTAGAGACAAAGCAAGCTCTGTACATGTGTGAAATATTTCCTTAGTGATGTTAAGATGACTGCTATATCGACCTTAGAAGCTTTATTGTCTTCCAAACACTCTTCGATCATAATGACTTTAGTTTACTAGAGTACGACGCCAAAGTGTACCAATTTACCAATTATGGATCAAGCTAAGACAGTACGGACATTCTACGTACGGCTAGTAAGAGAGTATAATATAGTTGATGTCCTTCGACATTGTGTCGATAGTGGGAGTCAATCATTCATGGTAATCGTAGGTTTTCTAAGGTAGAAAGAAATGATAGTCGCATATTTATGCGTCTATATTGTGTTTAATTGAACTCCTACACCTGGTTTATTGTTATTAATTGAGTGATTTTTAATTAAGTTTATTATTTTATTAGTTTTTGGGGAGAAATAAAGAAAAATGTGACAAAAGAAGGATTCCTGGTGCAAATAGAAGAAAGGAAGGAGTTATGTGCAAATAAAAAAGTTTAGACCAATGAGGACTGGGAGAGTCCAAACCAAAGAGTATATAACACACTTTTAATTTTTGGGAAAGGCTAATCAATAATTTTGGAGACACACCTTCGAGCAAGAGAGGGAGCCGTGTGAGAAGAAGCTAGCCACCCCAGTTCGACCCGTCGAGGATCTCCTTGACCCGTCAAGCCGACAATCAGACTACTTATTCTTCATCCTTCTTGTTTGTATCAACTCTATGAATTATTTTTATTCTTTTACTATGACTATGAGTAGCTAAATACCTTGTTAATGGGCTGCTTGAAACTCCGTACATGAAGTTTTTTTAATGCATACATTTTGACCTAATTTTGCATTTTCTTTTGAATGAGATTTCTTTCTCTATGAATTCACCGAATGAATTCTTGTATGTTTGCTTTGGTGGCCAACTTAGTATGCATGCTAGGATTCTATTGTCACCATATTCTCTACAGTGATATACCAAATTCGTCATGTGATAGAAACCCTAGGTGTAGCAGGGCACACCCGTAGTGTACATGTGAACCCTTGTAACTTCTCAAACCTTTTCTAGAACTTAATGTTTTCTTCTTTATAAACCTTGGGATCCATGACTATGGGTTTATAGAGGGATAGATGTAGAGGAGGTCTATGACAAACCTATATAGGCATAAGGATTATATAATAGGATATGGTTGTAACGATCAACTCTTCATGAGAACCTTCATTCATTGGATATGTGCATTAGGTTAAGAATATGTTAGAAAGATGGAATGACGGTGGTGGATTGCATTCCTCTTAACTTCTTCTTTATATAGTATAAACCCCTTGTATTCATAAGCATATTTACTATCAGCATTTATTTTCTGCATTATCTGTAGTTTGGCCGAATTGTTTCGATAACCAAACCAACTCCAAAAATCCCCACCCAAACTTTGTGTGGTAGTCTGATACTGAGTCTAGTATATTTTGTTAAATTTTCGTGACATTTAAAATAGTATGTCTTAGGTTCATGTTATGTTTGTACGTGTTTGTTGGTTGAATCTGTCAGCAAGCTGACATTTGCATCTAATTAATGTATTGAGTCTTAGGTTCACCAATCCTCGGTAGGTAATGACTCCTATTTACCGACTACTATATTGATATACTTAATCAAGAATAGTGTTATCTTTGAGGGTAGTTTTTTTCGTATCAAGAAATTTCTAACATTCATCTCTATTTGATTTCATCGACATATTTACTTTTCTGAAAATTTACTCTTTTTTTCTATATTAGTTGTAGATTCACCTATTTATTTCGACTCCCAAATCAAGTCCGAATACCCTCAAAAATTGTGTGGTAGTCCACCATTGAGTCTAATTTATTTTTGTTAAATTATCGTAGAATTTAGATTAGTATAAGTTAGGTTCGTAGTTCACTTTGCATTCAGTGGTCGAAGCTGCCAGATTTTTGGCTTCCACATCTGTTTGTATTTCTTGTGTCATTAAGTCTTAGTTTCACCAATCATCTGTGGGTAATGACTCTCATTTTCCATTTACTACAATGATATACTTGCATTGGGAATAGGGTTATCTTTGTTAGGTACTTTTGCTTCCATCACTAGCTAACTAAGGAGTGGTACAATTAAGTTTTTCATAGTTACTCATGCTAATATGGTTTGCTAATCTAGAGTTTTGTGAGCTTCACATTGTTATCCAGTGTAGGGATACTATATGATTTCTCTTTGTCAGGCTAGGTAATTCGGTGAATTTTTGTATACCTATCATTTTTTTTCTAATGGATTTTGATCGACCTTCTAAAAAAAATAGTCCAATGATTAAAATAGAGAAGTCAAGGTAGTACAATGATTCAACTAAGAAAAGTCAGATAGTTAGGTAATAAAATGATCAAATTCAAAAAGTTAGGTTATGAAATGATGTTGATGACAAACTATAAGTAAACTAAAACTGCCCAAAAATAAAACACATGTATTTGGCCGATTACTTTTTGGATTGGAGATCCCACACATTGAAACAGAACAAGATAAAAAATAATTTAAATGAAGATAAAATATTCCTAATTGTACTGAGGTCTTTGTGGATAAAATACAACACCTTAAAAGTGGTGAAGTTTGGATAATATCAGTACAATTCGGACTCCACGTGACACACTTGTCACTGTTTAACTTAGCATCAGTGCGAGTTCCTCTCCAATCGCGTCTCGAGTCCATTGGACTCGAATTGAGTTGGGCCTTAAAAAAATTGTTGAGTTGGCTCCTGCTGAAGGAATCGTATTGCATTGGCTCCAGCTGAATGTATGACCAAGATTTCGATGTGAATTCCGGACTTGGTTGCTCGTGCTAACCTCGTAGTTAGCTCGTGCTAACCTCGTAGTTAGGTTGCATGTGAATGGACGTGTTGGATTGGAGATCCCACATCGAAATAGGACAAAATGAAATATAACTTAAATGAAGATGAACTATTCTTAATTGTACAAAGAATTTTTGTGGATAAAACCTAACATCTTAAAGGTGATTAAGTTGAGACAATATCGATACAGTACGGACCACATTTACCTTAACTTAACTTTAATTTTCGTTCATGCTAAATCTTCATAGCTAAACTTTACAAGCTAGATTCAAAATCATACCTTAACTTTTGACTTTAACCTAAAATTTATACGTTTCATTCTTAACACCATTAATCATTATGACCCCCAATATAATTTTGAGTCGGGATCTAAAGTTAGGATATAGTTTTAATATCTTATAAAATTAAGATATGAACATTTAAAATGTGACGACCTGGACCAGAATCAGCAGTATGATCAGCTTGATCGATGAGTTACTGTGTAGTCGCAGTTGTCCGATGGTTATTCGAATCGCCAGACTTGTTAACGACTAAATTATTGGCCGAGAATTGGAGCTGGGTCTCATCTCGAGAGTCGTAGTACATGTGATTTCGAGTTCGTGGGCGGCTCCGGATCATTATTTGGACGACCGAGGAATTAATTATGAATATTTGAAGTTCGAGTTTTAAAGGCAGCCTTCTAAACGACTAAATTACCGGTCGGGAATTTGATTTCGGCTTCTTGACGGAAGTTGTTCAGAATTTAATTTCGAGTTTGTGGGAACTTCCGGAGCATTTTTCTGAGTTACGAAGATTAAGTTGTGATTATTTCCGATTGTTGGTTATTTAGTCGATTAAATATGTGTTTGGTTGAAGGGTTGACTTTTTATCCATTTGGCCGATATGTTTGACTTTGGGTGATTATTGAAGATCATGTCGAGACGAGTTTGTGGCCACGAGAATTATCGGAATCGGAGTTACGACGAGAGAGTTACGAGGGTTTAAAGTTCGTCGGAATGGATAAATATGAAGTTTCCTAATCGGGAAAAGCCTATAAATAGAGGTTTCCTGTTTGGGAAACCTGCCATATTGGGAAAGTTGGGTTGACCCACGTTGACCCACGGGTCAAGAATAACCCGTTTGGAGGCCGAAATGGTTCGCCGAAATTGAGGCCGATTCCGACCATATTTGGGCACGACTTCTTCACGAGATTTGTTGGGCTCGAGCTCCTCTTCGGATTGGTAGGTGGATCGTCCCGTGGGGTGGCCGGAGGAGAGAGAATCGAATCGGCAAAGTTATGGATTTTCCGGCGAGTTTTGTTCGATTCGGGTGACGGCGTGGAGGCCGAGTTGGTGGCTCTACCTTGAGGGGTTTTGTTAGTCTTGAGCTAAGGAAGCTTTTCCAAGTGGTCTTGAGGGTTGCTGTGGCCGGAGGAGAGAGATCCGTTGAATTGAAATTCCGGTAAGGGTTTGGAACTTTGAGTTGATTTTTGGAGGTTTTCCGGTCAAAATTGGCCTTAACTTATAACTGGAAAGTTGTTGGAATCGTCGAGATCTTCAAAACCATGTATGCCATGTATTTTTCTGGGCAGATTGGATTTTCCGGTGGCCGGAGGCAGCGGCGACGGCGGCGGCGGCGATTTTTCGCCCGGAGTAGTTTTCGATGAATTGCATGTCATTTCACTCGAAATCGCGCCCCGATCGCAGTGGAGAGGTTCGTTTTTCGAATTGAGCGTCCGAAAGTTAAGCGAGGTATTGAGGTGTTATATATGGATTTTCGACGATTCGTCGTATTCGGATTTCGTGTTTCCGAGGACGGTGGTTTCTCGTGATTTGTCTTGTATTGTCGGATTATGACTTTGAATAATGGACTTTGTGAATATTCAGGGGTTCGTGATCGTTCATTGGCGAGGGACTTTCAGCCGGATCACGGGTTAACGCGAACTGCGTTACGCAAGCGTGTGAGTGGACAAGTTTATTTTCGCAGTTGATTTGCGAGTTCGTGGATTTTATGATTTTCGTATTTACTTTATACGATATTGTGATATGTATTGTTTTCGGAGGTATTGTTTTATATTTATTGGTGATGGCATTATTGCATCGATGCTTAGACTACTCGGCTGATCACCGGTAGTCCACCAGAGTTGAGAGGTCCTCTGGGCAGGGTTGAGAGGTCCCCTGGCCTATCACCGTCATGTTTGAGCGATTCACCTGACGTCAGGTTTGAGAAGTCGCCCGACAACCTCCATATGTATATGTTTTCCGAACTCGCACTGTTTTATAATGATTATGTATATAACTGGTGAAAGGCATATGTTTATTTTCGTCCACTCACTCTAACGTTTTTATTTGCCTTTCCCCTGGGCTTTTCGGTTTCCGTGCCCAGTTTGCAGTTTAGGCTTTGATGTCGCACGTTGTGGTCGGAGGCATAGTGCTCGAGCTACTTTGTTTCATCCAGTAGGTTTATTGTTCTACCTACTGTGGTATGCGTATATGATTATGTATTAGAAGTCGCTCTGAGCGTCCTATTGTATATGCTATATGATTTTACACCGGATTTCAGTAAAGTATAGATATATTTATTGATTTACTTTACTGTTGATATATTGAGAAATCCGGATGGGATTGGTGCCCACGGTTTGCTTTTTGTGGCATAGGATGAAGTGTATTTTCCGCGTGCAGGTAATGGTAATTCCACGCTAGTAACGAAACTCTGCCCAAATTTCGAAAAGTTTTTGTTGGTTCGTGTTTTCGAAGGGGTTCGATTCCGGTTTAGGGAGCTGAATCGGGGTTGGGTCCTTTCATAAAATGAACGAAGTTTAAATATTATTTGATGAATATTTCCTTAACGAAGAGATAAGATAATGTATTTATATGGTACCTTATCTCAAATGTCCTCTAATTTTCTTGGATTTACTTTGTGGGTCGGCAAGCCATGAGCCTTTCTTTTTTGTGGGGGTTTGGCTTATTCGGTCAGGACCTTTCGTTAGTTTTTATTTTTCTTACTTGAGAAATTTATTTTCAATGCCATATGTGATTAAGAAGCTAGCCACAAGTTTTGCATATAGACCTTGTGACAGAGGTTCGAGCACATTTTCTCCCCGGTGATTCTTAGATGATTTTCAAGGAGATATACTAGTATACGACAATTGAGTGCTTAGGTGTTGATGGAATTTGTATAGTTTAAAATTTAATTAGAGCTTTATAGTTTTTGAGCCAAGGGCGTAGCTATATAGACATGAGTAGTGTCAAATGACACGGCTCATATCTTAATTGTAGCCAATAAAACATGTAAAAATCTAATTTTTCAAATTTTAATTATGAATTGTATACGAATTTGACACGGCTGGATTTAAAAATTAAATGTCCAAACATGATTAGTAACCAATTTAAGTATTTAGTTATACCTAATTTATAAATACAGAGAAATTCATTCCTTGCTATATTAAATTATATATTTATATATTCAAATCAAATTCCATTTTGTTTCTTACCTATTTTCTAATCAAATTCTATTATGGTGAAGGTTTTCGATTAAAATAATTTTCTCCGCAAAATTATTCGGTTAATCTCACATTTCTCTCTGTATAGACGACTATACATACTTATGAGAGATTTAGATTCTAAAATGTGAAGACTCGTCAAAACAACTATAAATATTAGCGAGAGAAGTATGTAATTTCTAATGAAAAAATTACGTTAATACAAATTATATTTTTGACACGACTGAATTATATTTGGCAAAATTACTTAAATGATCATTAATCTTTACCCAAAACGACAGTTTGGTCACTATCAAATGGCGTATGTCAAAATTGTCACTCCTTATAATATTTCATTATCAATTTGGTCATTCGAGCTCAAACGTCTGTTAATTATAGGATATTCGAAGAATATTCCGTTTCTTGCCAGATGTAATTCTATCACTCAGGTCTCTTAGCGCCATTTCTGAACTTACCTGCGAAGAGTACAATAACTTTGTTTCTTGGCCAATGGAACGGCGTTGTACTCCCTTTATCACAGTCATTGCATAGACTTTCATCAGGCATTTTACCGGGAGATTATGATAGTAATGTGGAGGATGATATTGTATTCCCAGCGTTGGAAGCAAAAGAGACTCTTCATAATGTTAGCCATGCTTACACTCTGGACCACAAGTAGGAAGAGGAACTGTTCAAGGGCATCTTCTTAGTTCTGTCTGAGCTTTCACAACTAATTGAATTCATGAACATTAGAAATATGGACTAAGGAGGAAATAACTTTGTTTCATTCGAGCACGGTCTTACTTTGAGTAAGTACAATGAGCTGGCCACAAAGCTTCAGGGCACGTGCAAATCCATTAGAGTGACATTGGATCAACATGTTTTTCGTGAAGAACTGGAGTTGTGGCCGTTGTTTGATAAGCATTTTTCTGTGGAAGAACAAGATAAAATTGTTTGTAGCATAATTGGTAGTACAGGTGCAGAGGTTCTCCAATCGATGCTGCCATGGGTCACAACTGCTCTTACTCAAGAAGAACAGAATAAATGGATGGACACATGGAACTAGGCAACTGGAAATAATATGTTCAGTGAGTGGCTTGACGAATGGTGGAATGGAAATCGTGCTGATTCATCACATGCAGAGATACCAGAAAGTTGTATTTCTCTAGGTCTGATTAATACTTTTGACTGCTGCATCACTATTTTCTTCAAGAGGATTCCTTTATATGTTTATGTAGGCTTTTCAATGTAGGTAGAGATGTTGTTTTCTTGAGCTGCCCTAACATTCTAACTGTCTAATAGTTTTGCATATAATTTCAAGTGCAGATGCAGATGCTAGCTTGGAACAGAGTGATGAAAAATTTAAACCAGGATGGAAAGATATATTTCGGATGAATCAAAATGAGTTTGAATCAGAAATTAGAAAGGTTGCTCGGGATTTGACTCTTGACCCAAGAAGAAAAGCATATCTTATTCAAAATTTAATGACTAGGTGTGCTCATATTTTGACTCACTTGAATTGTTTTCTTTCATGATTTATATAATTTTCCATTTTACTTGTTCTGATTAAGCAATGGATCATGGTAGTCGCTGGTTGTGGCCATTACATGCACTTAGCTTGCTTCCAGGTTTGTGTTTGTGTTTTTGTTCTGTGTTTATCCATCCGTCAAGGACATTATATTTAGTGAAAGTTTGATATGTAATTTTGTACCATTATTCATTGTCACAGGCATACACTTGTAGTCATTACATTTTCCTAATCTGTAGCAAATCCTTGGGAGATACGGCGGTAAAAATCCTCCTGTGAAGACTTTTTTCATGAGTTTGCTCATTCTCACGTCTGTGCATGGTGTTGAAATCTCCTAAAGTTTGATAAGCATTTCAACCTTGACTTGTAGCTTTACTTTGGCATGCTTGATGCTCTACTGGCTTCAGAACAACTCCCCACTACAAGAAAAACGCACTTAGACCGCTGAACGTTTCTGTCGTCTAGGTGCGTTTTTCCGTCGTCTAAGTACTTAGACGACGGAAGCTCCGTCCTCCAGGCTCCGTGCTCCAAGTTCTGTCGTCCAAGCACTTGGACGACGGAGAATGTGATCTCCGTCGTCCAAGTGCTCACTTAAGCCGCGGAGGAATATGACATTCTCCGTCGTCCAAGTTCTTATTTAATTTTTAAAAAAAATTAAATTGTTATTAAATATTAATAATTTAATTTAATTATAAACCAATCTCATTTAAATAATTAAAAATGTTCAAATTAATTAAATAAAATAAATTTGTAATTACTTAATTAAATAATAAAAATTAATTTGTACATACATGATCAAAAAATGCATAAAAATTAAAATATTGTTCAGAATCGGGAAAGAAACGATATAATAAACTACTACCTAAAATACTGGAGGAGCAGATGCGCCGCCGAGTCCCCCGCCTCCAGCCGGGTCGTCGTCGTCGGGGTATGGGTTCGGAGGAGGTTGACATTCTCATCGAGCTTGATTTTGCATGAGGGCGACGAGTTGGGCTATCTGCGCTTCTTGCTGATCATGCCTTTGACGCATAGATTGATTTTCCTCTCGTGCGAGTCGAGCCTCTTGAATGGTTGTTTCGACGGCTGCAGCCTGAGTACTTTTCCTCCCCGAACCTCCCGTAGATGATGAGTCGGAGGTCGACAAATCTCGAATCACCTTAGGTCCGAACCCCCTAACCTCCCTGCCAGCTCTACGACCGTAGACATCATCTGCGATTGCAATTTGGCTCTCCATCAATAGAGGAGACAGGTCTTCCAGCGGCAAATCTGGGAACGCAAGCTGAGTGCTAGCCAATTCTTCTTGCGCACGCTCTACCACCATTGCCTACAAAAGAATAATTAAAAAATTATAATGAAATAATAATTAAATAATAATTACTACAATTAAAAGCACATATATATATATATATCACTTACGCCCTATTGACTCGCTTCATTATCGAGCCCAGGCGTCACGTACGCGTTTATGCTAGCATCGAGATAAGGGTGTCTGGAGCCCTTATCCCTGTGCTCCTTGGCTATTTGAATCAGTTGCTTGGCCTCGGAAGTATGGTGTTTGTCCTTCTTCCCCCGGTTGGATTTGTTGATTTCGGAGAGTTTCTGTTAAACAACATAAATCATTAAAAAATTAATAAGTAACTAAAATTAAAATAATTCAATTCTTTTAATTGAAATAAAAAAAGTAAACACCTTATATTCTTCATCTTGGAAGTGGTTACACAACCACTCCTACCACTCATCTTCCCTATCCCTACGCAGCTCTACGGGGCTAGGCACGGGGCCGATATTTTCGAAGTATTGATGAAACCTGTACTTCCAGTCATGGTAGATAGAGTTGGCGGTTTGGTTGATATGCCTAAGCATCACCAGTGTGGGATCTACCTCATATTATTCCTATCAAAAATAAATAGAAAATTATAATCGTATATATTATGAAATTATAATGTTTATTGGTTATTAGAAAATAAATTTAAAATTGTACGTATTACGTACCAAAAGTTCTTTAAAGAGTTTCGCCTTCTCTTCATCCGATAACTCCTTCCAATTAGGGGCAATGAGACAAACCCAGCTACGAAGGATTGACCCTATGCTATGCGCCGAGAGACTTGCTAGCTGAGCTATGGGAGGGCCACCGGTGAATTCGTCGTACGGCAAGTCGATCTTTTTCCCGGTCGCCTTTAAAATTTTCTCTGCTTTGCCGTCTTTGACAAGACCGCGAGTCCTTTTCGGTTCCGGGTCAGTCGGGACACTCCTTTGCTTACGCCAGGTGCTGTAGAGGATAGATTCAGAGGTCAAGGACGCCTGAGTACTTCCTGTTGAACCGGGTGTCGGACTGGAATAGGCGTCGTCATCACCGCTCGGGATAAATGGGGCAGCGGGAATTTCCCCAGAAGGCGCTGTCGACGAACCAGATGAAGGGTCCGGATTGAGGGCGTCGTTGCTCTCTTGTAATTCCCAACCGACTTGCTCCGCCAAGCGTCGGAGCATAGCATCTTCGGCCTCCTGTTGGGTCTTTTTCTTTCCGGATGGAGCCATTTAAACCTAGGAGTACGTTGTTAAAATACCTGACTACCATAATAATTATATAAAAAAATTTACGCTAATTAAGTGCGGCTAAGATTTAAATAGAGTACACTAGCTTGACTTTTTGGGTCGTTCAATGAACGTGCGACCCGCACGATAAAGTGTTAACTTTCAATTAATCAGCCTTGGTTCAATCGAAAAACATGGCCAGTTAGGGATAGAGATAACACGAGAGGCAGGACTAATTTCGACAAAACACCCCGAGGCTAACCTAATCAATGGTATATACTCTATTGGTGTCGTCTTTCTTAGATCCAAAATCTGTCACCAGTCATAACCCGTTTCTAGACACCATGTCCAACATTCGGCCAATCTTTCAAAAATTTACACTCCCTCAAGTCCTTTGCAAACTCCGTCCTCAATCTCGTGTCCATAACTTCACTTAGGTTATGGTGTCGGTGATGAAATCCACACATCACGAGGGGTTAAGGAGATAAGCTAGGAAAAGAGGCGTCATCTATTCCAAAGAGTGCGACTTAATAAACCAATCTTATATACTAAATTTAAATCAAAGACTACCAAATTAACACATAATTATCAATTAATAACTTTTAATTACATGCAATAATAATCACAAATTATACTATTAATTAAAACAATAAATAATGACAAAAATTAATTATTATTTATCATGCATTTAATAATAATTATTCATTTATCAATATAATTAATTATTATTAACAATAATAATTATTACTATTATTTAATTTTAACTAATATATTATTCATTACCAAATAACAAGTAATAATGAGTACTAAATTAGTAATTATTACTAATAATAATAATTATTAATTATTATAATTACTAATTAATTAACATTATTTATAAATTAAATAATTACTTAAATAATAATGTTAATTAAAAAATAGAATTATTACCTTGCCGGAATGTCGCCGGGAATTCGCCGGAATGTCGCCGGAGAGAGGGAAAGTCACCGGAATTATCGTCGCCGGAGGAGGAAGGCCGGAGGTTTTGAGAGGAGAGGAGAGGGGAGGAGGAAAGGAGATGGGATGAGAAAATGATAGGGGTGAACTGTTCTATTTATAGGCGTTCACTTAGACGACGGAGCTCTATTCTCCGTCGTCTAAGTTCACTTGGACGACGGAAACGGGCTTTTCCGTCGTCTAAGTGAACCGTTTCAAAATTTTGAAATGGCGCCCAATTAATCGACGGGACGTTTCAATCGCCTTAATTTTGAACTTAGACAACGAAGAATCTATTCTCCGTCGTCTAAGTAAAATTTGAAGCGGCGCCGAAATTTAAGGAGGCATAATGAACCGCCATGTTTTTGAACTTGGACGACGGAGAATGACCATCTCCGTCGTCCTGGTGACTACCTGGACGACGGAGACACAGGATCTCCACTGTCAAGATCAACAAGTTCAACGGGAAGGGAGACCCGCGAACGCACATTGACGAGTACCAATCCGCCACCGTAGGTACCTGGTACTCGGATGCAACCCTTTGTTTCCTATTTCAGAAGACACTGGCGGAAGAAGCACGAAACTGGTTCTACGAGGTGTCAACGGGATCCATCCGCTCATTCAATGAACTCACAGAATGCTTCCTCAAGCAATACCGGCTACATGGCAAGTATAACACCGCCAGCACGTTACTAAAGGTTCGTCAGGGGGACAATGAAAACCTATCCGGCTTCATTAACCGGTGGAGGGCTCTTGCGAACACGTGCAGAAACCTCAACAAGAACGTAGCAAAAACGGTGCTACTAGAAAACTTGACGGGAACCTCGTTCGTGGAGAAGATTGTCAGAAAGGACCACCTCGGATACGACGAGATCATCAACCTGATCGTCCAGAAAGCACTGGTGGAAACCCACGTGTACGGAGCGCAAATTATCTCTTAGATGACAAATATCATGTTTCATCGTCTAGGTTGGACCTAGACGACGAAAAGTTATCTTGGGCGACTGAATAAATTTTTGTCGTCTAAATGTGTATTTATAGTAATGTACGTAGACATGCATGTTTACATTTTAAAGAAGACGATAAAACCTCTCAACAGTTAACCACGTATTAACCTCAGAACATTCCTCTTTCCCCTTGTTACGTACGTAGCATGTAATCACGTACATTGTAATGTTATCATACATAGAAGCCTGCTTCTCTGTAGCGTTAGTTAACAATATAAACTAATAAGACAACAAAACATATTAAGGAAAAGAAGATGCAGTGAAGCTACCTTTGTAGACGTAACTGATATGATTTATTATTATTATTTTATTATTGTTGTTGTTATTGTTATTGTTGTTGTTCGAAAATGACGTTCACTCACATAAGTGAACATTTTTGAGATCGGACAAGTCATTAATTTAGTTTTTGTCTTGAAATTTGTCATATTTACAAATCTATCAATTATCAATTTCCCAGAAACATAAATAATGGGTTCTTGACCCATAGGTTATCTTGAGTTAAGAATGTGACTAAAAAGTCACCCAAATTTATTTTTTAACCCAACAGTCACTTTAATCCTTAATACGTGCTAAAAAAAAAATCCTAAAATTCACAATAATTATACACTGCCACTCATTCAATTTTTCATAAAATTATATTTTGTGCCACTGGACAAAACTTCGTCTTATATATGAATCAACCATTGGTTGTTCACAAACCTAGAAGACGATGTCAACCGTATGTTTTTGACCCATTCTGACCTTGTCGAGCCGACATCGCGCCCAACCTCACCTCATCTCGGCAACCCTGATCCCTTAATTGATCGCCACCACTATTATGGCTCGCCAGGAAGCCCAAGTCGGCTGACCTCTATCGAGCTCGTCGCCCTCCACCTCTGTCAACTTCTCCTTGCCTTGGTCGCCGTCCTAATTTGACTCCAATGACACCTCTCGGCCTCGCCACCCATTGCTGCCCGATCTGGGGGCCCACCGATAGATGTTTAGAGTGGATTTTTTTGTTTTTTTTTATAATTTGTAATACATAGTATCTTTAGTAAATGTAGATGGTATCTTTAGTAAACATAAGGGGTATATTTATTAAACGTAAACAATATCTTTGCGAACTAGACATATATAACGTATATTTGTGAACCTGTGTTGATATCATTATGGTGTTGTGTTGGTATTTTTATGACACCGTAATAGTATCTTTATAACACTAAGATGGTATCTTTAAAACGCTGTCATGATATCCTTATGTTATATCCTTAAAAACATTTTCATAGTATTTTTATGACTTTCATATGGTATCTTTATAACACTAAGATGATATCTTTAAAACGTTATCATTGTATCATTAAAATGTTATCATGGTATCCTTAAAACATTGTCATGGTATCCTTATGACACTATGATGGTATTTTTTTTTAACACTGAGATAGTATCTTTAAAACGCTGTCAAGGTATCCTTATGTCATTTCCTTAAAACACTTTCATGGTATCTTTATGACACTGTGATTGTATCTTTATGACATTGTGATAGTATCTTTATAACACTGGGATGATATCCTTGAAACACTGTCATGGTATCTTTATAACGCTATGATGGTATCTTTATAACGCAAGTATGATATCTTTATGTAGTTGTGTTAGTATCCTTTTTCAAGCCTTATCTTATACCTTAAAATCTAAATACTACACCATAAACTCTCTCTCTCTCTCTCTCTCACTCTCTCTCTCTCTCTCTCTCTCTCTCTCTCTCTCTCTCTCTCTCTCTCTCTCTCTCTCTCTCTCTCTCTCTCTCTCTCTAATATCATGTTATCTCATGAATGTGGCATAATATCCTTGTTGATTGAGTTTGTGTTGAGTCATGAAAAAAAAATGAAAAATAAGTCATGGTATTTTTACGAACTTGAGTTAGTATCTTTATATACTAGAGTTGGTATCCTTGTTTTTTGAGATTGTGCTGAGCCGTAAAGAACAAAATGAAAAATCTTCTTTCTTTTTTTTGCGAAAAAAAATTGGATGTGCTGTGAAGTTGGCTAATTATGGTTTGACTCCTGGATTTTCTATAGGCTTGGGTTCTACTAGTTGTACCAGATGGATTTTGAACATTCAAGGTTGATAAGTGAAGAAAATGTTGACACAGAAAAATTGCTTGTTTTATGCTTGGCTCAGAAATTCATATGAGAGGCAGACTCATCTCACCGGGTTCCCTTCTACGCTACGGCCTTCTCTAAGGACTTACTCTAAGGGCCTGGGCTCGCCTTTTGCCTGCGATTCTCCTAGAATCTCCAAACTAAGAATAAAACTCCCAATTTTTCCGTGCTTCTCCTAGACTCCTAGTCTCTCTGTGCTTCTCCTAATCTCAACCTACCCCCCTTGAAAGTGTTTAGTGTGCCATGAGGTAGAACTAAAAAGATACCTTTCCCCGCTCTGATACCAGGGTTAGGATCGGGCGCTCGAACTTTGAAACAAGGATTTTTATTTCAAGCTCGCAAACTTGCGGAAGTGTTTACAGATATGAGAGAGTAAGACTTCTTGGGTCTCAAGTGTGTCTTGCAATCTCTGAGACTTATGCCTTATATAGGCTTACAAACTGAGAAAAAAAAGTTGAATAATTGAGTCCGGGTGCTCATTGGGCCCCATCGACAACTCATAATATTCCTTCTTATCCCTTACACATCACTTTGAAAGAAAAACAAAAACTGAAAGAAAAGCATCACAGCACATGGACGGCTACCTTTGGGTCCTTTTCAGGACGATGCCAATAAGTAAAGTAAAATAATTACTACTGGACAAATCTGCTTTATGAGTGGGCTTGTTCATCCTTATCTCTTGGTGAGTGGGTTTCTTTGGCTATATCCCACATTATTTTCCTTAGTGGCCGTCTTTTTCAGAGTGAGAGTCCATCCACTATCTAGTGTCTCTTGTCGTCTTTCTTACAGCTGTGAACCGGTTTGAATGTGCTGGATGAGTTATGTTAGTCTATCTGCGAGACTCGCGAAGCTTCGTCGCTGTCTGACCAGTTCGACGTACAGCTATCCCCATCTCCTGTCAATTCCTGCCAGCTGGTGGCACCAGTAGGCTCTTTCCCAGAGCATCTCTTTGACAATTTTGGCTCTTTGGAGGAAATCACAGAGCATTGCTTGTAGCCGATCTGTGGCTTCTTGTCGCCTTTGGTCGTTGGTCCATTCTGCTGTCTCAATAAAGACTGTTCTAATGGGCCTTCGTGCTTCAATATCTGCCAAGATCCTGCTAGGGCTGGGCCTTTGGTATGCCACTGTCGTGTGTCTTGGACGACTTTCGTATAGTTCTTGGGCATATGCTGGAGTTTCCCAGACTTCCCTGTCTCTGTGTGAGTCTGTTTGGGCCATGATTCTGAACCTGTTGAGGTTCCCGATGGTGCGGTCTTGGTCCATGAGATGGTGGATAAGAATTGGGCTAAGGTTGCCTTTAGCTGGTACGCTTGCCCTGCTGGGTACTGAGGTTGTGCCGCTTCTTCCAGTGCTGCTGCTGCTAACCTCAGGACTTCCTGGTGATCCCCTTCTGCGCATTCTGCTGACATAGATAAACATATTAGTCGCGATAATGAATCGGCTAACATGTTATGCTTGCCATCTATGTGCTCAAAGTTTATTGTGACCCCAGTGCCTGTGATATAATCAGTGAACCCTATCCATCTAACCCTAGAGGGTTTGTGTTGGGCTGATTTGTTATAGAAACTGATTATGGCTTGGCAGTCAGTTCTAAGGGTGATCTCTCTTTTGTCCAAGTAGTGGATCTTTAAGACTTGGAGGGATTCCATGCAAGCATGTATCTCTGCGTCTATGGTTGATTTGACTGTTGGGAACTTCCCACTTGCATAGGCGCAGATTTTTTCTGATGGGCGTGGGTCTAACTTGTTTGGCTTCCATTTGCAGATGCCACCCCAACCTTCCATGCAACCATCAGTCTCCAGGATGATATAACATTTTTCTGGAGGTAGCTCCAGGTCCGGCAAATTTTGCACCTGTTCTTTGAGCTTTCTGATAATCTCCCAGTCCGATGGCTTCATTCTCTTATCTCCGTTAGGACTGGTTTTTGAGTAAAGTGGTCCAAGTAGGGTTCCGAGGTTTGGAATGTAGCTCCTGGCGTAGTTTAGGATTCCTAGCCATGACCTCAAACCTTTCTTCTATTTGAGCTGTTCTTCCTTGAACTCCACTATTCTCTTGATTATGCGCGGTTGTAATTACCCATTTTGAGTCGTTCCAGTCTCTTCGCCTGGTCGTACAAATCCTTTGGCTGGAAGATCGATTGACTCGGTTGCTTGCAACGCTTCTTTGTATGTTGATGAACTAGCTGTTTGGGTCCAGCTCATTAATTTGGTAGGCTTAAGGTTTTGTTGGTTGGTTTCTACTAGTTGTACCAGATGGCTTTTGAACATTCAAGGTTGGTAAGTGAAGAAAAGGTTGACACAGAAAAACTGCTTGTTTTATACTTGGCTCAGAAATTCATATGAGAGGCAGACTCATCTCACCAGGTTCCCTTCTACGGCCTTCTCTGAGGACTTACTCTAAGGGCCTGGGCTCGCCTTTTGCCTGCGATTCTCTTAGAATCTCCTAAACTAAGAATAAAACTCCCAATTTTTCCGTGCTTCTCCTAGACTCCTAGTCTCTCTGTGCTTCTCCTAATCTCAACCTACCCCCCTTGAAAGTGTTTAGTGTGCCATGAGGTAGAACTGAAAAGATACCTTTCCCCGCTCTGATACCAGGGTTAGGATCGGGCGCTCGAACTTTGAAACAAGGATTTTTATTTCAAGCTCGCAAACTTGTGGAAGTGTTTACAGATATGAGAGAGTAAGACTTCTTGGGTCTCAAGTGTGTCTTGCAATCTCTGAGACTTATGCCTTATATAGACTTACAAACTGAGAAAAAGAAGTTGAATAATTGAGTCCGGGTGCTCATTGGGCCACATCGACAACTCATAATATTCCTTCTTATCTCTTACACATCACTTTGAAAGAAAAAGACAAACTGAAAGAAAAGCATCGCAGCACATGGACGGCTGCCTTTGGGTCATTTTCAGGACGATGCCAATAAGTAAAATAAGGAAAAGTAAAATTATTACTACGGGACGAATCTGCTTTATGAGTGGGCTGATTCATCCTTATCTCTTATGGTGGATGAATCTGCTTTCGGTGAGTAGGCTAATTCATCCTTGTCTTTTGTCTGCTAGGTGGATTGCTTTATTGGTAGTGGTGGTGGATGCTTTGTCCTTTTGCGAAGCTTGTGAATCATGGTCATCCTGCAGCAATCGGTTGTACAGAATGAGCATGGTGTGGACACGTGTCTTCTGCAACTAGGCAGCTGGTAACTGGTCTGAGGCGTAGTTGTCCTTTGTGGCCCTGCTCCTGAGCTCATCTTCATCCTTCTGGAGGATTGTGGCTGCAGATAGTATTGCCCCTCCGAGTTGCTGCAGTTGTTCATACCTGATTCTGCGAGCATGGAGTCTCTGTCTTGCATGTTCTTCAGTAGTACATGGTAGCGCTGCTTCTGCATGGTAGTCCCTCGCCTTTTGATTTGGAATAATGGCTGTGGCTTTGTCAGGAAGATATATGATTAGAGGTATACGGGCGGTCCTGATGGAGCTCCTCCGTTGCTTTATTTCTTCGGGGCTGCCTGTACTGGCAGTGGAACTTTCTGTGCTTCTTGTGTGGGTCATATTGCTGTTTTGGAGAGGTTGCTGGTGCTTCTGGGTAGAGTGTTTGTCAGGGTGTTGCCTGCTCTTCCTATATAGGCGTTGTGGCAGCATGGTTTGTTCAGAACCACTCCTTTTTCCTTTATTCCTAGCCCCATACCTGGGCGGCTGTTTTCTTCCTTGGGCTTCGCGTATTCGAGGCCCATTTGTTGGCACGCAGATTTGAGTGGGTTGTGGGTCTTGTAACAATTATGGATGTTCCTGTAGTTTGTAGGAATCATTTGTTTCGTCCAATTCCTGGATCAATACGAAGGCCCCTTCTCCAAATGGCAGGTCTGAGAGCAAAGACTTCATTGTGAAGCTGATTTGCCCTGTTTCTCCTTCTGAGATGCTACAGATGTCACTGTCATCTGAGTCTCCCTGGTCTACGGAGACTACATCGTAGTCATCCGGCAAGTCTAGGCTGTCCATGACCGCTTTTCTGGCCATATTGCCTGTTCTTCTGTTGCATTCTCGTGCATAATGCCCTTCTTCTCCACAGACGTAGCACTTGCACTTCTTTGCTCTGTCAAGATGCTTCCTCTTAAAAGTCCTCACATGTGAATCATAAGGTTTCCCTTTGTACGTCTGAGCTTTCCTGAGGCCGTATCTTTTTTCGCTGTTGTAGTAGCCTGGTATTGGTATTTTGCTACAGAAAGAGAGGTCTTTCAGGCTCCTTTGCAGTGCAGCTTTCTTGCACAGTTCTGCAAGGTATTGGTAGGAAAAGTGGATCCTTGGAAATACCCCTATTGCATTTCCAGGGTATTTTTCTATGAACTCTTGTTCCAGCTCTTTTCCTATCAGTGGAGGCATTTTCCTAAAGAATTTTTCTGAAAGTTCAGGGGATATGAACATTCGTCCTGACTTTGCTGCTAGGATCTTGAAGTCATTCATGTAACTGAATAGATCCTTGACATTGCTGCATGTCAGTCTCTCCAGGTCTTGGTATGCTCTTTCTTGCTCTATTGTGGATCCTGTGTATAGGTCGTCCATGATGAACATCCTTTTGATATGAGATGTTATATTCCTGGTGTCCTCAGCTATGTTGACTAGTTCCTCATACTCCTGGGAAAACTCCGTTCTCCATTGGATCCATGTCTTCTTTTCGATCTCTCCTAGTAGATTTTCTATGAAATCTACCTTTGATCTGTTGTCATCTCATTGGTACTTCTGGTTGATCATATTTACCGTGATTGTTTCCCATCTTTCGATGACTTCAGAGTACAGGCCAATGTCCTGCGGGAGTATTAGCAAAACTCCTGACGATTGTTCTGCTAGTGGTAGGGTCCACATGCCATCGTCAAGGCCTTTTCTGCTGAATTTGCCCTTCCAGACTGACTGGTGGTTGTCTTCATGTGGAAGCAACTCCTTGTGCTGGCGGATATCGCACTTGTCCCATGATTGGTTCCGTTGGTGGTGGCCTGTTTTAGGATATTGCTGATGAAGAGCTTGGGTATGCGCTCTCTTCCTGGATCTTTCTGAGCGCTGCGAATGCTGGGTATTCCAGCTCAGGCTCCTCTTGTTTTTCTTCAGCGATTGCTGCGATGGTGGTGGTATCCATCGTTCTCTCACCCCCCCTGGAAAAAGAATGGGTTATCCCATTCGTTATTATCATCGGAGGTGTCCCAGAGTGGTTCTGAGTCGGCATCCCCTTGTGGTAAGGCGGCTAAATATCGAATGTACCCGAATGGGTTATCAATATTGTCGTCGTCCTCTATTTCATCACCGTCGTCCAGCTGGGATTCTGGGCTATTCGTACCCCAGCCTGTTACTGTGATCTGGTCGATTGGGATTTTGGATGATGCCGGAGCATCATATCGGACTTTGAAGTCATATTTCCCACTAGGTTGGTCTAGTGTGTCCCATATTTCTTCCTTCTTTTCGACGTGATCAGGTTGGGTTGATTCATTCTCCCAAATGACCCCTGTGAATTCTTTGCTGTCCATGTCTCACTACAAGAAAAGGAGACATTACCGGCGACGGGAGGTCGCCGGCCTTGTCTTTTTTTTTCGCCGGAAATGTCATTCCCGGCGACGAGTCGCCGGCAATGACGTCGCCGGAAATCTCCCGCCGGTGTTAACATTGCCGGCGACGGGAAACGGCGTCGCCGGTAATGTCGGAGACATCACCGGCGACTTGAGTCGCCGGCAATGTCAAGACATTACCGGCGACTTGAGTCGCCGGTGATGTCTCCGACATTACCGGCGACGCCGTCGCCGGCAATGGTTCTGCCGCAGTGGCCGGAATTTGTGACATTGCCGGCGACTGAGGTCCATGTCGCCGGCAATGTCTGAAAAAATTTTGAAAAAAAAAACGCGGTTCTGGATTGGGCCCAATTCCAGAACCTGCATTGAAAGACATAAACCGTACAATCATACAAGTTCAACAGTACACATAAATGTCCAACGTACAGTACAAATAGCAACGACGATACGAAAATTAACTACAAATACAGGTCAAGGTCGAGGAACTTGCGGGTCAGGGTCGAAGTAATCCATGTACTCATTTGAATTCCGGTGGCTTCCTTGGTCTTGCTCTGGCGTTGACTGGTGCGGTCAGGGTCGAGGAACTTGCGGGTCAGCGTTGACGAGGCCTGGACGATGAGGCGCCAACACCACCATGTGCCTCAGATGATTCCCGTGAAACGGGAGTAGGCACCATCCGAATATGGGGCATTCGGATTGAGGGAGTTTCTGATGCCCCCGTTGACTGTCGCTCGTCTGAGGCTCTGCCACCGGAGGGACGTCTGCTGATTGAGCGTCTAGAGACTGAGGCTCGAGCCTCGAATTCCGGTTCCACGGCTCTTGATCGTGCAGCTTCCTCCTCAGCTCGCGCCTCTAGCAAGGCTCTCGTGCGAGCAGTCATCATTGGCCCACTGGGCGTGTTGCTAACTGCGGGCGAGGAGGAAGCTTGACTACTGTTCCCTCCACTATTTCGGGAACCTCTCCGAAGCCAATTAGCCGCAAAACCTCCTGGACATCGTAATAGTCATGGATTCGGTTCAATAACAAATCGGAACCGGAACCGTTTGAAACCGGAACTGTTTGGAACCGGAACCGTTTGTAACATAACGGTTCCAGTTACAATAAGTTCCGGTTCCAAACCGTTTCGGTTCTATAACAAATCGGAACCGGAACGGTTTGGAACCGGAACCGTTTGAAACCGGAACCGTTTCTAACATAACGGTTCCGGTTACAAACAGTTCCGGTTCCACACCGTTTCCGTTCTATAACAAATCGGAACCGGAACGGTTTGGAACCGGAACCGTTTAAAACCGGAACTGTTTGGAACCGGAACCGTTTGTAACATAACGGTTCCAGTTACAATAAGTTCCGGTTCCAAACCGTTTCGGTTCTATAACAAATCGGAACCGGAACGGTTTGGAACCGGAACCGTTTGAAACCGGAACCGTTTCTAACATAACGGTTCCGGTTACAAACAGTTCCGGTTCCAAACCGTTCCGGTTCCAAACCGTTTCGGTTCTATAACAAATCGGAACCGGAACGGTTTGGAACCGGAACCGTTTGAAACCGGAACTGTTTGGAACCGGAACCGTTTGTAACATAACGGTTCCAGTTACAATAAGTTCCGGTTCCAAACCGTTTCGGTTCTATAACAAATCGGAACCAGAACGGTTTGGAACCGGAACCGTTTGAAACCGGAACTGTTTGTAACCGGAACCGTTTGTAACATAACGGTTCCAGTTACAATAAGTTCCGGTTCCAAACCGTTCCGGTTCCAAACCGTTCCGGTTCCAAACCATTCCGGTTCCAAACCGTTCCGGTTTAAAACCGTTCTGGTTCTAAACCGTCCCGATCCCGATTTCCACCTTCATTTATACGATTAATTAACAACTATATCACCTAAATTAACGACTATACATATTCGATGTGTATATATATATATACATCATGCATCTTAATTAAATTTATCCATCACATATTCATCCAAATCACAAACCCTAATTAATTTTCCACATTTTTCACACATATATATATCATGCATCTTAATTAGGTTTAATTTCCACATATATATACATCACATATTCATCCAAACCACATTTATACATAATTTTCACATATATATATACATCACTTCATATTCACATACCTAAATATATATATACATCACATATATACATACATGCTAATTTAGAACTTATCACCCTAATTTCCAACTTAGCACCCTAATTAATTTACACACACACATACACATACACATGCACATACACATACACATACACATACACATACACATACACATACACATACACATACACATACACATACACATACACATGCAAAAAAATAATTAAAAATTGAGAGAGAGAGAGAGGGAGAGAGAGAGGATCGGACCTGCCATGAATTTCTACCTACAATGGTGAGGGGAGGAGAGGAGGGGAGGAGGGGAGGAGGGGAGGAGGAGATTTTCGGGGGAGGAGAGGAGAGGGGATCGGTGGAGAGGAGGAGAGGGAGAGGAGGAGTAGAGGATAAGGAGGAGGAGTGGGAGAGGAGGAGGAGGAGCACATACACTCACCGGACTGATTTGGGAGGAGGAGAGGGAGAGGAGAGGGAGAGGAGGAGGAGAGGGAGAGGAGGAGAAATGAAAGGCTCGGGCTCGATATGGGGGAAACCAGAAAACATTACCGGCGAGTTGCTTATAACTCGTTGGTAATGTCATTACCAACGAGTTAACTCGTTGGTAATGACATTACCAACGAGTTATAAGCAACTCGTTGGTAATGACATTACCAACGACGAGTTAACTCGTGGGTAATGTCATTACCAACGAGTTTCTTATAACTCGTTGGTAATGTCATTACCAACGACTTCAACTCGTTGGTAATGTCATTATTTCCCGAAGAATATCCGACAACAATTTCCGTCTACGATTTCCGGCTACATTTTCCGACTACAATTTCGATTATCAATTTCCGTATCCGTACGATTAATGACTACATTTTCCGTCTACATTTTCGATTAATGATTTCCGTATACGTACGATTAACGACTACATTTTCCGTATACGTACGATTAACGACTACATTTTCCGTATACGTACGATTAACGACTATGATTAACGACTACGATTTCCGTATACGTACGATTAACGACTACGATTTCCGTATACGTACGATTAACGAATACATTTTCCGTCTACGATTTCCGGCTACATTTTCCGACTAAAATTTCGATTATCAATTTCCGTATACGTACGATTAACGACTACATTTTCCGACTACATTTTCGATTATCAATTTTCGTATACGTACGATTAACGACTACATTTTCCGTATACGTACGTACCATTTCCAGCTATGCACATTTTCCGACTACAATTTCCATTATCAATTTCCGTCTACGATTAACGACTACAATTTCCGTCTACGATTTCCGGCTACATTTTCCGACTAAAATTTCGATTATCAATTTCCGTATACGTACGATTAACGACTACAATTTCGACTACATTTTCCGACTACGTACGATTTCCGACTACAATTTCCGACTACAATTTCCAACGTACTAAGGATGATAATCGTAATCATCTTCATCACTTGAGTCTGACTCGGTTTCATAGGTAACCTCTGGCAATATGTGCCGCTCCTCGTCATCTGAATCAGCGTCAACTTCATATGGATTAACATCGAGAAGTTCTGCTCCAGTAATTCGAACCACACTCCCAGATCTCACATTATTAAGGCGAATCGTAGATGATTTCGGAATGTCAAAAGCGTTCGGCTCTTGGTATGTAGTAACTTCCTCATCATCTGCGGTATCACCAAGTGTGGCAGCACTGTATATGTTTCTATGAGCAACATGGTTAACCACCTTCCACGGGACTTTGTTAAGAAGATCGTCCAGGTAAAACACTTGTTTTACTGATGAGGCAAGAATGAAAGGGTCATCTTCATACCAGGTAGTAGCAGTATTCACCGAAAATGTTCCGTACTGATCGGTCCTTGTGTTCTCCGGGCTAGTATCAAACCATCTACACTTAAACAAGTGCACTTTCATGCGGTTCCCATAAATTAGTTCAACAACTGAATGAAGGACACCGTAATAGTCAACGCCATCCTGCCCACCATGGACCATCACCCCACAATTCTGTGTTTTCAGTCGGTCGTCTCGATTTTCACATATAAATTTCACGCCATTGACCTGACACATCGAGTAAACTTTTGAAGCAATCGGTTTCATCGCCAGGACCCTCAATTCGTTTGACCACTCTGGGCAACCATCATCTGCTACATGGTTCATCTGAAAACGTCCATATATTAATACGTACAGAAGAAATAATGTCATCTTGAAACCACAAAAGCACGTACATACATACATGCTATGTAAGGATATATATATATAAAAATAGACATATACACATATACTTACCCATTGACCAAAGTAGTTTGCAAACGTCTTGTTGTGGTAATCAACATTTCCGGCAATAGCAGGGCAGTGAAGATGATAGTTTTTCCAATATTGTACTTCTTGACAGTTAATCAGTACCGACTAGTGGGCAATGGCTACCTCATTTCCATCCAACTTGTACGACTTTGGCAAGCTTCCCTGTACTACCACGTCACTGGAGATGATAGAAAGGTTGAACTGGGGTTCATCTATCGGCATATGTTGTTGGGGGTCCTCTACATTTTCGAGGTACACTTTGGTGTACGTTACACACTCGTGCGCAAGATATGCTTCAGCGATACACCCTTCAGGTGCATATTTATTCTTCACATAGTCCTTGTAGGCTCCCAATTGTCTACAAGTTAACAAGTACATGTTAACTTACTTAACCAGAAGTCATTACATATAAAAACCATAGGCAAACCAAATTTATGAATCATTTGTACCTTTCCATGGGATACATCCAAGTGTAGTGTACGGGACCAGTAAGCAACAATTGTTCGGGAAGATGGATCATCAGGTGCGGCATTATGTCGAAAAAATTTGGGGGAAATATCCTCTCAAGCTTGCACATGATAAAAATGATGTCATCTTGCATCTCCCTCAGGTCTGCTTTTTTAACTTCCCTGGTGCATAACTTCTGAAAGAATCTTGACAAGGCCACCAACGGCTCCACCACCTCTTTGGGCATGTACCCTCGAATGAAAATAGGGAAAAGGCGTTGAAGCAGTACATGGCAGTCATGACTCTTTAATCCGTACATCTTATTGTCCCGGAAGTTAACACACCTGCTTATATTTCCTGCATAGCCATAAGGATACCTGCATATATATATAGATGAAGCCATATATATGGACCAATTATATTTCTCGCATATAACCATATATACTCCGCTAAAAATTTAAGGACAAATTCATACATAGCCATAAGAATATATACCTGACATTACTCAGCCACCGAAAAATTTCATGCTTATGCTTCGGCTTTACGGTGTACGGAGCTTGCGGCATTTTTCTCTTACCATCTCTTAACCACAAATGTTTCCGCACACCCATTGCTTTAAGATCAATGCGTGCCTTAGGGATGTCTTTTGTTTTCCCCTCCAAGTTAAGAACTGTGCCCACCACACTTTCACACACATTCTTCTCTATGTGCATGACATCTAGGTAATGTCTGATAGGCAACCTGGGCCAGTAGGAGAGTTCCCAGAATATGCTCTTGTGTGTCCAAAACTTATACCTTTCGGGCTTTTCTGGAATTGACGCCACTATGTCAGGATGATTGCTCAGCTGGCCAAAATCGTATTCATTCAACACTTCCAAAATTTCGTCCCCTGTCCATCGCTTGGGTGCCACACCAGTTTCAACAGTCCCATCAAACGCGTCTGGATCCTGCCTAAATGGGTGATCATATGGAAGCCAACAACGGTGACGCATCGAGACAATTTTACTGCAATGAGGACTGCAACAATCAACCGTCATGCACTCTGAACAAGCCCTGTAACCCCTGGTAACGTTGCCCGACAACATACCGCGGGCAGGAAAATCACTGATGGTGCCAACAAGCATGGCATGCATCTGGAACATCTCCTTTTTGAACCTATCGTAAGTGGGGTGGCCACACTCACTCAGGTACTTAAGCTCCTCAATCAAAGGCCTCAAATACACATCGAGACACTTTCCTGGATAACCCGGGCCCGGAATTAACAGAGTGAGCATATTGTATTCCTTCTTCATGCACATCCATTGTGGAAGGTTGTACGGTACCAAAATAACTGGCCATATACTGTATTGAAGACTCATGTTGCCAAAAGGGTTGAATCCGTCAGATGAGAGCCCTAGCCAAACATTTCGGACCTCTGCTGCAAAATGATCAAACTCCCTGACCATGTGCTTCCAAGCCTCTCCGTCGGAAGGGTGTATAAGGGTGTCATCGTCAGGCAAGTTCCTCTCAGCCCACCATCTCATTGCCTCGGCCGTGAAAGCACACATGAACAACCGCTCCAGCCTATCAATAAGCGGGAAATATCGAAGTATCTTCACAGCTTTCTTGTTGCCTGCAGGAGTCAACTTATACCTTTCTGTAAAACATACCGGGCAGGCTTCAAGGTCTTCGAGATCTTTTCCCCAGAAGAGAATACAATCATATCTGCATGCATGGATTTTGATGTAGGAAAGCCCAAGATCTTTCAGGATATGTCGCACCTTATGATGAGTGGTAGGAAGACGATGACCGGGTGGCAGTAGCGAAGCAGTCCACTTCAACCAAGAATCAACAGCTTTGACAGACATTTTGTTCTCCATTTTTAGCTGCATCACTCCCATCAGACTTTCAAGAACAGTCTTACTACAACCGTCGTACAACGGAGTCTGTTGCAATGCAATCAGGTTGTTGTACTTGTCCATACCGCTTGTGTTGGCATGACCTCCAGGTAATGGTTCGACTGGCTCGATATGGGGGAAACCCTCAACGACGGGAGGGACATTTGGTACTTCATCAGCAAATACACCGCTCTCATGAGGAACATATCATTGATTAACATCGATGTTGGATCATAGGATGAACTGCCCCTCTCAGCAAAATCTCCATAATCATAGCGTGGACTGGCCCTCTCACCAAATTGTCCATGATCATGCGGACCCGCTACCGATGTTTCACCGTGATAAATCCAACAAGTGTACTTATCCCAAAACCCGTATTTACTCAGGTGCCTCTGGACTTTATCAATGGGAAATCGAAATCGATCGCTGAAACACTTACATTCTTTACACGGGCAATAATGAAGTGTAGTGTCTCCACAATTAGCCTTCACAAAATCCACAAAACTCCTAATTCCCTCGTGATATCTGACATCCCATCTTTCGAGGCTCATCCAACTCTTGTCCATCCTGAAAATTCTAACAATTTTACGTATTAATTATATATATATATACACACATTCACTACTAATAATCGACGTGATCTCTCAATTCAACTCTAATTAAATCAACACATGCATGCATATGTATATATATCGATCTAATCTCTGAATTCGATTCAGTACTCGATGATAGTATTCTCCTTTTTTCAATTCAAAACGTATTTGACTGGGTATATAGGAGGAGGCTCTGTTAAGCCTGGCTCCGATAACAATACGATAATACCAGTCATTGATTCAGACACAAGATTAACTACAAGCTGTTTTCTCGTTTCGGTGACCGTACATCAACAACATTTCATATATATATATATATATATATATCTCACGAATTGGATTTGATCAACACACACACACACACATATATATATATACCACATATACGTATATATACACCTACGTACCTATATATATAGCTTCCCGAGTGATCGAGTTTTCGACGCCCGCCTTAATTTTGACAATATACCGAATGATCGATTTCAGAGCGTACGTTTTCCTTCTTTCGATTTCTTTGGATTTTTTTCGCTCAAAATGATTGAATGATCGAGCTGCCCGATCCGGCATCTAATATAAGACACATTGCCGGCGACGGAGTAAGTCGCCGGAAATGAAGACATTACCGGCGACTTTACGCCGGAATCTCGCCGGTAATGTTGCAAAACATTACCGGCGACTCCAACCGTCGCCGGCAATGTCTAGGGAGACATTTCCGGCGAAATTCCCACCGGAAAATCGCCGGAAATGTCTCCCTAGACATTGCCGGCGACGGTTGGAGTCGCCGGTAATGTTTTGCAACATTATCGGCGAGATTCCGGCGACGGGCTAAGTCGCCGGTAATGTTGAACATTACCGGCGACTTTTCCGGTCGCCGGCCTTGTCTCCGGTGATCTCGCCGGTAATGGGCAAAAATGTTGTAGTGTCTTTTGTCTCGTCTTCTTCGACCATTGGTGGAATTCGGTGGTATCTACTGAAGGATACTCTTACTCGTCCGTCTGACGTTGACCGTGTTAATGCCCTTTGCGGTTGGATTGACCCATGTTCCTGTGCAGGTTGGATCGTCCAACTTCTTCCTTGCAGGAATTCCGTACTATGGTGCTGTCCAGCTATTGCTTGAATACCGGTACTTGCAAGGTAATCTGCCACGTTTCGTATCTGATAACGAAATCCCACATGGCTTGTATTTGTGAGCCTCCCTATTAGGGATCTGGTTATGAGGAGATTACTTTCTCCTCCTTGCCAGTTCTCGTACCCGTGCGTCTGAATTGCTATTTCCACATGATTATGGAAATCTCTGATTGACAGCTGCATGTCTATGGTCATGTAGATGGGCTGTACGCTTTGGGATAGGTCGACTTCCATGGTACCGATTATGGACACATCATCTGACCATCTTGTGTCCCTGACTACCAGTAAGGCGTTTGTGCCTGCTCCTCGCCTGTGAAGTGCGTGGATTCTTATCATAATGAGCCTGGGTGTATGAACCGAAAGCCTTCTCTTCTGACTGTGTTGTAGCTTTCTGTGTTCATCAGTGGCAGGTTTATTTGCTGCCCATCTCCTACGCATAGAATTTCTTCTTCAGAGTAATGTTGGTATACTCTGTGGTTGGCTCCTGACCATCCATACTCGTAGAGTACTTCTGCTGGTACTAGGTTGGCTCTTCTTGATTGTGATAGGCTGAGTTGGGCGTCTGGATCGAGCCGGCTTTCTAGGCTCCTTCGGTGTCTTCCTGGCCTTCTGTTGAGTCTCCTTTGTGCTTCGTACCGTGCACGACTACTCCACCTATAGTTTCGGATCTGATCTTCTTGTGTAGTAGGGCCAGTTCCTTGGCTGCTACGATCTTCCGTTACTGGTGGTAGTGGTTCCGTCCTGGTGTGACTCATGGCTTTTGAGCTTAGCCTTTTCTTCGTTGTAGATCTTTTGGGGATCTTTGTATACGAAGAAGGGCGCTTTCTTTCTTTTCTGGGGAGTTGTTTTCCCCAGAGAGAGCTGCTCCAATTGCTTCTCCAAGTTGGCAAGGGAGATCCCTATGTCACTGTTGGAGCTTACTTCGCTTCTTCCTTTTGAAGCTCGTATTCTTTTTAGCTCCTCCTGACAGTCTTCGATTTGTTCTGTCTGTTTGATCAGCAGTTGGATGATTGTGTTGTTTTGCCTGATAAGGGTTGCTAACCCCTTTTGAGTCGTTCCAGTCTCTTCGCCTGGTCGTACAAATCCTTTGGCTGGAGGATCGATTGACTCGGTTGCTTGCAACGCTTCTTTGTATGTTGATGAACTAGCTGTTTGGGTCCAGCTCATTAATTTGGTAGGCTTAAGGTTTTGTTGGTTGGTTTCTACTAGTTGTACCAGATGGCTTTTGAACATTCAAGGTTGGTAAGTGAAGAGAAGGTTGACACAGAAAAACTGATTGCTTAGGTTGACACAGAAAAACTGCTTGTTTTATGCTTGGCTCAGAAATTCATATGAGAGGCAGACTCATCTCACCGGGTTCCCTTCTACGGCCTTCTCTGAGGACTTACTCTAAGGGCCTGGGCTCGCCTTTTGCCTGCGATTCTCCTAGAATCTCCAAACTAAGAATAAAACTCCCAATTTTTCCGTGCTTCTTCTAGACTCCTAGTCTCTCTGTGCTTCTCCTAATCTCAACCTACTCCCCTTGAAAGTGTTTAGTGTGCCATGAGGTAGAACTGAAAAGATACCTTTCCCCGCTCTGATACCAGGGGATATGAGGTGTATAATAATCCATGCAGAAAAAGACTTTTATTTCAAGTTTTAAGTTTTAAAGTGACTTTTGCGACAATATTGTCAACTGTGGGGAAAGCAGTATGATTGCTGTGAGACGAAAGCGGATGCGATAATCTTGTATACAAATTAGGGTTATAGTATTGATGGCCTCATGGCCAACCACTTTATGGCGTTATGGGCAATTGGGCATAAACTATTTGCTAAATTAGGGTTTATTAACATTATAGTTCCAGAGGTTCAGACATAGCCTGGCGCGATCTAGTGGGTGACGACCTGGACGTGACATAATCATCGCAACGTCATCTCACCGTCCTAGGGTGTGCGCTGGCGTGGAGTGTTATCCGTCCGTTTGTGTACACAACCGCGCCAGATTGTGGGGCTAAGAAATATCTTGCCACGAGTTTCCAGGCTGAAAATTTTATAGTACTCTCGAATACAATTTTTTTTAATTTTGAAATATTGGATCATTCTACGATCTTATTTTTATAGAAATAAAAGATCCAACGTTTCAAAGAGAATTTTGATACTCGCAGTACCGTAGAACACGTCCTTCCTGGCTTCTTCCTCGCCATCACAGAAAAATATGGATATGGAGAGCTTGACTCTACAAATCTAAACCACAAACAGAGAGAGATATAGATATAGCTAGACTCACATACCGTACGACACTCAATTTCCACATACACCACATATATATACTACGACACTAAACAGTCGAAGCTAGCATATATATGTCGAATAAAATGGAGTGGACTTGGCCGGAGAATCTGTCGTCGAACCGAGAAAGGGTGATGGAGGAGCTGGATCGTGGCCGGATGATGGCCAGTCAGCTTCGGAGGGTACTCAGTGCTGATGTTGCATCGGCCGAAGGTCTTGTTACCAAGATCTTGGGGTCGTTCACAAGCACCCTTCTCATCTTGAATGGGAGTAGTAGTCATGAGGCTAAAGAGGAGCTCACTTCTCCGATTCAAGCCAATCGTAATAGTAATACTAGTACTGATATTGCTTCTGCTGCCGGTGGTGTTGATTCGTCGTCCTGGGATGTTCTTGACGATGCTGTTAAGTCCGAGGAGTCGAATGACGAGAGTTACAAGAGTACCGAAACGATCACGATCAAGGCCGATCGCCGAGGTTCTTACAAGAGAAGGTAAATGAGTAATTAAGCATACAGTAATAAATTACTTTACATACTACAGGAGGTTAACTTTTGTGAGTTTTGTCGGTACTCTATAGCATGATTTCTTGTTCGATTTAATGGTGTAAACTAGCTTAATTACATATTTACGGCCTTTTATTTATAGTTTGAATGGTGGTTGGTTGTAGATTCATGTGATGTTTGTCTGTACAAACCGAGAGTTCGTGACAGTTAATAGGAGCATATTTCAAAATAATATTAAAATGGGTGACGCATAATTTTGAGTTGTTAATTTAATTATTGTAATGTACATAAACTTTTGGATATGATCGATATCGATTCTTTTATTCGGTCAATGGCGTAAAGATCCCTTAGCTTACTCCTTTAATTTTTACCTTTGTGTGACCTAATTTTCCTTTAGTGATTATATACTAACCTGTTAATAGTAACTAATTCTTAATTATTATCACTTATAGGAGAACCTCACACTCATGGACTAAAGACACTCTTGATTTGGTTGATGATGGTCATGCATGGAGAAAGTATGGACAAAAACAGATTCTTAATACCCCGCATACGAGGTATTCATAGGAAAAATCTCTGTATATTTGTTGTTCTGTTTCTTATGAACACAGATTAAATGTACCACTAACTTCGAAGAAAGGCTAATATAATGGGGATTTTCTTCGTACACAGGAACTACTTTAGGTGCACTCATAAATTCGAACAAGGCTGCAAAGCAACCAAACATGTGCAGAGGATTAAAGATGAACCCCAGTTGTATCGGACAACATATTATGGCAACCACACATGCACTGACTTCCCCAGAGCTCCGGAGCTCATCTTGGACTATTCGTCACCTGGAGAATCGTCCGAGAATATGATCAGATTTGACAACACCAAAAGCCACTCCACAAGAAAATTTCTCTCATCATTCTCATTAATCAAACAAGAGAGCATCAAGGATGACCAGATGATCACCTCAATCAGTGTAAATGATCATATGACCTGCAACAAAGAGTCCTCGCGTGAGTATCTCATTTCACCCCGTCTAGGGGTGTTTGAGACGTTTGAGCCCAGCACGGAGTCCTCATCGACGATTGGATATGATCAGGATGATGGTTTTTATTCTAGGCTAATGATGGAGTACTTAGACGATGAAGCAGATTTCTCATATGGATATGGAATTTAGGACAATTTCATATGGATATGGATTTTAGTATATGAGGGAAGGCAGCATTTTTTTTTCCTTTTTGTAATTTTTCTGTAGGGGAAAAGTTCATATTCAGTTTATTTCAAGCAAAACGAGATGAATTTCCTTACTTTTTTATATAGAGAAATGATTTTAAACCTCAAATTTCTGAATAAGGTCATGATGTATATACTTCAATTTCTCATAATATATGTTAGAATAATTAGTTGAAAAATTATATATAACATGTAAATGCATACATATTAAGTTAATAATATAATATAATATTAGCTAGATTAATTATAGTATATTATATTATAGCATATTAACTTAATTGTGTTAAGTAATTTGATAATATAGTATATTAGATTAATTAATTATTAATTGAAAAATTATATAATATTATAATTAACTTACGCAGAAATATGGACAAAAGTTGCATACAGTTGGCGAATAGAAGTGATGAGAGGTATATGGACGGAATCACATAGTTTATGTGATTTGCGATGGAACGTCGTCAAGAAAAGAAACGTTACAAGTGTCCGTGCAGAAAATGTTTTAACCATCAGTTTGTGGAGATTAATGTTATGTCTCAACACTTTTATAACTCCGGTATGATATGGAGTCATACTACATAGAGTGAGCACGGTGAAGTAGTAGACTTCAGCTCAAGACCAAACTTTAGCTTAGGGTACAGCTATTAGGGTGCCTCATCTAACAGTAGTGGTGTCCTTTCTTGGAACCCCACTGTAGATTTGGTCCATGATACTTTTATAAAATTTAGTCATAGTAGACACCAACACGAAGATGGAGGTTATGATACTTCTCATTATGACATAGTCCCTACAGGCTTAGCCACCGACACTACTGAGATGGATAAGTACAACAGAATGCTACTTGAATCTCAGACCCCGGTGTACCCTGGATTTCCAGAGAATGTGTTGCGATATGTACTGGATAAAATTCAGATAAAAGTGAAAAATAAATTTTCAGACTGTTCTTTGACGAAATGCAAGATCATATATGTAAGTTGCTTCTTGATCATCACAAACTTTGTACTGTTTTACAAAGAGTATGCATATTGGACTATTATCCTATATGCAACCAGTGCAGATATTTGAACCGGGGGAATATGAAGAGTTCAAATAAGCAAATTCCTGTGAAGGTGCTTCGCTATTTTTCGTTGTTTCCCAGACTGCAGCATCTGTACATATCTCTATATATAGCAGAGGCCATGATATGGTACGTAGAACAGAGAATAGATGACGATGTGCTCAGACATATAGAAGATAAGGAGGATTTAAACATTTCGACAGGGAATTTCAAGCTTTCCAGCAGAGGTTCTAAATGTTAGACTCCAACTATCTACAGATATATTCAATTCTTGGGGTAGTAATAGCGCTGCCGTCCGCACTTGGCCAGTTATTGTCATGCTGTACAACATGCCTCCATGGATGTGTATGAATAACAAATATAATTTTCTTACTCTACTAATTCCAGGTCCTAAGTCTTCTAGAAAGTATTTAGATATGTACCTCACACCATTTATTCAAGAGCTGAAACTGTTGTTGGAAAATGAAGTATGAACTTATGACAAGTTCACTAACACAATATTCATGATGAAAGCAGCAGTAATATGGACCATCAACGATTTTTCTGTGTATGGGATGTTAGCATCTTACACAACCAAAGGGTATAATACTTGTCATGTCTGCTTGGAGGACATCAATTTTACTTGGCATGCGGGGAAGGTATGTTACATGGGTCACCGTAGATGGCTTCCTCATGATCACCAGTGGCGAAAAGATAAGGAGAATTTCGACAAGACAATAGAGAATAGTCATAAACCTCGACAGTGTCTGTTGAAGAAATTTTTGAGAGGTTAACCGGCTTCTATTTTGGTGTGTTGAGCAATGACGATCATGTGAACAAGCTGAATCCATACCCTCTCCATCCTCTTAGATATTGGAATCACATGAGTATTTTCATTGAACTTTCTTACTGGTTGAAGTTGAAGCTCAGAAACAACCTAGATGCCATGCACATACAAAAGAATGTGTGCGACGGCGTGGTGGGAAAAATTTTTGGTATTGAAAATCAAGATTAAGGATACTCCCAAAGCACGAAAAGATCTGGAATCTATGAATTAACGTGGTCCCTTGTGATTAAAGAGGGATAAAAGAGGAATGTACAACAAGATACCAGATGCATCATACACAGTGAAGCCAACACTGAGGAATATTGTTTTCAACTGGTTTAAAAGCGTTCATTATCCCTCTAAATATGCGGTAAATATATTTGGAGCATTCAATGTTGAGAAACACAAATTCATTGGTCTTAAGACTCATGACTATCGCGTTACGGTGCAATGTCTGATTTCAGTGATAATTTGACCATATTTTTCTCATGACGTTGTCGAACCAATAGTAGTACTGTGTAGATAGTGGCAAAGGTTATACGCTAGAAATTTAAAGAAGTCAGATGTGGTCAAACTACAATATGAAATTATCTATATCCTTTGCAAATTAGAGAGAATTTTTCCTCCTACTTTCTTTGACATCATGATTCATCTCATGATCCACCTTCCTGAACAAGTGTTATTTTCTGGTCCGCTTCACTACACTTGAATATATCCTCAGGAAATGTACTATTAATTATAACAATTTTTCATCATTTATATTTTTTTTCTACTATTTGTCAAATAAATTCACAGATATTGTACGACAGCTTAAAGGAGTATTAAACAAAAGACTAACTAAAGAAGAACTTATTAAAGCACATTGGGTAGTGTTGAGAGATTGTGACGAGGTTGACCAGTACATGCAAGCTTACAGGGAGAAAATTCAGAGAGCTAAATTGTACAACAGTTACAACTAGGTTGAAAAAGTATTTAAGAAGAAGTTCCCTGATTATTTCCTTCAATGGGTACGTATGTTTAGGATCCAGTCTAGACCACCGCCTCCAATCCAAATACCCGCAACAATCTTTCATTCGTCACAGATATTGTACGATAATTTAAAGGAGTATTAAACGAAAGATTAACTAAAGAAAAACTTATTGAAGTGCATTGGGTAGTGTTGCGAGACTGTGACGAGGTTGACCCATACATGCAAGCTTACAGGGAGAAAATTCAGAGAGTTAAACTGGACAACAGTTATAATTGGGTTGAAAAAGTGATTAAGAAGAAGTTCCTTGATTATTTCCTTCAATGGGTACGTATATTTAAACCATGCATTTAGGTTTGTGATTTGTTTATTTTGAAATTGAGAAATTCGGATGGGAATAAGTGTCCACGCACTACCAGAATACATCTCATTGCCCACGAAATGAAGAAAACAAAGGCCGACGAAGTCCTATATCGTCGGCTATAAGAAGTATCACCAACAAAAATCTCACTCGCCAGCCATTTTTTTCCTCATTGCCGGCTATAATATTATAGCCGACGACTCGTTGGCATTCACATTCTCGTCGCCGACTATAATGTTTAGTATGGCTGACAATGGTTTAGCCGGAATACCGTCGAGATAATCTGTCTATAGCCGACGAGTTAATGAATCGTCGGCTATAACGCTTATATCAGATCTACTCTGCAGTAGCTCATTCATTTTACAAAAATCCGGTGAGAAAGAAGAAAAACGCTCTGAAATCGTTGGGTATTGTCAAAAGGTGTCCAAAACCCGTTCGTGAAGCTATATAGCTAGGTACGTATATATATATATGCGTATATATATGTGGATGTATATGTGTGTTGATTTAGATATATGTGTGTTGATTTAGAGTTGAGATTAATGGTTTGATATGCAAATAGAGTTGATATATTGTTGATTTTGAGTGATTGACTGTTGATTTGAGATGAATTCGATGAAAATATGGTTGTGTATATATATATATATGTATAAAATTTATTTTGTGATTAATTGTTAATATGTATATATATACATGTAAATTTGTAATTGGGAATTCACTACAAGAAAACTGCACCTAGACCACGGACCATTTCCGTCGTCTAGGTGACGTTTTCCGTCGTCTAAGTACTTGGACGACGGAATCTCCGTCGTCCAAGGTCCGTGCTCCAAGTGCTGTCGTCCAAGAACCTGGACGACGGAGATTTAGTGCTCCGTCGTCCAAGTTCACTTGGACCGCGGACATTATCCGTGGCCCAGGTGTTCACCTAGACGACGGAAACGCTAATTCTCCGTCGTCCAGGTGACTACATGGGCCACGGAGATTGCTCGTTTCTCCGTGGCCCAGGTGTTAACCTGGACGACGGAGAATTAGCGTTTCCGTCGTCTAGGTGAACACCTGGGCCACGGAGAAACGAGCAATCTCCGTGGCCCATGTAGTCACCTGGACGACGGAGAACTAATTCTCCGTCGTCCAGGTGAACACCTGGGCCACGGAGAATGGCAGGGTTTAGGGTTTAGGGTTAGGTTTAGGGTTTGTGTACCTGGACGACGGAGAACATAATCTCCGTCGTCCAAGTGAATATTTAATTTTAAAAAAAATTGAAATTAAATATTATTAATTTAATTTATTATTAATTTAATTTAAATAATAAAAAAATAGTCGAAAATAATTAATTAAACTAAATTTTTAATATTAAATAATTAATTAATTTGTACATATATACACATCCAAATTAAAAACCCAAAAAAATTATATAATATTGTTCGGAACTCGGAAATAAAGAAACGCGATAATTAACTAGCTAGCTAATACACTGGAGAAGCAGATGCGCCGCCGAGTCCTCCGCCTCCAGCCGGGTCGTTGTCGTCGGGGTGTGGGTTCGGAGGAGGTTGACATACTTCTCGATTTTGTTGCATGAGGGCGATGAGTTGGGCTATTTGTGCTTGTTGTTCGTCAAGTCTTTGCCGCATTGACTCATTCTCCTCTCGTGCCAGTCGAGCCTCTTGAATAGCTGCTTCGACGGCCGCAGCCTGACTCCTTCTCCGCTGCCCCGAACCTCCCGTAGATGATGAGCCGAAGGTCGTCGACAAATCTCGTACCACCCTAGGCCCAAAGTTTCTAACCTCCTTGCCAGCTCTACGACCGTAGACCTCATCCGCGATTGCAATTTGGCTCTCTAAGGATAGAGGAGGCAGGTCTTCCGGCAGCACATCTGGGAACGCAAGCTGAGTGTTAGCCAACTCTTCATGCGCACGCTCTATCGCCCTTGCCTACAAAAGAATAATTAATTTATTATAATAAAATCATATTTAAATAATAATTACTATAATTAAAAACACATATATATATATCACTTACGCCGCATTGACTCGCTTCATTATCGAGCCCTGGCGTCACGTACGCGCTTACGCTTGCATCAAGATAAGGGTGTTTGGAGCCCTTATCCTTGTGCTCCTTGGCTATTTGAATGAACTGCTTGGCGCCGGTAGTATGGTGTTTCTCCTTCTTCCCCCGGTTGGCTTTGTTGACACCGGAGAATTTCTGTTACACAACATAATTAAATCATTAAAAAATGAATAACTACAATTTAAATAATTCAATTATCTTAATTGAAATAAAATAAATTAATTAATACCTTAAATTGTTCATCGGCAAAGTGGTTACACAACCACTCCCACTCATCTTCTCTCTCCCCTTGCAGCTCTACCGGGGGAGGCACATGACCGACATCTTGGAAGTACTTATGGAGCTTGTACTTCCAATCTTTGTAGATGGAGTTGGCGGTTTGGTTGATATGCCTCAACATAGCTGGTGTCGGATTCACGTCAAATTGTTCCTATCAAAAATAAATAGAAAATTATAATCGTATATATTATGAAATTTTAGGCCGAGATTAACAATATTATATAATAACTAAATTGGACGTATTACGTACCGAAAGATCTTTGAAGACTTTCGCCTTCTCATGATCCGGCGCCTCCTTCCAAGTAGGGGCAGTGATACGAACCCGGTTACGGATGATTGACCCTATCCCATGCGCCGAGAGACTTGCTAGCTGAGCTGTGGGAGGGCCACCGGTGAATTCGTCGTACGGCAAGTCGATCTTTTTACCGGTCGCCTTGCAAATACGCTCCGCTTTGCCCCCTTTAACGAGACCCCGAGTCATTTTCGGTTCCGGGTCAGTGGGGGCCCTCCTTTGCCTATGGCGGGCGCTGTACATGATTGATTCGGCGGTCGAGGACGCCTGAGTACTTCCCGTTGAACCGGTACCGGGCGTCGGAGATTGGAAGGGGTCGACGTCATCACCGCTCGAGATGAATGGGGGAGCGGGAATTTCCCAGAGGGCGCTACGGACGGACCAGATGATCCGTCCGGATTGAGAGCGTCGTTGCCCTCCTGTTGAACCCAACCGACTTGGGCCGCCAACATTCGGAGCATCTCATCTTCTGCCTCCTGTTGGAATTTCTTCTTGCCGGATGTCGTCTTTGGCGGAGCCATTTAAACCTAAGAGTACGGGGTTAAAATACCTACTTACCATAATATTTACAACTTAAAAATTTACGCTAATTAATTAAGTACGTTTAAGATTTAAATAGAGTACACTAGCTTGGCATTTTCGGTCGTTCAATGGACGTGCGACCCGCGCGATAAAGTGTAAATTTTCAATTAATCAGCCTTGGTTAAATCGAAAAACATGGCCAGTTAGGGATAGAGATAACGCGAGAGGCAGGACTAATTTCGACAAAAGTCTTTCTTAGTCCAAATCCTGTCACCAGTCATAACCCGTTTCTAGACACCATGTCCGACATTCGGCCAATTTTTCGAAAATTTACACTCCCTCAAGTCCTTTGCAAACTCCGCCCTCAACCTCGTGTCCATAACTTCACTTAGGTTATGGTGTGCAGTGATGAAATCCACACATCACGAGGGGTTAAGGAGATAAGCAAGGAAAAGAGGCGCCATCTATTCCAAAGAGTGCGACTTAATAAACCAAGCCTATGTACTAAATTTAAATCGAACACGTACTACTAATTAATTTAATCACATATTTATTTAATTATGCAACTAATTAATAAATAATTACAATAATATTTATTCATTTCATAAATTATCAAGTAATTACAATTATTCATTTAATTATTATTAATAACAATAATTTACCATTTAATTAATTAATAACAATATGTAATCATTTATTTAAGTATTAAATAACAATAATTAATCTAAATATAATTAATAACAATAAATTTACAATTATTCATTTAATTAGTATTAATAACAATAATTAATAAATAACATTACAATAATCATTTAAGAAATATTTAAAAATAATTAATTAAATAAAAATTATTTTAATAAGGGAAAAATAGAAATTTACCGAATCGGAGTTTTTCGGGAGTTTTCGGGAAAATCGCCGGAGTTGTGTCGTCGGAGAGGAGGAACCACGCCGGAAATAATGTCGTCGGAGCGTCGCTGGAGGAGAATCGCCGGAATGAGAGAGAGAGAGGAGATGGAGGAGAGAAAGTTGTAAGGGATGAGGAAAAGAAGATGAGACTCGGCCTATTTATAGAGTTTCACTTAGACGACGGAGCACTATTCTTCGTCGTCTAAGTGCACTTGGACGACGGAAACAGTGTTTTCCGTCGTCTAAGTGAAAGGTTAAAATGTTTCGAATCGGCGCGTAATTAATGGGCGGGACGTTTCACCCGCCATAAATTTGGACTTAGACGACAGAGAATTGATTCTCCGTCGTCTAAGTGAAAATTCAAGCGGCGCCGAAAATTGAGGCGGTAAAACGAACCGCCATGATTTTCGACTTGGACGACGGATATTGACGTTCTCCGTCGTCCAGGTGAAAAATTCATTGGAAAAAAAAGAAATAAATAATCGAACCGCCATGGTAAATTGAACCTGGACGACGGAGAAGGACGTTTTCCGTCGTCCGGGTGTTCACCTGGACGACGGATAAAGTCATTCTCCGTCGTCCAGGTTCAATTTACGTAAAAAAAAAGTTTAAAATTAATTCGCTAGGAATTTAGCGATCTGTCATTGGAGTGAAATAGTCGTCCAATATCGATGAACGTTTCGTATATATGAACAGTTAAATTTGAACCGACGAATAGATTTTCGTTTTGAAAGTTGTTAAGTATCGACTAATCCTTACGACTTAAGTGTTCATGAGTAGAGGCTCATTTGCAACAGAGTATTAACGAAATTGAATTTGGACAAAACAACCGTTGGATATGTTCGTCGTAACATAATATATAATTGTCTTCAAAGGACCATAAAATAATAAGTTCGGGAAGAGTTTGATCGGCACAGTCAACCGCAAAACCGATAATTTCACAAACCGGAAACGTGGATACAAGGCATTTCGCAACTCCGATTTTCGAACCGTCGAAGCTCACACACCAAGAATTGTTTACTCTAAAGTCTTGATGAAAAGACTTTGCATTGGAAGAAGGTCTAGATGGTCGTTGTCTTAGAAAAAATTACGATATCTGCACCTGGACGACGGAAATGAGTGTTTCCGTCGTTCAGGTAATCACCTGGACGACGGATATGAAGTTATCCGTCGTCCAGTTATCCGTCGTTAGGGTTTCTACACTAGGACGACGGAGAATTACCATCTCCGTCGTCATAGTGTGTACCTGGACGACGGATAATGACCATATCCGTCGTCCAAGTTCTAAAACCCGATTTCAGGGGTTAGGGCCTTAGGGTTTACGGTTTAGGTCGTCCCCGGTCATTTGTGTGTCCGTTCAATTATTCTGATTCAAAAATATAATTAAAAAATTGATCGATCGATCCGAACTGCTAGCTAGATTTAGGGTCCAGGATTTAGCTAGGGTTTTATATGAGATTGAGATTTGGCGACAACCTGCAATTAATTTCTCTGTTGTCCAGGATATATAATTCAGATTAATTTCTTACCGTAAACCGGCATCGATCATATATATATTACAATAATTACAGTAATTAATTACCAATTAATCTCCCTCGTCGTATGACCGTACTCTTCGTCATAATCATCATCGTCCTCATCCCCGTTAGACGACGGCTCATCCTCGTCATCGTACTCAACATCGTCCGACGAATAACCTGAGTCCTCGTCCGCGTCCTCTTCCTGCTCGTCTTCTTCATCTACCTCATCGATAATCTCATCTTCAGTTAGATCTGTACAACCATCAGGCATGGGTAACCGTTCACCATCTTGAACCAGGTCCATTATATCGGAGCGGACCATAGAAATATTAGGCTCTTGATAGGCAGGAATGTCTCTTTCTGGTTCAGCAGCATCTTCAGTTGTCGCCGGTGTCCCTTCAATTGTCTCTGTATTCCATATTCCTCGGTGAGAGATATGGTTCACTATTTTCCACCCTTCACCGGCTTTCGGATCGTCGAGATAGAACACCTTCCGAACTAAGGTGGCGAGAGCGAAAGGCTTATCCTCATACCAGTGCGAGTTTGTATCGACTGATAATAGTCCCAGGTCTTCCTTTGTACGCTTGAACCATCTGCACTTGAATAGGAAAACGTTGACATCATTCCCGTAACATAGCTGAACCACGTATACAATAGCCCCGTAATATAGATCATTGTCTTTCCCAACTGCTACCCCACTGTTTTGTGTTCTTCTTCCTTCGTCTCGGGCCAATGAATGGAACTTTACACCGTTCACAAAACATCCGGGATAAATATAGTGTTTAACCGGCTTCCCTGCTAGCAAGTGCTTTGGCCATGACCACCACCCTCCGTGGTTATCAGATTTTTGCAGATCAATCATCTGCGAAAAAGGGCAAATTAATATAAGGGTTTACTTTCTACAAACATGAGCGATATGTATTTAAATAATTAATACCGAGACGTACGTACGTACCCATTGGAAGAAATAATCGGGAAACTTCTTCTTAACCATTTTCTCAATCCACGCCGAACTCTTGTTTTGATTTAACGCCTGAAGCCTCTCCCTGTATGACAACATGTACGGCTCAACTTCGTCACAGTCTCGCAACACTACCCAATGTGTCTCAATAAGTTCTTCCCGTGTTAACGATTCCTTTAATACTCCTCTAAACGGTCGGACGACATTGGTGACGACAGAAAGATTGATGCGGGCATTGCGATCGGAGGCAGTGGGAGGGGGTGGATCTTTGAGGTACCTGTTGCAGTAAGTAACACACTCATGCATTAGGTATGTCTCTGCTATGGAGCCATCCGGGGCCGACCTGTTTTTGACGAATGACTTATACTGTCCAAGCTGTCTACAAAATCAAACGTACACATTACATAAGTACATATAGCTAGCTAGTATATATATAATCTCCAGTGGAACAAATAAATTAATTAGTTGTACGTACCTTTCTTGAGGATACATCCAAGTGTACTGGACCAGACCAGAAATGAGCACCTGCTCGGGCAGGTGGATCATTAGGTGAATCATGATGTCAAAGAAAGCAGGGGGGATAATCCTCTCTAGTTTGCAAATGATGTGCACAAGTTGTTGTTGCAATTCCACCACATCTGACTTCTTTAATTCTCTGGCGCATAACCTCTGCCACCACCTGCACAATGCTACTATTGGTTCTACGACGTCCCGAGGCAAGTATGGTCGAATTACCACTGGAATCAGACGTTGCAGCATAACGTGATAGTCATGTGTCTTTAGACCGACAAACTTGTGTTGCACCTCGTCCACTGCTCCAGTTATAGTAGCTGCATACGTAACCGGATAACGAACGCCCTTAAACCAGTGAAATACAGAACGTCTAAGCGTCGGCTTCACTGTGTATGGTGCATCTGGCATCTTGTTGTACACTCATTTCCTATCCCTCCTCAACCACAAGGGACGACGTAGATTCATTGATTCCAAATCTTTGCGCGCTTTGGGAGTATCTTTAGTCTTGAACTTAATACCGAGAATTGTTCCCACCACGCTGTCGCACACATTCTTTTCTATGTGCATCGCGTCCAAGTTGTTCCTCAGTTTCAACTTCGACCAGTAAGGGAGTTCAAAGAATATACTCTTGTGATCCCAATAGCTCAGATCATGTGGAGGAATTGGATTGCATTTCTTTACATCCGCGTCATTGCTCAACACACCAAAGTCGAAATAGCTCAACCTCTCTAAAATCTCTTCGCCCGACCAACTACGGGGTTTAGGATTGTTCTCTACCGTACCATTGAAATGAGCTTCATCCTGTCAACTGTGGTTTAGGATTGTTCTCTACGGTGGTCGTGAGGAAGCCATCTACGGTGACCCAAGTAACACACCTTCCCCGCGTGCCAACTAGAGTTCACGTCGTCCAAACATATAGGACATCCATTATATCATTTTGTCCTGCAGGATGCCAACATCCCATAAGCTGGAAAATCGCTGATCGTCCACATTACGGCAGCCCTCATCGTGAACATCGTGTCAGTGAATTTGTCATAAGTTGGGACTCCATTTTCCCACAACAGTTTCAGCTCGTCGATCAAAGGTCTGAGGTAGATATCTAAGCACTTCGATGGAGATTTAGGACCTGAAATTAGTACGGTAAGGAAATTAAATTCCTTGTTCATGCACATCCACGGAGGCAAGTTGTACGGCATCAGAATAACTGGCCAAGTGCTGACGGCGGAGCTATTACTTCCCCAAGGATTGAATCCGTCTGTAGATAGGCCGAGTCTAACATTTCTAACCTCTGAAGTAAAGTCTCCAAATTCTCTGTCGAAATGTTTGAAACCCTCCCCATCCGCGGCGTGTCGCAGGACATCGTCATCTATTCACTTTTCTGCGTACCATCGCATCGCCTCTGCTGTGTGTAGAGACATGTATAGGCGCTGCAATCTGGGAATCAAGGGAAAATATCGAACAACTTTCACAGGAATTCTCTTTTTCGTCCTCTTCCTATTCAACTGGAATCTGCACTGGCCACATACGGGACAATAGTCCAACTCTTTATACTCTTTGTAAAATAGCACACAATCATTCGGACATGCGTCAATTATCCTGTACTTTAGGCCGAGGCTGCTCAGGATATTTCTAACCTTATAATGAGATTTAGGAAGATTGTGATCATCAGGGAGCAACTTACATATTTGCTCCTGAATTTCGTCAAAAGCACTCACTGACATTTTGTGCTTCACTTTTATCTTCATTTGCTCCATCACATATTGCAACACATTCTCTCGACATCCAGGGAACACCGGGGTCTGCGCTTCAAGTAGTATCTGGTTGTACTTTTCCATCTCACTGGTGTCAGTGGCCAAGCTAGCTGCGGGGAATGTGTCATCATGCTCATTAGTGGTACTGTAACCTCCGTCTTGGTGTTGGTGTCCACTATGACTACATCCCGGAAACGCATCATGGACCAAATCTGCAGTTGGGTTGCAAGCTGGGGGTCCGGCACCACTGCCGCTGGATGAGGCACCATGGTAACTGTACCCTGAGCTAAAGTCTGCTGCGCTCAACTCTACTGCTTCACCATGCTCGCTCCATGTAGTGTAACTCCACATCATACCATTTTCGTACAGGTGTTGCACCATAACATTAACCTCCGCATACTGACAATTAAGACATTTCTGACACGGACACCTGAAACGTTTCTTTCCCTGACCATGTTCTATCGCAAAATTCACAAATTCGCTAATTCCATCCATATACCGGACATCACATCTATTCTTCAACTTCATCCAACTCTTGTCCATACTGCTACGTAAAAAATATTATAATTAATTAATTATTACATATATATATTTGTCCATTAATTTACGCTTAATTATACGTACTCGATCTACATATCGATCCATCATATTACGTACGTACGTACGTAATTTAATCGATCTGTACATATATATATAGCTAACATCCTTGCATGTATGTACGTACGTTTTCACTAAATATATATTAATTAAGCAAATTTTAACTACGTACGTACGTACCTGCTGGCCTTCTCGATATCTGTACGTTAATTAAGCTACCTAGCTAGTCAGCGGAGATCCCTTATCGATCCTGATTCTTCTCGGCTTTCTAGCTAGCTAGCTCCCTTCTCCTTCAATTCTTCTTCAAATGGAATGAAGAGATCGAGGAATGAATTCAGTTTGGCATCGGGCTTATATAATGCTTCACTTAGACGACGGAGGTGTCGGTATGTCGTCTAAGTGGAAGTACGTTACGTACTCGGACGACGGCGTGTCGGTCCGTCCTCCAGGTAATCACCTGGACGACGGAGAAGACTCCGAGGTACAGGTGATCACCTGGACGACAGAGAATACCATCTCCATCGTCCAGGTGATCACCTGGAGGACGGAGTATTGGTATTTGGACCACGGAGTCTTTTCCGTGGTCCAGGTGTCACTTGGACCACGGAACAATTACGTTTCCGTGGTCTAAGTGCTGTTTTCTTGTAGTGATTGTTTGTATATATATTTTTATATGGGTCAACTTTTGTTTAGGGAGATATATAGACGAAGAATTAAATTAGTGTAGCTAGTATAATGATCGATATATATATATATAGATGTAATGATAATTTTTTAATTAATTAGTAGTGAATGTATATACATAAATATATAGTGTTAGAATTTTCAGGATGGATAAGAGTTGGATGAGCCTTGAAAGATGGGATGTGAGATATCATCATGGAATTAGGAGTTTTTTGGATTTTGTGAAGGCTAATTGTGGAGACACTACACTTCGTTATTACCCGTGTAAAGAATGTAAGTGTCCCAGCGATTGATTTCGTTATCCCATTGATAAAGTTCAGAAGCACCTGAGTAAATACGGGTTTTGGGATAAGTACACTTGTTGGATTTATCACGGTGAAACATCGTTAGCGAGTCCGCATGATCATGGACAATTTGCTGAGAGGGCCAGTCCATCCTATGATCCAACAACGATGTTGATCAATGATATGTTTCCTCATGAGAGCGGTGTATTTGCTGATCAAGCACCAAATGTCCCTCCTGTCATTGAGGGTTTCCCTCATATTGAGCCAGTCGAGCCATTACCTGGAGCTCATGTCAACACAAGCAGTATAGACAAGTACAACAACAGACTCCGTTGTACGACGGTTGTAGTAAGACTGTTCTTGGAAGTGTCATGGGAGTGATGCAGCTCAAAATGGAGAACAAAATGACTGTCAAAGCTGTTGATTCTTGGCTGAAGTGGACTGCTTCGCTACTGCCACCCGGTCATCGCCTTCCTACCACTCATCATAAGGTGCGACATATCCTGAAAGATCTTGTACTTTCCTACATCAAAATCCAAGCATGCAGATATGATTGTATTCTCTTCTGTGGGGAAAGATCTTGAAGACGTTGAAGCTTGCTCGGTATGTTTTACGGAAAGGTATAAGTTGACTTCTGCAGGCAACAAGAAAGCTGTGAAGATACTTCGATATTTCCCGCTTATTGATAGGCTGGAGCGGTTGTTCATGTGTGCTTTCACGGCCGAAGCTATGAGATGGTGGGCTGAGAGGAATTTGCCTGACGATGACACCCTTACACACCCTGCCGATGGAGAGACTTGGAAGCATATGGTCAGGGAGTTTGATCATTTTGCAGCAGAGGTCCAAAATTTTTGGCTAGGACTCTCATCTGACGGATTCAACCCTTTTGGTAACATGAGTCTTCAATACAGTATATGGCCCGCTATTTTGGTACCGTATAACCTTCCACCATAGATGTGCATGAAGAATGAATACAATATGCTCACTCTGTTAATTCCAGGCCCGGGTTATCTAGGAAAATGTCTCAATGTGTATTTGAGGCCTTTGATTGAGGATCTTAAGTACCTAAGTGAGCGTGGCCACCCCACTTACGATAGATTCAAAAATGAGATGTTCCAGATGCATACCATGCTTGTTAGCACCATCAGTGATTTTCCTGCCCGCGGTATGTTATCGGGCAACGTTACCAGGGGTTACCGGGCTTGTTTAGAGTGCATGCTTGTTGATTGTTGCAGTCCTCATTGCAGGAAAATTGTTCAGATGCGTCATTGTTGTTGGCTTCCAGATGATCACCCATTTAGGCAGGATCAAGACGCTTTTGATGGGACTATGGAAACGGGTGTGCCACCCAGGTGATGGACAGAGGATGAAATTTTGGAAGTGCTGAATGAATATGATTTTGGCTAGCTGAACAATCATCCTGAGACAGTGTCGCCAATTCCAGACAAGCCCGAAAGGTATAAGTTTTGGACACGCAAGAGCATATTCTGGGAACTCTCGTACTGGCCCAGGTTGCCTATCAGACACTACCTAGATGTCATGCACATAGAGAAGAATGTGCGCGAAAGTGTGGTGGGCACAGTTTTGAATTGGGAGGGGAAAACAAAAAACATCCCTAAGGCACGCATTGATCTGAAAGCAGATTGCAGAAACATTTGTGGTTGAGAGATGGTAAGAAAAAAATGCCCCAAGCTCCTTACACCATCAAGCCGAACCAGAACCATGAAATTTGGGTGGACGAGTAATGTCAGGTATTCTTATGGCTATGCAGGAAATTAATATAATTGTTGCTTATGGCTATGCAGGTATCCTTATGGCTATGCAGGAAATATAAGCAAGTGTTTTAACTTCTAGGACAATAAGATGTACGGATTAAAGAGTCATGACTGCCATGTACTGCTTCAACGCCTTTTCCCTGTTTTCATTCGAGGGTACCTGCCCAAAGAGGTGGTGGAGCCATTGGTGGCGTTGTCAAGATTCTTTCAGAAGTTATGCACCAGAGAAGTTAAAAAATCAGACCTCAAGGAGATGCAAGATGACATCATTTTTATCATGTGCAAGCTTGAGAGGATATTTCCCCCAAATTTTTTTGACATCATGCCTCACCTGATGATCCATCTTCTCGAACAATTGTTGATTATCGGTCCGGTACACTACACTTAGATGTGTCCCTTGGAAAGGTACAAATGATTCATACATTTGTGTTTGCCTCTGTTTTTATATATGTAAATTCTTATTTTTTAAGTATCATAACATGCACTTGTTAACTTGCAGACAATTGGGAGACTACAAGGACTATGTGAAGAATAAATCTACACCTGAAGGGTGTATCGCTGAAGCATATCTTGCGCACGGGTGTGTAACGTACACCAACTTGTATTTGGGGGCGCTGGAGGACCCCCAACAATATATGCCGATAGATGAACCCAAGTTCAACCTTTCTATCATCTCCAATGACGTGGTAGTACAGGGAAGCTTGCCAAAGTTGTACAAGTTGGATGAAAATGAGATAGCCATTGCCCACTGGTCGGTACTGATTAACTGTCCAAAAGTTCAATATTAGAAAAACTATCATCTTCACTGCCCTGCTATTGCCGGTGATGTTGACTACCACAACATGACGTTTGCAAACTACTTTAGTCAATGGGTAAGGGTATATGTGTGTGTATATATATATATATATTTTATATCCTTATATAGCATGTGTGTGGTTTTCTTTTTCTATGTTCATAATTTCTTGTGTGGTTTCTTATCTTTTTCAAATGAACCATGTAGCAAATGATGGTTACCCAGAGTGGTCAAACGAATTGAGGCTCTTGGCGATGAAACTGATAGCTTCAAAAGTTTACTCGATGTGTCAGGTCAATGGCGTGAAATTTATATGTGAAAATAGAGACGACCGAATGAAAACACAGAATTGTGGGGTGATGGTCCATAGTGGGCAGGATGACATTGACTATTACGGTGTCATTCATTCAGTTGTTGAACTAATTTATGGGAACCGCATGAAAGTGCACTTGTTCAAGTGTAGATGGTTTGATACTAGCCCGGAGAACACAAGGACCGATCAGTACGGAATATTTTCGGTGAATACTGCTACAAGCTGGTATAAAGAAGACCATTTCATTCTTGCCAGGTCAGTAAAATAAGTGTTTTACCTTGACGATCTTATGAACAAAGTCCCGTGGAAGGTGGTTAACCATGTTGCTCATAGAAACATATACAGTGCTGCCACACTTGGTGAGACCGTAGATGATGAAGAAGTTACTGCATACCAAGAGCCGAACGCTTTTGACATTCCGGAATCCTTTATGATTCACCTTAATAATGTGAGATCAGGAAGTGTGGTTCGAATTACTAGAGAAGAACTTCTTGATGTTAATCCAAATGAAGTAGACGATGATTCAGATGACGAGGAGCGGCACATATTGCCAGAGGTTAACTATGAAACCGAGCCAGATTCAAGTGATGAAGATGATTATGATTATCATCCTTAGTACGTTAATGATGTATGTATTTTAGTATATATAAATATGCATGTATGTTTGTTATGCAGTATATATATGGGAAATTCACGTCTTCAAATAGCTAGCCGTGTTTTAAACAGCAAATAATCAGCTTGAATATATTTTTTAGGCCCACACCGCAAAATTTTCAAGTAAACACACTATAACTGACGAGTTAGTAAGAAACTCGTCGGAAATACTATCACCGAAATAGAAGAACTCGCACAGCTTAGTAAATTACAAAAATTTGGCCAACGTCATATCGATCAGCCACATCAGTGTTTATACTACATTAGACCCGAAAGAAGATGACGAAGCTAAGATGTCCGTCTCAGGGAAAATGAACACAGAGCCTTCAATAGATCATGGCGTTATTTGTTGATCTGATGATGACATTCATTTAACTAAATAGTGAAACAATGGAAATAAATAGTTTACCACTGAACTAACTAGCTATAGAGCAAATTATATGAGGCTTGAAAATAACACTTGAAATAATTAGAAACTGAAGAAATTTGGGAATCACACTATAACCGACGAGTTAGTAAGAAACTCGTCGGAAATACTATCACCGACTAGTTTCTTACTAACTCGTCAGTTATAGTATTTACGATGAGTTAATAAGAAACTAGTCGGCAATAATTCGGCCTCATATCATAGGCTGACGAGGCAGGGACTCATTCTTCCATAACTTGAAGCCCTCTTGCCTCTCCCCGACGAGAACAGCCCCCTCCCCTTCTCCTCTCTCGCCTCTCCAAAAAAAAAACCCCAAATATCCTCTCCCCCCCAAAAAATCCCAAATCATAAATTCACCCCTCCCCTCCCTCCGGCCGCCGGAAATCGAGCACCGCCGCCGCCCTCTCTCCCACTGACGTAGAATGACAAGTCCCCTCTCTCTCTCTCTCAATTCGATTTTATCATCTTCAATTTTACATGAAATTCTCCTAATTATTGTGTAGGCATTTTAATTAAGTTGGTGTTGGTATAATTTTTTGTGTAGAAAATATTTTGTAGAATATGATTTTGTGTAGAATATTTTTGTGTAGAATATATTTTGTAGAATATATTTTGTGAATATATTTTTGGTTAATTAAATATCTTTGATGGAGTTGTGAGATGTAGAATACATTTTTGTGTATGTAGAATATACTTTGGTGTATATTCTTTTGTGTTGGTATAATTAAGAATATATTTGTAGAATATATTTGTAGAATATATTTTTGTGTAGAATATATTTTTTAGAATATAGTATGGTGAATATATTTTCTGTTAATTAAATATCGTTGATGGAGTTGTGAGATGTAGAATATAATTTTGTGAATGTAGAATATATTTTGGTGTATATATTTTTGTGTTGGTTAATTAGGAATTGGTTAGAATATATTTTTGGCTTGTAGAATATATTTTGGTGTAAATTTTTGGCATGTAGAAAATATTTTGTAGTATATTTTTGGCATGTTTTTGGCATATAGAATATATTTTTGGCATGTATATACTGCTGGTTTAATTAGTTGGCAATTTATTTTTGCATAAACTTGATGTATAAAGGTCTATATATATAAGCAAATTTTTTGCTATCAACATGTTGTTTTGTTATTGTTGTTGTCACGGATGCAGTTGTTGAATTGTTGCTGTTCTGTTTAATTGTTGGATGTGCAGGAGGTTTTTTGGCAAATTGGCTTGGGGCCAACAAACAGAGAGCGACTAGATCCGGTGGAGGGAGCAGTAGTCAAGCATCCTCATCCGCAATCAGCAACACGCGCATCGGCCCTATAATGAATGCTCGCACACAAGTTTTGCTACGTGCGCGAGAACAGGAGGAAGCTGCACGATCCGGATCCTTGCACCCTCAGTCAAGCCTCGACCCTCAGGCAGCAGACACTCAGGCGAGCAACCCTCAACGGGCGCATCAGAAACTCCCTCGATCTGAATGCCCCCTATTGGCCCGGTGCCTACTCCCCTTTCACGACAATCATCTGAGGCAGATGGTGCAGGCGTCTCATCGTCCAGGCCTCGTCTATCTCCGCCGTCCGGTCTCATCATGCCCGACAAGATTCATGTCATCCCTCAATTAGATGTTAGGGGAAGGTTTTTATTGAAGGACAGCCAGAGTTCCTGACCATGGAGGAAGCGTACGTGTTCAAGCCGTTCGACCCCGTGTATCTTTGGAGTGCGAGGTGCATGAACCAGCAAACGGACGATGCAGGTAAATTTTATTTAACAAGATTGATTACTTAATTAGTACTTAAGACTATAAATAGTGTCAATTAATAATTTCGATTTTTTGACATTGTATTATTAGGCAATCTCGTTAATGCCAATGGAAAACGAAAGACTAGATGGTTTGATACTAGTGTATTTGTTCAAGTGTAGATGGTTTGATACTAGTCCGGAGAACACACGGACCAATCAGTACGGAACATTTTCGGTGAATACTGCTACAAGCTGGTATAAAGAAGACCCTTTCGTTCTTGCCACATCAGTAAAACAAGTGTTTTACCTTGACGATCTTCTGAACAAAGTCCCGTGGAAGGTGGTTAACCATGTTGCTCATAGAAACATATACAGTGCTGCCACACTTGGTGAGACCGCAGATGATGAGGAAGTTACTGCATACCAAGAGCCGAACGCTTTTGACATTCCGGAATCATCTACAATTCGCCTTAATAATGTGAGATCTAGGAGTGTGGTTCGAATTACTGGAGCAGAACTTCTCGATGTTAATCCATATGAAGTTGACGCTGATTCAGATGACGAGGAGCGGCACATATTGCCAGAGGTTACCTATGAAACCGAGTCAGACTCAAGTGATGAAGATGATTATGATTATCATCCTTAGTACGTTAATGATGTACGTATTTTAGTATATATATAAACGTGCATGTACGTATTTATAGTCGTAAATTATAGTCAAAAATTATAGTCGTAAATTATAGTCGGCAAATTCTAGTCGAAAATTATAGTCGTAAATTATAGTCGTACATTATAGTCGGAAATTATAGTCGTACATTATAGTCGGAAATTATAGTCGTAAATTATAGTCGGAAATTATAGTCGTATTTATAGTCGTAAATCATAGTCGTAAATTATAGTCGGAAATTATAGTCGTAAATTATAAAAATTTGGCCATGCCAACGTCATATCGATCGGTGTTATTTATGAATTAATACTTGCCGGAAATTCTTGGCTGGGAATCACTATCATTACCAACGAGTTGCTTATCAACTCGTGGGCTATACTATTACCAACGAGTTAACTCGTTGGTAATAGTATTGCCCACGAGTTGATAAGTAACTCGCCGGCTATACTTCCTTATTTTCCAGCCAGCAGCTCGACCCTCCTTCCTCATTTCTTCACCTTCTTCCTTCAAAACCCTAAAATCTCCCCATCTCTTCCTCACCTCGCCGCCCACAAATTAACCTCTCTTCCTCTCCTCAAATCTCTCCTCCCCTCTCCCCTCCCCTCCTCCCCTCTCCCCTCTCCACACAAAAAAACATTAACCCAAAAACCCCAAATCTCCCCTACCTCTCCTCCTCTACTCCTCCCCCTACCTCCACCGCCGGAATCCGAGCTCGAGGATGACAGGTCCGATCCCCTAGCTCCCTCTCTCTCTCTCTCTCTCTCTCTCTCTCTCTCTCTCTCTCTCTCTCTCTCTCTCTCTCTCAATTTTTGTTTTTTATAATTATGTATATATATATGCATTTTAATTATATTTGTATGCATTTTAATTAACTTGATTAATTAAGTTTTGGGTGATGTTTTAATTTTTGATAATTATTAGGCAAGTGTATGTATGTATATATGTAGAAAATATTTAGGTAATTTAAGGTGATTTAATTGGATTAATTGATATAGTTGATAATTATATTGTATTTTTAAGGTGTTGCATGGGCAAATCTCTCTCTCTTTCTCTCAATTTTTGTTTTTTTATAATTATGTGTATATATATATGCATTTTAATTATATTTGTATGCATTTTAATTAACTTGATTAATTAAGTTTTGGGTGATGTTTTAATTTTTGATAATTATTAGGCAAGTGTATGTATGTATATATGTAGAAAATATTTAGGTAATTTAAGGTGATTTAATTGGATTAATTGATATAGTTGATAATTATATTGTATTTTTAAGGTGTTGCATGGGCAAATTAAGGTGATTTGGATTAATTGATATAGGTAATTTAAGGTAATTTAAGGTGTTGGGCAAATTAAGGTGATTTGGATTAATTGATATAGTTGATAATTATCATAAGCATTTGGCCTATGAAATTTAATTTAATGTTTGATATGATATCATAAGCATTTGGCCTATGAAATTTAATTTAATGTTTGATATGATGCAAATATGATCTTGATGAATGACATTGTTAATTTCTCGATTTTTTTTTCAAATGGATCTTCTACGATAACCGATAACCGCTAGAACCGGAACCGGAACCGAACGGTTCCGGTTCCAAACGGTTCCAGTTTTTCATAGAACCGAATCCAGGACTAATTGTTGGAACCGATAACCGTTTGGAACCGGAACTGTTTGGAACCGATAACCGCTAGAACCGGAACAGGAACCGGAACCGAACGGTTCCGGTTCCAAACGGTTACATCCTTAATTTTCATAGAACCAAATCCAGGACTAATTGTTGGATGTGCAGGAGGTTTTGCGGCAAATTGGCTTGGAGGCATCAAACGGAAACGGAGAGGGACTAGATCAAGTGGAGGGAGCAGTAGTCAAGCTTCCTCAGCCGCAGTCAGCAACACGCGTAGTGGCCCAATTATGAATTCTCGCACACAAATGTTGCTAGCTACGCGAGGAGAGGAGGAAGCTGCACGATCCGGATCCGTGCAACCCCCAGTCCAGCCTCGAGCCTCAGTCAGCAGACCCACAGTCGAGCGACACTCAACGGGGGCATCAGAAACTCTCTCCATCCGAATGCCCCATATTGGCCCGGTGCCTACTCCCATTTCATGGGAATCATCTGAGGCAGATGGTGCTGGCACCTCATCGTCCAGGCCTCGTCTATCTCCGCCGTCCGGTCTCTTCCTTCCCGACGAGATTCCTGTGATCCCTGAATTCGATGATAGGGAGAGGCCTATTTATATTGAAGGACGGTCGGAGTTCCTGAGCATGGAGGAAGCATACAACTTCATCCCGTTCGACCTCGTGTATCTTTGGAGTGCGAGGTGCAACAACCAGCAAACGGACGATGTAGGTAAATTTTATTTAACAAGATTGATTACTTAATTATTACTTAAGACTATAAATAGTGTCAATTAATAATATCAATTTGTTGACATTGTATTATTAGGCAATATCGTTAATGGCACTGGAAAACGAAAGACTAGAGGCCCCTGCACCGGGAAGAATCTTGAGCAGGCCACCGGGGGAAGGAAAACGCTCATTAGGGCCAATGAGCATGGTGAGGTGATCAAGACATTTGACACCACGCGAAAGTATGCCAGCATGGTCGGAGCCGTCGTGCGGGACAAGGTCCCAATGCTGTGGCCAGATTGGGGATCTGTGCCTTTCTACGTGAAGATGCAAGTGCATAATGCACTGAGTGTGAGTTAAATCGTATTTTCATTACGTAAATTTTACATTTATTAATTAAGTCCGAATAAATATATAATTTTACCGTTTATATATATATTCATCTTGCAGCTGTGGTTTGACGTGGATGAATGCCTTATTCACACGTGGGTAGAGCGTCAACTACATATCAGGTGATGTGATTCGAGTTATTTGAGTATATATCGAGTTAGATTTTTGTTTATCAAGTGTTTTAATATCTCTAACTTTTTTTTCTGGTATTAATATAGGTATAAAGAATGGAAGAACGAGCTTTCAAAACATTACACACAGTACAAGGAGCTAGCCCGAGGTTCTACCCCTAGCGAATTCTGGTTTAGGGAGTACGAGTGGCTGTGGCTAGTAGCCCACTTCGAGCACCCCAAAGCGAAGGTATGCATCCTGAATATATTTTACAACCCTAATGTATCGTATCACATTGAAATAGTTAGTTACTAATTTTTTTACATATGTTTATCAAACAAGGCGATTTCCAAGACGAACAGGGAGAACAGATTGAAAAACACCAAGGCCCATCATGCAGGTTCACTCAACTATTTGGGTTGGTCGAGTAAGGCGCAGCAACAACAAGAAGTCAACCCGTTGGTGTTTGTTCATCAGAAGTTCTATCCGCAATGCCCTGAAGAAGCGGTAAGTCTTTAACCTCATTATTTTGTAGTTCACATATGCATGTGTTAATAAAATTATTTTTCTCTATTAATTTATTTTGTTTAATAATACGTTATTCATATTCGCTTTTCAATTAGGCGAGAGTGGAGCTTGCGAGCACAGAAGTCACCATGAATATAGCTGGAAACAACCATCCTGACTGCTCGGAGGAAGAAGTGACCCAGTATGCCTCTCAGATCGATCCGCTTGATCGCCCTATAGTGGCTCAGATCATGGCAAAAGCATGCGGGACTGGAAAGAATATCTACTACTGCAGGGGATTGGGCTCGGCGGGCGAATGAGTATTGAAGAACACTTCGGAATACTCTAGCGGGTCAAGAACTTCAACTTCTAGGAACTCTAAGCTAGCAGCGGAGCTTCAGAGGACGCAGAGGGAGTTGGAGGAGCAAAGGAGGCAGATGGAGGAGATGCGGTAATTGGCCGAGCAGCAGGCAGTCAGAGATGCCGAGTACCGGGTGATGGCCGAGCAACATCGAATTATAGTCCAACAGCAGACACAAATGTTCACATGGATGCAGATGATGTACGCGTGCCAGACTACCGGACAACCGCTTCCCACACCTCCCCCGATCCTTGTGTTCCACAGTGATCCACCACCGCAGCCGTCACCGCCACAGCAAGACCAGGGTAGCCACCAGAGTTCAAATGATTACGTCCACATGGATTTCCTCGACCCTTAGTATAGTTGTAGTTTATTTTCGTATTATTGCTTTTTGTACTGTACGTTGGACAATTATGTGTGTACTGTTGAACTTGTATTTGTACGGTTTCTATTTTTCAGTGCAGGTTCTGGAATTGGGCCCAATCCAGAACCGGCTTTTTTTTGTAAAATTTCCCCGGGTATTGCCGGCGAGTTGGACCAAAGTCGCCGGCAATACCTCTCATTTTCCGGCCACGGCGGAGCAACATTGCTGGCGACTAAAGTCGGCGGAACCCTAACTTATTGCAGGAGAAAGTCACCGGCAATAAGTTAGGGTTCCGCCGTGGCGATAAGACCGTAACTTATTGCCGGCGACTTTCTCCGTCGCCGGCAATAATTTAGACCATTTCCGGTGATTTTTGGAACTTATTGCCGGCGATGGTCCATATCACCGGCAATGCTCATTATTGCCGACGACGGAGCAAGTCACCGGCCTTTTTTTTTCCTTGTCGCCGGCAATAATGCATAATGTGGTAGTGACTATATTTACCCTAGATGTTTTGTCAACGGTGTAAAGTTTCATTCATGGGACCAAAATGAAGGTAGAAGAACACAAAATAGTAGGATTACGGTTGGGGAAGACGCTAATGTATATTATGTGGTTCTTGTTAATGTCGTTCAACTACTTTACGGGAATGATATCAACGTTTCTCTGTTCAAGTTTAAAAGATTCTTTTATCAGCCGATACAAACTCAAGCTGGTATGAGGACGAGCCATTCTCTCTTACTACTTAAGTTATGCAGATGTTCTATCTGGATGATCCAAAAGCTGGTAAAGGTTGGAAAATAATAAACTATATGTCTCACTTAGGAATATGGAGTGCCACAACACTTGAAGGGATGTTGGCGACTAACACTGAAGCGCATAATGACAATGCATATCAAGAGCCTAATACTTCTATCATCCCTGACATAAGAGAACTGATTCGGTCTAACAAACACTTACTTATGCATGATGGCCTCACGGATCTTACTCAAGAAAATATCAACGACCTAGAGAAGAATTCCCCTGAAGAGGGATGGAGGATAATGACGATGACATCGGATACGATTTAGACGATGGAAATTATGATGATGAAGATCATTCAGTTGATAGTGAGGTGGATGATTCAAATGATGATGATTGTGATGATGAGGAGTGATTGATATATAAATATATTTAATACTTAATAATAATTAATTAATAGATGGAGATATGATAGTCGCATATTTATGCGTCTATTTGGTGTTTAATTCATTCCATATATTTAGATTATTGTTATTTAATTATATTTTTTGTTTTATAGGTTTTGTGGAGGAATAAAGAAAAAGGAAATAAAAGAGGGATTCCTAGCTCAATATGAATTATATAGGGAGTTTGTGCAATTAAAGAAGCCTTTTTCCATGTGGACTCTAGGAGATTAATTGGGAGACATATATAAACCTATTTTAGGTTTTTTGGGAAGGCTAAGCAGCATACTTGGAGAGAAACTCAAGCTAGAGAAGAAGCAAGCCACCAGGAACCCGTGCACCATTTTTGATCCATCGAAGCATAAGCTTCGATCCATCAAAACTGGACGATAGTTCCTGTTCTTCATCTTTTCTTGATCTGTAAACTGTAAACTGTATGCTTTGCTTTGATTATTTTATTATGACTTGTTAAGGGGCTGCTTGAAGCCCCGTACATGAATTCTTTCTAATTCAAACACTTTAATCTAGTTTTACATATTCAATTCGAATGAGGTTTTTCTCTCTATGTGACTCACCGTATGAATTCTCGTATGTTTGCTTTGGTGGCCAACTCAGTATGCATGCTAGAATTCTACTATCATGAAATATGGGCGACTGAAGATAATTTCTTCCACCAGATTCTCTATAGTGATACGCCGATTTTACTGTCGGGTGATTGAAACCTTAGGTCTAGCCGGACACGCCTACAGTGTACATGTGAACACTTGTTGATTCTCAGACCTTTTCTAGAACTTAATGCTTTCTTCTTTGTAAACCTTGGAGTTCAATGACTATGGGTTCAATAGAGGGATAGATGTGGGTGAGGTCCATGACAAACTCACATAGGCATAAGGATTGGGTAATAGGATGTGTCGTGTCTATCGACCTTCCTGGGAACTTTCATTGATTGGATATATACATTAGATCAAGTATGTATTAGATAGATAGAATAGCGGTGGTGGTGGATTCCATTCCTCTTAACTTTTTAATCATATAGTTTAAACCTTTGCATTCATAAATATATTTATTTTCAACATTTGGTTTATGCATTAGCTGTAGCTTAGCCGATTCAGTTCGGTACTCAAAACTACCCTGAACACCCTATAATTTTGTGTGGTAGTCTACCACTGTGTGTAGTTTACTGTATCCATATTTCGTAGTATTTGAATCTGTTTAGAGTAGGAGTAGTGTCATTAGTGTACTGTAGTCGAGTTTGTCAGCATTTTAGTTTCGTGTTAGAATTTGATTTCACCAATTCTTCGTGTTCGATAACCTCTATTTATCATACTACATTGATATATCTAAGTGGATAATATGGTATCTTTGCATAGGTACTTTCGGGCCTATCAAATTTTGATGCCGTTGCCGGAAAATTTCTTAATTCTAAGTCTTAATAGTATAATTACTTTAACTTATATATTGTAATTAACATTTGTATATAATGTCTAATTTTGTGGGTTGTTCTATATGTGACATGGCAGGTCACTCAAGTGAGAAATAAGGTGTATTATCTGACCTTGATGAGCAAGTTGAAACCGGTGTTGGAAATGCTTGCGGAGCAGTATCGCTATGAGGTTGGTATTGTCATAAAAGAACGAGATGCATTCTTTGATGATGATGGGTTGGGCGAATTATTTGAGGAGGAGTCCATCGAAATTCTTGATGTCAAAATGATGCTGCCACCACTTGAACAACCACATAAGCTATCAATGCCGAACTCAAGTTCCATACTTGTTTCATGCACCAACAAAACACTTGAGTTTAAGGATTCACCTACCAAGCCCCCTTGTTTTCTGGAGCATATTGAGATGGTGATACCTGATCACCATATGTCCAACGAGGAGATTCTCTTTACCTTGTTTGTTGGACTTCGAAAGAGGAGGCTTTGGAAGAAGAGGAAGAAAGGAAGAAGGCACTTTGGATCTTGTGTGTGTGGGATACCAAAGTTGCTTGGGAGAGCTCATCTAGCATCATTGTTAAGGACCAAACACTTGCTCAATTCAAGGAAGGAAGTCTTCCCAGCAACATTTTTTCCAATCCCAACATAAAATATGAAGCACATGCAATGATCTTGAAGAGTGAGAAGGTGTTGCGAGAAGTTCCCAAGTCAGGAAACCCAAAAAGAAGGTGGGAGGAGCCTGTGCTTGAACAAGTTGTCCCTAATGAGCCATTGGAAAAGTTGTCAGAAGATGTTGTAGGAACCCCAATTCGAGCCGTCGAAAATGTACCTGAAACAGAAAAACTGACAAATCAAATATCAGGCCAGGTATCCTCTACTCCTTCCCCTTCTGTTATCCCTAATGGTCTTTTCCTAGAAGGTTGAAGAAGCAGGTAAAGGTTGACAAGGAGAAGGAAATCTTAGATGTGTTCAAAAAGGTAGGAGTAAACATCCCATTGTTGGATGTGATTAAGCAGATACCACAGTATGCAAAGTTCCTGAAAGATTTGTGCACAACAAAGAGAAAATTCTATGAAACTGAGACTGTGGCTTTGGGGGAGAGAGTATCTACAGTTCTTCAAAGAAAGCTCCCACCTAAGTTGGGTGATCTAGAACGTTTCACTATCCCATGAACTATTGGTAATTACAGGATTGCAGGCGCTCTACTTGATTTAGGTGCATCAACAAATTTAATTCCATACACTACATATGAAAGGTTAAAAATGGGGGAACTCATTCTCACTGGTGTCACCATTAAACTTGCAGACCGGTCTAACTGTTACCCTTGAGGTATTATTAAGGATGTCTTAGTGCAGGTGGGAGATTTGATTTTTCCAACAGATTTCTTTATACTGGAGATGAAGCATGAACCAATGCCATCATAAATACCATTGATTCTTGGGAGACCATTCTTGAGAACAACGCGTACAAAGATAGATTGTTTTGATTGATTATTGAGCATGGAAGTGGCGGAGGAAAAGATCCACTTCAACATTTCTGAAGCTCTTAAACATCCTAATAGTGATGATGCTTATTCATGTTGTTCAATTGACACTTTTGAGGGCTTTGTGCAGGAATTTATTCAGTATTCATTGGATCATGATCCTTTAAGAAAAGTCATTGAATCAATAAGTGAAATCGACCATTCCAGGATGTTATCTTTGATGGATCGAAGGAAACTTTCAATCCATCGAAAGATATCGATAGAAGGATTAGGGTCCCGGCTTTGATGCATCAAAAACAATCTTTGACCCATCGAAAATCTACAGACTGAGCTTCGATGTATCGAAGCAGAATCTCGACCCATCGAAGAAAATCCCTGGATTGATTCGTGCAGACTCAAGATCAACCCATCGAAGCTAAGCGTTGACCCATCGAAGATCAGGCCCTGGAACATTCCATGAAATTTTTTCAATCCATCAAAGATGAGCTTCGACCCATCGAATTTCAGCCTGTTTTCGAAATCACTTCGTCTGAAGACCTTCAGATGGAAGAAGAGTATTATTCCATGGAAGAGGCACTCGAATCAATGCCAAGCATGAAAGGTAAGTCTCACAAACCCATTCTTCTTCTGTTTTCAGATGATATTCTTATTCTATCTATACAGGTGGCACCCACTTTAGAGCTGAAACTTCTCCCTGGGCATTTGAAGCATGCCTACTTGGGGGAGAATGATACACTTCCAATTATCATCTCTTCCAAACTCTCAAAGTTACAAGAGCAAAAGTTGCTGAGTGTACTTAAGGAGTACAAAGCCACAATTGGATAGAAAGTGGCATTTATCAAGGGTATCTGCCCAACATTGTGTACTCATAGGATACATCTAGAAGAGTGAGCTAATCTCATAAGAGATGCTCAACGTAGACTTTATCCTCCCATGATAGAAGTTGTCAAGAAAGAAGTCATCAAGCTTAGAGATGTATGTATTATTTATATTATTTCTGACAGTAAATGGATTAATCCTGTGCAGGTGGTGCCCAAACGTTCAGGAATTACTATGGTAAAGAATAATGAGAACATGTTGGTGTCTCAAAGAATTCAAATGGGGTGGAGAGTGTGCATTGACTACCGCAAACTAAGTGCTGCAACAAGGAAGAATCACTTTCCACTCCTATTCATTGATCAGATGTTAGAAAGATTGGCTGAGGATGAATATTATAGTTTTCTGGATGGATATTCTGGATATAATCAAATAGCCATTCACAAAGATGATCAAGAAAAGACCACCTTCACTTGCCCATATGGTACTTTTGCATACCGGAGGATGTCTTTTGGTCTATGCAACGCTCTTCCAATATTTTAGAGATGTGTGGTAAGTATTTTCTCAGACATGGTTGAAAAGATCATCAAGGTATTCATGGATGACTTTTTTGTTTTGGGTGATTCTTTTGACTTATGTCTATAGAATCTAGCTATAATTTTAGAGCGTTGTGTAGAAACAAACATTGTGCTTAACTGGGAGAAATGTCATTTTATGGTGGAACAAGATATAGTTTTGGGTCATGTCATATCAACTAGGGGAATAGAGGTGGATAAAGCCAAAGTTGATATTGTGCGAACATTACCGCCTCCTTCCACTGTGAAAGAGATGAGATCTTTTCTTAGCCATGCAAGTTTTTATCACAGGTTCATCAAGAATTTTTCCAAGATAACCCGCCCATTATGTGCATTGCTGCAGAAGGATATTTCGTTTGACTTTACAGCCGAGTGTCTACAATCTTTCAACAAACTCAAGGAGTTGTAGACCACAGCCCCCATCATTAGGGCACCAGATTGGAGCCTTCCATTTGAGCTCATGTGCGATGCTTCTGATTATGCTGTGGGAGCAGTTCTAGGCTAAAGGCCAGATAGGTTACCTCATGTCATCATGTCATCTACTATGCCTCAAAGACCTTAAACAATGCACAGTTAAATTATTCAACTATAGAAAAGAAGCTCTTAGCAGTGGTTTTTGCGCTTGGAAAGTTTAGATCTTACTTCTTAGGAACTAAAGTTATAATATATTATGACCATGCTGCTTTGAGATATCTGATGACCAAACAGGATGCCAAGCCTAGATTGATTCGATGGATGCTCTTGTTTCAGGAGTTTGATATTGTAATCAAGGACAAGAAGGGCATTGAGAATGTGATAGCTGACTACTTGAGTAGAATCACCCATGGTTCTAATGCAGACGAGGATAAACTTCCTATCAGAGATAGTTTCCCAAATGAACAACTCTTTGTTGTTCAAGATGCAGCGCTATGGTATGCTGATACTGTAAACTACAAGGTCAGTAAATACATTCCACCTGATTTCACCAAAGCACAGAAAGACAAGCTAGTCAAAAAAACTAGGTACTACATGTGGGACGAACCATATATGTGCAAACATTGCACTAACACCATCATCCGCAGGTGCGTCCTTGAATCTTGAATTTCACTCTATTCTAGTTTTCTGTCACTCACATGCAGGTGGTGGACATTTTGGAGGGAAGAAGACGGCTCTCAAATTTTTTGAGAGTGGATTTTATTAGCCCATTCTATTTCAGGATGCACAGGTTTTCTATAAATGTTGTGCCAGGTGCCAAATGACAGGTAACATAGGTCTAAAAGATCAAATGCCTCAACACCCCGTTCTTATAGTTAAAATATTTAATGTGTGGGGTATTGATTTCATGGGACCATTCCCAAATTCTCAAGGGTATTTATATATACTTGTTGCAGTTGATTATGTGTCTAAATGGGTAGAGGCTAAAGCCACCCAGACTAATGATTCTAAGGTTGTTCACAGTTTTCTTAAAGAGATATTCAACAAGTTTGGAACACTTAGATGCATAATCAATGATGGAGGATCCCACTTCTGCAACAAGACCTTTGTTGCCTTGTTTAAGAGGTACAATGTGACACATAAGGTGGCAACACCCTATCATCCTCAGACAATCGGGCAGGTGGAGGTTCTAATAGAGTGATCAAGTGGATTTTTTAGAAGACAGTTGGACCAACCCGGAGAGACTGGAACCAACGCCTTGATAATTTGTTGTAGGCTTACAGAACAACATATAAAACACTTATTTGGATGTCTCATTATAGGTTGGTGTATGGAAAAGTCTGCCATCTTCCGGTGGAACTTGAGCATCGAGCATATTGGGCTATGAAGAAGTTCAATTTTAACATGGATGAAGCGGGTCTGCATCAGAGGTTTCAACTCAGTGAGTTAGATGAGATTTGACATAATGCATATGAGTCCAACAGGATATACAAGGAGAGAACCAAAGTCTTTCATGACCGGAACATAAAAAGAAAAGAATTTGTAGTTGGTCAGAAACTTTTACTATTTAATAGTCGTCTACGCTTATTTCCAGGTAAGCTTAAGAGTAGATGGAATAGACCTTATGTTAGTACTAATATTTTTCCTCATGGTGCTATAGAGATTATAAGTTCAACAACAGGGAAAACATTCAAAGTAAATGGACAACGACTCAAGCAGTTCTATGAGTCGTTTGTAGAGCACGTGTTTGAGAATGCGGACCTCCAAGACACGCCGCCTCTAGAGAATTAAGTGGATTCACCGTCTGGCTGAAGATGTTAAATTTAGCGCTACTTGGAAGGCAATCCATGTGGATGGAGAAGCTGGCGACAAGATTTTTTTTCTTATCCATTCTCTTTAATTTTCTCCACGTATTGTGTTTTGTGTGTGATATGTAATTTATGACATACTTGGTTGGTGTATTGTATAGTTTATTTCTAGTTTTTACATTGAGGACAATGCAACTTTCAAGTGTGGGGTGAGGCTATATCATATACTTAGCGTCTAGATATATATTTTTAGTTTTTGAGTCACAATTTTTTATTTTTGATGTAGTGTAATTTTTCGGACATAGCTAGAGGTCCCTAAAAATTCTAAAATGTTATGTACGTGTTGGTATATATGTCTAGTTTATGCTTGTAAAATTTCAGCTCTTTTTGACTTGTGGTTAATTCTGTGGAAATTTTGCAAGTTGAGTGCGCAACCTAAGGTGTTCTCCTCTATGCATTGGAGGAAATCCTTTGACCCATCAAAGAGTTATACCAGAACGATACAGGGAGCCTGCCTCGATCCATCAAGGCCATATTTTTGATCCATAAAAAAGGCACAGTCCCTTTTGAGTCTTTTCTTTATTTTCTTGTGTGTTTTAAGTGTCTTATTTGAAAATAAAAATACAAAAATAAATAGTGTCAAGAAAAATACAAAAAAAAAAGTCTTAGGAGTCCTTAACGAGTCAATGATGTGCTTATTTCTTCCAATTTTGTGACTAAGAGATGATTTTGTGACTTTATTTTCTTTGGATAATTTTGATATATGATGCATATGCGAATGTGTAGTGGATGTAGAAACAAGTTAACATGGTACAGATTTTTGAGCATGCATAAACCTTATTGAGATTCATTTAACCCATGAGCTTTTGAGCTTTTATGTGATATACATGTTTTCTTTATTAAGTGTCAATTACTTAACGCAAAGTAAGTTATTAGACTCTAGAAATTACTAGAACTTGGTCTTGTGTTATTCAAAGCTTTTAGTCAATACATGTTTTGATTGAGGAAGTGATAAAGACATTTAAAGGACACCACCATAGCCATACAAGCCAGTGTTCTAATTTTGTGTACACAAGATGTGCACCCCATAGTCAACCACTTTGAGCCTACATATAAAATTTTTTGTTATCACCCACATATTTCCGACCTTGAACCTTAGAATAGTTATATTTTTAACTTTTTTTTAGGACATGGTAGAGCTATACATGAGAAAAGTATGTGAAGACAGCGACAGAAGGTTGAAAGGTGATACAAAGAAATAAGTGTGGGGTATCAAGCTAGTGTGAGAAAAAAAAACAAAAGAAAAGAAGAAAAAAAAAGTTGTGATGTCTAGCTTGATACCCTAAGTTAACAGTTGATGAAAACAATGATGTGAAGGCCCAACAAGATGAAATCCGGCAACGATAGTAATAAAGTTCATGGTTGTAAAGTTTGAAGAAGTCTCTTATTTGGTGCTCTCTAGGTTCTAGAATTGTGTTTGAAATCCATACTCGTTTATTCTTTAACCTATGAGCCAAGCCCATTTACAACTCATAAAGTCCTTTTGATCTTCAAGATGGCAGCATTTGATCTGTGGAGATTAGTCACAAGAGTGAGCATATGGTTTGGTCCATTTGGCAAGTAATACCTTACATATATTTTGAGAGAAACACTAATGAGAGCATATCGATGTGAGGTTTAGTCTTGATTGGTTTTGTGCATGTTCTAGCTCTTTATTCACCTTGATTATGTATGTGGCTACATGTTACATGTGTGTTATATGTTGAAGTTATCTTCGGTAACTTGTAGGTACATGTGATCTTGGTATTACAATTTCATGGAAGAATGCTGAGGCAGATTGTTGAGGGCATTAAAGTTTGTTTTTGAAGTTTTTTGAGTTTGTTGAGTATTAGTTTAGTGTATTGCTCGAGGATTAGCAATGTTTAAGTGTGAGGTATTTTGATAGTCGCATATTTATGCGTCTATTTGGTATTTAATTCATTCCCTATATTTACTTTATTATTATTTAATTGAGAATTTTAATTATATTTATTGTATTATAGGTTTTGTGGAGGAATAAAGAAAAAAGAAATGAAAGAGAGATTCTTAGCTCAATATGGATTTTATAAGGAGTTTTGTGCAATTAAAGAAGTCTTTTTCCATGTGGACTCTAGAAGATTAATTGAGAGACATATATAAACCTATTTTAGGTTTTTGGGAAGGCTAAGCAGCATACTTGGAGAGAAACTCGAGCTAGAGAAGAAGCAAGCCGCCAGGAACCCGAGCACTATTTTCGATCCATCGAAGCATTAGCTTCGATCCATCGAAACTGAACAATAGTTCTAGTTCTTCATCTTTTCTTGATATGTAAACTCTATGCTTTGATTTAATTCTTTTATTATGACTTTTAGTAGCTAAACACCTTCTTAAGGGGCTGCTTGAAGCCCCATACATGAAATCTTTCTAATTCATACACTTTAATCTAATTTTACATATTTAATTCGAATGAGGTTTTTCTCTCTATCTGACTCACCGTATGAATTCTCGTATGTTTCCTTTGGTGGCTAACTTAGTATGCATGGTAGGATTCTACTGTTATGAGATACGGGCGACTAAAGATAATTTCTTCCATAGGATTCTCTAAAGTGATACGCCGATTTTATCGTCGAGTGATTGAAACCCTAGGTCTAGCAAGACACACCTATAATTTACCTGTCAATCCTTGTAGATTCTCAGACCTTTTCTAGAACTTAATGCTTTCTTTTTTTAAATCTTGGAGTCCAATAACTATGTGTTCAATAGAGGGATAGATGTGGGTGATGTCCATGACAAACTCACATAGGCATAAGGATTGGGTAATAGGATGTGTCATGCCTATCAACCTTCCTGGGAACTTTCATTGATTGGATATGTACATTAGATTAAGTATGTGTTAGATAGATGGAATGATGGTGGTGGATTACATTCCTTTTAACTCTTCAATCATATAGTCTAAACCTTTGCATTCATAAATATATTTATTTTCAGCATTTGGTTTCTGCATTAGCTATAGCTTAGCCCATTTTGTTCGGTACTCAAAACTACTCCGAACACCCTATAATTTTGTGTGGTAGTCCACCACTATGTCTAGTTACTATGTCCAAATTTCGTAGTATTTGAGTCTGTTTAGAGTAGGGTCATAGTATCATTAGTGTACTGTAGTCGAGTCTATCAGCATTTTAGTTTCGTACTAGGCTTTAGTTTCACCAACTCTTCGTATTCGATAACCCCTATTTATCATACTACATTGATATATCCAAGTAAAGAATAGGATATCTTTGCATAGGTGTGTTCCAGCCTATAAAGATAATTCGATCAAATTTTGAACTTAATTTGTACATACGTTCAAGAATGTGAAAATATATGTGCGCGTATGCATAATTATTAATAAATTATATAATTAAGGCGCACTAATTAAAAGATGTTTATGTAGAGTATGTGTATATTTGTAATACTTATTATGTCTTACAGGAATGATTTTAGAATAAACGAATGCAAGATGCTTTTCTGGTAAATGGGACATCTTAGACGACGAAATTATAGAATTTCGTTGTCTAAGGTTCGCTTAGATGACAAAATTACAGAAGTTCGTAGTCTAAGGGTAAACTTAGACGAAGAAAATATCTTCTTTGTTGAAGAACTACTTAGACGGCGAAAATATTAATTTCGTCGTCCAAGAACATGTATATACCCTAAACCTTTTTTTCTAAACCCTGAACATGTTAGACGATGAAAGTTGTAGAATTTCATCGTCTTGGTACCGAATATATTTATCGAAGGCATAGAGTAAACAATTTTTGGACTGAGGGTGTCGACGGTTCTAAAATCGGAGTTACGGAGATTCGTATATCAATGTTTTCGTTTCGTTTAAATTTTGGTTTATGGTTGACTATACTGATCAAACCCTTAACGAATTTTGTTTTGAATGAAAATTTGTCTACTTACATATTAAGTCGTGGTGAAAATATTTAATGGTTATTTTGTCCAAATTCAATTTCGTTAATATAGATGTAGAGTAAATACAGACATACGAACACTTAAGTGATACAACATTAGTAGATGTATAACAAAGTATTAACTCATCAATTTAGTTTTTACGTCAAATTTTAATTAATTTATATCTAATTGATATATAAAGTTTCGACGTAAGTGAAAATACTAGTAACGTCGGAAATGATTTTACGATTAATAATATTTACGATTGTTTTCATCTTTTAAACTTTTGTGGATATTCACAAAACTGTATCGATGGAATAACAAACTCTACCAAATTGGCGTCAATTTTTTTCTAAAATATTATATAAACGTAATAATTACATCTAACGGCTGATTTCTTTGTATTTTTAGGCAGATAGCAAAAAAAATCAAAATTTTTTTACAAAAAATTAAATAAATTATCACGTAGACGATGAAATACCAAAGTTTCGCCATCTAGGTTCATTCTCAGACGAAGAAATCATGTCATTTCGTCGTCTAACCCTAAATATTTGGCGAATATTTTTTTGTGCCAAATATTTTGGGGAATTTTTAAATACATCTTAGACAACGAAATATGTAGATTTCGTCGTCCAAGTGGACTTAGATGACAAAATCTTATTTTTTGTCGTCTAAGTCGATAAATCAAATTGTTAAAAATTAGGAACAAATCCCTAATTTGCTCGATCTATCATCTCTCTCTCTCTCTCTCTCTCTCTCTCTCTCTCTCTCTCTCTCTCTCTCTCTCTCCCTCCCTCTCTCTCTCTCTCCCTCCCTCCCTCCCTCCCTCTCCCTCTCCCTCTCTCTCTCTCTCTCTCTCTCACATATAAATATAAGTGGATATATATATTTATATATTGTTTGTATAATTTATAATTTGTTAGAAATTATACGATTTTATAATTTTTTGTATATATATATATTAGTTGTATTGAAATTAGTTATATATATATATTAGTTTTATATATTATAAAATTAGTTGCATTGAATGAATTTGTTGGATTAAATGAATTTATGGGATTGTGGATTGTTAGATTGTTAGATTGTTGGTGAAGATTATAGATTGTGGATTGATGAATTTGGGAGTATGTATTGTTGTTGATAGAGATTATGTGGACTAGTTGTTGATGGAGAGCTTATGTAGTATTGTTGTTGATTAAGGAGATTACGTAGAATTGTGTTCCGATTATGGACATTATTGAGATTATGGTGATTATGTTTCGATTATGTTGTTGATGATCCTTTAATTTTGTACTTTGTTGACTGAAAATGGATAAGTCATAAATGAATAAGGAGGAGCATGTAATGAGGCTTAAGTTGAATATGTACTGGATTAGATAAAAATAAAAAAAATTGGTATGGATGTGTGTTCCAATTATGATTTTGTTGAGTAAATGTTGTTAATTTCCCATGTCATACAACTTAATTAAGATGTCTGGCGGTAGGAAGAGACGTACTGCACAACTGAAGGCTTTCGAATTCTAATACATAAGGCGATAGTTGGGTTAGGGTCAAACCTCAGAGGAGGCTGTTACGGCTCATACGCCTCATGTGGCTTCTCAGACGATACTGAATGCGCCAAAAGAAGTGGCTACAACCTATACAGTCCAGCCAGAGATTTCCACTTCCGCGGTGACAAAGGTCCTCAAGAGTCCTTCGACGATTTTGTTTACTATAGGGCCCGACACAAAGTGAACAGGAGGGACCCCTCAGCCTCGGTCCCCAAACGCACTCGGGAACTTGTGAAGGGAGATCAAATTGAGAGGATAATAAAGTCAATGGGGAAGAAGATCGATGTGTCGTTCAACAAGTTCATCAGAGGCCCTTTGACACTAGAGCTGAGCAACTTGTACTCATACAACATCAGATCTATCATACAAAATAGCATATGTATGAAGACCCCTTATTGGGACGAGCTGCCCTAAGCCAAAAAGTTAAGGGTACACCGCGAACTCTTGGTGATAGGGAATATTTAATTTTATTTAATTTCATAATTAATTACAAAGCATAGAGTCATAGGGTCTCGGAATTTAATTTTTTATTTCTTTTTTCCTAGGTACATTATGACTATGAAGGCATACCGGGGATGTGGGAATTCGTAGAGGAGACGGCTACCCACATTTACAGGGATTGGAAGTACAGCCTCACAAGCACTACAAGGAACACGATACCTTTCATGTCCCAATAGAGTTGCAGACGAAAAGGGAAGATTAGTGAGAATGGTTGGTCGGGAACTTTGAGTTCGAGAAGTTTAAGGTTCGTCTTCCATTTCTTTAATGTAATGAAAATGAATAATTTCTTACTTTTAACTATTTATTTATTATCTAATAGCCTTTGTTGTGAAACAGATAAGGTCGGAGGCCAACAAGGCTAATCGTGAGAATAAGACCAAACACCATATTTTCGGCTCCAGAAAGATGATAGACATCGCAAAGGCTCACAGAGATGCGGGTTTGAAGCATTGTTTTCTTGATTCCAACATGTCTGCTTATGTCAGGCTCGGGCAAGCTAATGAAGCAAGTGAACGTGGCGTAAGTAACCCATTTTTTTGAAATTGATTGAATTTAATCTTACTTCTAAAATTGATTGAATTTAATCTTACGGTTGGTTTGAAGAAATTGAATTATGATTAGGACATTTAATTAGGTGCGGCTCTTGAAATTTGGTTTAGGTAACTAAATTATGATTCTAAACTTGAGATATCTGGATGAGAATCGGTGCCACGATTAATTTTTTATGTTGGAATTGGTTATTCAAAGTGTTTTATTTCTTGCATGTTTTTAGTTTGCTTCATTTTTAGGGAAAACTATGCCAAATTTTCTTTAAAAATAAACATTCATATATTATTCACACGATTAATTTCAGGAGAGATTGATGCAAATGGCCCTGGAGGAATTGGCACATACAAATTTACAAAACCCGGAGATGATGCCTATAGAGCTACCTCATTTATTGAAGGAGACTCAGATTAATATTGCCGATGTAGTTTTCAGCCGTCGACCTGGAAATGAGGTTTGTGGGCTTGGACTGGGGTTCCAGTGAGATTTGACCCAGTCATCTGCATCGGAGAGTAGGCGAATTGTTGTGGCAGATGCCGAGACGGTCCGAGTCACCTAAGAGGAGGCTCGATCGGCCTGGGAGGAGGCTAAATCGGCCCGGGAGGAGGCTCGATCAACCTAGACTTAGATGAGCTTCATGATCCAGATCCTCCGGTCGATGGGCATGCAACCTCCACCCCAGTGTCAGCCAGATGCCATGCTTCGGGATCTTGGGCACGATGACGACGATAATCCAAGCGGCAGCGGGGGAATCAGCGGGATCTATACTCCTGGTTTAGTTTCGTAGTTTATATATATATTTCGATCGATGTACATACACTTTTTATATTTAATATATTCGATGAGTATTTTCTTAATTTTTTATTTAATTTTTAATTCTCTTTCTATTTCTAAAATAATTTTTTTAAGTAAAAATAAATTACAACTTAGACGACGAAATATTGAATATTTAGGGTTTAGGTGAATATTTAATATTTCGTCGTCTAAGTGAACTCATTTAGACGACGAAAAAAAAAATTGTCATCTAAAGTGTGGTACACGAAGAAAAAAATACTTGGACAACGAAACTTACTTCGTCGTCTAAGATGTCACGTAGGCGACGAAATTTTTTTTTCGTTGTCTAAGTGCTTACACGATGACACTTAGATGACGAACCTTAGGCGACAAAAAACTCCACTTAACTAACGAAATTACTTCGTCGCCTAAGTGCATTTTTTTGTAGCGTATTTTTGTTTAGTTAGGGATAGTGTTAGTTTGAACCCAACTGGCATCATCAATAAGTTCATTTCATTGTGTGCTTGTGTTTTTCTTGTCAATTTTAGTTAATTTTATCTTACTCGTTTTGTTTACACTTGTTTTGTATGGATTCCTCATTGATGAATTCCTAATCAATTAGTAAAATATCGATTATCGAAGATGTATCAACTATCCAAAATACATATATATATTGACAAAAATATTGATGAAATATAGATTCAATAAAAAAATTGACGGAAATTGAGATAAATACATAAAAATTTGTATTTGAACCTTATGAGATTCTTATACAATCAATATGTGTTTTGAAACTCGTAAGTTGTGTTTTGTTGATTATTTATAGAGATTATTTGATTGAGTTTTTAGGTTATTAACATCGATGGTTTTGTGTTTTTGATTTAATGCGATCAACATATATGTAAAGTCAAAATCTCAGATAAATATGAAAATATCGAGGATTTCGTCAATATATCGGAAAATATCAAATATTTTGAGACATATCGGACAAAAAATACTGATATGTAAGACTAATATTAAGAAATCTAAAAATTCAAAAATATTTTGAAAATATTAAAAATATTATCAATTTTTCATTCTTTCTCCCTAACACAAGTTTAACTTTTTTGTCGTACATCATCGCAATCAAGTTTGCTTACGTCTCATCACATGAAACTAAATTAGTTTAACCAGATCCAATCGAGTGCCCACAGCTTTCTTGTGTATATATGATATTATAACATCAATCATAGTCGACTTTAGAAACAGAGCAAGTATCTCTTAGTAATTAGTATTAATTCATAGTTAATTAAAGGTTCTGCTCATAGGAGGAATTAATATATAAACAGAAGACAATTGAATTAGGAGTGGCAAGTAGTCTTTGTCAAGCATTCAAATATCGAATATCGAAGATAAATGATCAATATGAAATACGAATATTTTGACAGAAACATTCATCAATGCTAATTCTTAACCAACTTAAAATATGAATATTTTGACAGAAATATCGATTCAATAAAAAATCGATGAAAATTATTATAAATACATGAAAATTTGTATTTGAACATTATGAGATTCTTATATGATCAATATGTGTTTTGAAACTTGTAAGTTGTGTTTTGTTGATTATTTATAGAGATTATTTGGTTGAACTTTTGAGTTATTAGCATGGAGGATTTTGTGCTTTTGATTTAGTACGATCAACATATATGTATAGTTAAAAATCTCGGATAAATTCGAAAATATCGAAAATTTCAACAATATATCAAAAAATATCAAATATTTCGAGAAATATCCGACAAAAGATATTTATATGTATGATTAATATCGAGAAATAAAAAAACAGAACTATCGTAAAAATATCAATGATATTATCGATATTTCATTCCTTGTTTCTGCTATATCTCTAACTACGTGGATTACATACTAAAAACATGGGTTAAATAGCAGAATTATGTGCCTTGTCACTGGCGGGAAACACAATATTGAAAATTCACTTTCGCGCGATAATGAGGTGCGTTCGGTGCAGATTATTTACTGTGAGTCCCTTGCTATGTCTGATATTAAGCCGATGGCGTCACGTACCTTGTCGATTATTCAGATCATGCAAGTTGGATTAAGTCCTCTCTATCATATCATTCCCTGCAATTCTGTGCATGAAAGTTGCCGATCGTACCAAATAGTTCTAAACCCTATTTAATTAAGGATAATACTTCGCTGCCCATTGCTAGGCAGCACCTCCTGCCAACCCCCTTCGACATTCAACATGTGTCCATTTTTTATTTTCTATCCATTCTTCCCTCGTCTCTTCGTTCCTCAACTTCTTCAATCTTCACCACTCTTCTAATGGCCAATGGCCTCGTGCCGAGTATAAGTCTCTTTGTTGTCTATTTCACGGCTATTGAAATCAAAACCAACCCGACGGAAGCATTGCAACTCAACCGGAGGTATAGAGAAGATGGGCAGGAGGTGCTGCCTAACAATGGACAGCAAATTATTATCCTTAATGAAAACACCAAATATAATTTTTTGTTTTTGTTTTTACAAACTATTTTGGAGAAATAATTTTTCAATACAGTACCGAACAAGTTGAGTTTTTTCTTATTTTCCTCCTAGGGGAACGCATGCTGCAAACACACCCTAGAGTTTTATATTTTGGCCAAGTAAGCATGTTAGAGTTACATATAGTCGATCCGTAGCTAATCCTCTCTCTTTTTTGAAACTTATATTACTCTCCGGATGCCTTAATTGATTGATATGTGTGTGTTTTGACTGGGGGCGGGCATATATGGCCTCCTTTCTTATGTCACGAGCAACTAGGTAGGCAGTATCAGAGTGAACGTCTTCCTCTTTGATCATGCTGACCTTGAAGTTGCCTCCTAGCCAATATGGGAGGTCAGGACTCGGGAGATTCGGTTATTACGCGTCCTCTGCCCATTTCATTGTATCGCTTAAATCTCATCATCATATATAATGGTTACTGTTAGTATAGCATCATTAGTTGTCCGATTAAATATACTTATCCACTTAAGCAGGTAGTCAACACCTACCCGAAAGACCACCAGGGAGGCTTCAACTTCACTCACAAGACTGACCTCATCCGAGCACGCACGCGCCCGTGGGGCGCACGTCCGAATGTGCGGATCACACATCAGCAGAACCACACCAGTCTCACATCGAAGAGCACAAGTGAGCACCAATCTCAACCACCTATATATGCAAGGTATTTATTACAGGTAACGACATCTTGAATCCCAATACTACACTACTCACACGCACGTTCGCTTGACTGTTATATCCAATACATCATCTGACTTAGGCATCGGAGCGTTGAAGGCGGGCCACCCCGTCTCGACCCCTGACCGCCCGCTTGTTGTTGTATTCTTCTAACAGCCGCACCCGAACACGCGTCCACCCATTCACCCGAAGAGAGAGGAAGCGCCTGATCATCCGAACAGTCCGTGCGTTCGGACGTACAACAAGGAGAATGAGTACTCGTACTTGCTTCTGCCAGATTACGTCTCGCGCGTAATTCAGTAGAAATAGTTGGCGCCGTCTGTGGGAACCTTACAAATTGTAAACCTCGTATAAACACCACAAAAACCAAAAGTCCACATGCTCAACCCAGTGACTAACGACAGCAACACGCCCGATGGGGAGACGCTGCCAGACTCGCAGGGACGGTATGTATTAGCAATCGACAGGAATGATGGCGAGGAACGCGTCAACAGTCTGGTCCAAGAATTACGGGAGGCGGCGCTCGAGAGGGCAGATGAGCGCCAAATCCGTCAGAGGTTGGAGGAGCGGTTGGACGCGCTCGTCAGCCAGCAACTGGGGCAGCACGAGGGGACCTAGGAGACCACCAGTGAAGGGCAACACCCATTCGGCGGGACCAGCGCCCGGACGACCCGAGCGCCCTCACCGGTGGAGGAATTGGCGCCCTTGACAAACAACACGATGATCCTCTGGAGGATGGAGGAACTGGCGGAGGAGGTCTCGCGCTTGCGCAAGGACAAGCAGGCCGGACAGGGCGGGACGTTCGCCCCCCAGGTCAGCCCGTTCTCAGCACACATACTGGAGAGGGGAAGGGACCCCCATGCGAAGACGACGAAGATCGCTCGGTTGGATGGGAGCGGAGATCCCCGCGTGCACGTGGAAGAGTTTCGATCCACCACGGACGAAACTCGGTATTCAGATCCAACCCTATGTTTCCTGTTTCAGGAAACGCTGGCGGAGGAAGCGCGAAGCTGGTTCTACGAGATCCCGCCAGGCTCCATACATTCGTTCCTCGAGCTGGCGGAGAGCTTCCAGAAGCGCTACCGGCTCCAAGGCAAGTACAACACCACGGGTATTCTCCTCAAGGTCCGCCAGGGGATGGACGAGAGCCTGTCGAGCTACATCAATCGGTGGAGGACGCTCGCGAGTACGTGCAGGGACCTTGATAAGCGGGTGGCCAAGGTAGCCCTGATGGATAATCTGCTCGCCACCCCGTTCGTAGAGAAGCTGGTAAGGAAGGAGCATCTCGACTACGACGAAATCATGGACCTAGTCGTACAGAAGGCGTTGGTGGAGACGCGAGTGTATGGGTCCGCCTCCGAGTCTAGCACCAACAGACCGGAGGAGAATGCCCAGCCGCGACGACCCTTGGACGACGGAGGGGAACCAGCCGGGGGACACAAGAGGAACCAGGATGCGCAGAGGCAGAATCACCAGAGACCATCCTTCCGCAACTACCAGGGCAACCGCTACAACCAAGCGAGGGGGCCGGCGTAGCAGGGTGCCCGTCTACCACCAGCACCGCGCTATAGACCGGCAGGACAGGAGGTCTGCACGGTCGACCAGCAGAAAACGAGCAACTGCTCCGCCTGCACCGGCACCGGATTCCGCCACCGAACAACATGACGGTAGCAATGGCCCCGGTCGGCCGAATCCCGAGCATTTGGTGCGAATACTACAACGCCGCCACCCACCGCACCAACAGCTGCCTCATGTTAAAGAAGGCCCTCGAGGACATGATGGACGATCGGACCACCCCTCCCAGGGCGGAAGGACGACAGCGCGAGGCGAACACTGGGACCCATGGGACTATCAGTACGATATCCGGGGGCAAGCGCAAGGAGGGAACGTCGTCGCCCGATCGCTCGAGCAGAGAGGTACTGGCGATCGGGTCGGAGAGAGCGCCCAAGGTGGGAAGGAAGGAGGCGCCCGCCATTAGCTTCACGGCGGAAGACGAGGAGAGAAGCCCGAATGATAGTACCCTGCCGTTCGTGATCGACGCGATCATCGACCGATTCCTTATGAAGAGGGTGCTGATCGAAAGTGGGGCATCCGTGAACGTGATCTACTTTGACGCGTACACGGCGCTCGGAAGGCCCGCGCGCAAGATGACGCAGGATCACGAATGCGTCGTCAGCTTCACAGGCGAGACGTCGTATCCAATCGGGAGTGACAGCATCCGGGTCGGAATTGGTGCGTCCAACTCCCCGCACATTGAGGTCCGGACGGACTTCATAGTCATGGACACCCCCTCCCCCTACAACGCCATAATCGGGAGGCCAGGGATTTGCAAGTTGAAAATGATCATCGCGGGACACATGCTCTTGGGACGCTTCCCAACCGAGCGCGGAGTCGGATATGTCCGGGGATATAACAGCGAGGAGGCGGCGAAACCCCGGGACCGGCATGAGGTCCTCGCCCTGGAACCCGCGCCAGGATCAGAAGTACCCGACGACCCGCGCGACGGGCTGATGGCCGTGTCGCCCGTCCCCGAGCGCGAAGAGCTGAGAACAATCCAGCTATCCTCCGAACACCCGGAGAGAACAGTCCAGATCGGAGCATCGCTGGCTCCCGCGATAGCCGAGCGGCTGATCACACTGCTGAAGGAGAAGCAGGAGGTGTTCGCGTGGTCATACAAGGACATGCCCGGGATCGACACGAGCATCATATCCCATAGGCTGAGCATCAGCGCCAGCGCCCGTGCAGCGAAGCAGAAGAGATGGGCGTATAAGGCGGAGCATTACGCGGCAATGCATGAGGAGGTGGACCGATTACTGGGCATCAGGTTCATCCGGAAGGTGGATTATCCAAAGTGGATTTCCAACGCTGTAATGGTGCAGAAGAGCAACAAGAAGTGGAGGATGTGCATCGATTACAGTGATCTCAACAAGGCGTGCCCGAAGGACAGCTTCCCGCTGCCGAGGATCGACCAGCTGGTGGATGCAACAGCGGGGCACGAGCTCCTGTCGATGATGGATGCAAACTCGGGCTACAACCAGATCTTCATGGATCCCGAAGACCAAGAGGCGACGACGTTTGTCACGGACAAGGGCCTGTATTGCTACGTCGTCATGCCTTTCGGACTGAAGAACGCTGGCTCCACGTACCAGAGGCTCATGAATGCGATGTTTCATGGCCTGATCGGCAACATTGTGGACGTGTACGTGGACGACATATTGGTGAAAAGCGTCCAGGCGGTCGACCACGTCCAGAACTTGGGGACTGTGCTCGACGTCCTCGTCAAGAACGGCATGAGGTTGAACCCCGCCAAGTGCACGTTCGGGGTCTCCAACAACAAATTCCTGGGGTATATTGTCAGCCAGCGGGGGATCAAAGCCGCGCCCGCCAAAGTAAAATCGATCATCAACATGAAGCCGCCCGTCAAGAGGGTGGACCTGCAGAGCCTCACGGGAAAGCTCGCGTCCCTGAACTGATTCATCTCGCGCTACTCGGATAGGTGCGCCCCGTTCTTTAAAGCCCTACGAACGACGAACAAGCGCGAGGTTGTATGGACGCCCGAGTGTGAGGAATCCTTCCTCCAAATCAAGGAATACTTGGCGTCCATTCCGCTCCTCTCCAGACTCGTCCAAGGGGAAGTTTTGTACCTCTACCTGGCCGCTTCCCTCACGGCCGTCAGTTCTGCCCTCATCCGCAGGGAGGACTGCACGGAGTTGCCCGTTTTCTTCTCAGGGAAGGGCATGACGGGCGCCGAATCCCGATATCCGACGATCGAGAAGATGGCGCTCGCGCTCGTAACCGCCGCCCGACGGTTGAGGCCATACTTCCAAGCGCACGGCATCCACATCCTCACCATTGTGCCCTTGCGCCAGATACTCCAATCGCCCGATCACAGTGGCAGCCTGGCGAAGTGGGCCATCGAACTCAGCGAATTCGACCTCCAGTATAAACCCCGCACGACAATCAAGAGACAGACAGTGGCGGACTTTATTGCCGAATACACGGAGGCAGAGGGGGCGCCGGTCCGAACGCCCGAAGACCCGACTGTAGAGGCGTCCGACAGACCGGAGGTCAAAAAGCGACCGTTGTCAGAGTGGAACCTCTACGTCGACGGTTCATGCACAAAGAAGGTGAGCGGCGCGGGGATCATCTTGACCGGGCCGGAAGGGGTAAACGCGGAGTACGCCCTCAAGTTCGAATTCAAGACGACCAACAAAGAGGCCGAGTATGAGGCGCTCATTGCGGGCCTGCAGCTGTCCAAGAATTCGAAGGCGCCCGACCTCAACATATTCAGTGACTCGCAGTTGGTGGTGAGCCAGGTCGGAAGACAATTCCAGGCAAAGGGGGAGTCCATGATCGCCTATCTGAAGCACGTGCAGACGCTGATCAAGGGATTCAAATACGTCAACATCAACCATATACGCCGAGGATTCAACACGAAAGCAGACAAGTTGGCCCGATTGGCCACAGTGCACGTACACATAGGGCCAGGACAGCGCATCATCGAAGTACTGCGACAACCGAGCATCTCAGGAACAGAGCAGGTTCTGGAAATCGAACCGCATGAGCATAGCTACATGGACGCGCTCGTCGCTTACAAGACCAGGGGGAGCTACCAGAGGACATGCGAGAGGCCAGAACCATCGTCGCACGGGCAGCCAACTTCAGCGTGCGGGATGGGGCACTTTATCGACAAGGGAGGACTTGGGCAAGTCTCAAATACGTCACTCCAACGAAGGGCAACTCAATCTTGAAAGAAATCCATTCAGGCACGTGCGGCCATCATGCGGGCGCCAGGGCGATCGCACACAAGACCCTTCGATCCGGCTTCTGGTGGCCCACCATCCACACGGACGCCACTGCACTGACGAGCAAGTGTCACCAGTGCCAGCTGCACGCGTACCATCACCACGCGCCCGCTGTCCCACTGTCCATCCTCTTGTCGCCCGTTTCATTCGCACAGTGGGGACTGGATCTGATCGGAGAACTTCCAAAATTGAAGGGGCAGTATAGGTATCTGATCGTCACCATTGACTACCACACCAAATTCATCGAGGCCCAGCCAATGGCGAAGATCACCACGGAGAAGGTGGAGCGCTTCCTCTGGCGTTTCCTCTTCTGTCGATATGGGACGCCAACCTGCATCATAACGGACAACGGGCCACAGTTCACACTACAAGAAAACAGCACTTAGACCACGGAAACACTAATTCTCCGTCGTCCAAGTGACACTTAGACGACGGAGAAGACTCCGTGGTCCAAGTACCACCTGGACGACGGAGAATACCATCTCCGTCCTCCAGGTGACCACTTGGACGACGGAAAAGACTCCGAGGTCCAGGTGGTCACTTGGACGACGGAGATGGTATTCTCCGTCGTCCAGGTGACCACCTGGACCTCGGAGTCTTCTCCGTCCTCCAGGTGACCACTTGGACGACGGAGATGGTATTCTCCGTCGTCCAGGTGACCACCTGGACCTCGGAGTCTTCTCCGTCCTCCAGGTGACCACTTGGACGACGGATAATGACCTGGACGACGGATAATGACCATCTCCGTCGTCCAGGTTCAAAAACCATGGCGGTTTAAATTTATTTTTGTTTATTTTTTTCATGTAATTTTCACTTGGACGACGGAAACTGACCATCTCCGTCGTCCAAGTCCAATTTTTATGGCGGTTCAATTTACCGCTTCCGTTTTTGGCACCGCTTGAATTTTCACTTAGACGACGGAGAATTCATTCTCCGTCGTCTAAGTCCAATTCCATGGCGGTTCAAAACGTCCCGCCGATTAATTATGCGCCGATTGAAAATTTTTAAACCGCCACCTGGACGACGGAAACAAAACGTCCCGCCGATTAATTACGCGCCGATTGAAAATTTTTAAACCGCCACCTGGACGACGGAAAACACTGTTTCCGTCGTCCAGGTGGACTTAGACGACGGAGAATAGTGCTCCGTCGTCTAAGTGCAACTCTATAAATAGAGTTGCACCCCCCCTCATTTTCTCATCATTCCATCTCCTCCTCTCCCTCTCCTCTCCTCTCCTCTCCTCCGGCGATCCTCCTCCGGCGACGCTCCGACGACATTTTTTCCGGCGTGGTTCCTCCTCTCCGACGACTCAAGTCCGGCGAAATTCCCGTAAACTCCGCTTCGGTACATTTCTATTTTTCCCTTATTTAAATAATTTTTATTTTATTAATTAATTAAATTCTAAATATAATTAATTAGTAGAAATTAATTTAGTAATTAATTTTAAATATTTAATAAATGATTAATTGTTGTTATTTATTAATTAAATCATAATTATTGTTATTGTTTCCTAATTAAATGAATAATTGTAAATTTGTTGTTATTAAATAAATAAATAATTAATTATTGTTATTAATTAATTAAATAAATAATTATTGTTATTAATTAATTAAATGGTTAATTATTGCATGCTAAATGGAAAATAAATTATTGCATGTAATTACGTGTATTTTTTAGTAAATAAATTAGTAGTACGTGTTCGATTTAAATTTAGTACATAGGCTTGGTGTAATTAAGTCGCACTCTTTGGAATAGATGGCGCCTCTTTTCCTTGCTTATCTCCTTAACCCCTCGTGATGTGTGGATTTCATCACCGCACACCATAACCTAAGTGAAGTTATGGACACGAGGTTGAGGGCGGAGTTTGCAAAGGACTTGAGGGAGTGTAAATTTTCGAAAAATTGGCCGAATGTCGGACATGGTGTCTAAAAACGGGTTATGACTGGTGACAGGATTTGGACTAAGAAAGACTTTTGTCGAAATTAGTCCTGCCTCTCGCGTTATCTCTATCCCTAACTGGCCATGTTTTTCGATTTAACCAAGGCTGATTAATTGAAAATTTACACTTTATCGCGCGGGTCGCACGTCCATTGAACGACCGAAAATGCCAAGCTAGTGTACTTTATTTAAATCTTAAACGTATTTAATTAATTAGCGTTAATTTTTAAGTTGTAATTATTATGGTAAGTAGGTATTTTAACACCGTACTCTTAGGTTTAAATGGCTCCGCCAAAGATCACATCCGGCAAGAAGAAAGCCCAATTGGAGGCTGAAGATGAGATGCTCCGAATGTTGGCGGCCCAAGTCGGTTGGGTTCAACAGGAGGGCAACGGCGCTCTCAATCCGGACGGATCATCTGGTCCGTCCGTAGAGCCCTCTGGGGAAATTCCCGCTCCCCCATTCATCTCGAGCGGTGATGACGTCGACCCCTTCCAATCTCCGACGCCCGGTACCCATTCAACGGGAAGTACTCAGGCGTCCTCCACCGCCGAATCAATCATGTACAACGCCCGCCGTAGGCAAAGGAGGGCCCCCACTGACCCGGAACCGAAAAGGACTCGAGGTCTCGTTAAAGGGGGGAAAGCGAAGCGTATTTGCAAGGCGACCGGTAAAAAGATCGACTTGCCGTACGACGAATTCACCGGTGGCCCTCCCACAGCTCAACTAGCAAGTCTCTCGGCGCATGGGATAGGGTCAATCATCCGTAACCGGGTTCGTATCACTGCCCCTACTTGGAAGGAGGCGCCGGATCATGAGAAGGCGAAAGTCTTCAAAGATCTTTCGGTACGTAATACGTTAAATTTAGTTATTATATAATATTGTTAATCTCGGTTCAAAATTTCATAATATATACGATTATAATTTTCTATTTATTTTTCATAGGAACAATTTGACGTGGATCCGACACCGGCTATGTTGAGGCATATCAATCAAACCGCCAACTCCATCTACAAAGATTGGAAGTACAGGCTCCATAAGTACTTCAAAGATGTCGGTCCCGTGCCTCCCCTGGTAGAGCTGCAAAGGGAGAGAGAAGATGAGTGGGAGTGGTTGTGTAACCACTTTGCCGATGAACAATTTAAGGTATTAATTTAATTTTTTTATTTCAATTAAAATAATTGAATTATTTAAATTGTAGTTATTCATTTTTTAATGATTTAATTATCTTGTGTAACAGAAATTCTCCGGTGTCAACAAAGCCAACCGGGGGAAGAAGGAGAAACACCATACTACCGGCGCCAAGCAGTTCATTCAAATTGCCAAGGAGCACAAGGATAAGGGTTCCAAACACCCTTTTATTGATGCAAGCGTAAGCGCGTACGTGACGCCAGGGCTCGATAATGAAGCGAGTCAATGCGGAGTAAGTGATATATATATATGTGCTTTTAATTATAGTAATTATTATTTAAATATGATTACAAAATTATAATAAATTAATTATAATTTTGTAGGCAAGGGCGATAGAGCGTGCGCATGAAGAGTTGGCCAACACTCAGCTTGCGTTCCCAGATGTGCCGCCGGAAGACCTGCCTCCTCTATCCTTAGAGAGCCAAATTGCAATCGCGGATGAGGTCTACGGTCGTAGAGCTGGCAAGGAGGTTAGGCACTTTGGGCCTAGGGTGGTACGAGATTTGTCGACGACCTCCGGCTCATCATCTACGGGAGGTTCGAGGCAGCGGAGAATGAGTCAGGCTGCGGCCGTCGAAGCAGCCATTCAAGAGGCTCGACTGGCACGAGAGGAGAATCGACGGACACAAGAGCAGAATGAGTCAATGCGGCAAAGACTTGACGAACAACAAGCACAAATAGCCCAACTCATCGCGCTCATGAACCAAAATCGAAAAGTATGTCAACCTCCTCCGAACCCACACCCCGACGACAACGACCCGGCTGGAGGCGGAGGACTCGGCCCCGCATCTGCTCCTCCAGTGTATTAGCTAGCACGTAGTATATTATCTCGTTTCTTTACGCATTCCGAACAATATTTTAATTTTTAATTTATGGGTTTTTTCGTATGTACAAATTAATTAATTTACTTTGATTATTTAATAATTATATATATAAGTTATTAATTTTAATATTCAAAATTTAGTTTATTTATTTAATATTAGCATTTTTCATTATTTAAATTAAAATAATAATAAATTAAATTAATAATATTTAATTTCAATTTATTTTTTTTAAAAAATAAAATATTCACTTGGACGACGGAGACTTAGTGTTTCCGTCGTCCAGGTGAGCACCTGGGCCACGGACACACGAGCAATGTCCGTGGCCCAGGTGTTCACCTGGACGACGGAAACACTAAGTCTCCGTCGTCCAGGTGAACACCTGGGCCACGGATAATGGTAGCAATGTCCGTGGCCCAGGTGTTCACCTGGACGACGGAGACTTAGAGTTTCCGTCGTCCAGGTGAGCACCTGGGCCACGGACATTGCTACCATTATCCGTGGCCCAGGTTCTCACCTGGACGACGGAAACACAAAGTCTCCGTCGTCCAGGTGAGCACCTGGGCCACGGACATTGCTACCATTATCCGTGGCCCAGGTGTTCACCTGGACGACGGAGACTTAGTGTTTCCGTCGTCCAGGTGAGAACCTGGGCCACGGATAATTTCCGAGGTCCAAGTTCACTTGGACGACGGAAACACTAAGTCTCCGTCGTCCAGGTTCTTGGACGACAGCACTTGGAGCACGGACCTTGGACGACGGAGTGTCCGTCGTCCAAGTACTTAGACGACGGAAAACTGCACTTAGACGACGGAAATGGTCCGTGGTCTAAGTGCAGTTTTCTTGTAGTGTCAACAACCCCAGGCTCATAGCCTTCTGCAAGCGCCAAGGAACGGACTTCATTTTCGCATCGCTAGCGCACCCCCAGACGAACGGACAGGTGGAAGCAGCGAACAAAATCATCAAGTCTGGCATCAAGAGAAAGATTGAAGACATCGAACCCGGGGATACGGGATACGGGCGCTGGCCCGAGGTCATTCCAGAGATTCTATGGTCCATCCGAACAACCGCCAACGCAGCCACAGGCGAAACCCCGTTCAGCCTAACGTTCGGAACGGAAGCTGTGCTACCCCTGGAGATTACCCATCAGAGCCCACGGATCGAGGGGTACGACCCACGCACGAACAGTGAGGGGTTGCGGCTCAACAACGATCTGTTGGAGGAACGAAAAGACATGGCGCACCTCCACAACGCCGCGAACAAGCAGAGGATCGCGCGACTGTATAATCAGCGCATACGGGCTCGCCCAATCCAACTGGGGGACTGGGTGATAAAGGCGATCCAACAGAAGGTGAAGGCGCTTCGCCCATTGTGGAAAGGCCCGTACGTCGTGGACGAGGTGATAAGAGCCAGCACTTTTTACCTAAGAGACATGCAGGGTCAACGACTACGCCACCCATGGAATATACAACACTTGAGGAAGTACTTTCATTAAAATTTGCCATATTGTACTTTCATTTTTTTCTTTAAGTGTAACAATTATTTGTCGCGTTTGTTTGTCCTTACCCCGCCCGCCCATATACTCGGGGGACTGGGGATAGGCTGCTCGCAAGGCTGTAACACGGTTAAAATTCCATTTTAAAGCCCAAGCGCGCGTTCGCGTGAGTTGCTCAAAAGATGCCAAAACAGAAATCATTAGAAGACAAGGCACATAAACGGAAAGGAAAAGAAACTTCATTAATTCGCCCGATTACAAAAGACAACTGGCGGGAATCAAAGGCACGAAGGCCCGATTACAAAAGTTACTACTCCATTACAAAAAAAAAGGAAAAAGAAAAGCTACTCTACTGCTCCATCGGCTTCGCCCGCCACTTCCTTGGTCGCCGCCACCTCAACCTGCTCCACCACTGGCTCCTTGCCCGGTTGAACGGACGCCCCATTCGCCTGCTCCTCCAGGAAGTCATTATAACGCTCCAAGTCCAGGAAGGGCGCTACCACCCCCTGGAACTCCGCCACCTGGATATCGGCCTCAGCGGCCACCAACTCCTTGAACTCCGAAGAATTCTTGAAGATGGAAACCGCATCCGCTTGGGCCTGATGGACGCGCTCCTCGGTCCACGCCAGGCGCTCAACCTCCATCAGGCGGGACTCCATCTCCGCCACCCGGTTGGCCGCCTTAGCCTTCGCCTCTTCCAGCGCAGCCAAAGCAGTGTCACGCTCGGCTTTGTGCAGCGCCTCTCGTTCCGTCGCCCCCTGGATTTCGCGTCGGAGGCGATCCGCCAGCTCATCCGACTTAGACTGCCCGTGCAGGAGCCTCTTGTTTTCCTTGGCAAGCTTGCGCATCTCCTCCTTCAGCCCCTCCGCATACCGATTGTTGGCAAAGCGCTCGCGCGCCAGATACATCTTGTGTTGCATCACCATGCAGAGGTTGAACGCCCTGTCCATCTCATCTGGACCATCAGCCGCCGCCTGCGGTATCAGCCCGTTGACGGACTTCACGCCGAGCTCGATGGCTTGCGTCAGCGGTGTACAGAAAGCAAACGGACTGTCCGTTCTAGCCAGCTTCAATGGAGGCTCACCAGTCCCCCCCTGCCTGGTCACCCGCGGGGGACTTGGCGGACGGCTGGACGATTGAGGAGTAGGAGAACGCGCCGATGACTGGGGCGTATGAGGAGTGTCCCGCCTATCCCGCAAGTCATCCCGGTCGAGCCGGCGCTGATCGCTACTCTCCTGGCGCTTCTCCTGGTGCTGCTCAGCACGATCCGCCTTCGCCTGCGCCTTTGAGCCAGCAGCAGTACCCGAGGGCGGGCGGGGGGCATCCGCCCGGATGGGCTGGGCACAGTCAGCAACGTTGGGAATGGGGAGCTTGGGTTGAGTAGCATCCCCAAGCACGAGCCCACCTCGCCCCGTCGTCCGCCACCTTGCGGACCTTCGCGGCCGTATCCCGCAGTGCGGCCAGACGGCGCTTGAGCGCTTCATCCTTGTCCGTGGCCTTGGACTTCGTCATCTTACCTGCAGAGCACACAAACGGAAGGTCAGCGACAGAAAATAGTTGGTCAAACAAAATCTACTCCTACTCCTAGCAACAAAACCACAACCCACGGACCAGGTGGCTTGGCAAGGCGCGTGTGCTCGATAAGATCCCAGTGGCAGGCGGCCCAGAAATATCTTGACTCGGGCGCCGGATCGAACACGAACTTCAGGCGAGCGATCCTGGCCTCTTCGATGGGCATGAGCGGATACTCGTTCGTATCAAGTTGATGGAAAGCTTGGGGGACTCGATCAATCTGGTCAGCGTTGGCGGCATACTCGGGCGGGAAGGCGCCGAGCTCCCAGTCACTACCCACCAAGCAGTTGATTGTGCGCCAGGAGGTTGACGAGCTTGGCGGGTCCACCAACCACCACTTCACGCGGGGCTCCACCGTGAAGGTCCCCGAGTCCCTCTGGCGCGTGGAGTATCGCAGACGGAAGAAGTGGAGGAACTCCGCCCGCGTCGGTTGATCCATCCCGCTCACCCGAAAGATGTTAAACATAGCCACGAGCGTACGGGTGAGCGTGGGCCCGCATTGGCCGAGAGAGATCCTCAGCAGCGCCAGCATATACTGGAAGAACGGATGCAATTGCAGCTTGATCCCGACCTTGAGGTGGAACTCACTCAGGCAGACGTGGCCTGGCGGTGGGCGGGTGAACGTATCTCCTTTACCGGGCATCCGCAGGCTCACCGTGGTCGGTATGTGGTAGTTACGCGCCCACCTGGCCATCTCCGAAATGGACGGCGCGCGCTCCGGCTCTTGAACCGACGTCCCATCAGGAAATACCCAGTGAACGGGTCTGCCTTCTGCGAACTGAGGAACGGAACCCTCCCCCTGCGCCCTCTCCTCTCCCCACGGGTCAGAACCACCCGAATACCCGCCCGACGACCCCGATGAGCTTCCCAGTCCTGCAGCTGCGAGCGCCTACTTGGGATCCATCGACTGCACCACGGGAGAAGTGTTAGGAATGCAACGCAGAGGCGTCACACTCAACGCGGACTCGTAAGACGACGCACTCGACGTACTCGACCCACTCGACCCATAACTAATCCACCCCACCCCCTCTATATATATGTGTTCGCGCGACTGCCCGCTTGACACCTCTATCGGCTCCATTCCTAGACGCACGCACGCGTAAACCCACACTTAGCAAGATATTCCTCCCAGACACAAACACCAAAAACCCACAAAAACCACCCAAAAACAGATCAATTCCACCCCACTCAAGAACACGCCCTGTTCTTGAGTTCAGAACCCCAAAACAACAAAAAAAACACAGAAACAAAAACCAAAACAAAGGAGAACCAGGAACGAGAGCCTCACCAAGTTGAAATTTGTGGGTTGAGGATTGAACGAATAGCACGTATTCCGGTAAGAAAGAGCACGAACGAAGAAACAGTGAAAAGGTTGCAGAGAGATTCCGGCAGAGTTTCGGCAAAATAAGAAAGTGATGAAGAAGACGAAAACCAGGGAGCCCTATTTATATTACTCGGACGGGACACGCGAACGAACGCCAGCCATCCATTTTCGCGTGTCCACCGTCGGATCGTGACGCGTGGCCCAGGGCGGTTTACTTACCCTCCTAAGTAACCGCGCCAACTCTTCAACTTCCCGCCTCGATTTCAAACCCTAGCACGGTCTCCAACAGCCCGACACGTGGCACCCATGCACCACTCCCACGCTCCCACGCGCGTGACGCCTGCCCTTCAAGCAGTTATGACGACATCAGCATTTAATGCCAGGGCACGCCAGCATTAATGGCGACGGCTGCATTTATGTCAAAAATGGTTCCCGAGGAGAATTCAAAAGGAATGTCACCTCAAAGAACACCTCGTCAGACAGAATCACCCCACCCAAGGCAGGTCACGTCACGCCTCCCGGGCTGGCGCGCTTAGCACCCGCACACCCATGCATCCGCAAGACACCATCAGGTTAGTACAACACCATTCGGGCGCCCCGAAAAGAGGTTGAACGCCTGAGTTCCTTTTTCGGGCGCGCGCCGAGTGAAGAACTTACGCCGTACGGGCATGGGGTTCTTCCTCTCCGTACACGTAAACGTTAGTCAGCAAGCCGGGTCAGGCGGCAGAGGCATGGGGTCCGCCCCCTCTTTGCGCGCGCTGAGACTGATGGGCGGCACGGGTGTGGGGTCCGTCCTCTCCGTGAGCGCACCGTTACACGATCGAAGAGCAAGCCAGCTGTCATAACGGAGGCATGGGGTCCGTCCCCTCTCTGAGGGTGCTAAGCCGATAGGCGGCACGGGCGTGGGGTTTTTGCCCCTCCGTGTGAGCGCAACGTTAACGATCGAAAAGCCGACTCGGATGGCAGGGGTGTGCGGTCCGTCCCCCCTTGATCGTGCCGAGACCGAGGAACGTCGCGGGCATTGGTCCTGCCCTCCCCGGATGTTGAAGGCAAGCCGGATTAGGCGGCAAAGGCATGCGGTCCGTCCCCTCTTTGCGTGCACTAAGACCAAAGAACGGCACGGGTACGGGGTCCGTCCCCTCCGTACGCGTTAATTGTACGCCGCGGTCTTGATCACTCCGTTGACGCTACACCGTACGCGACGGCATCCCCGTTGACGTACGCGGTGCACAGCTGTATCCTAACGCTTGTGTCACGAAAAACATTCGCATACATTCACTCATCATACCATACATCATACCATACATCATACCATAAATTCACACATTTGCATATACTGTATAATTGCACCTATTCGTGTTTTACCAGGCAATACTCCACGGGCGCACGGCTCCAAATAGCAAGACTCGTTTGGACGCCGGGCCCATAAGTACAGGCCCGCATGAACAGGTACACGATCGGCCGCCCAGGTACCCACTCCGTCATGCGAGCCCTTCCTTGACCGGAGAGTTGGGGGACTTGGGGGTCACAGGACCATGCACCACCGCTCAATCGGATAAGTATTTGTATTTAATCGCACGAACCCTTTTTTAACTCCCCAGTCAAGAAAGTTCTCTTTGACTTGGGGACTTGGGGGACTTGTTAATATAGCATCATTAGTTGTCCGATTAAATATACTTATCCACTTAAGCAGGTAGTCAACACCTACCCGAAAGACCACCAGGGAGGCTTCAACTTCACTCACAAGACTGACCTCATCCGAGCGCGCACGCGCCCTTGGGGCGCACGCCCGAATGTGCGGATCACACATCAGCAGAACCACACCAGTCCCACATCGAAGAGCACAAGTGAGCACCAATCTCAACCACCTATATATGCAAGGTATTTATTACAGGTAACGACATCTTGAATCCCAATACTACACTACTCACACGCATGTTCGGTTGACTGTTATATCCAATACATCATCTGACTTATGCATCAGAGCGTTGAAGGCGGGCCACCCCGTCTCGACCCCTGACCGCCCGCTTGTTGTTGTATTCTTCTAATAGCCGCACCCGAACACACGCCCTCCCGTTCACCCGAAGAGAGAGGAAGCGTCCGATCATCCGAACAGCCCGTGCGTTCGGACGTACAACAAGGAGAAGGAGTACTCGTAGTTGCTTCTGCCAGATTGCGTCCCGCGCGTAATTCGGTAGAAACAGTTACGTCCATGCATGGACTAGAAATCCGAGGTATTGTGGACAATGTGGAGTGTGTTAATTGAGAAGTACAAATGAATAATAAAAAAATGAATACATTATCACTCATAATAATAAAAATAATGTTCCTGTGCACAATGATATTTGTAATCAAATATAATTAAGATATGTTTTCGACTGCAAATAATTGTAGATCAGTTAAAATATAATTTATAATTATCTATTGAATTTAGATATTACGATCATTGACCATAATAGATTACAAACCAACTTACCAGCATAACATAATTGTTCGGTTCTGGTATATAAGTTGCTGATTATCAAAGATGTTTAACAGTTGACATACTATTTATAATTATTGTTCCTAAATATGAGCTCTATTAGATTTTTAAAGTACTCTTCGTTGCGTTATTTCTAAAAGAAGTACGGAACCACTTCACTCCACCTCCACTCCACTCACAGTCCACTATCATTATATTTCCTCTTTTGCCCTCATCGTTTACATCGACCGCATGAAAAAAAAACTTTTGGGCAAGTTTCTAAAGCCAGAAAACTCCATCCCTCATGCTTTGTTCTCCTCCACCACGGACTCGACTCTCAACTCCGCCATAAAAGAAATCTACTCGCACCTCAACTCTGGCATCTCCATCCAAACCCTCTAGTGTCATCATTTGGCAGCTACCAACGTCGAACCAGCCAAACCCAATCCCTAACAATCACAGCAACGAACACCAATATACACGGTTACAAACGAGTTCTTCCTCAAAAAGATCAACAGAAGAAGTGATAATCGAAATGAAGCCAAGGGACAAGTTCACCGCCATAACCAATTAAACCAAATTGGATATCCACACCCCAAGTGATGACCAAAATAGGACTCAAAGCCAATATATCACAGTAACAGAGAAGAGAAAAAACTAAAATCTGAGAAACCAAAGCTCCTCCACCTCGACCTTTCTCCCAAATTCAAACAAACCTTATAGGACACTCTCTACTCCATCCCAATCCTCAATTTTTGCGCCAAACAAACTTTCTTCAACCCCACAAACCCTAAAATTCACTCCCTCCTCGACGCCGAGCTCTCCGTCCCCGTAAGATCCGTCCAGGGGTATCATCAAATTTTCCATCAAAATTGACAATCCACAATTTGGTCAAAAAAAATATTCATTAAAATAAAGACTTGAGATTCATCCATAACACACATGCACACTTGTGAATGTCCACTACTAGTGGACATAAGTGGCTGTGAAAGAATTACTCAAACTGTTGGTAAATTAAAGGATAATACTTCGCTGCCCATTGCTGGGCAACACATCCTTCACATCTTCTCTCTGTGTCCAACACGTGCCCTTTGTTCTTAAATCTTCATCCATCTTATTTCTTATTTTACCACCCCCCCCCCCCCCTCTCTCTCTCTCTCTCTCCTTTTCTTCTTGTGATGGTTTATGCTATAATCATAACGGCCTTGGTACTGATATGGTTCATTTGATGCCCACAATTCCTTTCACTGATTCAGATGAAAGTGACTCACCATCTTTTCCGTGGTTTCGAATTAGGCCGGAGAAACTGAAGATGATCCAAGGTCAAGCAAAACAAGGGGTGGAAATTAAGTGGCTCATCTGGCTGAGTTGCAATGCTTCCGTCGGGTTCACTTTGATTTCAATAGCCGCGAAACAGACAACAAATAGGCTTATACTCGGCACGAGACCATTGCCCATTAGAAGAGTGGTGAAGATTGAAGAAGTTGAGGAACGAAGAGACATGGGAAGAATCGATAGAAAATAAAAAATGGACACGTGTTTGATGTTGAATGGGGATGGGATGGAAGTGCTGCCCATCTTCTCTCTGCGTCCAACACGCGTCCTTTGTTCTTAAATCTTCATCCATCTTCTTTCTTATTTTACCACTCTCTCTCTCTCTCTCTCTCTCTCTATCTCTATCTCTATCTCTATCTCTCTTATTCTTCTTCTTCTTGTGCTCGTTTCCACTATAATCATAATGGCCTCAGTACTGATATGGTTCATTCAATGCTCACAATTCCTTTCACTGATTCAGATGAAAGTGAATCACCATCTTTGCCTGAGGTTTTGAACTAGGCCAGAGAAACTGAAGACGATCCAAGGTCAAGCACGACAGAGGGTGGAAATTAAGTGGCTCCTCTGGCTGAGTTGCAATACTTTCGACGGGTTCACTTTGATTTTAATAGCCGTGAAATAGACAGCAAAGAGGCTTATACTCGGCACGAGGCCATTGCCCATTAGAAGAGTGGTGAAGATTGTAGAAGTTGAGCAACAAAGAGAAAAGCACTACCAGAAAAAGCCTCTTAGACGACGGAAGCTTACCAGCTTCGTCGTCTAAGAGGTCTTAAACGCCACAAATCCATTACGTCATCTAAGACTTAGATGACGAGTAATGTATTTGCGTCATCTAAGTGGAGTCTTAGACAACGCAAGTCTATATGTTGTCGTCTAAGTGTTGTCTTAGACGATGTAATGTATTTGCGTTATCTAATACAACACTTAGACGACGATATATAGACTTGCGTCGTCTAAGTGGAGTCTTAAACGTCGGACCGACACCAATTTTAGGCGTCGTATATGAAATCACTTAGATGACGGATCTACTTAATAGCATCACCTAAGTGATATCTTAGACGACAAAAAATTAATACTTGTGTCGTCTAAGTAAAAAAGTCCAATTATATATATCAATCAGCTTCTTATTCATCTTTTCGTCATTTCTCAATTCTTAGCTTCGAATTCTTCATCTAGCTCTCTTCATCAATCTCCCTAGCTAGCTCTCTCAAATAAAATAATATATATAAGCCTAGTTAGCCTACCTCTAGGTAGCTCGATCACTTCATTTCGATTAACGACGATGTCGACCAGCCGGCTCATAATTATGGACGAATTAGGGTACGTAAGTATATTTGATTTGGTTGATACTAATAATTCTGATCCATGAATTGATCATTCTGACGGTTTTAATTTGTTTGCATATATATAAATATTATTCCATAATGTGAACCTAGCTAGATAGCTATTTTGTTTAATTAATTGTGTGCTAGCTAACTAAATATTATTGCATATATGTGTTGATCGATATATTAATCTCATAATTAAATAATGTTAATTAGAGATAAATAAATTAATTAGTTGTTAATTAATTAGGAATTGTATGAATTGAACGACAATTTTTTGTTAGCTTATAACAATGGTTTATTCGATAATTTTAAAGTTTCGTTTACTTACACAGGAATATGGACAAGAGTTGGATACAGTTGGTGAATAGAAGTGATGAGAGCTATATGGACGGAATCAGAGAGTTTGTAACGTTTGCGATGTAACATGGTCAAGGAAAGAAGCGTTTAAGGTGTCCGTGCAGAAAATGTCTTAACCATGAGTTTGTGGAGTCTCATGTTATGGCTCATCACTTGTATGAGCATGGTATGATGTGGAGTTACACTACATGGAGTGAGCACGGTGAAGTTATAGACTTCAGCTCAGGCCCAGACTTCAACTCAGGGTATAGTTACCAAGGTGCCTCATCCAGCAGTAGTGGCGCCCTTACTTGGAACCCCACTGTTGATGCTTTTTTGGAATTCAGTCGACATGGTAGACAACAACATGAATGGGGAGGATCTGATACTCCTAATGTTGATCTAGTCCCTACCGTATTCCCAAAAATTAACATTACTAAATTTGAGAGGTATAATAGCATACTACTTGAAGCCCGAACCCCGGTGTATGATGGATGTCCACAGACTGTGTTGCACACCATAGTGACCAAAATGGAGTACAAAGTGAAGCACAAAATATCGGATGCAGGTTTTAATGAAATCTAGAAACACATATGTGATTTTCTTCCTAACAATCACAAACTTCAAGATTCCCATTATAAGGTAAAAAGTGTCTAAAGCAAACTCGGTCTGAAGTACGAGCAAATACACGCCTGCAGAAACGATTGCATGCTGTTTTATAAGGAGTATGCTGAGTTGGACTACTGTCCTGTTTGCAACCACTCCAGATGGAAGTACTCTAAAAGGAAGAGTTCGAAGAAGAAGATTCCTGTGAAAGTGCTTCGATATTTTTTGTTGATTCCCAGACTGCAGCGTTTGTTCATGTCTCTATACACAGCAAAGCCGATGAGATGATACGCGTAAAAGAGAATAGATGACGATGTGCTCAGACATGTGGCAGATGGGGAGGTTTTTAAACATTTTGATAGGGAATTTCCAGACTTTGCAACGGAGATGAGAAATGTCAGACTAGGACTTTCTACATACGGGTTCAATCCTTTTAATGATGGCACATACAATGCTTGGCCAGTTATCTTCATGCCGTACAACCTACCTCTCTGGATGTGTATAAATAAGGAATTTAATTTCCTTACTTTGCTAATTCCAGGGCATAAGTCTCCTGAAAAGTGTTTAGATGTGTACCTCAGACCATTGATTAACGAGCTGAAACTGTTGTGGGAAACTGGAGTTCCAACGTATGACAAGTTCAGTAACATAATGTTCTTGATGAGAGCCGCGATAATATAGACCATCAACGATTTCCCGGGTATGGGATGTTGGCATCTTGCACAACCAGATGATACAATGTTTGTCATGTCTGCTTGGACGACGTCAACTCAAGTTGGCACGCGGGGAAGGTGTGTTACTTGGGTCACCGTAGATGACTTCCTCATGATCACCAGTGGCGACAGGATAAGGATTGTTTCGATGAGACTAGAATGGTTCTAAACCCCGATAGTGGTCCGGCGAAGAGATTTTTAAGAGGTAAAATAGCTACAATTTTGGTGTGTTGACCAATGATGATGATGGAAAGAAACTCAATCCACACCCTCCACAATATCTGGCATATTGGCACCACGTGAGTATTTTCTTTGAACTACCTTACTGGTCAAAATTGAAGCTGAGGAACAACCTAGATGTCATGCACATAGAGAAGAATGTGTGCGACAACATGGTGGGAACCATTCTCTGTATTAAGTTCAAAACTAAGGATACTCTCAAAGCGTGAAAAGATCTGAAATCTATGAATATACGCTATCCCTTGTGGTTAAAGAGGGATAGAAGAGGTGTTTATAACAAGATGCTCGTTACACCTTACACAGTGAAGCCGACAATGAGGGATGCTGTATTCAATTGGTTTCAGAGTGTTTGGTATCTGTCTAATTATGCATCCAACATATATGACTGTGTCAAAGTAGGTGAACACAAGTTCATTAGTTTAAAGACTCATGACTGTCACGTTATGCTGCAACGTCTGATTCCAGTGGTGATTCGACCTTATTTTCCTAAAGACGTTGTCAAACCAATAGTTGCATTATGCAGATGGTGACAGAGGATATGCACCAGGGAATTGAAGAAGTCGGATGTGGTCGAACTTCAGTACAAAATTGTCCACATCCTCTGCAAATTAGAGAGGATTTTCCCCCCTGCTTTCTTCGACATCATGATTCACCTTATGGTCCACCTTTCTGAGCAGGTCCTGCTTTCTGGTCCGGTCCAGGACACGTGGATGTATCCTCAGGGAAGGCAAAATATGGAGTAGTACTAAAAAAAATTAAACACGTTTTGCATCATTTTTATATCTCTTTTCTTACAAAGATCGCTGCGAATTAATAATATAATTCCTATTTTGTAGACAACTCAGACAATATAAAGGATTCATCAAAAATAGGTCTGCCTCAGATGGCTCCATCGCGGAAACATACCTAATGTATGAGTCTGTTACTTACTACAGCAAGTACTTCAATGATCCGGTCCAGACCGCCTCCAATACACCTATTACCTACAATCTTTCAGTCGTCACAGATCTTGTACGACTGTTTAAAAGTGTATTAGCCAGAAGATTAAGTCATGGGGAACTAATTGAAGTACATTGGGTAGTGTTGCGAGACTGTGAAGTGTTACTGGTTACATGTAAACTTACAGAACTAAAATACAGACAGCCAAACCGGACAAGAGTCCTAACTGGGTTGAAAAAAGGCTTAAGACACTACCACATTAAGTACCATTGCCGGCGATTTTTTAAAAAACAAGGCCGGCGACCGGGGAAGTCGCCGTCGCCGGTAAAGAGTCGGAAAAGTTGCCCGAAATGCTTCAAAACATTGCCGGCGACCTATTCCGTCGCCGGCAATGATTGGGCAACCATTGCCGGTGAAATTTCGGCCGAAAAATCGCCGGCAATGGTTGCCCAATCATTGCCGGCGACGGAATAGGTCGCCGACAATGTTTTGAAGCATTTCCGGCGACTTTTGGCCCAAATTTCGCCGGCAATGACTCCATTTCTGGCGATTCATTAAATCGCCAGCAATACCTCTTATATGAGATGCAAATCGCAGCAGCTCATTCATTTGGATAGAAAAAAATCCGGTGAAATCGAAAAAAGGAAAACGCTCTGAAATCCTTGGGTATTGTCAAAAGGCCGGCGTTGAAAACTCACTCGGGAAGCTATATACGTACGTACCTATATATAGGTACGTATATACGTATGTATATATATGTGTGTTGATTTAATTAGATCGATACACACATATATATATATATGCATGTGTTGATTTAGAGTTGAGATATCGATTATTGGTTTGATACGCAAATAGAGTGGATATATTGTTGATTTCGAGTGATTGACTGTTGATTTTGAGCGGATATATGCATGCATGGGTCGACTTTTGTTAATTAATCGGATGAATTCGAATGTAATTAATGATGATTTATTAATTAATTAGTAGTGAATGTGTATATATATATGTATAGTACGTAATATTGTTAGAATTTTCAGGATGGACAAGAGTTGGATGAGCCTCGAAAGATGGGATGTGAGATATCACCAGGGAATTAAGAGTTTTGTGAATTTTGTGAAGGCTAATTGTGGAGACACTACACTTCATTATTGCCCGTGTAAAGAATGTAAGTGTCGCAGCGATCGATTTCGTTTTCCCATTGATAAAGTCCAGAAGCACCTGAGTAAATACATGTTTTGGAATAAGTACACTTGTTGGATTTATCACGGTGAAACATCGTTAGCGGGTCCGCATGATCATGAACAATTTGGTGAGAGGGCCAGTCCATGCTATGATCATGGACATTTTGCTGAGAGGGGCAGTCCATCCTATGATCCAACATCGATGTTAATCAATGATATATTTCCTCATGAGAGCGGTGTATTTGCTGATCAAGCACCAAATGTCCCTCCCGTCGTGCAGGGTTTCCCCCATATTGAGCCAGTCGAGCCATTACCTGGAGCTCATGTCAACACAAGCGGTATGGACAAGTACAACAACCTGATTGCATTGCAACAGACTCCGTTGTACGACGGTTGTAGTAAGACTGTTCTTGAAAGTGTCATGGGAGTGATGCAGCTCAAAATGGAGAACAAAATGTCTGTCAAAGCTGTTGATTCTTGGCTGAAGTAGACTGCTTCGCTACTGCCACCTGGTCATCGTCTTCCTACCACTCATCATAAGGTGCGACATATCCTGAAAGATCTTGGGCTTTCCTACATCAAAATCCATGCATGCAGATATGATTGTATTCTCTTCTGGGGAAAAGATCTTGAAGACCTTGAAGCCTACCCGGTATGTTTTACAGAAAGGTATAAGTTGACTCCTGCAAGCAACAAGAAAGCTGTGAAGATACTTCGATATTTCCCGCTTATTAATAGGCTTGAGCGGTTGTTCATGTGTGCTTTCACGGCCGAAGCTATGAGATGGTGGGCTGAGAGGAATTTGCCTGACGATGACACCCTTATACACCCTTCCGACGGAGAGGCTTGGAAGCACATGGTCAGGGAGTTTGATCATTTTGCAGCAGAGGTCCGAAATGTTTGGCTAGGGCTCTCATCTGACGGATTCAACCCTTTTGGCAACATGAGTCTTCAATACAGTATATGGCCAGTTATTTTGGTATCGTACAACCTTCCACCATGGATGTGCATGAAGAAGGAATACAATATGCTCACTCTATTAATTCCAGGCCCGGGATATCCAGGATAGTGTCTCGATGTGTATTTGAGGCCTTTGATTGAGGAGCTTAAGTACCTGAGTGAGTGTGGCCACCCCACTTACGATAGGTTCAAAAATGAGATGTTTCAAATGCATGCAATGCTTGTTGGCACTATCAGTGATTTTCCTGCCCGCGGTATGTTGTCGGGCAACGTAACCAAGGGTTACAGGGCTTGTTCAGAGTGCATGACGGTTGATTGTTGCAGTCTTCATTGCAGTAAAATTATTCAGATGCGTCATCGTTGTTGGCTTCCATATGATCACCCATTTAGGCAGGATCCAGATGCGTTTGATGGGACTATGGAAATAGGTGTGGCACCCAGGCGATGGACAGGGGAAGAAATTTTGGAAGTGTTGAATGAATATGATTTTGGCCAGCTGAGCAATCATCCTGAGATAGTGGCGTCAATTCCAGACAAGCCCGAAAGGTATAAGTTTTGGACACACAAGAGCATATTCTGGGAACTCCCCTACTGTCCTAGGTTGCCTATCAGACACTACCTAGATGTCATGCACATAGAGAAGAATATGTGTGAAAGTGTGGGGGGCACAGTTCTTAACTTGGAGGGGAAAACAAAAGACATCCCTAAGGCACGCATTGATCTGAAAGCTATGGGACTGCGGAAACATTTGTGGTTAAGAGATGGTAAGAGAAAAATGCCGCAAGCTCCATACACCGTCAAGCCGAAGCATAAGCATGAAATTTTTGGGTGGCTGAGTAATGTCAGGTATATATTCTTATGGCTATGCAGGAAATTGGCCTTAAATTTTTACTTATATATGGTTATATGCGAGAAATATAATTGTTGCCTATGGCTATATATATATATGCAAGTATCCTTATGGCTATGCAGGAAATATAAGCAGGTGTGTTAACTTCCGGGACAATAAGATGTACGGATTAAAGAGTCATGACTGCCATGTACTGCTTCAACGCCTTTTCCCTATTTTCATTCGAGGGTACTTGCCCAAAGAGGTGGTGGAGCCGTTGGTGGCCTTGTCAAGATTCTTTCAGAAGTTATGCACCAGGGAAGTTAAAAAATCAGATCTCAGGGAGATGCAAGATGACATCATTTTTATCATGTGCAAGCTTGAGAGAATATTTCTCCCAAATTTTTTCGACATCATGCCTCACCTGATGATCCATCTTCCCGAACAATTGTTGCTTACCGGTCCCGTACACTACACTTGGATGTATCCCATGGAAAGGTACAAATGATTCATACATTTGGTTAGCCTATGTAAATTCTTAATTTTAAAGTATCATAACATGCACTTGTTGACTTGTAGACAATTGGGAGCCTACAAGGACTATGTGAAGAATAAATCTGCACCTGAAGGGTGTATCGCTGAAGCATATATTGCGCACGAGTGTGTAACGTACACCAATGTGTATTTGGGAGCGCTTGAGGACCCCCAACAACAGATGCCGATAGATGAACCCCAGTTCAACCTATCTATCATCTCCAATGACGTGGTAGTATAGGGAAGCTTGCCAAAGTCGTACAAGTTGGATGGAAATGAGGTAGCCATTGCCCACTGGTCAGTACTTATTAACTGTCCAGAAGTACAATATTGGAAAAACTATCATCTTCACTGCCCTGCTATTGCCGGAAATGTTGATTACCACAACAGGACGTTTGCAAACTACTTTGGTCAATGGGTAAGGGTATATGTGTATATATCTATTTTTTATATCCTTATATAGCATGTGTCTACGTACATGGTTTTGTGGTTTCTATGTTCATAATTGCTTGTGTGGTTTCTTATCGTTTTCAGATGAACCATGTAGCAAATGATGGTTGCCCAGAGTGGTCAAACGAATTGAGGGTCCTGGCGATGAAACCGATAGCTTCAAAAGTTTACTCGATGTGTCAGGTCAATGGCGTGAAATTTATATGTGAAAATCGAGACGACCGACTGAAAACACAGAATTGTGGGGTGATGGTCCATAGTGGGCAGGATGGCGTTGACTATTACGGTGTCCTTCATTCAGTTGTTGAACTAATTTATGGGAACCGCATGAAGTGTATTTGTTCAAGTGTAGATGGTTTGATACTAGTCCGGAGAACACACGGACCGATCAGTACGGAACATTTTCGGTGAATACTGCTACAAGCTGGTATAAAGAAGACCCTTTCGTTCTTGCCACATCAGTAAAACAAGTGTTTTACCTTGACGATCTTCTGAACAAAGTCCCGTGGAAGGTGGTTAACCATGTTGCTCATAGAAACATATACAGTGCTGCCACACTTGGTGAGACCGCAGATGATGAGGAAGTTACTGCATACCAAGAGCCGAACGCTTTTGACATTCCGGAATCATCTACGATTCGCCTTAATAATGTGAGATCTAGGAGTGTTGTTCGAATTACTGGAGCAGAACTTCTCGATGTTAATCCATATGAAGTTGACGCTGATTCAGATGACGAGGAGCGGCACATATTGCCAGAGGTTACCTATGAAACCGAGTCAGACTCAAGTGATGAAGATGATTACGATTATCATCCTTAGTACGTTAATGATGTACGTATTTTAATTATAGTCGGAAATTCTAGTCGGAAATTCTAGTCGGAAATTGTAGTCGGAAATTGTAGTCGGAAATTCGATCGGAAATTCAATCTAGTCGGAAATTATAGTCGGAAATTATAGTCGGAAATTCTAGTCGGAAATTCTAGTCGGAAATTGTAGTCGGAAATTATAGTCGAAAATTATAGTCGTAAATTGTAGTCGGAAATTGTAGCTAGTCGGAAATTCGATATAGTCGAAAATTATAGTCGGAAATTATAGTCGAAAATTCTAGTAGTAAATTGTAGTCGGAAATTCTTGTCGGAAATTGTAGTCGGAAATCGTAGTCGGAAAATATTTTGCCGGGAATCATTATCATTACCCACGAGTTCCTTATCAACTCGTGGGCAATGTCATTACCCACGAGTTCATGACTAACTCGCCGGCAATGGTGATGTTATAATTTCCAGATCGGGCAGCTTCTCCTCCCCTCACCTCATTTCTCCACATTTTCCTCTCAAACCCTCAAATCTCCCCCTCTCTTCCTCACCTTGCCCCCCAATTATATTCCTCTCCTCAAATCTCTATCTCCTCCCCTCTCCCCTCCCCTCCTCCCCTCTCCACACAAACATCCAAAAACCCCAAATCTCCCCTCCTCCTCTCCTCATCCCCTCCTCCTCTACCTCCTCCCCTCACCTCATTTCTCGGGAAGCCCACTTGGAGCTCGACCATGACAGGTTCTCCTCTCTCTCTCTCTCTCTCTCTCTCTCTCTCTCTCTCTCTCTCTCTCTCTCTCTCTCTCTCTCTCTCTCTCTCTCTCTCTCTCAATTTTAATTTTAATTTTATTTTTATTTTTATGCATTTTAATTAACTTGATTAATTAAGTTTTGGGTGATGTTTTAATTTTTGATAATTTAAGGTGATGTGTATATATATGTGATGTATGTATGTGGAAAATATTTGGAAAATTTAATTAAGGTGATGTATATATATATGTGATGTATATATATATGTGGAAAATTTAATTAAGGTGATGTATATATGTGGAAAATTTATGTGATGTATATAATTAAGTTTTGATAATTTTTGATAATTTAAGGTGATGTATATATGTGGAAAATATTTAGGTAATTTAAGGTGATTTGGGTGGATTAATTGATATAGGGTTATAGTTCATAATTATATTGTATTTTTAAGGTGTTGCATATATGGGCAAATTAATTTAGGGGTTGGAAATTATAGTCGGAAATTATAGTCGGAAATTGTAGTCGGAAATTCAATCTAGTCAGAAATTGTAGTCGGAAATTCTACTCAGAAATTGTAGTCGGAAATTGTAGTCGGAAATTCTAGTCGGAAATTCTAGTCGGAAATTGTAGTCGTAAATTGTAGTCGGAAATTGTAGTCGGAAATTCGATCGGAAATTCAATCTAGTCGGAAATTATAGTCGGAAATTATAGTCGTAAATTGTAGTCGGAAATTGTAGTCGGAAATTCTAGTCGTAAATTGTAGTCGGAAATTGTAGTCGGAAATTATAGTCAGAAATTGTAGTCGGAAATTGTAGTCGGAAATTCTAATTGTTGGATGTGCAGGAGGTTGTGCAGCAAATTGGCTTGGAGGCATCAAACGGAGAGGGACTAGAAACAGTGGAGGGAGCAGCAGTCAAGGTTCCTCAGCCGCAGTCAGCAACACGCGAAGTGGGCCAATTATGAATGCTCGCACACAAATGTTGCTAGCTGCGCGAGGAGAGGAGGAAGCTGCACGATCCGGATCTGTGCAACCCCCAGTCCAGCCTCGAGCCTCAGTCAGCAGACCCTCTATCAGCAGACCCTCAGATGAGCGACAGTCAACGGGGGCATCAGAAACTCCCTCCATCCGAATGCCCCCTATTGGCCCGGTGCCTACTCCCGTTTCACGGGAATCATCTTAGGCAGATGGTGCTGGCGCCTCATCGTCCAGGCCTCGTCTCTCTCCGCCGTCCGGTCTCTTCCTGCCCGACGAGATTCCTGTGATCCCTGAATTCGATGATAGGGGGAGGCCTATTTACATTGAAGGACGGCCGGAGTTCCTGAGCGTGGAGGAAGCGTACAACTTCATCCCGTTCGACCCTGTGTATCTTTAGAGTGCGATGTGCACCAACCAGCAAACGGACGATGCAGGTATAAGTTTATTTAGCAAGATTGATTACTTAATTATTACTTAAGACTTACGATAGGTTCAATTAATGATATCAATTTGTTGAAATTGTATTATTAGGCAATTTCGTTAATGGCACTGGAAAACATAAAGGGGCTAAAGGCACCTGCACCGGGAAGAGACTTGAGCAGGCCACCGGGGGAAGGAAAACGCTCATAAGGGCCAATGAGCATGGCGAGTTGATCGAGGCATTTGACACCACGCGAAAGTATGCCATCATGGCCGGGGCCGTCGTGCGGGACAAGGTCCCAATGCTTTGGCCAGATTGGGAATCTGTGCCTCTCTACGTAAAGATGCAAGTGCATAATGCACTGAGTGTGAGTTAAATCGTATATATTTTCATTACGTGAATTTTACATTTATTAATTAAGCGAATAAATATATAATTTTACCGTTTATATATTCATCTTGCAGCTGTGGTTTGACGTGGATGAATGCCCTATTCACACGTGGGTAGAGCATCAACTACATATCAGGTGATGTGATTCGAGTTATTTGAGTATATATCGAGTTAGATTTTTGTTTATCGAGTGTTTTAATATCTCAAACTTTTTTTCTGGTGTTAATATAGGTATAAAGAGTGGAAGAACGAGCTTTCCAAACATTACACACAGTACAAGGAGCTAGGCCGAGGTTCTACCCCTAGCAAATTCCGGTTTAGGGAGTACGAGTGGCTGTGGCTGGTAGCCCACTTCGAGCACCCCCAAGCGAAGATATGCATCCTGAATATATCTTACAACCCTAATGTATCGTATCACATTGAAATAGTTAGTTACTAATTTTTTTACATATGTTTATCAAACAAGGCGATTTCCAAGACGAACCGGGAGAATAGATTGAAAAACACCAAGGCCCATCATGCAGGTTCACTCAACTATTTGGGTTGGTCGAGTAAGGCGCAGCAACAACAAGAAGTCAACCCGTTGGTGTTTATTCATCAGAAGTTCTATCCGCAGTGCTCTGAAGAAGCGGTAAGTCTTTCGCCTCTGTATTTTGTACATCACATATGCATGTGTTAATAAAACTATTTTTCGATATTAATTTATTTTGTTAAATAATACGTTATTCATATTCACTTTTCAATTAGGCGAGAGTGGAGGAGGTGACCACAGAAGTCACCATGAATATAGCTCGGAACAACCATCCTGACTGCTCAGAGGAAGAAGTGACCCAGTATGCCTCTCAGATCGATCCGCTTGATCACCCTATAGCGGCTCAGATCATGGCAAAAGCGTGCGGGACTGGAAAGAATACCTACTACTGCAGGGCAATGGGCTCGGCGGGCGAATGAGTATTGAAGAACACTTCGGAATACTCTACCGGGTCAAGAAGTTCAACTTCTAGTCGTAACCTGGCAGCGGAGCTTTAGAGGACGCAGAGGGAGTTGGAGGAGCAAAGGAGGCAGATGGAGGAGATGAGGCAGATGGCCGAGCAGCAGGCAGTCAGAGATGCCGAGTACCGGGGGATGATCGAGCAACACCGACTCATGGTCCAGCAGCAGACACAAATGTTCACATGGATGCAGACGATGTACGTGGCTCAGACTACCGGACAACCGCTCCCCACACCTCCCCCGGTCCCTGTGTTCCACAGTTATCCACCACCGCAGCAGTCACCGCCACAGCAAGACCAGGGTAGCCACCGGAGTTCAAATGAATACATAGATTTCTTCGACCCTGACCCGAGAGTTCCTCGACCCTGACGTGTAGTTGTAGTTTATTTTCGTATTGTTGCTATTTGTACTGTACGTTGGACAATTATGTGTGTACTGTTGAACTTGTAATGGTACGGTTTATGTTTTTCGATGCAAGTTCTGGAATTGGGCCCAATCCAGAACCGGATTTTTTTTTGACAAATTTCTCCAACCATTGCCGGCGACTTGGACCAAAGTCGCCGGCAATGGCCCTCATTTTTCGGCCACGGCAGAGCAATCATTGCCGGCGACTTGAGTCGCCAGTAATGTCCTTCATCATTGCCGGCGACTTGAGTCGCCAGTGATGATTGAACATTGCCGGCGACTCAAGTCGCCGGCAATGATTAAGGACATTACCGGCGACTTGAAAAATAAGTCGCCAGTAATGCTTTCCTCGGCGGCCAATTTCCGGCGACAGCATTACCGGCGACTTGTCGCCGGTAATGTCATTTCCGGCGAAAAAAAAAAAACAAGGCCGGCGACTTTAAGTCGCCGGCAATGGTATTTAATGTGGTAGTGAGAAGAAGTTCCCTGATTATCTTTTCTAATGGGTATATATGTTTAAATTATTAAACCATGCATATGGTCTTTGTGCTTCCTTTTTTAAATTTGATATTGAGATATATATATATATATCTAGAACCGGACCAGGGATTAATTAGTTAAGTAATTTGTTATTTGATTTGGTCTTTAACTGATGGATTCGTAGTGTTTTTGGTCAAATTTTGGATGCAGGTTTATTTGTGGTTTCCTTTAGTTTTAGGGGAAACTATGGCAAATTTTTGGTAGATATATATATATATATATGCTTAATTACATCTTGTACGTTCACATTTTTTGCAAATAGAGGATCTACAGAAATCCTCTAACCACAATGGGTGGTGGTCATGGGAAAAGCACATGTTGGCCCGTAAGCTGGTTCAACATTATATTTATCCAGGATGTTTTGTTAACGGTGTAAAGTTTCATTCAGTGGACCGAGATGCAGGAAGAAGAACACAAAATAGTGGGATCGCGGTCAAACAAGGCGACAATGTATATTACGGAGTTCTTGTCAATATCGTTCGGCTACTATATTGGAATTGTATCAACATTTTTCTATTCAAGTGTAAATGGTTCAAGCGTACGAAGAAAGATCTGGGCCTTATATTAGTCGATACAAACTCAAGCTGGTATGAGGATGAGCCTTTCACTCTTGCTACATTAGTTAAGCAGGTGTTCTATCTGGATGATCCAAAAATTGATGCAGGTTGGAAAATAGTAAACCATATGTCTCACCGAAGAATATGGAGTGCCACAACACTCGAAGGGTCTTCACTGATTCACACTCAACGGGATAATGTCAGTGCATATCAAGAATCTGATACTTTGTCATCCTAGACACAAGGGAACTCATTCGCCTTAACGAACGCTTACACATGCCTAATCGGGAAACAGATCTTACTGAAAAGGAGATCACGGACCTTACGATTGATAATGCATCTGAAGATGAGGAGCTGAAGGATGAAGACGACCTCAGATATGATGATAATGATGGAAACTATGATGATGAGGACCAGCTGTCAGTTGAGAGTAATGAAGAGGAAGATGTTTATGAAGACTATGATGACAAAAGTGATTGATTGATCGACCGAGTTCGGTACATTTGTAATTTTGATGCATGCATATATATATATATATATGCATGGTTGAATATATAAAACTGATGTATATTATTAATTAATTAATGCAAATTTTAGACGTCGACAAACGATTAAATAATTAATTTAATTATGGATAAATTGGAGACCAATCGAATTTGGCAATATCCTAGACGTCGATAAATTTGGCGAGTAATTTAAAAACACTATCCTAGAAGATGGAATCATAGGGTTCTGTCGTCTAGGTGACCACTTAGACGACGGAACCATAGGGTTCCGTCATCTAAGACAAAAATAATGGTGGGTGATAAGTAACCGCCCATTTTTTTGGGTGGCTTTCAAAAACTACTTAGACGACGGAACCCTATGGTTTCGTCGTGTAAGCCAAAAATAATGGCGGGTGATAAGTAACTGTGACAACCCAAACCGGAAATGGTAGTTAACTGGCTTGATTTGCGAGTTTCGTGATTAGTCGCGGTTTAGTTGTAATTGGTTAATATGGCGGGTTAGTTCACGACGATATTTTCGGTAATGAATTTGATATGAGTTCCTTCACAAGAGCTGTAGAGTTTATGGTTTCGAGCTCGTAGGAGTTTTCCGAGGATTTTTCCGATGTCCGATGAATATGTTATGAATATTTCCGACTGTTCGATTTAATCGTGTTTATCCAATTGGTTTCGATCTGTTTATGACCGTTGATCGTTTTGGTCTCGAGTATAAATATTGGAATAGTCATAAAATTTTCGAAAAGTCACATTTGGGTCGAGTTGATCAAAATTGGGTCGTTGACCCGTGTTGACCGAAGGGATTTTGCACCGTCGTTGACTCACCGTTGACCTTCTGATTCTGGCCACTTCAGACCACAAGCTTGGTATGGTTAGCTTCCTCTCGTGATTTTCTATTGTTTTGAACTTGGTTTGAGTTGATTTGGTTGAGTATTGAGGGAGAACCAACTCGGTGAAGTTTGAGATTTTTGTCGAAATCGGGTGGGCTTTATTGGCCACTTTTGGGGTCGATGGGGTTGGGGGTTTTGCTCCCCTCAACCCATAGAAGCTTTTGGGTGGAGATATTTCAAGTTTGGAAGTCGTTTGAAGCTCGCCGGAAAAGCTCACCGGAGAGATTTCAAGCCCAATTCCGGCCGGTGTGGCTGGAAATGGCTTTGATGGTAGAAGAGGAAGTTGTTGGGCTTGATGAGTAGATGTGATCTGGAAATTTTCACCGAAATTGGTCAACGTTGACGCTGCGTCGCCGCCGACGGCGGCGATCAACGGCGGAGCTCCGACGAGGTTGACTTTTTGGGATTTTTGGGAAGTTTTATACCGTTTTGCTCGTAATCGCGCCCCGAGCGTAGTCTTGAGGTTTTTGGGTTGATTTGAGTATTATATTTTGGGACGAGGGTTAATTGGGTATATTTTGAATTTTGTAATCCTCGTCGATATTTCGAGTTGTACGTCTTCCGAGAACACGGGGTTCTCGACGTATTAGCTCCGTATGTTGTGATTCTTTATGTATTGATCGTATCCCTGTTATTTAAGTGATCGAGATCGAGCATTTGGCGAGGGATCTTCCGCCGGACCTCAGGGCTAGCTTTGCTCTGTGAGTGGACATTTATTTACACTGTTATAACAAGTTCTTGATTTCAATATTTGTTTCCAGTACAATGTTCAGATTATTTATCGTTTGAAAAGTATTGTTTATTTTATCGGTGATGACATTTATTTATTTAGCATCGATGCACTGGCTACGCGGCTGATCACCGATAGTCCATCTATCAAGCTTGAGAGATTTGCTTGATATGCCGACTAGGCTTGAGAGATTCGTCTAATTTATCACCATTGGGTTTGACAGATTCACCCAACTTACTACTCTGGCAGGGAAATCCGCCAGAGTGGCGACTTTTATGCATTTACGAACTCGCATTATTTTATGACTATATAAAAGGTAAAAGGCATATGTTTATTTTCGTCCACTCACTCTAACGATTTTATTTGTCTTTCCCTTGGGGTTTTCGGTTTCCGTTGTCCAGTTTGCAGTTTAAGTTCCTGTGTTGTGCGTCGACTGCGGAGGCATAGAGTTCGGACCACTCTTCAGTTTCTGTAAGTTTCTTGTTTTACCTTCTCGTTGTAAATGTTGTATATAGGCGTCGCTCTGAGTACTTATATTGTGTTTTAGTTGAGTATACTCTTGAATGATTCTGAATTTCTTGTAAACCTTTAAGTTGATTATATATATGTTGATGAGAAATCCGGATGGAGAACGGAGCCCCACGGTTTGGCTTTTGTGGAATATCCGAAGTGTATTTCTTTGCAGGTTCTAAGAATGGTTTATGTGTTTTCAAAGTAAACTCTGGCAAAAAAAATTTAAAGTCAGGGTTTGATTTCGGTTTAGGCAACTAAATCGGAGTCGGGTCCTTTCAGTAACCGCCCATTTTTTTGGGAGCTTTCAAAAGCCACTTAGACGAAGCAGAGCAAGATTCCGTCGTCTAAGTGGAACACCTAGACGACATAACGTATGGTTGTATCGTCTAAGTGAATCTTTCCATGATGAAACCTTTTAGTTTTCCTCTCTCTCTCTCTCTCTCTCTCTCTCTCTCTCTCTCTCTCTCTCTCTCTCTCTCTCTCTCTCTCTCTCTCTCTCTCTCTCTCTCTCTCTCTCTCTCTCTCTCTCTCTCTCTCTCTCTCTCTCCAGCCGACGAAGCCTCAAAGTCGGCTCCTCCTCTCCCTCTCTGGCGACCCCCCTCACCGGCCTCCCTCGATCCTCTCCGATATACTCTCGAACCATCACCGATTATATATATATATATATATATATATTATGTATAATATTGTGTTTATACATATTGTGTATAATACTATGTATATTTGTGTATACATGTTGTGTATATATATTTGTAGATAAATTTTGTATATTTCTGTGTGTGTGTGTGTGTGTATTTAGATATATTTGTTTATATTTATGTATATATATAAATATATTTAGATATGTATAATATTGGATAATTGATATATTTAATTAGATATGTATAATTGGATAATTTCATAATTTCATAATTGGATAATTTATGTGTTTAATTGAATAATTGATATATATGGATATGTATATTGAATTCTCGTGTTAATTAATATATATGTTAATTTATATGTGTTAATGTGTATATATATATAGAAATATATGTGTTGATTGAATAATGTCGGTGATGATTGATTATATATGTATTTATATATGTATTGATGTGAATATATATATATATGCATGTATTATTAATGTGGTAATTAGAAAAATTTGTATGTATGATTTTTGTTGAAGATTGTTAATATGCCGAAGAGGCGCACGGGAAAAGATAAAGAATCGTGGCATCAACCTGTCTTACGACATATGGGTTGGGGGAATCAAGCCTCCAATAAGTCTGGTACGAGTTGGGCGCCTGAAGGGGAGATTCTGCACGCTCCTTCTATTGACGACGTTGCAGCTGATCAGGGCAGTTTAGGTTCGATGTCACAGGTGCCTCAATCTTCCGATGAAGATTCAGTTGTCGTTAGTACGAGACGGCGAAACAAGAGGGATCTCTCACTTCCACCCCCTAAACGCATTCGGGGAATTTGCAATGGAAGCAAAGCTGAGAGCGTAGCAAAGACAACGGCAGGAGGGAGGATCGATATGCCTCTAAACGCATTCACCCTATATCCTGAATGAAGGAGGCTTACTAGTTTGACAGCTCACCAAATCGAAAACTACGTACGTTCTCACGTACGTATGATAGCCCATACGTGGGAAGAGCTCCCTGACGAGGAAAATATGAACAGACTCCGGAGATGGTAGACTACATCAACAAAACTGCTCACCAGATCTTCAAAGATTGGAAGTGTGCATTGCACAAGACGTACAAGGCAAACCCCGAAAAGACTCCGAAGGAGTTCAAAAAGGGAATGGGAGATGAGTGGGAGTGGTTGAAAACCCATTTTGAGTCTAAACTGTATAAGGTTCATAATTCATATTCCTTCACATTTGTCTCATTTTTTGGAAAAAATTATGTTGAATAATGATTAATTGCGTAATAATTTAAATTATTGTGTAACAGGTGCAATCACAGAGGAACAGAGTTAATCAGAAGAAGAAGCTGTTGCACCACGGATTGGACTCCTGCAAAATGCTCAATCTGGCGCATGAGCACTTGCAAAAGGGTTCAAAATACCCGCTCATAGCAGGCAACATTTCTGCTTACAATAGGCTCGGGCAGACTGAACATCTTGGCACTCAATATGCCGTAAGTAATGTTTTTTCTCAAAGTAATAATATTTAATTTTATTGTTTCTTCTTCACTTGTGCATAAAGAGATAAACTTGATAAATGAGGATATTATTTTGTGTGATACATATGTAATTGATTATATGCATGTGTGGTACATAGGTGCATGTGGGATACATATGGTGAACTTGAGAAATGTGAATGAGATTTAATTTTGATGTTATTGGAAGTGTTTTGGTTTTCGTGCAGGATTTACGTTTCCTAAATTTTTAGGAAAAATTATGTCAATTTTTTTGGGGACATTCATATATATATATATATATATATATATATATATTGTTCGTGTTCATTTCAGGAGACGTTGCAACAATTGGCCGATGAGAGAATTGTGGATATGCAGTCCTAGAGTCCAGGGATCACGCTTGAGGAGCTGCCTACTCTCTCGACAGAGTCTCAGATAGAAATGGTAGATGCAGTCTTCGGCCGTCGACCTAGTAAAGAGGTTTGTGGTCTTGGACGGGGAGTCGAGCGAGATATAGTCAGTCCACATCGTCGGGGAGTTGGCGCTCGAATGCGGCGGGACGAGAGCAAATACAAGCTTTCCAGGAGCAAGCTCGAGTGACCAATGACAACGCTTTAGCCACCCAGGAGGAAGCTTGTAAGGCTCAAGAGGACACTCGGATGGCTCGGGAAGAGAGTCAAGCAGCTCAAGTGAGGATGGATCATATGGCTCAATTAATGCGCATCATGTCAATTAAGGTAGGCTAAGATCTCGATGATGCTTGTCACCCGTTTGACTCTCCTTCTCCTCCAGGACCTGACGACGACGATCCAAGCGGGGTGAAATCGGCGGGGCCCATACGCCTTCTACTGTCGCTAGATAGGTTTTTTATGCACTTTTGTGATCTTGATCGGAATCGAACAATATTTTATTAATTTTGTACGAATTTTATATTTAATATATTTTCGATTATTATTAGTTATTTAATTTTTAAATTAATTTATTAATTTAATGTTTAATATATTAGATTTATTATATTTTAAAAAAAAATTAATATTTACTACTTAGACGACGGAATCATTGATTCCGTCGTTTAAGTACTATCACCTAGACGACGACAAATTTGATTGCGTCGTCTAAGGATATACTTAGACTACAAAAATATGCGTCGTCTAATTAAACTTAGACGACTCTTCTAAAACCGTCGTCTAAGTGGAACTTAGGCGATGGAAATTCCAATTTTCGTTGTCTAAGTTCCTAAACTACGGTGCTTAGACAACGACACTTAGATAACAGAGATTTCGTCGTCTAAGTACCTAGACGACAAAAATGCCTACTTAAACGACGGAACTGTTCCGTGGCCTACGTGACTTTTTCTGGTAGTGAAGGTAAGAATGGCTAGAAAATAAAAAATAGTCACGTGTTGGATGTTGAAAGGGGATGGACAAGAGGTGCTGCACAGCAATGGGCAACGTAGTATTATCCTTTCATTAATCGAGTTCATGTTCGGTAACATCTACTAAAATTGTATTACTATGATTATGAAACAAAGTAAAATGACAATTCATCATTATCTTCTTTCACACCCTACACAATATGGTGTTTGTCTTTGAGTCTTCACTCCTCCCACATATGACATGTGTTTCTAGCAAAGTGCATGTACAAACCAGTATCTCAAACCCAGATTTAGAGATCATTCGGGGGGAAAAAATCCCATATTCTTTTAATATATTGATCTGGCCATCAGAAAATTATAGCAAAAGAGGAAGCTTGTGGTTCTCTACATGTAACTCCTTTTTCTCTTCCTAAGTTCTTTGTTTGTGGTGTTCTTTTCGATGGATAAAGAAACGGTGGATCAATCTATGAGTTTGAGAAGTTACGCAAGTGAGAGGAATTGAGGAAGACGACTCTGAGTGTCGAAAGAGAGGAAAATACACTATGGGTATGGATAGGTAGAGAGGAAGATATCCGATTGTAGAGTTGTGGGTGTCTATGAATCAAAAAGAATTGTTGGCTGGGAGACTGGGAGGTTGATTAAGAAATGAGGGAGGACCTTCCGTGATTTTATTTTGCTTGATTGTTCTCTGAAAACAGTCGAAATGAGAAAAAGTCATTTTCAGAATTTACTCGGAGATCCAGAGTTGTACTCCAAAAACAATTCTTCTTGTTTTCAAAATTGATTATACCAAACACGTATTTTACCTGTTCTTGTTTTATGAATACAGAAAATGGTATCCGGAAACGATACCGAACATCGATCACCTTAGTTTTCGTGCTTTTACACACCATGTTAAGTGAGACTGGACACTATTTCAGACGTTGAATGCAAGATCACTCTATATTTAAATTAATCGATCTCTCGACCAGCAGTTCATATGAAGATCATAAAATCGAGATCAATCAACCAGCTTTCGAAATCAATATTCCAATTCAGAAGAAAATGAGACATTATTTGAAGTAGTAAACAAGAAATTAAATTAAATACCTATTTCTAGAGAAATAAAAAGAAATGAAAACTAGATAAATGTATTGAGGTCAATTTTGTTGTACTTTGAAATTAATCAGTCAAACTGTGGTAAACGTGGCACGTGGACCCTCAATAAAACTGATATTGTCTTAACTTGAACCACTTTTAAGGTATTGAGTTTTATCCAAAATGTCTCGGTTAATATTGGGTATGGTCCATTCACTTATAAGTCATCTTCTATTTGCCTCTTTTCTAATGTGGGATATTTCATCTTCAACATACCCCATCACGTGCAACCTAACTTAGGCTTGCACGTGCAACAAGTTCAGATAATCCTCTTGGGTCAGAATGAGAACGGATCGACAAGTTCAGATGACTCTCTTGGACGGAATGAGAACGAGAACAAGTCGACAGATCTGGTATCAACAACCTCACCAGTGTTATCACAATAAAGAGGCATTAGTCGCTTATGCTTGAAACCCAAATCTCTCAACAAATACTTCAACCACAACAACTCACAAACTCCTTGAGACATACCTATGTACTCAGCCTCTGCATTAGAACGAGCTACTACATTTTGCTTCTTGCTTCTCCATGTAATTAGATTTCCACCAACAAACATAAATTAGCCAGAAGTATAACACATATCAATAATGTTACATGCCTAGTCTGCATCAATGTATCCACTAGTCTCCAATTCTCCATGCTTACGAAATACAAGACCTTTACCAGGAGCAGACTTCAAGTTCTTCAAGATTCTTATCACAGCATTCATGTGATCCATACTATGATTGTGCATGTACTGGCTCACCACACTAACAGCATAAGTAAGATCAGGTCTAGTGTGTGACAATTAAATTAACCTCCCAACTAACCTCTGATATCGAGTTTTATCTGTAGAAACTTGATCAAGATACTCTGTAATCAGATGATTCTGCTTAATAGGTGTATCAACCGGTTTACGGTCAAGCATACCAATTTCAGCCAATAGATCTAGAATATATTTCCTTTGACTCAACATGATGGAGTCCTTGTTCTGAGCCACCTCAATACCCAAGAAATACTTCAAGTTACCAAGGTCCTTTATCTCAAATTCAGAAATGAAGTGAACTTGTAATCTTTTCATCTCATCAAAGTCATCACCTGTAACAACCATGTCATCCACATAAATAATCAGAGCTGTCAGCCTACCCTGTCTGTGCTTCAAGAACAAATTGTGGTCTGAATTGTTCTGTCTATATCCAATCTTCTTCATGAAAGCTGTGAATCTTCCAAACCAAGCTCTTGGAAACTGTTTCAATCTATACAAAGACTTCTTCAATCTGCACACCACCTTCTCGCCTGTAAAAGTACTATATCCTGGAGGAAGATCCATGTAAATTTATTCATTCAAGTCTCTATGAAGAAAGATATTATTCACATCAAACTGTTACAAAGGCCAATCTAGATTAGCAGCCAAAGACATAAGAACTCGAATGGCATTGATCTTTTCCATTGGTGCAAATGTCTCGTCATATTCCACTCCATTTCTCTAAGTATAACTTTTCACAACTAACCTTGCCTTATACCTGTCAACTGAGCCATCTGCATTATGCTTCACAGTATAAATCCATCTATACCAAACAACCTTCTTTCCAGGTGGCAAAGGTACCAAATCCCAAGTACCATTTTTTTTTTAGTCTCAATCTCAACTTCCATTGCCTTGGTCCACTTCCCCTCCTTGATTTCATCATGCACTTTACTAGGAAGAGACACAGTAGATAATTGATTCACAAAGGCTACATAGGGCTTAGACAGTTTATAGGTTGACACATAGTTACTACCGGGTACTTGGCTTTGGCTGACAAGAGATGGTCATATTTTTTTGAAGGTTGACCACAGGTTGACTTAACAGACAAAACTTTACCAAACTCAGGTACACTAGAATTTGACAAAGGAACACTACTACATACCCCAGGTGATGCCAGGCCAGGAGAGATCATTGATGGAGAGGGAGAAACTGGATTTGCATATATCTCTTTAATCATTGGTAGCTAATCACTGACTAATTCTCCTCTTTTTGACGTTTCGGACACTTGTTCGACATGCTGAATACTTTTAGAACTTGGAATTGACCAGTCACTTTTTGCCTGGGTATTTTCGACGGGTCGAAGAACAACTACGGGAGAGTCCAGAATGCCTTCTTCGACGAGTCGAACTCCTTATTTGATGGGTTGAACGTCTCCTCCTATCTGATTATGGACAAGGTTTTCGATGGGTCGAGTGTCTGTCTCGACGGGTCAAACCTGTGATCCGGCTGGTGCACTTTCAGCTGTAACAGTGACTTCTGCTCCTTCAAACTGGTCTTCATAAGACACATTCTTCTCCTCCTCACTCTGAGACACCGTAGGAGAAAAATAACATAAGTCTTCACTAATGGTGACATAGAAATGCTGAGAAGTAGGATGGTAGCACTTGTAACGTTTCTGATGAGTATCATAACCAACAAACACACATTTGAGGGCTTGGGCATCCAACTTAAATCTCTGGTTCTTATGAAGATGAACATACGCCCCACAACCAAATACTCAGACATAAAGTCTGTTGAGAGACGGGATGGCAACATGTTTAGACAATACCTCAAAAAGAATCTTATTCTAAAAAGCTGCAGATAGTAGGCGATTGATGAGATGAGAGCACACAATAAGCTTATCCTTAAAGATATTTTGTCATGTTGTCACTGAGTAAGAGAGCTATTCCCATATCTAGGAGATGGAGGTTCTTTCTCTCAGAAACTTCAATCTGCTCCGATGTTTGACGACAGGTAGTCTGGTGAACAATTTCATGCTGCTGAAAATAATCTTGGAAAAAATAATTGACAAACTCCCCTCCATTGTCAGACCGAAATACTTTCACACAAGCATCATACTGAGTGCGAATCAGATTATAAAACACAATAAAGGCAGAAAACAAAGCATCCTTCTTTTTCATCAACACAACCCATGTCAGTCTTGTAAAATCATCAATAAACAAAACAAAATACTTCATTACTGTCAAGGTTGGATTCTTCGAAGGCCCCCAAACATCAGAAAGGATAAACTCAAATGGTGTTGAACTAGAATGAGTACTAGGAGAGTAACTGGACTTATGACTTTTAGCAAACACACAGGTTTCATAATGAAGACTCGATTCTTTTATTCCCAGAAACAAGGATAGCATGGACTTCTTCATAACACTAAAGGTCGGATGACCCAACCGGCGATGCCATAACCAAGTTTCTTTAACTCGATCAGAATTCAATGTCAAAGCAACAGGTCTTGATGGCGCTTGTGTCTCCCCACTATACATGCAATCCAAGTGAAATAGTCTCCCCCTTCGATCTCCCTTGCCTATTACTGCATGAGTATATAGATCCTGAAATATCACATACATAGGATAAAAAATAACAGAGTATTTGTTTTGGCAATTCAACTCAGATACTGACAACAGATGATGGGATAGAGATTGAACATAAAGAACATTATGTAACACAAGAGATTAAGTAACTTGGATTGACCCAATATCTAAGACTAGAAAAGACACACCATTTACATCAAAGGTCATGTGATCAAATGCACCCGAACTTTCAGGCAGCGGAATTCAGATCATGTCAGATTACCACTTAGGCTCTAATACCAAGTCAAACTGCGGAAAACGTGACACATGGACCCCCAATATAATCGATATTGTCCCAACTTGAACTACCTTTAAAATGTTGAGTTTTATCCAAAAGGCCCAACTTATAAGTTATGTTCTACTTACCTTTTTTCCAATATGAAATATTTCCTCTCCAACATAATCTTCATGAGAGAGTGAGCTCCCAACAACCTTAATTTACAATGACAAGGTTTTTATACATCGTACGCTTAGACTTTAGAGTTTAGTCTCTACAAGTTTCACGACCGTTGACAATTGAAGCAATATAACAGATGCGATTTTGTCTCATACGCATTAGAGAAATGGAATAATTACAAAACGAGCTGTGATACACGTTTGTTGTTGAAAGTTTGGGAACTTTGATAGAGATGTTCACACAAGATATTGGTCTCTCTAAAACATGTACCAAAAGTCGCAGGAGTATCTAAACCAGCTCCAGATCAATTTAACTGAAGCATATATAGTTCAATATCATGTCAACATGAATATTTGACGAGTAGATTTGGCCGAGTGATGAATTGAAGATTGAGGACAAAATGTCAGTGGCTAAAGATTGGTCTATGCACGGGATGATCCAATGCCGTGTCTGCGAGTTCAGTGAAGATCGAATTTTTATGTATATTAGGTTGGGTCAAGTAGTTGTTGCAGACGAGGATAAAATATTGATAATATTTTCGATATATTTTTGTGATAATTTTATTTTTTTATTTTTCGACATTAATCTTATATCAATATCTTTTGTCTGGTATTTTTCAAAATATTTGATATTTTTTGATATATTGCAGAAATCCTCGATATTTTCGAATTTATATATCCGAAATGTAACTAGACTAAGTGTTTATCGATATATAAAGACGATAATTAAACGACACGATAATTATAGTGGTTCACCAATTAGCTACTCCACTCGTGCCTCGTTGGACTTTCACTATCTCGAGCCCGATAATGGTTCAGGCCCAAGTGTTGTATAGATTGTGTGTGTTTGTTTAAGTGGGATAGAGGCCTCCCTTTATAGGTAGGGAGTGCCTCTCCCTTTACAACTTTAGCAATGTGGGAGAGAGGCACAAGTCTCTCAAACCCCCAAATGAAGATACAAATGCTAGCCTTGTTCCTCCTCGGTAATGGATGGATGATTTCCGGTGGTGGCGACGATGGCTTGGCCGGCTCTTGCCGCCGATGAGTAGCTCCGATGTCGGCCTTCATGATATATCCTCGATTACACTTGGTAAATATATGACATATATGTACACATATGACTGCACCTAAAGTAGCTCCTGCATGCACATAAATGTAAATTACAGTTGAAATACAACTAATGTAAATCATCATCATCATTTAGCTGGCTAGATTCTCATTATACACATACCTCGGGTGGCCGGCATTAAGGATCTGTTTCTGTCCGTACTTTCTCCACGCATAACCGTCGTCAACAAAATCATGGGCGTCTGTAGTCCATGTCTGTGAAGTCTTTCTGCAGAGTGGTTTACAATAGGAAGCCTATAGATCGATAGTTTTCAATGAGCAGGCGAAACATGCATGCATATATATTTTGACCTAGCTAGAAGGCAAGAGGGTGTCTTCACTGAACTTTACAAAGTTATATGGGTTGCCACAACAAACAAGTCTCTCAATCAGATGTTTAATTAAATCAGATTTTTTTTCATTAAAGAAAGAGAAAGATCGAGGATAGCTTTCAAGCTCCATGTTGTTCTAAGATCCAAAGGAGTACGATCTAGAAGATATGTGTATAAAACTTTTAAGCATTACAGGTATGATCAAAAATTGGCTACCTTCTCTTGTAAGAGCCTCTACGATCCACGTAACTTTCCCTATGCTTGAGAACCTCATTAGCATCCCAAGTTGATGAATCGACAATAGTGGGAGCTGCAGCTATAGTACCAGTATTGGACTGAAATTGAATAGGAGAGATCAACTCCTCCTTTGACTCATGTTCTTCATCTAGAATGCAAAGGCTATTCGTGAACGAGCTCAAGATCTTGGTAGCAAGATCTTGCACCAATCCACCGTCACCAACATCAAGAGGAAACATTCGGAGTTGATTCGCAAGTTGGTGCCCATGAACCAGCTCTTGCATCACCCTTTCCCGATTCGACGAAGGAAAACTCTCATCTGACCAATTAGTACAGTACTGATCCATCATCATATGATCGATCAGGGTACACATGATCCACTCTGCACTACCCGATCCGATATCCTTTATACTTGTGCGGAAACAGGTCTCGTTTCGAAACCAGGAGATGATTGGGGAGCAAGAAAGAATAGTGGTTAAGGTAGACGCACAGTAAATCTGCGAGAAACTTCTCATTGTGTTTACGTGCACAAGGAATGACGTGATCCTCGACGTCCTCATAAACAATTGGTTAAACTTAATAGATCAGGTATATCCCACCTGTACATTTGTGGACTGAACGCTGAAGGTGGCAAGGTGTACTCGGGTACAGCCGTATATAGTAAGTTGTGAAAGTATGAATTTCAATTCCGGTTTGAAAAATGATTTTGGGCACTTAGGGAGACCTAATTTTATAGCCTTAATTGACGTGGAATGCCGTATTATCTACATGTTAACTATAGTTTGTCATGTCATTTGAATTAGAAGACTGGTTTATCCTTCTTTTTTTTGATTAACTGTTTTACTCCTTTTGAATCTAAAAGCCATAGAGTTTTTTTTTTTTTTGAAAAATTATCACCGCCAGTGTCTGAACCTTTGCAAAGTGCTCAATGTGATGCCCACACTTTAAAAATTATCAAAATGATGTCTAGAATTCTAAAACATTATTTTCGTGATGCCTAAAGTCATTTTCTGTCATGGCTCCGTTTTGTTGATTACGTGGCAAATTCCAATCATCACCACCAAGGTCTGAACTTTTGTAAAATCATCAATGTGATGCCCACACTTTAAAAACTATCAAAGTAATGTCCAAAGTCTCAAAACTATATTTACGTGATGCCTACAACTAGTTTTCGTCACATAGTCGTCGATGTCTCTGACGTGTGTAATTTTTTTTTTCAAAAAAAAATAAGAAAAGACTTTAATACCCTTAATTTTTATTTATTTATTTATTTAGTCTCTCTCTCTCTCTCTCTCTCTCTCTCTCTCCTCGATTCAACGAGAGAGCGCGACTCACCTTCATCGAGCCCGAGCGCTACTGTTACATCATCGATCTACATCATCCTCATTCAATCGCCACCTTGGTGTCGTCGGTTTCCATGTCAGCAACTACGACACCAACACAGTCAACCTGATACTTATCGAGGAAACTAATTAACCGGATTGCTTAAGCAAACTCGTCGACATCTAACTCCATCACTTAAGGTCCTCTTCTCATCCATATCTTGACATGTGCGTCAACAACAGTGGTCCGTTACTCAACAAAGACAATATATTTTCTCTAATTTTGTTCACCTCTATTTCGCTCCAATTTAGACAGGCTCAGATTTGGTTAGCGAACGAATACGACAATATGATTTCCGATACTATTTCGCCGAGCCCGCAACAAATTCAGTAGATCTATAGATCCTTTGGGGTCATTATGTGATGTAGCAAAATAATATGACATATGGGTTCATGTGGATGCTGCCTATGCTAGTAGTGCTTGCATTTGTCAAGAGTTTCGCCATTTCCTCGACGACATTGAAGGTGCAAATTTTTTTAGTTTCAGTCTGCATAAATGGTTATTCACAGGTGTTGAGTGTTGTTGCCTTTGGGTTAAGAGTGGAAGTGTATTTACAAATTCATTATCCACAAATTCAGAGATTTTAAGGAACAAAGCCAATGAGTTAAAGCAAGTGTTGGACTATAAGGATTGGCATATAACACTAACTCGGGGGTTATCGATGAGTAGTGTTAGGTATCTGAACTGGTCGAGAGAGAGATAAATAAAAGAAAAAAAATAAAAGAAATATTAAGGGCAGTGGCGAAGCCAACATTTACAGTCAGGGGAGGCCAAAATTAAGACTTCATAAATAAAATAAAATAATATAAAATATACACTATTCGTGAAAAAAAATACTATTATTACAAAAATTGTAACAAATATATCTTTGTCAATATAAAATACCAAATAATCATTCATTAACTCGTCGCCCATTTAACTGCGTAAACGATTCTTCACAATATTTATTGCATAAAATATTTTTTACAAATATTGTTTGTTTTTGGTAAAATTAATGATAATGTTTAAAACAAGTGACTTAACGTATTTTCCAAACTAACCCATATTTATCAAAGCACTTTTAGATTATAGCTAGATTACTTGCAAATATTATAATTGATGTCCCGATATAGAAAATTGATGCATATTATCTTGATTCTTAATTGACCCCTATCATATCATAATCGATGAGCTATATGCCTATATAGCTATATCTTCTTTTTTTAGGAAATCCTATATAACTATATCTAGTTGTACGTACGAAGGTCTGGCAGCTTGCACCATTGATTAATTAAATTTAATTGCAAGTTGGACTGAGCCGACGGACAGCAACAACTTTTTCTGACTTGCTGAAAAGTAGTGTAATAATTTGTTTTTATCTAAAATCTCGGGGGGAGGGGGGGCCATGGCCCACCCTAGCCCGTGAATAGCTCCGCCCATGATTAAGGGTATTATTGACCCAACACTATGTTTTTCGAAAAAAAATAGTGACAAAACAATAATACCATTAATTGTCACGTCAGCGACATGGATAGATTTGTGACGAAAAATGGGTCTAGGCATCACGTAGATATAGTTTTTAGATTGTGGAATTTGCAACGTCATCAACATAAATGGAGCCGTGACGGAAAATGAATTTAGATATCACGAAAATGTTGTTTTAATACTACCAGCATAAGCACTATACCCGACGAAAAGTAGGAACACAGGCCGACGAGTTTTTTTACCGTCGGCTATATTGTACTTTAGCCGACGGTAAAACATCGTTGTCGGTAAAAAATTTCTACCGTACTATAGCCGATGGTAAAAGTTATAGCCGTCGGTTATAGTAAAAACACATCATCGGCTATAGTATACCCGACGATGCATAATTACACATCGTCGAGTATAATTATCGGGTTTATATCCCCGCTCGTCTCTCAAAAACCCTAAAATTTTCTCCCCCCCCTTTCTCTCTCTCTCTCCGCCGCCCCTCTCCGTCCTGCCACCGCCACCCCTAAAATTTGGTTGTAATTTGGTTTGGTTGTAAATTTGATTGTAAATTTTGGTTGTAATTTTGGTTGTAATTTGGTTGTAATTTTGGTTGTAAATTTGGTTGTAATTTTGTTTTGGTTCAATAAAATTGTGATTATGATTTGGTGAATTTAATTAGCTAGTTTTGTGATTGATGGTTTGGTGAAGGAATTGACAGATCTGGATTTCTGGGAATAGAAATCCAGATCTGCAGTTTTTTTTTCAGATCTGTAACTAGAGCCGACAATATTCATATATGAATATCGTCGGCTCTAGTTTCTCCATTCAACAATTTTGGCCGGAGGAGAAACTTTGGCCGACGATTTTTTTGTCGAAAGTCATCGGTGATAAATTCAAACTATAGCCGACAACGTTGTTGTTGTCGGCTATAGTTTGGACTTTAACTGACAACGTTCATGAAAAGTCGTCAGCTATACTAAAACCGACAACCTATTCCCGACGGTACTATAGTCGATCGACGACTTTTGGCTAACAAGCAGACGACTTTATGTCGTCGGCTATAGTACTTTTGCTGGTAGTGTAAAACTCTGGGCATCACTTTGATAGTTTTCACAGTGTGAGTATCACATTGAAGACTTTGCAGAGGTTAAGACCCTGGTGGTGATAATTTTCTTTCTTTTTTTCAATGGAGCCTTTTCCATTTTCCTTTGCTTTCCAATTCGTGTTTATTAATTCCTGGGTTTATCGCAATTACATGGTTTCTTCTTCATACTGTATGAATATATGAGTCCATCTTCTTTATAATTTCATAATGTTTTATCTTGTTGTAGTCTTGTAGATGAATAAAATACAGAAAATCTCATTTATAAATGTATATCTGAAGAATTCTACACCATCTTTAATTGATTCTCCACTTGACGGAAGTTTTTCATCAAGAGAGCCACAAAAAGAGGCATGAATCGAAGGAATAAAACTCATTGGGAAAAATTGTCAACGTGTAGATATAGAGAAACTGGGAGAAAGAACAAAGTAGGTAAAGAATGACTTGCCTTTCCTGGCCCCTAGATCCTAGCATTGGGATTCTATGTTTGATTGATATATTCTGGGTTTTTCAGATTAATGTTCATGGGATTTTTAGATTAGGGTTCGTGTGTTGTGGGTTTTTCAGATAATTGCAAAAAGAAGAAAAAACCTAAGGATAAAATTGGGTTTGTAAAACCTTTACATTAAATTATAGATATAAGAACTTAAGTTCTAAAATGACATATAGTTTCCACATCATATTTTATTTTATTTTGAAGGATTTGGTACCTAATTAAGTGGTATATTAGGAGGCTCATTCTCACGCCTGATTAAATTGATGAAAAACTAGAACAAGAACTCGAGAGGGACATAACGTCTTTATCTTGATTAACAAAATGCAAATCCTCATTGAGAACGTCCTGAATAATTACAGAAGTTTCATCTAACCATAAATCATCAATACCACTACTACTAGCAAGGTGAACTAATTTATGAACAACATCATTTGCTTCATAAAGAACATGACGTACAATAAGAGAATTAAAAGATGAAATGCACACCTTACAATCCTCCAAAATACGTCCAACCTCAAATAAATACTCCGTCATTGAGTGAAATCCCCAAACCACCTCCATACAATCACTCTCAATTTCTACATGCTGCCAACGCCAACATAACTCTGCACATCATATTAAAGTCACAAAGTTAGGTCTCCCTCGAGGCTTCATAGCATTGTTCATTAAGGTTTATAAAGGACCCTAAATTATTGCTTGAATATAAACTTGTTTGAGTTGCTTCTTATCCTAAAATTCATGACAATATCATCCTCATCACCTTACCGATATCGTTACGCGATCATACAAGTAATTAGGCTTTTATGGGACATCCACTCATCCGTGACCAAACTAAATTGACATGTCTCCTTCCCACATTTTGTGTCAAAAGCTCACTTCTTAGACCTCAACCTTTTGTTTTGTGCTACATATGGCCTTCCTTAATCATGTTACATAATCCTGAATTATAGTGATGCTTACAGTTGGACTTATTGAATAATAATGGATAACTTAAGTATGCCTTGTGACAAACACAGTAACACCTACTTTCATTTGTCATGCAATTTTCTGTTTTCTGTTTTGTCTTTATAGTTTCCTCATCATCCCCTAAACCCTAAAAAAAGGGAAAATGGGAATGGTCTGTAAATCAGGAGTACCAATTTCAGATAAGAGTACCAAGGGATTAAATGAGGTTAGTGGATAAAAAGCCTGCAATACTCTTGTAAAATTAGATAATATGATTGATTGACCTGATTTTTACACAAACCTAATATATACTATGCTCTTTTTGTTCTATCTTTCTTTCTACCTCCCACTTCCCATTTTACTGTTTCCACTGCATATCCACTTGCATAAGGGAAAGAAATAAAAGACCACCCTCCTCCCATAGACATCGCGTGAGACTTCAGGATTTCGTAATTCTCCTCACTGACCAGGATTACCAATGTGTGTTTCTTGTATTCTCTAGGCACACTCCTTTAGCCTAAAACGTTCACCATCCTTCCTTATCTTGCATCAGCTGCTCCCTTTTGCTGTCAAATGCTGAAGATTTGTTTAATATGCAGTCAGCCTAATGCAGTTCATCTGTGACAAGTAAAAGAAGATAATATCAAGTACGAACCCTATAACTTGCAAAAAAAAATAGCAGGCAGCAGGCACACTGTTAACAGATGCAATCGAGTTACAACCATTATACATATGCCATCATTCTGATATGGTATCTCGAAATTCCACACTTAGGATAGTACTAAATGTTCTAGAACACAAGCTTCACTCATATACTGTATATAAAGTCTCACCAGATGAAATTACTGGCAGCACAATTTCCTCCAAAGACAGAATTAAGACCACTCAATAATATTAGCAGGTCCTAAAAGCATAAACTTCTACCACAAACCAGTTTAGTATCTACACTCCAAAACAGGTTGCGCCATCTCAGGAAAATTCTGATGTGTACATACTCTACTTATTCCAATGATAACTACTAGCAAATAAAACGAAAGCTGTCACTTTGTGATTCAGAAGGATGCCTATGTCAACGGCATGACCAAAACTTCATGAACCAAAAAAAAATATAGTAAAGAGAAAAGAACCCACCATTAAGGCACCGCACTCCACTGGTAAAGCCATTGTATGCACAAAGACAATGGTAGCCATCACAGTGAAATTTCTAAAAGAAGGGTACATACATGTTTAGCTTGAACCTTCATCTTGCTTTGAGCGTAAATGCTTACGTTGCCTACTTAATATCTCAGCTTCTCTAGCTATCTGGATATCTGAGGGCCAAAAAATATGATGCACAACTTTGTAGACAAAACGAGGGAGCATGGCTACAACCGTTATAAGCAAAATGGTGATCCAATAAGTAGGAGAACTTGCCAAGTGATATATAGTCCTGTACCCAAAGAAAAGTGAGAATTGTGTTTCAGCTCAAGTAACTAACATTATAAGTTTTAAAACAGAACAAACAACAAATGAAGTGAAGAAAACTCACCAGTAATTCGGAAAAACAGGTATAGAATCCAATATCACCATACATGCATATGTGATGATTATTGATCCCCATACTGCAATATGAGTGATATATACCCACCGGTGAATATCCATTGCCAAATGTACATTAACAAGGACAACTACTGCTATGGTCCACAAACTACCCATGCTCCATATATCTATTGTGCTCTCCTTATAGGTGAACAGGGGTACATAGAAGAGAACAATACTCTGCCATACAGTGTCAAGCATTGTTATCCAGAAAAGATGTAAATTGTACGCCTCTTGTCTATGGCCAGCACCATACAATTTGGGATACTGTAATAGTGTTCTGTGGCTCAAGTCTTTGTCAAGTACACCAACTATGATTGTAGGGAGAGAAGTATATATAACAGAGTAGAAAACACTACTCCAATCTGTCAACGCCGAAGTTGTTGAAAATGCTGTGGACAGTATATACCTGCATTAAATACCAATAGCCTATGAATATAGGGAGCTCATATATGGCTTCCACCTTCAATGAAGTTTCTAACTAAGCTCAATATAATCTGATCACAAAGATGTTTCAAATTTATAATAAGGCAAAGGCAAATGCAAAACCATTCCCACTAACTAATCTAGTAACAAGAGAAAACATACCAAAATAGCATCACCACAAAAACTGCATTACGGTAGAAGTTGTAAAGAATCAAATAACCAATACGCTGATAATTCCAGTGTCCATGCACCAGAAGCAATCTTTTCAGAAACCGAAACTGTCCCATAGCAAAGTCTGATGCCATCACAGCTTGACGCCCCTCCTGACCACATATTCCAACACCAACATCCGCCATTTGAATCATTGAAACATCATTTGCTCCTAATATGTCAATTGTCAGAGGGTTGGAACAAGAACAAAAGAAACTTCAGACCAAAGAGGTGCAATTTTAAAACCATCAATTGCACATACAAAATAAACAAAGCAAACTCAAGCATGTGTGTTAAACATGCCTGACTGCATCAGAAGATTGAAAGAAACTGATATGGAGCAACCCCCTTTAAAAAAATCCCTACAAGAGTATCAAACGACGACTCACCATCACCTATAGCCAGTGTCATATCATCAGTACGTGTCTTAATCAGATCAACTATTCCAGCTTTCTGCAATGGTGCTACACGACAGCATATAACAACACTACATGAAGTGGCAAGGTCGAAGAGCTGTAGAAAGAGACAAAAATTAGCAAGTAATTTTCTGTGAAACTATGAACAAAGTCAACAATATCGTGTGCAGCTAGAGAGAACTTAAGATCAAAAGTAGGCAATCCGTGACTTATAAACATAGTAACAAACACGGCATGGAGCCAATCATATCATGTTGCTAGTTTAATTTCAGTATATGAAACTAGCTACTTGGTTACTTGCCTCTGATTCCAGATCTTTCTCCAAAATGTATACCAAACTGTTCCCATCAATTATGAGTGCTAACGGTGAGCTTAATTTTCCTTGTTCCTTTGCAACACTAGACGACTTTGCATCATCAGGTAACTCCAGATAATCACTTTTACCATTACTTTTGGATTTCGAACTCTGTTTTCTTTTATCTGATGACTTCACACCGAACCTTTCCATAGCATCAGTCAAAAGATTTCTGCATTCACCCTCAGAAGTTCCATTTATTATGATTTGTTGCATATCTGCTGTCAAGAGTTTGCATGACAGACCAATCGAAATTGCTGTCTCTTGTTTATCCCCGGTCAGAACCCAGACCTTAATTCCTGCTTGCCGCAGGGACTCAATCGCTTCTGGCACGCCATCTTGTAGCTTATCCTCAATCGAAGTCGCTCCAAGCAGCTTTAAGTTGCATTCTATAAGAGCTGCTGTTTGACGTAGCTTCAAGGATCGATCGGTCAATGAGGTACTTGCATTTTCATACATGCATTGCCACTGCTCCAGTTCTTCATTCGTAAGATCTCTTGCAGCAACCACAAGAGTACGTAAACCTTGTGAGGAATACTCATTCAGATGGCTTTGAGTTATAAATCTCAATTCATTGTCCCGTTCAGATTCATTCGCTAAGATGCTGAGCATGGAGCTATCAGCACCTTTCACCAAAACCTTTATAGTATTGTTCGGAAATCTGATAACAACGGACATTCGTTTTCGCACGCTGTCAAACTCATGTAGACCCAACACGTCCAACCTACACACACACACACACACACACAAAAAAAAAAACAATATAAGAGCAGAGTGGTGTGATAAAGTAATTTTCCACTAGCAAGTCCATCAGTAAGATGACTCAAACAAGCAACTCCCATACAACTGATGTAGAATAGACAGCCAGTCAGAGTTGCATATCAAGAAAACAAAAGAAAATGGAAGTAGAAGTGAGTGACTATCTACCTTAGTTTCTCACCATTGACATCAATTGCAATGTGTCCTGATGTGCGCTCAAAAAGAGTATATCCATAACCAGAGGCAGCAGCAACAAGTGCTTGCTCATCTGGGGATTCACCCTGATAATCAATAAAATCAACATCTAACTCATCCCTAGCACTAACGGAAGATGTACCGGTACTGACAATAGGAACCACGGTATTACAAGCAGCCAATGTAAGGAAAAACTCATGTGCAGCAATCCTGTCATTTCCACTCAAATCTTTATGCAACAATTCCATGAGCTCATAATCAACAGCAGCTTCAGATTTAAGCTTCCATCTCTTTCTAGCAAAACCTGCTCCTGCCACAGATCATAAGGGATGAGCCATAATGAAGATGCATCTTAAAACATGCAAGCACTACAATTTCATCTCAACCACAGACAAGGTAGGCTAGAAAAAGATGGAGGTCAAGAAAAAAGAGTGTCATGGTACCTGTAGCATTCTCATCCTGAAACTGATCAGCCACTAGCAGACAGCTCCCAAAATTCTTCCCACAAATGCTTGCTCTTCGAAATTCCATCTTGTTTTCAGTAAGAGTCCCGGTTTTGTCTGAGAATATATACCGTATTTGACCAAGATCCTCATTGATATTCAAGGATCTGCACTGGAATCTTGAACCAGAGTTACAGTCAAACATATGCCTGTCTTCGATCATGAAATACGACTGGCCCAAACGAACCAACTCCATGGTGATATACAGAGAGATCGGTATCATTATCTGAAACACTATGATAGAACTCAAAAAGGAGAAGAAAATCTCCATTGGTATCCCATAATACCGATAAGTTTTCCCATTGAGCTTCCCCCCATCAGTAAAGAATCTCTTACGGTAATAAGGCATTGTGTCAACCTGATTTTTATGGCGTACAAGCCACATACCCATGCCAGTGGCCACAACTGAACACATAATAAAAAGGAAAATTGACAACCACAAGGTTTCTCTGTTCATGTAGCCTTCAAGTTTGCTTCTCTTGGAAGGAGAAGCTGCACTATTTAACATTGCCTTTGTTTCCTGACCAGCATATACCACAACACCAATTATCCATTCTGTGTTCTTCAGCTGGCAACCACGCAAAACTATGTTTGACTGGGTTAGGGAAAATTTATGGCTATTAAAATCCATGTTGGCGGTAAACTCATATATATTTCTATTAGGTTGTTCACATCTGATGAGCCCCATAATTGCACACCCTTCAGCTAATGCTGAAGCTACTGCTGCAGACGTTTCCTGACGAGCATACCTTGTTTTGAGGTTTGACTCACCATCCAGATTCATCGTCTGAATGTAAGCAATTCCACTTGGATCACTGGTTCCTAACAAAACCATATCACAAGGAATTGTGTCATCAGCAGAAATCTTAAGAAGCTCACCCACTTGAATACTCTTCCATTTCTTTGGTCGAAATTGGCCAGACTGAAGCACCAAAGATTCCCTGTTGTTCTCATTTCTGTCTGATCTATGTCTTCGCCAATCCTCATAGCCATCTTTTATAGCTGTAACACAAAGCACAAATAGGAGGGGAAACAGAGACACAGTTCTTCCAAAAACAGCTAGAGGTGGAAGCTGATTGAGAGCGGCAATAGCTAGAAAGTACAAATAAGCAACCCGGTGAAACTGAATGAACAGATTCTTAGGCAAGAAGGTGATCAAGGTGTACTTGCTGGTCCGAATCTCATTGCCTGTGAACTCATACTTGTCATTTGTTCTCTTCGGATCATCAATGTAGATCAACCTTGGATTGTCATCATGTAGCAGGTTATCTTCAAATTGTGTGCTTTTGTGGCAGATCCTCTGAGACCTGCTCACCTTATCCTGAACACCAGAAGGAATCTGGGAGACATCATGGGATGCTGAATTACTATTGATATTGTGCAGTTCCATTGTACCCCACGACACGAGGCGTTTTCTTTGCCGCGTAGGGTTTTCCAACGGAAACTGCGGACGAAACTGAGGCTCTACCGATAGAAAATGCTTTGCTGCTGCTGGAGCTACCGAATCAACAACTGGTTCCTGACCACAATCAGATACACCAGTGTCGTCCTTCACCAAAAACAACTCGCCTTGAACATTGTCGTTGCTGTCGTCATGAACGGGAGAAGAATCGGTAGCATCATCACCGCAGAGCTGGTCAAGCTTCTGAGCAAGAGACAAGGAGTTCACAAGCGGTGCTGTTGAAGAATCCGACGATGCTGGCGAGGAAAGTAACGGCTGCTCACCATTCATATATAGTTGTCCAACAACCACATTGGAGAATCACACACACAATCCTCCATTTCTATCCACCTTGAACCAACCTTTTCACAAATCAAACTCCGAATGCGAATAATATCCACACACGAATTCTCAGAAAATACGAAAACTCAATCTGATCGACCAAACACGCTCCTACATACATAATGAGAAAAAAAGACAATGTAGCTTCATTGATGCAACCAAACAAATGTATTCAGAGGCAAAAGAAGAAAACAAAAGATCGAACTCACCACCCCTTTAATCGCAGAGAGGGAAGAAGCGAGGGGCCCACAGAGAATCCCAATTTGCTCTCAGCTTCACGGATCCCAAAGCAATGCTGAAGCTAACAAAACAAACAGACACAAATTCCTATCACCAATCTCAATCAATGTTCGCAACCCTATCGAAACACATGAAATCGAATAGGATTACGAATCAGATACACCAAAATGTTGGCGTGCTGATATCATACATTCTCAGATAAACAAAAACACAAAACCGAAAACGAAAGAGCACGAGGAAGAAGAAAGCAGACCTCTGAGACGTCTCTAACTCGAATAATGCAGACGAAACCAGCTTCATCGTCTCGGAATCGGAGCTCTGAGAAAGAAAGAGAAAAAAAAATACAACAACGGCGAATCGGCGGCGACGATTTAAGCTTCAATTTTCGTGAATTGTGAACCAACCAGATCGGTGATTAAAAAAAATGTTGAGGATTGGACGGAGAGAGAAAAAAGAAGAAGAGAGAGATTGAGGCGAAATGGAGACGGGTCGAGATGAAAGAGATGGCAGGAAAAATCGCAGGGGAGGGAGAGGTGAAGCACGAATGGTCACTACTACACTACTAGGCTAGTTATTACTTACTAGAGAGACGAGACGAGACTATCTCTATTTTCCTTCTCTTCTTCTTCTTCTTCTCCGCCGTGTCCGAGTTCCTGCTCTATATTTGGCACGTTCTGATATAATTTTTTTTTTACTTTTTTATGATTAAATATAAAGGATAAGATTTGGTGAGGGTGATTTATGAAGCGTTTTTACTCGTTTAGAAAAAGTAAAGCGAGAAATTGTGGCGAGTTGGATTGCACTGTAACTTTGTTCTTTGTGTCATTTTGACACAGAAACCATTTGTTTTTGTAAACGAAAATATTTGTTGCCTCGAGTATTTACTGGATTACAGTTAAGTCTTTACCTAACCAAATTTAGCACTCGGCTTATTTTTATTTTTATTTTTATTTTAAAATAAGAATGATGTGACAGTCTTCAAATTTTTAATAATAAAATTGTCAAATACATTAGACATAAACCATGTATTACATTAAACACAACCAGAACATCTCGGATCATCACAAGACTACTCATACTTTCTATGTATTCAAAAACGTACCAATTAGCAGAGAGTGCGACAACGGCTACTCTATCCGCTTTAACATTGTGGCGACACAGTAAAAGAAAGATTACGCGACTACAGCGACGCATCATTACAAATATAATAGTTTCCTAACTATGTTGTCGAACGACGATTAAGTCGTCGACACTACGTTTCATCCTGTCACTAGGATGATATAACCATTTTACGAGGACTCACACCCAACCTAGGACAGACAAGGCACATTGAGTGCGTCAGATAACCTAGACCGCTCGACATACCCCGCTAAAGGGGATTTTATTTTTAACAGAAAATAAATAAACAATAAGTAAAAACATAAAACAAAAACTACATGAACCTAAGGTAAAAACCCTAGCCCAACTCCACCAGAGCCCAAAGAGTAAGAAGCAAACAACCCAGCATCGTACTTGTGGTAATCGCACCACCGCACGCCGCCAATCAACACCTACATCGTCCACGAACCAAGATCGAAAAGCACCGACGAAATCCGGCCAGATCAGAGAAGCATCTTGATTTGCCGCCTCCTCCCCGACCTCATTATTTGATATAGCCCGGAGCCATTGCCGAACCGTTCAAGTAGTCTTTTTGATTTATTTTTTTCTTCCCAAGGTGTAGGTTTTCAAGGATAGCAATCCCTTTTTGTGCTCTTTCTATCAATTTTGTTCTTGACTTGATTTGATTATGCTTATTTTCTTCTGAAAAAGAGGAAGATGATCAATTATGGGAGTGGACTTGGTATTTGGTAATCCCTTTCGATTGGGCAAAACTATATCTTGTTTTCATTTTGATTGATGATAGGATTGAATTTGCTGATGAAAAGTGTATGGAAACAATTCTGGGTTTATGGTTAATTTATGGATTTCTGGGTTTCATGTGGGTGGGTTGAGAAACAAATGCAAGATGAGATCAAACTATTACATATGTCGTTGATTATCTAAGCATGACCGATGCACAAAATATTACATCTAATATCGTACTTTTCATTTTGATTTCAGTGGATCTAATCTGGTTCCAAATTGCTTGTTTTATTGATCAATCTCTTTTCTTTGAACGATAGTAAAGCTAAGGTCTTGTGAGGAGGAAGGTTCTCATGATATCAGAATTTGAGGTTCAGTGGACAATTACAAATTGATGGCAAGCTCAATTGTGTGGTTTTGTCACTTGTGTGTTCTGGAAAGAGATTGGATTTAGATGTTCAAGAGTTGATGAAAGATAAAAAGCATAAATAACATTTTTGCTTGACATAATCATTAGATTTGAATTTGGTTAAGATAACAGACGATCAACCTCAGCTTTTAAATTTGAATTACTAATGTTTTGAATTACTCGACATTAGTTTGACATGACCATTAGACTTGTTCTTAGGTCGGGAATCAAAAACGGTGGTCACATCCTGCACTATTCTTTTAATATGAAAGACAAAAACTAAACCAAAGGAGGAACGTATATGACCATGAATTTTGTAATCGACTTAAATGTATCTCAACTACGTACATTACAAGTTCTCAACATACCTATAAGCTGTAGAATCTTCCTATGCCACACTAATTGGATTTGCTTTCTATTAACTAGTGCAAATCTCCTTGCCTACTTGAACAGTTATTCCAATCCAAACGGTTTGGCACAAGCAACCCCAACCTAGGTAGCAAGTTCATAAATACACGCCATTATTATTAATCCGATTTGGCTTGCACTTTCATCTTTACACTTTCGGTTTTGGACTTGCGTGAGGTCTAATCAAACCGACCATTCGCGTATCGTCTTGTCTCTTTTAACTCTGGGATACTTGCACAAATTTCCCGAACTACCCCTGTCACCATTGCTGAAAACGAGAGAGCATCCCGTAAAACGTTGAATGCCTTCACGTGTGAGTCCAAGCTGAGTTGACAGCATGTACGTGGTCCAGCTTCAGCCGTTGATCGAATCAGATCATGCGGCAGAGAGTGATGAAGGACATCATCATCATCAGCTGCTGGGTCTTGTGGTTTTCTGGTGTCGCACGGATTTCCAGTACGTCTGGGTAAAAGCGTGTTTTCCTGTCGATCAATAAGAGTGAGGCCGGAGTGGGGAGGACTGGGACTGACTTTGGTCCATGCAGCTATTATTGTTTGCGGTACAACGGAACTGTTTTTTTTTTTGCTGCGTCCTTTCCTAAATAGTACCGATACAAATACGGATACAACGATACGATATGATCCGATACGAGTAAATGACAAATTCTAAAAATAAAAAGATATGATACTACTAATAAATAATATTAATTTATATTTAAAAAAATATTTATAAAAAAATTGGGCATCAGATCGAATATAGTACAAAATTATAGAAATATTTGCATGCTTCGATTCGAAGCATTCACCTTAAGGTTGTACTTTACAACCCTTACCATCAGCCTCACAAAGCAACTTTGTTATCATGTGGACAATATTTATATTGATAATAGCTTGTCCAATTAATTATAGAATGAACATCTTAATGATCATATAATCAGATTGTGTCATCGATTTCTCTGTTTCTTCATCTTTCTTATAACCGGAGCATCTCTCTCTTCTCTCTCAAGTCTGAACCTATGGTTTTCAACCCTTAACCCATTGTTTCTTTATCAAACATCTTCCCCGCCTCTTCAGCTAGGTCAACGTTATCTTGGACTCCATGTTTGCCGGCAAGACCACCGCTTTCCAGCGTCAGATTAAGTTCAAGGGAGTTGACATATTCTCTCTCACCCAAACTAGGGGATATATATCTCTCTCTCATACCCAAATCGGCCGGCGAACTCGAGGTCTTCTCTCTCTCTCTCTCTCTCTCTCTCTCTCTCTCTCTCTCTCTCTCTCTCTCTCTCATATACCCAAACTGGCCGGCGAAATTGAAGATGTGAATGAGAGGAGATTCAGAAACTCCATTAGATGTGAATGAGAGGGATATTCGCGTATCTAATTCGGATACTCTCGTATCCATTTCGGATCTAAAATCGGATACCGTATCATAACGTATCCTCCCGTATCCAACACGTATCGTATCCATATCCGTATCTGATACGCCATATGATGGGTAATACACATATCAGTGCTTCTTAGGTCGTTTTGAATCAAACGACAATGCGTGGCAACAACGGGTCATCACATTCTTCAGAACTTGTATAAGCCTAGTTACTAGCGAGTAGTTCTGCCATGGTCCGCACACAGGTGTGCAGGTGTATGAAAAGACAATTTTATCCCTGGATAATAGTGAATAATGAATAGGAAAATTTAGTAGAAAAAAACTGCTCAATAAGAAAAGTTTGAACTAGCCTTCATTAAATCGCGACTTCACCTATTGTCTCTTATCTGGCTACTCATGCAAACAAACTCACTGTTAAAAAACTCTTCTTTAAGAATGATTTTTCTCTTGGTTAATTTTCTCCAGTATAATTTAATAAGAGATAAAATGTGTTGAATCAACTCAATTTTCCACCTTCTGGACGGTAGTCCTCCTTCTAGAGGATCAACTGAGTATGAACAAGTACAGAAACTCACTTTCTTCCTCCTTATGGGCGGTAGTCCTCCTTTCAGGGGAGTTTAGTGAGTTTTTATGAATACATAAAAAAATAAATTGAAAGATTTGTAGTGGGAAACCATAGCTTTATTTATTCAGGCAAACTTACATACTGCAGATCCAGAGCCTCACTCTCTGGTAAACAACTATAAGTTGTTTAGTCACTCATATACATACTTACTTAAGGATGAAAAAGCTTGAACAGTTGTTTCGATTCTTTTCTAAAACTCTCAGGCTTTTTCTACTCTCAGATGGATTTCTTTGATTCTAATTTTTGATTATCACTACACTAAGACTCAAAGCTCCTTATATAGAGAGCGGATTTCAAAGCAGAATTGAAACACAAACTAATAATAGCAACTCCACCAGTGATAGTGCTTTGATGCAAACAGGGCATCTGCTTTCCTCCATTGTCTTCTTTTGGAAAGCAGATTCTTTGGAATAAAGATGTCACTTACTCAAAGGGAAGAAGACAATACGATTTTGCTTGTATTTACAGGTCATCGTAATCTTCTAAGTTATCCCTAATGTAGGGGTCTTCTTCTATTATCTTTCTTCTGGTCCCGTTTTCTTCCATATCTATATCTGTATACATCTGATAGCTTTTCTCTTTCTCGATCTTGTCGAGCCATTGAGTACAGGTGAGAGAGGAATCTATTTCTCTCCGTTTCAAGGCTGTGAACAGATCACTCATAACGGCCTTTGGATGGTCGTACGTGGTGACTATTATCTTATCTCCTGATGCAAGAAACTTCATCTCTTTATCTTCTTCGATTACTTTCTTGATGTATTCTAACACCATAGCCTTCATCCATGGAATGCTTGGATTTGGGTTTTCATTGTATCCGTCGCATGTTGGCTCAAGATGCTGTCCCTGGATTATTCTGACGTAATGATATGTAGAAATGTATTCAGTCTCTCCGTTAGACTTTTTTTATCCATTCTGGAGGTGTAGACCTGAACTTTAGTATGAGAATGCAATTGCTCTTCCTGACATTCTTGACTGTATTGTAGATAGTTGTTGGCAATCATTTGAGATCTTCATTTGTCTTTGTCCATAAATTATGGACAAATCCATTCTCTACTAACCACAACTTATGCTCTTGCGGATGTTTACTCTGAACATTTACCAAATATATTCCTAAGAAAGGTCCTGGGACTACGAAAAGGGTGTCTAGGAGATCTTCATCGGGTGTATGTGTGTCAATATGTATGTGGAACTTGAACCATTCTGATTCTTTTAGCGCTTGAATAGGAACTTTAGCACTCTCTGGAGTTCTAATGTACAACGTTGCTGGTTCATTGATCACACTTGGTGGTTTCTTCTTCTGACTTAGTTCCACTGCCAAGGCTTCTATGGTCTCTATCATGAGCCTTTTGTCATTCTCCTAGAAAATAAACATCAAATTATCCAGAAGTGTCCTTTGGTGGGATGCTAGATTTTGGTTAGTTTGGAAGACTGCTTCTGAAAAGGTGTTCAACTGATATTTGAAGATGTTTACAAAACCTGTAGGAAAAATTCTGCTTTTTGACAAAGCAACAACCATTAACGGTCTTGATTTTCCTTTACCATCTGTCGTTTGAGACGGGCTAGCCAATTATTTCCCCTGGGATTGATCAGTTAAGGCTGGTCTTTTGAGACGTAGCAAAAAAATTTTGAGAATTTTTTCAACTGGTTCTTCTTGTTGGTTAGGCTCATTTCCTGGCCTTCTGTTCCTTGGGTTGCGACCTTCGTCGTCATATCTCTGGTTAAAGCATCTGAGAGATAGTTCATGTTTCCTGTAATTAATTCCACATCATAATCATATTGGTTAAGAAATAATTGCCAATTAGCTAATCTTTCCCTATCTGCAGCTTTATCGAGTTTGAAGTTTTTGAAAATTTTCGCTCTGGCGCAATATGTTTTCATGGTGAAGGGATTTCCTAAAAATGTGGGAGAACTCTCAATTGCCTTTTTGATGTCCAGAATTTTCTTTTTTCCCGTGGGATAATTCTGCTCTGCAGCGTTGAACTTTCCACTGCAGAATTTCAAAATCTTCTCGGTGTTAGTGCTTGGCTCTCTTGCATGTACCACACCTGCCCAAAAGCTATCACTAGCATCAGTTTGAAGAATGATCTCTTCATTCTTTTCAGGTTGATGTAGTGGTGGCAAATTTTTGCATAGATCTTTGATTTTCCTAACGATCTTTTCGTCATCTTCTGTGAACTTCCAAGCTCTCTTTGAGCTTATTTTGGGCGACAGAATTGCTGTTAGTCCAGTAATTTTGGGAAGAAAGTCTCTTCCATAATTTATGACTCCTAAAAATCTTTGTAGACTTTTAGCACCAGGAATTCTGTCTTGGAATTTTCAGACCTTCTCCAGGATATGAGGTTGAAGCTTGATGACTCCGTTCTTTATTTGATCCCTAAGAAGTTAATTTCATTTAGGACGAGAAAGACTTTCTTCTCTCCTAAGATGATCCTATGTTGGATGATGAGCTTGACTACTTCAAAGAGATGATTCATGTGTTCTTCTTTGTTCTTTGAGAACATAAGAATGTTATCTATATAGACGACACAGAAGTCTCCCACTTGCTTGAATATATTGTCCATTTTTCTCTAAAAAATGGATGGAGTTTCAGCCCGAAAGGCATTACTAGCCATTCGTAATGTCCTTGTGGAGTTCCAAAGGCTGTAAGAGGAATGTTGTCAGGATGCATTTTGATTTGCCAAAATCCTGATTTAGAGTCGAACTTTGAAAACACCTTGACTCCTCTGAGCCTGTTGATTAACACTCTTGCTTGTGTTATCTGGTAACCGTCCTCTACAGTTTTCTTGTTGACGTCTCTGTAGTCTATCACCATTCTTGCTTTTCCATGAACTTCTTCTGCATGATTTCTGACATAGAAAGCTAGAGCGTGGTGAGGACTTTTTGACGGTTTGATCAATCCTTTTTGCAAGAGTTCAGCTATATCTTTTCTAAACTCTTTTTGATCTTCTTCTTTGTATTGGGGAATGGCTTTTACGTGACAGATGGAATTCATATCATGTAACTTGAGCTCACAGACCACTGAGTTTTTTTCCCAAAATTTCAGAGGATTGATATCGATATTTTGTCTGGGCATTTCTTTAATTTCTTCAAGGGTGTGCCTCTTTTGTTTCTCAAGTTTGGCCTTGAAGTGCTTAAGATTATGCTCTTTTATAAATGCGGCTTCAACTATTTCTCCTTCGTCTCCTGATTTCTCTTCACTGGATAACTCTTCTTGTTGTATGTGTTGGTTATCAGGAGCCTTATAAGACACATAGTAATGATACTTGTCTTGATCATGAAGTGGCGCAATGGTAGGATCTCCGTTCTTGAATCTAGTCCTCATACTAGGCGTCTTGGAATCCTTTGCTTTTCTTCTGAGAGTTTTTTCTTGTTTACACTTGTCATAATCTCTCTTGAGAATATTGTAGACAGTGTGTTATTTGAGTTGAATTCTGGTAGGGGCTTAAGGTGGAGCATCAGGATGCTTGAATTCTTTATTGTCGTGAAACCTACAGAATTCTATTTCACCAGAATCCTCTTCATCTTCTGATGACTCTTTGATAAGCAACTCTTCTTGTTACTTCTATTACAGAATTATTTCGAATCGTGGTTTTTATCCACCACTATTTTGCTGCGATCTATGATATTGCTCTGTGAATCTTTGACCAACAATACTTTTGGCTTCTTTAAGCCTCTCTGTCCAGAACAATTTGTGATTCTTCTCGAAGCCTAGTAAGTTCACTTCTGGCTTCTGGATGAAAGTTTATTGTAGCAGGAAGTCATTGTCAATCAGTTAATCTGAGTCTTGGCCTTCTTATTACCAAATATTTTCAATGACAAATGTTCCTCCTCTTATCGAGACTTGAACCTTCTTGGCAAAAGTATTCATGAAGATTCTCCTTCCTTCTACGGTATTTCCAGTTGCATTTCTTTTTGGATCTGTTATCCATAACTTTTCTGGTATAGCAAACTTTTTTGCTAGACTGAAGCCCGAACCGTTATCTATAAAGGCATGTAGATGATACTTCTTGTATCTTGGAAGCTTTAATCCAATCTCCATATAGTTACTGAATCTACTTGTAGAAACAGTTACTACCTTGCACATGTTCTATTTTGAAGAACTTACTGTTTATTCTGTAAAATGATTACATTGTTCTTCTTTATAGTCAGATACTACTTCTTCTTTCCTATCATAGACTGGTTTATATTGTTCTTCTTCACAGTTAGATACTACTTCTCCTTTCGTATCATGGACTGAATTTTCTGCAGGTACTACTCCTTTCTTTGTAGTAGTACCAACCTTTGCTCTTTCTAGATCTTTTTCTAGAATTTTTTGTTTCTCTTTTATCTCATAGAAGTAGTCTTCGTACTCTTGTTCAATAATCTGGTTTATTGAATTCTTCTTAGTTTTTCTCCTTGCTTCAGCTATGAAGCATTCTTTGTGATAAGTTTTTTCTGTTGCTTCACAGAACATGGGAAATCTTTTCTTCTCCTTGCATTGACAGGAGTCGCAAATGAATGTTCCCTTATTGACTTTGTAGAAGAAATCTTTTCTTCCTCTGTGCTTTCTTCCTAATTCTTTATCTTAAGAAGATACACTTTTCTAGGTTCATCTTCTTCAGATTCTGTTTCTGATTCTTTTGACGATTTGTCTTCTGAACAAACTGAATAGACAGACATCTCTTCATCATCTTCTGATGAATAGACTACTTCGTAGCCTTTTAGATTTGCCATCTCTATGGCTCATTCGTATTTCTTGAGAAGAGCTTTCAAACTTCTTTTGTCTTTCTTGGGACATTCGTTAGCATAGTGTCCTTCGACTTTGCACAACCAACATCTGCAAGATTTCTTTTTCTCAGGTTCTTGATAGGATCTTGTCTTCTTGAAAAATCTCTTTCTGGGATTTTGTTTTTCTCTTCTGTAGTTAAAGCCTCTCGTGAACCTCCGATTCTTTCTTCTGTTTCTCTTGAAACATTTTTGGAAGTGCTTCTTCTTCTGCCTCTTTTCTTCACATCCCCAGTTGGTTAGAGTATCTATCATTCTGGAACAAAAGTCACTCGTTCCCTTGAGCTGCTTCTTGGCGGCTTTTGCTCTGGTATTGGCTTTGCACTGATTGCGCATCAGCTGCCTGATTCTTTCTGCAACTCCTCCCTCTGAAAATCTCTCTATAGGTTTTTCTTCTATGCTTTCTCTCATGGTTGTCCTCCATAGTTCAAGGAGCTTCCTGTGCAGGAGGTGTACCAAGTCAATATTTTCAAACTCTCTTATTGTGAAGTAGTACTCTTGGAATTCATTCAGATATTCCTCGAAGTACTTCATATAGCAGATCTTGAAAGCATATATGTTGGATTTTGCTATCTCTTTAGTTTTTTCTCCAACATATGAGATGTCTCCGTAGAATTGATCATATAACAGAGTGCCAAAAGTATAGGTATTTTTGTTTGTCTTTATGTCTTCCAACCATTATTTTCCTCTGCTCGTCTCTTTGAAGAGAAAGTAATACTTCTTTGCCATTCCTAGGAGGGTTGAATCGTAGACTGTGTGCAAGTATTGTGCTTCAAATATTCCATAGGTTGAGCATGATGCCATGAATAGACTAGCTGCCCATTCGTAGATGGCATTTTTCTTGTCTAGAGCTTTGTCTAGATCAAGTCATACTCCTAATTGAGTGATTGACACCTTTGGAGTATTTTCTTGTGGAATGAATCTGTGGGAGTTTCTTTCTCCCTTCTTTCCACTAGGGCTTCTTCCGTGCGGAAGTTTGAGTTTTCCACCAATCCTGAATATGGTGGTCTGTGAAGATGATGGTTGTGAAGATTCTACTTTTTCCATGTCTTCATCTTCTGTTCCTTTTGTATTTTTTGCTTCTTCATGTAGAAGAGGAAAGACTTTTCTTTCTTTTTTGAAGTGAAACTCTCGATTTCTTTGATCAATTTTTCCAACCGCAAGGGATCTTCACACTCGTATGCTTCCTTATAAAGCTTGAAGAGTTTTGATTTTGAATTTCCTGTTCTTAGCATGCTGATGTTTCTCTCTAACTTAGTATCTAAGTCTTCTTCCATTATTGGATTAGCCTTTATCGAGATTCTTGTACTTCTAGTACTAGTTTCTCTAGTAGAGTTGCATCTTCTGAGAGGTTTAGAGATTTCTCCTCTGAAGCTTTCGAGGGATACGTCACTGTTTCTATGTCCTTCGAACTTGAGGTTGACATCTCCGATTTTTATATTCTCATAAACTGCTGCCTTCGTGCCTTTTGGTTTCTCCTTTGGACCAAATAATTTCCACTCTAGTGGGAAAGTTATCTCATCCCATGCTATCTTGTGAATTTCTTGATTATGGTTCTTGAGATTTGTAAGGAAACCAGTGGTAAGACCTGGGATGTTCGATATCCTGGTCTTTGGCTCTACTATTGTGCTCATTAGTTTATAGTATATTCTATAAACTATTGTTAGCTCTTGCATGCCGTCTTTCATGGATGTGTCGCCTATCTTGACTCTCAATCGTAGGCAGTGAGCAACATCTGTTAGACTAGTTGAAAAGTTTGGGAAGCAGTTGAAATATGCAACCTGGTTGCATAGTGATGTTTGAAGTGTTCCCAATAGACTTTTCTGGAAGTCGATCAGCCTATTGTCTTGTAAGATGCATAGAACTGAAAAATTTAGGCCTTCTCTGGCTAGTAACTTTATGCCAACTTGGACTGTTCCGATATGCATAAACTTGAAGTTTCTTTTTCTAGCTTTGGAAACTTCAGGTGTCACTAGAAGGAGATCTGTTTCTCCTGTTGTTGTCGGTGAGGTGAATTCAAGGATTTTGAATTGATAGTTGTCCATCATGTCAAAACTTCCTCTCTTGTAGATTTGTTTGAATTCAAATTTCAGGATCGAAGCATTTCGAACGTTGTTCTCAATTTTGTTGAATTTAAACTCTTTTGAGTTCACCAGCTGCACTGATTTTTTCTTGAAGATGCTTAACATATTCATGTTGCACATGTCTTCTGATTTAGGTTCTGTTAACTTGAATGCCGAAGGATTTGATGAAGAACCCTGAAAAAATGGCTTTGGCATCGGGTTCCCTTTTGGAATCTTTAGTGATCTGAAGTCATTAGTCTTTCTAATGATAGTTCGAGGTGGACTAGTGCTTGATCTTGGATGTTCTTGAGTTTTCTTCTGAACATAGTCAAGGATCTTCATTTGTTGAAGATCTAGTCTCTCGATCTTACTATTAACTCTTGTCAATAGTTCTTGTTTTTCTTCCAGATGCTTCTGGATGTAATCCACCTTAGCCTCCAATTTCTGTAATTTGTTGCTGATTGCTGGAAGAATTTTTAGATACTCTCTGCATCTAAACATTTCTGATAGGATTTCTTGTTGCCTTGCATCTGATGCTTCAAATAGAGAATCTAGTTTTTCCATTAGTTTCTCAGTTGCTGATCCCATTGTTGAGATTTTGAGCTATTGCAAGCTCTGATACCAGTTGATATGCGGATCTAACCAATACTCAAATAAACAGTCAAATAGATAATTGATGTAAAAGATTTTCTATCTTTGCTTTGTCTCTTAGCAAGTTTTCAAGAAAAGTTTGTACTCTGGTAATTTTGAGATTATGAATTGCTTGTTCTAAAGGACGAGGATGTACTGCTCTTGATCTTTCAAATAGTTTAATTCTCTCATTTGTATTAGTGATAAATTCTCGTAGTATTTTAAGTTCAGAACTTAATTCTTGTATTTTTGAAAGTGGGAATTTTTTTGTGGTGAAAAATAACTGTTTACCTTTGAGTGTCAACGGTAGATCTCTAGCTGCATGTGTTAGAACAAATAAAATATGGGTCCACTATGCCTTCAAAAATACAAAAAGAGGGGAAAATGCTGAAAGGGGCATTTTTAGAAAATAATAGAAAACAGTACCCCGCATACAACTGTGCGGAGCACTGTAGATGCACTCGGTTACTAGCTCATTACTTAACTTAACTCAAACATTCGATAAGCAGTAATTTGTACAAAAAGACTATTGTGCCCTCAATTTGAATTTAGTTACGTCAAATGCCACTCTTACTGAGTTTCTTGGTTGCCAGTTACCACTCTCTCCCACAGTCCCACTTAGAAGTATTGCATGCACAGCAGTGCATTGCCTACATGGCACAAATCTTTTGACTCAAAAAAAAGTGTGAAACAATTATGTTTCCTGTTTTATCCTTGACTTCCTCCACTGTAAACATAACCAAGCTCTCATCTCCGACCTGACTCTAATCTATGACGCCCGCCTCGACCCGTCGACCGCTCCATCGTCCGCCTCACATCGACACCATTTAATAATCCATCGGTCGCTTCTTCCACTCAACCAAGCTCACCATGAGACCTATTTGTGACCTCCTTTGTCTTCGTTCTTCCCCAAATCGCTTCGAGCCCAGAGTTCGGTCCGTTCGGCCTCTGCTTTATCCTCTCCAACTCCACTGTTGCCCGCGATGCCCTCGCCAGCCAATACTTTAACCTTTTCTCCATATCCATATTCGCTTCCGTCGCGCCTCTCCTTGTCGTCTAGTTCGACACTGGCCGAAACCACATCGGAATCGACTTCACTGTCGCAACCTGCCTCGGCCGCAACAATCGACTTTGAGCTCCAAATATCTTGGATTTCAGAGTATGTTTATCGAATCGAATCTTATCGAATCCCTTGGAAAAAAATTGATTGTGTTCGTCGGAGATGTACATGACAGTGGTGCATGCGAGAAAGAACCCATTATGAGTTGTGGAGAGAGGAGGACAAAATTGAAAAACAATATTTTGTAATTGACTTTCAGTTAGTCAACAACCAATAAATGGGTGCCATGTATAGCAGTGCACTTGCACTGTTGTGTGTGGAATAATTTTTTCCTCTTTCGGTATACATGAGTTGGGTAGTGAGTGTCATCTACTCTCTTGATTTTGTTTAATTTGATTATGCATGGTTCATTTTGGATCGTATGCTGGTTTTCAATCGATCTGATCGAGGATCAACTTCAAATCAATCAGTTGTAAAAAATTTGGTGTTATTATTTGGGTGTCGGAATTTCAATTAATTTGCTAATCTCTTTACAGATTTGGTTTGGGTATTTGTTCATTTGGATCATATGGGACATGGATTATTTGCTCATCCTGAATTTTCGGTTGTGGTATCTTAGGAGTTAGGAGTATGATACGTTCACTATTTCTCATCTGAGTCAGACTATGAAGTTCTTTTCCGTATCAAACAATTCAATTCATGTAAAATCCAGCCAGAGCAAGCCCTCTACATGTCAATTGCTCACGTAGAAATTCCAAGCCAACATCAAACAGTTTAATTTCAACGGAGCATCATATTCCACATAGAGAGGAGAAGAGGTATCAGAGTCGTGGGTTTATGGCCTACCACTTGAAGTGATTTTGTTTGATTTTGTTTCTCCCTTTTCTGGAGAAATGACAACCATCGACTGGTTAGTTCCTTTCATTTGGGTGATCAAAATAGCTATAAGGTTTGAGTTCCAACTTTCCATCTTTCTCTATGATCCATGATTTTCTTTCTTTTGTGATTATTTTGGGTTTAAAGATCAGCTTATATAATCGTTCCTTCAATTTCAATATTTCATCATGATATGGATGAATTTTGTTTTTTTCCTTTCTTAATAACTTAGAAAAGGACAACAGTAGATGAAACCCCAGTCATCAAGAACGTTTTTCATCAAATTATTTATTTTTTCCGTCAAAAAGAAAAAATTAAACAAATAAACAGAAGGTAAATTAATTTTGCAATAGAACTCATTTGTTCTTTTTAAATTGATTTATGTTTTTTTTTCTTCAGAACCACACAAAGTTCAATACTTGCTTTATATATGTGCTAGAAATGCAAAGAACAATCAATATAGTTGAACATTCAATATGTAAGAGTACAATGAACACACCATAGTTGTGTTTAGGTATTGTAAATCTTCGCGTATTTGTGTTATCTATTAAAAAAAAATGTGCAGGGTGCCAGGCTCAAGGTTTCTGGTGGTGCAAGACCTGTTCTCAGTTTTTCCTTTCATTGTTTACACAATCGAAGATGATGGATGCACGACTGACACTCCATTAATTCTTCAGGCAATTACCAAGATGACAGTTGGGTAGCCAATCAGTCTTGGTCCAATGTCGATCAATGTATAACAACAAAATTCACCAATCTCCAATTGAGTGAAAGAGTGACTTTAACTCCGTAGAACAATAGGAGTGACCTATTCTCAATAGTCTTCTATTTCTTCCTTCTTTTTTTCTTTCTTTTTTTATCTTTTGACATATTTGATATTTGAATTGTAGTTTTATTTTATTCTTATTATGCTTTTGGATTATTCACTCTTTATACTTTATACTAAACAAAATTAAGATGTTTGTAGTTTTATTAATTTCACCTCATGTCGCGAAGCGCGGGCTTAGTAGCTAGTATAATCTAGATCGAGAAACGGCCTATGATGAGGTAGTTATATGAATTTTGAACTAGAACTAGCTGACTAGGATTCACATTTCATATTTTTATCGGGAAACATTTCTTTCATGGTACTTGAATTTATCCAGCCCTATCAACTTGATACTTGAATCTGAGTTTCAAAACTCAAACTCAAGGATACACTCTAAATCCTTTACCACTAGACCACAATGACTCCTTATTAATTTACAATACATACATGTATTTATTCCTCAAGTAATGGTGACCAGACAATCTCAATCTAATCGGTTGTCGACCTAACTTCCGCGTCGTTGACTCTCCTCAGCTGCAAATGCTCCATGAGAAGGACCCAAAATAAGCTCGAGAAGCTATTGTGAAAGCTCACAAGTCAACACAACTGGGTCGACGCCAACATCGTCCTCAGCGTTTTGCTCGACGCCAGAAATGACATATCACCACCTAAAACCGGTGAGTAGTAAGGGCAAAAGGAACTGACTTGGGAAATGGCGCGAGGTGAGCGTTGTCTTGTGCTAGTGAGGCGAGCTTAACGGCGACCTCGACCCGGTCGACGAGTTAGCCCAATTAGACAATGGCGATGAAGGACCAGACCTACGCAAGGATGCAATCATTGTTGACGATCGGTGGCAAGGAAAGGATAATTAGATTACCTTTAGAGTCAAGGTGGAAGACGGATAATTATGCGAGGATCGGGTTCGACGGGGTCGATTTTGCTGGGTCAAGTTCGATCATCCGGGTTGGCTTTGACCTAACCTAACCAAATTCAATTTGAAATTTCAGTTTGCCATGTCATAAAAAATGACAAGTTGGACAGAAAATGTGTTATAGATACCACCAAGATACGATTTTTGAAGTTCAGGTATGAGATTGATACATTTGAAAGTTCAGATATCAAGTTGATATAGTCAGATGAGTTTAAGTACAATGGAAGAAATTTTTCATTTCTATCGTGCAAGACTAAATATTTGCATAACTTTTCTCAATATGAAGGCATAATGTTTAGTTGACAATTTCAAATGATTACAAAACATAGCATTCGTGGTATTAGACACATACTTAGCAAAGATCAAGAAAGAAGATTGAAGAGAAGAACATATCAATCTCATTGGTAATCAAGTAAAACATGCATATTCATATCATGGTTTTTCACTAAGGATAGTTTTCTAGAATCCTATCCTGAGTCAGTCTGTGTTGGCCTTCTTTTATCTAAAGTATATTATACTTGAAGATAAAGTCTAGGGTTCAAATATTCAAAAATCTTATTTCTTTACTGGACTTGTTTGACTTGGTGCCCAAGAAGATTTTCTAATAGGAAGGTTCTTTTTACAACCCGTGACCTTGTTTCCTTGGGTATTGTGTAAGGACACCAACTGACCTTTTTATGATACATAAACCAACATATCAGCTGGTATCTTTATTTCCTTGAAAAGAGTTTTTACCCTACACATTGTCATCCTTTATTTAGAGTAAGTTAAAAAAAACTATTTTGCCCTATTTTTGAAACCTAGTCAGTTTTAAGGAAATGCCTTGTTTGTCTGTTGTATTAGGCTCTGACATTCATATGTCACATCTGTTATCTTGCCATTTGACAAATGTTCAAAACCAGCTCTGTCCTATTGCTCAGGTGACCGCTCTCTTAGCAGACCTCTCTACCTATATAAGGACAACATAGTGGACTTAACTCATTCTGTTGTGTTAGAGAGTTTTTATGCATCTTTCTAAAACAAGTCAGAGTCTATTGTTGAGTTTACTCTAAGCTTTGCCTTCTAATACATGTAGGCCTTAGAGTCTTGCACAAAATTTTTTTATCATTCATATTTATATGATCTTGCACACCATTGAGATCGGTATGGTGGTGCACAACCCAGGAAGCTGTTCATGAAGAATCGGTTTACAAATAACTAAATTCTGAGATAAAGTTTCTAAAAGTCTTTCATTTGTAGATACTTAGGCAAGAGTGAGTGTAGCTCTGTTAGACTAGTAGAGAGACTAGTGAGGATAGCATAAAGATTATGTATCCCCATAGTACAAGAGTCTTGTAAGAAGTGTTTTTCACATAGTGAAAAAGTCTGTCCCTCAAGAGTTAGGGACACACAATTTTTCTCCCTGGTTTCAGGGTTTATGCGTTAAAGAAAAACATCATCGTGTTACTTATCACTTTTACTTAGTCAGTACTCGAACATTTGTCATTCGAGATTTCACTACTTAGCTATCATCGAGAACAAACTGAAGCGAAATTCACACCCCCCCCCAAGAGTAATTTTCAAGATCTTCATAGATGAAAATGCGGCGAGCCGTTGGCGAGTTTATGGAATGAAGCTAGCGGAGCGACTGAAGTGGTGAAGGTATTTTTTTTGTTTTTCTCTATCTAAACGGACAGTATCACACGAGATAGTGTGATTTTTGCAGGCTGCAACCGGAGTAGCCTACCCATTGCCTCTGCCCCTCCCTAAAAGGATCGGGAACCCTGTATAAATAGGACTTGCCTTTGTTAGAAATTGGGTATATTAAGCCTATTTCCTTAAGGACTTAAGCAACCAACTTTGGAAAGAACTGTTCATCTTATACCTTAAGTTTACTTGTAATGAAAGTCCCCAATAGTCCTAGATGTACTAGAGAAGTAAAAAGACTTGCTTACCTCCTCCCAGAGAAGTTGATCATCGCATCTCCCTCCTCCCTAATGCCCAACCCGTAAAAACTAGACCATACTGATACCCTCACTCCCAAAAATCTGAAATTGAGAAAAAGGTGGATGAGATGTTGTTAATGGGTTACATCCAGAAGAGTAGTGGCCCTTACTCCTCTCCAGTCCTTCTAGTCAAGAAGAAGAAGGGCTCGTGGCGTTTTTGTATGGACTATCGAGCCCTAAACCAAATCATGGTTAAGGACCGATTCCCAATACCGATCGTGGATGAATTATTGGATGAACTCAATGGTGCTAAATGGTTTACGAAACTGGATTTGAGATTCGGGTACCATCAAATCAGTATGCACGCCGATGATGTGCACAAAACTGCATTTTGGACCCACAATGGGCATTACGAGTTTCTGTCATGCCATCGGCCTCTCCAATGCTCCATCGACATTCCAACATCTCATGAACCAAGTGTACAAAACAATGCTTCGTAAGTTTGTCATAGTTTTTTTTTTACGATATATTGGTTTATAGTGCCGATTATAACTCACACGTACAATATCTATGTACTGTTTTTGATGTGTTGTTGGCTAACCAATTATATATAAAGCTCTCCAAATGTTCTTTTGGCCAAAGTTCATTAGATTACATAGGTCATATTATCTTGGACAAAGGAGTGGCAGTGGATCCCTCTAAGGTACAAGTTGTGTTGGAATGGTCTAAATCGAAAACACTGACAGATATGCTAAGGTCAGATGGTTTCCATTGGAGCCCGGCTTCGGAGGAGGCGTTCTTACAATTGCAAATTGCCATCACCACGACACCCGTGCTAGCCTTGCTGGATTTCTCCATGCCATTCACAGTGGAAACGGATGCAAGTGGACTGGGAATTGGGGCGATACTTTCGCAACACAAACACCTTATCAACTTTTTGAGCAAAACATTTTCTCCCAGAAACCAAACTCTCTCTATCTATGATAAAGAGATGATTGCCATATTGTAGGTAGTGCAAAAATGGAGGAATTATCTTTTGGGGCATCCTTTCATTATCCTAACAGATCATCAAACATCGAAGCATCTCTTGGATTAAAGGATTAGTACACCCTCCCAATAAAAGTGGTTGGCGAAACTATTTGGCTACCACTACAAGGTGGAGTACTGTGTAGGTCATTTAAATATTGTCCCTGATCTGCTTTCCAGAAGACATGAGGCTTGCGCCATTCAAGCAATTTCCTCTCCATTCTTCGACTGCATTCCTCAGCTTGAAGCAACATCTGAAAGAGATCAAGAAGCACAATTGATCATCACAGCTTTATGAAACAACTCCCCCACTAAGGCAGGTTACACACTCCACCAATCACGCCTTTACTATAAGGGTAAATTGTTTGTACCTGCTTCTTCCGATTGGCACACAAAAATACTGTGGGATTACCACTCTTCTAAGGCCGCTGGACATTTCGGTTACCTCAGGACCTACAAGCGTATCTCACATAATTTTGCTTGGCCTAGATTGAGTAGGGATGTCAAATCCTTCATAGCCGAATGTGACTACTATCAAAGGCAGAAATATGAAACTCAACAACCTGTAAGTCTAGAACGTGTGGCTAGATGTTTCGATGGATTTCATCGATGGCTTACCCACATCCAATGGATTCAATTGCATCTTTGTGGTCATTGATCATCTCTCTGAATATGCTCACTTCATTTCGGTGGCTCATCTATACACAGCCAAAAAAAACTGTCTCTTTGTATTTGGAGCATGTCTTCAAACTTCATGGCATATCACGCAGTATAGTCAGTGATCGCAATCCCATATTTGTGATCGAATTATGGGAAGAGTTCTATTGCATGCAAGGCAAAAAACTATGTCGTAGCTCCGCACACCACCCCCAATCCAACGAGTAGACCAAAGTCGTCAACCGTTGCCTCGAGCATTACCTCCGATGCTACATAGCAGATCAACCCACCACTTCGAGCAGCTTACTGTATTGGGCAGAAGTTTGATATAATTCCACATTTCACTTTACAATTCAAATGACCCCTTTTTAGGCACTCTATGACACTTCTCCTCCATCCGTTGAGCGTTATATCCCAGGTACAACAAAGGTACATGCAGTAGATTCCTAGCTCAAATCAAGCTGACCACCATCGCCGTGAGGAAGAATTCCAGATTGGATAGTGGGTCTTTCTAAAGCTTCATCTGTACCGACAGCATACGTTGTTCAACCGGCCCAACCAAAAACTTGCTCCTCGGTTCTATGAGCCCTTTTTTATTGAAGCTCAAGTCGACTCGTCTCCCTTCACAATGGAAGATGCATCCCGTATTCCACATTTCCTTGCTTAAGAAACGAATTGGTAATGATACATTATCAATCACCACTCTACCCCCCTTTGATGACTTAGGGTTAGCGGTGCGGAAACTAGAAAGCGTTCTGGATATGAGAGTGATTTGTCACAAAAACAGAAACATCATAACTTGGTTAGTCAAGTGGGTCGACTTCCCTGAATTAGAGGCTACTTGGGAAGTGGCCCATGATATGGCAACTCGCTTTCCAAACTTCTGCAACTGAGGGCAGTTGCATTTTCAAAGAGGGGAGGAATTTATAGAGCCCAAGACCAATTCTCTCGACCTAGCTCATATAATTCGAGTGGTCCTAGACACGTGTTGGAAGGACGGTTCTCTTACTTTTTAGTACATATGTCATGGTGTAATTTCATGTGGGGATGCGAGGACTTATGAATGAAATGAATCTCTCTTAGCCTATCTCCCTTCTTCTCTATTCTCTACCTTAACTCTACTCTATCAAATACCCGATGAATACCCTATTCATGGGTATTATTGCCATCCCTGAGCAGATGGTGAAGTTTTCTGAGATGTTAAGCCAAGTAGTGAAGTTGTACAAAAAGCCCAATATAAAAAGCCCATTCATTATGGCCCACATAAACTTCCGACAAACTAATAATTCTTGTTCCAGCGCTCCACTCTCCAGTGCTGCTCCGTGCGCCCGAACTTTTCGGTGTTTGAAACCTCCAAAATTCGCGATGTCAAGACCGCTCAGATCACCACTTGACAACAAGAAGAAGAAGAAGCTGAAGCCCCCTCCGCCTTCGCCGTCGCCAGATCCATCTCAGCCGTCCGCCTCAAAATCCGGTAACAACCACCTCACTCGAAGAAGATGGGAGACACTAGAACAGGACTGCTTAGCAAATGTGTTCTCCAAAGTGGGTATGGAGTCTCTTGTTCTGTCTCTCCCTTTTGTCTGCAAAACATGGTACGCAACTACTCTCAATCCTTTGTGTTGGGAATCTCTGTCTTTCCCTAATTTCGAACCCTATCCTCTCTTCAATGCTCTCGATGATACCAATGTCGAGCCCAGAAATTACGGGGCCTTCTACGACAAATTCGTCGAGGAAAACCGAATTGACCGCAATCGATTTTCGATCACAATGTTTATAAAACTGATAGTCGATCGTAGCAAGGGGAATGCTTATAAGCTCAAGCTACCTCAGTTCTGTACTGAAGAAGCTTTGAGATATGTGGCAGATGCTTGTCCCAAAGTTCGGTTTCTGCAGTTTTCTGATGACTTGGTGCTTTTCAAGCACTCTCGGTTTCTTCCTGAAGTGATTGGGAAATGGAAGTTTCTAGAGCACTTGAGGTTGGGAGGAAACATGGAGAATATCATGAGGCAATTCGAAGAGAGGGGTGGGGAGCATCTGAGTCGAGATTTCGAGAACACGCTGTCGTCGTTGGACAGTAGCAATGACACTGCTGGCAATAGGACCTTGCTCGAAACCCTGGTGCAGGTCGGCGCGCACTGCAAGGAGATGCAGAGTTTGCATATATGCGATGCTAGTGTTGGCGAAGCTGAGGCGTCGGCCATTGTGGAGGGGATACCGAATCTGTTGTATTTGACTCTGTTACAGTCTAATGTGGAAAAGGATAATCTTGTTAAGCTCCTCAAGGGATGCAAGGAGCTTTGGTGGTTCGATGTGTGGAATTGTGAAGGTTTTCAGGAGAATGATGAGGAAATCTTGAAGCTTGGTTCTGACATAGAGGAATTTAAGTGCAAGGTTGATCTTATTACATATAAGTGCTTCCATGAGTTGAAGATGGTTATTTTGACCCGAGCCAAAATGAATCAGGTGTTGAGGGACAGGGAATATCCAGTGGAGGGTTTGCTTGGGTTGTAGATCTTCAACCCTCAATTTGTTATTTGTCTTGTTGCTATACTATGGATGTAATATTAGTATTGGGAAACTATGGATGTATTGTTAGTATCCCGAAGCTATGGATGAAATGTTAGCATTCCGAATCTATGCATGTAATGCCTATGTTCAATCTAATGTCGAGTATTAAGGTTTGTATGCTCAATCTTTTGCCCCCTCATTTGTGGTCTTCTTGTATATTCAAGCTATTTGACTTTTCATCACTATACAATAAGCTAAAGGATACCATTTTAGCGATGAAACATGTTTGTACATTGAGGTACACTGAGGTTGAGTTTGATAGCCACCATTCTTTCGGTCCGGTCTAATCTCTCAAGCTGCTGATTTCTGAAGACTGAGAAATGGCAACGCAAAAACTATTTCGCTACTTGTAATTTGCTGTGGGAATTGCTTTATTTTCTTTGTTTGGATGAAAGAGCATTTTTTTTCCAAGTCTTTACCGAATATTTTCTGGGGTACATGGGAGTTATCTTCCATTTCTCATTTGCAAAAATCAGCCAACAGAAATAAAAAAATTATCCTTCTCAAATGTCTGAACTTTGAACAATGAAGTATAAAATATATAAATTTCACCGACAATGGCATGAACACATAATGAGGTATTATACTATTCTCTGTCTCAAATTTCATCCAAGTAATGCACTTCCAAGGAGACTAAACAGATTCCGTTGCTGTAACAATTATTTCGGAATCGATTGAAGCAGAACTCAGCTTATGCGGGGTGTTTTCGTCTACTGATTCCTCCATCTCCTCAATGCTGACAATCTGAATATTGACAAAGATGGCAGTGAACATCGTATGAGCTCAGTTACTCTTGTCAAATCTTGGAAGAGAAACTAAGACATTTTGGTTGGGATATATGAATTTACCTTTACTGGTGATCCAGTGGCCTTCTTTTGCTTCTCCTTTTCTCTCAGAGACTTAATCGGAGAAAACCTCTGATCCAATCCCAAACGGCATCAGCAAAAGAAAATGAAACCAAGATTAAAATAGAAAAGAAGTTAATGAAATAGGAGCTTACTATAGCATGACAGTGAAGCTGATTCAATCTGAATACCCTATCCACATCAATCTCAATCATCTTCTGAATCTGGCCTCTGTTTTCGACCTCCTTCATCTTCAAATCCAGCACTGCACTCCTTTCCTTGAGCATCTTATCCGTCCTCTCTTTATCCAATCTCAGCCTCTCCAGCTTCTTCCTCATTGCGCTCAGCTCCTCCGCCAAAGACGCATCCATGGCAGCCGTCTCGATCATCTGCGCCGCCGCCGCGTAAACCGCACCGTTCTCCTCGTTGTTCGAGGCGCCAAGGAGAGAGATGTTAATGAATTCTTGTGCTTGTGGCTTCTTGGCTTTTGGAATTGAAGCTGGAGTTGCCGGACAGTTGACGGGTTTGAGCGGCGTCCGGCCGCTTTTTGGCCGGAGTATGTGGTCTCCGGCGAGTGGCATTGTGGGTTAGTGTGCTGGGGAGTGAAGATGGTTTTTTTTTCGGGGGGAGTTGGATTGGTGCAAATCTAGTAGTAGTCTTGAGATAAAAGAAGAGGAGGGATAGGATTAGGAGACAGAGGGATGTTTGAATTTGAAAAAGACAGGCGCTAACGGCTCCAAAGTTTGTTTCTTTATAATGAACATTTAACAAAAGCAGCAGATTCGAGTTGGAGTTTATTATTGTGTTTGTGGAATATGATTACGTAAAGTGGGAGCCTTTCCTGGGTGTTTATGCTTTGCTGTTTCACAAACGACCAAAATTACCTGACGCAGATACAAAGGTCGAACTGCCGTAGGTTGTGATTTAGTTCAGACTAGTGTACTTGATGTACATGTTCAAGTCATTCCTTCCCCTTTATATTGAATTACACTATTTGATGTACTGAATCATTAAGTAGTTTTTAATTTGTATGATCTTATTCTTATATGAAAAGATTGGATGAAGTTTGAGTTGTTAGATTGCGGGAAAAAAAAATTGAAATATGAATTTGTAGCTTTCAATTATTGCCATTTGTTTCTTTAGTTTTCTGCGTCTATTTTGTTACTAACTTTCAAAAGATGTCACAGAAGTCAATAGTCAGAATCCACCGTCTGACTGAGCCACTGATCTCAAGCTGTTCCTGTGCCGAAGTTGAATATCCTGTATTCATTCACAGTTTCACCTACAGTTCTTGACTTGGAGCTCCCAAGTACCCATAAATTGATAAACAAAACTACAAAACACATTTCTTTGCGTAGTGCTACATATAACACCATTTCTAATTTAACAACTACACTATTTCAACAGTAACATAGATTATGACATACATTCACATCAAAGAAAAAAAAGGCCACATTCATGATTCATCTCTGTTTGAAGCTCACTAATTTCTTGAGCTCATATATGTCACATTAGGACAAACCTATTCCCATCTATGTATATATCTACAACAAGAAAACAATAACCCTGATGATCAGAGCTCGTTTAGAAGTAATCCATCGGAAGCTCTGGCTCCCAGTCACCGTCGGTCTTGTTTTTTCTAGAACGAAACTTCTGGTTACCAGAACTTTTCCTTGTACGCTTATCAGATTGTACAGTTGTTTCAAATTCAGAATATTCTTCAATCTCATCTACAGTAGTCCCAGCGTTTTGGTTGTCCAAGAATCCCTGTTTTTACAATACCAGAAATGGTCACATACATGTACTGTCACTTGTGGTACCTTCTGAGTAAAATTCTCAGGCAACCATTTATAACTTCAAGATTTTGGACAACAAAGGTCTATGTTACTAGATGAACAATGGTGATATGTATACATTCATGAAAATCCAATTGCGAAATAATGCCAACTAAACCATGAGTAGTGGTTTCATTCTACAGAGAAAAGTACCTTGGTCAGCCTGTGTATGCGAGATGCTGCGGCTTCATGCACAATGACGGCATCGGATACAACTTCGAGCACATCCTCAACAAACAAAGCATATGTACTCACCTAAAATAGTAGAAAGCAGATAATGTGAACGGAAATTAATGTCTTAGGCAAGCAAGAAATTTCAAACGAAACATAAGGACTTCCGAATTTTTAGCCTTGGCTGTTGCATTATACAACTATATCTTCACCTACCAAACTCGACGGGATTATTGCAATGCCAAATGAATCAAGCTCAAGTGCTTCAACAGCCCCTGAATTGATGTTAAAACTGTATCCCCGCACCTAGACGTGCAGCATGAAAACAATATAGGTAACCAAGGAAAAGAGATGCAGTCATGCACACATACTAGCAAATCAGCAATACAGTTGTACAAAGACTCACCTTTCCGATAGTTCGTCGTCCTGGTGTTACAACTTCGTATCCTACCTAGCAAAATTGCACTTGAGAATTCAAAGAGTAAACTGCAGATAATAAATGATATTGAACAAGACAGTATTCAAAACCTTTGCAATCACTGAAGCTCTTGAGAAATAGGATTTACAGTAACAAGCTATCACTCAATCTTATCACAAGCTACCATATAGATGCATGAAACATTGAAACAGACGCACAAGATACGTCACATAGTACTTGTTGCTAGAAATATCTAATGCCAGAACTTGAGCGGTATATATCAGGAGACGACATAGCATACCAATGTTTCCAACCCAGCCATTTTAAACTCATTGTCAATCACACTCTCATCCTCCACAAGCACAACATCACCAACCTGCAAAGATTAATAATTGAAACAGTAACCACCAAAGAACCATACGGAAAGAGCACAAGAAGCATAGATTGATAACAAGACTCGTGTAACAAAAAATGTACCTGGAAGACATCCTCCAAAAGAAAACGTTCAGACTCCCCAGAAAGTAAATTCCTCCTCACTTCCACAAACATTACCATCCACTTCACACAGAACAAAAAAAAAGGGTCATACACTCATAGCAAGTTCAAGTCTTTCAGAGTACAAAGAATGTGAATAAGCTACTCAATACTAAAATCCTTCATAAGAAACATTTGGTCATCAAGCTATCAACTTTTGACACTTACAGATGTGGTATTAACCCAAAGCTGTGATACAAAGCCCAAGCTGAGAGCACTTTCAATACTGATGACTTGCTTAGCTAAAATACTCGACCTCCTCATCAGCTGCCTCCTTTTCTTCAACCCAACATTCTCTTCAACGCGCTTCAACCCTTCCTCATTCTCCAAATCCTCACCTCCACTAGTCTTCGGTTCAAGAAAACCCGAACCCACTTGAGTAGCATTGTCTTCTTTACTGGGTCCAATCCCATTTTGCGTTTCATCTCTTGGTTGTGATTCTAAGTCAAAAAGATTCTCATCTTTCTCCTTGAATCCTAATTGGGCAGAGGCCTCTGATGGGCTCTCACTGACCCTTGTTCTAGAGAGGAACATGGACCTCCCATTTCTAGCTAAGGTTGATGGGCTCAAGCAATTTGGGGATGAAACGTAGAGATGTTGTGGTCTGTGATTGAGTCTGGGAAGCCCTAATTGTTGAAACTTAGTGAGAGCAGAGTAGAGGGAACTGGAGGGAAGACAGTCACACATGGTTTGCTCGGAGCACTCGAAAAGGCTGATCCAGCTATGTCAAAGTTCCCAACCGAGAGTGGTAGTCTGGTCGAGGAGAACCGAGTTTGTACGTCAAGTCGTCGAAACTTATAGCTAACATAATACGACGTCAGCTCGATCCCCATGGGTATAGAAGGCCGTGTAGGCCCGTCCAGGCCGTAAAAGATCAGTAACTTTGGAGACTTAAGGTCACTTAGGGCATCGGAGATGGCAAGTCCTAGAAGCTATATATCTAGCTTCAAGATTGAAAAGAGCTCTCTAATGGCAAAATTCAGGGGTCCTAAATCCTAAAAATCTAGCTTGGGGTTTCAAACCAAGTGCTAAAATAGCACCTGGTTTAGGACGCGTCTAATTTGCAACAGCGTGGGACCCGCAGTTGATGGAGGAGAGAGAGAAGCTTGGCGCGACGCGCTGGAAAGGGAGAGCATGAGGAACTCGCGCTTGGAGACGAAGGTTGAAGCACCTGCAGATGCCGACGCGCTGGAAAGGGAAGCGAGTGGGAGACAAGGGCTGCGGCAGTGGGGCCCGCAACACGTGAAGGGAGCAGAGCTGCTGTAGCTCGATTGCCTTCCAACGGTCCAATATCGAACGGTCTCAATTAAATCGAGATTGAAATCAACGGCCTGATTTCAATGTCAGTTATATTTGTTTTTTTTTTAAAAATTTCGATTCTGATCAAACGACCAAGAATATATGTTGAAATCGATCCAACGATCACTATTCGATCCAACTCTAATTTTCATATAACGGTTGAAAAAAATGGAAAAAAAAAATTAGTATAATTAAGATTTATTATATATAATAATATTGTATAAAAATAAATTAGTCATTAAAAATAACATAAAATAAAGATACTTACAATATAGGACTTCACCATTGGAGATGATTGAAGTTCTAAATGAAAAGTGCTAAATTGAAGTCCTAAATATAAGTATAAGACCCCATATAAGACTTCACCATTGGAGATGCCCTTAGACCGAGCTTAAATGCTTGATGACAGAACCGCATAGCATTATTTAGATCATTTTCAACAATAAAATTATATCTATAGTTATTTTTAATTAAAAAATTGAATGTAACTCACATATTTTTGACTTCAACTTTAGTAGTTATAGCTAAAACTAAGACATTTTAAATATTTGAACCATTGGATCAATTGTTAGATGGTGGGATTACTTTCTGGATGGTGGGAGATATAGCTTTTGAGTTATTTTCTCTCTCATTTGTAGCTAAATATAGATACTCAAAATAGCTCAAAGTCAAATGTATCTTAACTTTATCTACTCTGTTAGAGTGGTTTTTAACTATAATTTTGAAAATTATAACTTTTAGTTACTAATAGAGTGAGAGTGAGATTCGTAGTTTTGCTTAAATACTAAGATATTAATATTCTTACCATAAGATATTAATATTCTTACCAATTGAGCCAGCCTATGTGATCCTATATTTGGTCAAAATGTGAACTAATTTTGATCCTCAATTAATAAGTGTTATGCATCCCTTTCAAAAAAAAGTGTTATGCATGAGCAAGGTATAGACCAAATTAACTTTGTTTTATCAAATTGAAGACGGGCTAAAACCCCAAAACTAAATATGCTCATGAAGTAGATTTTTCAGTTCTCACATGATAACAATGAGAACTCATGTGTAAAATTACATATAATTAATATGAAATCGATCGATGAAAAAAACATGAGTTTGTATCACTAAAGGTAGAAATGTAGATGTGTGAAGACTAAAGAGTACTTCTCTACCGTTTTGGAATTATAGTATCATGGGCAGTTCTTTATTGAATTCCATGATTTGTATTTTTTTTCTTTCTAGGATCGTGCTGTTATGCATTCTAGGTCTAACATCCCATTAGAATATTTTTCATTTGTGTCACGTGACAACACTTTATTGGTTAATATTTTTAAAGTTGAGTCCATGTGATCCTTCTTGGAATAAAGCATTTTTTTAAATACGTTTCCTTATCATGTTAGGAAATGAAGAGTTTGCGATGAAACGAGCTAAAAGATGAAAACTAATCACTTTTTGGAGAATTCAAACAAGTTTCCGAAGTATTGGGAGAAGAATGAGCAAAATCGAGAAAATGACAAAAAGTCAACTATTGGTCAAAGTCAACTCCAGTGTTCAACTTTGGCGAGTCTTTGCCGGAATGTGTCAAGGCCCAAGACTTCAAGTCCAAACTCACAAGCCCAATTAGAGAAGATATTTTGAAGAGTCATGTGCCACTTACATGTTGGTGGTGAGTCATCTTTGGACCACCAACAAGTCCCTAAAATTGTGGATCATGTCTTGATTTATTTTTGAATTATTTCAAAGCCAAAATATCTCCCAAAACACACCCATAACCACCATCTAAAGCCTAGAAATCTCCATCACTACCGTCATACTTCCATTTACATCACCATTCCTCTAGCTTTAGGTGGGTGACTCAACTTTTGTAGCTTTAGAGCAAGGTTGGAGCAAGAAGGAGAGAAGAGCTAGAAGACCTTAGAGCTTTTGAGGACTCTTGGTTATTTCTCATCACTTTGTATTTCAGTCATGTATCTAGACTCTATGCTTATTATAAGTAGTGAGTAGATAATTTTGGGAGGCTAGGGTTCTTGTGATGTCATGAACGTGTCTTGAATTATGTATAATTCATGGTTTTAGTATGTTATGAAGATTTGTGTTGTGAATGAGTTCATTGTGTGATTATGGTATGTTTATATGCTTGAGCTTGTTGTGTAGTTCTCATATGCATATGTTGACTCTAGCTAGGTTGATGTATGTGTTAAAGGACTTAAAAATGACCCTTGAATGAATTAGCTACTCACTTAAGGATAGATGAGCATGTAAACATGATTAGGGTATTATTAAGAGGTTTACCTTAAGACTTGATTTCCTTAGTACCTAGCATGAACTAGAGCTCATTTGAGTCTCAATAGACTTGAGGGACTCTAGTCAATCACACATTAAATCCAAAAGGTTATTGTGGTTATTAGTAGATTCTCTTGACTCGTAACCCAATAGGTGCGAGTTAGGGGAATCATATAGACTTTATCTCAGATTCTCTAATAAAGATTCGAGAAGGGAAACCTTTCCACATATATCATATGAGATACTTGTTGACTTCACAACGTGACACATGATCGAGATGCAATCCCAAAATGGCTTGGGTCTTGGTTTCGATTCACGAAATACTTCAATGTTGGGTTCAAGTCATCTAGAGTTTAAAACGACCTAGGAACATGGGTTCAAAACCAAACGTGTCCCAAAATGTCACGATTTGGACATTAACTTGTATGAACGGACTTTATGAAAGGACTCACCCCCGATTTAGTTTCCTAAACCAGAATCGAACCCCTTCTGAAAACACGAACATTCAAAAACCATAGAAATTTTGGCAGAGTTTCACTATATCGCGAAATTACCATTAAACTACACCGGAAAACACACTTCATCCTATGCCACAAAAGCCAAACCGTGGGCACTAATCCCATCCGGATTTCTCAAAATCATAATATAATATAAAGCAAGAAGCAAAAACTGTAACTTTACAGAAATTTGGAAAAATCATATGGAAATATAAACATCGGAGTATTCAAAGCAACCTATAGTATATATATACATAAATACACAGCAGTAGGCTAAACAAGAAACCTACTGAAAAATAAAAGTAGCTCGAGTACTAAGCCTCATACTGCGACACCAGAATTTGAACTGCTAACTGGGCACAGAAACCGAAAAACCCAGGGCAAAAGCAAATAAAATCGTTAGAGTGAGTGGATAAAAATAAACATATGCCTTTCACCATTTACATAACATAAAAATAATGTGAGTTCTTAAAATAAATGGAGGTGTCGGGCGAATCTCTCAAGCCCGACGGTGATAGACTAGGCGAATCTCCCAAGCCTAGTGAGCACATCAGGCGAATCTCTCAAGCCTGGAACTGGACTACCCGTGATCAGCCGAGTAGTCAATGCATCAATGCTAAGTAAATGCCATCACCAATAAAACATAAAACAATACCTCCAAAATAATAAATAATCTCAATACTGTACTGGAAATAAATACTAAAACCAAGAACTCGCTACGACAGTGTAAATAAATGTCCACTCACAGATAAGCACAGCGCGCAGACGCGCTAATCCTGAGATCCAGCAGAAGATCCCTCGCCCAACGTACGATCTCGATCCCCTTGAAATCCGGCAACCGCGCCGCATTCCGGTAGCCACCTCGACGGCGAGTCACAGACTCACTGAGTCAACCACGGGTTGACTCGGTCAACTCGGCCCAGTTTAGTCAACTCAGTCAAACAGCTCTTTTTCGCACTTTTTCGATAACTTTACGACTATTCGGCTATTTATACGTCGTGAATCAACTCTATCCACAATTCGGATAACTCAAACTCAAACGGATAAACACGACTAACTCGACGATAATTTCAAATATTCTTTTTATATTCATCGATTATCCGAAAAATCCTCGGAAAGCACCTACGGATTCGAAATCAGATTCTCTACATTTCCCATGAATAAACCCAAACCAAATTCATGTCCGAAAATTAAGTCGTGAATGAAGATGCATATCCGATTAATTACGATAAATCTCAATTACTCGTAAAACTCGCAGATTAAGCCGATTACTATACCAATTCCAATTCAGGTCGTCACACTTTAATCCATTACATAAACTGGGACATTGTTGGATGCATCATATGGTTGGTGGGGACTCTTCTAGCCGATATACTTTCCTTATATTGATTTCGCATCGTTTGAGCTTTCATACCTTAGTGTAATCACAACCAATCAATCAACCTATGTTTAATCACTCACCGTAATTACATCATCTTTTGCAATGTTAAGTCTCCAAAGGACTTAATAGTGTGAGATTCACTTTCAAATTTTATTTCCTTTTAGTGTCAAGTATTGTCTAGTGAGTCGTAGTCTCTGTGCTTTTCACTGCAAGCTAAGGAATCTAAGTGCTTAATCCTCGTGGGTTTGACACTCGATTTTCTTTTCCATACTATTACTTATCCTTGTATACTTGCATGTGAAGATCGTTCTTGCACTTATGAGTTAGCCAATAGCTTACTAAGTGTGGGAGTATAAATCTTCCAACACCCGTATGCTCTGCGACCCATATATCAACCCGACCCGACCGAAATTTCTCCGGCTGACAACATCTAACACCGACACGGGTTGAAATCACACCCTCTCCTCGTCCTCGACTTCCCAATGTACTTATTTCAGTTAAACAGTGATAAACTTAGGAGAATCTGTGACAACCCGAACCGGAAATTGTATGTTAATCGGCTTGATTTGCGAGTTTCGCGATTAGTCGCGGTTTTGCCGTAATTGGTCGATTTGGCGGTTTTATTTGCGACTAAATTATTGGGCGAGAATTTGATATGGGTTCCTTCGCAAAAGTTGTAGAGGATTTAATTTCGAGCTCATACAAATTTTTGGGGAATGTTTCGGATAAGCGAGTGGTGTTTTATCGAGTTTTGAAGTTGGTTAGTGAAATAGTCGAAAATGTTAATTTAATCGTGACCGTTCGATCTTGATCAGATTTGTTTTTAACCGTAGTCGTTGATTTGGGGCTGTATATGTACGGTCTAAATACGTGATATTTCGAAAAGTTTCCATTTTGGGAAACCTGGGTCGTTGACCAAGTTGACCACGAGTTGTTTTGACCCGTTTTGGGCCGAGCCTTTGTTGCTGTCATTGTGCTATTTTCCGGCATCTTTTTTCCATGGTTTCTTCATGAAACTTGTTGGGCTTGAGCTCCTCTTTCTTTTGATAGGTGGATCACTCAATTTGGTCGCCGGATGAAGAAATTATGGCTTGTTAAAGTTTGGGGAATTTTGGCAAATTTCGCCGGCGACGGAGGTGGTGGAGACGACGGCGATGGGGGTCGATTTGTTAGGGAATTTGTAGCCCTTGGGAAGAGGAAACTTTTAGAAGTGGTCTTGCACCTTGTCGTGGCCGGTGGTGGCAGATCGGAGGTGGAGAATTCCGGTGAAGGTTTTTGACATCAAGGTGAGTTTTGGGTGTTTTCTGGTAAAAATTGGGCTTAGCATTGAACTACAAAGTTGTTGGAAATGACGAGATCTTCAAATCCATGTATTGGTTGCAGTTTTCTGGGCCGATGAATTTTCCGACGGCCGGCGGCAGCCGCGGAATTCCGGCCGAGGTGGTTTTCGACAAGTTTTATGTCGTTTTGCTCGGAATCGTGCACTGATCGCAGTGGTGAGGTTTATAGTTTGAATTGAGCATCGAAATTTGTGGCGAGGTTTTATAATGTGTTTATTGTCATTTCGGTTATTCCCGTCGAGATATGAGTTTGTGTTTTCCGGGAATGCTTGGTTCTCGCCACATGGTTCAGTATATTGAATTATGATATTAATCAGATATTTTTTTGTTATTCAGGAGATCGTGATCGTATGTTTGGCGAGGGATCTTCCGCCGGATCATAGGATTAACGCGTTTTACGTTGTACTAGTCTGTGACTGAACACATTTCTTTTCACTGATTGGTTGCGAGTATTTATTATACGTTTTACGAGCATGAGCATGCATATGCGATTATGATTTATACGAGCATGTGTTTTACGTTATGCATTTACGAATAAGCATCTTCGAATATGCTTTTATAATTATGTATTACGAATATGCATTTACATTACGTTTTATGCATTTGCATGGAAACTATTATGATTTGGTTTACACAGAGTACAGTCTCAGTATGTATGGTTGTATCGATACACTTAGCATCTCGGATGATCCTCGAAGATGTTTAACGGGGGGGGGGGGGGGGGGGGACCAGATACCCTGACTCGAGGCCCTTTCTGCCTGGAATCACATGAGGATCAGGAATCCCATGATTCAGACTGTACTAGCGCGGATGTGTCCATGAGTGACCCCGCGGGATTTCCGATGCATGCTCTGGACGCATGAGGAGTTAGAGTCTCTCTCGTGTACCATATGATTTTTATGCATCTAGACTCGCATATGTTTTATAAATATATATATATATTTATTTATTCGGTGAAAGACATTTATTTTCGTCCATTCACTATAACAGTTTATATGTCTTTACCTGGATTCTTTGTTTTCAATGCCCAGATTGCAGTTTGGATTCAGGTGTCGCACGTCGAGGTTGGAGGCATAGTATTCGAGCCACTTTTCCTTTCTCAATAGGTTTCTAGTTTGGCTTACTGTTGTGTATATATGTATATATATAGAGGTCGGTCTGAGTACTATTATGTTTATATTTTCACATGATTTTTCCGGATTTCTGTAAAGCTACAGTTTTGTTTATTGCTTTACGTTATGATATGTTTTTGAGAAATCCGAATGAGATTGGTGCCCACGGTTTGGCTTTTGTGGCATAGGATGAAGTGTATTTTTCGCTGCAGGTTAATGGTAACTACGCGATATAGAGTAACTCTGCCAAAAAATATATGATTTGTGAAAGTTCATGTTTTCAGAAGGGGTTTGATTTCGGTTTAGGCAACTAAATCGAGGTCAGATCTTTTCAGAATCGCAGCATTGAATTCGAGGGTTTTTCTCGAATTCGTTTTCGTCACCGACGACAGTTTCTGGTGAAGATTTTGCGGCGACGCCTTAGGGATTTTGAAGCCTATGATGGCAAGAGTTGATTGCCACTGGTCTTGAGCCACGCCATGGCCAGACGACACCGATGGATCATGCTGAGCTCACCACTAAACATGTAGGTGTTGAATCGCTTTCTTTTGATTGATTGATGTTTGCTTTCTTTGGATTGTAAGGTTTTGAAAAGAGACATCTCATGGGAGCAATACATGACGACTAAGCTCATCACTGGAACCTGTCTTCAGCTCTTGAGGCGTTATGATAAAGATCCGAAACTTACAGATCACAATTGCTCGATGATGTATTTATTTTCATTCTCATTCTCATTCTTTCATTCAATCTCACTCACCTCTAGATAAAGGCTAATCATATATGGTGCTTTTCTTTGTTTGTCATAGGATAGTCCTTATGTTCGTCTTTGTTGGAATTTTACGTGATATTTTCAAGGAAGAAACAGTCGAATATGTCCTTGCATTAGTTGATGAAATTCTTACAAGTAACTGCAAACTCACTCTCTGTTTTTGCCTTTCCCTTTTTCACAATTGTATTATCCCGGAAGCTAGTAGTAACATGTTCCTTGTTTTATTTTTTCAGCCAAAATTGTTCCATGATACTTCTCTTGTGAAATATGTGTTGAACTACTTTTGTTATTCATGGTGTACATGTTTGAGTTCTTAGGATTTAGCACAACAGAACTAGTTTGTGTGTGTGGCAATTAGCAAAACAAAGCATTAGCAGTTTAGTCTCAGAACTAATCATAGTTAGTAAAAAATGGTACGCGAATTATACGTTAAAAATATGTACGTGTATAATTCGGTAGTTTTATATGAATAAAATTCGTAAAAATTCGGCCATAATTTTTTTAGTTTTTTTTTTAAATTTTTTTTAGAGGAAGAGTTCTAGGGAACTCCAATAAAAATAATAATAATTTTTTTTATTGAAAATAACTTAAAATTCGCGAATATTTCGGCCGGGTTCAAAATAACGCATTTTTTTTCGAATCTTTCGAATAATTCGGGAAACGGATGTTTTTTTCAAAAAATTGTTAATTCACGAATTTACTAGCGAATGTGAGAGAATAGAAGTAGAAATCAGAGAGTTTGCCGAATAAGCTGATTAAAATGAAATGAAATGAGTTTTATTAGTGAAGTAAGTGGTGATGAGGAGGATATGGTAATGGTTTAATTTTAGTAGTGATAACAGTAAATTTTTTTTGGATTAATTAGTTTTGCTGCATATTGAATGACTTAATCTGTTGGTGTACTTGTAGGGCTGTCAGAACTTTTAATGCTGAAATTGGAAGAGCTTGACGAGGTGCGAGTTGAAGTGGGCACCAAGGATTCATAGAGAATATACTCAAGAAGAACTTGACGAGGTGCAAGTTAAAGTTGAGGACTTCATTTCCAATTTGATAAAGACATTGATTCTGGAATGAGAACAATTTTTTGAACATGGGAATGTGATATGTTTAGAGATCAGGAAAATCTTTTGTTTAAACTAGGGGAAGAATGTAATGACTAGTTAGCTATTGACTTTAATATGCATGTATTAGGTTGTTGTACATGTTAACTATAAGTAAAATCTTTTGTTTAAGTTAGGGGAGGAATATAATGTCTAGCTACTGACTTTAACATATATGACATATATATATATATGCATTTTTTGGCTACTGACTCAATGGTAGTTTGTTGCACTTTAGTTCAGTTTGAATATGAAATGAAATATCAATTTCTTAGGTTCAACTAGATGTATATGAAAGGCATTGAACAATTGTTTAGTAAAAATAACTGATGTCTAAAACTAATATATGCATCATACATACCCAACAAAATTGATGTTAATTGAAGTAATGCACATCAGTTCGGAGCATAAGAAACGATGTCTATGAATGACATTGACATCGGTTTCTGAGAAAAGAATGACATATAAGAGATATTAACACACCAGTTCAAGCAAATCAACTAATATCTAAGAGATACTTACACATAAGTTATTCTTAAGAATCGATGATAAATTAGATAATTTTGTTGTAGAATGGTGATTTCATTAACCATAAAACTCAAATACATGAAGATTTGATGATAGATGGACAAACAAGATGATGATAATATAATGGCTAATACATTGATTTTGGTAAAATAAGCAATGTCTTATAAGTAAATAGACATCTGTTTGGTGACTGATGTCTATATTTTTTGACATTAGACATTGCCCACATAGACATCGGTTTGAGAAATTTTAGACATCGGTCCAAAATCGATGTCTATGACCATTTTTCTAGTAGTGGTTTAAAATTGTCTAATTAAATTACATCCCAAATTCCAGCCAAACAAAAAATCAAATAGTGATCCCAATTACTTTGGGCACCCATCTGACCTTCACTGGAGCTGTTAGCCACACAAGCTCATTCTCTAGCTTGGGTTATTTTCAAGAGCATCCTAATCTCACACATCAAAAGTCAAATTCAATGGTTTCAAACCTCCCTTCTATACTCTCCCAACTCAGACCTCCTTATCTCTACATCCTTATCAACATCGTTGCCTCTTCCAAGCTCCACACTACTCTCAAATTTGTCAAAGAAGATCACCACTATGGTTCTGATATCGTTCCGCCGTTGTCGGAGACGGTGAAGATCTCACAGGCACACATCACTTTAAACTACGTGGCATACAACGATGTTGTGTTGAATGAGTACATCTACGATTCAAATGTTTAGATAATGCCCAAGGTTTCTGATTCCTACGGAGCTTTTAGCTACGCAAATCGTTCGGAAGGCCAAGCCAGAAAAGATGAAGAGTGCGGTTAATGTGACGGAGATGAATGACAAGGATGAGTGGTCCCCGTCCCCACCTCAAGGCCGGTAAGGAGCGGTTTGAAGAGGAATGGCTATGGAGTTTTGGGTGAATGCGAACCAAAATATTTTTACATTTGTTCATTTTGGTCACTTTCAAAAAGACTCGAATCCCGAAAAAAGAGAACAGATTGAATCGATGGTCTGATGTTAATGTGTGCATCACACTTTCGATTGTGAATCTCCACTGACAGTGGAGTGAAGTCATTTCGCATATCATGCGTTGTATAAGAGCATCCGCACCGAGCGACATCTTGCTCGAGCAAAAAGTGGGTCCGGCACGAAGAGCACGAGCAAAAGTTGGGTTATGCAGTAGGTGGATGCAGGAGCAAGAACAAATAACGTAGGATTTTTGTGGGCTCTGCCAATTACTCAAGCAACCAACCGAATAAATTTTGCTCGAACAAAGCACAATTTCTCGGGCTCCACCATCTACTAGAGCAAAACACCGGCCCGATGCAATGCTCTGGCATGAAAAATTGGTTGTAGACGCAGATGGGTTGGGTTGGGTGGCGTGCAAAACCAAACTAGAGTTTAAGAGTAGAGTACCGAACCAAACCATACCAAGAAAAAGTATATTCCCATTCGGATTGGGTAGTCCAAAAAAGCAGGATTGCACTTGCAAGTCGTAGCCCCCTTGACCAACCACTCAACTCCCACCACGTGTCATCCCTATTGCAATCTCGCTGGCTTTTGTTTACTTGGCAAAAATATATAAGTGGCGACGCGGCCTCTACGCCCTGTATTTCAGATTCTTAAAAACACCACGTTCCCTCTTCCTCTCTCCTCGCGTCTCCAACCAGCCTGCTCAAGTAAGTCTCTCTCTCTCTCTCTCTCCTTCTCCGATTCCCGGAGCTGTTATCTATATCCGTCCGTCCGTCTTTTATTTTCTTTTTCTGCTTCACATTTTGCGGGTTGTTGCCGAGAAATAACTGACATAAAGATTTGCGCTTTGGAATAAAAAAAGATAAGAACAGAAAAGAAAAGAAAAGAGGAAAAGGCGTTTAGTTAGATCTGGGTTTTTGTTTTTGCCCTTTGTTCAATCACAAAGGCGAAAATAAAAACCCAATTGCAGCTGAAATTGCTTTCGTTCTGTGTTTGGTATGCTTATCTTAATTTGCAAAAAGGGTTATGATTTTAGTCTGTGGTGTTAATCTGAGTTGTTGGGTGCTGTTGGATTATGTTCTTGATACCTGAAATTTAGTTTTTAAGTGTATGCCCAAATCATTAGGGAAACAAAAATTAGTCAATGAATTATTTGATACTGTTTACGAAACTGAAAAGGTAATCTCTTTTAGGGGATATAAAACAGGTAATCTCTTGGTGTTACAGTTGTCGAATTAATCCTAATACATTTGGAAGAACTGTTTGTTAGAGATTGTTGGATATAAATAGCTGCATTTTTTTACCATGCTAACTGGTATTGTTGTGGTTGATGTTGTTGTTGAACTTAGGTCTGAAAGCCTGATCTTCATGAATTCAAGAGCTACTGAAGCATCCGTGTTTCCTTGTATATCGGGAAACAACAACGACCTCTTCTTCATCTGGATTTTGTTCTGTCTATTGCCGAAATTCCTGGGAACTCCGTTTGCGTTTGTTAACTTTCTCTTGGTTAAGGCAATTGACAGGAGTCCTTCTGGAGCACTAGCCTCGGCCACGTTTGGATAGATTAGTTTCGATTTGAGCATTGGTCTTGGAGAGTTTGGGGTACCTTTATTTATAGCAGGGATTAATTCGACTGTCTTTCTTAAGTTAACATCCCTGCTGTAAACTTGAAATTATGGTTTTCTCTCAGCCACCTGAGTTGTCCAAGACCCGGAAGTGCAAACCAATTCAGACACAGTTTCTTATTCCGATGTGCACGACAGATGCGGTAGTTCCAGATCATGTTGAGCTTGATTTTGCGGATGTGTTCGGTCCTGTACCCGTCCAGGCCCCGGTAGAGGGCGAAGATGGTACTGACCTCGTTTACGATGATCCAGTGGTCATTCACAACCGAACACATTCTTTGGTCGGTCCTTCATCATATGTAAGCCACTCACTGAAGCTCAACAAACTTACTGTTCATGACTCCGAAGACGATACCATCAAAGAAACTCAGGAACCTTATGTTGGTGATGGTGTCTTAGAGGATCTTCCGGAAAGTATGGAGGAGAATCTCATGAAGATTGAGAGCGTAGGCATTGAAGATTTTGAGGTTTTGAAGGTTGTTGGGCAGGGGGCATTTGCGAAAGTGTATCAGGTGAGGAAGAGAGGAACATCTGAGATTTATGCCATGAAAGTTATGCGGAAGGATAAGATTATGGAAAAGAATCATGCTGAATACATGAAAGCTGAGAGGGATATTCTAACAAAAGTTGATCATCCATACATTATACAGCTTCGATACTCATTCCAGGTAATTCCTGCCTCCTGACTCTTGAAGTTGTTTGTTCCAGCTTGCGTTTTCTGTTGAATCCATTAATACTGCCTCTAAAATGTATATTGTGCTTTGAGCTACATCTGTCGACGATTATTGATGCGTTATATGTGAATCTCAATTTATCATGTTGCAATTAATATGGTAATAACTGGATAAATTGCTATGCAGACCAAATACAGACTATATCTTGTGCTGGATTTTGTCAATGGTGGTCACCTTTTCTTTCAGCTCTACCACCACGGCCTTTTCAGGTAACTGACATTGAACTTACACATTTTTTAGCTCATGGGTGTAGACACTCAATGCTTACAATTTTTTTTTATTTCCAGGGAGGAGTTGGCACGAATATATGCTGCTGAGATTGTTTCTGCAGTTTCTCACCTCCATGCGAATGGCATTATGCATAGGGATCTCAAACCTGAAAATATCCTGTTGGATGCAGATGGCCATGTAGATATCTCTTGTCCTCTCTTATGTTGAGTAATCGCCCCAAATGAATTGTGACTGACAATGTATCACTTGTTCATTAAACAGGCAATGTTGACTGATTTTGGCCTTGCCAAGAAATTTGATGAAAATACAAGATCTAATTCTCTGTGTGGAACTGTAGAGTATATGGCACCTGAAATAGTTCAGGGAAAGGGCCATGATAAGGAAGCAGATTGGTGGAGTGTGGGAGTTCTGTTGTTTGAGATGCTTACTGGAAAGGTATGCAGTTTACTGATTTTTGTACTCACATACCAGATTGGTACATATATATCTATAGATTAAAAACTTTGTAATTACAAGTCCACTAAGCACCTTTTTTTTTCTCCTACAAACTTTTGCTCATGTTTCTGGATTTAGTTTACAGATAGTTCTGGTTTGTGTAAATTTGTAACCTGAATAATAACCTTCCCGTCTTGCTTTGCAGCCTCCTTTTACTGGGAATCGTCAGAAGATTCAACAGAAGATAGTTAAGGACAAAGTCAAGTTGCCAACCTTTTTGTCAAGTGAAGCACATTCTCTGTTGAAAGGGGTAATATACACTTTTAACCTTGTTGATAAACCTTTTTGTTTTGGGTGATCACAGCTAGTCTATGGCATAACTTGCTGCAACCGTATGGATGTCAACCTTTTTACTCATCAATTAACAGACAGTAATGAATATCTCAATAGTTTCAAAATGTGGGATGGTGTTTATTCTTTTTGTTGGTTAGTTCTTGGAAAGAATGCTGATCGTTGAGTGTGTGTTCCTTCTTACATCATGTATATGCCTGTTCTATGATACTTACATAGCATGATTATGTTTTCACTTTTCAGCTGCTAGAGAAAGACGCAAGCAAGCGCTTTGGTTGTGGACCTCAGGGAAGTGACGAAATCAAGCGCCACAAATGGTTCAAGCCAATTAATTGGAAGAAATTGGATGCTCGGGAAATTCAACCAAGCTTCCGCCCTGAAGTTACTGGGCAGCACTGCATCGCCAATTTTGATAAATGCTGGACTGACATGCCACTTGTGGATTCCCCGGCTGCTAGCCCGAATGCTGCCGGAAACCCTTTCTCAGGCTTTAGTTATGTTAGGCCTGCAGCCTCTTTTCTACAGAACTAGAGCACCATGCATGAAGTTCTGCTGTCTCTCTCTTACAAGCTTTTTCAAGCTACGTTTTCCACTTCCTTTGATTATATCAGGATTCTTTGTTGCTTTCAAGCAGTAATGAATACATATATTAACTTATCTATGAAGTTTCTTATCTTATATTAAAAATGTGAGATGGCGCACATCTGGTTTATGTCATGTCAATTGTTTTTTGAGTAATACTGGAAGGGGAGGAAGAACCCACATATGGATATGTCATCGGACACGTGTCAAAATGGTAGCCTTTGCTGACACACTTATACCGGTTTTCCCATGAAACAAAAGCTATACTAGTATACAACTTTAACTTCCACAAAGACCACAGCCATGGCTTATCTGCCCTCTCCAAGCTTAACTACACTCGAACACAATCCCAATGCTTTATTGTTCTCTCCATTGAAAGCAAATTCACTTGACAATCTCTGCTTCTTCACAAAACAGTGGAAAACTCACCCACTCAGATGTAATGCATTCTTCGGTGAAATCCCAGGAAATTTGTTGGAGAACACTCTTCAGCTGGAGCAATTTCCTCCTGTTCAATATGGGATCATGGAGTTCCAGAGAGTTACAGAGGGCCTATCGGAAAAACAGAAATGGGGGTTTCTGGTTTTCGCGGGGATAACGTGGATATACTTGACTGCAAGGCCTGGTATTCTGTTGGGTGCCATTGATGCATACCTTCTTGCTCCTCTGCAATCAGGTTTGGATAGTTTGGCTGGAAGGAGAAGGCTGAAGAGAACTGATTTTGTGATCGGGGAGAAGTTGGGAGAAGGGTCATTTGGCGTTGTTTATTCTGGAGCCATTGTTCCAAAGAACATGAATGTTGAAGAGAGAGTGCAGAAGAGTGGAAGGGGAAGAGCTTTGCAGTTGGATGAGAGGTTTAAAGAGAAGGTCATTCTTAAGAAGGTAAATTTTTTAATTGATCGCCATTCAGTGTTGCTATTTCTTTTAGCAGAGGTTTGTTTGTTTTGTGGAGAAACACATTTTCTTATGTTTTAGTTATGGATGATGGAAATATGCAGGTGAAGATTGGAATGCAAGGAGCTGAAGAATGTGGTGAGGTGGAGGAGTGGTTCAATTACAGGTTGTCTAGAGCAGCACCTGAAACATGTGCTACTTTCCTGGGAAGTTTTGTTGCTGACAAAACAAGTTCACAGTTTACAAAGGGTGGAAAGTGGCTTGTTTGGAAATTTGAGGTACTCTACAGATTTTGATATCACTTATTAGCCTTTTTTTCTTTCTTTCTAATTCTATCAGCTTCCATAAGTCGAATGCTTTATCAGTTCATATGATCCTTAGAACTTGACACTATTGTATGTACTGTGGATCCTTTGTATAAATGCTCACTGAAGGATACGCCATTCCTCAACTAATTGTAGGGATGTCAATTTGACAGGGAAATCGAGACCTTGCTGAATACATGACAGATCGGAAATTTCCTTTTAACTTGGAGTCGGTCATGTTTGGACGCGTCTTGGAAGATGTAGACTCTGTTAAGCGCAGTGCCTTGATTATCAAGCAAATAATGCGTCAGCTTATTAATTCGCTTAAGAAAATCCATGATACAGGCATTGTTCACCGGGATGTAAAGCCAGCTAACTTAGTGGTGACCAAAAAGGGAAAGATCAAGCTCATAGATTTTGGGGCAGCCACGGACCTTCGGATTGGAAAGAACTTTGTCCCAAACCGCGGCATGCTTGACCCTGACTATTGTCCTCCTGAATTGTATGTGCTCCCAGAGGAAACACCAGTTCCTCCTCCAGAACCTATTGCGGCAGCTCTTTCTCCGATTCTTTGGCAGGTACTTTTAGAGTTTCATTTTTTTTGTGTCTGAAAAAATCTGTTGTGCAATGAAGGAGATACTTATGATACGTATACAAATTGTGTTAAGTTGTTGAAGTGCATGAGATTGTTGTTGCAGCTGAACAGTCCGGATCTGTTTGATATGTATTCTGCTGGTATCATACTACTGCAAATGGCAGTACCATCCTTAAGGTCTTCAGCAGGCTTGAAGAACTTCAATGGGGAGATAAAAAGATTTGAATACGACTTGAACAAGTGGAGGGAGTCTACTCGTTTGAGGCCTGACTTATCACTTCTTGATCTTGATTCGGGTAGAGGATGGGATTTGGCTACAAAGCTTGTTTCGGAGAGAGGTTCACTCAGAAGGGGACGGTTGTCAGCAGCAGCTGCTCTGAGACATCCTTATTTCCTTTTAGCTGGTGACCAGGCAGCTGCAGTTCTTTCAAAACTAAGTTTCACCAAATAGTGGAGCTGCTTTGCAATGTGAGTACGTAATAGTGCTTTTCCCTCAGGGGGATTACATAATAGTTGATTTTGTTGCATCAAAATCAAAATCTTGTCTGCCATTGCATTTGAAGTTATAATGAGTTGGTCCAATCTGCATGTTTCGTTCTTAGTTACCGAAAAAATTTCACTTTTGAGATGGAACCGTCCAGTTATATTTCTTCTCTGGTCTTTTGTTACAGCAACTCAAGAATGGAGAGGCTCACAGAAATGCAAGGCCTTGCACTTGACTGTTTATGACTGTTGCCATTTTTGCTCCAGGTGGCCTAGGAACTTTGCTTTCAATTTATCATACCATCGGATGCTATTACAAGAGATTACAGTTCTACCAGATGTTGGTACAGGTGATACAGGAGAGGAGGTTTATACTCATCCTGAATTATTCACTATACAGTTTACACTATCTGTTTCCTCTTTATATCAGAAAATCAATTGATCGATCAAACATCAGGAACGTTTGTACACAATCTCTATGGAATATGCTGGAAATCACACTTTGACCTTGGTCTCTTTGGTATATAACTCTTTCACAGAAACTCCCATTGGTGGTCCTGTTTGCAGAGCATTATATGCTATCTGATACGTAACCACTCACGCAAGTGGCTGGTTACATACACGAACATTATAGTAAGCAAGTAATCCCAGAATGCCTTACACCTTGCACCAGTAGCGCATCACTGATGGGGAGTAATCATCAACACACGTATTCACATCACATTTGGGATCATTCTTGAATGTATCAAAGAAGCACATTCAAAATTACATGTGGGATCATTTAGTCATGTTTCAAAAGAAGCAAAATACAACCCTATTAGAAAAGAAGTAAATACAAAAGGACGTAAACAACAGTAGGCTTTAGGCAAAACCCAAACAAACAAATTTTGTAACCATTATGTCATGCAATTTGCAATCTTCAATTCTTTCTCGTAACAGGACTTACACTATACCCCATACTTCTGCCATTCAAACTACATAAACAATAGCTTCCTCGATCAAATAGCTTCCTCAAGTTTGATACATTGTTAAAGATAAATGATCAGCTGCTACCATCCAACACAGGTACACAAAGTCTAGAATGTGAGAACTTTGGACACAAGATGCTTCCATACTTTAAGAGTTTAGATACTGTCTCATAGACGATGTCTACTGTTAAAATAAAAGTACCTTGAGCTCCACTTAGAAATATCATTATGTCTATATGTTGTAATTTGAAAGGAACAAGTGGTGGGATGTGCATTGTTACCTCACCAAAGAACTCCTGGCTTGAATGGGTTTGGAATTCCATTGTTTGGAATAACTGTTTCGAAAGCCTCAACGAGCAGTGCTACTTTTCTACTCCGAGCTGGAGTTAATTTAGCAACAGCTTTTTGAAGTGCATAATCAAGCATCCACTCCTCAGCATTCTTCCTCTCATCCATGTTTTGATGCTTTAAATTGACTTTTTCTGCTTCGGAGTCCGGCTCCACGAGCAGATATTTAGGCCCTCGCGAGTCAGACTTCTTTCCTTTCTCCAATGCCTTGATAAACCTATTGAGCAGAACCATTCTCTTCAGATTTCTCCAGTTCTTTGACATTTTCTGTTTAGGTTTTTCTTCTACCATCAGCACTTCCTTTTCTTCATCCTCAGTGACATGAATATCAGATTTGAGCAACATTTGTTCTGGATCTTCCTCTGCTTTCTTTTTAGATTCTCCGAAGCTATCTTTTGCAAAGTTGGAAAGAGCAGCGAAAGATTTTCCTTCTACGCCAATTTTATTTTCTGGTGGTTCTTGGACTGTAATGAAGTCCCTAGTGTTTGCTTGATCATCTTCTGACTCATCCTGGCTTTCTGGAAGAAGGATTTCGTCAATTGCTTTCTCAACCAGCTTGACAGTTTCAATACGGCGAAATTCATTCTTTTTCTTGTCTGCATGCTGATTTGACAAGCTCAGCATTGGATCCACCTCAGCTCGAGGCAATGTGTCGGTGTCATTTCCTTGTTCCTTATCTGCTCCATCAGGTTGTCCATCTCCATCAATGCTTGATACCATGTGCTTATATACAAAGTACCATAGCCTTGTGTAGTTCTGTTTTTCCAACTGAGTAACATGTGTTACATCAGCATTACTCTCCGAATGAGATTCTTCGGGTGGAGGGGATACTTGAAAGGATCCTCCTTCACTAGATGCTTTGCTTGCTGTCATTACTATGGGAGCTAATGAGACCACCATGTTCTCAGACAAATCTGATTCTGCACCATCGCTGTTGGTGTTTAACTTACCTGTCTCTCCATTACTGCTTTCCACATCGGCACTCATATATCCACGATCCAAACTATTAATGGAAATATGATCTGTGGGGATCTCTTGAACTTTTTCGTTTTCAGGAACTTCATAACTGGTGCTACCATCTTCCTCTTGCTTCAAGGAGGTTTCTTTACAGAACTGGGGACCTTTACTTTCTGATGAAGAAACATTGGGAATCTCTGCATCATCGTTAATGGTAAAGACTCTGTCCTCCCCTTCACCAGTCTTGATAAAAGCATGTGTCTCCTGCTGGTTCTCATCCGTGGCTCCAGAAGCAGGTACAACGATATCGGTTTTAGTGGACCAGTCTTCTGCTCTTGAGTCTTTGAGCATAGAAGATACTTCTGGACTTGCCTGCCGATCCAATTTAACATCAATGAACTTATTTTTACGCTTACTTGAACTTTCTTCAGGACACGACATACTGCCGAGCAAGATTTTGGCAGGAGTTCCAGAGTCACTCTCTTTACCAGTTTCATCAGCATTTTGAGTTGAAAAACCATTGCAGGCTTGATGATCTGCTTCAGTCGAATCTATTGCTTTAGATGTCTGATTAGTTCCAATATCAGGGAAAGGGAGAACTGTTTCAAAAGCTTCTACAAGTAATGCCACTCTTCTTTGTTGAGGTGGAGGTAGCTTAGATATCACCTTTTGAAGTGCGTAATCAAGCATCCATTCATCAGCACTCTTCTTGTTTTCTATGGCCAGCCGCCGTAAATTAATTTTCTCTGCTTCTGTGTCAGGATCTAAGGGTAGGTGATGTGGCTTCCGGTAACTTAAGTTCCTTACCTTGTCAACTGCCTTGACAAATCTCTTGAGAAGAATAAACTTTTTCAGACTGCTCCAGCGCTTGGGTGTGTTCTGTTCAAACTTCTCTTCCACTGCTTTCTCTTTGGGAGCATCGCTGTTTTCAGCTTCCAACTGTGTTTCCTCTGCAATCTGTACCATTCTGCCCTTTGAATAGTCACCAGAAGTCAATATTTTACGCTCCCTTCCTTCTTCATTCCCCAGCTGTAATCCTTCCTGGTCTGAATTTTTGTCACTTGTAACTGATCCATCATCATATGAGCTGTCCTGAACTTCTGGAAGAAGAATGTTATCAAATGCTTCCTGGACTAGATCAACAGCATTTTGCTGAAAGAGCTCAAGCATTTGGTCTCCTGCACTGTGATTTTCTGAAGCCATATCCTCATCTGCTTGTGGAAAAGCTGGATTGTTGGTTTCAAGCAAGCCAGTGGTATTTTCTACTTGATTTTCTTTGTCTTCCCCACGAAGAGGGAGCGAGTCTCCAACAGCTTCTAGATTACCCTTTACTGCATGTTTGTACATCAATTTCCACATTGTGACGTACTTGTGATTTTTTGCCTGCATAGTACCCTCTTCATTTACATTCTTGTCAAACTCCGCACTAGCATTTTTGTCTGTCACCAAACTAGCACAGTTTTGCACAGTGGCCATTGTTTGTTCCTCCTCACAACCAGAAGCACAATTATTTTCATGGCTTTCATTGTCACTTGTTGATTCCACAACTTCATCAAGGGGTTTGGCGGTAGTGCAATCATCTGATTCCACGTTATCTGGAATTGACGGAGGACAGCTGCTGTTCAAATTATCAGTGCAAGTGAAATCAACACCTTCATTGTGAAAAGATGCTGCAATTATATCTTCTTTTAGGTCTGTGTTGGTGACTTGAGATTCTGTTCCAATGCAACAACCTTCCACACATAAATCACCTAGTGATAGGGGTGACACCAAAGCTTCTTGTTCTACCGTGGCAAGCTTACTTGTTTCTTGCAGACTCTCCTCCAACAGCTTCTCGGAAACATTGGAAAGATTATAGTTATCTTCATCTGCTTTGCTGCAAGTTTCATCAAGGACATGTACAAGCTCTTCCGAGCCCAAATCTTCCACCAAAAGAGAGCTTGTTCCATGAGCTTCATCATGTTCACTGCTGACCATTTGATTCATACCATCTTCCTTAATTTTTCCGGACTTTTTGGCTCTAACTGGGGATCGAGTTGTCTGTTTCGTCTTCAATAAGCGCCTTCTTATTGAAATGAGCCTTTTGAGTGGAGGTACATTTGCGTGGCGATGACCATGAAGAGAACAATAAGTGAATGGACAAGGCAGTGTGTCGGCTGAAACAGCTCCCTCGGATTCGGATTCACTTCCTTGTACATGAACATGAACATGAACGTCCTTCACCTCAGGAGGAGGTGTCTTGGAATGCTTGAGAGCTGAAGAACATGTAGCTCTTTGCACCCCCAATTCTTGAGATTGTTTCCGAATCACACGAGTAGTCTTGTGAGCAGATTTAGGAGTTGAGTTAGAACTTGATTCAGAAGAGCAGCAGTGGGGACTACCCTCCTGAATATGAGTCCTTTTCTCACTAGAACAGCAGGTCTCTTTCAAAAAGTTTGGTGATGATGATCTATACTTAATCAGTTGGGTTCCTCCAGAGCTCTTCCTCACCAAAGGGTTCTTGAACTTGACACTTGACATTCTTGTCAAATTGTTTACAGGCTTAAAACTAGACCTCCTTATCAATACTCTACCTGAGTTCTGCAGAAAAACCACCACCCATAAACAAAAACAAAAAACAGCTATTGATCCTCATTCCTCAATCATTTCTTTGTTATTTTAACTAAACCATTAAAACTAAGCTAAAGGTTGAAACTTGCCTGTGGATTATCTGCAGTTGCATCATTGGATCTGTGTTTGGATCTTCTTCTCGAGGAAGGTGATTTTGCAAGCTTGATTGATCTCAAATTGTTCATCTTCTTCTGCAGCTCTGGTTCTCCTCTGATTCTGCCATTCCGGTTTTGGAGAACATATGAGTCTCTAGTCGTTGTCTACATTTGACTGATTTGAGTTTTATCTGAATCACCTGCTTCCACAATTTCAAGCTCCTTTGAGTTTGAACTCATAGTTTGGTTTTCCAAAAAAATTCGAAGCTTGGGGATTTCGTGTTTTCTGAGATTGTTGTGTTTAGCTACAGCAGTTGGCCTTTTGCTTCAATCTAGCTGCTCCATATTAAAATAATCTTCAGGTCTAAAGTGGCTTCTTGTCTTTGAAATTTGAATATTAGGAAACCTTGGTGAACTTGTACACAAAACACATACAAACAGCGAGATTGACTTGGCCATGCCATCATGACTTGACTGAATTTAATCCTCGTTTGCTTGTGATAATAAGATAAGATGACTACCTCTAATTTAAAGTCCTTGGTCAAATGGAAGGACCAGCACTTTATCCACTGTAATTTCATTTTCAATAAAGGGCCTCCAATAAATGAAAAGATTGCCCAAATCTTCCAACTTAAATGGTAAGTTGGTAACACTAATTTGCTGCTTAGAGCTGGAACAACTGCTAGAATGAATCTCATAGTTAGTATGAAGTAACAGATTGGTAGAGGATAATGCAACACAGAAAGAATAAGTTTTCCATTTTTTATTATTTATTGTAACAGGGAGATCTTCATGTTCTGTCATATACAGATGTGTATACACATTCCATGTTCCATGCATAGAGAAATCGACAGTGAGGAGATGACAGTTGAATAAACATAACACTACAGATCATCGTTGTATAGGAACTCTAGTGCACTCCTCTTCCTGCAACTCCATTTGCATTTCCAAGCACATCTTGAGTTGAAGATGGCAAGTCTTGTGGAGTGGAGGGCTACGATGTTTGTTGTCGAAGGAGATTTCGAGAGGACAATTGCATAACCGTCATCCATGTAATCTGTTCCTTCAGGGAAGAGCTGCCACAAAAGACTCCCACCTCCACTTCCTCCTTTCTTAGTAGAGTTCAAGAGGATCTTGTACACATTGTTGATTAAAGTGTCTCTAAATGAGGTATTGTAACCAGGGTCTTTTGTAGATACACCAAACTCAGCAAACACAACTGGCATTTCAAGATACTTCTCAGCATCATCAATATGAGCTTGAATCCATGACTCGGTGAATTGGAGATGGACATCAGAAATCGATTGCGAAATCCTTCATCAATGATATTTTTGAGCTCCAATCAGATGGTGAACAATAATCATGCTTTTTTTCTAAGACATCAAAACTTAGAGATAAGGATATTACCAAGAGTCTGCATAGATATGAGCAGAAGCAAAATCAACTCCCAAAACCTGGTGGTTTCTTATGAAATCCGTTCCAACTTGTTGAGCATATGTGTTGGGATTGAATTGAACTTTGTCAGGTGTTGAGGGACCATAAAATCCTTCCATACCAATCTCCACCAGGTGCTTTGGATCCACACTCTTTACGAAAAATGCTATCTCTTTTATCCAGTCCTATAAAATATACAACATTTCTTGAACTACAGAACATGATGTATACCAAAGACTAGTGCTATATAAAAAAAAGTGCTTTAAGTAGTTGGTTTTTAAGAACAACTTTTGAGGAAAGCAAAACCTGCAATTTATCACCAGTAGGATCTGAGCTGCATCGAGGCTCATTGATCAGTTCCCATGCAAATATAGTGGGATCATGTTTGTAAGTTATGTTGGTGAGGGTATTCACTCGATCAAGCACCGTCTGCAGAGTCAAAATATCAATGATCACTCTTAGAATCAATCATTCGAAATGTACGACCTTAGTAGATTGGTCTAAATTAACTTGCCTTAACATGTGCCTTATAATAGCTTCTGAGAATTGGATGAGAGAAGAAGTCATCGTCGGATGTCAAGTTCAGGCCAGCTGCTTTTCCCCATTTGACATATTGTGGCTTGCCACCATATGCATCCCAGTTGTTAGTCAATGACAATATGAGTCTAATCTTGTACTTCTTTGCCTCACTTATAACAAAATCCAAACCCTGTACCTCATTATATTTAGAGCTCGGTCACTCAATGTAATATTCATGCACAAACATTAATTCACAAAAAGAAGTTAGAAATTGCCTTAAAAACTTCTTCATCATAAACTCCTGGAGATTTCTGAAGAGCTCGCCACTGGCCGTCATTGAAAGCCCAAGTCCTACAAACTGTTAGTCCCACTGAAGCTGCCTGTTTGAACACATCAGTTACCTTGCCTCTTGTGGATTGATCAGCAGCAAACACCATCAACCAGTAAGTGTTGAATCCGTTCACATAGAAAGGTTGATCATTTAATACAAATTGGTTCCCTTTCTTCTGCACCATTTCCCACGCTTCATCTTCCATGCCATTCATCTCATCAATCCTACACAAAAGACAGAAGTACACATTTAACTATCTATATAAGAACATTACATGAATGCTTCATATGAATCTCGATATATATACATACCAGTCTGTTGTGCTAGGAAATGCCGAGTGATCTTCGGCTTCCTCGACCATGGTCTCCAATTGCTCAACTGCAGTGGCAGAACAGCAGGCCGATGCGAAGACCATAAAAATGGCGGTCACTACAAGAATGTTCTGTAACTCCAATTTTCTTTTGTGGGTATCCATGGTATTGAACAAGTAAGACAATGCATGCTAACTTCTTGGATTGGACTGTGTATTTATATGTGTGGAGACCTATCGTTTCTGGGCTAGTACTGAAACCATGGTACACTCTAGAAAAAGTGTCGAGGAGATTATCACAATACAAACTTCGAAGGGAAGGCAACGATGCGACAGATGCGTCATTGCTGATAAGCCATTTCCTTATTTCCGAGATCCTCATTTGTTCATACATTTTCATGTGTAAGAGTAAAGTAGCAGCTACGATCAGTACCAAGGAACTCTCTCACCTGGGTCCTACGACACTAACAATTACCCAAATGAAAAACAAAAAAAGGAAGACTGAAAATTTGAGACACTAGTCAGATTTTGGATTTAGCTGAGATGTCTAGATCATTACATGTTTAGGGCGTAATATGATCGAACACTAGGTAAGATTCTTGCTTCTTTTTTTTTGCATAATCACAAAATCAAGTTCAAAGAGACGACAAGGAAGATCAATAGATGATAGTATCATACCTTCACCAGACAAGGAAGACCGGAAGAGAAAGTAGATAGTTGAGTGCGAGAAAGCCTACTTCAGCTTCAGCCTAACCAAAAAGACCAGTGTTGATTGGTTCTTAATTGGGCCAGTAACCGGGGTACAGAAGAGTTCATTTGGGATTTGTTTGGGCCCAAAATAAACTAAATATTTATTTTAATACTTTTGGGCCTTGGAGATAAAATGGGCCGACTACATGTGACTTGATTGAAGCTGCGAATCGGGAAATGATATTTATGCGATTCTAGATAATTTAGGAGAATCTAGAGACAAAATTTTATTCTTAATCGATAGTACTACCTTGTCAAGCGAGGAGAATCAGAGTGTCTACTTCTATAAATAGAAGAAGCAAAGCAGATTTGCAGATCTCTTCACACATACACACAATTTGCGCATCAACAAATCTTACTCCACTGCGAGTAAGCAACAAGCGAACAACGAGCTCAGGATCTAGGCCACACGACAGAGCATGGGGATTCGAAGGTTCACTAAAGCTAACAACCGGCAACAGTCAATTCAGGATCTAGACCACCTGATAGAGTGTGGGGATTCGAAAATTCACTCGAGCTACGACGATGGCTATCAGAGGAGTTCATGCCACCCGACAGAGCGTGGAGATTCTAAACATCTACGAAGTCACACTATCCGGTGTTCTCAACACTACATCCTTAGGATTGCTCTACTTTATACTTGCTCGAGGGTGTAAAGTATCGATTCTTTATGGCTCGGCAGAGAGACACGAAGCTTACGTCTTGTATCAAGATAACTAGGACTCAACGAGCGAGGTTGGTGCTCTCCTTGCTCCAATCGCTTGACAAGAAGCAGAGACTACACGACGCACTACACAACAACATTGTGCCCTCGGCAGTGCCACGCCTCGCACATAGCACATCAGCAAAAGCGGATCCAAAGGAGACAGTTTGCGACAACTCCATTCGCAGCAACCTGACTGGAGAAAATCGAAGCCAAACAAGATTCCATTATAGTTTTCTTGTTTATTTTTTTGTCACTTCGTCAGAGATTTGAATAAAGGATCTGCAAGTAAAGATGTCAATAATATCCATCGGGTAGGTTATTTATCGAGTATTCAACCCTAATGACGGACAATTACAGGTAAAAATGGGTAACAGATACGGGTGTACCTTATACCCAGTTTTTTTTGAACGGGTACAGGGCGGATATAATATTTCAATATTCGTACTCATACCCACCCAATAAGAATATTAAATATTGTATATAAATATTACATATTTATTATAAAATTAGTGTTATGTATAATAATTTACTTTTATATAAATTTTTGAGGTAAACAATCATTTATTTACTTAGTACCCCGGTTTACTTACTTTTGCTATAAATTTTAAATAAGCTAGACTTGTGTTACTAGTATTTAGAAAAATTGTTTTACGAAATCAATTTATATTCTTTAAATTGATGAATTTTCTTTATTGTAATATAATAGTTTTTTTATTTTTTAACATATATTTTTTATGGGTAACGGGTGAGTACGGATACTCTAATATCTCATAGATATAGGAACAAGTAATACCCAATATAATATTACATATATCGAAGCGGATACTGGTATTATACTTTATCCATTACCATCCCTATATGCAATCATGTCACAGTAATCTTGAAACAAAGGAACTGGGATCGATCTCAAGGCCGTCTAAATGCATATTATTACTCCAATTCAATACGATCACCTCCATGTGTTTGTACAACATTAACAAGTCATTAGTCATGTATGTGTTGGATAATTTTCAAACTAAAAATGAAGAGATAGATGCAGGGAAGAAAGTGAGGTGGAAGAAACCAACGTAATTGTTGGTAGTACAACCAATATGTTGTCTTTGAAAGGATGCTTTTATCAAATGTGTGCAACTTTTGATCAAAAAGTCTATTTTTTGAAAATGTTTGATTACACCTATAAATAAGAGGGTCTCCCGCCACTTCATTCATTCAGAAAAAATACATATCATATCTCATCTCTATTATTCTAGCAGTCTTTCTTTCATAAGTTTTCTTAGTTTTAAAACAATAAAATATAGAAACTATTATTCTGCAGAAATAGTTTCTAATAACCTTGAGCCTCTTGTAAGACCTTTGATCGAGTGTTAGGTTGATCTTCGTTAGTGCAGACCGAAGATCAACATTAGCAAATTGCTAAACTTCATTGTATCCTAAAAACTTATTTGATCATTCCCCCTTATATACTAAATAGTGGGGCAAATAAAGATTAAAGGAAAGCGTAAACCTTTACATGTCTTTGAAGCATTTTTCATTCTCTTTCCATACCCACAAACACAAAATTTTCTACAATCTTTAGACTTTATTTTTTTTCAATGGCATTGTTGAAGGAGTTAACATCAAATTTCGTGAAACTTGATCGCTTCAATGGAGCAAAATTTTGAAGATGGCAAAAGAAGTTACATTTCTTACTTTCAAGCCTAAAGGTGGTCAATGTCCTTACTACTCCAAAACCCGAAGAAAGTGAAGACGAGACGATCGCTGCTCAACGAAAAAGAATAAAGCGGGAACAAGATGACTATGTATGCAAGGGCCATATATGCAACACAATGTCCGATTCACTATTTGACATCTACCATGAGATGAGTACCGCAAAGGAAATATGGGACGCGCTTGAAGCCAAATATATGTCCGAAGATGCTACAAGTAAGAAGTTCCTTGTTTCTAAATTTTTTAATTATAAGATGACAGAAGATAGATCCATTGTAGAACAATTCCGTGATATCATGCATATACAAAATCAGTTTACTCAATACAAGATGTACATGGATGATTCCATAATTATTTCCGCAATTGTGGATAAACTTCCACCTTCTTGAAATGAATGCAAGAAGAGCCTCAAACATAAGAAAGATGACATGTCTATGGAGTAATTGAGACAACATTTTCGTATAGAAGAGGAACTTAGATCCCAAAAGAAAACTGAAGAAACTTTTTCTTTCAAGGTTCATATGGTTGATGATGGGTCTAAAACCCAAAAATACAACTAAAGAAGAAAGAAGAGGAAAGGAAATTTTTCAAAAAAGGGACACCGAGGTCAGAACTTAGACAAGAAAGAAAAATGAGGTTGCTTCCATTGTGGCATATCGGGTCACTTCAAGAAAGATTGTCGTTTGCTCAAGAACAAGCCAAAAACTAATGATGAAAAGTTTGTGGCAATGATATCCGAAGTCAATATGACGGAGGATATTGAAGCTTGGTGGGTCGACACTGGTACTACCAAGCATGTTTGCAAACATAAGAGCATGTTCAAGACATATGAACAATGTGATGGTGACAACTTTGTCTACATGGGAAATTCATCTACTTCAATTGTCAAAGGCAAAGGCACAATTGAAATCGAGTTCACATCGGGGAAAATACTTACTCTAACCGATATTTATCATGTTTCGGATGTTAGAAAGAATTTGATCTTTGCAAGTCTTTTGAATAAACATGGTTTCAAACTTGTCTTTGAGTCGGATAAGTTTATATTGACCAAGGCTGGCACCTTTATTACAAAAGGATATATGTATGGTGGAATGTTCAAACTAAATATTAATAAAATATCTACTATTTCTATTAACCTGTTGGATTCTTTATGTTTATGGCATTATAGATTAGGTCATGTTAATAATAAGAAAGTTATTGATATGTCTAATCTAGAACTAATTCCAAAGTATGATAAATGTATTACTTGTTCACAAACAAAGATAACAAGGAAACTTTTTCATAAGGTAGAAAGAACCTCTACTTTGCTAGAACTTATTTATAGTGATGTATGTGATCTACATAATACACCTACTAGAAGAGGAAAGAAATTTTTGTGACTTTCATAGATGATTTTAGTAGATTTTGTTATGTTTATCTTATGCGTACTAAAGATGAAGTTCTTGACAAATTTAAAATCTTTAAGAATGAAGTAGAGAATCTTTGTGCAACAAAGATAAAATACCTACGATCTAATAGAGGTGGAGAATACCATTTTCCATCTTATTGTGAATCCGTAGGTATAGTACATGAAACTTTTATAGCATATAATTCACAATAAAATGGAGTTGCCGAAAGGAAAAATATGACCCTCGTAGAGATGGTTAACTCAATGCTTCTAAACTCTAATATGAGTAAGGGTTATTAGGGAGAAGCATTGCTCACCGCATGTTACATACCTACAAGGTCGTTAAAATTAACACCTTATGAGTTATGGTTCAAAAGGAAACCGAACTTAAACTACTTTAAAGTTTAGAGCTGTAGAGCCATAGTTAGGTTACCTGAACCTAAAATAAAGAAATTAGGAAAAAGGGCTATAGAATGCATATTTTTAGGATATGCGGAACATAGCATGGGATATAGATTTCTGGTTATAGAACCTAATGAGTCTATATCAATTAATACCATCATAGAATCTAGAGATGCATAATTCTATGAAAATAAGTTCACGTCTTTATCTAAAGATGATAATGAAAAGGCAGAGATTTCATCAAGAAACAAAGATAGTGATCCAAATTTGCTACATACACCTAGACTCCGTAATGAGCAAGATGAAAATGATGAACCAATTGAAATTAAAAGAAGCAAAAGAAGAAGGATAGAAATATTCTTTGGACCTGATTTTGTTGTGTACCTTGTGGAAGGTACAAGAGACTCACACCAAAAATAAACAATGGTTACACTTAGTGTAGAGTCTGATCCTCTTACGTATGAGAAAACAATAAAATCACAAGATGCTTCTTTTTGGAAATGAGCCATCAATGATGAGATGGATTCCATCATGGGAAACAAGACCTTGAAATTGGTCGACTTACCTCATGATTCTAAACCAATAAGGTGTAAGTGGATATTTAAAAAAAAATCAAATTTGATGAAACTATAGACAAGTTTAAAGCAAGGCTAGTAACCAAAGGATATACTCAAAAAGAAGGTATAGATTATTTCAATACCTATGCACCGGTTGCTAGAATAACTACCATAAGGGTACTATTGCTTTAGCTTTTATATATAAATTTCATATTCACCAAATGGATGTGAAGACCACATTTTTAAATGGTGAATTAGATGAGGAAGTTTATATGCATCAACCTAAGGGATTTATTAAGCCTGGACAAGAACAAAATGTGTGTAAGTTAGTTAAATCATTATATGGTTTAAAGCAAACACCTAAACAATGGCATGAGGAAGTTCGATAAGGTCATTGTCTCCAATGGATTCAGACTATATGAATCTGATAAGTGTGTTTATAGAAAGTTCCAAAATAATAAAGGAGTGATCATCTGTTTATACGTTGATGACATGCTTATATTTGGAACAAATATCGAAAGCATAGAATCGACTAAGAAATTCTTATCTTCCAGTTTCGATATGAAAGATATGGGAGAAGCTGATGTCATTTTGGGTATAAGAATTAAAAGAGGTAATGATAGATTAGTTTTAACTCAATCACATTACATAGAAAAAGTTCTTAGAAAATTCAACCATTATGATAGCAAATGAATTTCTACTCCTTTTTATTCACATTTGAAACTGAATCAAAATAATGGTAGAGCCATAAATCAATTAGAATATTCTAGAGTGATTGGATGCTTAATGTATGCCATGTCTTCTACTCGACCTGATATAGCTTTCGATGTACGGCAAGCTTACTAGGTATACTAGCAATCCTGGACAAGTATATTGAAATGCAATCTCTAGAATATTAAGGTACTTAAAATGTACAATTGATTATGGAATATATTATAGTGGGTATCCTTCGGTTTTAGAAGGATTTACCGATGCTAGTTGGATATCCGATAATGAGGACCATAAATTAACTACAGGCTGGATATTTTCACTTGGTGGAGGAGCCATATCATGTGGCTCAAAGAAACAAACTGTAATTTCAGATTCCACCATGGCAGCAGAATTTATAGCTTTGGCTTCATGTAGTAAAGAAGCAGAATGACTGAGAAATTTACTACTGATATGGCCTAAACTAATGTCTCAAATATCAATTAATTGTGATATTCAAGCTACACTATCACAAGCTTATTTCCAAGTATATAATGACAAATCAAGGCACATTGGTTTGAGGTATAGCTCGGTGAGACAATTGATAATAGACGGGGTTTAACCGTTGATTTTATAAGATTATGTCATAATTTGGCTGATGTGACGACCCGAACCCGAGTCAGTAGTGTATTCGGCACGATTCACGAGATTGGTCATAGTCGCAGTTTTACGATATATGTGTGGTTTGTCGATTCTATTCGCGACTATATTTTCGGCCGAGAATTTGAGTTGAGTTCCTTCACGGAAGTTGTAGAGTACGAGATTTCGAGTTCGTGGGCGGTTCCTGATGATTTTTCCGATAACCGAGGAATATAATGTGATTATTTGAAGTTTCAATTTTCGACGAGTTTATCCGATTGTTTCGTGTTTATCCGAATCGTGATGATTATCCATTTCGAATCGTCGATCGACCCGAGGCGCGAGTATAAATATCGAAAATAGTCGTAAAATTGCCGAAAACACTGTTGAAGTTTGACCGGACCGTTGACTTTCCAAAATTGGAAACTTGACCGTTGACCCGAAGTGGAAAGTTTCCCGATTGGTCTTCGTCGGCCGACCTGCATTTTCCGGCCACCTCCGGCCAAGTGAAGGGTAAGGTTAGCTTCCTCCCATGATTTTGAGTTAGTTAGTGTTTGGTTTTGTAGAAATTGATGAGGGTTTGACTGGGTTCGAATCGGGCCGAGTTCGTGGGTGTCGCCGGTGTCGATTTTCAGTTTTCCGGCGAGCCATGGTGGTGGTGATTAGGGGGGTTCGACTCCCCTTGGCCCTCTGAGGCTCATGGTGTGTTTAGTTTGGGCTAAGATCGAGTTTTGAGGGCAACCCGATTAGGTCATCAGAGGGAGAAATTCCGTTCGAGTTTTGTGAAATTGAGATGGTTCCGGTGGGATTTGGCCTTGATGCTAGTTGAGGAAAGGCTTGGGCTCGAGGAGACCTTGAATTCTGGAGAATCTCGCCGTGGAATTCAACCGTTGACGGCGCGTCGCCGCCTACGGCGGCGGTTAACGGCGGAGCTCCGGCGAGGGGTTGACTTTTTAGTTTTCGACGTTTTTAATGTCGTTTTTCTCGTAATTGCGCCCTGATTATCGTCCAGAGGTTTTCGGATTGATTTGGGTAGCGGATTTTCAGTCGAAGGTTTCGAGTGGAGATTTCGGGAATTCCGTTAATCATTTTGTACTGCATTGTATATTTCCGGGAATGGTTGGTTTCCGTGGTTAAGTACAAAGTTGTGGGTTATGTTTTTGATCAGTTATGTTTTGTGAATATTCAGGAGATCGAGATCGAGATCGTACTTCAGGCGAGGGATCTTCCGCCGGACCACGAGATTAGCGCGAGTGCGCGTTTTGCTCACCTGTAAGTGAAAAATTTCTTTTCATGGATTGTTTGCGAGTCTTATTACACGTTTTACGAACTTGAGCATGCATACGAGATTATGATTATTATGAACATGTGTTATACGATTATATTACGTATATGCATTCATATGCTGTTTATTGTATTTGCATCGAATTATTTGTGATTTGATTTACACAGAGTACAGTCGTAGTTTATGTTGTTGTATCGATACACACGCATCCCGGCTGATCCCCGAGGGTGCCTACCAGGGGGGAACTGTACCTTGTGCCGATGTATTTCCGGGTGGGTACAGGTTTCTGTTTCTTGTGCCGAGGCATTTCCGGGTGGAAACAGTTACCCTGACCTGAGGCCTTTCTGGCTCGAATCACGTGTGGGTCTGGGATCCCGTGATTCGGACTGTACTAGCACAGACGTGTCCATGAGTGACCCCGTTGGATTTTTACTTGCATGCTCAGTACGCTGGAGGAGTATGAGTTTACCTCGTGTACTTTGTTATTTTTATTTATCTGGACTCGCATATTTTATATTAACATATATATCAACTGGTGAAAGACATTTATTTTCGTCCACTCACTCTAACGATTTTCATGTCTTTCCCCTGGGCTTTTCGGTTTCCGTGCCCAGTTACAGTTCAGGTTCTGGTGTTTCACGTCGTGGTTGGAGGCTAGTGATCTGAGCTACCTGTGTTTTCCAGTAGGTTCTTGTTTCGCCTACTGATGTGTATATTGTATATATTTACACTAGAGGTCGCTCTGATACATTCTGATACATGTTTTATGCGGATTTTCTCGGATATATATATATATATATACTACAGTATGTTTACTGTTATTTGATTATGATATGATGTTGAGAAATCCGGATGGGATTGGTGCCCACGGTTTGGCTTTTGTGGCATAGGATGAAGTGTTATTTTCAGGGTGCAGGTTTATGCAATTCCACGATAGTAACGTTACTCTGCCGAAATTTTGAATGATTTTTGTTGGTTCGTATTTTCATAAGGGGTTCGATCCCGATTTGGGCAACTGAATCGGGGTTGGGTCCTTTCAGCTGATCCATTAACAAAAAGACTTGCAAGGGATTTGGTTGGGAAAACATCTAAAGGAATGGGGTTAAAGTCCAACTTCAATGATCACCAATGATAGAAACTCAACTCAACACTTGTAACAACAAGATCTTGAGTTCATTGAGCAAAAGTACAATCATATGTAGTGATTGCAAGCACTAAATAAATTATATGAGTATATATGAATAAACAAATATATATCATATCCATTTCGAGGTAGAAGTTCTTGGTACATGTAATGAATGAAAGATGTTGACTTATAAATTCAAACTCTTAATAAGCATGATGAAAAGTACTTTAGTTACATGGGTACTACATGCTTACCTATACAAGTATAGAAGGTGGTGCTGCCTTCTATGCGACTTGGGCTAGTCTCTAAATCACTCTTGAAAAGGATACAGACGCAAGGCCAATCCATGCGTCGATTTTTAGAACACTCGAAAGAAATAGAAAAATAGTATGTGAAATGTGTTCGGTTAGATCACAATAAGATCGTAAGTTCAAAGCAAAACTACTTCGTCATCTTGATTTAACTTTGATGTGTTCTGGCTAAGTTAAAGTTCAAGTCCACAAGACACCTTAGTTTATGCACTATGTTTCCGAGAAATTTACTTAAAGATTTTTTCAAACGTTTTCAAATAGTATTCACAAAATTTTATATTTTTGAAAATGCTGGAGGATTGTTAGATAATTTTCAAAATAAAAATGAAGAGATCAATGCATCTGTTGGAAGGAAGTGAAGTGGAAGAAACCAACGTGATTGTTGGTAGTACAACCAACATGTTGTTTTTGAAAGGATACTTTGATCGAATGTGTGCAACATTTGATCAAAAAGTCTGTTCATTGAAAATGTTTGGTTACTCCTATAAATAGGAGGGTCTCCCGCCACTTTCATTCATTCACAAAAAATATATATCATCTCTCCTCTCTATTATTCTAGTAATCTTTCTTTCATTAGTTTTCTTAATTCTAAAACAATAAAATCTAGAAACTATTATTCTACAGAAATAGTTTTTAGTAACTTTGAGCCTCTTGTAAGACCTTTGATCGAGTGTTAGGTTGATCTTTGTTAGTTCAAACCGACGATCAACATTAGTAAATTGTTAGGCTTCATTGTATTCTAAAGGCTGATTTGATTATTCTTACTTGCACACTAAGTAATTGGGCAAATAAATATTAAAGGAAAGCGTAAACTTTTACGTGTCTTTGAAGCGTTTTTCCTTCTCTGGCCATACCCACAAACACAAAATTTCCAACAATATGACTATGTATTACATTTGCCATCTTAAGAAGTCAGGAGGAGCTACATACATATCTGAGGTAATGAATAACCCGTATACTAGGGGTGACACGAATTCCATAAATTTTTAATTCGATCTGATCTCGTCCTGATCCTGCGAGGGACAAGACGAGGCAAAAATTAAATTTTTTACTATTCTGTCCTGTTTTGAATAATATATTTTATCCATTTTATCATTTATTTTATTAAGAGTTAATATTTTAAATTATCATACAATTAACAATATTCAAAATTTTTTTTATCCTATATCGATCAAAGTATTATACTAGTAATATGAACTTTATGTATCAATTAAACATGAAATAAAATAGTTTGTAGCTTTACTGCTTTTAATTAAACATTAAGTAAAACGGTATTACTTTGTGTAGTCGTAGACTTCTAAGTCTTATCAAACTATATTTATCTTATATTGAGCTTGAAATTTAGTTCGTCTCGTCTCATTCAGATTTTTGTTGTTAAATATTCTATTAAATGTTCATTTTTAATTGGGCCCAAAATTATATCCATCCCGTCTCGTCCTATCCTGTCTCATTCGACATAGAGATAGCGATGGAAAAAAATTGACTCGTCACGTCCCATGCCCACCCTACCGTATAGGTATTGTTACCTCGCTACATATTTGAAGTTTTGAACGCCTAAAAAGGAAGTGTAATGACTACCATATGTGTGTCTATCACGAAGGTGTGTGTGTGGAAGATCTTTCTAATAGCATTTGTCTACCATATCCAAATGAATATCTGATCATTGTTGCCATTGTGCTTCATACTCAGAAGTAGGGGTGGGATTCAGGCCAAACAGTTTAGTATTCGGAAAAACTAAAACTAAACCAGAATATTTTTTTTCAGTTTATTTTTTTATTTTTTAAAAGAAAAATCGAGACTCTTCAGTTCATACTTTTTTCCAAAAAAAAATTCCAGTTTCTTTAGGATTTTTACATAATACATAAAAATCAGCATTTTAAAAAAAAATAACTAAAAAATGATCTATAAAAGATCATTTTTTGAGTCGCCTAATATTTTTATTCATCTCTATTAGAAAATTTGACAAGGATTGTATAATACCCCGACCTTTTTATATAATTGCTACCATTTATGGAGAATTCGAGTTCGATTTAGTTACTACAGTACATGAGTTTTACTGTCGGTTAAGATTGAGAACTAGGGCATAGATATGTAATAAACATAAATCACAATATCATAACCCTAAGATTTAGGGTTTTCCAGGAAGTAAGTTTTATTTCTAGCTCTATAGATTGATGGTTTAAAAAACTTACCTCAAGGGTGTTATGCTCGGTATGAAAACTTTGAATTTTTTTTATGAATCACAAAAATCCCGCGACGTGCTCCGGCAGGTGAAGGTTAGGGTATTTTTCCTTTTCTCATTTTCTTCTTTTCGGGCAGACTAAAATTCATCCACTAAATTAGCCATAACTTACTTTAGACACATACGAAATATGATATGAAGGATCATTACCACATTTTGAACCATTGCCGGCGATTTAAAAATCGCCGGTAATATTTTTTATCATTACCGGTGATTTTTTCCCCAAAAATCGCCGGTAATGTCTTTTTTTTTTTTAACATTGCCGGCGATTTTTCTGGCAAATCACCGGCAATGTCCCGCCGGTAATTAAAAAAAAAAAAGACATTGCAGGTGACTTACATTTAATTCGCCGGCAATGTCTTTTTTTTTTTGTTAACATTACCGGCGACTTAAATGTAAGTCGCTGGCAATGTCTTTTTTTTTTTTTTTTTAATTACCGGCGGGACATTGCCGGCGATTTGCCGGAAAAATCGCCGGCAATGTTAAAAAAGAAGAAGAAGACATTACCGGCGATTTTTGGGGAAAAAATCGCCGGTAATGATAAAAAACATTGCCGGCGATTTAAAAATCGCCGGCAATGGTTCAAAATGTGGTAGTGGATGTTCTGGGAACTAGACATTTGAGGCTTTCCGTGCATATGAAGATTGTCTTCTGATTTGTCCTGAGCTGCTCACAATCTTTTGTTGAAGTTGGCGCATTTGCACAGACTATGAGATTGAAGTGGTCAATCTCGAATTTGGGGATGAAATTTGAGTTTTTTTTTACTCTGTGGTGATTATTGGTTATCAACTCAGAGCGTATTATTAATGTGTTGAAGGAGAAAATATGATAGATTGAAACTATATCTCTTTCATTGATAGAATGTCTTATATATAGGCTGATACAATCTATTACAATAAATGTCCTGATATAACAGAAATTCTCTGTATTTCAATCTATATTAATCCGTATCTAATTAGAACAAGACACACATCGAAAATTGTAGAAAATAAATCTCCTTAAACACTATCTTTATTTTTTTTTCTTCATTGAACATTAAATTTAGAGGAACATATTCATCTTTTAAAGTTCACCACATATTTGATAATCTTAACTCCAGCCATGCTCCACAAGAGATCAAGCTGTATGATATGCCAATCTAGTTTTTCTACAATTGATCTAGCTTACAAACGAAAGAGAGCACGCAACCATTTATAGCCAGATAACAAAATATCTAAAAACAGACTCAGCAAATATGACAATTTGTAACATAAGCAAGCAGATAAACGAAGAGCAATCTAACTCCATTAACTGAAGAAGACTCGGATCATTGAAAAATGTCCTTGCAACATTATAACAATATCTCTTATAATCGGATCTAAAAGCACAAACGATCACAGACGCAGAAACATAAGAAAGAAACTCACTCTTGTCGCAAACACCACTCTAAATATTTGGACAGTAAACATTGTTACCATTCATCAATGGCGCATATGCTTTGAACGGTTCATATACGGCCTTCACCGTCTCATCTACCAAAAAAGAATGTAGCACTTTGTCATTAATAACATAGAGATTTAGAACCACAATATTATCTTTTACCTTAGAGCATCCACACCGACGAGTACCCGGGGAGGATTTGCTCGAGCTTCAGGTGGGTCCGGCCGGATTTACTCGAGCACCATCGTTTTCGATCGCGCACCGGGGGAGTTTTGGGCGAGCAATAGTCATTGGCGATTTGCTCCGGCAAAAGGAGGAGCAAATCTTGCTTTAGAGCTTGCTCGAGCCCCTAGCAGATCCCACTGCACGTGGGTGATGTTAGGCGAGTATGATATCTTTTTTCCAGTCAGGCACGTGCATTAAAAGAGTAAAAAAAAATTAATGGGCAAATGAGGTGATGACACGTGACTTACCGACTGGTTGCTTATTGATCTGGGCCATCCATTTTGAATCAGAAATGTTGATCCAACGGCTGAGATTTAAAGGAAACGGCTACTGAAAAAAATCAGAACGGAAATATACTAAAAAAGCTCCAAAAAATAGTAAAAAATCTCAAACTCTCCCAAAAATTTGCCTATAAATACTACTTCAATTTTTGATCAACTCACACTAATTTATGCATAACAAATTTCACTTATCCCTCCATCTCCTCTCTCATTTCGTTTAGCATTTGTTCCAGAAAGATGGGCACCCATTGGCTTCACTACAACAAGTTCAAGCTACTCTTGCAAAAATGAGGCGTATGTTTGTACGCGGGATGACAACGTATAACTAGCGGCACTTCACTAATGGATGAAGTAAGTATATATTTTTGTAGCATACATTATATAAATTTTATTTCATTAGATGAATTAAATTATGTAATTTATATATCGAATTTGAATAAAATATGTAGCATGGTGAAATAGCTAATATAATTTTTTTATTAGGTCAAGCAAGCTCAATCATGTTATTATAAGGAAAAGAAGAAAGTGTTTATACACTTTGAATGTTGGGAAGTGGTTAAGAACCATCTATCTTTTATTGCGGTGCTACCAACTACTCCATCTCCATATGCAAGTAGTTACCAACCTACTCCTTCCACCGCTGAATCATCTCCAACCGTTAATTTGGATGACGAAGAAGTGAATGAGACATCTCAAAGTCACATGGCCGCTCCCTTGAGTTCGCCTAGACTAATGGGAACCAAGGCTATAAAGGAAGTGAGGCGGCAAAAGAAATAAGGTAAGACTCCTATTGAGCAACGAGTTAAGTTTTGCATACCATTGCAAGTGACCAAGCATCGTGGAAATCCAAGAGGATAGCGCATATGAAAGGACCCAACCCCGATTTAGTTTTCTAAACTGGAATCAAACCCCTTCTGAAAAGACGAATTTTCAAAAACCATAGAAATTTCGGCAGAGTTTCACTATATTGCGGAATTACTATTAACCTGCACCCGAAAACATACTTCATCCTATGCCACAAAAGTCAAACCGTGGGCACCAATCCCATCCGAATTTCTCAAAATCATATTATAATATAAGTAATAAGCAAAACTGTAACTTTACAGAAATCCGGGGAAAATCATATGAAAATATAAACATCAGAGTATTCAGAGCGACATCTAGTATATATATATACATAAATACACAACAGTAGGCTAAACAAGAAACCTACTGAGAAATAAAAGTAGCTCGAATACTAAGCCTCCGACTGCGACGTGCGACACCAGAATCTGAACTGCAAACTGGGCATTGAAAACAAAGAACCCAGGGAAAGACATATAAACTGTTAGAGTGAGTGGACGAAAATAAATGTCTTTCGCCAAATAATATATGTTATAAAAACATATGCGAGTCTAAATGCATGAAAATGATATGGTGCACGAGGGAGACTTTAACTCCTCACGTGTACAGAGCATGCATCGTAAAATCCCGCGGGGTCACTCATGGACACATCCGCGCTAGTACAGTCCAAATCACGGGATCCCAGACCCACACATGATTCAAGCCAGAAATGCCTCGGGTCAGGGGTCATAGCCTCCTCCGGCAAACATCCTCGGGGATCAGCCGGGATGCAAGTGTATCGATATAACCACATATACTAAGACTGTACTCTGTGTAAACCAAATCATAAATAGTTTCATGCAAATGTATAATGCATAATATAAATGCATATTCGTAATATATAATTATGAAAATATATTCGTCGATGCATATTCGTAAATGCATAATCATAAAGCACATGCTCGTATAAATCATAATCTCATATGCATGCTCATGCTCATAAAACGTATAATAAAGACTCGCAACCAATCAATGAAAAGAAATGTCCACTTACAGACAAGCACAGTGCGCAAACGTGCTAATCCCGAGATCCGGCGGAAGATCCCTCGCCAAGCGTACGATATCGATCCCCTGAATAATCACAAAATATCACTGATCAAAATATCACTGACCCACACCTCGGAAATCAACCATTTCCGGAAATATATAACTCGGATATCGAAAGAATCGCCGAAAATCCCCAAACACTCCACATAAACCCTCGACTTAAAATCCACTACTCAAATCAACTCGAAAACTTCAAGACGACGATCGGGGCGCGATTACGAGCAAAAAGGCATAAAACTTGACAAAATCCAAAAAGTCAACGTGTTGCCGGAGCTCCACCGTTGACCGTCGTCGCCGGCGGCGTGCCGTCACCGGAGAGATTTTCCGGCGACCAAGACCTCAAAACCTTCCTCTCCTCAAGCCTAACCTTTTTCCTCAAAGGACCACCATCGTCCAATCACCACCGTGGCCGGAAAACGCCTCCAAAGCCACCAAAATTTCAAACCGGCCGGAAAATTTCTACGGCGAAATTCTCCACCGTGAGGCCGCCTCGGCGTCCCAAATTCAAGGGGCTTCATCCCAAGCTCGAACCCAACCATTTCCACCTAAAATCCCCCTCGAAAAACTGCCAAAAAACCCTCAACCATTAAACTCGATTCCGGCAAACTTCACGTTCAAAATTGACCAACCAAACCTTAACCAAATCTCACCATACATATATCAATCGAAAGCCCATAAGACAAGCTTCAAAACCATACCTTAAACTCCGGCAACCGTACCGTATTCCGGCAGCCACCATGACGGAGAGTTCGTGACTCACTCAGTCAACATGGGTTGACTCGGTCAACTCGGCCCAGCTCAATCAACTCGGCCCAGTTCAGTCAACTCGGTCAAACAGCCCATTTTCGCACTTTTTTCGATAACTTTACGACTATTCGGTTATTTATACGTCGCGAGTCAACTCTATCCATAATTCGGATAACTCAAACTCAAACAGATAAATACGACTAACTCGGCGATAATTTCAAATATTCTTTTTATATTCCTCGATTATCTGAAAAATCCTCGGAAAGCTCCTACGGACTCGAAATTAGATCCTCTACATTTCCCACGAACAAACCCAAATCAAATTTGTGTCCGAAAATTAAGTCGTGAACGAAGTTGCATATCCGATTAATTACGATAAACCTCAATTACTCGTAAACTCGCAGATTAAGTCGATTACTATTCCAATTCCGGTTCGGGTCATCACTGCATAATGAAAGTGAGCTTAATTATTGAATGGAGTACATAGAAATTCAAAAGCAGAATGAAGCAAGGGCGGACGAAGAGTTACGATTGAAGAAACAAGAGGAGGAAACAAGGACCATGATAATGGATTTGGAGGCAATGACCCCAATCTCAAAAATGTATTTTACTAAGAGGAAACTAGTCATCCTTAATGCAAGAGAACCTAGTCATGAACAACCTACCGATGAAACATATTCGGATTGTTATCACCCAAGTCGCATCCTCTTTCCATAGTAGTTATAGTATTGTACTAAGAATAAATTTGGGCTTGGCTCGTCATTTTATGTACTTTAAATTTTTGGAAAATAAAAATGCAATTTATTTATTAAGATAAAATTGAAATACACATTAAATTAAAACACATACTAAAATGAAACTGAAATTAAACACAAGCTTAATGAAAACACAATAATAAAATTAAACACACATATTTAGGATAATATTTAGAGTATCTCGCCAGTTTTCAACCTCCAATTGTGCTTCACAAAATCCTTCTGGAGTTTTCTATGGATGTAACCGGATTCGAGATCGGCAATATGGTCGTGAAATCGTTGTATATTTTCTCCATCTCTACTTATTGGCTCAAAAGGAATTCGATTCCCTTGTACATCCACTGGCCCATCATAAACCTAGAAAGCCTCGATGGGTTTTGCATGTCATCTTCTTCCCCATCCTCCACGTACTCTTCCTCAACAATCATGTTATGCAATATGATGCAAGCTAACATGATGGCAGTCATTACCGATTTGTGGTGCAATGTACAACTATGACGAATAGTTGCCCATTGAGATTGCAAGATGCCAAAGGCCCTCTCCACATCTTTCCGGAATGCCTCTTGTTTTTTTTGCGAAGAGTTTATCTTGCGGCGTCTAGGGATTGGAAATTATTTTGATGAATGTAGAGTACCTCGGATATATTCCGTCAGCCAGATAATAAGCGTGGTTGTACCTTTCTCCATGGACTTCGTAGACGACAGTTGGGCCTCTTCCTGCAAGGACCTCTGAGAACACATTCAATAGGTGGAGCACTTTAATGTCATTTTTGCCTCCAGGACACCCGAAAAAATTGTGCCATATCCACGTATCATACGAGGCCACCGCCTCCAGAATAATAGTTGGGCGACCTTTTCGACCCAAGTATGCCCCTTGATAGGCGGTTGGGTAGTTTTTCCACTCCCAGTGTATGCAGTCGATACTTCCAATCATACCTGGAAAGCCTCGGCGTTGGTCTTTAGCTAGGAGTCGCGTGAGGTCTGCCGGTGTTGGACTGCGGAGGTATTTAGAACCATGTATGTGATACACTTGGCTACAAAAATCCTTCATACATTCCAGGGTAGTCGATTCCCCAATCCTTGTAATTTCAGTGCACTGATCCGCGGCTGCCCCGTACGCCAACATTCATAGAGCACAGGTCAGCTTTTGTTCGGGAAGAAGCCCTAGCAATCTAATGGTGTCTAGTTTTTGATACCAAAATTAGTCGTGGTTGCAGAGATCCGTCATGATAGTGTTGAATCAGTTTCTGCTCATCCTATACCGCTGGCGAAATTCTGCCGCCTCGAAGTTGGGACATTCGATGAAGTAATTAACCATGAGATTGCGTCCCTTAGATAGCCTCTGTCGTGGATGATTCTATTTTTTACCGCGACGTGAACCGCTTAGTCGTGGTGGTTCATCGTCGTCTTGTGCTTCCGCCATGACCACCTGATTGATGAATGATTGCTCCATATCGTCATCATTTTTCTATTGACGTTGTCTCCGCCTGACAAAATTGTGGAAGCTGAAAGGATCCTTCAGAGTGATGAACAAGAAAATGTTGCTAGGTGTTTAGAGAGATGAGTTATCTGCTCGGATTCTTGTAGATGGTGTGAGTATACAATGAGTGGTGGATGAGCGTTTTATAGCCAATTGTAGATAATCCGATCGTTAAAGATGAACACACGTGTCGCATCGTCATTGGACGAAAATCAAACCGGAAATCTGGTTCAATTATTTTGTCGACGTCGTTATCTCACAGTGACATGTGTCACATCATAATTGGTCGAAAATCTTACCGAAAATCTTGTTCAATTATTTTGTTGATGACGCTATCTCGTAGCGACACATGTCGGATCGGCATTGGTCGAAAATCTCTCCGAAAATCTAGTTCAATTATTTTACCGACAATGACATGTGGCGGTGACACATGTCAATTTTTAATTAGTTGGAAATCTTTTCGGAAATCTTGTATAATTACTACCGATATAGACACGTGGCACATTATTATTGGTGGTAAATCTATCCGGATGTAATTTTTAAATATTTCACAGCATGACAAACCTGATTTGCTTCAAACAAATAATGAATGAGTGTGCGTAAAACTTGAATTTGTTTGAGCAAATTGTAGATGTATTTTATTTAAAACAAAATACGCTTTTATTATATTTCTTGCTCGACTCATGAGTGCGGATGCTCTTATCATATTTACACGCTTCTCATTATCCTTAACATCAAACAAGTCGGACAAGCCATTTGTCACATGGCTCATCTGAACATTTGCACTTTTTAGTTTTTGAAATCATGATTCAGATAGATGTCCCTCAAGAATCTCCTCGGTAATGTGCCCCACAACAGAATTTGAAAGTTAATCTACATAATCTAATGAGATAAATACACTCGAGCTCTTTTAGTATATGTTGATGGTTACCACAATTAACCAGAGGATAAAATGCAAGTGTTGACTCACTTGAAACATTGCGAGTATCAGTCGAAACATGATCAGAGACGGAACTAAGAAAGAAAATTAGGGTATCTAAATTTATCTATAAAAAATTAGAGTATGTTAAATTTATTTATATCTTTATTTTTATATATATATAATTTATTTGAGCTTAAAATTTTGAGTTGGCCGTAATAATATACCCAACCTACCTACCTTTAGGTCCGTCCCTAAACATAATGAATGGAATGCAAAACGGCTCCAAAACCTGTGTGTTGACTCACTTGACTGTTGACTAATTAATGTATTCGAAAACCATAATGAGTTTTGTGATAGTTCATTGTAAAAGAGGTCAAAGGAAAAAGCATATACCAACACATAAACTAATTATTTAGTAAGTACATTTTCTGCCTAAATATTTGGTCTTACACTTGCACAGTTATAGTACACCACCTCCCAAATGGACCTTCAAATTCTCCTTCACAGTTCACACTAACAAACATGAACAAATAGAATAGTTTCTTGACGTGACTTTTCCCACAAAAAATCCATTTCTGTAGTTTGAACTAAAACAAAACCGATTTAAGGGTCGCAACTAAATGAGAATTCGTCTTCTTTTGTCTTTGTGACTTTCCTAGTTCGTGACATATAAATTGCCAAAGAAAAATGCATAGGGTACAAACATTTTATACCAAGAATTATAGAAATGAGTTGGCAGTTGCCAACTCAACTCCCACTCACCATTTTGTGTCAACCTATATTCTAGATGGAATTTATTATATTTGTTATTATTAAATATTAAATAAAAATCAATTAGTGAAGATTGCAAAGATCTAGGTTTGACTAGCTTCAAGTCCAACTCGTGAGGTGATGACGAGCATGCCAAGCGACTTTAACTTCAGACGGCGGCGACATTTGTAGCATGGAAAATGGTTGCGGCAATCCAACCCCACGAGCTCGGATAGAAGGACAAGAATGAGTCGTCATCTTGGACGAGCTCGACGCCGACCGAATCGATATGCCCAATATCAAACGACGATCGAGACAGGATGTCGACGGCATAGCGCATATAAGAGTACCATAAAACCACGGACAGTTGATTGATTTGGGGATGAAACCTGAAAGTTTCTAATCCCCAACTCCTACATACCACATTGGGTTGTTTTGTTCATTCCCAATGATAATCTTTGTATAAAGGTGATATCTGGCTGCTTGAAGCTTTGCTTTTTGAGGAAGCTATGAATTTCTTGTATTCCTAAAATGATCGTGACGGCGGCCATGGTCAGACTCTCAAACCATGACTTTGGGTTTATTTCTGGGTAAATTAAAATTTGCATAAAAGAGAAAAAATCAGATAATTTTTATTTAATAACAAGAATATTGACATGACAATTGCTACATTATTAAGTTTTTGTACAATTTATTTGTGTCTGTAGCACTCTCATTGCCAAATAACTTGTTTCAAAGAAAAAAAATTGCCAAATAATACCATTTAGCATTATAATATGGTATTACCAAACAAAGGGTCATGATTCGGAAAAAAATGAAAGAGTCCAACTTACAACTACTAAGCCCAACCAAAGCAGCCCAGCTAGCGTTACGCGTAACGCGCTATGAGGCAAGCACCGTCGAGTTTCAACATATGGCATCTCCCGCAATTACAGTGACACATGCGAGGCCAGACCCGTCTTTTTCAGTTCCAGCGCCGCTGGAGTAAGAAAGCAGCGCACAACTGGCTCTGCTCTCTGTAAACTTGTAACCCATATCCTTACATGTCGACGACGATTTAAAACCCCATTTTCTTTAATTCCTCCTCACTAAAAAGATGTCATCTTTTTGATCTATGATCGATCTCTTTCTCTCTCTCCAGTTGCTGCTTCTTAGCTTGTTGATCTGAGCTGCAAGAAAAAAGCTTAGATCATTAATTATGAGGTCTCTCTTTCTCCTTCTGATCTTGACTTCCTCAATCCACATCATCTTTGCTGCTAATTACATCCCATCCGACAAAATCTTCCTCAACTGCGGCGGTCCGCCGGAGTCCACCGACGCCGACGGCCAGAAATGGACTTCCGACGTCGGCTCCAAGTTCGCCTCCGGCGCCAACTCCACCACATCTCCAGCTTCAACTCAAGACCCTTCAGTTCCTGAAATCCCTTTCATGACTGCCAGAGTCTTCCACTCCGACTACACCTACAAGTTTCCGGTCGCCTCCGGCCGGAAATTCATCCGCCTCTCCTTCTACCCTGCCTCCTACGCCGGCCTCAACGCCTCCTCCGCCGTCTTCTCCGTCGTCGCCGCCGCCACTTACACGCTGGTGAAGAACTTCAGCGTGGTTCAGACCACTGAGGCTTTGGATTTCGCTTTTGTGACGAAAGAGTTTGTGGTCAATGTTGAAGGTGAGTCTTTGGATATTACTTTCAAGCCATCTAGTGATGTTGTGAATGCTTTTGCGTTTGTGAATGGGATTGAGGTTGTGTCGATGCCTGATATATATAGTGCCACTGATGGTGAGACCATGATTGTGGGTCAGTCTAGTCCTTTTTACATTGATAACAGCACGGCGCTGGAGAATGTGTATAGGTTGAATGTGGGTGGGAATGATATATCGCCCAAGGACGATACGGGGTTGTATAGGTCTTGGTATGATGACACTGCTTATTTGTTTGGGGCTGCATTTGGGGTGCCGGAATTGGTTGATCCGAGTGTGACCATTGTGTATCCCAAGACCATGCCTACTTATGTTGCGCCGGAGACTGTCTACAGCACGGCAAGGTCAATGGGCCCGAATAACAACATCAATCTAAACTACAATCTGACTTGGGTGTTTTCTATTGATTCTGGATTCAATTACCTTGTTAGGCTACATTTCTGTGAGGTTGCAGCGAATATAACCAAGGTGAACCAGAGGGTGTTTAATATCTTCATCAATAATCAAACGGCCGAAGCCGGGTTTGATGTTGCCGGTATTACAAATGGAAATGGAATCCCACTTTATAGAGATTATGTGGTTTTAGTTCCAAAGGGGAGCCCGCAGGAGGATCTATGGCTCGCGTTGCATCCGGATCCTAGTAATAAGCCACAGTACTATAACTCAATTCTCAATGGAGTTGAGATATTCAAGATCAATGATACTACTGGCAATTTTGGAGGGCCTAATCCTATTCCCCTGCCTAAGCAGCTAACCATTGATCCTTCACAGGCTAGATCTGGTTCAGGTCGTGGGAAGCCTAAGAGTGGTAATCAGACAGCAATCATTGCCGGAGGAGTTAGCGGTGGAATTGCCTTGGCCCTTATCGTTGGTTTCTTTGCTATTTGTGTGTCACGCCACCGTAGACAAGCCAAGGACTCAAGTGGAAGTGAAGGGCCATCTGGATGGCTCCCTCTATCTCTGTATGGAAATTCACATACTGCAAGTTCTGCCAGGACCAACACAACAGGAAGTTACACTTCCTCTCTCCCATCAAACCTGTGTCGTCACTTCTCATTTGCTGAGATCAAAGCATCTACAAACAACTTTGAGGAGACCAGACTCCTTGGTGTGGGAGGTTTTGGAAAAGTATACAAGGGTGACATTGATGGGGGAACAACCAAAGTGGCCATTAAGCGTGGAAACCCACTCTCTGATCAAGGTGTGCATGAGTTCCAGACTGAGATTGAAATGCTCTCAAAGCTTCGTCATCGGCATCTTGTTTCTCTGATTGGCTACTGTGAAGAAAACTCCGAAATGATTCTTGTATATGATTATATGGCATTTGGAACCCTGCGTGAACATTTGTACAAGACCCAAAAGCCCCCTCTACCCTGGAAGCAAAGGCTCGAGATCTGCATCGGGGCTGCTCGTGGTCTACACTATCTCCACACTGGTGCCAAGCACACAATTATCCACAGAGATGTTAAGACGACTAACATTCTGTTGGATGAGAAGTGGGTTGCAAAGGTCTCGGATTTTGGCTTGTCTAAAACAGGTCCTACTCTGGATAACACTCATGTCAGTACTGTTGTGAAAGGTAGCTTTGGGTATTTGGATCCTGAGTATTTTAGGAGGCAACAGCTGACGGACAAGTCAGATGTGTATTCATTTGGAGTTGTCCTTTTTGAGATCTTATGTGCCCGTCCGGCCTTGAACCCCACCCTTGCAAAGGAGCAAGTGAGCTTAGCAGAGTGGGCTGCACATTGCCACAAGAAAGGCATGCTTGATCAGATCCTTGATCCTTACCTCAAGGGGAAGATTACACCAGAATGTTTCAGGAAGTTTGCGGAGACAGCCATGAAGTGTGTGTCAGACCAGAGCATTGACAGGCCTTCAATGGGAGATGTTCTCTGGAATCTTGAGTTTGCATTGCAGTTACAGGAGAGTGCAGAAGAGAGTGGCAAGTGTATTGGTATGGACATGGAGGAGGAGCCCTTCATGGATTGTAAAGGAAAGAAGGACCCCGATGCATCTCCAGGGTTCGATGGCAATGTGACTGATTCAAGGAGCAGTGGCATCACCATGAGCATAGGTGGTCGCAGCCTGGCTAGTGACGACTCTGATGGTTTGACACCAAGTGCAGTCTTCTCACAAATCATGAACCCGAAGGGACGTTGAGACTGAAGATAGTTGCAAACTCCACGCACGAACACTGTAATATGAGTATGCTGCACAGTTTCTCTTCTGAATCAATCAGGCAATGAAGCTTGCTCGCTGTTCTATTTTTCCTACTCGAATCATTTTCTTGCTGTTATTTTCTAATATTATTTTGAAATCCTCCAGTATTTTTTGATATCAAGTTAGTTGTAGTATTGTTGTATTTGTAATTACATAAACAGTGTTTTATGCTTGTACTCGTTTTGGTAGGGAGGAATATTGATTTGGCTTTTCATACATGGCGGTGTTACAGATCATATTTCTCTGTCACTGCCAAACTCATGAAGAATTATGTAACAGCTCAGTTCAATATGAAAGAAAGAAAAGGGGTTCAATAACATGTGCATGGCTGGGGTCCATGATTAGTTGTCTGATATTAATCACTTTATTAAGAAAACGTTGAGGCATTGATTTTGTTTTTGGTATGAATCTCTATCACGTATTGTCATTTTCTTTGAATGGTGATGAACTGGAGGAATATATCGTGGTGGCATAGCACTATGTGCCTCGGTGGGATTGTGACTTGGTTCACGCGGCTCTGGGGTTTGTGAAAGGTTGACATTTGAGGCCGAGGAGGAATTAATCAAATGGATTAGGAATGTAAATCCGTCTTGACCTGACTTCTGGTGTGTACTAATCTTGACTACTTCATTGCAGGTGATATCTGTCTGATGTTTGATGTTTTCGTCGACGTTAAATTCGGCTCACAGTTGGCGAATCTTTATATAAGTCGCCTTTCATTCTTCAGAAGCTTCAAATTATGGAGAACATGTTGAAAGAGGTTCCATAATTCAATCTAGACCGACAACCATCCTAATGGAAATCCAACTTGTAAAACCTTCTGCCAGGTTTGATGTATAAGTCGGTCCATTTTAACAAAAGATTTTATGGCCTGGACAAGAGTGATGGTAACTCGATTCAACCTCAAGTTGATCAAAATTTGGTTGTGAGTAGAAAAGAGTAATGGCTTACACCAAGTTAAAAGTCTGAAAGGTCTCTAGATTTTCCATATCAACAAATGTTCAAACGATCTTGTTCATATATACAATCCAAGAACTTACAACAAAAATGCACTCTTATATCAAGAAAGTAGCAACAGGAGACCAATAACAAACAGATCATGACAGTAGTCACTTCTCGCATGGGGCTGAATCTACAATAGCAACTATCTTCTTCCGCAACTCGGGCTTGTTGGCTCCAACAAGCTTGTCAACTTGCTGACCATCTCGCAGGAAGAAGAAAGTAGGAGTGGCTTTGATATCCCATGAAGTGCTGAAATCCTGCAACATACAAAAGTGAATGTAAGTGCCATACTGCCACCTATTGGTAGACATATCTTATGACGGGTACAACTGGGACACATCAGACAGTCATACAGTTTACACAGTAATGGTTGGTTTGTGGAAACTCTAATTGGCGATTCAATTGCCAGGCACATGGTCAGAGGTAAAGTTATTGTCCTACGAGTAAGTCTTGAATGCAATAGCACCAACTCTATATTTAATTAACAAAACAGGTACCAGCTTACAGTAAGTTCATCAACGTCGACCACAAGAAACAATAAAGAAGTGTGTTGCTCAGATAACTCGCGATATAATGGTGCAATCTGTTTGCAAGGACCACACCAAGTCGCACTGAAGTTTGCAATCACCTGTTGACCATATCAGTTTGGCATGAAATCTAGAAACCAAAACTAACAAAATGATTATAAGCTTCAAAGTGAATTATTCTACTAAGAACAAGTAGCTCATATGCATACAAACCCAATCTAGTTAAATACATGCCTGTAGCATGAACATATATGATATCATAGTTTCTAAATATAATCTAGTTAAAATGATTTTGGTAAGAATGTGCACTGATCATGACGATCCAGCAGACACATTATATCAACCTGGTTTACAAAACATATCTGAATATACAGAACAATGTTGTAAATTCCAATGCAGATTATATTGGATAGGATAATGCAATACTCTAAGTGGGTTTTCCAGATCCAAATCATACTGAAGAATTTTTAATTGAAATTCAAAATTATGAAAAAAAATTATCTATGTCATCAAACATGTGATTTGTGGTAGGCCATCTCATCTCATTTTATCTATATTTTCTTTTTTACATGAATCTTCTTCCCTTTCTTTATTCTCGATATGTTGTTCTTTCTTGCATTTCTGGAATTTGTCCTTTAATATTAAAGCTTAAATAGGCAGATCACTCTTTAAGGTGCTGCATTTTATAGGACAAATCTATAACTTTTTCAGAAAATCACTGAAGTATTGCAATCATGCAGATTCTAAATCTATAATACATTACAAAGGGAGGATATATATGGCTTGGTAAAACCATCTCAAAACTTTGAAGATAAAGTACCAGATTACTTTCGAACAAAATGTGTTTCTCTAGAAAGGCAGTACAAACTTACAACTTTTCCATCTCTCGTTGCTTCTGTCATCTTTTCATCCCATTGTTCTATGGTGGTGATAAGGTTCACTCTTTCACCAGTAAACTCAGCGCCATGATCAGAATCATCATCCTTAGTTTTAGGCTGCAAGCATTACGAGCATCGACACATGCCAGATTGAGCAAGGCATGAAAATTAAATGTGAGGTGGCATGCAAGAAGTTTCACAAGAATCACATCGAGCATCATAATCATTAACAAATGCCTAAACTTCTTCTTGGCAGACTTCTGGTGCATGCACTTTAGGCTTAACTATTGTCAGAACTTATATCTGCTAACTTCCAGTTAGGATGATGCTTTATTACTAGCAGTTGACACATGAAGTATCTTAGGCCGTAGAAGAAAAAGACGAAGAAAGCACTAACCTTGGCTGCGCAAGCTCCCATCTTGATGTTCAACACAATACTTTTAATGCTTGAAAGACTGAAAGTTCCACATCCATCAACTTTGTTAGTGGAGAGCGTTGAGACTTGAGTCAGAGAATGCATATCAATGGATTTACTGAATTTTTGTGACAATTCATTCACCGTTGTTTAAAGGATGCATCTTTATTGATTCAATTATCCAAACACCTTGAATCAAAGCATGCTATTATTTCAAACCAAAAACATGTTTATCTCCCAGTATGTTGCTGCTCTAACTAAGAAGAGTGAGCAAAGCAATGAAGCTAAAGTCAGATTACTCAGATATTAAAACATCAGCGAGTACTTCACCTATCAAAAGCCAACAAAGCTCATCAGTGACCCCCAATTTGCAACATTCGTCAATATAACCTCATCCACAGTACCCCAATTCTGAAACTTTTAGAATCATCAATTTTCAATCAGCGATGCATACAATTTTCAATGGGGTGACGTGCCTCTTATAATGAAATTTGTTCATAGAAAACCAAACATCTCTAAACCAAGCAAAGCAAAATTATATCAATTTGAATATGTATAAGTGATAAACAGAGCTAATTACCTTAAGAGTAGGAACGAATTGATAAAGAAAAGCAAGCCACCATTCAAAAGCCAATTGAGATTGGCGTGATTGACCCAGAGACCAAAACGTCGGTGGAAAAATTTGCAGAGAGGTTCTTAAAGGGGACGAGAATATGAACCTAAAAAGCGAAACAACAGTCGCACAGAGACAGAACAGAGAATTATCGTAATTCCAACTCAGGAGAACAAACATAACATAACTTGGGCCTTTAACACCTTACCATTGATGTCCTGTCCAACTTATATTTTGTATTTATTCCACTCTATCTGTATGTTGGACCTAAGCCTTTCATTGTGTTTTATGACATCATAGTCACTATCTTACACTTTTCATCATTAGTTTTATTATATATATATATATTGAGTACAATATTAAAACTCGAAAATGAGTTTGGCGTTGTATCACTTGTATGGTTTACCGTTACTATTGTGATGTGTGAGAAATCTCGTGATCGTATATTAATACAATGTGTGTGACAGATTCGTATGTTATTCATGAAAAAGGTTTCTTATTTCTATTACTTTTATAGCTTTGACAATTTCATCCCTCATTTCCTTCCCGTGCACTTTTGTTATTAGAGCTTTAGTTGAAACATTCCTACTTGTTCATAATTCAACTGTTTTTATCTACTTTTGTTATTAAATTTTCTCTGCTTTCTCTTTAACCACCGTATTCCAATCAAGGAATGAAATATTGATAATATCTTCAATATTTTTGCGATATTTATATATTTTTTTACTTCCGGATATTAATCCTACATATCAATATTTTTTGACCAATATTTCCTGAAATATTAGACATTTTCTGATATATCACCAAAATTCTTGATATTTTTGAATTTAATCCGAAATTTTTATTATATATATATTGACCACGCTAAATCCAAAGCACAAAGTTAGAAGATTGAATTTTTTTTCCCCTCGATCTCAAACTATCCAACTACGACCTTAACCAAAGCACTAGGCTCTTCGTTAAATGTATATGCTACTTATTTTAATATATACCCACAATTAGAATTCTAATGTTTTTCTCTTCTTCTTTTTATTTAATACTAGAATCTGGGCACATGCTCTATATGTGTTTAATTGGATACTATTTTTTTCTTTCAGTTTTAGTTATTAAAATGGCTGTCATTTTATTTGTTGTTTCGTTGCATGGGCGCAACCTCCTAGTGGTGGGATGACATGTAGTGTCGATAGTGTGTCTTGTCGGCAACATAGTTGGAAAGCTGTTTAAAGTGAATTGATGTGTTGCTATAGTCACGTTATCTTTCCGGTACCGTGTCGCCTTAATTGTAAAGCAAATGGAGTAGCCAATGTTGCACTCTTTGCTAAATGGTGTTGTTTAAGATATAATGTTTTAGCCGAGTCTCCTAATAATATTTTGGGTGTTTCTCTTTATATGGGCCCCCCTATGTATCTTACTATTTCATTGGTCAATGTTTAAGGGTAGCCGCAACTCCTTACTTCAACAAAAAAAAATGACTGTCATCCTTTCAAAAAAAAAACTGTAATCCTTTAAAAAGATAATGGTAGTAATTAGTGAAATAAGAAACAAGAAGTGAGTTTAAAGAAGTCACGTATAGAGAGAAAAATTAAGGATGATTTTTAATTTAATTTATTTTTTATTATTTTTCAATCACAATTACTTTATTTACCCTTGTTTATTATTTTCAATTTTTTTCAACTTGATAAGTGGAAATGGCAAAATTTGGTATTATAAATGTTTGACCTTAAGTAACTGTAAAAGCCCTAACTTTCTTAATTAATAGAGATCTGATTATAATGTCTTAGCACATTTGTAAGATTTGAATCTGTGTCATTATTATTTCATATAAGAATTTTCTAACTATAGGAAAATTTATTAAAATTTCTTAAGATATGTTAACTTACAAAAGCCGTGAGAGTTTACCATCATTTCAGTTTAGATATCGAGATAGAATATTTTAATAAATATTAAACTATATTTTAATAACTATAGTACAACCTTACGAAAATCCTAGGCACCGAGTGAGAATTGGTTCCTCGCGTGCGGCGAACCCCTGTCCAAGCTAGAACAATTTTGTTCACCGATTTTGATCATAATCCCTCCCTTTTCCAATCCTAAATCTGATCTTCCGTCTTCCCAATTCCTTTCTTTCGAATTCATCAAATCTCCTATTTCTCAATTTCTTTCGAACTAAACTCTTGATTTTCCCATGACTTCCATATAGCAGTGTCGTGAGGAGGATGAATTTCCCGATCCCGATCTAGATCCTTAACGTTTGGCTGAGAATCTTGAAGAGGTCGATTTGGCGGCTCTCTCGGATGGAGAGCATGATGATGATATTGAATGGCACTTTTTGGTTGTTAGAGTTTCTGCAGTCAAAGGCCTAGATCACAATCATGTGCAATCGTTGAAGGCTCGAATGTCGAATTTGTGGAGTGACATACGTGGTTAAGGTAAGATCCGCTTTACTCATATTGCGGACGATCGTTTTGTGGTGAAGTTTGAGTCTGCTCTTGATCGGAAATGAGCTGTTTCTAAAGTTCCTTAGTACTATCGAAATTACATTGTGATATGTCAAGGCTTCAAAGGGATGGTCGATCCTGGCAGCACGCGGTAGTACCTGAGTTGTAGTGCGACCATCTTGTGGTAGGTGGTTTCCTGGAGCTCTCCAAGTGAAGTGGTGTCGTTGGATCGACAATTTTATTTGTGAGTTTCCGGAACATGATCCCTAAGCTCTTGATTTAGGTGCATCTATTCGTATTCATGTCTCGTTGAATTTCCAGAAGCCTTTGGTGATGTCTAAGAGGTTTCAGGTTGAAGATGATTACTCTGAGGTTTGTTTGTTGGAGTATGAGAAGATCCGAGGCTACTATCCAGATTGTGGTTCCTTTGTGCATTGGCCGGAGGGTTACTCATTGGGGCGACATGCCCCTAGCCCTACTCCTCCTCACCTAAATATGGAGGGCGTGGGTGCTAGTAGGGGCTTCTCGGTAGCAGCTTCATGCTCGCGATGAGCCCAAGGTTTGGTAGGGTCACAGATAGTGACAGGGTCCCTAGCCCCAAACCCAAACTCAATGTTGGGAATTTTGTCGGTTGTTCAGCAACAAGGAGATACTCCCTATCCAGATCAGCAAGATGTGATGGAGATGGTGGTGGCCCCGAAAAACCCACCAAATGTTGTTCGGGTGAACCCTCTTTATGGGGAATGCCCGCCTACAAATGTTGTTTTCTTGCAGATGGAAGATGGGTGTACCATCCCAGTTTCTGGCACTCGGGGTTGCGTACTTGCCAAGGGATAATCCCCTCCTACTGTCTCAACTACGGTGACCATTGTGTCTGAGACTGGTCCCCTCCATATGGATAATATTGGTGCACCAGACTCCTTTCCCAAAGAGGCACCACCTCTTCATCCTGTTAGGGAGGAGACTATTAGCAACCCCACTTCTGTAGGAGAGAAGCCAGTTGAAACCTAGGCTAGCGAAAACGGGGACACATGGGAGTCTCTGGAACTTAAAGATTTGGTGATGACAGAGGAGGTGATTGATGCAGTCAACTACTCTGGTGGGAAAAGAGGAAAAGGGAAGAAAAAGTAAAATATAGAGGAGGGTAGTATCATGTCCAAGCTGAAACCGGTGCAAGGCCTGAAGAAGATCTCACCAAAGAAGAAAATGGTCTTGCTTCCGGTCGGTACGGATGCGGAGGCTTTGAAACGCAGTGTGACCTAGTAGAAGAGGTGCCTAGATACCCAAAATATTGGTGCATAGGAATTTTTTAATCTCGTACTACTCTGGCTTGGCTATCTAAGTTTGTAGTCTTAGAAATGTTTAAACAATAGCGATGCGTTAAGGTTTCATTTTATCTGGGTGAGAATCCGGTGAAATCTTGTATTACTATTACATATTAAAATAAAATTATCACCTATTCAACTTTTTTTTATTAACTATTAGTATTCAATACGTATTAATTCATCTAACATTATCACAAATTTATATGTCCAAAATAGTTGATCAATCTTTTCTTTTTGTTGAAGGAGAAAAGTAGATAAGATACGCAATAGACTGAAACTGAGATTTTATTCATTGATAGATGACCTTATATAAGCATTACAATCTGTTACAAATCCATATCCCTATAAATCAGGGATTGAGAGAATATTTAACTTTATTCTAATTAGGACAAGACACATACTGAGATACCAGAAATATTATTTCCCTTAAACACTCCCCCTTGTGTCGTGATCCTAATGTATGATGCATAACCTGTTGCCTCACTAAAAATATTGCCAAGCAAACAAAAACCTCTTGAGTAAAACAAAAGATTCTTCGTAGGGAAAAAGAGTACAACACATCAACTACAAAGCGATCACATGTGATGTAGACTCCCCTTGATGTCTACGAAATGAACTCTCCATAATCAGTAACTCGATTAATCTTGGAGTTCAGACAATTTTCATATATCAATGTGTCCCACATGCTTTAAAAATGTAGATTTGGGCAATGACTTGGTAAACAAGTCTGCAGCATTATCAGTTGAACATACCTGATTCACATGGATGTTCAATAACTGCTATTGTTGCTGATTGAAGAAAAATTTCTGCGACATGTTCTTGGTATGATTACCCTTAATGTATCTCAACTTCATTTGTTCAGTATATGCCGCATTGTCCTCGAAGATACAAGTTGGTGTTGTAGTAGTGGAAGGTAATCCATTAGTTTCTCATATGTGGTGCATGATTTACCTAAGCCAAACACACTCTTTAACCGCTTCATGTAAAGCAATGATCTCAGAATGATTCAAGGAAGTAGCAACCAGGGTCTACTTTGTTAATCTCTAAGAAATCACTGGGTTCCCCATGGTAAATACATAACCAGTGTGGGAACGTCCTTTGTGCTGGTTAGAGAGATACCTAGCATTAACAAAACCAACAAAGACATCACAAGGTGTCTCTGAGTAGGGGACTGCACTAAATTGAGAAATAGTGCTTACAACTGGATCACCGTTCAATGGATCGAACTTCCACTTCGATGAATCAAAAAATTCCTTTCATGCATTGAATCCATTGCTCGGGTCGGTCTATGGTGCAACCTTCGATAGGTCGAGAACTCGCCTTGATGGATCGAAGGATGTCTTTGGGTTTTTTTCCGGGAGATTCTTTCGATGGATTGAGAATCATGCTCGATGGATCGAAAGTCTTTGATCCTGTATGTTGCGACTCAACCATTCCTTTTCTGGGAATTTCATTCTTCTCTCTACATTCTTTGTAGGAAAAGAACAAGCCCAAGTCTATGGAACCCTTCAAGTACCTGAAGATTTGTTTTATACTATTCCAATGTCGTTATGTAGGTGCAAAAATAAAACGAGCTAACAAGTTCACAGAGAATGCGATATCTGGTCTTGTCATTGGGCTAAATACAACAACTCTCCAATGATGTTAAGGTATGGTACCTTAGCTCCTAATAGTTCTTCATCATCATATTTTAGACGGTACGAAACTTTATTGGGTTTTAGAATGCGTATGACCTTTGGTGTACTAAGAGGGTGTGTTTTGTCCATGTTAAATCGCCTGAGCATCTTTTGAACATAAGCAGACTGGTGAATAAGTATTCCACTAACTTGATGTTCTAATTCCAAACCAAGGCAAAATCGAGTCCTATCAAGGTCTTTCATCTCAAACTCAAAATTTTCAAATAGCTAATTGTCTCATTGATCTCATCAAGAGACCCAATTATATTCATATCATCAACATAGACTGCTACAATGGAAAATCCTAAACTTGTTCTCTTAATGAACACACATGGGCATAAATCATCGTTCTTGTATCTCTTTCAAATCAAGTAGTCACTGAGACGTGTGTACCATATCCTATCAGAGTGTTTCAATCTATACAGTGAACGCTTTAATCTAATCACATGAGCACTCAGTGGTGTAGAGTTTAAACCCGACCCCAATTTAGTTGCCAAAATCGAAATCAAACCCCTTCAAAAACATGACCTTGAATTTTTTTTTTTTGCCAGAGTTTACTTTGAAATACATGAGCCAATATTAGAACCTGCAAAGAGAATCATACTTCGAATATTCCACAAAAGCCAAACTGTAGGGCTCCGTTCCCCATCCGGATTTCTCAACATCATATATATAATAAACCACAAGGTTTACAAGAAATCCCCAAAACATTCAGGAGTAAACTCAACTGAAAACATAACATAAGTATTCAGAGCGACGCTTATACAAGTCATATACAACCAGTAGGTCGAATAAAAAACCTACTCGAACTGAAGTGTGACCTGAACTCCATGCCTCCATCGTCGACGTGCAACCCTTGAATTCAAACTGCAAATTGGGCAAAAGAAACCGAAAAGCCCAGGGAAAGGCAAATAAAATCGTTAGAGTGAGTGGACGAAAATAATAATATATGCCTTTCACCAATATAAACATGAAATCATGATGTGAGTCTAAAATCATCAATCACAGGTAAGGTGGTTGTCATAACCTTCCTGGACACCGTATAAAATGTGGAGGCCGTAACTCGAGTAAATTTTCCTCAAAGTTACAATCATGCTCAACCAAGGTAAGGGGTTTTTCATAACCTTCCTGGGAGCCATATAATCACGGATCAAGTGTTTGTCATAACCCCCCCCCCCCGGAGCATCTCGGGGATCAGCAGAGAAGCCAATGCATCCATAATCCATGTAAAACAAATCATATATGTGCCTCCAAGTAAAAATATATAATCATAATTGTATACTCGTAAAATGCATAACATAAAATGCATAATCAAGACTCGCAAATCGACAGTGAAAACAAAATGTCCACTCACAGTACGAGGCTAACTCTGAGGTCCGACGGAAGATCCCTCACCAAACACTCGATCACGATCACCTGAATAATAGGGATACGATCAATACATATTGAAACACAACATACGGAGCTAATATGTCAAGAACCCCGTGTTCTCGAAAGACGTATTGCTCGAAATATCGACGAGGATAACAAAATTCTCAAAATACACCCAAACAACCCTCGTCCCAAAATAGAATACTCAAATCAACTCAAAAACCTCACGACTATGATCGGGACGCGATTACGAACAAAACGGTACAAAATTCTCCAAAACTCCCAAAAAGTCAACCTCGCCGGATCTCCGCCGTTTACCGCCGCTGGCGGCGGCGACGGTGGCGTCAACGGTGACCAACTCCGGCGACCCTTACCCCAAAATCTTCCTATCCTCAAGCCCAAAACATTTCCCTTCTACCACCAAAGCTAATTCAAATCACATCGGCCGAAATTTCGGCCGAAAGCATCGCCGGAACTTCCACTCAGGTCACTACCCCAAACCACCTACAATTCTAAAAGAAAGTGCCTAGAATTCATCAATGGGTTGAGAGGAAGCAAACCCCCCACCACCCCGACACCAAAACTCGCCGGAATCCGCCACCCGATGTCGGCGAAATCTCCAAACTTTAACACGTTCGTTCTCCCTCAATTCTCAACCAATTTCAACAAATGAATACACATATCAATAGTACAAGTCAAGGGATTTCCAACCAGACCAAAATTATGGCCGGAGGTGGCCATAAAAAGCGGGTCCGACGACGGAAGCAAACCGGGTCGGTGGAGTTCAAAACGAGTAAACTCGGTCAAACTCGGTCAACTCCGTCCAAATGTGACTTTTCGACAATTTTACGACTATTTCGATATTTATATGTCGTGAACCGACCAAATTCACGATTCGGATGACTCAAACCCAAACGGATAAGTACGACTAACTCGACGATAATTTCAAATATCCATTTTATATTCTCCGATTATCCGAAAAATCTTCCGAACCCTCCTACGGACTCGAAATCAAATCATCTACAGTTCTCGTGAAGGAACTCACCAAATTCTTGCCCGATAATTAAGTCATGAACAAACCCGCCATATCGACCAATTACGACAAAACCGCGACTAATCGTGAAATGCGCAAATCAAGCCAATTAACATACAATTTCCGGTTCGGGTGGTTACAAATCTACCCCCCTAACAAAAATTTCGTCCTCAAAATTCACATACCTGCTAACTGAAGAGGTAGGGATACTGCTCATGTATGTGCTGCTCGGTCTCCCAAGTAGCCTCTTCAACTGAATGATTCTGCCACAATATCTTCACAAGAGGGATGGTTCTATGTCGCAACTCTTGGACCTTCCGATCAAGAATTTGAGCTGGTTCTTCCACATAGGTTAAATCCTCCCGTATAGGAAGCTGATACGGTGTCAACACATGAGATGGATCGGAAATGTACTTCCACAACATAGACACATGGAACACATCATGTACCCTGACCATCTCAGATGGTAATGCCAACCTGTATGCCACAGCACCGACTCACTCTGTGATCTCATATGGGCCAACATATCACCGACGAAGTTTACCGCGCTTCCCAAAACGAACAACACTTTTCCAAGGAGAAAGTTTCAGGAAAACCCAATCACCAACTTTAAACTCAAGGTCCTTCCGTCTCACATCAGCATAACTCTTTTGTCGATCCTGTGCAGCCTTCAATTTGTCACGAATAACCTGAACATCTTCCATGGTACTTTTCACCAAATCAGGACCAAGAAGCCATTTCTCACCAACTTCACTCCAACACAATGGAGTTCGACACTGTTTGACGTACAACGCCTCATAAGGTGCCATACTAATGCTAGCTTGATAACTTTTGTTGTACGCAAACTCAAATCAAATGAAGTTGCTAATCCAATTCTCTTTGAACTGCAAAACACAAGATTGCAACATATCCTCCAGAGTCTGAATAGTCCTCTCTGACTGATCATTTGTCTGAGGATGAAAAGCTGTGCTGAAGTGTAGTCTAGTCCCCATTGCCTTCTGCAATGCCCGCCAAAATTCTGAAGTGAACTAACTATCCCGATCAGAAACTATTGACACAGGTACACCATGTAATCTCACAACCTCTCTCAAGTACAGCTTCGCCAATATGCTCATGGGAAGCTTTCCTGGAAGTGCAAGGAAATGAGTTGACTTCGTAAGGCAATCCACAATCACCCAAATACCAGTACTACCACCAGAAGTACGAGGTAACTGATACACAAAATCCATGGTGATATGCTCTCATTTCCACACTGGAATCTCCAAAGGTTGTAGTTTACCTGCCAGTTTCTGACGTTCTGCCTTCACTTGCTGACAAATCAAGCATCTGCTCACGTACATAGTTATTTCCCTCTTCATGTTTCGCCATTAATAATAAGCTTTAAGTGTCCGGAACATCTTTATACTACTCGGATGCATAGCATATGCGGAACAATGAGCTTCATCGAGTATTTCCTTCTTCAAACCATCATCTCTAGGCACACATAATCTCCCTCTGAACATCAAAGTGCCATCACTCCTCATCCGAAACTCTGTCGATACATTATTCTGGATCAAATTCTTCTTGCTCAGCAGATAGGCATTTGAATCTTGAGCTTTACGGACTTGATCAAGTAACACCGGATGAACTTGGAAGCTGGCTAACAATGCTCCATCTTTATTTCACTCCAACTCTGCTCTCATTGCTCGCAACTCTGTCAAAAGTGACACTCTAGCAACACGTACATGGAAAAGAGAAGCACCGTGTTTCTGACTAAGAGCATCAGCAACCACATTAGCTTTCCCTGGATGATATTTGAAAGTGTAGTCATAATCATTAATCAGCTCCATCCATCTTCGCTGCCTCATGTTCAAATTTGGCTGTGTACGCAAGTAGGTAAGACTTTTATTGTAATACCCCAAAAATTAGTTTAATAGTTTAGATTATCGTATGACTCATTAAACTTAGAAATGACCATAATTTAGTTTGACCTTAGAGGTTTTAGAAATTCGATAAAATAATTGTCCGGCGAAGACAATGTATAAAAACGAGGTTTAGAGAAATATTAACGGAGTGGGGCAAATGGTCCAGTGGATACTCAAGTTCAAGTCAGGTACTCCCTGGTCTTGGGTTCGAGGCCACGAGCTGGAATCGTGAAACATTCCATTTTATAGGTTAGTAAAAATAATAAAAATATTTTTACTCCAGTTAGAAATGGTAAGAAACTCTAATTCCAACTAGCCGATTTTTCGGAAATGGAATTTTAGCAAAACGACCAAATTTTCCTTATTCGAATCTCTTCTCCGAATCGAACTTTGTATTTTAAGATTGCAATTCATACTTTTAGAGGTCATGCTCATATATAAATTTGGTGCTAATTATTATTGGTTGATATATATATATATATTACATTACACTACACTTTATTAGTAAAACCATACATTTTCACACATCACATTACATATTACATTCACATGCATACATAATCACATTTCAACATTTCAATCAGATTTCCAACCACATTACTATTGTTTTTACGAGTGCATTTTAACCCTAGAATTAGTAGCCCAACTATTCCATTGTCAACTTGTCTACAAAAGTCTACAAAAATAGTTATGAATTTATTTCCCATGTCTCCTCCCATGTCTATATAAATCACCCTTGAGTTCAATCTGATTTTTGCACCACTTCAATCTTCCCCTTACGTACTGATTTGAAGTCCTCTCAAAAGTTGCAATGCAACTCCCCTAAAATCCCACACCAAACTACATTTCTTCCAAGTACTTTAGTAGTTAATTCATTTGCTTCAAGAGGGTCACTTGAGTTAATCAAATACCTCCATCACCTACTAAAATTATTGAGTAAGTACATGAGTACATTCCTATACTTCTTTATCTTTAAGATTACATCAAAGTGCATGGCTAAGAATAAAAGAGAAATAATGAGCCTTAGTGTAAATTTAATATTTTTGTTTCTGTTAAAGTTTTAATTAGTCAAATATTTTTACATATTCAGATTCTACACAAAAAGTTATTCAACTTTGGCTTTTGAATCACTTAAAAAGGTTAAGTAATGAGAAAGTTATGGCTAAAACAAGTTTTGCTAATCTTTTCCTTAATCATGTTCGAAACCTCTTAATGTGCTCTTAACTTGAAATATTCATATCTCACTCATTTCTTAACCAAATTTAGTGTTCTTTATATCAAAACGAAGCTTAGGAGTTCAACTATCAATCTGGAAAGTTTGAAAGTCATTGATTAATAATTAATAACTAATTAATTCGTACAAATGAGCTTAATAGCGAGCGTAACCATTTCTGGACAGTAGCTAAACATTTTTGTTTTTGGACTTGAGAATTCCCTACCGAACTTTGTGATTATTACCATTGAATTCCTCTCGAAAAACACTTCGAGATGGTATACTCACTTCTTTGATTTGGACATAATATGGATTAATTATAAAACGGATCAAATGGAGGATTTCGGACGGACTACCGCCGAATGATACTTTTGGTCCAAGGATTAATAATTTTATTTTCTGCATTTGTACTTTATTTTTATTTACTTACTCGCATTATTCACTTCTTAAGTTTGATTTGGGACTAATGGAGGATTTCGGACGGACTACCGCCGAATGAAACTTTTGAACCAATGATAACTAATTTTTTTTTATTTCAAGTTTATCTACTTAATCGCTCTATCTATTTACTCTCAAATATAATTTGGAACAAATGGAGGATTTCGAGTGGACTACCGCCAAATGAAACGTTTGGACCAAAATTGTTAATTAATGAAATACGTTTAAGTTTGCTCTTTCTTCCTTTACAAATTCTATTACGTATATATTCATTACAAAATTATGATATAAATATATACTCTATGATCTATATACGTAGTCTTAATTAAAGACTTGTTTGTGACCGTTATGGTTGAAGTGTGAAGTCGGGTGTATAGTACGAATTAACTCGTGCTTAAGTGAATTGCTGGTAAATTGTTTTGTTATTATGGAAGTTAGCCAAGGGCCCTAGTCCCTTACAGATAGTGCACTATTATACTCTAAGGAATGAATTGTGTCAAACCGGGAGTATACATGCTTGGGCAGGTGGCCTTAGAATGCTGTGGCTTTATATGTGTATTGGTGTTGTGAGACTAAGCACATGATTTCTTTTGAGTAATTACCAGTTAATCTAAAAGAATTCACTTCGGAAGTATTGGCGTGTTTATATGTAGATGTGAAGTTATACAAGTATGTGTGTATATATATATATATATTATGTACCTAATTGTATATATTACAAAGACGCAAGTATAAGTATGGAAGAATAACCGGTTTCAATATTTCACCTTTCTGAATTGGTTGTTCAGTTTGATGTTTCTTAGAAATAATTTAGTATATGCTTGTAAGCTGTACTTACTGGGTCAGTGTGACTCATGGTACTACATCTTTCTCCTTTTCAGGTGATGAGTAGAATGCTTGGGGAAAATGGGATACGTCGCCTACTAAATAAACGAATTATTTTCTACTTGTATTTTGAATTGAATAAATGTAATGACTATTATTTTCAAAAACTTCGGTATTGTAATATTAGCACTTTCTCTTTTCAATAAATGTACTATTCAAACACCTTGATTTTTGAAATTATTTGAGTTTCTTATTCACATCACAAATCCTTACACCATATTTCAGTATAATACTGGCTCTAGATTTGGGGGTGTGACATTTATGATCAGTGTAAATCTTGCACTGCGCTCCATACAAGTAGTGTTTCCAACTCTTCATTGCTAACACAATGGCAGCTAACTTCAGATCATTAGTAGGATAGTTAACTTCGTGTGGTTTCAATTGTCTAGAACCATATGCCACCACCTTTCCATACTGCATCAAGACACAACCCAGACCTAGCTTCGAAGCATCACTGTACACAACATACTCACCACTATCGTTAGGTAAAGTCAACACTGGTGCAGTAGTCTACCTTTCCTTCAAAGTCAAGTAGCTTTCCTCACAAGCATCAGACCATTCAAACTTGACTGCTTTCTTCTTCATACGGGTAAGCGGTGTAGCTATCCGTAAAAAGTCCTGTAAGAATCGGCGATAGTAGCATGCTAAGCCCAAGAAACTCCGTATCTCTGCCAAGTTGGTAGGTCTGCTCTAATTCAGCACTGCATCAATCTTATCAGGATCCACGCTGACTCCCTCAGCTGATATCACGTGACCCAAAAACTTAACACTGTCTAGCCAAAACTCACACTTGCTAAACTTGGCGTACAATTGAGCATCTCGCAAAGTCTGCAAAACTGCATGCAAATGTTTCTTGTGCTGCCCCACACTTCGAGAAAAGATCAGTATATCGTCGATGAATACAATGACGAACTTGTCCAGATAACGCCTAAAAATCCGATTCATCAGGTCCATGAAAGCAGCTGGCGTATTGGTCAACCCAAACGGTATAACAAAGAACTCATAGTGCCCATAGCGTGACCGAAACGCTGTCTTGTCCACATCGGACTCCCGAATCCGTAGCTGATGGTATCCAGACCTGAGATCAATCTTCGAGAAGACTGAAGCTTCTTTCAGCTGATTGAACAAATCATCAATCCGTGGGAGTGGATATTTGTTCTTCACCGTAACCTGATTCAACTTCCGATAATCAATGCATAGCCTCATCGAACCATCCTTCTTCCTCACAAACAACACTGGAGCACCCCAAGGTGAAACACTAGGTCGAATGAAGCCTTTCTCAATCAACTCTTGAAGTTGAATATGCAACTTCCTCAACTCCGCTGGTGCCATACGATAAGGTGTCTGGAATATAGGTCCAGTGCTGGAAGTAACTCGATGGTGAAGTCAATCTCCCTGACTGGAGGAACACTGGGTAAGTCCTCGGAAAACACATCTAGATACTCACAAACCACTACAATATCACTAATGTCCAGTACACGAACACTCGTATCAACCACATGCGCTAGGTAAGCCACACAACCCTTCCTCAACAACTGCTCAGCCTTCATCGCTGAAATCAAATTAGGCAAGGAAGTATTCCTTTTACCACGAAATAAGATTTCCGGCATGCCTGGACTCCTGAAAACAACCACATTCTTGTGACAGTCAAGAACAACCCAATGGTTCTCCAAGAAATCCATGCCCAAAATCACGTCAAAATCCACAATATCCGGCAGCATCAAATCCGCGGATAACCTGTAACCTCCAATAAAAATCTCACAATCTCTATATACCCACCTGACACACACTACCTCGCCTGATGGATACAACACTCACCACAAACTAGGGAATGGAGATGCAGATACAGTAGCCAATGATGTTAATCTATATGACACGAATGAATGTATAGCCCCTGGATCTAGTAAAGTAAGAATTGGATGACCAAAAATGTACAATGTACCGATGATAACCTATGGAGAAGCTCTGCCCTCACGTAGAGACATGGCATGAACTCGAGCCTGTCCAGCTGGTCGTCCACGTTGGTTACGATGTACCCCGATAACATGAACCATGATGTCGCCTATTACAAAGATTACATAATGGGGCATCCCTCGGTGCAGCTGGTGTGCCAAAGGAAGGTCGAGGATAACTCGATCCACTGGAACTCCCACTCAATTGCTGCCTCTGGGGTCGACTCCTCCTCTATCTATGACTCTGCCTAGCAACGCTAGTAGGATATCTGTAAGGTCCACTACCTGAAGATGATGCTGATCCCGAAGTACCTGAACTCAGCCTCTTCGAAGCACCTTGGCTAGGTCCACCCTCTTCAAAGTGACGCGTCTTAAACTGCATATGTCTCTCCCTCTCAATGTCTTCACCTCTGAGTGCAGCACTAAAAAACTCATCAAATTTATCCCGAGGCATAGTGGTCAAAGTCCCCATGATATTCAGATTCAGACCCAACTCAAACCTCTTGCACTTTGCTTCCTCTGATGTCACCATATCGCGTGCAAACCGAGACAAACGGGTGAACTTATCTCGATACTCAAGCACTGACATATTCCCCTGCTTCAGGTTGGTAAACTCCTTATATTTCCACTGCTGAGTAGCTGGATTGAAATACCGACGCATGAACATCTCTTTGAACATCGGCCAAGGAGTATCAATAGGAACTCCGTATGTACCAACTCACCAAAAGTAGGCATCTGACTCAAGCAAACCCACTGCTGCTATAGTTTTCTGTTCAGGAGTAAAATGTAGGCGCTCACAAACACGCTCAACCTGAACCACCCAAGCTTCACATACCTCAGGATCAGGGGAACCAGAGAAAACAGTTGCTCCCGCTATCCTAGCCTTAGCCACTGGGTCAATACGTTCCTCCAAATGCAATACTCGCATAAGCAAGTCACGCGTACGTTGATCCTCATAAGGATCTCCAGTCTATTCAGCACAGACTCCATGTCGAGGAGGCATCCTAAGAATAAAAGATATTAGTCACAGGACATAAATGATGTAATCATGAAACTTCAAACATTTGAAAGCATACAACACTCTAAAGCATTGATGATTATCCGCCGACCAGTCGGGTCATCGCTCTCAAAATGCTGTACATTCTCAAATGTCCTTGGTAACATAACTATAAGAGTCTACATAACTTAAAATCTAATACTTTGATACCAACTGAAAGGACCCGACCCTGATTTAGTTTCCTAAATCGAAATCAAACCCATTCAAAAACATGACCTTGAATTTTTTTTTTGCCAGAGTTTACTTTGAAATACGTGAGCCAATATTAGAATCTACAAAGAGAATCACATTTCGAATATTCCACAAAATCCAAACCATGGGGCTCCATTCCCCATACGGATTTCTCAACATCATATATATAAAAAACCACAAGGTTTACAAGAAATCTAGAAAACATTCAGGAGTAAACTCAACTGAAAACATAACATAAGTATTCAGAGCGACGCCTATACAAGTCATATACAACCAGTAGGTCGAACAAAGAACCTACTCGAACTGAAGTGTGACCTGCACTCTACGCCTCCACCGTCGACGTGCAACCCTAGAATTCAAACTGCAAACTGGGCAAAAGAAACCGAAAATCCCAGGGAAAGGCAAATAAAATCGTTAGAGTGAGTGGACGAAAATAATAATATGCCTTTCACCAATATAAACATGAAATCATGATGCGAGTCTAAAATCATCAATCACAGGTAAGGTGGTTGTCATAACCTTCCTGGATACAGTATAAAATGTGGAGGCCGTAACTCGAGTACATTTTCCTCAAAGTTACAATCATGCTCAACCAAGGTAAGGGGTTTGTCATAACACCCCCCTCCGGAACATCTCGGGGATCAGCCGAGAAGCCAATGCATCGATGCATCCATATATCCATAATCCATGTAAAACAAATCATATATGTGCCTCCAAGTAAAAATACATAATCATAATTGCATACTCATAAAATGCATAACATAAAATGCATAATCAAGACTTGCAAATCGACAGTGTAAACAAAATGTCCACTCACAGTACGAGGATAACAAAATTCTCAAAATACACCCAAACAACCCTCGTCCCAAAATAGAATACTCAAATCAACTCAAAAACCTCACGACTACGATCGGGACGCGACTACGAGCAAAACGGTATAAAAATCTCCAAAACTACCAAAAAGTCAACCTCGTCAGAGCTTCGCCGTTGACCGCTGGCGGCGGCGCCAACGGTGACCAACTCCGGTGACCCTTACCCCAAAGCGGGTCGGTGGAGTTCAAAACGGGTCAACTCGGTCAAACTCGGTCAACTCCGTCCAAATGTGACTTTTCGACAATTTTACTACTATTTCGATATTTATACGTCGCGAACCAACCAAAATCACGATTCGGATAACTCAAACGCAAACGGATAAGTACGACTAACTCGACAATAATTTCAAATATCCATTTTATATTCTCCGATTATCCGAAAAATCCTTCAAAATCTTCTATGGACTCAAAATTAAATCCTCTACAATTCCCATGCAGGAACTCAAACCAAATTCTTGCCTGATAATTAAGTCGTGAACAAACTCGCCATATCGACCAATTACGACAAAACCGCGACTAATCGTGAAATGCGCAAATCAAGCAAATTAACATACAATTTCCGATTCGAGTTGTTACAAGAGTTACCTGAATTGGGTATGACCATGCCTTCTGGAACGTTTATGTATATCTTAGAATCAATGTTTTGATAGAGATATGATATCACTACATCCATCGGCTGCATTTTCAATTTTTTGGACACTACCAAACTGACAAGGTAGTAGAAAGTAATGATATCCACAATCAGAGAGTATGTCTCCTTATAATCAATGTCAAGGCATTGAGAGAATCCTTGCGCCACAAGTCTAACTTTATACTGCATAACTTCATTCTTCTCATTATGCTTTCAAACAAAGATCCATTTATATCCAACCGGCTTCACATTTGGTGGGCATAACTGAAAGGACCCAACCTTAGTTTAACTAGTAAAGTATGATTAAGTCGTAACGACTGACCATAATCTAAGAAATTCTGTGAAAATTTTGACATAACTTCCCTTGAAATTGAGGCAACCAAACCTGCATGAAGATAACACTTCAAACCAAATCCTACAAAAAACCATGGATCACCAACGTCCATCAAAATTTCTCAACAAATGATATAAACAAAACAAGAAACTCAACTCTAGAATTTAAATACATAATTACAAAGTATTGGTTCTGAAGACAAGGAAAAGTAAACTCAAAGACTACATGAGTAACTAACTATTTACAAGAGCCTCACATAAAGTAACATACTACAACCGGTATCCAGAACGACTTCTATGTACATATAATACATATGATGCAAACTGACAGTGAGCTAGAACCTATTGATAAAGAGATGACTGGTAGACTCGAACCATTCGACGATACCAATGACTCTCAGGATAAACACTGCAGCCCGGGCAACAAAAACCGAAGAGCCCAGGGAAAGATATTAAAATATAAAACGTTAGAGTGAGTGGAAAAAATAACATAATTTGTGTAAATCGATAAAACTAAAATATCATTCATTTTCGTTAATTTCTGTGATATAACGCGAGTTCAAATATTTTAAACTAAAATACAATAGAGGTAATCGTTCATGGTGTTTTCCCTAACCTGAAACGACTGTATGTATGAAAAGTAAGGTGATGAGATCGTCTTGGGTGTTTGTTCTAACCCGAGATAATCTGGGTCGGGTAGGGTGTTTGTCTTAACCCGGCTCAACTGGCTATCTGGTGATCAGCCAAATAACTAAGACTTCGATGTAACTAAATATATCATCACAAAGTAAACCTCCAAATAAATGCTCTGAAACATATCGTAAAGCATAATGCATAAAAGCATGAACTCGCAATCGACTGTGAAAAATAAAGGTTCACTCACAAGGCTGCGACTACTGCTGGGGTCCAGTAGAATTCATCTCGTTGGGGTCGCGATCACGATGACTTGTTCATAAGGATCCCATAATATTTGAATATGTAAAACTATAGAAATTGGTTCTAAAAACAACCCCGAAACCTAGTCGAAAAATCCTACAACCTGCCTCGCTGACACTTTGCAGTGGACGGCGGCGCATGGCCCTCACGCGCCTCTGGTGAAAGTTCTCTTATGGTGAATTTTTATACCTCGTTCAAAAACTCTCAACGAGGCCAACAACTTTCATAACAGGGTCGAGACTCAAATCGACGACGTTTGGCCGAAAAAACCTAAAACAACCTGGAAACCTAACTCTGGCAACCACTACCAAAGGTGGCGATCCAGCCCTCAAAATACTCCTCTCCTCAAGCCTAACCAAACCCTATACCTACGCGCTCCAACTCTACCTCACGTCGCCCAAATCGGCCTCGAAACCACACAACCCAAAATCGGCCGAAAAATCCCAATTCGTTGAATTTATGTCGTTGAGCCTCGATTGAGTTCGTGACCACCCACAATCGACTCAGGGGAGGGAGAGCTCTACATCCCTCTGACCTTGACCCCATAAAATGTCAAAGAACCACTAAGCCTTACGGCGATTCTCCATGGATTAACTTGATTGGGGTTAACTCGAAAACCTTGCAAATGCCAAAATTAAACACAAAACAATGTCAAGGAAGCTAAGAGCTTCAATTTCTTACCTTAATCAATGTCGGAGGTGGCCGAAAAATGGCAATCTGAACAGGTGGGGTCAAAAGGGTAGCGCAGGTCAATTTTCTGGCTAACCGGGTCGAGCCCGAGTGGTTTTCTGGTTTGGGGTTTTCAAAAAAGTCCTATTTATACCCCTAAGCTCCTCAAATAATCAACGGCCAATATTTGATCTTATCATGATCGGATGGTCGAGATTCAACCGACAAAAAATAAATTCCTTTTTAATAATTTCTCACGCTAACTTTCGATAATCACAAGAAATAGCTAGCTTATCCGAAAAATTCTCCGAAAATTTTTACAATCTCAAAATAGAATACTCTACAACTCTTGTGAATAAAATCAAATCAAATTCTAGGCCAATGAAAAATTTATTAATAACCTCGATAGTGCAACTAATCCGCGATAAAGCTTAATACGATTCGGTAGGTGCGTAATTTTGGTTTGGGTTTTTAAAATAGCACTACCAGACCAAAGTCCTGCCATTTCTTTAGAGATTCTACTTTAAATTGCATTGCTTCTTTCCATTTTGGCCAATCCTCTCTCCGTTGACATTCAGCAACCGAGCAAGGTTCCACTTCATTGTCGTCAATGATCTCTTGAGCGACAAAATAAGCAAAAACATCACCAACTACCTTGGATGATCTATCCATAATAATGCGTGTATCATTATTATTTAGTGAGATTTTATCATTCTCTGACATCACATATGGGTCTGAAGTGTCGTCCAGATATGTCATTTGTGATTCTAGGACATAACTGTAGTCATGAACAATCTCATGTCTAGGATTCACAATGTTGATGATGAAATGATTATTTTGTGCCTGGATGACCTACCTTTTTGCATGCAGCTCATATATGGATTTTCTTGGTCTTCCCCTCTTCCTGGTGGGAGTCGAGGTCGATGCTACTCCATCCATATGGGCAAGAGGCACGTTACTCTGCCCTGGAGTTTCCTTAAACTGCCCATTAGGAACTTCCAACCTTGCGGGAACATTTGCAGCCGAAATGTGTGATCTCTTCACTTTGGCGATATCAGTGAAGGAGCCAGGCATCGAATCTGCTACCTTCTGAAGATCAAGTAAACGTCACACTTCAATCTCACTTTGAGATGTGTGTGGATCTTCTTGAAACATAGTGGTAGGAGCTTTCCATGTCAAATCCTGATGTTCAACTAGAATAGAGGCATTCCTATCTCCCCCTAACGTCAGAAAGTATGTTTCTTCAAAGTGGTAATCTATAAATCTTGTAGTAAAGAGATCTCATGTCGAGGGTTTTAAGTAACAGACAATTGTTGGAGATTCATAACTAACATATATGCCTAATCGACGTGATGACCCATTTTAGTGCGTTGTGGTGGTGCAATTGGCACATACACTGCACAACCATAGATGTGTAGATACAAAATCTCAGGCTCATATCTAGTTACCAACTGGTACGTACTAAATGGTTGACGTATTACAGGTCTCAAGCGAAGAAGCATTGCTTCATGTAATACTGCATATCCCCGAGAAGATACTGGCAAATTGGTATGCATAACCATGGCTCTGGCCACAAGCTATAACCGCTTGGTTTGTACCTCTACTAAACCATTCTGAGAATGAACATCAGAGATGGGATGTTCAACTTCAATCACAATCGACATACAGTAGTTATCAAAATTTTTCGATGTGAATTTTCTTGCATTATCCAATCAAATTGACTTGATTGGGTTGTCCGGGTGGTGTGCCCGAAGATTAATAATATGTGCTAGGAGTTTTGCAAATACAACATTCCTTGTGGATAACAAAGCAATGTGTGACCATAGCGTTGATGCATCTATCAAAACCATAAAATATTTAAATGGTTTGTATTCCAGTTTGATAGGTCTATAAATATCTCCATGGATTCTCTGTAAGAATGATATATTATTAGTGTTATCAACCGCAAAGGAAGACCAAGCCTGCAAGTTTACTAATGAACAAGCTTTGTAAAAAGAGTGATGATCATCAGAGATTGCCATAAATGAATCTTGTGGAATAACACTAGGTGTTGAGACTGGATGTAGACTGTTAATCTCATCCACTCCATCAAAACTGATGATTTTATGGATTTCCATATGCTTCTTGCCTTTGAAAAATGAATGACCATGAGATTTTTTCAATATTTTGATCATCATTTCACGACCTAGGTGTCCCAGTCGAAAATGTCAAAGCTTATATGAGGCCGTGTCACATACAATAGTAAGTGTACGTGACAACATTGGATTCAACAATCCGAACTGTAGTAAGATATAATCCACTACAAAATACCCTTAACTTCTCCAAGGTGTAATTACTACTGCACTCCTCTGAAGTTATGCATAAGAATTCTTTTCCATTCTCACTATGAGTTTCTAAGTGTAAACCGTTGGCTCTAATGTCCTTAAAACTTAGCAATGTTTGGTTGGCCTTAGGCGCGTACAATGCATCAGTGATATGAATTCTTGTTCCATGTGGTAGCAAAAATTGTCCTGAATCACACCCTTGTATAACTGGCACAGAACTAATCATGGTTGTCATTGATGATGTATATGGCACATGATCAGTAAACAATTGTCTATTCCACAGTACAGTATGAGTAGTACCACTATCTGCTAGACACTTAAGCTCGCCTTCAAACATCTATAAAAGAATTTGAATTAATTAGTCTTCAAGACTTGTTGACCACTTTAAGTAAAGACTTAAAGATTTACCAAAGGGTTGTAACCCTTAAAGAGTGTTGATATGACATAAGCAAAAATGATGTAAGATACATCCAACATAACATAATCTGAGTATAACCTTTGATGGATTGAGAGAAATTCTCGTTGGATCGAAGGAAACCCAAAATAAAACTTTGATATTCCAATATCCATCCTCGATGGATTGAAGAAAATCTTCAATGGATCAAAGAACTCGACCCGAGGCACCTCTTCGATGGATCGAGAGAATTTCTTGACGGCTCGAAGAAATATAGCATGTGGAACCGGAGACCTTCCTTCGATGCATCGAGTGTTTCTCTCTCAATGGATTGAAGATGTTCCTAATTTGAACCCGAAGACTTCCTTTGATAGATCAAAGGGTAAACTAGCAAAAAATTTGATGGATCAAAAAATGTCTAAAAATCAATCAAAGATCCCTTTGATGAATCAAAGAGTGTCTATGATCAAACCACCCTCTATTTGTCTCACTTGTATGATGTTTTGGTGTTATAATGCCATAAATTTTTGTAGATTTTGAACCTTGTAAGAAATGTGTATGAACATAACCATACTTTCAAATACCGAAAGAAAGAATTTTTATTGCTTTGCCAACATCAAAACTTACATCAAAAGATTGTTCTTATTCAATAACCATGACTAAAAATAAAGTCAAATACAAAACTAAATTTGATTACATAGTAGAGATATTGGTCTAATACATAGATTAAGCGAAATCTGTAGTCACTATGTTGACATTAGGGATATCTGCTACCATTAGATTGGCTTCACCGCTATCTTCTATCTCTTCATCCGCAGTGTAGTTGGTCTCATGAGCCAGGTACTGTTTGCATCTTTTGTAGGCATTTTGGACATCTTTGGGTGTACGACATTTCTTGTGCATATGCTTGCTTGAACTACACCTATAGTAAGGTACTGATCTATATGTTGAAGGAGCAGACCTTGTAGAATTTCCATTCTTCCTGGAACTAGAACTTGATGGATTCTTGTTATTGTCTTGGCGAGTCCAAGTCATATTCTAATTGTTTCCTCCTCTACCATGACCTCTACCACGTCCTCCTTGACCACCACGAGTTTGATAAGGTTTCGAATGATTATTCTGATTATTTTTTCATGCTTTTCCAATATGATGAGCCTTATGAACTTTCGTTGTATCGGTTGGCCTAGCATTGTTATAGAGAAGAATCTCCTAATGCTGTTCTTTCTTGGCCAACACACTCATAAGATCACTGAATGATCTAAGTCTTTCTTGCTCATAATCAATTCGATACTGGTGAGCAAGTGTGTCCGTAGAGGTAGAAAATATACTCAACGACTTTTCAACCATGGCCTTGTCGTTCTTAACAACGCCACAAAAATAGCAAGTTTAGACTATTACTCTAGCATATCTTGGTAAAAATCATTGATTTTGGGGTAATCCTATAACCGAATTTGATCCCATTTTTCTATGAGTTCAAGAAGCTGTGCGTCATGCACTTTGTTAAACCATTCTTGCAAAGTCACCCACAAATCCGCTGGATCATCCTTTAGTAAGTACTGCTTCCTTAAAGCATGATGAATATGTCTCCCGAGAAACATAAGAGCTTGAGCTTTGTGAGCTATGGTATCATCATCGGCTTATATCCGTAAGTCTTTTACCGATGAGAGTATTCCTCACATATGATACCCATATGTGGTACTCTACTCCTTGAAGATTAAAGATATCAAATTTTGGCCTTGCTGGCTCAGTCATCTACAAAAGATAAGAGATGAAATTAGTTTACCGATCGAAAAATCATGATCACTAATCAAGTTTAGGGAATAAAAAACATGATCCATCAATGTAGATCACAAATATCAATGCGATAGCTGGTGGTTTCATACCACACCCCATAAAACGGCGACTGACTCAGAGTCACAAAATATCGACTTCCCTTTTTTATGTATACCGTGACTCCCCAGGGACCATCACTATTGTTTAAACTTTAAGGAGGAGAATTTAATCCCCTCTCACTCATACCTGCAATAATCTATAGGAACTAGAGGTATATATAAAATTTACGGTATTTAAACCTAAATCTAGACCTAGATCTAGGGTGTTGCGGTACTTAAAGTTTCAACCTAATTCTAAATCGATGAAGGTTAGTTGATTTACTTCGAGGATGTTATGCTCAGTATGAAAACTTCATTGGGATAGAAGTTTGAAGAGGAAAAGTTCACGAAAGCCGGTGGGAGGAAGCTCTGGCAACGTCAAGGTGGTTGGCGGCGACAGTGAGTTCGTGCAAGGGAGAAGGCCGGCAGTGGAAAGTTGTAATGTTTAGGGTTTTTTCTTTTATAGGTTTGGGTTGGCTATCAACTCAAGTCGTGTTGCTAACGTGTTGAAGGAGAAAAGTAGAGAAGATACGCAATTTACTGAAACTGTAATTTTATTCATTGATAGATGACCTTATATAGGCATTACAATCAGTTACAAATTCATATATCTATAAATTACAAATTGAAAGAATATCTACACTACCAGAATAATTACCATAGCCGACGACTTCAAGAAAAAAAAGGCCGAGGATTTTTGACAAAAATCCTCGGTCTTTTTTTTCTTGAAGTCGTCGGCTATGGTAATTATTCTGGTAGTGCTACTTCTATTCTAATTAGGACAAGACACACACCGAGATACTAGGAATATTATTTCCCTTAAACACTTTTCAAATAAGGGAGATAATTGATCATATAAGAATCTCATAAAGTTTCAATACAAATTTCCATATATTTATCTTAAACTCCGTTAATTCTGTCAAATTTTTTATTGAATCGATATTTCTGTCAAAATATCTGTATTTTAAACTATCGATATATTTTTGATATTCAATATTTTACTCCTAAATTCCAATACATCACCCCTACCCCTCTTGCCCATCTCATTTAACCATTGCCCTCGTAATCTTAATCTTAAACCGGCATGACATGCTTGCCGGGGGCAGGACTTTTTATAAACAGATTAATTAAGTTAGGATAGCAAGTTATAGAGCGCGCCAAAGTTAAATTAGATTGAGATCCTCATAGTTCAATTTTTTGTATTGGTTCTTATGATGTTTCTATATACACTACTCCCAAGTCAAAACCTTCATGTTGAACAATGGAATTAGTTGAATGCAAGTATATTTTTCTGCGGTTGAGAATGTAAAACTTGATTTAAAGCAAAAAGAATAAATTGACATAGTTGAAAATGCGAGCATATAGACCCGTATAACTTTTGAAAACTTGATTAATTATTCCTGCAAACAAAAATCCATTCAAAGCCAAATTTCCACATTGTGAAAACTGAAAAGCGCTAATTCGTCTGATTGCTTAAGTGACCTACAACGTACAATTTGCAGTTGTGATCAGCTGCATTCATCTATCTGCAGTTTCATCTATCAAATCTCGACAACGTAGAAGTTCAATGGGGTTGTAGCACCACTACCCACTTGAGTGGCCACTTCTGAAACTGTCTGAGTGCAGGCAGTTCTTCAGCTAGCTGCTCCTGTTTCTATTCAATTCGAGCTCTGTAGCTGAATCTCAACCGCTGCTGTTCTTCAATCGATCATGTAATAGGTTACTTTCCAATTAGAAAGGCACGGATCATATGTACGTTTTACAAATCGTTCAATTGTTCTTATAGTTTAATATATGTTTTTTCTCGTCTATTTATACCTCCATAATTAATATTTAGGAGAAATGAAAGAAAGACTCGGTTTAAACTTTCTCTTTCCTAAAAAATTCAGCATATGTTTTCGATTCTAAAAAGACCTATTCTGTTTTAAAGTATGTAACAGACCTTCGTTTTCGTCATTTTTACGTAATTTTCCACTCTCTAACTCCCGCATTCTACCTTCTACCTTTACTTCTCTCTCTCTCTCTCTCTCTCTCTCTCTCTCTCTCTCTCTCTCTCTCACGCGCGCGCGCGCGCTTTTTAAAACTGCTCTCGTCATATTTTTTCTTGCCGTCGTTGTGTTCGAGTTTAGCCGTTTAGTTCGTCGTCATCTCCGTTTATTTCGTCGTCTTGTGTTCTTCGTAAGAATCTCTATTCTGAAAATCCTGGATTTTTTATTTTCGTTTGTTCTAATCAGTTTACATGTTCCTTTTCCGTGGTTTTCAGTTTATTTTCGTTAATTTTTCACTCTTTTTTTCATTATTTTTGTAGTAGGTTTTTGATGTAATGTGTTCGGAATGCTATTTGTTTGTTGTAGTAGTTGATATTGTTGTTGTGTTTGTGATTGAAGGCCTTTGTCTGGATATATCAAAGTATCTGTCTAAGTATCATTTTCATGTTTTTGAAATGTTGTTTGTTGTACTAGTTTTTTGTGAGTGTGTTTGTGGTAGAAGGTCTTTTTATGTACATCTTTTGTAACTATATGTCTGAGTATCTGTTTATCTTACTATTTTTAGATATCTATTTTTGATTTTTGTCTAACTATTTGTGTGTTGATCATTTGCAGTTATTTTATAGAGATCAACGGCGAAACGCAATAGAGCAGTCCAAGAATCAGACAGTGAAGTTGAAAGAAGGCTGACATCAGTTATCAAGAGAATAAATTAACAATATGCTCAATTGTCGAAATCTGATGTACCTTCTTCTTCATCTTCTTTTTCTTCTTCCAAGGAGGAGGCGCAAATTGTTTTAAGGGAAAAAGATTCGAAAAGAGCAAAAAGGAACAAGGGAAGAAGATTGGCTTCCTCTTCATCTCATTCTATTGTTCCCGATGATCATCTTTTCAAGATGATTAGGGTAGTTATGAAGAAGAAGAAGAAGAAGAAGAAGAAGAAGAAGAAGAAGAAGAAGAAGAAGAAGAAGAAGAAGAAGAAGAAGAAGAAGAAGAAGAAGAAGAAGAAGAAGAAGAAGAAGATGATGATGATGATGAGGACGACGACGACGACTAAAGGTACGAAGAAGCAGGAGATCAAGGGCAAGGCAAAGAAAAAATTAGAGTCTTCTAAATCAATTTTTGATAGTGATTTAGAGACAGAGAGTGATGATGATGTATCTTTTAGATAATAGAAGCAAGTAATGGATGAGCTTGAAGTTGTCCCAGTGGTGGAACGGACCTGGAAGTGTCAGTCCCGGTGTTATTTGCATAATTTCTAGAAGTTCATTGTTGATAACCAGAATAATATCAGCGATGATGTAAGGAAGAGGCTGAAGGATACACCCTTCAATGATCTAATTTGTGCATTCATTGACGGAGATATTGGGAAATGGGACTGCACGAAGTCGGATGATGCAATTGCTGTTATGGTTGATGCATACCGGAAGGAGAATATGGCGTTTTAGTTCCATCCTTCTCGTGTTCACCATATCACTCCTGATTATGTCACATGTTTGTTGGGTTTGAGCACGGAGGGAAGACCAATTGCATTGAATAATAAGAATGTGAGGATTATAGATTGGTTGTATATTATGTTTGGGAGCGTCAAGTCATCAGCAAGAATCATATCAGCAGTATGTTGCAGAATTTACTAGGTGAAAAAGATAGGGTTGACGACCGTGTTCGTCTATTGGTTTTTTTTTTCTTTTTCTGCTGGCCTCTGTTCTACTGCCTAATTCCAATGGAGGTTTGGCCCTTAGCTTTTCAAACCTCGTGTGCAGTATTGAAGGAATGAAGGAGATAGCTTGGGCAACTGTTGTTTATGATAACTTGTTCAATGCATTGGACATTTATGCAAAGAACTTTATTCCAGAAGTAGCCATGAAGAAGGAGAAAGCAAAAAAGCTGAAGAAGGTAGAGAACATGAAGGTGGAGAAGACTGAAAATGATGATGAAGATGATGAGGATGAGAAGAAGTCGAATAGAAGCAATGCGATAAATATTAGTGGTTGCAACATTATTATTCCGATAAATTTTCTTGAGTATCTGTCTGTATTTCTGTCTGAGTATTTGTCTATTGTATCTGTCCTTTTATTGTGTTCATTATTGTCTTTTTGTATGAGTTTTATCTTGCTTCAATCCTTAATATTGTCAAACCAAGAGCTGGCAAGGAGTAGTCAAAGATTGGCATGGTGAAGTACAGTCTCTGTGATATTTTGTATCATTTCCAAAACATCAGAAGCTTGCAAATGTTGAGGGTCAGTATCTAACTTTTGTTATTGTTGTTGTTGTTGTTAATAGTTGTCTTCTTTGATAAATAGCTACCTGGGTATCTGGATGTTTAGCTGTCTAGCTATATGTCTAACTATCTGTCTGGATCTGTTTTTTCACAGGCCAATTATTTTTTGGATTTAAGGACTAAGAAAACTAAAGTTGATAGTGTTACAATTCCTGTCCTGTCAAGTATCAGTTATATGGAAAAGGATGACTGCCAATTATGAATCTGAGTTGCATGTCAAGTATGTTGAATCTGAGAAATTGCAAGAAGCTATTAAGGAGAAGGATTTCCAGTTGAAGGAAAGTGAAATTTTTGGATTGAAGTTGCTTGATAGTAATGTGCAGAAGGATGCAGAGGTCCAAAAAATGGATTCTGAATGTAAGGAATTGCAGAAATCTAAAGCAGCTCTTTGTGTTATCATTAAAGTTTTGAACAAAGAATTGAATTCTCTTAAGAAGGGTAAGAAATACCATCAACTTAATTCGGAAATGAAGGATCAGGAGATTAAGTCTCTTAAGAAGCGACTAGCAGATACTGATACTGAGGAGAATGTGAATGGATTATTGAGGGCAGAGAATATGGCTGCTGAGAAGAAACATCTGGATACTGAGAACAAACTTCTACAGGAGAAATCTGTGCTTGAGATGAGATTAAGAGAGATGAAGGATGTTGTTGAAGCTGCTTTTGGAGAAAATATGACTTTGAAGAAGGAACTGAATGAAGCACAATGTCAACTCAAGGAAGCATGACTTCAATTTGCCGCTCAAGGGAAGATACAAATTTCCGCTGAAGAAACAAATTGCAGAAGCAAGTTGAAGATAGTGCTGCTAAAGTTAAATTTGTTGAAAAGAAACGGTTGGATGTTGAGATCAAACTTGCAGCATCCCTCCAGGAGAAATTCATGCTTGAGAACAGATTAAGAGAGGCAAAGAATGCTAGTCAATCGTCTCAAGCTACAAATGAGGACCTTCAAAGGAGACTGGAGGCTTTGCAAAGTAAAAAAGAGGATCTTGAGAATAAAAAGAAACAAGCTGAAGATGCAAATCAGACACCTGATATCTTCAATAAATAGCTTGTTGAATAGAATGAGAAGTTGATGAATGTTGCTGCATTTATAAAATCACTAGCTGATACCGATTTTGACATTTTTAAAACAATAGATCTCAGTTATTTCATTTTGTATAATTCGCCTAATTTTAAGAAACAGAACACAAGCTACTACTTCTTTTTTGTGTGTATCTATATGAGTATCTATCTATATATCTATATATGTATCTATATATGTTTGGATATCTGCCTGGGTATCTTTTTTGAATATGTTTGTTCTAGACATGTAGTGTAATCTGTCTTTTTGTAACTTTTTGAAACTTTTTGCAACTTTTGTGTATCTCTATTAGGAAATTTGTCACAAAGGAGAGTTCCCAAAGGGTAGAGTCTACACCATCGTTCAGTATAGGGATTACCCTTCTCCTAATCCAGTGGCATTGTCTGTTACTAGAGTTGTGTTTCCAGATGTAGTGGAAAGCCTGGTGACTCCTCCTGTTGGTGGTTCATCTCTTTCGTCACTTCGCACAGATTTGATTCGCAAGCCACTTCCTAGCCATAGTGTTAGACTCAACAAGGAGAACATTTATCTCTGCTTGTATGTTAAAATTTCAAATGATAAGTCCAGGAAGCCCTTGCAGAGGGACGAGATCTATTGGCTTCCGGGTGATAATGTAGTCACTAGAAAGCCCCAAACTAGAAGAGGGAGTAAAAACATTGATGTGGTGGAGGTAGTGCCGAGTTGAGAGTTTACAATTGAGGAAGTATCTTCACCGTCTATAGTGAAATCACTGAATAAGAATCAGGGCGAGCCGGGAAGAATCAGGGCGAGTTTGACGAATAAGGAGAAGTTGGTCGTACCGTTTCTTCAACATGATGTTTTTCAGTACATGGGAGAGAGCTACCAGAGTAATTTGGTGATGTGCTGGACAAAAACTGAGGAAAGCAAGTGAGTATCTTTTAGTTTATCTGTTTGAGTATCTGCGTGTGTATCTGTTTGGGTATCTATTTTTTATAATAATATTTCAGTTTCAATTGTGCTTTGCTATTGTTTTGGACAGAGATGTTGTGACGACCCAGACCAGAATCACCAGTATGATCAGCTATGCACGTGAGTTACTGCGTTGTCGCAGGTTTCCGACAGTCGTTTGTATTGCCGGATTTGATAACGACTTAATTATTGCCCGAGAATTGGAGCTGGGTCTCTTCTCGAGAGTCTTTGTACGTATGATTTCGAGTTCGTGGGCGGTTCCGGATCGTCATTTGGACGACCGAGGAATTAATTATGAATATTTGAAGTTTCGACGGAATTGGATTATAATGGCGAGCTACTTAACGACTAAATTACCGGTCGAGAATTTGGTTTTGGCTTCTTCACGGAAGTTGTTCAGAATTTAATTTCGAGTTCGTGGGAACTTCCGGAGCATGATTTTGAGTTACGAAGATTTAGTTGCGAATATTTCTGTTTGTGGATTGTTTAGTCGATTTAATATGTGTTGGTTCGAAGGGTTGACTTTTTATCCATTTGGTCGATGTATTTGACTTTGAGTGATAATTGAAGATCATGTCGAGACGAGTTTGTGGCCGCGAGAATTATCGGAATCGGAGTTACGACGCGAAAGTTACGGGTGTTTAAAGTTCGTTAAAATGGATAAACATGAAGTTTCCTTTTTGGGAAAGTATAAATAGTGGACTTACTGTTTTGGGAAAGTCAAAGATGCATTAAAATGTTTGACCGAGTTGACCGAGTCAACTCGGTGGGGGAGAGAATGGCGACGGCATCCATGGCGGCTCAACGGCGGCGTTCGATTCTGGCCACCCCGTGGGACGGGGTTGGTCCCATTAGGTGCGCCTCGGTCCCCTCTACATATTCCCGGTCACCGTCGACGGCGAGGCTCGCCGGAAAGAGAAGAAAAACCGGCCAAAGTTTGAAGAAACTTGGTGATTTCGGGTTCCATGATTTACACCGATTTGAGCTGCAATTTTAGGTGGGCTTTGAGGCTCTCATCCCCTTGATGCTACCCTGTAAGTTTGGTGTTTCAATTCGATGTGTGCTTGGAGAATTTTGGGATTGAAATTTGTGTGTACAATCGGTTTTTCGTGAAATTGGATGAGTTAGAGATTGAATTGGCCTTTGTTGCAGTTGACAAAGTTGCTCAGTGGATGATTTTGAGTGGAATAGGGGTTGCTCCGCCGGAAAATTCTCAGATTGGTGGTGGCGCCGCCGTGGGCGGCGGTCAACGCGGTGGTCAACGGTCAACGGCGGTCAAAGTTTGACTTTTTGGGATTTTCGACAAGTTGCATGTCATTTGACTCGAAATCGCGCCCCGATCGCAGTGGGGAGGTTCGTTTCTCGATTTGAGCGACCGAAAGTATAGCGAGGTATTGTGTTGTGCATATCAGATTTTTGACGATTCGTCGTATTCGGATTATGTGTTTCCGAGAACGGTGGTTTCTCGTGATTTGTCTTGTATTGTTGAGTTATGGTTATAAGAATTGGATTTTGTGAATATTCAGGGGTTCGTGATCGTTCTTTTGGCGAGAGACTTTCCGCCGGATCACGGGTTAACGCGTATCACGTTACGCCAGTCTGTGAGTGGACAGTTTATTTTCACGGAATTATTGCGAGTCCTTTATATAAGTTTTATGAACTTGAGCATGCAGTATGATTATGGTTTTACGAGCATGAGTTTTCGTACGAGATTATGTTTATATTGAGCATGTGTTATACGTTTATACTTATATGTTGTTATGTGTCCACGTGTGGCCCCGTGTGATTTATACACATGCTCTGAACGCGTGAGGAGTTAGAGTCTCCCTCGTGTTTATATATGTGAGGAGTTAGAGTCTCCCTCGTACATGTATGCGTGAGGAGTTAGAGTCTCCCTCGTGTACTCGGACTCGTGAGATGTTAGAGTCTCCCTCGTGTACCATTTAATTATTTATACTTTCGACTCGCATATGATTTTATACGTATATTTTATTTGGTGAAAGGCAATTATTTTCGTCCACTCACTCTAACGTGTTTCATGTCTTTCCCCTGGGCTTTTCGGTTTCCGTGCCCAGTTTGCAGTTCGGACTCTGGTGTCGCACGTCGTGGTCGGAGGCATAGTGCTCGAGCTACCTTGTTTCTTCTAGTAGGTTTATTGTTCTACCTACTGTGGTATACGTATATGTTTATACATTAGAGGTCGCTCTGAGTAATCTGTTGTTTATGTATTACGATTTTACACCGGATTTCAGTAAAGTATAGATATATTTATTGTTTTACTTTACTGTTGATATATTGAGAAATCCGGATGGGATTGGTGCCCACGGTTTGCTTTTTGTGGCATAGGATGAAGTGTATTTTCCGCGTGCGGGTAATGGTAATTCTACGTTAGTAACGAAACTCTGCCGAAATTTCTACGGTTTTTGTTGGTTCGTGTTTTCGAAGGGGTTCGATTCCGGTTTAGGGAGCTAAACCGGGGTTGGGTCCTTTCAGATGTGTTTTGGCAAGGTATTCAATCTTTACAGTTCTTCGATCGTGATGATCTAGAGTGTATTATTCATGGCAAAGAGTTCTCGAACTTTGTTTTGGATTGCTATTCTAGTATTCTCGGTGAATTAACGAATGATATGGGAGATCAAAGTCCCTATCCTTCCACACATTCACTCATGTAATCCTTATGTTATTTTTTAGACTTTGTGTCTTTTAATTTTTATGTCTCCACAGTGGTTTTTTTAGCCTATGTTTAATTTTTTTGTGTGCTGCTGTTTGACAGGTTTCTAGGTCGGATATAAAAATAAAGATGATGCATGAACATCTTTTTGAGAGGTTGTTCAAGGTTTTGGGCATCAGTGGCAAGCTGATGTTCCTGATCCTTTCCCATGGACAATTTCACCTTCTGGTCTTTGATAAAAGTGTACCTTGCTGGTCTCATTATGACTCACTCAAAAGAAAATTTAAGCCGATTGACAACTACCACTTTCAGGAGGCACTAAAAACAGCAATATTTATTCTCTCTTTCTTCTTTTCTTTTGTTTTTGTTTTTCTTTTATGGATGTTTAGTATTTAAAGTTTACAGATGTGTTGACAGATTATTTTTGATATTGATGCAGGTTTGATTGGTGTCTATGTTGATGGATTCAGTTAGGGACGTAAGTGATGTTATGTTATCAAGGGATGTTAGAATGTTGGCAGACTGCACAGACAAGGAACTGATGATGAGAGAAATTGCTTTATTAGAGAACGAACGAAAAATCATTCAGTGGGTCAAAAATTAGAAGCTTGATTTTGGCAAAATTCCCGTGCACTCCATCAGCAACAGTCATCAACAACCTACTGGCCTTGATTGTGAAACTATTGTTTGTTACCTCATGTACAATATAGCACTGGGCAAGGAAGTAAAGCAAAACCTGAATATTTAGGAAGTTTCTCAGTTCAAGGCCAAATTATTAGAATCATTTATTAATCATAAGCTATCATGGGTATCGAAGAAGAAAGATGGAAGGTTAAAGAATGAATCAGCTGATGTAGAAGAGGATGACAGTAATGAGTGTGTATATTTTTGTTGTAGTGATCATTTTTTGTGGACATTACTGTGAGTTGTAGGGGGGTCTGTCTTGTAAGTAGTACATTTAAGATCGTTATGAATTTAATCATTTGACTATCTGTTACAGTACCTATTTGGGTATCTGTCTCTAACACTTTGTTTTGTTTCTTTGTGTGGATATGTTGAATGAGTGAATCAATCCATAAAGCTTATGAGCATTATGAGTGTGATCATATTATTATCTGACTTAGTACTTGCTTTGAGTATCTACTTGAGTATCTGTCAGTGTATCTGTTTGTGTAATACAATTTTATGTTTTTGCAGTTGAATTTTTGAATCAGAGAACCAATGTCTTAATCCTATGAACTGAAGTGTTCATCAGTGATAAATAGTTATGCACAGTGATAAGAAAAACTGGAAAGTAGATAGATAAGCAGAACAACAACAACAACAACAAGAATGAGCTCATGAACAAGTGTATATTTTTTGTGTTAGTGATCATTATGTAATTATATGACTATCTCTTTTTTTAGTATCTGTCTGAGTATCTGTTTGCTACTTAAATGCAAAAATTCATAAACCAACCTTAAAAACAGATACCCGGACAGATACTTAGACTTCTACCTAAACAGATACCCATGGTGGTTAATAAACGACATGTCATTTTTCTGTCGTTATAAACTATGATCAGAACGCACGTGTGGCTCCCGCACGTGTCATATTCTCGAGGACCGACCTTCTTCTTATCCTCTCTATAAATAGGAAAGTATCTCCCCAAGCCTCGCCACTTTCTCTAAACACTTTTCTCTCAAACCCCAATCTTATCTCCCAAAAAATCCTCACAACGAAAAATCAATCAATGGGTCATAGTCCTAGAAGATCATCAAGGCACAACTGCTTCGACCCTTCAACCTCATCTTGTTCCCCAAATGAAGAGTCATCGTCGCCTGTTATACCCCAAAGGTACACCAACATTGTGGATGAAGCATGGAAGGAATTGCCCGATGTGATTTGGCAATATATAATGATTCTTGCCATCCACTCTAAGCCATTTGGTGGGAAATGTCATGCCATAATTTATGTTTTGATGTTAGTTTGTAGGAAATTCCAGGATTTGTCTTGTACCAGGGATGTATTATTAGCAGTAGATGCATCCATTTTTGCCCTTACCTGGAACAAATATGTTCCTGCTACAAATATATGGGATTTGGATACAACAGATTGGGAGTTTGAAACAGATGTACTGTTCTTGAATCTATCATGGCAGTTTAGAACACCGAAAACGCTGTATCGAAACGCAATGCACCATTTGTTTCAGCAAGGAAGCATACCTCAGGCACATATATTGTTTGATGAAGCTACAAGGATCAATAAAATCCTCCGAAATTACACTTCGAAACACATGTCATACATGTTGATGATTATGGGCAGCCCCAAAGATCTAAAGTACAGTCGTCTATCCTCCTTAATGAAACATTGGTGGTCATCAATCAAGGCCTCTTTGATTCTGCCATACTGTAGAAATGAAGTAGAATCACGGGAAAGGTGTGTACGAGTGAATGGTTTGGACATTGATCTCATTCCTTATGATTCCATAATGCAACATCTGACACATCTCAATGTTTTCCAAGTTTAGTGAAGGAGTGCAAACGTTGTGGCCAGTGTAGCTTATGTGTGGTTCTTTCAGAGGTTGAATGGTTCCATCAGTTTATGTATAACAATAAATAAGTAATCCATATTTAGTTTATTCTGTGTACGTAGTAGTGTATGGCACAAGGAATGAATGAGCTCATAAACGTGTATCTTTTTTTTGTAGTGATCATTATGTAATTATATGACTATCTCTTTTTAAGTATCTGTTTGAGTATCTGTTTGTGTATCTGTTTGAGTATTTATTTGCGCAATACTATCTGTGTTGTTCTTGAGTTTTATTGAATGAGAGAATCAATTTATTGATCCTATGAACTGAAGTGTTTGTTTGTACACTCTTTTTGATCCAATTTACAACATAGAACCAACTCAAATCCTTGTGTATACTTGGTAATGAAACGCAAAAGTTTATAAACCAACCTTAAAAACAGATACATAGACAGCTACCTAAAAAGATACCCATGGTGGTTTATAAATGACATGTCATTTTCTATCATGATTTATGATCATTAGAACGCACGTGTGTCTCCGCACGTGTCTTAATCTCTAGGACCGACCGTCTTCTCAGTCCCTCTATAAAAAGCCACAAATCTCATCACTTTCTCTCAACACATTGCTCTGAAAACCCTAACCCTAAACGAAATCCCAATTTCTTTCCCAGAAAATTATCCTCTAAGCTCATTCTCTCCCCAAACCACAAACCAAAAATCAATCAAATGGCTTGCTCCGACCCTTCATCCTCAATTTCTCCTCTGCCACGAGAATCCTCCACTATGTCCGAAGAGTTTCAGCCCACAAAGGGTATTCTTCTTGCCAACTTTGAAGCATGTTTGCAAGAGATCCGTGGTCTGTCATGGAGAGTTAACGGTGTGATCAGGAAGATGGATAAGGTCGAAGAGATAGCTGGGAAAATTGATGAGGCGATGGCGATGATCGAGGATGTGGAGGACAAGGTCGAAGCCCTTACAGATATTGTGCTCAAGATAAAGGATGGGGAGGATGACTGATGGGTTTTAGCTATTGGGTTTGCATGTTAGAGTTTTTAGTTAGGTTTCGGTGTTTAGAGATTTGGGATCCATTTTTCTTACCAGAAAATGTCCACTTTTTGTGTTGTTTGTAATGGATGTTTTAGTTGGAAGTCTATGAGAAGAACTTTTTGTAATGCCATTTGTTTAATGGAATGTTGATCCCTATTTACGTATCTGCATGAGTATCTGTTTGGGCATCTGTCTGTGTTTTTATTGAATGTTTGAATCAGAGAACTAATGTCTTAAGCCTATGAACTAAAGTGCTTGATTTGCACTCTCCGATCCATTTTACAAGAGAAAACCTACTCAAATCTGTTTGTATACTTGGTATTAAAATTCATCAGTCATAAACCAACCTTAAAGACAGATACTTAGACAACTACTTAGGCAGCAAACTAGACAGATACACATTGTTGTTCATAAAATGACACGTTGTTTTCTGTCGTGTGTTCATTTTGAATGACAGTTACAAGAACAGATACTCTCACGGACACCTGAACAAATACTCTCACGGACACCTGAGCAAATAGGCTTTGTAAATGACAGAACAATATAGATTCATTCTTTAAACAACATTATTCATTCTCTAAATTAAAATAGATTTATTTATAGTATGGAAAAAAATTCAATCGTAGAAATTATAGTAATACATAATAAACTACAATGATTCATCTTTAAAGCTTCATCCTCTTGCTGTTGCTTGCTCCATCAAATCCTAATTGTGGGGGATACAGCATTTCGAAGATTTGACGAAGAAGTTGAAGGATTGCCTCATTATTCTCCTAGATGAGTTTCTACTTTTCCTTGAGATCCTTGAGGCTATTCTCAAGGCTAGTCATCCTATTGGATAAGTATTGCAGTATATTTGGAGGTGAAAAAGTTTCTTCTTGAGTGCAACAACAGCGGCGTGTGGCTTCCTTGCCTTCCCAGACCATTTCTTCGATCATCTCTTCAAAAGAGTTCTTGGAGGTGTTGGCCATTTTATCTTTTGAAAAGAAAGAAAAGAGGAGTGAATAGAAATATTTTTATTTTTTGAATGAGTTATGTTCAGTGCATCTTTTATTTATAGAGAGTGGAAGATTGTGTTGATGGAGTAGTTGAGTCTCTTCTTTTTTGCATGAAGGGTTGCGTATTAATGTCCCTTAATATTTTTCAATGCCATTATGCACGCTTGTTGAGAGAAACAACGAGAGAAGAAGAGTTTTGTCATAAAAATAGAGAGGGGGGGGGGGAGAGAGATATGAAGCGTCTTGTCGTAAAAAGAGAAAGAAAACTGAAAAGATGCGAGATTAAACCGCTTTAGCTATAAAATACATTTAGGTTCATTCTCTATAAATAGTACTGGCTTTCCACATTCTCCATAACATGTTTGTGTTTTATTATCAACTCCTTCTGCTTGAATTCTTCTTCTTCTTCTTCTTTTCTCAGTTTTGTCATCAGAAAAAATTATGGCGCCAAGGAAGAAAAACCCACACAACTCAGACACTTCTGGTCATTCAACCGATGAAGATTTTGTTCCATCAAAGTCCAAATCCTCCTCCTCCTTCTCCTCCCCGTCCTTCTCCTCATCCTCTGAAGACTTTGTATCAGGCTGCCCTCATCCTCGTGCTGCTCAATCTCCTATAGGTGTTGTTCTTGATGGCCCTCTTCAACCTTTGATGAAGAAGATGGGTCGTACGAATCGACGCATTGATACGATGAATGAGGAAATGGACTTGGTCCTTGCTGAACAGAACCAGATGCTTGATTTGCTTATGTGCATCGCATCTCCTCTTCCACCAGGTTTTGGAGGGGGAAGCAGGAAGAAGGCCAAGATGTGAATCATATGATTTATTATTAGTTGTTGTGTTTTTGTTTTTAGTTTTGAATTTTGAATTTTGTTATTAGTTGTTTGTGTTTTTGTTGTTTGTAATTTGAATTAATATCCTATTATTAATGAAGTTTATGTTTCTTTATCTTCTGTACTTCATTTTCTGTTCTTTTACAATGAATTTTGATGAATGAATGTGTGTATCAAGTGATTGAAACATAAGTCAGGTCCAAATAGGAACTCAAACAGCAATGCAGACAAATAAATACACAGATACTCAGACAGCTATCCTTGAATTTTATTGAATCAATGCAGTAACCTATGGAATAAAATCTTAAAATCTTTATTTTTCTCTTCTTTACGATGCAGTATAAAATACAAAAAAAGAGAAAAAAACCACAAATTTTTGTGTTTTATTTGCAAGTAAAAAGTTGCAGATCTGTAATTCATAATTTCCAGATAGATACTTAGACAGATATCCAGACAAAAATTTGAACAAATATTCAAACTTAGAAAATTATTCTGACAACATCTGTAATGATTCATACAGACATGTATTTTCAATCGATAGGGTTATTGCAGGTTCTCTTGTTGTGACCAGTGTGGTGACATCTTGAGCACTCTGTCGATATTGTTTGTTTTTCGGCATTCGTCTTCATTTTCTTTTTCTTTGGTCCGCCCGGTTGTTTCTTTGTTAATGCAGGCCTGACATCTGGTTCGTTTTGTGACATGTCTTGAAGTGATTTCTCAATGTTTGGCACTTGATTGAGAGTGAAGGAGTAGGCTTGCCTGTAAATGAAACTTTGTACAAGTTGTCCACATAATCGTAAGGATTATGTCATTTTTCTTGTATGACTACAAGTGCATATGAGTACGGAAACCGGAGCAACTGCCACTGTCCACATGAGCAGGTCCATGTCTCCATGTTGACTGCACTGCTGTATGTGTCAGTTTGAACTTCGTAGAAAAGACCACTGGAGTGCATCACTCTCCAATGCCTTCCTTTTTAAAGTGTTTCATTGAGCTTTCCTTCCATTCTCGGTCCCATTATAGTGAGTGTGTCATTGTTCCGATTATTTTCTTTTGCTTGCAATCCTTTCCATCACCTTTCTCCTGCGAGAGTAGTAACAGAAAAGAAGAAAAGAAGGAATTAAACAGTGCATTATCCTAGACATAACAGAATGAATTAGGTTGTAAATGACTGTAATGTAACCAAAAGATAGATACTCAGACAGCTATTTAGACAGATACTCATGATATTTTTCAGAAATAGTGCACAATTTACAGTATCCTAGAAATAATAGAATGAATCAGGTTGTAATGTATGACATGATTTCATCGACAAGGTAGAAAACAGGCAGTGCGCAGAGATGTATTATCTAGCTATTGAAGCACTCTGAGATGTTGTTTGTCATTTCGCCATACCTATCTCTTCCTAAGAATGCAACACACCATTTTTCTATTGGGAGATCCTTGAAGAATTCCGTTATCTCTACATATCCGCCTTCTAGCTTAAACTGGTTAAAATGGAACTCATATTGCATTTCGCTTCTAGCATATGCACATTGCATAAAGAGTTCAGAAATTCTATCTTTGGAGTGTCCTCTGTAGTTGTCTTTGAGCTTAGCAACCAAGTGCCGAAAATAGTAGCCATGCTCATCATTGGAGAACACCTCTGGAAGAGAACTCATAATTCCATTATGATGATCGGAGAGGAATGTTATTTCCTCCGAGTATTAGTTTCCTGGTTTATGCTGTGTCTGTCTATCTCATCTCTTAGGTTCATCAAGAACCACATCTAGTTGCTATCACTTTCGGCATCGACTATCACAAATGCAATTGGATAGAGTTCTGAAATGAATCGAAAAGAAACAAAAATGTAAGGTTCCTACCTAGTTGAGAACTAAGTACTGAAATGGAGTTTATAAAAGGAATAATCGATACCTAGACAGATACTCAGTTAGTTACCCAAATAACTATTTAGATAGATACCCAAGAGATCCAAACATCTTTCATTTGTCTACATTACTTTGATCTCCATCTTTTTAAGAGGCCCCCATGATCTGTCCTTTGTATTTGTTCTTGAGGAAACTTGCATCAACAAAAATCATGGGTCTGTAGTATTGGAATCCCTGCATGCAGGCACCGAATGACACAAAAAGGCGTTGATACCTTTGTGTTTCCGGATCAATATCTACAACAACTCTGGAGCCAGGATTTGTCTTCATAAATTTGTCTCGGAACCAAAGAAGGTTTGTGTATAATTCTTCTTCATTTCCATGCAGTGAGTTCCTTGCCATACCACACCATCTTGTAAGGGACTTTCAGGCCAAAACTCTCTCTAATTTCTGTTTGTAAGGCCTTGGCTCCCTTATTGGGATCAGTGCGTAGTTTGTCCTTAACAATTAAGCTGAGTAGTTTGTCCTTTAGACAGTTTTTTTTGGAGAAGTAGCTAGTGATGTTAGTAAAATGTATCATACCTGACAATAGAAGACCTCATCATCTCACTGGTCTGTTTCCGGACCTTTTCTTTTCATGTATGATTATTGTTGATTTCATTGATGTAAAATGATCCATTCGTGCGGAATAGTCTTCCCTTCACAAACCAGTTGCATTTATCGCGTCCTTTGTATGTTTCCGGACCTTTTCTTTTCATGTATGATTATTGTTGATTTCATTGATGTAAAATGATCCATTCGTGCAGAATAGTCTTCCCTTCACAAACCAGTTGCATTTATCGCGTCCTTTGTATACACAATGTATACTTACGCGTGTGGGATCATTCTCTCATATGTAAACTTGAATCCATTTTCGATTGAGTACTTTCTAAGTTTCAGCCTGAACTCAGTCACCCTGCCTAAGTATTTCTGCCATTTTTCTTGTATAAGTTTAGCCCATGATTTTGCTAAGTAATCATTTGTCTCCTCTTCTCGAAAGCATCCAAAACGGCGTTTGCAACATTACTTATTTTCATGCAGCCATCCATCTGCACATCCTGACCTAAGTTTTCATTATAATTGCTATAGACCGCCGATTGCTTGGAAATGATATTTGATGTTTGCTAGAAAGAGGAAACGTATACATGTTTTAGCTTGACATAATATTGCAGCAGATACTCAAATAGAAACTCAAATGAGTTTTTGAAGTTCTACCTCATTCAGGTCAATGATTTTGATCTCAATATATTTTCAATTAAGTCTTTGGATAGAAAGCATCATCAAAAACACGTCACGATCAGTTTCCAGGAAAATGTGTTCATCCTCTGGTGGGATACAATATTTATACGTCAAGATTGATTTGTTGAGTGATTTAAATCGTTGACGGCCTATATCCACAATGTCAACAAATGTGATATAATCTCTCAAAATATCCATCACACCTTCTCGATTATGAATATATTTCACAATGATTGGAGAAGGTGTTGTTGTCATTGAACATACCTACAGAAGAGTAGCAGAAACACATGTAAATACTTTGGTTAACTGACAGTAAGGTTTGATACTTTTAACAGAATAAATAGAGTTACAGATATGTTGACAAATAGGTTGACAGATACTCAGGTAAATTGGTTGACAGAACTTAGAAAAATAGGTTGACAGATACTCGGACAGTTATGTTGACAGATACACTAAAATATACTAAAACGCATTTTTAGAACCAAAATCAAATTCAAACCTAATTAAGTAGATTTTGATATAGCAATTCATATAGTTTGAGGAGAAAAGTAATCAATACTATCATGAAATCGATTAATACAACTACAAATGGAAACAGATTCGTGCAACAACAATTTATATCATCTATCATATAGAAAAACAGAGTGAAAATTGGATGTATAATAGAATTGAACATATGAATTCATCAATTTCTGTACAGAGATGACGAGAGATGGCGAAACAATGAGATAGATAGACAGAGATTTGAAACTTACAATACTTGAAATTTCGTATGACGTTGAGGTCGAACAGAGTTTTTGTTGCGGCGATTTCTGAATCACGATCGTGATCAGAGAGAGAGAGAGAGAGAGAGAGAGAGAGAGATTTACTTTCCCGGAAAAAATAGAGGAGGGAAGAGGATTAAGATAATATTGGAGCGAAGCAGCTCTCTCTTATAGATAGTTAGAATTCAAATTAGAAAAAAGGTCCAAATCGTCAGAAAAAGTGGGTTTTATAACTTATTGGATTTTTTTAGGAGAAAATGATGTCAGCTGAGTTTTTTTGGAAAAAAAAATGTATCATAAGTTATGCATTTTTTAACCTTGGTGTCATAAGTTATTTTAAAAAAAAAAAAATCTTTTTCGGGCTTTTAAATAATTCCCCCTAACATTTACACCTCCCTTAGTAATTTAATTCACTGAATTTCCAACTTTACCCAAACACTTTTTTAACTCTATACGTCCTCTCAACTTTCAAACACTCTCCTGGAAGAAAAAAACAAAAACAAAATAAACCCAGCAACCTCCTTATTAGAAACCTAGAAACCAATGCAACGAAATCAGAAGACAAAGAATTAAGAGATCAAAGAAAAGGATCAAAATCGAAGGGGTACGGTAGTCCAAGCTCATCCTATATTTTAATGAAAGAGACAACATAGTGGAGACACTACTGGATATCTTGATTCAAGCGACGAAGAATGAAAAGGAAAAAATAACTTCGTCGTTGCAACTAATCTAAGCGACGACTATTGATGTCGTCGCTTAAAAAACAAGGAGCAACAAATATTGCTCAATATTCGTCACTTACAAAAGTATTGAAGCGACCAATATTCATAGTTTGTCGCCTCCGTTTATCCCAGAACCATGTTTTGGGACGACATTCAATCTTCATAGCTAACGAATTATTGAAGCAACAAAGGTAAGTGAAGTTGTCGCTCGAGTATAAACTAAGCGACGAACAATGGTCAAACTTCGTTGCTTAGGTTTTTTTCCATCTGCCTTTGTACTTCGTCTTAAATGCAACCTGTATATATAGGTAAAATTTTAGGTTTACAGATGCAGTCGGGTTCTGCATCTGTTTTTGGAGGAGAAGAGGGAGAAGTTAGAAGAAAGTGAGATTGGAAGGCTTTTGTTGCCAATTCTTTGATTCCTAAGTAAGGTTAGCTCAATTTCCTTCTATTTATCCCTCTTTGAGAGCATATTATGTATTAATTAAATTTAAATGGTTATTTATGTTGGTTAATAGAAGTTGGATGATGTTGTGTTGAATTTTGTGTTTTGTTGTTGTTTTAGTGTTAGAATATGGGAATTGTGGCGTTTATTAGCTTAGAACTCTCATTTGAGAATCAACAACTCATCTAGTTGATCGAGATGAGTTGTTGATTCTCGAATTATCCCATTTTTGGACACTTTAGACGAACACGACTTTGTTGATCCTTTTGCTATTCATGTGGTTTCGGTTTCAGTTTTGGGATATAGTTTCGATAGTGTCTCTCTACATTGTTCCTCAAGTGCAAATTAGGTTGTTTAGATTTTTTTGCACTTTGAGGAACTATAGGGAGATGCTGCCGAAATTTCCAAAAGCTGTAGCTGAAACCACATGGGTGCAAGAGGGTTAACAAAAGTCATGTTCTCATGAAGGGGATAAGACCCAACTTGGAGGAATAAGGAGAAGATCGAAGTGTTGGGACAGGTTTTGATTATATCATAAATGTTATGTGCCTTATGCATATTGTCTGTTTATGTTATGATAGGAAACATGGATGATGTCCCCGACAAATCTTTTATGAATCATCATTATACACACCCTGACTACATAACATGCGTACTTAACTTCATCAATTTTGTGAAGACACACTATTGGAACCATGTATCTCCCTTGCCCGTGCGCAATTTGCAAAAATGGTCTTTATTATAAGGATATCGTAGAGATTTATCATCACTGCATACACCGTGGTTTGGATCCGACTTACCCAGTTTGGCACCTACATGAGGAAGTTTTTGGTCAACCGACAAGGATCAGTCGACGGAGACAATGGCTTAAAGACAGAGTTAGGCTTCCAATGTTGCGGGTCCTTTAGTGATCCCGCCTATGGAGATTATACAAGATATATTTCCATACTATCCTGGATACCATGGAGATGCACCGCATAATGTTGTTGAAGAAAATGCTGAAGCTCACTTCAATGACATGGTAGATGATGATTATGCTAAGTATGAAAGGTTTCTAAGGGAGTCGCAAACCCCATTGTATGAAGGGAGTGAAGAAACTGTATTAAGTGCCATAATACATATGATGGAAATTAAAGTTGAAAATGGATGGTCGGATACGAGTGTTAATAAATTATGTGAATGGTTGCATAAGTTTTTGCAGGCAGCGGTGAAGAGGAAGATGGATGAGTTGTGTGCTAGTCGAGTGAGTGATGAAGTGGGCGGGAGTCACGTGACTGACCCCGTTACCGTTTACGAGCAGATTGCTGTAATCGAGCATGAGCTGGGTGGGAAGCCGGGGATGAGGGTCCAAGGTATATATTTTTTTTATGGTTTATCTTTTCACAAACCACTTGACTTTTTGTGTTGTGTTTTTGTTTTTGAGGATACCACATGGTTTTTAATTTGACTATTTTTTTTGTTTTTACCAATTTTCAAGGTTTAGGGGGTGCATTAAGATGGCCGCTGAAACCAAGAGGCGGTGCACACGTGCCCCGCAACGATGCAGAGGTTGAGGATTTGAGGAGGCAACTAGCAGAAATTTCCGAGTGGTGCAAAGCCTCGGAAATGGAGAAAGAAGAGATGAAGCAACGTTTGACAAGGTTGGAGGCCTCCCTCAATGATGTCATCTCGGCCCAAGGCAATCCGGGTGACAATGCCACTGCAGCAACTCCCTTTGTTGCCGATAAATCCTTATGTGCTTCAGCAAGTATTCCCGAGGAAGACCAAGACTAGGACCTTTCATTTTCGTTGTATTTAGATTAATGGACAATGTTGTTATGAAACATATTTTAACTTTAGATGAAAACTACGTGTGTGTGAAATGTAGTGTGTTTGTGTTATGTTGGATGTGTGTGTTATGTTATTTGAATGTACGTATTGTGTTATTAGGATGCGAAGGAAATTGGTTCAAACCAGACCCATAAACCTGTTTTTCTGCTCTGTAACACTAAATGAAGCGACAAAAATTGTTCAATATTTGTCGCATTAAAATCTAAGTGACAACCAAACTTTGTCTCTTCAATGCTATCATCTCATGTTTTCTTCTCTAAAACCTGACGTTAAGGGACGAATTTTTAACCAAAGTTTGTCGCCAGAAATCGTTTGCGACTAACCCAAAGTTCGTCACAAAAACTGTCAAGCGACGACCCAATTTTTGTCGCTAGCTTGTGAGCGACGAACGAAAATATCTATGTGACGAAGATCTGTTCAATGTTCATTGCTTGAAATCTAAGCGACAAGAATGAAGCGACGACATTCGAGCGACGGCTTGTCGTCGCTTAGATATTGAAGCGACGCGTTCGGTGCTAAAGCGATGACAAAATATCGTCGCTTTGATCAATATCTGAAATGGTGAGAGAACATAATCGAAGGAGTAGTCCAAACTCCACATATCATTCTTTCTTATGTTGGAATTCTTAAACATCCAATTCAGCATAGGATTTGAAGTACACACTAGCAAGGATAGAAAATAATGATACAACAAATAACAAAATCCACGCTAGCAAGAGATTTTTTTCTTTGGTAAACAAGGGGAAAATTGAAATTAATTTTAAAAAAAGATTAAAGGTATAAATATTAAATTGAGTTATTTAGAGGTGTGAATAGACATTATTGAAATTGTGAAAAGAATAACCTTCAAACTTCATATAATGAAATATTTAAATTCCAAAACTGAAAGTCCGTTTTCATATGAAGCACAAATTTCTCATTTATGTTAATTATGGCACAGAATTGATTGTTGGATCGAGGAGAGAGTACCAATAACAGCGCCATACACTCAAAAATAATTAAGAAGTGCACTTGATCGAGCAATGCATGTGGATAGTAATCGATCCACTCTCTAATCTTAATTTAGTACAAATTTAAACGGCATAACAGCACAAATTTATTCTACATACATAAAATGTTGCAGTGGTTAACACCACAACTTTATTCGATCTGCATATGAAATTTAGCTGGTGAGACACAATCATGCATCATTTTATTCATAAACCCGACCAGCTAGCTCCCACCTGGTAACGAAACACGTACAAGTAGAGAATTAAGATAGGATAGCATGCACGTATAAACTGGTTTAGATATGATGATAATTAATATAACAAGATAAATTGATATTTCATATTATACTTACAGATCGATGGAGTACGCCTGTGGAAGTTACGCCGGCTGATTCAGACCTAGCTAGCCTTCGATTCCGCACTTGTTGGGAAGCAGATTTGCAACGGAGAAAATACGGGTGTTATTCTCAGTATTCAGTTGGCGTAGACAATACTTGATGTCTATGAGAGTGACCTTACGTTTGTTGTAAACGGTTTTAATCCCATTGCAACACCTCTCTATCGACGCTACGGGAGAATTTTCGTTTATAATGACAGGGAGGCATGGTTTCAGGTCATCGTCAAAGCTACGACAGGGTATGGCTGCTTTGGTACCACTCAAAAACAGTGCTGCCATGAACAACATCATCACTACATAAACCCCCTTGATCACTCCGGAGCTTGCCATCAGTATATATTGCGAAAAATTGTAGAAAGACTAGCTCTCAGTTGTTGAATACGTATCTGGAGATCAATCGAGTAGTAGTGATCGAGTAGGCTAGGAAAGCTTAAGCTCGATCATGGTGTTTATATAGTGTGTTTGCTACTGGTGATTGGTGTTGGGTAGTTTTGATGTACATGTAAGTCAAACATTGGTGCATGCACGAACTAACCTAGCTACCTAGATAGTAAGTTCTCATGAGCACGTACATATGAAATTAGCTTAGATTTTATCGCCTATTCACTCTTGTGCAACTCTACAAGCGTGCAACCAACATTATACATATTAATGAACCACTATCTACTTAATTGAGCCACTATCTTTAACTTCAAAAAAATTAAGGTACCCAATTGGCCAATTTCCTTGTACGTACCAACTATAATTATACTACTTAATTAGAGTAATTATATATTTTTATTAAAGAAAATTTACTTCAACTCTAATTTTGAAAAAAAAAAAATCTCGATCACTAGCACAACTTTTTCACTTTTTTTATTTTTTCATTTCAAAATTACCCTTGTCCATCTGAAACATGATTCTCAATCTCTCTCTCAACAAGAAGAAAAACACAGTAGGACGAAGGTGACAGCTGCTTGGGCATGGTTCGTTGCTTGGGCTGCAGCCCAATAAATATTATGGGTATGAAGACGCAACAATAATTTAAATGCAAAAGTAATGATTTTGTTGACCTCTACCCTAAATATAGCAACTATTTCTCAGTTCAATAGTGAGATAACTTATTGTAGGCGTGTCCTTGCTAACAAATTACTTACAGTGGCGCTTCAAGTTTTATCAAACGCGGTGTATCACACCTGCTTCCCATTATTACATCTTGCACGACATCATGCATGAACCTGATGATGTCGAAATGCATCTCGCTCCTGTATCTGGAAAATATAACCAGTTTCTGGCCAACCAGGTCGTCCCTTACAAAATTAGTCCATCCCCGCCCTAATCTAAGATGATCCCCATTCCTTTTGATGGCCATATTCCAAGAACGACTCACCACCCTTTGGACGTTGATAATTGCCACTCAGTTACTATGATACTATCTCCTCTCATATAATAGGTATCACATGAAATAAATTTATTGTGTTGTGTAAAAAAAATGATATGCAGATAAATTTAGACCAAAGGTATGAATTTACTATATAACAAGCATGATCAACATTGTACCTTGCACTGTTCACTGTTCATCATATGCATCTCACGTGATTTACACCATCACCTTCTCATTCTAATCTGCTCTTCTCATTCTGATCTGCTCTTCTCATTCTGATCTGCTCCTCTTCTCTCTCTCCAAATTCACTGCTCTTTGCCTTTTGCTCTCTCAATCTCAAATCTCAGCTCTCCTCTCTGTCTCAATCAATCCTCTCTGTCTCTCACTGTAGTTTTCCTCTTTCAATCGATGAGACTCTCTACCTCTTAATCAATCAGACTTCAACGATTACGATTCCTTCGATCGACGTTTCGTCTTGCATCTCGGTTGGTCTCTCACCGCAGCCATCGCCGGATCTGTCCAGGTTTCTTTCTCCTTATATCTTATGTTGTTGCAAACTAACGTTGGAAATGGTATTATCGCATTGTTTCAGCCCTTCCCTTTCGCGATTTGAAAGCTCAACATACCTCTCTCGGACCGCCGTTTCCATCTCCGAAGATCCTTTCTGTCGACCCACTTGGAAGCCCAGAAATCGGTGGGTTTTCTGTTTTGAAGATTCTCCTCCCATCGTTGCTTGAATCTTATGCTATATGAGTCATTCCATCATCTTAGGCACGGTGATTCCGCATCTCTTTTTTTACAATCTGATATATGCTTTGAGGTATTGTTTTCATCTTGGATTCATGTTATAGGTTGATCTAAATCACATATCATGTTGATTTTCGATATTGTTTTATGCTCGCCCCAATTTTTTTATAGATCTCTCAAAGCACAAAATCAACCTGTTTGTTGCTGATGCAAATTGTAGAATTCATAGAATTAGCTTAGGGGACCATAGAAATTGTATGTTTACTAGGTGGCTGATACCTTGATATAGCAAATAATATGGGTGAATGAAACAGTTATAAGCGGTCTGAGGTGGTATTTCAGTTAAGGAAGTGTGTCTCTTGAAGTTTCTGTACTGGACAATCGAGAGATATGTTTCTCGATTAGATGGGATAAAACACTTATGACTACTATGAATGGAAAAGCAACGATAATATCAAGGTAATTTAATAAAGAAAACTGGCTAAAATATAATGTATCAAGCTAAAAATTTGAGAAATTCAAAAATATACCAAAACTGAGGTGGAGGCTGAAATATACAGGAAATGAAGAGAACCCAAATGCGTGATGGCTTAATTGTTTACTGCTATGTGTTCTTAGTTTTAAATATTTTTCATGCCATATAATGTTCTTTCCACTTTTGCCAAATCCTATATATAAGTTTCTTTAACATAAGTATAGTTTGTTGATTGAATTTTAGTTCTCTATATAGAATGTTGGCAAGAAATGTTGCTGATGCATATTGTAGAATTTATAGAAGAGCTTAGGAAAGACCCACCAAGGTACTCAAGTTTGTGCTTGCTTTATTATTCATGATCTGGAACCTCATATAATCTTGACCTGTCAATTAATTAATTACTGACCCATTCATCTATTGTCATCTTAAGTGAGATGCGTTTCTAGGAACTATACGGGTTGTTCCTCCATTGCTTGCATTCTTTTGTGACACCATAAGTTTTATCTCTGTAGGCATTGCTTGCATTCTTTTGTTGAAGGTCAGTTCTCAATCTGTTGGATTCAATTGATTTCGTTTGTGCTAATGTTCCTGATTAAGATAAAGGGTTGGAGATCTACTACTTGATTACTAAGTTGTTTTGTCAGACATGGATTAGTAGGGGACTAAATTCGATAGTATCATTGTCTGAAGATAGGAGAGACTAAAAACCTCTATATAAATAAAGGTCCTGTATTCATCACCCAAGTAACCTAGGAGCTATCCAGTGCACAAGATCTCATTCGGACTTGAGGTCATTAAGGACTGTATACAGTATTACCTAATTCAACCCTGTATTAATTCTCCTCAATATATATACCTATCAGTTTTTGTATTTGTGTTATGTGATTAGTGAATTATTCTTGAATGCAACAGACCAACAAGTATGTTGAAAGATATGGGCATAAAACCATTACAGCAATTACAAATCCAGATTTGAGATTCGAGATCTAAAGTTTTCTCACTTCTGTGTCTTCCATCAAGTATCATTCGACCTTAAGGTTCTGCAATCTGCATATAACAGGATCTAGATGAATCAAGTTCCTGACAATTTCTATAGAAAAGGAATCAAATAAAATAAGAAAAAGTTAGTAGCACAATTATGAACTATCACTAACTACAACTAAAGTTTTGGTGCCATACCGGGTAATGATTAAATTCATCTGCAATTCAAAATTATTAGACTAAGATGCTACTTTTCAGTTTCACTACAGTTTCATAACTTCCCTTCTGCATTGTTAGTTTTGAAAGGTAGATGCTTCGTAGCAATCACATGACTATTTTAGAACCAATACAGTTTCAGCTTCTTATTCTGTTCCTTATTTTGCTTCTATATTCCAGTACCCCAACTTAACATAAATTTAGGAAAACAACTAAAAGGAGAAACCTAAATGACCCACAAGAAAGAGCTATCTGTCTTGCTTTCTTTCACCTTTGATCTGAAGAAAGTTATGTTTCCTTGCAAAACAGGTGATTGAATTTTCTTTCTACCAGTTTTTAATTTTTTGTGTCTTTCTGTTTCAGTACAAAGCAACAAGGAAATTTTTTTAAATCTGAGCTGGGGAGTACCAAAATTGCAGTCTCGAGGCTCAAGAGACATGGCAAAGTAGACGAATAACAGACAGATAAAAAAGATAAGGTTGTCAAAGAAGACTACTTTCCAGAGAATCAGGTAACAGTGGATTTGCAACAAGAAATATAGCATCCTACTCAAAATAAACTACCAAAATACTCAAATACACTGCCAAGCAACTTGGTCACCAGGTCATGTTCAATTCCAGTTTCACTTCTATTTCTTTCCAAGTACTGTGCGTCTGATAAACATGATGTATGCTGTTTGTAGTGTGTGGCAATGTATACAGTTGAATGAATGACTACAGTGTTTAGTTTGTAGTTGAATGTATGCAGTTTCAATACCCATTACAAATTTCAGAGTAAGTTAGTTAGTCATGGTTATTTCCAAAGCAAGAGTTACTTATTGAATAAGATAAGACTGATGATATGCTTCTGTTTAGAATCAATATATGTTTAAATCAACTCTAAATGCATGTATCCTTTCATCTATCATATTAGATATCAGCCACTCTTTCAAGTTGAGGTAGATTAATAATAGTAATGAACATAATGAATAGATTGAATTGTGCACGTGTAATGAGTTAAGCTCTAGGTAGTACTACTGGCTTGATGTTAAGTCTGTTCTTCATGAAGCAACAAAAAAAAGTGATTGAATTTCTCATTTTTTTGTTGTGTTATGTAATTTTGTCGATTTGGGTTTTATGTTGGTTCGACTGAATTTGGGTTTCATATTGCTGCTTCATTCGTATCTTTATTGTCTGTAAATGTTTGTGATTATTTCATTCAGGATGTAGGTCTTGCATATCAAATAGAGATATAGCAAATCAGAAAAATATAAATGAAAATGCAATCCGATTGTATTGTGAAAGACACACAAAGCAATTAAGTCAATCTCATCTTATTTATACATATAATGAGCAATTTGTTGTCCTTGACATGTGCACATAGTTTTGGGTCTTGGTTTTTTTGGTTTTTGAAGAGATTTTGTATTCAAGGTATCGATGTGTCTAAATGGATTGCACTTTTAGTTTATGCCAAATTTAGCTTAGAGAAGCAATGATAATCAGGGTTCTTTTACTGCTTCTCTGAGATTGGATATGGTCTCGGATACCAAGTTATTGTCCTGTTTCAATATACGTCAAGTGTATACCTGTTTAGCTTTATAGATTATACTGTGTGTATAATTTGTTCATCATTAAGCAAAGTAATAAACAATTTTTTCTAGGTGGGTTCTTTTGTATTCAAGGTATTGATGTGTCTAATTTGCTCTGTTGGTTTTTGTGTTACAGTTCGTTTTGGACTCGAAAAGTTTGTCCGATCTCGCTGTGTAGATCTCCGAATCCTTCTTCCGATTTCTGCTGTTCTTGGAAAAGTTTGTGAGGGTTCTTCCTTTTACAGTAGGTGTGTTTCCAATTCCTTTGTTTGATTTTCTTAACCAGTTGTTTATAGGCTAAATTTGGTTCATTTTAGCAGAAAAGATCATTAGTTGGTTTTCATCAATTAGGTTTCTATAATTGGGGTGCTGGGTTTGTATCATATTGAAAGGAATGTACGTAGTATTCTAACTAAATATATATTTAAGGGGTGGCTTGCAGTCTGTTTAGTGTTTGAGGACTAAAAAGCTTCAAGCAGTAAACCAACCTTAAAAATGCATGGAATCAATTAATCCCCAAGTTTAGTTCATTTAGCCATTACCAATCTCTTTGAATCCTGGATATAAACATTAGTGACCCACATTTGTGTTTCACGATCAAAAAAATGTACATGGTAGATAGAATTAGCCATTCACCCAAAAAAGTAACGAAATTATGATATTGCTTGACATCATATGATTTAATCAAGCTTATACCTCGCAAGCTAAAGAAGAGATTGATGAGGATAAGAGGGCCGTCATTGTTCATAGTTGGCAATTGGTGCGTGATTCTGTATCGTGAAAATGGGAAGGATATTTATGCATTATCCAATTATTAGGTACCTCCCCCAAACAAAAATAAAAGTGAGTGTGATTGAGTGAGTGGGGATTTCTTACGACAAATAAAGAGACAAACTCAGAGATATAATTCATCATTATATCTCTTTGATGACTCCTTGGCAACCCAAGTAGATCGAGTACAGTTCGCTAATTCATGAGTTAGATTGAGGATAATTAAAGTAATGCATTATATATCAGATGTGTATCTAACGCTGGATATAGAGCGAGCTAGCTAGGTAGCATGCATTTCTATCCAGGTTTGGGAGTACTGTTATGCTGGAAATCATAGATGGATTTATTTGGATCATGATCTATTGCTAAATTCATGAGCTATTATGGGACGGATCAATCTTTTGGATTTCTTCTGTATTGTTTGTGTGTTTGATGCTTTGATTGATATGGAGTTTGGTGTGTGTATTGTGGAGTTAGATTCGATTCGGTTTTACATTTTGGTTTCAAAGGTTTTAGGGCTTTGAATTTTGCTGTCATTTTGAAACCATGCGAAACCCATATAATTGGGTATTACACGTAATATTTAAGTGCCGGGTTAGGATTAGATCAGTTGATAGATGATTAGGTTGATTTGGATTATATCTATTCATGGGTCATTGGCCAAATTGATGCTGGGTTCCAGTTGGATCAATAGTTGAGAGAGTGACAATGTAATGGTAGTGTAGAAAGAGATTCTGATCATCGAGGGATGGGTTTGTTTTTTATAAATTATAAGAACTTTGATTGTTTATGTCATTTGTCTTTGTTTCCTCTCCATCTTGCTCAGTTTCTTGGTTTATGTTTTTTCAGGTCCATCTTTCTTCATTGTATTTAGGTTTGGTTTCAAGTACAATTTTTCTTATCTTTGCTGATGTCAATTTTGGCCAAGCTCATGACTAAGACATGTTGTATGTTGGTGCCCTATGTTGCTAGCCTATCTTGCTTGCCTAACACTTTGATTTTGATTTCCATCTCTGGTAGCATCTCATCCAGTCACGTTGGTGAATTTTGCAATTTCCGTCTCCTGTACCATCTCATCCAGTCACATCGTTATCTCTCCATTTCGTTTTCTTTTTATCACCCTCGATTCGGCAGGTAATCTCTCTCAATCTTCCATGGATCTTGCGATTTCATATATGTCCTAAGCTTACATTTATTTTTCTGTTTTGTTGTTGCTTTGTTTACAGTGATCAATTTTAGTTGTGCAGTTACGTCTGCTCCTCTATCACGTGGACACACCCCAAGGTAGTTATGCATATGGTAGATCTGGTCATTTGAGTTTGCGATTTGGTGTCATTTCTAAGATTTTCATCTCATTATTGTGTGTTGTTTCTTCAAATGATCCACAAATTAAAGGCCAATCCATGTAAAAATTATGTTTTTGCTATATTTCTAGCCTGGATTATAATAGGTTTTGATTGGGTTTGAATGGGTTGCATGATTGAGATATTTTTTCTTTCACTATGTTAACATGTTGTCCTTTCCGTAACTACACAGTGTAAGGATTGTTTACATCTAATGTGGCTTGGATCTAGATTTATCTTTGTCGATTTTGATTTCCATTTAGATATTGAAGCGTGGTGAACTGTTGTTTGCATTACCTTTCTGATCTTTTTTTTTTTATAGTTTATACTGTTATGATATACTGTATCCAGCCAGATATATGACCTTTCTGCTTTCACAACCAAAGCCAGATATATCTTTTCAAACTAATTTTTTTTTGGATTTAGGTAATATGTTTAAAGAATCCTAACTCTTCTCTCTAACAGAATGGGACACGATAACAAGGGGATGAACTTAGGGTCTTATAGTTTTTCAATTTAACCAACTTAGGACCTATTTCCCTCATTTCATGTTATTTTCTTATTGTGTTTTAATTTATGGATTACCCGGTTCTCTCAATTGTGTCTGGCATTTTCATTGATTGTTCGAACTCTAATCGATAACTCTCCTCACTAATATTGACTGGATGATGTAGTTTCTGCAATTCTGTTTCTCATTTTTGTTGGTTTTAGTGTGGTATATTGATTAAGTCTCACCACTCAATTTAATCACAGGCTTTGCTTACCCTGTTCTACTTATCTGTGTCCATTTGAAGATAAGGAAAGGATTTGAAGTTGATTCTCAATACTTTAGTCTGCTGAGCTCTTCCCCCAGTAAGGAGATTTTATTTTTTGACATGCTGATTGTGAGGTGTGTGATTTGGAGTGATGGAATATGGAATATGGAATATGGAATTCAGTTCACTTTGTATATATTATACTTTGCAGATCATTTTCCTTTGTACATGGTAGACTCATTTAAGAATTGAGATTCATCTTTGTGCTTCCATTTTTTTGTTTGTATTTTGGTGGAACAGTCTTTCGAAATTCTGCTTAGAATGTAACATGGTGTTTCAAAATTTCCATGATAGCAGTGTGGAAATGTTGTTTCCAGTATCTAATAACAATGTTTAGGTGATACATATAGCAATTGGTTGAGTATTTTGCATGAGTATTCTTTAGAGTAATATGATTGTTTGAGATTGAGCAAGCGTGGAATTATTTAATTAAAGTTAGTTTGGTTTGTAGATTTAAGGTGATATTGGTACATTGAATTCGCTTTGTTTATACAGATTTTATGCGAAAATCTCTTAGCGGTGTCATTCTATTGTCTTTGTGGTTGTTGTCAAGCGTTGTGATCGCCCATTATAAATTTTCAGGTATGTATATTTATCTGTCTATGAATAATAGTGAGGGTACTTTATTCATATAGAGCAGCTGACATGAAAATTACATGTTAAGCCTTGGATGAAAATTGCACTATAGGACTTCATTTCGTTAATATTTGGGTTGCATATAATCCCAATAATTTAAAAAAAGAACTTCCATAATAGTGAGTTTTGTTTCACAGCAGCACAATTGTATTTTGTTTTCATCTCAAACCTTTTCTTTATCGCTATTGTGTTGCTTTATTAAAATATGAGAATTCAATTGCAAGAACAAATTGTCATGTACTGTACACAATTGAGGGACTATCTAACTATTACCTATAATATTTTATTTTTATTTTTCAGTTATGAGGCCGAAAAAGGATTTGAACAAGAGAAAACGATTCTTTGAGGACCTGCAGAATTTTGAACAAGGCTTGGCAGGCCACGGGACAATGGCAGAGTCACCCTACTTGGAAGATGAAGGTTCAAGCGGATCCAATCCACCGCTAAAATTAACCAAGAAGAACTGTTTTTTTCAGCAACGTCTAAATTTTTCTCAAGATATGGGTGAAAGCATATCGAATGTAGTTATGGACCATGTCAATATGAGTCAATCAGGTAATCTCACAATATTCTGCAATAGTAGGAATACTATAATTGTATAGAGGATATATTATGGTGATAATTGTCTCATGTCAGTAGCTTTATTACTGTTGATGGGTTTTTTGTTCTTGCTTTGGCTTGCCAGACCATTGTTCTAGACATGTGGTTGGAGGCAGCTCGAATATAGCCATGGATCAGCTCGATGAGAATCAATTAGGTAATCTAACCATATGGTGCATTAGTAGAAAACTTTTCTTGCAATTTTAAAGTTTTGTACACATTAACTGTACAGAGGATACATGATGATGACAACTGTCTCATAACAGTGGCTTTAATAATCTTGATGGGTTTTTTGTCCTAGCTTTGAAATGTATATCACAAATATATATGTTTGAGCTATACCCTTATACACTTGGTTTTTCTACTAATGATTTTCCTAGATGAGAATTATTCTGCTTTATTAAGATCAGTTTTAGTGGTGCACATAGTTTGTATCATTTTATTGTATTTGTTTTTGTTGCTTTCTAGCATGTCAAGTGACTTTGGAAGAGAACAGCAGCGACGATGAAGATGTTCATCAAGTTATATCAGGTATTGTATGCATATAGTAGCTTATTCTGCAGTGTAATCATTCTAGCATTTCTCACAATCAATCTAACAATAATTTTTTTCCATCAAATATAGGTCATGGAGAGACTATTTTTGGGCAGGCATCATATCAGAGAAGCCATAGAGGTTAGTGATACACTATTATTGATTATTAATCAATCATCTATTCATTATTGAGGTTTTAAAAATATAACACAGATTTTGCTAATTGTGATTGCAGGTGTGATTGTTCATTATAACGATTCTGGAGATGACGCTTACACATGCAGGCATTGCACTGCTTCATTCTGGTCCGGCGAAGCATTGAAAAAAAAAGAAAAAAATCAATTGATATATACTCATTGTTGTGAAAAAGGACAAATACAACTTCCTATATCATATTTAACTCCAACTTTTCTTGATGAATTATTAAATCCAGATAATGGTAGAAAAAGTGTGTTATTTCGTGATAATATTAGAGTTTATAATTCTATGTTTGCTTTTACTTCTATGGGGGCTAAAATTGAGCATAGCATAAACAATGGAGGAGCTCCTTATGTGTTTAAAATATGCGGACAAGTGCATCATTTGATGGGTTCAGTTTTACCTTTGGAAGGAGAATCTCCTAAATACGCTCAGTTATATGTATATGATACTCAAAATGAGATTTTAAATCGAATAACCGCTATTAATCCAAATAATGCAAATGAAAAGATTGATATTGATATTGTTAAGGGATTGGTGGAATTATTAGATCAATGTAATGAATTAACCAAAGAGTATCGATCTGTGAGAGATGATTATGAGAATCATTCGTTAACCAATTTTGATATGACTATACTTGATAGTGAAAAAACTGACAGCAAATAATATGAATTACCTTCTGCTTCTGAAATTGGTGGATTGATTGTCGGTGACATAGGTGAATTTAATTCTAATAGAGATATAATTATTCGATCTAACGAAGGGTCACTAAAGCGAATATCTAAAATTCATCCGAAATTAATGTCATTACAGTATCCACTTCTTTTTCCATATGGAGAGGATGGATTTAAAATTAATATGAAATTAAAACCAATTACAAGCAATGATAACAATAAAGATAGAAAATTAACAATGAACAAATTTGTATGTTATCAAATTCATGATAGAGCAAACCAATCAAGTACTTTGTTAAAAGGTGGAAGATTATTTCAACAATATTTAGTTGATGCATATGCAACTGTCGAAGAAAATCGTTTGGAATATATCAGACATCACCAACCAGAACTAAGGTGTGAAACATGGAATAACATATCTGCGTTTATTTCAGATGGAATTGTCCAAGCTTCTGATATTGGAAAAAGAGTTTTTCTTCCTGGTTCTCACACATGTAGTCCAAGAGATATAATAAATAATTATCAGATGCAATGGCAATTTGTAGAGAATACGGTAATCCCGATTTGTTCATTACTTTCACATGCAATGTGAAATGGCCAGAAATTTTGAGATATTTCGAAAAAAAACCAGGCTACAAACCAGAAGATCGTCCTGATATTGTCTGTCGAATTTTTAAAATAAAGGTAGATGATATGATTGCTTATATTAAAAATGGAGAACCCTTTGGAGAAGTCCACGCTCATGTATGTACAATTGAATTCCAAAAAAGAGGGTTACCCCATGCTCATTTATTATTTTGGTTAAAAGATAAATACAAATGTTATACAGCAGATGATGTAGATTCTATAATTTCAGCGGAATTGCCCGATAAAAATATTAATCCAGAATTGTTTGAAATAGTTAGTCAGCTTATGATTCATGGTCCTTGCGGTCAACTTAATCCATCTTCTCCATGTATGCGAGACAAATTATGTACAAAACATTTTCCAAAACCATTTCTTCCTAACACAATTTTTCAAGCAATAAAGTCTCCTCAATATAGACGTCGTGATGATGATTCACGTTTTGTAGTTAAAAAAGGAGTTCATGTTGGTAATAATTATGTTGTACCGTATAATGCTAATTTATTATTGAGGTATAATGCTCATATAAACGTTGAATCATGTTCTCAGTCTATGTTAATAAAATATTTATTTAAGTACATAAATAAAGGACCTGATAGAACTCGCGTACTGGTTCGTGACAATATAAATGATGAAATCCAAAATTATTTGAATTGTCGATATTTAACTCCGCATGAGTCTGTATGGCGTTTATTTGAATTTTCCATTCATTCTAGATTTCCTGCAGTTCAATATTTAAAAATTCATTTACCCAACGAACAAAATGTTTGTTTTCATCAAGCTAATTCTCTTGAAAATGTCTTACAAAGTCCAAGTATAGAAACTACAATGCTGACTGCTTGGTTTACTGCTAACAAGACTTATAAGAAAGCAAAGAAATTAACATATACTCAATTTCCTACAAAATTTGTATGGAATGCTAATCAAAAATTATGGACCCAAAGGAAAAAATATATCGTTCTCGGTAGAATAGCACATGTACCACCAAATGCGGGTGAATTGTACTATCTTAGAATGCTTTTGAATGTTCAAAAAGGATGTATCGATTTTAAGGCAATAAGAACGGTAAATGGAACAGTATACTCTACTTATCAAGATGCATGTCGAGCTTTGGGATTACTTGGTGATGATAAAGAATGGCTCGAAGCATTATTGGAATCTACTTTTACTGCCACTTCTCCTCAAATTCGTTATTTATTTGTTACGATTATTCTATTTTGTGATGTCTCGGATCCTCAAGCTTTGTTTGATGCATATTGGATTAAGATGTCCGATGACATATCACACAGAATGAAATTACATTTTAATATGGCAAATCTTACCATACCCGATGACGAATTAAAGAATGCTGTTCTACATGAACTCGAAAAATTGTTTAACATGTCATCCAGTAGTTTAAAAGACCATAAATTACCAATGCCAAAAATACAACAAATACATCAACTTGACAATAGGCTTATCAGAGAAGAATTAGATTTTGATTGTGAAGCATTGAAACAAGAACATTATGACTTGATCACTAAACTAAATAATAATCAAAAAATTATATACGATGAAGTGATCAAAGCCGTAGAACAGAAGAACCCAAAATCATTTTTTGTTTATGGTAGTGGAGGTACAGGCAAAACTTTTTTATGGAATACTATAATTTCAAGATTGAGATCTGAAGGTAAAATTGTTTTGGCCGTTGCTTCGTCAGGCATTGCTTCATTATTACTTCCAATAGGCAGAACAGCTCATTCGCGTTTCAAAATAAAGCCGATTATAGACAAAGATTCAAATTGTAATATAAATAAACAAACTCATCTTTCTGATTTAATTGAAAAAGCTAAATTAATAGTTTGGGATGAAGCTCCTATGTGCAATAAATGGTGTATAGAATCAGTGGACAGAACATTGCGTGATATTTTGTCAAACAAAGAAGAGCCATTTGGAGGAAAGACAATTTTATTCGGCGGAGATTTTAGACAAACTTTGCCCGTGATACAAGGTGGTAGTAAAGAACAAATTATTCAAGCATCATTTAATAAGTCATATTTGTGGCCTAACATTACAGTATTTCATCTAATTGAAAATATGAGATTGTCGACGATTGGTTTAACTCCTCTTGAAAAAATTGAAATTAAAGATTTTGCTGAATGGATGTTACAGATAGGTGAAGGTCGATTGGAATCTAAATTGCCCATGGATGATCCTGATGTGAGTTGGATTGATATACCAAGAGATTTGTTGGCTGATCCCACAATTGAACCCATAAAATCGATTTTTGAAGCAACTTATCCCAATTTTGATACGAAATACAATAATACCAATTATTTGAGGGAACGTGCTATTGTAACTCCCAAAAATGTGACTGTTCATGAAATCAATAATTATGTAATTAAATTAGTACCCGGAGATAGTAAATCATATTTTAGTTCAGATTCTATTTCATATAATTCAGGTAACAGCGATAATATTAATCTTTTGTATCCCATGAAATTTTTGAATAAGCTTGAGTTTAGTGGTTTACCGACACACGAACTAATATTGAAAATTGGTATGCCTATTATGCTATTAAGAAATATAGATCAAATACGTGGTTTGTGTAATGGCACGAGGTTAATTGTAACAAAATTGTTCGAAAGATTAATAGAAGCAAAAATACTTACTGGGAGTAACGTCGGAGAAAAAGTACATATTCCGAGAATAGTACTGTTTGCAACTGAAACAAAATGGCCGTTTACGTTTAAAAGACGTCAGTTTCCTGTTAGACCCTGTTATGCAATGACGATCAATAAGAGCCAAGGTCAATCATTAAATCAAGTCGGAATATATTTGTCAGAACCGGTTTTCACCCACGGACAATTATATGTAGCAATGTCAAGGGTAACGTCAAAAAAAGATCTGAAGATAGTGATAAAAAATGGTGATGATGTGCCTAATAACTATACGAAAAATATTGTGTACAAAGATATATTACAAAATATATAATATGTATAATTACATACATATTACACATACACACATAATACACAACACACATATTGTCACATGTTTTAATGCATGTACATTTTATACATTTAAACAGATTAACACATATATTATAACAATGTTATTTATTTACTATTTTCGCTGTTCAATGAATAATATGACCAATGTTATTTATAACAATATTATCGTTGTCATTGCAATCAACCATGTAGGAGCAGGAGAGAAAGATCTATGTTTGGATATTAGTTGTGTGGCTTATATTTTTTTGTAACTTTGATGACTTATTACTATCTTAGATGATTTGAATGGTACTTTATGTAGTCATCGAAAGAGAAATCTTTTATTTTAGTTTGGAAACTCCAAATCAAACTCCATGTAGCTTCTTATATTTGTATTTAGCTAATGTTAAAGTTAGTTTTCATTCAGCTTCAGCTATGCTTTGCTTAGGATGTTCTATGTTTTACTCACTAACTATTTTTCGTACATAACTATGTAAATAGTCTGCAACAAAACTGATATAAGTATCTATTTAAATGTAACTATTTAGATCTTCTTCGTTCTTATTTCATCTAAGTTTAACGAGCACCCGCGCCTCGGCGCGGGGATCCACCTAGTACTTACCAGATATGAACAATTGTCTGAGTATTCAACGTGGGGTGTGATGATGACGACCATGAAAGACAGACAACAGTTAATGGGGTAATGGTCTCCCACAACACTCGAAGGTTTTGCTTGGTATTATCGTCTGGGTAAATATCAGTTTAAAACTTTGAATTACGGTGGAGATGATATTTGTATTTGTACGGCAAATCATAAAGGGTTTGGGGTTACCCCATCAATTCCTTTAGGGTTTACTATTTGTGGCCATGGGATATAGGAAATGTTTTTAGTGAATAATGACTATAGTTTAATATCAAAGAATTCGATGGCCCATAAAATAACATAAACTATTCATTCTAGGAGTATTTAGTAATTAACCAATTAATTAATGTGTTTATTTCCTTATCGATGAGCCCAACTTTTCCCTTGCAAGGTTTAAAACGTTGAAATATACAAAAACGTATGTATATGGGTGTATTTTGCCAAATTTAAATTAAACTATATCTTTGCCAAAACTAGAAGATAATGACGTACCTGTTAGTATTGCATCATTAGTTGTCCGATTAAATATACTTATTCACTTAAGCAGATAGTCAACACCTACCAGACCACCCGAAAGACCACCAGGAAGGCTTCAACTTCGCTCACAAGACCGACCCCATCCAAGCACGCACGCGCCCGTGGGGCGCACATCCGAATGTGCGGATCACATGACAGCAAGTGCAAACCAGTCCCACATCGAGGAGAACAAGTAAGCACCAAACTCAACCACCTATATATGTAAGGTATTTATTACAGGTAACGACATTCTCAATCCCATTCAATCTGATTCAACTCATTCTGAATCCGAGCATTAAACACTCCAACCTACTTCTACGCACGTTCGCTTGACTGTTATATCCAATACATCTTCTAACTTAGGCATCAGAGCGTTGAAGGTAGGCCACCCCTGTCTCGACCATCTGACTGTCGGTTTGTTGTTGTATTCTTCTAACAGCCATACCCGAACACGCATGCCCGCACACCCGAAGAGAGGAGAATAGCCCGACCATCCGAACAGCCCGAACGTTCGGACGAACAACAAGAAGGAGATTACTAGTACTTGCTTCTGCCAGATTGCGTCCCTCGTAATCCGGTAGAAACAGTTGGCGCCGTCTGTGGGAAACTTACAAATTGCAAACCTCGTATAAACACCACTAACCAGAAGCCCACATGCCTATCCAGGAGACTAACGTCAGCAGCGCACCCATCGGGGAAACACGCCCAGGCGCGTAGGAGCGGCAAGTAATAGAGCTAGCAACAAGCAGCAGTGAGGAGCCCGTCGACGGCCTGCTCCGAGAGCTACAGAAGGCGGCGCTCGAGAGAGCAGATGAGCGCCAGATCCGGCAGAGGCTGGAGGAGCGACTGGACGCGCTCGTCGGCCAGCCGCGGGGGCAACGCGAACGGACCCAAGAAACCACCGACGAAAAGCTACATCCGTTCGGCGGGGCTAACGCCCGGGCAGCTCGCTCGCCCACACCAGGAGGGGAGTCGCCACCCCCGAAGGATAACGCCAGGATCCTCCAGAGGATGGAAGAATTGGCGGAAAAGGTATCGCGCCTACGGAAAGACAAGCTTGCCGGGCAGGGCGGGACGTTCACCCCCCGGGTCAGCCCATTTTCAGCGCACATACTGGAGAGAGGAAGAGACCTCCACGCGAAGACAACGAAGATCACCCGGTTCGACGGGAGCGGGGACCCCCGCACGCACATCGATGAGTTTCGATCCACCACGGACGGGACCTGATATTCGGACCCAACCCTGTGTTTCCTGTTCCAGGAAACACTGACCGAGGAGGCCAGGAGCTGGTTCTATGAAATCTCGCCAGGCTCCATCCACTCATTTCTCGAGCTGGCGGAAAGCTTCCAGAAGCGGTACAGGCTCCAGGGAAAGTACAACACGACAGGTATCCTCCTCAAAATCCGCCAGGGGAGGGATGAGAGCCTGTCAAGCTATATAAACTGGTGGAGAGCGCTGGCGAGCACATGCAGGGACCTTGACAAGCGAGTGGCAAAGATAGCCCTGATGGATAACATGCTCGCTACGCCATTCGTAGAGAAGCTCATGCGGAAGGAACATCTCGACTACGACGAGATTATGAACCTGATTGTGCAGAAGGCACTTGTAGAGACGCGAGTGTACGGGTCCACCTCCGAGTCTAGCACCAACAGACCGGAGAAGGCGAACGCCCAACCACGACAGCCCGCGGGCGACGAGGAGCCAACCGGGGGCTACAAGAGGAATCGAGACACGCAGGGATCGGATTACCAGAGGCTATACTCCCGCAACTATCGCAACAACCGCTACAACCAGCCAAGAGGGTCGGCACCGCAGGTAGCCTGTCTACCAGCGGTGCCACGATATCGACCGGCGGGCCAGGGGGTATATGCGATCAACCAACAGTCGAATGAGCACCTGCTCCGCCAGCATCGACACTTGATTGCACTTCCGAACAATATGTCGAAAGCAAGGATCCCGGTCTGCCGAATCCCGGATATTTGGTGCGAGTACCACAACACCACCACCCACCGCACAAACGACTGCATAATGCTGACGAAGGCCCTCGCAGATATACAGAAGGACGAATGGGTCACCCCTCCCAGGGCGGGCGAGCGACAGCACGAAGCAAACATTAAGACCCGGGGGACTATCAGCACAATATCTAGGGGAAAGCGCAAGGAGGGAGCCTCGTCACCCGAGCAGGGAGGTACTGACGATCGGGGCAGGACGAGCGCAGAAGGCAGGAAGACGGGAGGCGCCCACCATTAGCTTCACGGCGGAGGACGAGGAAGGAAGCCCGAGGGACAGCACCCTGCCGTTTGTGATCGATGCGATCATCGACCGATTCCTCGTGAAGAGGGTGCTGGTGGACAATGGGGTGTCTGTGAACATGATCTACCTGGACGCGTACACAGCGCTCGGCAGGCCCGAGCACAAGATGACGCAGGATCATGAGTGTGTCGCCAGCTTCACGGGCGAAACATCGTATCCGATTGGGAGTGACAATATCCGGGTCCGAATCGGCGCACCCGACTCCCCGCACAGCGAGGTCCGGACAGACTTCATCGTCATGGACACCCCCTCCCCATACAACGCCATACTCGGGAGGCCGGGGATCAATAGGCTAAAGTTGATCATTGCGGGACACTTGCTCTTGGGACGATTCCCAACCGAGCACGGGGTCGGATATGTTCGGGGATACAACTACGAGGAAGCCGTGAAACCCCGGGACAGGCAGGAGGTCTTCGCCTTGGAACCTACACCAGGAACGGAAGCACCAGACGACCCCCGTGACGGGCTGATGGCAGTGTCGCCCATTCCCGAGCGCGAAAAGCTGAGGACGATTCAGCTATCCTCCGAACACCCGGAGAGGACGGTCCAGATTGGAGCATCATTGGCTCCCGCGATAGCCGAGCGGCTGATCGCGTTGCTGAAGGAGAAGCAGGAGGTGTTTGCATGGTCGTACAAGGACATGTCCGGGATCGACACAAGCATCATATCCCACAAGCCGAGCATCGGCGCCGGCGCCCGGACGGTAAAGCAGAAGCGGCGAGCGTACAAGGCGGAACACTATGCGGCAATGCACGAAGAGGTGGACCGACTGCTAGGCATCGGGTTCATCCGGAAGGTGGACTATCCAAAGTGGATCTCCAACGCTGTGATGGTGCTGAAGAGCAACAAGAAATGGAGGATGTGCATCGATTACAGCGACCTCAACAAGGCGTGCCCCAAGGACAGCTTCCCTCTGCCTAGGATTGACCAGCTGGTGGACGCGACGGCTGGGCACGAGCTCCTCTCGATGATGGACGCGTATTCGGGCTACAACAAGATCTTCATGGACCCCAAGGACCAGGAGGCGACGACGTTTGTCACGGACTAGGGATTATATTGCTACGTCGTCATGCCCTTCGGGTTGAAGAACGCTGGCTCCACATACCAGATGCTCATGAACGCGATGTTCCATGGCCTGATTGGCAACATTGTGGACGTGTACGTGGATGACATCTTGGTGAAGAGCGTTCAGGCGGTCGACCACATCCAGAACTTGGGGACTGTGCTCGACGTCCTCATCGGGAACGGCATGAGGCTGAACCCGGCCAAGTGCACGTTCGGGGTCACCAACAGCAAATTCCTTGGATATATCGTCAGCCAGCAGGGAATTGAAGCCGCGCCCGCCAAGGTAAAAGTAATCATCGACATGAAGCCACCAGTCAAGGAGGTGGACCAGCAGAGCCTCACGGGCAAGCTCGCATCACTGAACCGGTTCATATCTCGCTACTCGGATAGGTGTGCCCCATTCTTCAAGGCCCTCCGAACAACGAACAAGCGTGAGGTTGCATGGACGCCCGAATGCGAGGCATCCTTCCTTCAAATCAAGGAATACCTGGCCTCCATCCCACTCCTCTCCAAACCCGTCCGAGGGGAATTACTTTACATCTACCTGGCTGCCTCGCTCACGGCCGTCAGTTCTGCCCTCGTCCGCAGGGAGGACTGCATGGAGTTGCCCGTTTTCTTCTCAGGAAAGGGCATGACGGGCGCCGAAACCCGCTACCTGACGATCGAGAAGATGGCGCTTGCGCTCGTCACCGCCGCCCGACGGTTGAGGCCATACTTCCAAGCGCACAGCATCCATGTTCTCACGAACGTGCCCCCTACTCCAGATCCTGCAATCGCCCGATCGCAGCGGCCGCCTGGCAAAGTGGGCGGTCGAGCTAAGTGAATTCGACCTTCAGTACAAGCCCCAAACGGAAATCAAGGTACAGGCAGTGGCGGACTTCATCGCCGAGTACACGGAAGTAGAGGCAACGCCGGTCGGCGCACCCGATGGCCCGACGGTAGAGGCATCCGACAGATCGGAGGTCAAGGAGGGACCGTTGTCGAAGTGGAACCTCTACGTCAACGGTTCATGCACGAAGAAGGTGAGCGGCGCCGGAATCATCCTGACCGGGCCAGGAGGGGTAAACGCTGAGTACGCCCTCAAATTCGAACTCAAAACAACCAACAACGAGGCCGAGTACGAAGCACTCTTCGCAAGCCTACAACTGGCCAAGAACTCGGAGGCGCCCGATCTCAACGTATTCAGTGACTCACAATTGGTGGTGAGCCAGGTCGGAGGAGAATTCCAAGCGAAGGGGGAGTCCATGATCGACTATCTGAGGTACGTGAAGGCGCTGATCAGTGGATTCAAGTACGTCAACATCAACCACATACACCGAGGGTTCAACGCGAAGGCAGATAGGCTCGCCCGACTGGCCACGGCTCCCGTGCACACGAGACCAGGGCAGCGGATCGTCGAAGTGCTGCGACGACCGAGCATCTCGGGAGCAGAGCAGGTCCTGGCAATCGAACCGCATGAGCACAGCTACATGGACATGCTCATCGCTTACAAGGCAAGGGGAGAACTACCGGAAGACAAGCGAGAGGCCAGAACCATCGTCGCACGAGCGGCCAACTTCAGCTTGCGGGATGGAGCATTGTATCGACAAGGGAGGACTTGGGCGAGCCTCAAGTGCGTCACTCCAACAAGGGGAAACTCGATCCTGAAGGAAATCCACTCGGGCACGTGCAGCCATCATGCGGGCGCCAGATCGATCACACACAAGGCCCTTCGGTGTGGATTCTGGTGGCCCACCATCCACGCGAACACTGCGGCGCTAACAAGAAAGTGCCACCAGTGCCAGCTGCACGCACACCACCACCACACGCCCGCCGTCCCACTGTCCATCCTTCTGTCACCTGTACTGTTCGCACAGTGGGGACTGGACCTGATCGGAGAGCTTCCAAAATTGAAGGGGCAGTACAGATATCTGATTGTCATCATTGACTACCACACGAAGTTCATCAAGGCCTAACCAATGGCGAAGATCACGACGGAGAAAGTGGAGCGCTTCCTCTGGCGCTTCCTCTTCTGTCGCTACGGGACACCAATCAGCATCATCACGGACAATAGGCCGCAGTTCAACAACCCTAGACTCATAGCCTTCTGCAAGCGGCAAGGAACGGACCTCGTGTTCGCATCACCAGCGCACCCCCAGACGAACGGGCAAGTAGAAGCCGCAAACAAGATCATCTAAGCAGGCATCAAGAAAAAGATTGAAGATATCGAACCCGGGGATGCGGGATATGGGCGCTGGCCCGAGGTCATCCCAGAGATCCTATGGTCTATCCGAAGAACCGCCAATGTAGCCATGGGCGAAACCCCGTTCAGCCTAACGTTCGGAACGGAAACTGTGCTACCCTTGGAGATCACCCATCAGAGCCCACGGATCAAGGGGTACGATCCACGCACGAACAGCGAGGGGCTACGCCTCAACAACGATTTGCTGGAAGAACGGAGGGACACGGCGCACCTCCACAACGCCGCGAACAAGCAGAGGATCGCCCGATTGTACAACCAGCGTATTTGGGCTCGACCAATCCAACTGGGGGACTGAGTGATGAAGGCAATTCAGCAAAAGGTCAAGGCACTCCGCCTGTTGTGGGAAGGCCCGTACATCGTTGACGAGGTGATAAGCGCCAGCACCTTCTACCTTAGAGACATGCAGGGTCAACGACTATGGCACCCATGGAACATCCAACATTTGAGGAAATACTTTCATTAAAATTTTGTTGTGTTGTACTTAATCCATTTTTTAGTTCATTCTATTGTTGCGTTCGTTTGTCCCTAACCCGCCCGCCCGATACTTGGGGGAATGGGGGTAGGCTGCTCGCACAGATGTAACACTTGGTTAAATTCCATTCCAAAATGCAAAGGGAAGGCGTATGTTCGCGCGAGTCATTCAAAAGATGCCAAAAAAAAGAGCAGAAACAAAAGACACACGCACGTAAGGAAAAGAAACTTCATTATGTCCACAGGCACGAGGCCTGTTACAAAAACCTACACTTTTACAAGAAAGGAAAGAAAAACAACTACTCTACCGCCCCATCTGCCCCGCCAGCCGCCTCCGGCTACCCTTGCTCCGGCTCAGCAGACGCCCCACCTGCCTCCGCCTGCAGGTGGGCACGGTAGCGCTCCAAGTCCAGGAAGGGCATCACCGCCTTCTGGAACTCGGCCACTTGGCTGTCGGCTTCAGCGGCCACCAACTCCAAAAACTCCGAAGAATTCTTGAAGGCAGCTACCGCCTCCGTCTGGGCCCGTTGGACGTGTTCCTTTGTCCACGCCTGGCGCTCGACCTCCATCAGGCGGGACTCCATCTCCGCCAACCGGCTGGCCGCATCTGCCTTGGCCTCCTCCAATGAGGCCAGAGCGCTGTCCCGCTCCGCCTTCAGCAGCGCTTCACGCTCGGCGGCCTCATGGAGCTGGCAGAGCTGGCGGTCCGCCACCTCATTGGACTTTGAGAGCCCATGCTGCAGCTTCTTATTTGACGAAGTCAGCTCACGCAGCTCCGCCTTCAGGATCTCCGCCTGCCGATCGTTCGCCTCCCGCTGGCGCGCCCAGTAGAGCCGGTGCTGCATGGTCGCACAGGCGTTGTAGACCCGGTCAATATCATCCAGGATGAACCCACCTTGTGGAGGCAGCAGCGCACCACAGACCTTTACGGTTGTACTGACGGCGGCAAGGAAGGGCTCGCAGAAGGCATGCTGAACCCCAAAGGCATCCGTCCGGGGCCGCTTCGGCGCACGCTCATCACCACCCCCTGCTCGGGCGCTCTGGACGGACCCTCCGCCCGACTTGAAGGTGGACTTGAAGACCGAGGCACGTCACCAACAGGACCTGAAGACTGAGGCGTACGGCTGGCATCCCGCCTGTCCCTCTGCTCCACCCGATCGGACCGGCGCTGATCACGCTCCACCTGTCGCTGCTCCTTCTCGCGGTGGTGGCGATCACGCTCCGCTCGGTCCTGAGCCTTAGAAGCAGCAGCATTGCCCGGAGGCGGGCGGGGAGCATCCGTTTGTGGCCCTCGGATGGGCTGGGCGCAGTCAGCAACATTTGGGATGGGGATCTTCGCCTGGGTGCTGCTCCCCATGACGAGCCCGCCATGCCCGTCATCCGCCACCTTGCGGACCTTCTCAGCAGTGGACAGCAACACGGCCATCCGGCACTTGAGCGCTTCATCCTTGTCCGTCGCCTTGGACTTCGTCATCTTAACTGCAAAAACACGGACGGACGATCAGCAAACAGATACAACACTTGGTAAAATCCTATCCATATCCTACTATTCCTACTACTAGCATGCAAACAACTACAAAGGCCACTGACCGGGCGGTCTGGCGAGACGCGTGCGTTCGATAAGATCCCAATGGCACGCGGCCCAGAAATATCTTGACTCAGGCGTGGGGTCGAATACGAACTTGAGGCGAGCTATCTTGGCCTCTTCGACAGGCGTGAGCGGATACTCGTTCGTGTCGAGCAAATGAAAGAACTGGGGGACTCGATCAATCTGGTCGGCGTTGGCGGCATATTCAGGAGGGAAGGCGCCGAACTCCCAGTCTCCACCCACCAAGCAGTTGATTGTGCGCCAGGAGGTTGAAGAGCTCGGTGGGTCCACCAGCCACCACTTCACGCGGGGCTCCACCGTGAAAGTCCCCGAGTCCCTCTGACGCGTGGAGTATCGCAGACGGAAGAAATGGAGGAACTCCGCCTGCGTCGGTTGATCCATTCCGCTCGCCCGGAAGATGTTAAACATGGCGACGAGCGTCCGGGTGAGCGTAGGCCCGCACTGGCCGAGAGAGATCCTCAGAAGCGCCAGCATGTACTGGAAGAACGAATGCAATGGCAGCTTGATCCTGGCCTTCAGGTGGAACTCGCTCAGGCAGACGTAGCCGAGCGGCGGGCGGGTGAACATGTCGCCTTTGCCTGGGATCCTCAGGCGCACGGAGCTCGAAATATGATAATCGCGTGCCCACCTTCCCATTTCCTTGACGGACGGCACACGCTCTGGCTCCTGAACTGGCGTCCCGTCTGGCAGCACCTAGTGGACGCGCCCTCCTTCCGCGAACTGGGGAATGAACTCCTCCCGCTGCACGCCCCTCTCACCCCATGGTCCAGAAGCAGACGAAGACCCGCCCGACGACCTCGACGAGCTCCCCAACCCTGCGGATGCGAGCGCTTGCTTGGGATCCATTGGCTGCACCACAGGAGAAGTGTTAGGGATGTATCGCAGAGGCATCACACTCATCACGGACTCGTACGGAGATGTACTCGATCCGCTCGTGTTAGACCCACAACTAACCCACCCCGCCCCCGGAATGTAGACCCGCTCACGCGATTGTCCGCTCGATATCTCTATTGGCTCCATTCCTAGACGCACGCACGCGAACCCACACTTAGCAAAAAAAACTACCAGAAACACCAAAAAACCCACAAAACCTACCCCAAACAGGATCAAACCAGGCACGCCTCAAGAACACGCCTTGTTCTTGAGACGCAAACCCAGAAAAAGCCAAAAAACACAGAAACCGAGAAGAACAAAATGGAAAAGCAACCAAAAACAAAAAAAACCAAAACGGAGAAAGGTTGAGAGCCTCACCAAATTGAAGATCGAGAGTAGAGGTTGCACGTTGCGAGGAGATTCCGGCGAGAAAGCACGAACACATCAGATCAGACGAGGAACAGTTTGCACCGTAATTTTGGCAGAGTTTCAGTAATTATGAAAATGATGGGGAAGACGACACTGGAGGCCCTATTTATACTGATTAGACGGATTACGCAAACGAACGCCAGCCGTCCATTTTCGCGTGCCCACCGTCAGATTGCGACACGTGGCCCCGAGGCGGTTTACTTACCCTCCTAATTAAGTAACCGCGCCAACTCTTCAGCTTCCTGCCTCGTTTTAAAAACCCTAGCACGGTCTCCCACGTCTCGACACGTGTCACCCATGCAACACCCCACGCTCCCATGCGCCTGACGCCTGAACTTCGCGCAGTTATTACGTCATCAGCATTTAATGCCCAGGGCACGCCAGCATTAATTACGACTGCTGGCATTTATTACACAACGGTTCCCAAGAAGAAGTCAAAAGGAATGTCACCTTAAGCACCTCGTCAGACAGAATCACCCCACCCAAGGCAAGACACGCCACGTCTCCCGCCATTCGTACTGGCGCATACACCACCCGCACGACCAACGAATGATGAACGCCCGCAAACGCTAAAACGAAGAAATCACCGCCACGGGCGTGGGGCATCTCCCCTCCGTGCGCGTGCCGGTAAGCAACTAGCTCGCCGGATTAGGCAGCACAGGCATGGGGCCCATCCCCTCTTTGCGCGTGCTAAGACCAATGGGCGGAACAGGTGTGGGGTCCGTCCTCTACGTACGCGCAACGTTAACAATCGACTCGCCGACTCGGCCGGCAGGGGTGTGGGGTCCGTCCCTTCCTTGTGCGCACTGAAACCGATGAGCGTTTTGGGTGTGGGGTCTGTCCTCTCCATGAGCGAAAGCAAGCCGGATTAGGCGGCAAAGGCATGGGGCCGACTCCTCTTTGAGCGCGTTAACCGATGGGCGGCACGGGCGTGGGGTTCTTCCCCTCCGTGCGTGCAACGTTAACGATCGACTCGCCGACTCGGCCGGCAGGGGTGTGGGGTCCATCCCCTCCTTGCGCGCACTGAGACCGATGAGCGTTCCGGGTATGGGGTATGTCCTCTCCGTGCGCGAAAGTAAGCCGGATTAGGCGGCAGAGGCATGAGGCCGACTCCTCTTTGCGCGCGCTAAGACCGATGAGCGGCACGGGTACGAATCTGTCCCTCCGTGCGCGCTACTTGTAAGTAACGGCCCTGATCCCACCTTTATCGCTACAGCGTACGCAACGGCATCCCCGTTGACGTTACGACGTACGCAACGGCATCCCAACGTTGGCGCTACGGCATACATTCGCATACATTCACGCATCATACCATACATTCACGCATTTTCATACTTATATATCTATACTGCACCCATTTTATGTTTACCAGGTAAAACTCCACGGGCGCGCGGCTCCAAATAGCAAAACTCGTTTGGACGCCGGGCCCACAGGTACAGGACCGCACGAACAGGTACACGATCGGACGCATTGATACCCACTCCGTCATGCGAGCCCTTCCTTGACCGGAGAGTAGGGGGACTTGGGGGTTACAGGATCACACATCACTGCTCAATCGGATAAGTATTCTTGTTAATCGCACGAACCCTTTTTCAACTCCCCAGTCAAGAAAGGTCTCTTTGACTTGGGGACTTGGGGGACTTGTTAGTATTGCATTATTAGTTGTCCGATTACATATACTTATCCACTTAAGCAGATAGTCAACACCTACCAGACCACCCGAAAGACCACCAGGAAGGCTTCAACTTCGCTCACAAGACCGACCCCATCCAAGCGCGCACGCGCCCGTGGGGCGCATATCCGAATGTGCGGATCACATGACAGCAAGTGCAAACCAGTCCCACATTGAGGAGCATAAGTAAGCACCAAACTCAACCACCTATATATGTAAGGTATTTATTACAGGTAACGACTTTCTCAATCCCATTCAATCTGATTCAACTCATTCTGAATCCGAGCATTAAACACTCCAACCTACTTCTACGCACGTTCGCTTGACTGTTATATCCAATACATCTTCTAACTTAGGCATCGGAGCGTTGAAGGCAGGCCACCCCTGTCTCGACCATCTGACTGTCGGTTTGTCGTTGTATTCTTCTAACAGCCATACCCGAACACACGTGCCCGCACACCCGAAGAGAGGAGAAGAGCCCGACCATCCGAACAGCCCGAACGTTCGGACGAACAACAAGAAGGAGATTACTCGTACTTGCTTCTGCCAGATTGCGTCCCGCGTAATCCGGTAGAAACAGTACCAAACCCATTAACTCAGAATTACTTACATTATTCCTATAGACATCTATAATTACATTCACTTAATTTTAGGGCAAATTACTAACTTAGATAGACAACAATTCATTCCTTATCTATATAGTATATGTGTGAGTATATATATATATATGAGGAACATACTTGGTGATTTAGATACAATTTATTAAACCTAATTAGTCAATTGACTTGCACAACAATTGACCAATTACTTGATACATGAAATACACCACACTTCCCTTGGTTGCACAGTGACGCGACATTGTGCTATATCTAATTAGGTGATTCGATAATCGAAGTACGGTTACCTTTAATTACTGCCTTCAAATATACAGGTATTTATAATTAATGAAAGATTGCATTTATAACCATCTAATTCCGATCGCACGTGAGTCCCGTGTGAACCATAAAATATCCGTTAACCTAAATAATTATTTTAAGTATTACATCCGTTGACCATGCCATATGCAAATACAAGTCAAATGTGGATAATGTATTCAAGCTTTATAGTAGTTTCATGCAATTATTCAACACGTCATTTATGTATGATAATGGGTCAATGTATTGTCAATCGAAAACGATACGTAATAGATGTGTGTTCCTTTCCAATATAAGTGAATAAGCTTTTATCAGAAGGCAGGGGGAGGGGAAATGCAGACGCTGACATGACTATCATTTTAGGATTCATCCGATAGAATATATATATATATATATATATATATATATATATATATATATATAGTCCTTATCTAAAGCGGAGCTTTGCTTTCAAAAAGCGGAGTGAAGTTTCGATTTTCACAAAATTTATAAAGTTTTTTGACGACTGAAACAAATCATCATTCTTTACAAAACATCAGCCCAATCGAAGATGATTTGACCATTTAATCATCACATTCAACTTTTAAGCTATATCGGATGAACTGTATTCATCAAAAGTTGCATGCGATAATCAAATGGCCAAATCATTTCCTATTGTGATGGTTTCAATTAGCCCTTCCACTAAGGTATAACTTTTTTTTATTATCATTTTCAGGTATAGGGCATTACGCTAACTTTTCGATCATATTTTACCATATCCACAATCGAACTACTAAGTTTATATAAGTAGATCATTCCTGTAAATTTTCAGCCAAAATGGTAGTCGTTAAGGTATCGAACTAGTTTAAATCAATGGACGAACCAAATATGTCAAACCTGAATCGTTCTTACTTATGAACTTCAATTGCAGTTTTGAATACCTTAACGATCACCATTTTGGCTGAAAATTTACAAGCTTGATCTACACAATAGGACCTAAAATCTAAACGATGGAGATGATAAAATATGACTGAAAAGTTTGTGTAATGTCTTATACCTGAAAATGACCAAAAAAAAGTATACCTAAGTAGAAGGGAGATGATATATATATATAGGCCCCTTCTACTCAGGGATCCTTTTTTTGGACATTTGCAGGGATCACACTCTCATCTGTTGGATCTAGTTTAATGAGTTTTAATGGCTGAGATTAAAAAAAAAACCTACCCCAAACTGAACTCTCTCTCTCTCTCTCTCTCAATCGAAAAGAACAACAATACATGTTGAATTAGATCTCTGGGCTCGACGGCTTGGATAGTCGACCTAGATCTCAGCCTGAAATCTGGACTTAAATCTTGGCGTAGTCGATCAAGACGTCGTTCTTAAGATTTGGTCAGCCTTGGATATCGATCTAAGGATGAGTAAGTTAGATTCCTCTCCTTCCTTTTGATTTTCTCTCTGATCTATACTATATCCGATTTCAATATGGGTGTGACGAACCGAACCAGAATCTGATGCATATTCGGCACGATTCTCGAGATTGAGTTTAGTCGCAGTTTTTCGTCGTAAATGTGGTTTGCCGATTCGATTCGCAACTATGTTTTCGGTCGAGAATTTGGGTTGAGTGTCTTCATGGAAATTGTAGAATACGTGATTTCGAGCTCGTGGGTGGTTCCGGAAGATTTTTCCGATAACCGAGGAATATTTATGATTATTTTAAGTTTTAGTTTTCGACGAGTTTATCCGATTGTTTCGAGCTTATCCGAATCATTTCGTATATTCGTTTTGGACCGTCGATCGACCCGAGGCGCGAGTATAAATATCGGGAATAGTCGTAAAATCATCGAAAATCACTATTTTGAGTTTACCACCGTTGACTTACTATTTCGGGAAAGTTGACCAGTTTGACCGAAGAGGAAAGTTTCCTCTTTGAGCTTGGCCGTCCGACGACCTAGATTCCGGCCACCTCCGATCAAGTGGAAGGTATGGTTCACTTCCTTGAGTAATTTCGAGTAGAATGGTGTTTGAAATTGTGGAAATTGATGAGGTATTGGGTGAACCCGATTCGGGTTAGGTTGCCGGAATTCGCCCTGATCGGGGGGAGGTTTTTCGGTGAGCGTTGGTGGCGGAAGGGTGAGGGCTTCGACTCCCCTTGCCCCAAGGAAGCTCCCCATGTGATTTATTTTGGGATTAGTTATGGTTTGGCTCAAACCCGATTAGGTTTTCGGGTGGGTTTTTCCGTTCGATTTTTCCCGGAATTGGAGGGGTTGTGGTTCGAATTGGCCTGTGAGGTAGAAGAGGAAGTGGTTCGAAATGTCGAGACCTTGAAATCTGGAAGTTTTGGCCATGGAATTCCACTGTTGACGGCGCACCGCCGCCGGCGGCGGCGGCGGTCAACGGCGGAGCTCCGGCCAAAAGTTGACTTTTTGGATTTTGATGTAATTAGTGTCGTTTTTCTCGAAATTGCGCCCTGATTGTCGTCCAGAGGTTTTCGGGTTGATTTGGTTAGCCGATTTTCAGTCGAGGTTTCGAGTGGGTATTTCGGAATTTCCGTTATTCATTTTGTACCGCATTGCACATTTCCGGGAACGGTTGGTTTCCATGATTCAGTTCAGGGTTGAGAACTATGATTTTGATCAGTTATGTTTTTGTGAATTTTCAGGAGATCGAGATCTGGATCGTGATCATGCTTCAGGCGAGGGATCTTCCGCCGGACCACGAGTTTAGCGCGAGTGCGCGTTACGCGAGTCTGTGAGTGGACAATTTATTTTCACGGATTGATTGCGAGTCTTTTATTTATGCTTTATGAACTTGAGCATGCAGCATGATTATGGTTTTACGGGCATGAGATTTCATACGAGATTATGTTTAATATGAGCATGTGTTTTACAATTATACGGTTATATTTATACGGATATACGTATACGAATATACATACATTTATATGCTGTTTCATGCATTTGCATCAAACTGTTTATGATTTGGTTTACAAAGAGTACAGTCTCAGTTACGTTGTTGTATCGATACACCTTGTCTCGTCGGCTGATCCCCGACGGAGGGCCGCCTGGAGGGGCGTTTCCCCAACCAGACCGGTGAGGGGCAGTACCCCAGAATCGAGGCCATTTCTGGCTTAGAATCACGTGGTAGTCAGGGACTCTGTGGTTCAGACTGTACTAGCACGGAGGAGTCCATGAGTGACCCCGTGGGATTTTACTTGCATGCTCAGTACACTAGAGGAGTATGAGTTTTACCTCGTGTACTATGTTGTTTTTATTTACCTGGACTCGCATATGCTATTTTAAACATATATATTAACTGGTGAAAGACATTTATTTTCGTCCACTCACTCTAACGTGTTTATTGTCTTTCCCCTGGGCTTTTCGGTTTCCGTGCCCAGTTGCAGTTCAGGTTTTGGTGTTTTCACGTCGCGGTTTGGAGGCTAGTGATCAGAGTTACCTGTGCTTTCCAGTAGGTTCTTGTTTCGCCTACTGATGTGTATATTGTATATATTTTACTTTAGAGGTCGCTCTGATACATTCTGATACTTGTTTATACGGATTTTCTCGGATATACATATATACATAGTACAGTTTGTTTACTGTTATTGATTATATTGATGTTGAGAAATCCGGATGGGATCGATGCCCACGGTTTGGCTTTTGTGGCATAGGATGACGTGTTATTTTTTGGGTGCAGGTTATGGTAATTCCACGTTAGTAATGAAACTCTGCCGAAATTTTGAAAAATTTTTGTTGGTTCGTATTTTCAGAAGGGGTTCGATTCCGGTTTAGGTAACTGAATCGGGATTGGGTCCTTTCAGCTTGGTATCAGAGTATTAGGTTGTCAGATTCTGTAGACTCTTGTAGTTGTGATGCTTAGGGTATTTGAGTTGATACAACATGACTGGAGTGTTGACCCGACTGGCCAGCGGTACTCATCAATACTTCGGGTGTTGTGTGTCCTCAAATATCTGCTGTTTCATGATTACGTTCTTTCTGCTTGTACCTAATGCTTGTTTTGTATCAGTAGGATGCCTCCTCGACGTGGTCCCCGTGTTGATCGGGATGATGATCCTGATAAGGATCGCCGAACGCGTGACTTGCTGATGCGAGTGCTGGGTTTGGAAGAGCGTTTTGACCCCGTGGTCAAGGCTCGCACTGCGGGTGCTACTGTGTTTTCAGGTTCAGTTGATCCAGAGATATGCGAGGCATGGTTGGTTCAGATTGAACGTGTTTGTGAGCGTCTGCAGTATACTCCTGGGCAGATGACAGTAGCCGCAGTTGGTTTACTTGAGGGTGATGCATACTTTTGGTGGGTTAGCACTGACAGAGTTCCAGCTGACACTCCGTGGACTTTGTTTCGTGATCTGTTTATGCGGAGGTATTTTAATCAGGCTACCCAGCAGCGCAAGTACGAGGATTTTACAAACTTGAGGCATGGCAGTTTGTCTGTACTTGAGTATCGGGATCGGTTTACCCGTTTGTCTCGTTTTGCGCGGGATATGGTGGCTACAGAGGAAGCCAAGTGTCGTAGGTTTGAGCTGGGTTTGAATCTGAACATCAAGGCGACGCTGACTACGATGCCGAGGAACAACTTTGATGAGTTTGTTAGTGCTGCACTCCGAGGCGAGGATATTGAGCAGGAGAGACAGCAGAGGTATCGGCCGAGACGGTTTGAGGAAGGTGAACCGAGTCAGGGGCCTTCGAAGAGGCAGAGTTCTGATACTTTCGGTTCAGCTTCATTCTCAGGCGATGGATCTTACCGCCCACCAGTTAGTGCATCGAGGCGGAGATCATTTTGGAGGAGAGATCGACCACAGCGGCCACAGGCTAGTACAGGTTCCAGCGGTTCTAGTTATCCTCGGCGTATTGGAGGCACATTTGCTGTACTGAGGGAGTATCCATTGTGCAATCTGTGCAATAGGTATCATCTTGGTTCGTGTCAGCGAGGCACCCTCAACTGTTATCATTGTGGCCAGGTGGGTCACTATGCGAGGGCGTGTCCTCAGTTAGTTGGTGCTGGTGATCAGGCAGCTCAGAGTTCCGGAGGAGAGCGAGGTGCCACTTCGGGAGTTCGACCAGCTCAGTTTGCAGGCCAGGGCAGACAGCAGGGACAGCCCCAGCGAGGACGACCAGCCGGCCAGGCGAGGGTTCATACTATGACCCTACGTGAGGGCAGAGCATCACCGGAGGTCGTTATCGGTACGTTACATGTTTTTGGTATTCCTGTACTTGCATTGTTAGATCCGGGCGCCACAGATTCATTCATATCATTTAGACTGTCATCATTGGCTACGGTACCTGCATCTCCACTTCCGGGGTTGTGGAGAGTGTTGTATCCGTCAGGTGAGGTTGTGAGCATCGGTTGGGTTTACAGAGATTGTGAGGTGTTTATTGGAGACCATGGTTTAGTCGCAGATCTGTTACTGCTTGATATTGTGGATTTTGACCTGATATTGGGTATGGACTTCCTAGAGTCGCACTGGGCCATGTTTGATTGCCACAGGAATGAGGTCGCGTTTCGATGACCAGGGTTACCCGAGATACTGTTTCGTGGTGAGAAGAACACTTCACTACCGTGTTTAATTTCCGCGATGAGGGCGGATCGGTTGATGAAGAAGGGTTGTGTTGCCTATTTAGCCCATGTTGTGGACACTACAGCTGCGGTATCGGACCTTGGCAATATTGAGGTTGTGTCTGAGTTTCCGGATGTGTTTCCAGCGGAGTTACCTGGTATACCCCCTGTGCGGGAGATTGATTTTACCATTGAGTTATTGCCGGGTACTGGACCGATTTCTCAGACACCGTATCGTATGGCGCCTGCAGAGTTGAAGGAGTTGCAGATTCAGCTCCAGGAGTTGTTAGAGAAGGGATTCATTCGACCGAGTGTTTCTCCGTGGGGTGCTCCAGTGTTGTTTGTGCGGAAGAAGGACGGGTCCATGCGATTGTGCATCGACTATCGGAAGCTAAATCAGATTACAGTGAGGAACAAGTATTCGTTGCCGCGGATTGATGACTTGTTCGATTAGCTGAAGGGAGCAACAGTCTTCTCGAAGATTGACATTTGATCCGGATATCACCAGTTGAGGATCCGAGACTCTGACGTAGCCAGGACAGCATTCAGGACGCGGTATGGGCACTATGAGTTTTTGGTTATGCCGTTTGGGTTGACCAATGCCCCCGCAGCTTTCATGGACTTGATGAATCGGGTGTTTCGACGATTCCTGGATAAGTTCGTGATTGTATTCATTGATGATATCCTGATTTATTCCAAGAGTGTGGGCCAGCACAAGAAGCATCTGCGTATGGTATTGCGGACTTTGTGGGACCATCAGTTATTCGCGAAGTTTAGCATGTGTGAGTTCTGGTTAGTTAGTGTGAAGTTTCTGGGTCACGTGATTTCGGCCGAGGGAGTTAGTGTTGATCCTGACAAGATTGAGGCCGTGCTGAACTGGAGTAGATCTACTACTGTGCCAGAGATTGGGAGTTTCTTAGGGTTAGCAGGCTATTATCGACGGTTTGTACAGGATTTCTCCCGGATAGCTACACCACTGACCAGATTGACGAAAAAGGGCGTCAAGTTTGAGTGGTCTGATGCGTGCGAGGAGAGTTATTTGCTTCTGAAGGAGAGTTTGACTACCGCACCGGTTCTGACATTGCCAGACGACAGTGGTGAGTTTGTTGTGTACAGCGACGCGTCGAAGTTGGGCCTTGGCTGTATGTTGATGCAGCATGGTAGAGTTGTGGCGTATGGTTCCAGACAGCTGAAACCGCATGAGGTCAACTATCCGACGCATGATTTGGAGTTAGCCGCTATCGTGTTAGCGTTGAAGAGTTGGAGGCATTATCTGTATGGTGCTCAGTGTAAGATTTTCACTGACCACAAGAGTCTCACCTACTTGCGGACACAGCCGGATCTGAACATGAGGCAGCGCCGATGGATGGAGTTGATTAATGATTACGATTGCACGTTTGAGTACCATCCGGGGAAGGCCAATGTGGTAGCAGATGCACTTAGCCGGAAATCTGGAGCCTCGTTGTTTCACATGTGTGTGGCCAGAGTATCGATGTTAGCCGAGCTTCGAGCTACGGGTGCCGTGTTCGGATATGATGATGATGGAGCTTTGTTGGCCAGTTTTCAGGTTCGACCCGTACTGGTTGATCAGGTACGAGAGGCACAGGATTCAGATTCTTACCTGTTGGGCAAGAAGACCATGATACGGAATAGTGTGCCTACAGAGTTCCGATTGAGCGACGACGGTACGTTGTTGTTCAGAGGCAGGCTATGTGTACCCAGAGACGAGGACTTGAAGAAAGAGATTCTGGATGAGGCCCACAGTTCAGCGTATGCGATGCATCCCGGAGGTACGAAGATGTTTCGTACACTTCGAGCGTACTATTGGTGGCGCAACATGAAGCGGGAGATTGCCGCGTACGTGAGTCGATGTTTGATCTGTCAGCAGGTGAAGGCGGAGAGGCAGAATCCTGCAGGGAAACTACAGCCACTTGAGATTCCGGTTTGGAAGTGGGAGCACATTACGATGGATTTCGTTTATCAGTTGCCGCGTACTTCGGCGGGCAACACTGGCATTTGGGTTATTGTTGACCGACTGACGAAATCCGCACACTTTCTTGCACTTCCAGGGAAGATTTCAGTGGGCAGATTGGCCAAGTTGTACTTATCCGAGATTGTTCGCTTGCATGGTGTGCCTGTGTCCATTGTTTCGGACCGAGATAGTCAGTTCACTTCTGAGTTTTGGCAGGTGTTACAGCGAGCGTTGGGCACGAGGTTGCGATTTAGTACAGCTTTCCATCCTCAGACTAACGGGCAGTCCGAACGGACCATTCAGACTCTTGAGGATATGCTGAGATCATGTGTGTTGCAGTTTCGCGGAAACTGGGATCAGCAGTTACATTCGATTGAGTTCGCCTACAACAACAGCTATCAGGCTAGTATTGAGATGACACCGTACGAGGCTTTGTACGGGAAGCAGTTTCGCACTCCATTGTGCTGGAGTGAGGTGGGCGAGCGTTGGCTCATTGGTCCAGATTTGGTGAAAACCACGATGGAGGACATACAGATTATCCGGGATCGACTGAAGATCGCCCAGGATCGGCAGAAGAGTTACGCGGATGTGAGGAGGAAGAGTTTAGAGTTCGAGGTTGGTGATTGGGTCTTCCTGAAACTATCTCCGTGGAGGGGAGTTGTGCGTTTCGGGAAGCGTGGCAAGGTTCGACCAAGGTACATTGGTCCGTATGAGATTACGGAGAGGGTTGGAGCTGTTGCTTACAGACTTGAGTTACCGACTAAGATGGCTCGTGTTCATGATGTCTTCCATGTTTCGATGTTGCGGAAGTACATCTCAGATCCTTCACATGTGTTAGCCCCACAGCAGTTGCCGATCAGAGAGGATTTATCGTATGTTGAAGAGCCAGTGCAGATTCTCGATCGTCGTGAGAAGGAGTTGAGACACCGCGTGATTCCACTAGTGAAGGTCTTGTGGCAGAACCATTCAGTGGAGGAGGCCACCTGGGAGACCGAGCAGCGTATGCGGGAGCAGTATCCTCATCTGTTCACTTGACAGGTACGTAAATTTCGAGGTCGAAATTTCTGTAAGGGGGTAGATTTGTAACGACCCGAACCAGAATCTGATGCATATTCGGCACGATTCTCGAGATTGAGTTTAGTCGCAATTTTTCGTCGTAAATGTGGTTTGCCGATTCGATTCGCGACTATGTTTTCGGTCGAGAATTTGAGTTGAGTGTCTTCACGGAAATTGTAGAGTACGTGATTTCGAGCTCGTGGGTGGTTCCGGAAGATTTTTCCGATAACCGAGGAATATTTTATGATTATTTGAAGTTTTGGTTTTCGATGAGTTTATCCGATTGTTTCGAGCTTATCCGAATCATTTCGTATATTCGTTTTGGACCGTCGATCGACCCGAGGCGCGAGTATAAATATCGGGAATAGTCGTAAAATCATCAAAAATCACTATTTTGAGTTTACCACCGTTGACTTACTATTTCGGGAAAGTTGACCAGTTTGACCGAAGAGGAAAGTTTCCTCTTTGAGCTTGGTCGTCCGACGACCTAGATTCCGGCCACCTCCGATCAAGTGGAAGGTATGGTTCACTTCCTTGAGTAATTTCGAGTAGAATGGTGTTTGAAATTGTGGAAATTGATGAGGTATTGGGTGAACCCGATTCGGGTTAGGTTGCCGGAATTCGCCCTGATCGGGGGGAGGTTTTCCGGTGAGCGTTGGTGGCGGAGGGGTGAGGGCTTCGACTCCCCTTGCCCCAAGGAAGCTCCCCATGTGATTTATTTTGGGATTGGTTATGGTTTGGCTCAAACCCGATTAGGTTTTCCGGTGGGTTTTTCCGTTCGGTTTTTCCCGGAATTGGAGGGGTTGTGGTTCGAATTGGCCTGTGAGGTAGAAGAGGAAGTGGTTCGAAATGTCGAGACCTTGAAATCTGGAAGTTTTGGCCATGGAATTCCACCGTTGACGGTGCGCCGCCGCCGCCGGCGGCGGCGGTCAACGGCGGAGCTCCGGCCAAAAATTGACTTTTTGGATTTTGATGTAATTAGTGTCGTTTTTCTCGAAATTGCGCCCTGATTGTCGTCCAAAGGTTTTCGGGTTGATTTGGTTAGCCGATTTTCAGTCGAGGTTTCGAGTGGGGATTTCAGAATTTCCGTTATTCATTTTGTACCGCATTGCACATTTCCGGGAACGGTTGGTTTCCGTGATTCAGTTCAGGGTTGAGAACTATGATTTTGATCAGTTATGTTTTTGTGAATATTCAGGAGATCGAGATCGAGATCTAGATCGTGATCGTGCTTCAGGCGAGGGATCTTCCGCCGGACCACGAGTTTAGCGCGAGTGCGCGTTACGCGAGTCTGTGAATGGACAATTTATTTTCACGGATGGGTCCTTTCAATGGGTATTTGCACTGAGAGAACATTTTGTCCAAAATTGTTGTGATCTTTGCTCTTGGAAGGATTAAAGCATCATTGTCTACAAGTCTTACAAGTTGTAATTATATAACATAAGCAAATTATAGGGAACTCTTCTAATAAAAACCTTTATAATAAAGATTTAATGAGTATCTTTCATAAAATTGTTATAAGAGTCATTTTTCGATACATTTACGACAATTTTCTCATACTTAATTTAGAAATTGCCACTAATCCAAGCCGATGAATTTCAGAGCCATGAACGCGCATTGCTTTCAGAATAAATATTTTATTTTTGCACAAGACGTGAAAGATGATTGAATGAGAGGGAAAGTCGAAACCATAACAACCACATACTAGTTGTAACAGGATCGAACTTCAGCTTGGAACATCTTTATTATTTTTGCTGATATAAAATATATTTGAAGACAGGCAAAGTGTTACAAATTTTTTCTACATATAAATTTAACAGTGGTTTGAGAAGCTTGAACCAAGCTTAACAGCACAAATTATTCTGCATGACAGTACAAATTTATTTTGTATGTAAAATTTAGCAGTTGTTTGAGCATCTTGAATTTGGCGTAACACCACAAATTATTCTGCAAATGAAATTTAGATGGTGATGATAGACATAATCATGCATCTTTTTATTCATAAACCCGGCCAACTAGTTCCCACAGTCCCACCTGATGTTGAAACACAAAAAACAAATTAATAAAGAATTTAGGTTGGATATCAATCACGTACAAGCTATTTTATAGATGATGATGATGACGATATTATATAACAAAAAAAAATAGATGATGATGATGATGATGATGATGATATAACAAGACAGATTGATAGTTCGTATTATACAGAGAGTATCGTACCTTGATGGAATATATATGTGGAAGTTAGAGGCGGTTGATTCAGACTTAGCCTCTGATTCCGCAAGTAGAAGGAAGCGCATATGCAACAGTTCTAATACCGGTTCTCTGCTCAGTCCTCAGTTCGCTCAGACATTCCTGGATGTCCTCGAGAGTGGTCTGACCTTTGTCGTAAACGGTTTTAATCCCATTGCAACACCTCTCGAGTGTCTCCTGTGGAAATTTTTCATTTACAACGACGGGGATGCATTGCTTCAGGTCATTGTCAAAGTTGCGACAATCTATCGCTGCATTGGCACCACTCAAAAATAGTGATGCCATGAACAACATCATCACCACCTTGAGCACTCCGGAACTTGCCATAAGTATATGTTGCAAAACTTCGTAGAGAGACTAGCTCGCAATTGTTGAATAAGTATCTGGGATTGAATAGTAGTGAATAGGAAAGCTTAAGCTCATGGTGTTTATATAGTGCGTTTGCTCACTGGTGATTGGTGTTGGGTAGTTATGACATACATACAAGTAAAACATCGGTGCATACATGAACTAACCTAGCTAGCTAATAAATACTCATAGGGCGATATAAACTTAGCCTCGATTTTATCGTCTATTTGCTCTTGTGAAATTAGATGTGCAAGTCTAATTAGCTAGCAAGGCTAATTAATGAAAGTAAGACGATACTAAATTCTGTTTTGAAGTTTGTATATATGGATCTTGTTCAATGGCGGAGTTAGGAATTGTATCAAACATGGTGAACTCTTTTTACCTTTAATCGGCGGAGCCGAAATTTTTTGGAGCTAATATATATATAATTTTAGTTGTAAGTCAATAATTCACTCTTTTTAAAGAATTATCATTATGTAAAAGATGAGGGTATAAAGACTAATAAATTGAAAGAGAGAAGTGATCGAGGAAAAAAATGCAAAGAGAAAGTGAGGGGTTGATGGCAGCTTTCAGAGGAGAAAGATGAAGGCAACGAAAGAAAGAGACGAGCTATTTTCAAGGAAAATAGAACTAGAAAGTCTTAAAGCAGAACATGAAGAAGATCTTAATATTAATTGAATATATGGCAAATATGTAATAACCTAGTGTAAAACATATATATAGGCTTTTTTCTTCCCTAAAATCTCAGGGGTGACACTGGCCTTCCCTAGCCTAATGCTGCCTCCGTCAGTGATCATGTTGCTATCTACCCCAATACTAAGCACCCATAGTCTAATCTTCTCAACTGACACGTGTCAAAAGATGATAGGTTGGTTATTTCAACATTCTTTAAGTTTGACTGAGCTTATCTATGTAAACAACCCCTTTTTGGCCACACCCACACTTTGTCTCCACCATTGCAGGTAACCCTAGGTGTCACCGTCGTCGATCACAACCTCTGCTCGGTTCCTCCTCCTATAACAAAGAAGCGCGCAGAGACATATGCCCATGAAGAGACGTGATGATTGATCGACGACCTCTTCAACATTTCCAAGTTAAACAAACATCTTTGGGAGCAGATCTCGGCCAAGATGAAGACATAGGGCTTTGATCAGAGCTCTACCATGTGTACAAACAAGTGGAGAAATCATGATGGTTGGGTTGGTGAAGGTTCGGGCGCCGCCTTGTTGGAAGCTGAGATTGGCATCGCGGAATGACCAGAGGTGTGAGTTTTCAGTTAAGTTATGGCATCTTCCGCCGTCAGAGTAGGAACGTTTCAAGAAGCCTCTCTAGCTTTTACCACCTTGTAATTGTTAGCAGAGAGAGACAGAGAGAGAGAGAGAGAGAGAGAGAGAGAGAGAGAGAGAGAGAGAGAGAGAGAGAGAGAGAGAGAGAGAGAGAGAGAGGTGACAAGTGTGTAATTATAAAAGCTTTTGCACAAAAGATCAAAATATCATTTTTTTTAGAATAGTAGAAGGAACAGTAGCTCATGGTTGTTATATTAGAAATTACATAAGTGGGTAAGGCTAGGGTATAGACATTCCACCATACAAATTTATTTACAACTAATTGAACAAAAATAAAACTTATTGAACTAGAAATTACCATACCTAGAACAAATTTACGACCATTTTTATATCATTTACAAACAAAAGAATCAAAATAACAACAATTTGTTCATGAAAACTTTCCACCTGACACTGAACTTCACGGTTTTGAGGGACTTAACAACTTTAACATTGGTTGCGGTGGAAGGAGTACCATGTTGAAGATAATGAAGATGATAAGACCTATCCTGAACCAAGTGACGATTCATAAACCAGGTCGGGACACCCTGAGAACCAAACACAGTTATCAGATGAATAAAGATGATTGAACAAAATTAATGAACCACTGAGGACTGCATATAACCCATATACATGAAAAATCATACAAATTACTTACATCAGTACAGTACTTAGACCTCACAAATACATGGTAAGTGACGGGAGGATCATCCATGTCCTTTGTTGAAGGAGGCTCCTCCGAACCAGTTATCTTATTAGAAGTGTCATCATCTTCACCCTCTACATCATCATCTTCGCCCTCTGTAATAGGATCCTCCTCCAAACCAGACGTCTCATCAGAAGTATCAGCATCATCGCCATCTGTATCATCCTTTTCGCCCCATGTAGTCAGGTCGTTGAAACCAGAGTCTTCAATTGTAACTACTTCTAGGGTAGGCACCACCTAGCACCAGGTATGGTCAGTTACAATGGTGACGTTTACATTAGGTAGTTTTCTGGCCTCAAACACATAGATTATCCCACTTGCCAATTTCATCTCCTCTGTAAATTGTGACCAACCCTCCCCCATACTAATGGTACCTCACTACCACATTTGTGAACATTACCGGCGAGATCACCAGAGAAGAGGCTGGCGACCGGAAAAGTCGCCGGTAATGTTCATCATTACCGGCGACTTACTCCGTCGCCGGTAATGTCGCCGGAAAATCGCCGGTAATGTTTCAACACATTACCGGCGACACCAACCGTCGCCGACAATGTCAAGCCGAACATTTCTGGCGATTTTCCGGCCGGAATTTCGCCGGAAATGTGTGGCTCGACATTGTCGGCGACGGTTGGAGTCGCCAGTAATGTTTTGAAACATTACCGGCGATTTTCCGGCGTAAAGTCGCCGGTAATGTCTTCATTTCCGGCGACTTACTCCGTCACCGACAATGTCTCTTATATTAGTCGCAGTTCGATCATTCATTCATTTTGATCGAAAAAAATCCAGAGAAATCGAAAGAAGGAAAACGTACGCTCTGAAATCGATCCTTCGGTATATTGTCAAAATTAAGGCGTGCGTCGAAAACTCGATCACTCGGGAAGCTATATATATAGGTACGTGTATATATATGTATATGTGTATGTATATATATATATATGTGTGTTGATCAAATCCAATTCGTGAGATATATATAAAATGTTGTTGATGTCACCGAAATGAGAAAACTGCTTGTAGTTAATCTTATCTTGTGTCTGAATCAACGACTGGTATTATCGTAGTGCTATCGGAGCCACGCTTAACAGAGCCTCCTACCTAGTCAAATACGTTTTGAATTGAAAAAAGAAGAATACCATCATCGAGTACTGAATCGAATTCAGAGATTAGATCGATATATATATATATATATGCATGTGTTGATTTAATTAGAGTTGAATTGAGATATTGCGTCGATTATTAGTAGTGAATGTGTGTATATATATATAATTAATACGTAAATTTGTTAGAATTTTCAGGATGGACAAGAGTTGGATGAGCCTCGAAAGATGGGATGTCAGATATCACCAGGGAATTAGGAGTTTTGTGGATTTTGTGAAGACTAATTGTGGAGACAATACACTTCATTATTGCCCGTGTAAAGAATATAAGTGTTTCAGCGATCGATTTCGTTTTCCTATTGATAAAGTCCAGAGGCACCTGAGTAAATACGGGTTTTGGGATAAGTACACTTGTTGGATTTATCACGGTGAAACATCGTTAGCGGGTCTGCATGATCATGGACAATTTGGTGAGAGGGCCAGTCCACGCTATGATCATGGAGATTTTGCTGAGAGGGGCAGTTCATCCTATGATCTAACAGCGATGTTAATCAATGATATGTTTCCTCATGAGAGCGGTGTATTTGCTGATGAAGCACCAAATGTCTCTCCCGTCGTTGAGCGTTTCCCCCATATCGAGCCAGTCGAGCCATTACCTGGAGCTCATGTCAACTCAAGCAGTATGGACAAGTACAACAACCCGATTGCATTGCAACAGACTTCGTTGTACGACGGTTGTAGTAAGACTGTTCTTGAAAGTGTGATGGGAGTGATGCAGCTCAAAATGGAGAACAAAATGTCTGTCAAAGCTGTTGATTCTTGGTTGAAGTGGACTGCTTCGCTACTGCCACCCGGTCATCGTCTTCCTACCACTCATCATAAGGTGCGACATATCCTGAAAGATCTTGGGCTTTCCTACATCAAAATCCATGCATGCAGATATTATTGTATTCTCTTCTGGGGAAAAGATCTCGAAGACCTTGAAGCCTGCCCGGTATGTTTTACAGAAAGGTATAAGTTGACTCCTGCAGGCAACAAGAAAGCTGTGAAGATACTTCGATATTTCTCGCTTATTGATAGGCTGGAGTGGTTGTTCATGTGTGCTTTCACGGCCGAGGCAATGAGATGGTGGGCTGAGAGGAATTTGCCTGATGATGACACCCTTATACACCCTTACGACGGAGAGGCTTGGAAGCACATGGTCAGGGAGTTTGATCATTTTGCAGCAGAGGTCCGAAATGTTTGGCTAAGGCTCTCATCTGACGGATTCAACCCTTTTGGCAACATGAGTCTTCAATACAGTATATGGCCAGTTATTTTGGTACCGTACAACCTTCCACCATGGATGTGCATGAAGAAGGAATACAATATGCTGACTCTGTTAATTCCGGGCCCGGGTTATCCAGGAAAGTGTCTCGATGTGTATTTGAGGCCTTTGATTGAGGAGCTTAAGTACCTGAGTGAGTGTGGCCACCCCACTTACGATAGGTTCAAAAACGAGATGTTCCAGATGCATGCCATGCTTGTTGGCACCATCAGTGATTTTCCTGCCCACGGTATGTTGTCGGGCAACGTTACCAGGGGTTACAGGGCTTGTTCAGAGTGCATGACGGTTGATTGTTGCAGTCCTCATTGCAGTAAAATTGTTCAGATGCGTCACCGTTGTTGGCTTCCATATGATCACCCATTTAGGCAGGATCCAGACACGTTTGATGGGACTGTGGAAACAGGTGTGGCACCCAGGCGATGGACAGGGGAAGAAATTTTGGAAGTGTTGAATGAATATGATTTTGGCCAGCTGAGCAATCATCCTGACATAGTGGCGTCAATTCCAGACAAGCCCGAAAGGTATAAATTTTGGACACACAAGAGCATATTCTGGGAACTCTCCTACTGGCCCAGGTTGCCTATCAGACATTACCTAGATGTCATGCACATAGAGAAGAATGTGTGTGAAAGTGTGGTGGGCACAGTTCTTAACTTGGAGGGGAAAACAAAAGATATCCCTAAGGCACGTATTGATCTGAAAGCTATGAGACTGCGGAAACATTTGTGGTTAAGAGATGGTAAGAGAAAAATGCCGCAAGCTCCTTACACCGTCAAGCCGAAGCATAAGCATGAAATTTTTTGGTGGCTGAGTAATGTCAGGTAAATATTCTTATATATGACTATGCAGTACGGAAATTGGTTTGCCTTTAATTTTTACGGGATTATGGTGATATGCGAGAAATATAATTGTTGCCTATGGCTATATATATATATATATATATATATATATATATACACATGCAGGTATCCTTATGGCTATGCAGGAAATATAAGCAGGTGTGTTAACTACCGGGACAATAAGATGTACGGATTAAAGAGTCATGACTGTCATGTACTGCTTCAACGCCTTTTCCCTATTTTCATTCGAGGGTACCTACCCAAGGAGGTGGTGGAGCCGTTGGTAGCCTTGTCAAGATTCTTTCAGAAGTTATGCACCAGGGAAGTTAAAAAATCAGATCTCCGGGAGATGCAAGATGACATAATTTTTATCTTGTGCAAGCTTGAGAGGATATTTCCGCCAAATTTTTTCGACATCATGCCTCACCTAACGATCCATCTTCCCGAACAATTGTTGCTTACCGGTCCCGTACACTACACTTGGATGTATCCCATGGAAAGGTACATTTGGTTTGCCTCTGTTTTTATATGTAAAGTCTTATTTTTACCCCTTTTAACATGCACTTGTTAACTTGTAGACAATTGGGAGCCTATAAGAACTATGTGAAGAATAAATATGCACCTGAAGGGTGTATCGCTGAAGCATATGTTGCGCACGAGTGTGTAACGTACACCAAAGTGTATTTGGGAGCGCTTGAGGACCCCCAACAACAGATGCCGATAGATGAACCTCAGTTCAACTTTTCTATCATCTCCAATGACGTTGTAGTACAGGGAAGCTTGCCAAAGTCGTACAAGTTGGATGAAAATGAGGTAGTCATTGCCCACTGGTCAGTACTGATTAACTGTGAAGAAGTACAATATTGGAAAAACTATCATCTTCACTGCCCTGCTATTGCCGGAAATGTTGAATACCACAACAGGACGTTTGCAAACTACTTTGGTCCATGGGTAAGTGTATATGTCTTTATTTTTATTGCCATTTTCCTTATATAGCATGTGTGGACGTACGTGGTTTTGTGGTTTCTATGTTCATAATTTCTTGTGTGGTTTCTTATCGTTTTCAGATGAACCATGTAGCAGATGATGGTTACCCAGAGTGGTCAAACGAATTGAGGGTCCTTGCGATGAAACCGATAGCTTCAAAAGTTTACTCGATGTGTCAGGTCAATGGCGTGAAATTTATATGTGAAAATCGAGACGACCGACTGAAAACACAGAATTGTGGGGTGATGGTCCATGGTGGGCAGGATGGCGTTGACTATTATGGTGTCCTTCATTCAGTTGTTGAACTAATTTATGGGAACCGCATGAAAGTGCACTTGTTCAAGTGTAGATGGTTTGATACTAGCCCGGAGAACACAAGGATCGATCAGCACGGAACATTTTCGGTGAATACTGCTACTACCTGGTATGAAGAAGACCCTTTCGTTCTTGCCTCATCAGTAAAACAAGTGTTTTACCTGGACGATCTACTTAACAAAGTCCCGTGGAAGGTGGTTAACCATGTTGCTCATAGAAACATATACAGTGCTGCCACACTTGGTGATACCGCAGATGATGAGGAAGTTACTGCATACCAAGAGCCGAACGCTTTTGACATTCCGGAATCATCTACGATTCGCCTTAATAATGTGAGATCTGGGAGTGTGGTTCGAATTACTGGGGCAAAACTTCTCAATGTTAATCCAAATGAAGTTGACGCTGATTCAGATGACGAGGAGAGGCACATATTGCCAGAGGTTACCTATGAAACCGAGTCAGACTCAAGTGATGACAATGATTACGATTATCATCCTTAGTACGTTAATGATGTCGTCGAAAATTGTAGACGGAAAATGTAGTCGGAAAATGTAGTCGGAAAATGTAGTCGGAAATCGTAGACGGAAAATGTAGTCGGAAAATGTAGTCGGAAATTGTAGACGGAAAATGTAGTCGGAAAATGTAGACGGAAATCGTATACGGAAAATGTAGTCGGAAATCGTAGACGGAAAATGTAGTCGGAAATTGTAGTCGGAAAATGTAGTCGGAAATCGTATACGGAAAATGTAGTCGGAAAATGTAGTCGGAAAATGTAGACGGAAAATGTAGTCGGAAAATGTAGTCGGAAAATGTAGTCGGAAATTGTAGTCGGAAAATGTAGTCGGAAAATGTAGACGGAAATCGTAGACGGAAGATGTTGTCGGATATTTTTCGGGAAATGTCAACATTACCAACGAGTTAACTCGTCGTTGGTAATGTCATTACCAACGAGTTGCTTATAACTCGTTGGTAATGTCATTACCAACGAGTTGATGTCGTTGGTAATGACATTACCAACGAGTTATAAGAAACTCGCCGGCAATGTTGTCTGGATAGAAACTACCCAGTCGAGCCCGAGCTTCATTTCTCCTCCTCCTCCTCTCCCTCTCCTCCTCCTTATCCGAAAACTAGCTCACCTCCTCCTCCTCTCCCTCTCCTCCTCCTTCGTTTGCCTCTACTCCTCCTTATCCTCTCCTCCTCCTATTTCTCCTCCTCCTCCTCTCCACCGATTCTCATCTCCTCTCCTCCTCCGATCCTCTCCTCCTCCCCTCCTCCCCTCACCTCCGTCGCTGACAAAGCAGATCGGACTCCACCATGGCAGGTCCGATCCTCTCTCTCTCCCTCTCTCTCTCTCTCTCAATTTTTAATTATTTTTGTGTATGTGTATGTGTATGTGTATGTGTATGTGTATGTGTATGTGTATGTGTATGTGTATGTGTATGTGTATGTGTATGTGTATGTGTATGTGTAAATTAATTAGGGTGCTAAGTTGGAAATTAGGGTGATAAGTTGTAAATTTATATGCAATGTATATATATGTGATGTATATATATATAGGTATGTGAAAATTATGTGATGTATATATATGTGAAAATTATGTATATATGTGGTTTGGATGAATATGTGATGTATATATATGTGAAAATTAAACCTAATTAAGATGCATGATGTATATATATGTGTGAAAAATGTGGAAAATTAATTAGGGTTTGTGATTTGGATGAATATGTGAAAATTAAATTTAATTAAGATGCATGATGTATATATATATATATATCGAAAATGTATATATGTTAATTTAGGTGATATAGTTGTTAAATAATCGTATAAATGAAGGTGGAAATCGGGATCGGAACGGTTTAGAACCAGAACGGTTTTAAACCAGAACCGCGCGGAACCGGAACCCTTTGGAACCGGAACTGTTTGTAACCGGAACTGTTATGTTACAAACGTTTCCAGTTACAGACAGTTCTGGTTTCTAACGGTTCCGGTTCCAAACTGTTCCGGTTCCGATTTGTTATAGAACCGAAACGGTTTGGAACCGGAACTGTTTGTAACCTTTCCCGTTATGTTACAAACGGTTCCGGTTACAAACAGTTCCGGTTTCAAACGGTTCCGGTTCCGATTTGTTATTAAACCGAATCCATGACTATTACGGTGTCCAGGAGGTTTTGCGGCTAATTGGCTTCGGAGAGGTTCCCGAAATAGTGGAGGGAATAGTAGTCAAGCTTCCTCCTCGGCCGCAGTTAGCAACACGCCCAGTGGGCCAATGATGACTGCTCGCACGAGAGCCTTGCTAGAGGCGCGAGCTGAGGAGGAAGTTGCACGATCAAGAGCCATGGAACCGGAAGTCGAGGCTCGAGCCTCAGTCTCCAGACGCTCAATCAGCAGACGTCCCTCCGGTGGCAGAGCCTCAGACGAGCGACAGTCAACGGGGGCATCAGAAACCCTCTCAATCTGAATGCCCCATATTCGCCCAGTGCCTACTCCCGTTTCACGGGAATCATCTGAGACACATGGTGGTGTTGGAACCTCATCGTCCAGGCCTCGTCTATCTCCGCCGTCCGGTCTCTTCCTACCCGACGAGATTCCTGTCATCCCTGAATTCGATGATAGGGGGATGCCTGTTTATGTTGAAGGACGGCCGGAGTTCCTGACCGTGGAGGAAGCGTATAACTTCCTCCCGTTCGACCCCGTGTATCTTTGGAGTGTGAGGTGCACCAACCAACAAACGAACGATGCAGGTAAATTTTATTTAACATCAGATTGATTACTTAATTATTACTTAAGACTTGAGATATGTTCAATTAATGATATCAATTTGTTGACATTGTATTATTAGGCAATTTCGTTAATGGGACTGGAAAACGGAAAGGGGCTAGAGGCACCTGCACTGGGAAGAGACTTGAGCAGGCCACCGGCGGAAGGAAAATGCCCATAAGGGCCAATGTGGATGGCGAGGTGATCGAGGCATTCGACACCACGCGCAAATATGTCAGCATGGCCGGTCCGATCGTGCAGGACAAGGTCCCAATGCTTTGGCCAGATTGAGAATCTGTGCCTATCTACGTGAAGATGCAAGTGCATAATGCACTCAGTGTGAGTAAAATCGTATTTTCATTACGTAAATTTTGCATTTATTAATTAAGTCCGAATAAATATATAATTTTACCATTTATATATTCATATTGCAGGTGTGGTTTGACGTGGATGAAGTTCTTATTCACACGTGGGTAGAGCGTCAACTACATATGAGGTGATGTGCTTCGACTTATTTGAATATATATCGAGTTAGATTTTTGTTTATCAAGTGTTTTAATATCTCTAACTTTTTTTTCTTGTTTTAATATAGGTATAAAGAGTGGAAGAACGAGCTTTCTTCCCATTACACTGTATACAAGGAGCTAGGCCGAGGTTCTACCCCTAGCGAATTCCGGTTTAGGGAGTACGAGTGGCTGTGGCTGATAGCCCACTTCGAGCACCCCAAAGCTCAGGTATGCATCCTTAATATATCTTACAAGCCTAATGTATCGTATCAGATTGAAATAGTTAGTTACTAATTTTTTTCCATATGTTTATCAAACAAGGCGATTTCGAAGACGAACCGAGCGAATAGATTGAAAAACACCAGGGCCCATCATGCAGGTTCACTCAACTACATGGGTTGGTCGACTAAGGCGCAGCAACAACAAGAAGTGAACCCCTTGGTGTATATTCATCAGAAGTTCTATCCGCAGTGCTCTGATGAAGCGGTAAGTCTTTCGCCTCTCCATGTGTTAATAAAACTATTTTTCGATATTAATAGATTTTGTTACCTAATACGTTATTCATTTTCACTTTTCAATTAGGCGAGAGTGGAGGAGGCGACCGTGGAAGTGACCATGAATATAGCTCGGACTAACCATCCTGACTGCTCCGAGGAAGAAGTCACCCAGTATGCCTCTCAGATCGATCCGCTTGATCGCCCTATAGCGGCTCAGATCATGGCAAAAGCGTGCGGGACTGGCAAGAATACCTACTACTGTAGGGGAATGGGCACGGCGGGCGAAGGACTATTGAAGAACACTTCAGAATACTCTACCGGGTCAAGAAGTTCAACTTCTAGTCGTAACCTCGCAGCGAAGCTTCACAGGACGCAGAGGGAGTTGGAGGAGCGAAAGAGGCAGATGGCCGAGTACCAAAACATGGTCCAGCAGCAGACACAGATGCAGGCTCAAATGTACACATGGATGCGGACGATGTACAAGGCTCAGACTACCGGACAACCGTTCCCCACACCTCCCCCGGTCCCGGTCCCTCCGTTCCCTAGCTATCCACCACCACCACCGCACCAGTCAACACCAGAGCAAGACCAAGGTAGCTACCGGAATTCAAATGAGTATATGGATTACTTCGACCCTGACCCGCAAGTTCCTCGACCCTGACCTGTAGTTGTAGTTAATTTTCGTATCGTCGTTGCTATTTGTACTGTACGTTGGACATTTATGTGTACTGTTGAACTTGTATGATTGTACGGTCTATGTCTTTCAATGCAGGTTCTGGAATTGGGCCCAATCCAGAACCGTGTTTTTTTTTCAAAATTTTTCCAGACATTGCCGGCGACATGGACCTCAGTCGCCGGCAATGTCTCACATTCCGGCCACGGTGGCGCTGCCATTGCCGGCGACGGGAGTCGTCGGTGATGTCAAGACATTACCGGCGACGTGAAACTCCGTCGCCGGCAATGTTAATACCGGCGGGGGATTTCCGGCGACGTCATTGCCGGCGACTTGTCGCCAGTAATGACAATTCCGGCGAAAAAAAAAGACAAGGCCGGCGACGGCAAGTCGCCGATAATGTCTCCATTTCTGGTAGTGCCTCCTTCCAGATGAGTTTTTACTTGATACAATAGTCCCCTAATCCTATCCACCCAGAATAGTATTTCGCCTGAATTTCCACTAAAATCTGTGTAGTACTTTGTTGGGATTGTTTGCATACGAATTGGCAACAATAATTTAAATGCAAAAGTAATGTTTTTGCTGTCCTCTACCCTAAATATAGCAACTATTTCTCAGTTCAATAGTGAGATAACTTATTGTAGGCGTGTCCTTCCTAACAAATTACTTGCAGAACGTACACTTACCACGGATTCTAAACAACCCCCAACAAACAATAGAAGTTAAATGAAAAAACAGGAAGGAGTTAAGTCTCTTTTTGACTAATCTTGTTGGAAAACAAAAGAAGGATGATAAAGATGAGTACAAGTTTCGGTATAAAAAAATCTAATATTCCATAAAATTCACTATATTTTTATCTAAAATTTTTTTATGTCTGTTCCTTTAAGGAAACTCCTTAATAAAATAAAAAAAGGAACCCCTGAAAATCTTCTATTACAATAACTCTGTTTAAAGTTATTTTATATCATAAAAATTCCTTTTATCTATGTACTTCCGTGAAACATGTGAAACTGGAAGTATCGACGTAATTTCATAGAGTCATTCAGTCTGAATGCTACATGAAGAACATAAGCCAGATGAAGGAACGGGAAGACCTATGGATTATTCCTGGTTGAGACCATATATAAAAATGACATTGCCAAAAATTAACAAGATAATATTTCCACTTATTCATCAGAGATCCACGACCAAACGAATCCGTTTATTTTTCAAATGATTCATATCATCAAGTGTACCCATTCCAAATTTCATTCCAATTAAATGATCTGCAGCTACCAATATATCTCGCGGTAACAAAAATGTGTTGTTCTGAGGGATATCAAGATTCAGTCTTCGGTTCATATTTTGTCAACCAATCCTTCCTAATTCACATCTGGCTATTGAAAACGAATCAAATCAGATGGTTCTATTTCTCACTCTTTTTTACTAGCTCCTACGGAACCAAGGTCGAAAAGATTGAGAAAAATCAATCATTCACAACCACTGATGAAGGATTCCTCGAAAAGTTAAGGATTAGTAATCCTATTTAGAAATCGAATGGATTTGGTCTTATGAAGAAGATTTGGCTCAGCATGTTCTATTCGCACTACCGCTGGAAACACTATAGCCGACGATTTTTTAAAAACTATAGCCGACGAGATAAAAATCTCGTCGGCTATAGTGGTAAAAATGATTTTTTTTATTTTTTTTTTAAAACTCGTCGGCTATAGTACTATAACCGACGATAATGGGTAAAAACCTCGTCGACTATACTATTACCGACAGGTTTTAGCCATCCGACTTTAGCCGACGACCCTTAAATATCGTATCGTCGGCTAAAGTCAACTGGCTAAAACCTGTCGGTAATAGTATAGCCGACGAGGTTTTTACCCATTATCGTCGGCGTCGACTATAGTACTATAGCCGACGAGTTTTTAAAAAAAAAATTTTAAAAAAAATTTTAAAAATCATTTTTTCCACTATAGCCGACGAGATTTTTATCTCGTCGGCTATAGTTTTAAAAAAATCGTCGGCTATAGTGTTTCCAGTAGTAGTGTCGATACGGGTAGGAGAAGAACCCAACTCAGTATTCTTAAAAAAAAATAGAGAAATCAGAACCAAGTCATGTTTCTTTGTAGATTTCGACACGACGTTTTTGTAAATGCGTTTCTGGGTATTCCTTTAGCATTTCCTCCAAACGAAGGAGTTCCTCCGGGCTAGGAGGGTCTCTTAACGCCTTTGTTTTTCTTCTCATCGAAGTTATTTCACAAAGACTTGCCATGGTAAGGAAGAAGGGAGGAATAAGGGGAATTACGCTTACTTGTTTTTTAGTACAAGTGGGGCTCTAGGAACTCTGAATAGTTGTTTGAACAATGAATTACATTTACGTACCATCAGTACTAATATTGGTATGTTTGGAACTGTGAAAGAAATAACGGATTAGTACTTCTTCTGCAGGTATTATTTTTTTGAGATTTCTTGATACTATACTGTACTGGGTATGGCTTTTTCGACTACTTCTGATCTGCCCTATAGAGTACTGTTATAGTACCTATTTAGATTTTCGATACGCTCGAATGACCCCTTCTCATAATTAGAATGTATATAACCCTATTCTGGTCTGGTCTGGTATGTAATGAACTTATAATCATGGAATCGACTCGATCATCAGATTATAGATTATAAGTTCATAACCCTAGCCCATTCTCATTTTGGGTGGAACAGATCTACTAATTCTTTGATTCCAGTTAGTAAGAGGGATCTTGAACTAAGAAATAGATTCTAGAAGCTAAAAAAGGGTATCCTGAGCAATTTCAAAAATCGGGTTCATTGATATTCCTGTAGTAATGTACATCTTTTACCCAAAACCAGTCATTTGTGGATATTATCAGGAGGTTTGTGCAGATTCAGTGCAGGCCCCCTTTCACTTCACAAGGATCAAGATCAAACGAACGTTCATGCTCTTTCGGCTGAAGTACAAGATATTTCTAGTCTTTCATGAAATGATTTCACGGGATTCAGCCTATTGTCTTGATCGCAGGATATCATTGAGAAATAGGAATCCATGTTATCAAAAGATTTCCTGCTATTATTTCTAGTATGGAAGCAGCCATCTCGTTCATATTTTGGATACCCATATAACCATCGAAGACTGTTGAAGTGACTAATTCCTAAAACTTTAAGGGCGTTGAAGACAAAGAAATTGTTGGGGTCGCCCTTGGTATCTAATATAATACCAACATGCTTGGTGTTAAGGAAAGGACTTTTACAAAAAGGTTGGCTAGAGATTTCTTGTAAAAACACTAGCCCCGCTCAGTATGTGTCTCGAAGTCTGATAACTAGAAAACGAACTTTTTAGTTCACTTAGAAAAGAACGATCGGTGTCAATCTCAATTTTATTTTATTTTAAATATCAAAATATATGGAATAACCGTCCCTCAGAAATGCCCAGAAAAAATTATATTCGTAAAGTAGAAGCATAGATGTACTCCTTGCATAATATGGTTTCCAAACATTCATGATCTGGATGTGAATGAGTCGAATTACTTATCCCTCGGTTTATTAGTGAACTATCTCTCCAGGGATTGTGAAAGATGTTCCACTAGAAATATTCTTGTTATTGCTTCGACTCATATTCCCCAAAAATTGGATCCCGGTCTATTCTATCGATATAATTATATATAATGTATATGGTGTCATAATGTATTATAGCGTCCCCTCCCAATTCTATTTATTTGCTTTATCCATCTATGTATCTGTATAAATGTATCTATATAAATCGATATTATTACATTCCAATAGTGACGGCCGTGACCTTAATACGGAGTTGGAGCTTCTAACTATGATGAATGCGCTAACTATGGATATGATGCCGGAAATAGACCTATTTTATATCACCCTTCAATTCGAATTAGCAAAAGCAATGTCTCCGGGTAAAGACGGGTGATATTTTAGTAGGTAAATTAACGCCTCAGATGGCGAAAGAATCGTCGTAGTGGTATACACTATACAATCAAATATAAAAATACGGGGGTGTTTCATGAATTTTGAATAAATCTAGCGGTTAAGAGGTTCAAGTAAGGAATTCTTGTTGAAAATCTAAAACTGGAAAGGGATTTTAGAATTTTTATGAAAATGGAATATCCATACCTATATATCTTGCACCTATAGTATTTTTCCCTTGGTGGATTTCTCTCTCATTTAAAAAAAGTATTGAATCTTGGATTACTGGATTAAAAGGGTTCGTCATCCTAAAATTAGGATTCATTTCGGGAGTGGCGCTTCAATTTTTATCAAACACGGTGTATCACACATGCTTCCCATTATTACATCCTGCACGACATCATGCATGAACCTGATGATGTCGAAATGCATCTCGCTCCTGTATCTGGAAAATATAACCATTTTCTGGCCTACCAGGTCGTCCCTTACAAAATTAGTCCATCCCCGCCCTAATCTAAGATGATCCCCATTCCTTTCGATGGCCATATTCCAAGAACGACTCGCCACCCTTTGGACGTTGATAATTGCCACTCAGTTACTATGATACTATCTCCTCTCATATATTTTGTCACAAAGGGAATAGGTATCACATGAAATAAATTTATTGTGTTGTGTAAAAAAAATGATATGCAGATAAATTTAGACCAAAGGTATGAATACTTACCAGATATGAACAATTGTCTGAGTATTCAACGTTGGGTGTGATGATGACGGCCATGAAAGCCGGACAACAGTTAATGGGGTAACGGTCTCCCACAGCGCCCGAAGGTTTTGCTTGGTATTATCGTCTGGGTAAATATCAGTTTAAAACTTTGAATTATGGTGGAGATGATATTTGTATTTGTACGGCGTATCATAAAGGGTTTGGGGTTACCCCATCAATTCCTTTAGGGTTTACTATTTGTGGCCATGGGACATAGGAAATGTTTTTAGTGAATAATGACTATAGTTTAATATCAAAGAATTCGATGGCCCATAAAATAACACAAACTATTCATTCTAGGAGTATTTAGTAATTAACCAATTAATTAATGTGTTTATTTCCTTATCGATGAGCCCTAATTTTCCCTTGCAAGGTTTAAAACGTTGAAATATACAAAACGTATGTATATAGGTGTATTTTGCCAAATTTAAATTAAACTATATCTTTGCCAAAACTAGAAGATAATGACGTACCAAACCCATTAACTCAGAATTACTTACATTATTCCTATATACATCTATAATTACATTCACTTAATTTTAGGGCAAATTACTAACTGAGATAGACAACAATTCATTCCTTAGATATATAGTATGTGTGTGTATATATATATATATATGAGGAACATACTTGGTGATTTAGATACAATTTATTAAACCTAATTAGTCAATTGACTTGCACAACAATTGACCCATTACTTGATACATGAAATACACCACACTTCCCTTGGTTGCACAGTGACGCGACATTGTGCTATATCTAATTAGGTGATTCGATAATCGAAGTACGGTTACCTTTAATTACTGCTTTCAAATATACAGGTATTTATAATTAATGAAAGATTGCATTTATAACCATCTAATTCCGATCGCACGTGAGTACCGTGTGAACCATAAAATATCCGTTAACCTAAATAATTATTTTAAGTATTACATCCGTTGACCTGCCATATGCAAAGACAAGTCAAATGTGGATAATGTATTCAAGCTTTACCGTAGTTTCATGCAATTATTCAACACGTCATTTATGTATGACAATGGGTCAATGTATTGTCAATCTAAAACGATACGTAATAGATGTGTGTTCCTTTCCAATATAAGTGAATAAGCTTTTATCAGAAGGCACGGGGACGGGAAATGCAGACGTTGACATGACTATCATTTTAGGATTCATCCAATAGAAAAAAAAAATATATATATATATATAGTGAAAGGACCTAATCCCGATTTAGTTTCCTAAACCTGAATCGAACCCCTTCTGAAAACACGAACTTGCAAAAATCATAGAAATTTTGGCAGATTTTCACTATAACGCGGAATTGCCATTAACCTGCACCCGAAAACACACTTCATCCTATGCCACAAAAGCCAAACCGTGGGCATCAATCACATCCGGATTTCTCAATATCATAACAATAATGTAAAATAATAAATAAAACTGTACTTTACAGAAATCCGGGGAAAAACATATAAAAGTATCACATCAGAGTAATCAGAGCGACATCTAGTGTATATATACAAAAATGTACAACAGTAGGCAAACCAAGAAACCTACTGAAAAAGAAAGGTAACTCGAACACTAAGCCTCCGACTGCGACGTGAGACACCAGAATCCGAACTGCAAACTGGGCACGAAAACCGAGAAGCCCAGGGGAAAGGCAAATAAAATCATTAGAGTGAGTGGACGAAAATAATCATATGCCTTTTACCATTTATACAATATAAAAACAATGCAAGTTCTTAAAATGAATGGAGGTGTCAGGCGAATCTCTCAAGCCCGACGGTCAGGCGAATCTCTCAAGCCCGACGGTGATAGACTAGGCGAATCTCTCAAGCCTAGTGGGCACAGCAGGGGAATCTCTCAACCCTGGATCTTGACTACCGGTGATCAGCTGAGTAGCCAATGCATCGATGCTAAATAAATGCCATCACCATATAAAATATAAAACAATACCTCCAAAAACAATAAATAATCTCAATACTGTACTGGAAATAAATACTGAAATCAAGAACTCGCTACGACAGTGTAAATAAAAGTCCACTCACAGATAGCACAGCGCTCAAACACGCTAATCACGAGATCCGGCGGAAGATCCCTCGCCCAACGTACGATCTCGATCCCCTGAATAATCACAAAATATAACTAATCAAAATCATAATTCATTACTCTGTACCACACCTCGGAAACCAACAATTTCCGGAAACATATCATTCGGATACAAAATAATCGACGAAAATCTCCAAATTCTCCACATAAACCCTCGACTAAAAATCTGATATTCAAATCAACTCGAAAACCTCAAGGCGATGATCGGGGCACGATTATGAGCAAAATAGCATAAAATTTGTCAAATTTCTAAAAGTCAACGCCTCGCCGGAGCTCCACCGTTGACCGCCGCCGCCGCTGCCAGCCCTCCGTCACTGGAGAGATTTCCCGGCGAGGAAAGCCCAGATTTCTTCTCCTCCTCGAGCCCAACACATCTCACAACTACGGCCTCCTCCAATTCCGCCGTGAACTGCCGGAATTCAGCTCGAAAGTCACAAAATCCCAATCCGGCCGGCGACCCTGTTCTCCGTCGAAACTCTGGCCACGGCGCACGGTGGCCCTTGAGGCCACACCCAAACGCAACGCCGTGGCCCCACGAGTCAAACCCCCCTAATCTCCGGCCACCGTGGCCGGAGCACCACCGTCCGTCGACCCCGAAACCACAAAACTTTAAGCTCCTCGTTCTCCCCCAACATCTCACCAAATTTCACAAATCAAAGTGCTAAACCATAGGAAATCAAGAGGAGAATCGAACCATACCCAAATCGGAGCCGGAGGTGGCCGGAAATGAAAAGTCGTCAGCGAGTCAAACGGTGGTCCGTTTCTCCCTCGGTCAATGCGGGTCAAAGCCAATTTCTTGGTCAACGGCGGTCAAACTTCCCAAAACAGTGTTTTTCGACAATTTTTCGACTATTTCGATATTTATACTCGCGGATCGATACAATCGACGGTCCAAAACGAATCACATCTACATTTCGGATAACTCAAACTCAAACGGATAGACACAACGAAATTATGCAATTTCAAATATTCATAACATATTCCTCGGTTATCGAAACAATTATCCGGAACCGCCCACGAACTCGAAATCATGCATACTACAATTCTCGTGAAGAGATTCAACTTAAATTCTCGTCCGATAATTAAGTCGTGAACCGAACCACCAATTCGATTATTTTACGATAAACTGTGATTACTCGAAGACTCGCGGATTAAGCCGATTAACGTGCTAATTCTGATTCGGGTCGTCACAAATCTACCCCCCTTAGAAAAATTTCGACCTCGAAATTTACGTACCTGCTAGGTAAACAGATGAGGATACTGCTCCCGCATACGCTGCCTCCTCAACCGAATGATTCTGCCATAAGACCTTCACAAGTGGTATGACACGGTGCCTCAACTCCTGCTTACGCCGATCAAGAATCTGTACCGGCTCCTCCACATATGTCAAATCTTCCCGGATGGGAAGCAGATGTGGGGCTAACACATGTGATGGATCTGGAATGTATTTCCGCAACATCGAGACATGAAAAATATCGTGTACTCGAGCCATCTCAGAAGGCAACTCCAACCTGTAAGCCACGACACCAACCCTCTCTGTGATCTCGTACGGACCGATGTACCGTGGTCGAAGCTTGCCACGCTTCCCAAACGCACAACTCCCCTCCAAGGAGATAATTTCAGGAAGACCCAATCGCCCACCTCGAACTTGAGACTTTTTCTTCTCACGTCCGCATAACTCTTCTGGCGATCCTGGGCAATCTTCACTCTGTCCCAGATAATCTGAATATCCTCCATGGTGCTCTTCACCAGATCAAAGCCAATAAGCCATCGCTCTCTCACCTCACTCCAACACAATAGAGTGCGGCACTGCCTCCCGTATAGGGCCTCATACAGTGCCATATCAATACTGGCCTGATAACTGTTGTTATAAGCAAACTCAATCAAATGTAGTTGTTGATCCCAATTTCCTCTGAACTGCAAAACACAAGACCGCAACATATCCTTGAGAATCTGAATAGTCCGCTCAGACTGCTCATCAGTCTGAGGATGGAAAGCTGTACTGAAATGCAATCTGGTACCCAAGGCTCGCTGCAATGCCTGCCAGAACTCTGAGGTAAACTGACTGTCTCGGTCAGAAACAATGGATATAGGCACACCATGCAGATGAACGATCTCCGCCAAATACAACTTTGCCAATCTGCCCACTTGTGATGACCCGAACCAGAATCAGTAGAGTAATCGGCTTAATTCACGAGTTAGCACGTAATCACAGTTTTCCGTAAATTGTTTGATTTGTCGGTTTTGATTACGACTTAATTATTGGCCGAGAATTTGAGTTGAGTCTCTTCTCGAGAGTTGTTATACGCGTGATTTCGAGTTCATGGGCGGTTCCAGATTATTATTTCGTCAACCGAGGAATATAATATGAATATTTGAAATTGTAAAATTTCGTCGAGTTTATCCGTTCGTATTCGAGTTTATCCGAATCGTGATTGTTATCCGTTTTGGACCGTCGATCGTCCCGAGCCGCGAGTATAAATATCGGAAATAGTCGAAAAATTATCGAAAACACTGTTTTGGGAAGTTTGAACGCGTTGACCGTTGACTTTTTCGGGTTGACCGGAGCTCCTCCGTGGTTGCGAGCTGCCGCCATCGGTTTTTGAAATTCTGGCCACTTCAGACCTTGAAACTGGTATGGTTAGCTTCCTCTCTTCATTTGCAATGGATTGGAACTTGGTTTGACTTGAATTGATGTTGTTTTGAGGTTGTACGAACTCAGGGAAATTTGTGTTTTTCGCCGGATTCGGGTGGCCGGTTCCGGCCACTTTTGAGGTCGGGTGTTTGGGGGGAAAGGTTCCCCTCAACCTCTAGTTGCTTTGGGCAGAAGGAATTGAGGGATGGTTACCGTTTTGGTGCTCGCCGGAAAGTCACTGGAATCCATGAATTCCATGACTTTCGAGGCTATTTCCGGCCACTGTGGTGGTTGGATGGTGGTGGTCCTTTGAGAGATGTTGTTGGGCTTGGAGAGATGAGCATTTTTGGAAAGTTTGGTCTAGTTTGGACGTCGTCGCCACAGGCGGTGGTCCGCGACGGTACTCTGGCGAGGTCCATATTTTCGAGATTTTTATGTGTTTCCGACTCGTTTTCACGCTCTGAATGCAATCGTGAGGTTTTCGAGATGATTTGGGTACCGGATTTTTAGTCGAGGGTTTGAGTGGAGATTTCGGGAATTTCGTCGATTATTTTTGTATCAGTTATATGTTTCCGGGAACGGTTGTTTTCCGAGGTGTGGTACAGTGTTGTGAATTGTGATTTTGATCAGATATATTTTATGATTATTCAGGGGATCGAGATCGTGCTTTGGGCGAGGGATTTTCTGCCGGATCTCGTGATTAGTGCGAGTACGCGTTGTGCTCACATGTGACTGGACTTTTATATTTTCACTGTTGTTGCGAGTTCGTGATGTTCCGTATTTATTTATATACGATGTTGAGATTATTTATTACTTTTGGAGGTATTATTTTATATTTTTATGGTGATGGCATTACTTGCATCGATGCTTCGGTTACTCGGCTGATCACCGGTAGTCTGACCAGAGTTGAGAGATTCCTCTGGACCAGAGTTGAGAGATTCCTCTGGGCAGGATTGAGAGATTCCCCTGTTATGCCGCTGGGGTTGAGAGATTCCCCTAGCCTATCATCGTCGGGCTTGAGCGATTCGCCTGACCGTCGGGCTTGAGAGATTCGCCTGGCACCTCCATACATATATTTTCCGAACTCGCTTTGCATTGATTTTATGATATATGAAATTTGTGAAAGGCATATGTTTATTTTCGTCCACTCACTCTGACGTTTTATTGCCTTTCCCTTGGGTTTTTCGGTTTCCGTGCACAGTTTGCAGTTCAGATTTTGGTGTCTCACGTCGTGGTCGGAGGCTAGTCGTTCGAGCTACCTTTCTTTTCCAGTAGGTTTCTTGTTTTGCCTACTGTTGTATATTTTGTATATATACACTAGAGGTCGCTCTGATACGATATTGATATATGTTTTTATGTGGTTTTCCCCGGATTTTCTATAAAGTACAGTTATGTTTACTGCTTTATGTTATTGTTATGATATTGAGAAATCCGGATGGGATTGGTGCCCATGGTTTGGCTTTTGTGGCATAGGATGAAGTGTATTTTCAGGGTGCAGGTTAATGGCAATTCCGTGTTAGTAGCGTTACTCTGCCGAAATTTTGTTGGTTTTTGTTGGTTCGTGTTTTCAGAAGGGGTTTGATTCCGGTTTAGAAAACTAAATCGGGGTTGGATCCTTTTAAAATCTTCCCCAGAAGTGCAAGGAAATGAGCGGATTTCGTCAAACGATCTACGATAACCCAAATACCAGTATTACCAGCCGAAGTACGCGGCAACTGATACACGAAATCCATGGTAACGTGCTCCCACACTTCGGAAACCAACCATTTCCGGAAACATATAAGTCGGATACAAAATAATCGACGAAAATCTCCAAATTCTCCACATAAACCCTCGACTAAAAATCTGATATCCAAATCAACTCGGAAACCTCAAGGCGATGATCGGGGAGCGATTACGAGCAAAACGGCATAAAATTTGTCAAATTTCAAAAAGTCAAGTTTTGAGCGGAGCTTTGCTTTCAAAAAAAGGAGTGAAGTTTTGATTTTCACAAAATTTATAAAGTTCTTTGACGACTGAAACAAATCATCATTCTTTACAAAACATCAGCTCAATCGAAGATGATTTGAGCATTTAATCATCACATTCACCTTTTAAGCTATATCAGATGAACTGTATTCATCAAAAGTTGCATGCGATAATCAAATGGCCAAATCATTTCCTATTGTGATGGTTTCAATTAGCCCTTCCACTAAGGTATACCCTTTTTTTTATTATCATTTTCAGGTATAGGGCATTACGCTAACTTTTCGATCATATTTTACCATATCCACTATCGAACTACTAAGTTTATATAAGTAAATCATTCCTGTAAATTTTCAGCAAAAATGGTAGTCGTTAAGGTATCGAACTAGTTTAAATCAATGGACGAACCAAAAAATCTGTCAAACCTGAATCGTTCTTACTTATGAACTTCAATTGCAGTTTTGAATACCTTAACGATCACCATTTTGGCTGAAAATTTACAAGCTTGATCTACACAATAGGACCTAAAATCTAAACGATGGAGATGATAAAATATGACTGAAAAGTTTGTGTAATGTCTTATACCTGAAAATGACCAAAAAATAGTATACCTAAGTAGAAGGGAGATGATATATATATATAGGCCCCTTCTACTCAGGGATCTTTTTTTGGACATTTGCAGGGATCACACTCTCATCTGTTGGATCTGGTTTAATGAGTTTTAATGGCTGAGATTTAAAAAAAAAACCTACCCCAAACTGAACTCTCTCTCTTTCTCTCTCATCTCTCTCTTAATCGAAAAGAACAACAACACATGTTGAATTGGATCTCTGGGCTCGACGGCCTGTATAGTCGACCTAGATCTCAGCCTGAAATTTGGACTTAAATCTTGGTGTAGTCGATCAAGACGTCATTTTTAAGATTTGGTCAGCCTTAATTGGATATCGATCTAGGGATGAGTAAGTTAGATTTCTCTCCTTCCTTTTGATTTTCTCTCTGATCTGTACTATATCCGATTTCGATATGGGTATTTGCAGTGAGAGAACATTTTGCCCAAAATTGTTGTGATCTTTGCTCTTGGAAGGATTAAAGCATCATTGTCTACAAGTCCTACAAGTTGTAATTATATAGCATGAACAAATTATAGGGAACTCTTTTAATAAGAACCTTTATAATAAGGACTTAATGAGTATTTTTCAAAAAATTGTTATAAGAGTCATTTTTCGATACATTTACGACAATTTTCTCATACTTAATTTAGAAAATGCCACTAATCTAAGCCGATGAATTTCAGAGCCATGAACGCGCATTGCTTTCAGAATAAATATTTTATTTTTGCACAAGACGTGAAAGATGATTGAATGAGAGGGAAAGTCGAAACCATAACAACCACATACTAGTTGTAACAGGATCTAGCTTCAGCTTGGAACATCTTTATTATTTTTGCTGATATAAAATATATTTGAAGACAGGCAAAGTGTTACAAATTTCTTCTACATATAAATTTAGCAGTGGTTTGAGAAGCTTGAACCAAGCTTAACAGCACAAATTATTCTGCATGACAGTACAAATTTATTTTGTATGTAAAATTTAGCAGTTGTTTGAGCATCTTGAATTAGGCGTAACACCACAAATTATTCTGCATATGAAATTTAGATGGTGATGATAGACATAATCATGCATCTTTTTATTCATAAACCCGGCCAACTAGCTCCCACCTGATGTTGAAACACAAAAAACAAATTAATAAAGAATTTAGGTTGGATATCAATCACGTACAAGCTATTTTATAGATGATGATGATGACGATATTATATAACAAAAAAAAATAGATGATGATGATGATGATGATGATGATATAACAAGACAGATTGATAGTTCGTATTATACAGAGAGTATCGTACCTTGATGGAATATATATGTGGAAGTTAGAGGCGGTTGATTCAGACTTAGCCTCTGATTCCGCAAGTAGAAGGAAGCGCATATGCAACAGTTCTAATACCGGTTCTCTGCTCAGTCCTCAGTTCGCTCAGACATTCCTGGATGTCCTCGAGAGTGGTCTGACCTTTGTCGTAAACGGTTTTAATCCCATTGCAACACCTCTCGAGTGTCTCCTGTGGAAATTTTTCATTTACAACGACGGGGATGCATTGCTTCAGGTCATTGTCAAAGTTGCGACAATCTATCGCTGCATTGGCACCACTCAAAAATAGTGATGCCATGAACAACATCATCACCACCTTGAGCACTCCGGAACTTGCCATAAGTATATGTTGCAAAACTTCGTAGAGAGACTAGCTCGCAATTGTTGAATAAGTATCTGGGATTGAATAGTAGTGAATAGGAAAGCTTAAGCTCATGGTGTTTATATAGTGCGTTTGCTCACTGGTGATTGGTGTTGGGTAGTTATGACATACATACAAGTAAAACATCGGTGCATACATGAACTAACCTAGCTAGCTAATAAATACTCATAGGGCGATATAAACTTAGCCTCGATTTTATCGTCTATTTGCTCTTGTGAAATTAGATGTGCAAGTCTAATTAGCTAGCAAGGCTAATTAATGAAAGTAAGACGATACTAAATTCTGTTTTGAAGTTTGTATATATGGATCATGTTCAATGGCGGAGTTAGGAATTGTATCAAGCATGGCGAACTCTTTTTGTCGTTCTTTTTACCTTTAATCGGCGAAGCCGGAATTTTTTGGAGCTAATATATATATAATTTTAGTTGTAAGTCAATAATTCACTCTTTTTAAAGAATGATCATTATGTAAAAGATGAAGGTATAAAGACTAATAAATTGAAAGAGAGAAGTGATCGAGAAAAAAATTGCAAAGAGAAAGTGAGGGGTTGATGGCAGCTTTCAGAGGAGAAAGGTGAAGGCAGAGAAAGAAAGTGACAAGTTGTTTTCAAGGAAAATAGAACTAGAAAGTCTTAAAGCAGAACATAAGAAGATCTTAATATTAATTGAATATATGGCAAATATGTAATAACCTAGTATAAAACATATATATAGGTTTTTTTTCTTCCTTAAAATCTCAGGAGTGACACTGGTCTTCCCTAGCCTAATGTAATGCTGCCTCCGTCAGTGATCATGTCGCTATGTACCCCAATACTAAGCACCCATAGTCTAATCTTCTCAACTGACACGTGTCAAAAGATGATAGGTTGGTTATTTCAACATTCTTAAGTATGACTGAGCTTATCTATGTAAACAACCCCTCTTTGGCCACACCCACACTTCGTCTCCACCATTGCAGGTAACCCTAGGTGTCACCGTCGTTGATCACAACCTCTGCTCGGTTCCTCCTCCGATGACAAAGAAGCGCGCAGAGACGTATGCCCATGAAGTGACGTGATGATTGATCATGGACCTCTTTAACATTTCCAAGTTAAAAAAACATCTTTGGGAGCAGATCTCGGCCAAGATGAAGACATAGGGCTTTGATCAGAGCTCTACCATGTGTACAAACAAGTGGAGAAATCATGATGGTTGGGTTGGTGAAGGTTTGGGCGCCGCCTTGTTGGAAGCTGAGATTGGCATCGCGGAATGACCGGAGGTGTGAGTTTTTGGTTAGTAATGACATCTTCCGCCGTCAGAGTAGGAATGGTTCAAGAAACCTCTCTAACTTCTACCACCTTGTAATTGTTAGCAGAGAGAGAGAGAGAGAGAGAGTATTGTAAGCTCAATCACCTTAGAAATAGTTCCCATTTTTTCATTCCACATCCCCTCTTAATTAATAATAAAACTAAAAGCATTTCTAATTATTAACTACCCAAACTACCCTCATGTTTTCGTCCCTTTTCTTTTCTTTTCGCTCTTTTATTTTTTTCAATCGACATGGAGCCAAATTCTAGATATCCTATATCTTTAAGAAATCCCACCACTTCTAAATCGACGTGGTGACCCTTACAGTGTAAAGCTACTCCGACCATTTTATTAGCTACTCCCTATATATGACTCGTTATATGTGATTTGATCATGTATATCTTTTTTTAAGCTTCCAAAATCCAAACTAGTACGTGACACTGTAATGCTTAATTTGTTTGTCGTCTCTATTGAGTCTTAAATGATGTAGTTAATTAATAGTGATGTTGGAATGGAAAACAAAATAGAGTAATAAAAAGGAAGGAAGAAAAAAAAAGATTAAAAAAATGGCTAAACTCATAAAGGGTGATTTGGGCAAAAGAGAATTACAATTACTTTTGATTAATTATATTAACAAGTTGAGGGGGCCTTTCAAAAAACAAACAAAATTGAGGGAGATGTGGAATGTAAAAATGGGTTGTCAATTTTACCCTCCATACCTCATATAATTTATAAATGGCCTTTTATTCCATCTTCATCGTAAGCAATCAAATCCAGAAGAATTCTACTTTTTGTTAGATTTTGATACGTTGCATGTATAAATTGGAATAAAAAAGACACACGCACAAGAAAACACCTTGGTGGTAGGGTTTGTTACTGTTGCTTGTCCGACAACTCGCCTCTGCAGCGGCGGCCTATGGCAATGCCACTACGACATGAGTGCAGCCGGACGGGTCTCGTCCCTTCGTGGTATGGTGTTCGGGTGCTGTCGATCCGTCTTCGGTCGGCTATGGTGCAACGTGTGGCTCGGTTCGATGCTCAATACAATCTCTAGATCTATGATTTCTTATTGTCGCGCGTATGCTCTAGCGGCGAATGGCACCGTGGCCATCGCTATGATCGGGTCAGGTCCGTCGCTTCCAGGTCAGCGACATGAGGCTAGGGTCTGATGTTTTCAGATCTGGGTTTTTTTCTTTTGGATCCAGCAAAGTTGGGTGCGGTCGTTGCCTTGGGTGGTTGCTGGGGGGCGGACCGAGGCGGTGGACAAGAGCCATGTTGGTGGTCGTTGGAGAGCTGCGGCGGTGAGCAGAAGAGGGGTGACGGAGGTTAGTCAACGTCAACGAATCTAGGCCTGGCTTGCTCCATATGCAGTTGGGTCAGGTTGTTTTTGGGCCTTGGGATTAGCCCCATGTCCAAATTATGTTAAGTTGTTATTTTTCAGTATTTTGTTTATTTATTTCTTATTGCAAATAAATCCTCGTGTTACGGGGTATGTCGGGCAATTCAGGCGATCTGTCCGTGTGTGAACTCTTTGTACTTTGTCGATCTTGGGTTGGGGACGAACTGTTTTCAAATGGTTGCTTCCACCTAGTGGTCGGATGAGAGAAAGTGTCGGCGTTTTTCGGCAATATGTTGAGAAAGTTGTTTTAGACCGGGTACTGATGCATTGCTTTTGCCGAAGAAGTTTCATGGTTCCGAATTGCCAAGAAAGCTGTTCGATCTTTTCAATCTGTCGCCATTATTTAGAAACAGATAGAATGACCGTTAAGGAGTTGTTCTCTGTTAGATGATGCGTTGTTGTTTACATAGTTTTTTTAGGGTGTCTTGCTATTATTCAAAATATTCTATGTGAGCTTATTGTAATATAGGATTCAAGTTTTATGCCCCCCATATGTATTCAACACTCTCATTAATCAAAACTTAAGGGCTGCCGCACTATCCTTACTATTCAAAAGAAGAAGCTGGTTAACAAGCACACAAGTAACAGATCTCTTAACACAAATTGTGGTGTTATTCATTCACTATTATAGTAGCAACAACGAGCAAGAACAATAGTAAAGAGGCAATATTAGCTCAATTTATAATTTGATCTCTACTTCTTTAGTAAGGCATAAACTTAACCCTTATATTGTTTAGGTTACAACAAAATCAACAGAGTACTTTAACAAAAGCCGGAGGAAAAATATCTAGTCTTAACGTAAAACATAAAATAGAAACATCACTGCAATAATCCGTAGCGCGCAGCAGTAGCTCGTGAGTTTATCAACGGTATCCATATCAGAAAGCATTCATTTCAACACTTTTTTCTGCAGTTTGGCAGCTTCGACTACTCAGAATATGCAGTCTTCCCATCTCTAACTACTTGAGTTTATGCTTGGGTGACTTTTTTTTTATCACTATTTTGGTTCTAGGTGACATTTGGGTCAAGATTAGCTGCAGTAAGTTCCACTGGTGTCTCTGCCTCATTTCCATGCCACCGTCGCCAGCACTGAATGAACCATAGCTTGAATTTCAAAGTTCTTCCTTCTATTCTCTGTGTAATCTCCACCTTCTGTTTTCAGCTCCCAGTTTTAACACTTCTATATCTCCCATTCCAATTCCGGCAATCTTGATGGCTTGCAAGAAGAAATACCCTATTTTTGCTTAAGCCATGCGTGTTGTAGTAACACCGTGGTCATGGCTCATTATTAAGCTAGGATGAGCAGCTGTGAACTGGTTCCACATCATCCGTCTCTTGAGAAATCAAGAGCAGTTTACAGAGTCCGGTGTCTCCGAAAGTGTTTTCATCGAATCCCTCTCAGGAATGAAGGAAAAGTAGAGATTTCAAGGAACGATTATAGGCCAGGACAGAGGTACATTTGAGCTACTCAGTAACTGAGTAAGGAGATTTCACAGGAGTGACTGAGGAAGCAAAGTATTCCAACACAATCAAGGATATTTTCCTTTCGGCTTAATGACTATGCTAAGACTACATGCATGGACTTTTGTAATTGTTCTCGGCTAGAGGGTCGATTTTCCTTCTATATAAGCTCTTCATTGTCTTTAAATTCAGTAATGTGTATATACAGTACACACCGGAATTCTCCCCTCCCGAAATCATTCCCACACTTTTGATTTATATTCCTTGTTAGTAAACATGCCATAAGATCAATCAAACAACCGCAACACTTCAGTGAATGGGGATCAAGAGGAAACAAACCACACTAGATATATTACTGTTTACGCTGGAAGGAACATCATAGTTCTGGTAACACCAGAATTACATCTCATTGATATCTTATGGTAATATAGTACAACAAAACATCGGAAAAACAAAATCCCCTTCATCCCACACTGATAGACTCCTGAATTCTGTCCATGAAGATACAAATTCTAAACTTGGAGAAGACATTCATCATCCCATTGCATACTTTTGAGTCCAGCTACGAGCAGTCGATTCATACTTTGCTCGATCAGTTTTATACATGTGGGCAATCTCCGGTACAAGGGGGTCATCAGGATTTGGGTCAGTCAGCAATGAGCAAATTGAGAGCAATACCTGATTGCAAATGCGAAACTAACTTGGTGAATACAGATCCAACATATGATAAATTAGAACATAAAAATGATACTTTAACTACCAGAAGATCTCAAAACTCAAAGTACATCAAGAACTACAAATGCCAAGATTTGCAGTACTCATCTTATACAACATTGGCCCCTTTAGAAAGAATAACTGAAGACAACTAAAAATACATTTGTGATGTTGGACAAGAAAGATTTTTGGAGGACACACGTTTCATGAAGTATATTTGCTTGAAAGAGTGTATTTAAAACACCAAATTAAGGAAGGCACAGAAAGATTTTCTACTTCAAATTGGAATAAGTGTTCTTCTGAGGTGGTCGAGCATCAAGACACCAACATATACAGATCATTTTTTAATTAAATGAGAACTCAAATAGATCAATAAGAGCCGATCTCCACTCTTGGAGATTCAAAAGCCGAACCTTAGAGATAGTTAGGGCTGGACTCCATTGTTCTTTAAGGATATCCAGACAAATGCTTCCATTGCTATTGATATTCGGGTGGAAGACCTTAGTCCTGAATGCAACCTGAAAACCAAACCACCAGTCAACAAAAAAAAAAACAAACAAACATAAACACACAAATCGAAGTCCAAAGATTCGATAATTCACCTTGGGTGGTTTAAAAGGATAATCAGGAGGGAAATGAATGGTAACAAGGAATACACCTCCCGCATAGGGGCTATCAGGGGGTCCCATTATCGTCGCTTGCCAATGAAACATATCCTCAGCCACAGGACCTAACAACAAAAATCAAAACACTCTACTCAACAAATCGAATATCATAACATCTATTCAAAAAATAATAATAATAATGACTGATTATCGATATGATGATCAAAAGTTTGCCTCAACATTTTTAAAAATGAACAAGAAGAACGTACCGGCGCTGCAAGAAGTCGGAGGATCTTTCTGCAAATCCTTGAGCTCCTTCAAGATGCGCTTGGAGGCCATGATGAACAAACTCTCGAATCAACGATCCCTGCTAAACTGTAACCGTGGATCAAACTCATGAACGTAATCATCAAAACCCTAAATAAGATTCTTAATTTTTCTTTTCTTTTTTCATTATTTGGTGATCGAGATTGAAGATAGTGAAGAAGAAAAGTTGACCTGTAGAAAATCAAGTTACCTACCTGAGATCGAACGGGAATAGCGGATGAGCAAAATGGGGACAACGGGGTTTCAAGTAAGCTAGATCGTCTCCCAAAGCTTCCGCTATCACCGATTTTGAAGCCCCTTCCCCTGATCTTTAGATTTTGGGTTCAACCCCAAAAAACGGAGAGACTTTGAGCGATGTTGCTCTACGAGCTTTATATACCAACACCACGAACCGTTTTTTTTTTCTTTCTTTTTACCGTGGCGTAGACGTCACTCCGTTTACGCTTATCCGTTACTTTTTCCTATTATTTGCTCGACAAATTATTTAAAAATCTAAATTCAAATTCTCTTTCCTCAAAACTCAATTACTTCTTTTTTTGTCTAAACAGTGCATAACTTTTGCTCTTTCTTTCTAGAAAAACTCAAATTCAATAACTAAATTCTAAAAAAATAAAATCATTCTTTCCCAAAATTCAGTTTTTTCTTCTCATTTTACCACATGAGAGCCTTCATTTTTTTTCTATTCAAATTCATTTTTTTTCTATTCAAATTCAAAAATCTATTTTCTCGGTAAAAGCGATTCAACTGCTCTCTCTCAACTGCTCTCTCTCTCTCTCTCTCTCTCTCTCTCTCTCTCTCTCTCTCTCTCTCTCTCTCTCTCTCTCTCTCTCTCTCTCTCTCTCTCTCTCTCTCTCTCTCTCTCTCTCTCTCTCTCTCTCTCTGCCTTCATCGTCGGTGTGAGATCACTTCTAACGAGAGTGAGGACAACGTTGTGAGAACGAAGTTTGTTTGTGTTCGATTCGGTGTGCAATTCGAGGTCATCGACTAGAGCTTTCTTGATTATGTGATTTGGTTGCTTTCGCTTTCAATATAAGGTTAGCATTTTAACTTTCTTCGTCTCTACTTGGTGAATCATATGTTTTTGAGTTTGTGTGTACGTATTTGATGAATTTTACGATAAATATTTATGATTAGGATGTTGTAATTCACTGTCATTAGCTATTGATATGTGTAATTCATGTTTGGTATTTGTTTTGTTTTCTGTTAGTGTTTTGTAGTTCATTGTCATTTAACTGATGTTTAGTTGTACTTCACTGATGGTTCATTGTCGTTAGCTATAGGTGTTTGTATTCACTGTAGTTAGTTGAAGTGTTGATGCTTAGGATTCCCTAGCTCACTCTTGTTTAGCTGAGGTATTGTTGCTTAGGATGCTGCAAATCTCTGCTGAAGGGTTGATATCTTTTTGCAGTGATATAGCGGTAAGTTTTTCTGGCACGTTAGTCAAGTATGTTTACAAAGGAGAGGCAGTGATGGCACCTTTAAATCGTGATTCGACACTTGTTGATATACATAATACAGTTCATAACTGCATAAGGTACATTAAGGGGGATTCTGTTTTCATAATGAGGTACTGTATTCCATCAGGAGGATTATGTTGTTCTGGAAAGTAATGAAGATTTGGTGATGATGATGGTTTGTCTCCAAATGTTCAATTCCAATTATGTTGAGATCAACTTGAATGTAATTACATAACTTCACTCTGCTTCTTTGTTGTTAGTCGTAGTTATCATTCTCACTTTAGTTCCCATTTCTTTGTTTGCTCTTAATAGGTCAACCTTGTGAATAAAAATTGTGCTGGATCTGATTTGACTAGTGAAAATCACCATGAGATGGAAGATGATGATGGAATGGGAAATGTTGGTGATATAGCTTTTGGTTGTTTTCGTAAAGAGGAGTCAAAGTAATATATGATAAAATTCTGGTTGAATGCTCTACAAGATAAGGGACAATATTTTGTAGGTTGTGTGGAAGAATTTAGAGATGAACTCATAGTCTATTCAATAGAGACTGGTTTCAAGTACTTATTTAAAAAGAACGAGTCGACACACGTCAATGCATATTGCCTAAAGAAAGAGGATGATCACTGTGAATGGAAAGTGCATGTGCACTTATATTGTGCTAATGGTTGGTTCTATATCACGAAATTCTAGAAAGAGCACACCTGCAAAGAGATGATCCCTGTTAACAAGAGCGAGATTATGAGAGCCTCTGTAGTTTGGTATCGTGTTCACTGCTTAGTTGTTTTTCACTGTGGTTAGTTGTCTTCTAGATTTGTATTTCACTATGATTAGCTATGGTTTTAGATTTGTGTTTCACTATCATTAGCTGTGATTAATTATAATGACTCTTAGTTAACTAATTATTAAAAATTTACTTTTTCCAACTCTATTGTCAAAGACAAACAAAGGTGCACATGCACTACAATTGGAAATAAAAGAATCTTATGGTTTGGATGTGCCTTACAAGATGGTCTGGTACAAGAAGGAGAAAGCTATGGCTACAATTCATGGAAACGAAGCTGAATACTACACAAATCTTCTCTTGTTTGCTGATAATTTTGTGAAGACAAATCTAGACTCAAGACTTATCGTAGATAGCAATCCTGAAACACATAAGTTTCAGTGCATTTTTGTGTGCTTTAGCGCTTGTATGAAAGACTTCTAATTTTGTGGGCCGATGATTTTTGTTGATGTTGGGTTCTTGAAAAACATATTCAAAGGGACTATTATCGATGCTTCTGAAAAAGATGCAAATCAAGGTAACAAAATTTTTTGGTTGGTTTAACTGTATCTTGTATCTCACTGCGGTTACCTGTCTGACCTTGCATTTATTTTCCATCTTCCAGGGCTTTATCCATTAGCTTTTGGTATTGTGGATTCTGAAAATGACAGTAAATGGAGGTGGTTTCTGGAGAGTTTGAGAGAAGCGATAGATAGGAATTCAATTAATCCTGAGACTAATGCTCGTAGAAAAATCACATTCCTCTCCGATCACCACACAGAAATAATGAGTTCTCTTCTCGAGGTTTCCCCAAATGATGCGTATAGATTTTGTTTTAGGCACTTATTGGCAAACATCAAAGGCTTCTATATGGGTGCTTTCATGAAGTCTAGAATCTGTGATCTTTTCATGAAATGTGTTTATGCCAGAAGCAAAAGACAATACGAGTTTATGCTTGCAAAATTAAAGGCTGAAGACGGGGAAGAAATAATTACTACTTTCTTGAATGATTTGCCAAAAGAGAAATGGTCTACTGCATTCTTTGAAGGAGATCGATGCGGGGAAATGACAAACAACATTTTTGAATGCATGCAAAATTAAAGGCTGAAGGCGGGGAAGAACAAATTACTACTTTCTTGAATGATCTACCAAAAGAGAAATTGTTTGCTGCATTCTTTGAAGGAGATCGATGTGGGAAAAAGATAAACAACATTTTTGAATGCTTCAATAGCTGGATAGTTGATCTTTGAACACTTCCCGTGTACATTCTTGCTGATGAAATTAGGTGTGTTCTCTTTCTCTTTTTTTCTTTCTTTTTTCCCTAACTTACTTGTCTATGTTCTTTATTCTTTGTTATTTATCTGGTTTCTTTCTTTTTTTTTCATTACATTTGTTATTTAAGAAAAGCACAGAAGTGTGGGTTAGCTATCATTGCACTGTGGTTAACTGTCATTACCATTTTTATTTTTATTTTTTCTTCAGGCGCAAGTTGATGGAAATGCTTGCAACTAGGAATGAATTGGAAAAAAAATCTGGCACACTATGATGGGACCTAAAATGGAAAAGAAGCTAAGGGAGCTACTAAATACTAGAAGGCATTGGAGGGTGATGCATGCTAATGGTTATCTCTATGAAGTGCAATGCGACAAGTACTTTATTTTTGTCAACATGGATACAAGAAGTTGCTCTTGTGGACAGTGGCAGTTATTAAGGTTTCTGTGCTCGCATGCTCTTGTCGTCATCCAGAGGCTCGATCATTCTTCTTATGACTACTTGGACAACTTTTATCATGTTACATCTTTCAGAAATGCCTACTCTTTCACTCTAAATCCAATGTCATCGATTGAGAGACCTCTGTAGAACATGTCAGCATATGATCTGCAATTGTTGCCTCTATCGACAACGAATCCCGCTGGAAGACCCAGGACAAAGAGGCTAAAGTCAAAGGCTGAAAATGAAACGTTTCATATAAGGTGCTCAATGTGTCACAAGTATGCTGGTTACAACAGAAGAACCTGCACTACAGTTATCTAGCTTTCACTTTATACTTTCTTTCATTTTTCTTATCAATTTTTATGAAAAATTAATTCTTATAAGTATTGGTTCAATGAGGTTAGTTGTCACTAGCTGTGGTCATTTTTCTGTAATTGACTTGAGAAAGTTAACTAGCTGTGGTCATTTTTCTGTAATTGACTTGAGAAAGTTATTCAGTTCTGTTTTATAACATCTTCTTAGTCATAATCCCCTTTGTTTTAGCTGTCTTGTGTATGCATGGTTTCGTAACATGTTTAAATAAGAAAAATTGTGGTTCACTGTGTCTAAATGTGAGTAACTGAAGCATCATTTTTTTACAACAAACACGTATCACTGTTGATTCACTATCAAATGTTGTTGATTAACTCTCGTTTCACTGTCACTAACTGTTGTTAACAGAAATATGCATGCATGCATTCAGATCAGATCTCTTCATTCATTCACAACACATGTAGATCATAAGCAAACAAACAAAACTTGTGATAAACTAGAAAAGTTAAATAGATTCATTCACTGTCACTAACTGTCGTTAACAGAAATATGCATGCATTCAGATCAGATCTCTTCATTCATTCACAACACGTGTAGATCATAAGCAAACAAACAAAACTTATGATAAACTAGAAAAGATATATAGATTCATTAATAAGAAATAAATTCATTACATGCTTATAATAATAAAATAATAAAAACATAGAAATAGATAAATAAAGATACTGCAGTTGGATTGTTCAAATCTTCCTCTTCTTCCCTTTGCCGCCACTGGTGCTTCCTAGAGGTGGAGGAGGCAAACAAGACAAGACCATAACCATCCTTTTTAGGAGGGTATTGTTCTGCTCAATGCTGAGCTCCATCAATTTCTTCAGGTCTTTGACCTCCCTTTCCAGGCGTTTAAGATGCTTGGCATTTGTCAATGGTTTGGGAAGCCTCTGATTGGCCTCTCTAGCAATTCTGACCATGCTAAGAATTGGGTTAGAATAAGAAGAATCGGATTTGGGAATGAGTGAGTTGGAAGGGGAAGGGGAAGTGCTAGGAGGGAAATGAACCTGACTCCGACCATCGAAGCCAGTGTCTGAATGTGAGGTCGTCTAAGACCAATGAACAAGTATTGGGGCCATTTTTTTTTCAAATAGGGCTTTGGATTTTTGCAGATGAAGGGAGAAGATGCTTTGATTAAGCTAAAAGAGAATATGAAGAAGATAGTTGAGGAAGATGCCCTTTATTTATAGAGCAGAAAATTTACAAGGTGATGAGAAAAATTGAAGAGTTGTGTCTTTAACCAAGAAAATGTAAGATGTGTCTGACTTTTGGGTGAACAGAATGTTGTAAATGATGTCTTTTAGAAGAAGAAACGAAAAGCAAACTGTAAAGAGAGACAACTCTTCGTTTTCCCAAAACTTTTCTGTGAATTTGAAAAGAAGTCAATTAACCACAGCAAGTGATAGTTAAGGACAACAAAGCCATTTGATTAACAGTACCTCACTGTGGTTAACTGAAGAACATTTGTTTTACGAAAGTTTATGTCTTTCGATGGCTTAACTGTGCTTCACTGTCACATATATGTGGTTTACATTTCAAATTCAAATTACAAAATAGGCGTATGTTTTATGAAAACACACAACTGTCTACTAACCATTACATGTATCTTCTTTTTATCCCAAATGAGACAACTATCTCATCTTATCCCAGATTCTCAACTGCCTACTTAAATGCTAACCATCTTTCAAACTGCTCAACATTTTCTGATAATCTCACCTCTTAATATCCCTCCTTGTCTCTCAACATTTCTTATAATCTCTTGCCATGGCCAGCAACCCCAAAACATCGAGGCTCTATAGTGGATCAAATACTGCCTCCTTTAGCCGCAAACCAGATCCTCTTCCCCTTTTACACCGCCATTGTATCCACCAACAAGTCTAGGAGGTTAAAGAAAGAAAAGGAGAAATGCATACTCTATGGTGCACTTGAGTACGAGGTATCTACTCTGGATCTCCATGACTGCCTCATAAATCTAGATACGTTGATTCGTGACCGTTTCGACACCACGATTAAAGTCTTGGATCATGTCAATATGGCTCAATGTAGCAATGCTTCGATAATTGTAGGGCTGAGCGACAGAGTGTGAGATTTGGAGAACCAAGTCGGGAATCAGCGGAAGGATCTCGGGGAAAAAGAGAAGAATGTTAAAGATGATGCTTAATTTGTGGGTGTTTTAGATGTTGTTATTTTGGATGTTTAGTACCCACTTTCATCTAGTTTTTGTTTCTAAATTCTTTTCTTTTTCTAGTTCATGTGTTATTTGCTGTTGGATTCTAAATTTGCTCTAGTTTTTTATGTTGTCTATGTGCATCAGTATGTATGCAATAGAACTTGTTTCAGTTTGTTTATGTTGGCATTTTAGTTTATTTTAGTTTGAATCAATTTTCATTCGTTATAATGAGGAAAACTCCACCATAGATAGGAAAACTCCACCATAGAAGGAAAATGCAAAGTGTTGTTATATGCAATACAGATTTTACATTCATCTAATTGAACCATAACTGTTCTTCACTGATGTTTAACTGTATCTTCACTATATTGTAATGAATCGTCACCTCATGACTTGACACCAATTGATGGTTAACTGTATCTCTTTGGTTGGCATTTACATTCACAAAAATATAACCGATTCAAGAGAGACTTATCTTTAGTTTTGCAATGGGTAGTGTGTTGTTATAGGGAAAATAGATAACAGTGTTATTCAAATGATAGTTATATGTATCTCACTAAAGCCTAACTGTACTTCATTGATGGTTAACTGTACTTTCACTGATGATTTAGCTGTTGTTACCATACTGAAAATATCAAACAAATGAACATGGACAACATAAATAGTAGTTCTTTCTTTTATAGTTTCACATACATGATTACAAAAGAAAGTTCCAGTATGTACTCAAAACTAGAACAACACTAGAAACCAGAACTACACATCATCACAAAACTCTGATTACATAGGAAAGTCCATAACAACATCTTTCAGATATTCCACCATCTCTTCCAATTTTTTAATCTTCTTAGTGGCCTTGTCAATCTTCATTGTGGCCTCGTCAATCTTCTCTGTGGCCTTGTCAATCTTCTGAAGAGCAAATTCCATCATCCCCAAGAATTTAAAGTTTGCAAGGTGATTTACTTCAATTGCATTCCTCTTCCCTCTGAACTCGGCAGCAATTGAATCAGGAAGAGTAGTTGTGGATGATTCAGGGTGGGAGACAGAGGAGCAGCCGAGGATGAAGCTCCTCTGTTGAGCCTGGATGATCTATGAGTAGTGGGAGCCATGGATTTTTAGGAGATGAGTTGTTTTAGAGTTTTGATAAAGACGTGAGAATGCAACTGATGGAGGTGTGAGGATAAATGAGCTTTTATACTAGTTTTTAGTGTTTCACTATGTTAAATTGTTGTTAAACGAAATGGCGCAAATTTTGGGCGGGGTTGTGATTTTGCTTCCAAGGGATTATGGTTAACTGTCATTCATTGTGTTTAACTATGTTTCACTAAAAATTCATCTGTGTTTTGCTGGTGCTTAGCCGTCACACCCCCAAATCTGGGGCCAGTATTATACTAAAATATGGTGCAAGGATTTATGATGTGAATAAGAAAGCCAAATAATTTCAAAAATCAAGGTGTCTGAATATAGGGGTCATCATTTAGCCCGTGGGCCTCGTGGGCTGGTGGAGCCCCGCAAGCCCGTGGGCTAAAAGCCCAGCCCGGCCCGAAAAAAAGCCCGCAAAAGCCCGCCAAAGTGGTTGGTGGGCCGAACTTGGTTTAGAGATCTAAAGCCCAGCCCGGCCCGCGGGCCCGGTCCGCCTAAAACTCGTCAAGGTTCGTTAGGCCCGACCCGTCAAAGCCCGTTAGGCCCGGCCCGTCAAAGTCCGCAATTTTTTATATATATAAGATAGTAGTACGTATATCATTATACCTACACTTATATATATAATATAGTGACTAGTACTATATATATATTTTTTATATTTGTGTGTGTCTATATTAATATATTACATATACATATATTGATCAAATATTGAAATTCCATATATAGTTATATTTGTGTATCTATTTTACTATTAAATCATTGTTTAGAGTTTAGGATAAGTTAGGGTTTAGGTTTAAGGTAAGTTAGGGTTTAGGGGATTGAGATTTAGGGTAAGCTAAGGTTTATGAATTTTGAGGTTTAGAGTAAGTTAGATACGTTTTAGGAATTTTGAGGTTTAGAGTAAGTTAGGGTTTAGGGGTTAGGGGTTAGGGTTTAGGGTTTAGGGTTTAGAGGTTAGGGTTTAGGGTTCAGGGTTTAGGTTTTAGGGTTTAGGGTTTAGGGTTTCATTGTAATTTTTTTTATCGATTTACATTACACAGTAAAACAGTAAATATAATAGATGGTTCAGATTACATCTTGTAATTTTTCAATGGTGAGAGTTTAATTGAGAGTGTGTGAAATGACATCAATATCCTTCTCTTATATATTGCTTATTTTTCCATGGAGAAACTAGATAAATCAAATTTTTTATGTCAATTTTTTTGACACTATGAGATAGATATGTAATTTACAAGAATGTCTGTTACAATTTTGATCTTAAAAAATTCCTTTAGGGATGGGTAATTTACGTTTTAGTTGTAAGGGTACTACGGTCACATTTAGCGAAACCCATAGATGTAGGTCTAAATCAAGTCCAAAATTTATAAATTTTTAACGGCATGCTTAGAATATTATGAACAACCAATCTCACAGTCAGTTTTGTAAAATGATGATACATGATCGATTACGTTTCACAAAGGTCTTTCAATCCATATAACCAAGGAATAAAGGTAAGAACATTAGTGTGCATGTAGAGAATTCAAGCAATATAAGAATTAAAAATGTTTTAACAATAAAGAAGGCCATATATAATAGTTCACATTGTAATAAAAGAAACCGTACGTAAAAATTAGCCTAATCGAAGTACGTTTGGATCCCAGTCAATACAGTTAAACAAAATTTGTGAAAACACTAAAATACATTCATCTTATTTTCCTTATTTTCCTATGGGGGGAGTAGATAAATAAATTTTTTATGTCAATTTTTTTGACACTATGAGATAGATATGTATTCCATAAGAATATGTGTCCAAATTTGATGTTAAAAAATTATTTTCGGGAGGGGTAATTTCCGTTTTAGTTGTAAGAGTACTACGGTCACATTTGGCGAAATACATGGATCGATGTCTAAATCAAGTCCAAAATTTATAAAATTTTAAATGCATGGTTATAATATTCTAACCAATCAATCTAATGGTCAATTTTATAAAATAATTAAACATGTCCGATTAAGTTTCACAAGAGTATTTCATTCCATATAACAAAGGAACAAACGTAAGAACATTAATATACATATGGAGAATTCAAGCAATATGAGAATTAAATATGTTTTAATGATAAACGAGGACATGTAGAAAGGTCCATCTTATAGTGATAAACACCGTACGTAAAATTTAGATTCGTCGGAGTACGTTTAAACCCCGGTGCATGGATGAAGGTTACGTTTATTTTGAAATGTCTTAATTTTTTAATAATTAAAGCCCGATAGGCCCGGCCCGTAAAAGCCCGCAAAGGCCCGACCCGTAAAAGCCCGCAAAGCCCGCTTGAATGGGCCGGGCCCGGATCCTTATATAAAAGATAAAGCCCGGCCCGGCCCGCAAATATTAAAATGTTGTTGAGGCCCGGCCCGGCCCGGCTATACATGGGCCGGGCCGGGCCGGGCTTTTTGCCGACCCCTATCTGAATAACACATTTATTGAAAAAAGAAAGTGCTAATATTACAATACCGAAGTTTTTGAAAATAATGGTCATTACATTTATTCAATTCAAAATACAAGTAGAAAATAATTCGTTTATTTAGTAGGCGACGTATTCCATTTTTCCCAAGCATTCTACTCATCACCTGAAAAGGAGAAAGATGTAGTACCATGAGTCACACTGACCCAGTAAGTACAGCTTACAAGCATATACTAAATTATCTCTAAGAAACATCAAACCGAACAACCAATTCAAAAAGGTGAAATATTGAAACCGGTTATTCTTCCATACTTATACTTGTGTTTTTGTAATATATACAATTAAGTACATAATATATATATATATATACACACACTTGTATAACTTCACATCTACACATAACCACGCCAATACTTCCGAAGTGAATTCTTTTAGATTAACTGGTAATTACTCAAAAAAAATCATGTGCTTAGTCTCACAACACCAATACACATATAAAGCCACGACATTCTAAGGCCACCTGCCAAAGCATGTATACTCCCGGTTTGATACAATTCATTCCTTAGAATATAATAGTGCACTATCTGTAAGGGACTAGGGCCCTTGGCTAACTCTCACAATAACAAAACAATTTACCAGCAATTCACTTAAGCACGAGTTCATTCGTACTATACACCCGACTTCACACTTCAACCATAACGATCACAAACAAGTCTTTAATTAAGATTATGTATATAGATCATAGAGTATATATTTACATCATAATTTTGTAATGAATATATACGTAATAGAATTTGTAAAGGAAGAAAAATCAAACTTAAACGTATTTCATTAATTAACAATTTTGGTCCAAACGTTTCATTCGGCAGTAGTCCGCTCGAAATCCTCCATTTGTTCCAAATTATATTTGAGAGTAAATAGATAGAGCGATTAAGTAGATAAACTTGAAATAAAAATTAGTTATCATTGGTTCAAAAGTTTCATTCGACAGTAGTCCGTCCGAAATCCTCCATTAGTCCCAAATCAAACTTAAGAAGTAAATAATGCGAGTAAGTAAATAAAAATAAAGTACAAATGCAGAAAATAAAATTATTAATCCTTGGACCAAAAGTATCATTCGGTGGTAGTCCGTCCGAAATCCTCCATTTGATCCGTTTTATAATTAATCAATATTATGTCCAAATCAAATAAGTGAGTATACCATCTCGAAGCGTTTTTCGAGAGGAATCCAGTGGTAATAATCAAAAAGTTCGGTAAAGAGTTCTCAAGTCCAGAAACAAAAATGTTTAGCAACTGTCCAAAAATGGTTACGCTCGTTATTAAACTCATTTGCACGAATTAATTAGTTAGTAATTATTAATTAATGCCTTTCAAACTTTTCAGATTGATAGTTGAATTTCTAAGCTTCGTTTTGATATAAAGAACACTAAATTTGGTTAAGAAATGAGTGAGATATGAATATTTCAAGTTAAGAGCACATTAAGAGGTTTCAAATATAATTAAGAAAAAGTTTAGCAAAACTTGTTTTAGCCATAACGTTCTCATTACTTAACCTTTTTAAGTGATTCAAAAGCCAAAGTTGAATAACTTTTTGTGTAGAATCTGAATATGTAAAAATATTTGACTAATTAAAACTTTAACAGAAACGAAAATATTAAATTTACACTAAGACTCATTATTTCTCTTTTATTCTTAGTCATGCACTTTGATGTAATCTTAAAGATAAAAAAGTATAAGAATGTACTCATGTACTTACTCAAGAATTTCAGTAGGTGATGGAGGTATTTGATTAACTCAAGTGACCCTCTTGAAGCAAATGAATTGACTACTAAAGTACTTGGAAGGAATGTAGTTTGGTGTGGGATTCTAGGGGAGTTGCATTGCAACTTTGGGAGACTTCAAATCAGTACGTAAGGAGAAGATTGAAGTGGTGCAAAAATCAGATTGAACTCAAGGGTGATTTATATAGACATGGGAGGAGACATGAGAAATAAATTCATAACTATGTTTTGTAGACTTTTGTAGACAAGTTGACAATGGAATAGTTGGGCTACTAATTCTAGGGTTAAAATGCACTTGTAAAAACAATAGTAATGTGGTTGGAAATCTGATTGAAATGTGATTATGTATGCATGTGAATGCAATATGTAATGTGATGTGTGAAAATGTGTGGTTTTAGTAATTAAGTGTAATATATATATATATATCAACCAATAATAATTAGCACCAAATTGATATATGAGCATGACCTCTAAAAGTATGAATTGCAATCTTAAAATGCAAAGTTTGATTCGGAGAAGAGATTCGAACAAGGAAAATTTGGTCGTTTTGCTAAAATTCTATTTCTGAAAATCGGCTAGTTGAAATTAGAGTTTCTTACCGTTTCTAACTGGAGTAAAAATATTTTTATTATTTTTACTAACCTATAAAATGGAATGTTTCACGATTCCAGCTCGTGGCCTCGAACCCAAGACCAGGGAGTACCTGACTTGAACTTGAGTATCCACTGGACATTTGCCCCACTCCGTTAATATTTCTCTAAAGCTCGTTTTTATACATTGTTTTCGCCAGACAATTTTTTTATCAAATTTTCTAAAAGCTCTAAGGTCAAACTAAATTATGATGATTTCTAAGTTTAACGAGTCATACAATAATCTAAACTATTATACTAATTTTTGGGATATTACATTAGCTGTCATTAACTGTGTTTCACTGATTCAATGTGCTCCACTGTTGTTAAAGAAAATGGTGCAAATTTTGGGTGGGCTTGTGATGTTGCTTCCAAAGGATTAGGGTCAACTGTCATTCACTGTCATTAAAGTAATCTATATTTTCTTTTAATTTCTAATCAATTTTAGAGCTTTCAAACTGTTCTATATCTAGAGATTCAATCTGCATATTTAAAATAAAAAATGGTGTGATGTTCTTCTGTTGATTGTTATAGGTCTCACTATCATTCACTGTCATTAACTATCTTTGTCTGAGGTTTAACTCTGTTTCGCTGAGGGTTATGTTCTTTACATTATTTGATCCCTACAAGTTTTAGTCTAGGTTTGCTTTCCTGTTTATGAATCAGATTTTTTTTGAGTTTCTGTGTATCTATTTGATCAATCTGTGGTAACTGGTACTTCGCAATCTCAAAAAGAAATGAACATGGGCAACAAAATATTTCCTTGATTAACCATAAGGATCACAAAAGTTACTCAAAACTAACATATACATAAACGAAACTAACACAAAAGCAAGAACATAAACTCATATCAGTTAGACTTGTCCTTCTCCGGAACAATCTTGGTCAATGCTTCCAGCTTCTCTTCCAATTCCTTAATCTTCTGAAGTGCACCTTTTGAGTTAAACAGTAGTTGGCAGATGACATTGCCATACAAGTCAAAATTGTTATTGATTAGGTTTCTCAAGCGTTCAAACTCGGCGGTAATTGGATCAGGAGGTGCCGCAACCATGGATGACTCGGGGGTGGGAGATAGAGGACAAGCCGAGGTTGAAGCTCCCTTGTTGAGCCTGGATGGTCTGCGAGTAGTGGGAGCCATGGCTTTTGGGGAGATGAGTTGTTTTAGGGTTTTGATAAAGATGTGAGGATGGAACTGATAGAGGTGTGAAGATTGATGAGCTTTTATACTAGTTTTTAGGGAAATGGCACGATTTTTGGGCGGGGTTGTGATGTTGCTTCCCAGGGTTAGGGTTAACTATCATTCACTGTCGCTAATTGTGTTTCATTGAAAATTTAGTTGTGTTTCACTGAGACATAATTATCATTCACTGTTGTTAACTGTGTTTCACTGAAATTTAACTGTTGTTAACATTATCTCAGATAGAAATGAACATGGGCAACAAAAAATGATGGTTAACTGATGTTTAATTGTCATGTACTTCACTGTCATTTCACTGACGTTTAACTGTACTTCACTGATGGTTAGCTGTTGTTAGCTGTCTTTCTTTTTTGAGATGCAGTAGAGAAAATTATGATAAAAGCATATCATTTTATACATACAAAATCTAGAGACTGTGTTTAGTTTCAATATAATTCAGAGATTGTGTTTTGAACAACTAGAAATTGTGTTGATAATTCAGTTTAAACAACTAACTACTGCTAACTAATTAACTTTAAAAGTACTGCTAACTAAGTACAACTAATTAACTGTCTTCTGCTTGTTTCCTTTGGTCATGAGGGGTTTTTCATGCACCATCCAAGCTCATGGTCAATGAAAGATTCAATGAGTTGAGCCTTCACTAAAGAGATATCTTTGTGATCTATACGTTCATTAAACGACTTGTCCCAAGAATGTTGATTCATGTTGTAGTCCATCCTATGTAAACAAGAAACAAAAATGTAGTGAAGTTGAAAAACTGAAATCTGCTACACCATATATAGCTAAGACAAGAATATGGACATATGTTACACACATCTACATAGTAATTATGTGCAAGATATACTTACGATCCTGGAGGTTGACATGGAAATTTGTTGCATGTCATCACCCTCATCATCTTAAATGGACGTCTCTAGTTTCTGATCCATTCAATGATTTTCCTTTCTTTTGCACACAATTTGATTTTCCTTATCTTAAGTTCTTTAGACGTGTTGGCTCTTTCATCCACCAAGAATCTCTTATTATTCTTCAACATGTCTCCTGAGACCTCGTAGACTGCCTCAAACCACAAATTGATCATGCAGATGATCTTCAAGGCTTTCTTGAAATGACTCATATTCCTCAGATCTCTTGGATTAACTGGTCGCAATGAGTCGAAATGAGTCCAATGCGGGGAGCATGTCTCAAGGAACAAGTGGTGATGATCGTCAGAAGTAATTGGGATGCAAATCTTGGCATGAGAACCAAGTTCCTTGAACAACTTCTCAAAGAGAAGCTCATGCACTGTCTTTATCGCCAAATATACTCCCCACTGTTTTATATAAATATAACCAAAAATTAGTGTTAAAAAACAAAATGAGAAATCTGAAAAGCGGAAATGAAAGAAAAAGGGACTTGCAAAAACTTGGCTGTTTAAGACAACAGACTTCCCAATGCCTTGCGGGTGTTGCTTCTTTGTTTTGTCCATAGGGATCTTCCCATAAGAGTCTATTATACCATTTTTGAGTGGTCCACCATTCAGAAGCGTTGCTATGTCATCACGCTCAAAGAATACTTTTGGGTCATGCCAGATCCAGAATGATTCCCTACACAGCACAACAAAGTTCAGTGAACCAAATTGCATATAGTCAAGGATGAATACCTAAGTACATCTAGGCACAGTTAACACAATACATATACCCATAGTGTAATCAAAAACCTCATCACCGCATTTTGAAATAGAAATAGAAACTTTGAAGTTTTGAGTCAAGGGGCTTACTGAGATTCTTTTGTCTCTTTCCAGTAGCGCAAAAGTTCATTCTGCCACGATTCACTTATAAACCCAAAGATTTTGCTCTCTCCCCATGGAACTTCTTTCAACTTGTTGACAACATTAGCTCTGCATGATGTTTCTTTCCCTCTGCTTGGATTGATTTTTGATTTGGGTGAGCTTTTTTGCTCGATATTAAACTGAGCCAAAGGTGTCCTCACTGTTTTCTTAAGGTGCATTTTTCTTTTTTAGTGCCCACCAGTATATTTCGTTCATCTTCTGAATTGGTCGAACATTGTCTTTCAATATTTTTACATATGAGTATATGCCTATGTTGTTCTTGGTCAACTTACCGCCTGGACCAGGAAGTGTGATGGCTGAATCATCGTCTTTGGCCTTCATTCTAGGAGCATTCGATGTCACCAGGTTCTCCATTACTGTAGGTGATTCTTTTTTCTCAATCCTATAAGCATTACTGGTGTCACCAATATCTCCACCAATTTAGGCGATTCTTGTTGCTCAATGCCATGATCTACTAGTGTAACCAAGACCTCCACCACTACATCTGATTCTTTTTGCACAATTTCCTCATCTACTAGTGTGAGGAACACATCAGGACTCAAAATATTGAATGATGGTGCCTCTAGAGACGGGAGAGCCTCACCTTTTGATTTTGAAGAACCTATTACAGAACAAACATCTTTCAGTCAAACCCATAGTTTCAATAGTTATATGCAGTGAAACGACGGTGAACCAATTAGCTAAAGACAATTTATGCACAGTGAACCAATCAACTAAAGATAGTTTAACCAAAGTGAAACCAATCAGCTAAAGACAGTTATGTTGCAACACCTAAAGACACATTTAGCAAACACCAGAGAAGAATTCAAAACTTCACAGAGTAAAACGAGAATCAAGAGAATGAAAAACTAGACATTGTCATTGTTGAAGAAAAAAAAAACCAAAAGTGTCATTGTCATTTTGAAACAATAAAAATAATTTTTTCATTTATCTACTACTTGTGAAGGTTCTTTACCAACTGCTTCTTCTCCTCCCTTTTTCTCTGTTGTCGCCATCATCTCTTTGTTGCATCCTTCAACTTCAATGATAATTCTTGATGGAGACGTAAATTGTCAGCATGCATCTTTTCAACTTGCTTTTGCAGCTCATTAACTTTTTTCTTGCATTACATCAATCTTTTCTGCTTCCTCCTCTCTGATTTTTTGTACCAGTTCTTCTTTCTCTACAACAGCAACATCAAGCGCTTCATTCAATTGTTTACACTTGTCTATTAATGATCAAGATCAACACGGAGAAGATCATCAATCTCCCTCAAATAATTCAAGTCTCCGCTATCTTGCTCACATCATCATCATCATCATCATCATCATCATCATCTTCATTGTCATTCTGTTCTTCATTGCCATCTCTGTTATCATCGTCATCATCCTCTTCCCTTTCATCTTCATCATCATCGTTCTCTGAACTTGTGTCCTTTCTCTTTCTTAACTTCTTCTCCTTGTCTTTCTTTATTCCCTTCTTCTTTAAGACAACTTTCCTCTTACCCACTGATTTGTTCCTCTGCTCTTTCTCCTGTTGCATTTTCTGCACTTACTGCTTCAACTTTGCAACCTTCTAACGCATGGGACGTCGCATTCCACGTGATTTTAAGGTTGCAGAAGAATCTGATGAATTAGTTTCAGATTCAAAATCTGATTCTGACTTCCTCCTTTTCCCTAGCATCTTTTCTCTCTTGAGATTTTAGGAAGAAGACTCTGTTTGCTCATCATGTTTTCTCTTATGAGTTTTTGTCATTTTTGCCTGTTTAAACAGGAAAATATTTGCTAGCGCACTACCAACAAAAAATATAAATTACAGTAGTTAACTCACATATAACCAAGACTTCAAATAAATACAAATGGTTAACATAACATTGACCAACAGTTAACCCACAGTTAAACAAAACAGCAACCCATAGTTAACATTAAAGGAACCACATGAAATCAACAACAACCACACACAGTAAACAACAGTGAACTGTTCGAGAGAATTCTACCCTTACACTTGTGAAATATTATCTATCCCATAAGCGAAAAGAATTCCTCTACTCGCAAGTATACATGGTTAAGTTATATAATTTGTAAGGAAGTCGAGTGTCGAACCCACGAGGATTGACCACTTAAACTCTTTAGCTTGACTCGATTAAGCACTCAAATTACAGATTAACTAGAGACACTAAACATGACATTAAAACTAAAATAAAATGTGGAAATGTATCTCACAAGTCTAGGTCCTTTGAAGACTCAGCATTGCAAGGGGTGGTAATTATGGTGAGTGATTAAATAAAGGTTGATTGATTGATGTATTAGTCTAAAGCAAGGAAACTAAATAGCAAACAAATTCACAATAAGAAAGAATGATTGGCTAGGAAAATTCCCACTAACCATTTGATGCTCAAACAATGTCTCAATTTATGCATGTAATTAAAGTCTATTTCACACAAATGGATGTCCAAATCGTAACATTTTGGGTCACGTTTGGTTTTGAGCCCAAGCTCCTAGGCCATTTCGGACTCTAGATGACTTGAGCCAAACTTTGAAGTATTTAGTGAAACAGGATCAAAACCTAAGCCATCTCAGGCTTACATCTTAACCGTATATCACGTGAGTAAAGTCAACAAGCATACCATGTAATAATTGTGGAAGGTTTCCCTTCTCGAACCTCTTTTGGAAGACCCGAGAGAAAGTCTAAGTGAATCTCTCAATCCGCATCTTTTGAGTTACGAATTGAAATACCCAACTAGTAGCCACAATAACTTCTCAATTCATTGTATGCTTGACTAAAGCTCCTTAAATCTATTGAGACTCAAGGAGGCTCTAGTCCTTGCTTAGTGCTAAGGAAACCAAGCCTTAAGGTCAGTGGCGTAGCTAGGAAATAAGACTAGCCGTGTCAAAATTGTAGTAATAAAAATTCATGAACAGATAAAACTATAGAGAAGACGTAAAGTTTTAAAGATTTCAACCATTTTAGAAGATGAATTACTTAACTAACAAAATTATAAGAGTTTATTACTTAAATATTAATAAAAAATTGATTGATCAAGAAAAATCATCTACTTCTCACTTCGACCAATTGTAAGAGTCCAACTTAAATGGATGATATGTAATAGATATTCTCAAGATTAAGTCATATTTTTCATATTTTAGGAATGAAAAAATAGCTAAAATGATCACTGAACTTTGTCACAATTGACAATTTGATCACTGAACGTTAGAAAATATCAAAAATTTCATTGAACTTTAACTTTGTCTATCAATTTGATCACTTTGTCTATTTTAACATTATAATTTGTCAAATGTTTTCCACTTATAGATAGGATTATGATGGAAATGCAAAATAGCATAACTGGAAGAAGTGTGAAGACCGATGAAGAAGAAGAAAAATTGACATCCGAAACGGGCATAATGACCAAATTGATAGACAAGGTTATAGTTCAATGACCTTTTTGATATATTATAAAGTTCAGTAATTAAATTATCGATTGTGACAAAACTCAGTGATTATTGTGACAATTTTTCCTTTAGGAATATCATAGAATTTTAGGGGTGTCAAATATTATATTAATATACATTTTCTTCCAAAAATAAATTAAATTTCTTAACCAACCACTAAAATATTGGAAGTGAGCAGTATCATTTGACACTACTAATATATATGTGGTTACACCACTGCTTCAGGTAAACCCTCTCAGAATAGACCATAATCAAGTTTACATGCTTATCTAGCTTTAGGTGAGTAGCTAATTCAATCAAGGTCCCATTTTTAGTTTCTTAATGTATACATCAACTTAGCTAAGGTCAACACATGCATAAATGAAACCATACTTGAAGTTCAAGCACATAAACATCCACAAGCACAAAGTAAACCCATTCACAAACACATACTTCACACAACATATACTAAAACATAAACCATACATACATCAAATCATCATTTGTTTACATCAAATGACTAGGGTTCTAACCCTAGCCTCCCAAATGGGACTACTTACTACACATAATTAAAATCAGGTTTAAATACATCAATAGAGTAAATAGGATGAAGAAATAACCAAGGAATCTCTCCAAAGAAAGTCAAGCTTCTTCAAGTTCACCCTTGTACTTCTAAATTCACCTTCTTTGCTCCAAAGTGTCTTCAAGCTTGTAGAGGAGGAAAGGGCAACCTCTAGGATTCAACGAAGCCAAGGGGAAGAGGGATTACTTCCCACTTCTTTAAGCTATAGAGAATCACCCAAGCCTTGGAGGCAAAGATGAGAGGAGGAAGTGATAGATGGTGGCGAGGGAGAATGGAAGAGGTTCGGCCAAGGCTTACAAGGCTAGGTCTCTTGGATATGTAGAGGGCTAGAATAGAGGAACATTGAAAGATAAATTTAGTTTCTCTCTAGAAAACTCAACAAATAACCCTAGAGAGAAGCTAGAGAGAAAAGATCTCAAAACTTGGAAAATGAGTAAAATGAAGTGTGTTGTGTATGGTGGTGTGGGAGAGCTTGAATAAGGGGAGTAATAGGAGAGAAAATGGGATATTTTTTGAGCCCATGGATGTTCTAGAATGGCCATGAAGTTTGATCCAAGGGTCACAACTTGTGATCCTTTTTTCTTGGCTTCTAGCTAGAGTCCAAATCATGCCTAATAGATCTAAAATTCAAATTGTGTGACACCCCAACCAAATCAGCCAAGGTTCTTATCTAGGTGGTTTGGACATTCCCTTGGGCCTAAATTGGAGTGTTTGGGCCATACTTGATAGTCCGGTCAGTCATGGATAAATCCGGCGATTTTCCGGTAGCTTCCGATAACTTCCGGTGATCACTTTTCGTCATTTTTCAAAAGTTGCTTCAAATGCTCATGTGACTTAAGAAATGTGCTCGGCTTCTAAAAAAAATGATTAATTACCATCTTTAAGAGTGTTTCCATGTCAATTCCCAATTTCCTAGCATGAACAAGAAACATTATAAGAATGACGCTTTATTCATAGAAAACAAGCAATAAGCATGGAGTTATGAACATAATTAGAACACAATTATTGACCTAACATGAACACACAGTGAAACACAGTTAATACAAACATGAAATTAACAATAACAACAAACAGTGAAACACTCGGTGAAAGACAGTGAATCCAAACATGAAATCAACAACAACAATATCAAACAGCGGCACACAGTGAACTATAGTTAACCCTATTATGAAATCATCATCATCAACAAAAATCACACACAATGAACCATAGTTAACACACAGTGAAGCACAATTAATCCAAACATGAAATCAACAACAATAACAAACAGTGAAAAACACAGTGAAGACTCAATTACCACAGTTAACTCAAACATGAAATTAACAACAACAACAACAACCAAAAAAGCATTTCGAACACAATGCATCACATAACATCTATAAAAAATAAAAAAATAAAAAGGTTACAAAAATACCAAAAAATCAAGCTGGAAGCCCTAGAAAAATGTATAGAAATGTAAAAAGCAACAATATCGTTTAAAAAAATCAAAAGCATAGATGCGAACATGCAAACTACTTAGAAAACAATGAGAATTAAGAAAACGAAAGTTTTCGAACACGAGAATTACTTATGAACACAATAATTTCTCAGATTTTCAGTGGCAGCGGAGGAGGAGAAAGTGGCGTCGTTCAGATTTCCAAGGGGAGGTCATCGGAGCTTTCAGTTTCGGGGTCTGTGGATTTGTAGGCAGAGAGGTTGAGATCAAGACTGAACTTAAAAGCCCAAATTCAGAAGGAGAGACTGGAAATGAAATGAAAGTTCTAAAAACTCAACAGGAATCGAAGGGGAGGGAGTTCGAACATAACAATGGTATTTTGCGTAAATAAATATAAAGTTCTGGTTAGTTATTTACACCGAAAACTTATTGAGTTTTTTTAAATAAAATGAAAAGATTTTGGGTATTTTTTTCATTTGCCCTTTTTTTGGAATAGATTATTATTTGTTCATTGATATGTACATCTTAAATTTTGCGTGCAAAATACTAGGGTGCAAGTCAGCGGGGCGAGTTTTGAGGTTGAGTTGGATCCAAACTAGATCTGAACCAATGTATCTTTATTTGCCTAGGTTGCTTATGAAATATGATATGGATGGTGAGACTTAAGCTAATTCACGGTGAATCAAGTTCACCCAAGTCGTATCTAAGGACTTATTGTCCTGCGCAAAGAAGAGACAGAGGTCTACAAGTGATGTTTTTCCATTGAAGTTTTCATTGTAATGAGATTTTTTGGGTTATAATGTCGAGATTATCATAATAACTGGCTTGATTTTTTTTTCTTCCATTGTATATGTCTAAAGTTTATAATAGTTCGTAATCGAAAAGGAATGATTCTTGCACACAAATACATCATGTTAGAAGACGTCTTTTTATTTGTACACTCAACTGAAAATTACATTATAATACTTCATACTGTGACTAAATTTGAGATTCCATCTCATTATAAAACAATGAGATACTCTATATATAGTTTTCAAACTTGTGATCATCTTGTGGTGCTGAGTCCTAGTACACTAGTAACACTACTATATTGTAAATAATATTCTCGACCCCCTTCTCAACATGATCATATATACAAGTGGAATCACAGATTCTCACCCCATCAAAATCCAATATTCTGCCACGTACCAATTGGCGCGTATCATGCTTTCCATTTTGGACGGAGCCCGATCACTCGCAATGCTTGTGGTCCCCACCAGGTCATCATAAAAATCTCTTCTATTAGCGTCCTTTTTCCGCAAAAAGGTAACTCCGTATTTCCGTTAAGCAGTAACCGCTCCCGTCAATTCCTTTTACGTTTTACCGCCAGCCAAATAATTACACAATTCTCGTCTACAACCGACAACCATTATATGACCCGCACACCACAAATCCAAACCCACCACGTCACCAAATAATCCGCTGCCCCGCACCCACAGTAGATCCAGATGGAGACGCACCACCCCCCAAAAAAAGGCGTTTCCTGAAACTGGCAATAGAAATATATAAAATAATTAAAAAATATATTTCTATTTGAACCTCCCACGCGTTACTTTTCACACCTCCCTGTTAATCTTTAATCTCAAAATTCCCAATGTTAACCTCAAATGAAATTGGAATGAATTTGAAAACTATAATATATTAAAAATGATATATAAGGCCGAACGAGGAGGAGGTAGATGAAATTATAGGATTTGCAGGAATTACAACAACATTAACGTATAATGAATCCAATTTAATTGCTATAAGATCTAATTAGATCAAAAATGTAAAAAAAAGAAGAAAATAAAACTGAACTGGTTGCATCTAAAAAATAGAGATTCTATTGCCCTTCTTATTTCCACCAATCTCAAAGTGCTTGCACCTCTTGATTAGGTGGCGTGACACATATTTGTAGCCCCGTCATTGGAGTCTCAGTAGTTTTCTTAGTAATTTTAGGCTTTTAGACTTTTGTAGAAGATTAGCTTAATAACTCGGCTGCTAACGATTATAAAGACGTTTTCCTTGAGCAATATGACTGTCATTTTCTTGTACTATATGACATTATGCAAGGTGTGATTTTTACACTCCTTCCTCTTACAATAGGTCTTCTTCGTATTCGATACGCTCACCATGGCTATAGCGGCGTCAGTAGGTAGAAGATTTGGGTAGAATTTTTTTTTTTAATTTCAAGTTTTTGTTTTTTATTTTTCTGCTTAAACGTAAAATTGGATTTTAATATTTAAGTTGGTCAACTAAGCAAGTATGAAGGTTGAAATAGAAACTCTCTAAAAAAATATATCTGATTAACGACTCGGGGTTTTTGGATCTGTCCGAAACGAACTGCGTTGGATTCGCGGCGGCGAAAGAGGCTGAGGGATTTTTAAAAATGGAGGCGGAGGATAAGAAGAAGAAGAAGAGGTCCAAGAAGAAGAAGAACAAGCCCACCGACGATGTCCCGGTCACCGAGAACGACCAAGTTTCATCGTCTGCCGCCGCCGCCGATACTAATTCCGACGGTGTTCAGGTTTCCGAGAATGGACACGCCGCCGAGACCAATGGTGTCAAACCTGTGCAATATGTAGATGCGGTGGAGCCGATTAGGCTCGAGAACAATGACATCAAAGCTGTAAGTTTGGGATTTAATTCGTAAGCATTTGAGTTTGAATTCGATCGATTTTGGATTAGCAATGTAGATTGTGTTGCGTACAATTTGAGTTGGTAATATTCAAAAGAATTGATTTTTTTTCAATTATTTTTGTGTGTGTTGTGCTGTGCTGTGCAGTCCTTATTAGCTGAATCTGAGAATAGGAATTGGCTTGAAAGAGAGGTATGTATAAGCATTTGCAAATTTTTTTCTTCTTTTTTTTGCATAATGTAATCTTTGTTTTAGTTTAGATGTTTGTTCTTGAGCACAAAATAACTGTAGTTTTTTATAGGCCAAGTTGGAAGAAACAATTAAGAAATTAGAGAAAGAAAAGGACTTGCAAAAACAGAAGGAGGTAACTTCTTATAATTTTCAAGTCAGAATAGCTGAAGATAACATGTGTTATGATTGGTTGTAATAGTGTTAAGTTTCTGTTCAGGCTACCTTAGATGGGTCTATAAAGCAATTACAAAAAGAAAAAGTTTCGCAAGTACAGAAGGAGGTAACTTGATGTAATTTTGACTGCGGGGATTGTACATGACTCATGATTGTGCTTAACCTTCTGGTGATACTTTGTTATTCAGGCTACCTTAGAGGGCGTTATAACAGAATTAAAGCATGAAGTGGATTCAATTAAACAGAAAGAGGTACATTTTAATTTTGATGTGTATTCCTTTTCTATTTGCATGCCTTTTCGAATAATTTATACTGAATTACTGATCGCGTGTATTGTTTTCTAGGCTACCTTAGAAGGTACGATAAAGCTATTACGGGATGAGAAAGATGCACAGGTGCAGAGAGAGGTACTTAATTGTATTTTTAATGAAAATTGCTGAGTGAGACACTGTCAATCCATTGTTTTTTATCAGGTGTGCACACTTTTTTCTGACCTTTGGTACTGGTTTTGTGTATATCTTCTTCAGGCTATGTTAGAGGATACAATAAAAACATTACGGGAGGAAAATGATTCACTCATGCGTAAAGAGGTAAATTTATAGCCAAGAATAAGCTGACTATGATGCACATCTATTTGGAATGTTGTCTCTTACATCTTACATTGTAAGTTTAGCATACAAGGCTTCATATAAATTCAGGATTGCTCATCTAACCAGATGACCTGCAGGCCAGCCTACAGATGGAAATAGTACAATTACAGAGTGAAAAAGATTCTTTGATTCAAAAAGAGGTAATATTTGTTGGATCATAAGGCCATCTTGGTTTAGGGGCACCATTAAGTTTTACTCATGATTGCTCTAATTTTTTTGTGCAATCTTGTACTAAAGCAAATATTGGATTTGGTACTAATGTTTGCTAGTTGCAGGTTGGGTTGGGGGAGAAAATCAGTCGATTAGTAGATGAAAAGAGCAGTTTGGGTTCTGGAGAGGTTATCCATCCCCTCGTCTCCCCTTTTCATTGAATAATATCATAACTAATAGTTAGCTGGCCTACTTGATTCCCTGCATTCCCATTTTCCTCTTTCTAAACTTACAGTAACTGTTGCACAGGCAAGCTTACAGGAAAAGATTTATTGTCTGCAGAGAGACAGAGATACCTGGATTTCAGAGGTAATCGCCTTTTGTAATCATCTATTTTGCTTCTTCTTTTGTGTATGGTAGGACCAGTGCATAGCATGTTTATTTTATTTATAAAGCTTATGTACTTGTACTTCCTTTTCCCTTAGCATGAATCCTTAAGAACATGATTATTGCTTTGCTTACTTAAACTCTGTGACATTGGTTTGGGTGGAGTAATTCATATCTTACATCTCACACATTATATCTAGACACAAGCAGTGTGCAAATTGTCTTTGTAATTTTGTCTGATATGGAAATCTAAACAAAAGCATGGCAGGTGTCGGATTTGGAGCATTCCAAGACTAATCTTGTACAAGAAAACCAACAGCTGATGGAAAATTCATCTAGCCTGGAGTTGCAAATTAAGGATCTTAAGAGTGTTTCTTCTACTTTTTCATCAGTTGAAGTTGCTAAGGTTTGCTTCATTTTGCACCAGATGGCCACAATTATTGTTAAATTTATGCACTGTTCTAAACAAAGGTCTAGAAGGTCGCCTAGGACCTGCCTAGGTGCTAGAAGGTGAGCAACCTTGGAGACCTAGGCGGCGCCGCCTAGACCCTGCCTAGATCCCCGCCTAGGATCTTGAAGGTACCCTCATCATATAGGACCGCATAGTGTTATTTAGAACCTTGGATTTATGAATGAGTTTCATTTTTTGTTTTCGTAAGGACAAATGTCTACACTGAGGTCGATTTTTTATTTTTTTTAATTCAGTACTAACTAGTAGTATATGTTGCAGTTTTGATAGGAGATGTTTTTAGTCTGTAATTGTTTGTGTTCTTTATTTCTTGACAAATTACTGTCAAGGATATTAAAAACCTCAAAGTATCTAAATTCTCTCTGTTAATGCAGCAAGCTCAAGAACGTGAGGATTTGAACTCTCAGATTGAAGCAGCATTTACACTGGTTGAGAGATTAATAACAGAGAATGCAGACCTTGTTGAAAAGGTGAGGAGCTTCTCCTCTATGATTTCAGCAAGACTACTGTGTACCGCTTGTATCATAGGAAATGAACACATCTTTCATGCCATTTTGTTGTATGTTGAGCCTTGATTAAGTTATATCTGATACTATTAACTGAAATGTGGCTGATTAGCTTTTCTGATATTTTTGCAATATGTTCTATAGGTGAACGAGTTGTATGTTGAACTTGAACGGCAAAGTAGGCAAGGTGGGCTTCCTGGTGTGGACATGTCTACATCAGGCCAGAAGCTGGATTCCTCAGAAGTTGTGCCGCTCAAAGCAGAGATGTATAGTAACAGTGACGTGTATTACCAGCAGGCTGCTTCAGTGCATGGTAATGGGAATGTAGATTTTCAGAATCCTACATCAGTTTCAGATTCGTCCATATCTTATGAAACCAGCGAAAGTGAAATTGCTCAAATTCCTTTGGACGGCAATGAAGTCCGGGATTTAGAGTTGCAGTCTACCGAGAATGATACAAAAGAAGATATCTCAATTGTAGATGCTCCCTTGATTGGTGCACCTTTCCGGTTAGTGTCGTTTGTTGCTAGATATGTTAGCGGTGCTGATTTGGTTGAAAAAAATTAGTATTAACTCCAGTTTTAGCAATCTACATTCCCCCCAACAGGGGCATAACTTACCCATATTTTGGTAGAAGTACGAAATCTATTCTTTCCGAGATCAAAGCGCCGGCCTTTTAGTCTCCCCGCATTGATAATATATATCGGAATATGTAATTCTTATATCGAAAGAACAACTTGAAGAAAGACTTGTCTCAGTGGTCTCATAGTTGATTTCATCTCTTTCTTTTGGACTTCGAATTGCAGTTAAAAAATTTCCATGTACAAGAGAAATTTCCAGAAGTGTGGGGCAAAGATTTTAGGGAAAATAATTGGTCTGGTCACACATGTTTGACAGATGAGATAGATTGGTCACTTATGTTTAACAAATATCAGATTGGTCACTCATGTGTTATTTTATCATTTAAATTAGTCACTTTGTCTATTTTAAACATTAAAAAAAATTATTTATTTGTAAAGTACATATAAGTAAGTTTATTAACTTGAAAATAACAAAAATATCAATTCAAGTAAAACATGTGTGTGTCATATATGAAAAATTTTAACATTTAAAATGAATAAAGTGATTATTCCGAATAAGAAAATAAAATATAGATGACCATATTTATTAAACATGAGTGACTATTTTCTCTCATCTCTCAGACATGATCAAACCAACAATTTTTTCAAGATTTTAATTCCATACTCAAGAGTTTTATGACTTGAACAGTTGAATCGAATTACCATCATGTTCAAAACAGTACATATGCGGACACACACTTCCACAAAGCTATTTGCTTTAAAATCATAATTGTTTGGAAAACTTCCTCTTATGCAAATCATGCTAAGAAAAGCACTAAACACTAAGCTTTTACAGTAGAGGCTCTACAAAGAATCACAAATGGGGCATATATATGATAATTAGAAGAGAAGCCATGAATGCTCGGCATGCACCCATGAATGCTTGGCCTGTGCATGCCGGGCAACAAGTTTAAATCTTTAGGACAGAAGTCTCAGGATAGGGATCCCCGGGAAGTCATGGAGTCTGAGTATTTGAGCTCTTGGACTTGTTATCGTCTGATGATGGTCGGTTCTCAGAGTCTGGTGGCCTGATATCTTCTATCATTTTAACAACTTCCTCCATAGTAGGCCTCAGGTCCGTTACAGTTGCCACACATGCCATTGCTATTTGAAGCATCTGTACCAACTCTTCTTCAATATTGTGATACCTCATGAGCTCTACATCAAACACCTCTGCAGTCCATTCCTCTCGGACAACAGACTGTACCCACCTCGGAAGATCAACAACCTCATCACGTCCTGGCGACTGACCTGGTACTTTACCTGTCAGCATTTCCAGGAGCAGGACACCAAAACTATAAACATCGGACTTTTGGAATGATTTTCGAGCTTCAATCACCTCAGGAGCTTGATAACCCACACTTCTAGAAGGTATAGCTACAAAGTTCGTTAGAGGAGTTAGGCCAAAATCTGAAATACAGCCATTGAGATCCTGGGTGATGAGGATGTTAGAGGATTTGATGTTGCCATGGATGTACTTCCCTCCACCAGAAGAGTGGATATGAGCAAGGCCTTTTGCACTTCCAAGGGCAATCTTCAGTCTAGTTTCCCAGTCTGGTCCATTTACACTTTCCCTGTTTCCTGTGAAATTAAGAGACAGAAAATCAAGAGGGAATTCATACTTTAGATTTCCCACTAGAAGTAAAATCAGTATCCTAAATATCTACATATAAGCTAGATTGCAGGCTAGTGAAATACATGTACAGTAGACAGTGCCTAGTTTGATTTAAAAGTTATAAGATTGAGAAAGAGTAAGAGCATGAAGATGTAGCATACCATGCAATAAAGCTGCAAAACTACCAGCTGCAATGTAGTCATAAACCAGAAGCTTCTCATCTTTGGAGTAGTAATAAGCGCGAAGAGGCACAACATTTGAGTGTTGACTAATTCTCCCCGCATTCTCCATTAGCTGTTCAAATTCTCTTTTTCCCACTACGACTTCTTTCATTCTCTTCACAACCACAGTCGTCCCCTCCTCCAAGATGGCCTTGTAAGTAGTGCCATAACTCCCCTTTCCTAGCACTTCAGCCGATGCTCTTAGTAAATCTTCAAGATCAAAATTATAAGAACTGCCTTCGAAGAAAACCAGCTTGTTCTTCTCAGCCTCTTGCACTCCACTTCCAAAGTCTTCTTTTGGCTGATCAGTCCGTCCACTTTTTGTTTTCACTGCAGCACCGTCTTTGTTGTTTTTTCTCTTCAAACAGCATAGCACCATCACTAGAGCCAAGAGAAACAACACTGCAAAAGCCCCACATGCAATGGCGAGGATAGCCCCTGTACGGAATTTTCTCTTAGATTCTTTTCCTGGTGAGGAGGGGACTATTGAGCCAGGTGAATTGGGGGATGGAGAAGGTGAGGGAGTGATTGAAGAGCACTGTTTTAATGGCGGTCCACATAACAAGTTTCCTTCAAAGGAAGAAGTGGGGAATCGTTCAAGGGGAGGAGGAATGGGACCATTAAGGTGGTTGTAGCTCAAGTCCAAATGCATAAGCCTTGGAATGTTGATATCAGGAACAGGGCCACTGAGGGAGTTGTTCCTGAGGTTCAGTCCGTTGAGATGGGTTGCATTTTGGATTGTGGCTGGAATGTTGCTGGTGAGGGAGTTGAAAGACAAATCAAGGATGGTGAGATTGAGAGGCAGAGAAGAGGGAATACTACCTGTAAAGTTGTTGTTTTGAAAGTATATATAGCGTAAGGATGGAAGGGAGAAAATGTCAGATGGAAGATTCCCGCTAAGGCGATTAGACCGAAGACTGAGAATCATAAGGGCATCCAGCTTGCCAAGAGTGTTTGGTGGAATTGGACCATAAAGTCCAACTCCGGGGAGACGAACAGCAAATACACGCGTGCCATCCACAGTACAAATGATGCCGACCCAAGAATTGCAGATTGGCGTACCAGAGTCCCAGTTAACTTTTCGGCCATGAGGCACAATTGAAATGAAGTCAAGAAGTGCTTGTTTGTCTGAACTAAGATCAGCTACTCCTTGGCAAAGGAAACAGACAAGCACCATTGCACAAACCAAATGAGGCTTCATCTATTGTTGTTTGATGAAAGATCAGCTAACGACGCAGTCTATGACAGTGATGTTATTTGAAGCATTTGTTCTTGACCTACAAAATAATAGAATGTTTAAGAATGTGTCTGTGGCTCTTGATCATGACTGCAGCCTAGAAGTAGTGAGCAAATGTGGCTAAACATATAGAGACAATGGAGAATAGTATTGCATGCTTCACCGTAAGTACAAGCTAACAATTATATAGCTTCCTATGGAAAACAGAAAGTCCTGCGGTGCTTTAAAGAGAAGCCAAATATTCAGTTGAACTCTTCAGAACTGTCAAGAAAGCATTTTACTTGATCTAATCTACAAGACAAAACCAAATCACCAGAAACAAATCTTCCTACTACAAAAATGGTAAAATTCAAGGCAAAAGCATAATTCTTTCTCCACCAAAGAGAAAGTAAAAGGCTCTAAAGCAATGCCATACATATTGCTGAAAGCATCCCCCTTTCCAGCTTTTCTTAAATTTATCCTTAATGGCCCAGATAAGTCCCCACTAAAATTGTTCATCATCCATTACCAGGAAGGAAAAAAACAATCAAACTTGCTCACATGCAAAGTAAGTTAGAATATAAGTGCTTGGATCTAAAGCCATTACTAAATTAATCATGCATCTACCAAAAGAACCAAATCTTCATTTCTAAGAATTCAATTACATAATTGCGCCCATTCGTTGACTTGCATATTAACAATTCATACAATTTGACAATGTGAAGTGAAACAAATAAATCTCTGAAATTTGATCAACAAATAAGCTCAGAAAATGGGGTCTCCAGAATCTCAAAACCCAAACTTGAAACAGAAACAATGCAGATCAAAATGCTTAAGAAATAACCTGAAGGCAGCGGAAAGCTAGGGACCATCACCGAGCGAGCTCCGGCAACAAAATGTGGAAGAGAAGCTCGGAATGTCTGAGAGAGAAAGAGAGCAAGAAAGAGTGAGACTGTGAGTGAGTGAGTGAGTGTTAAATGGTTTAGGTGAGCTTTAACGGCATTTCTTAACAAACACGCAGCTAAACAAAAGATTGAAAAAGAGTACTAGAACATAAAACAAAAGTTGCTACCTTGACGAAGATTCGAAAGCACCACAAGAACAAGTACCTTCTTCACTCTTAGACTCACTCACTCACTCACTGTCTCACAGAGAGAGAGAGAGAGAGAGAGAGAATTTTTGAGGTCCAACTACTCAAGTGAGTGAGTGAGTTTAATGGGCAATAGTTTAAGCTTCACCGTGAAGCCAACGGAGTGTGTTTTTGTTTTTTAGACACAGATCTCAATGATGGCTGCTCCTTCTTCTCTTTTTTCTCCAGTGCAATGTCTCTCTTTCTCTCTCTGTTTAGAACTTGATTGATTGAGGTTGAAGTTATAGGTAGGAGGGTCTGCAAATCCAAGGCGAAGGGACCGCATATTGAGCTTCCCCTATTTATTTGCTAATTTTGACTTCACTTGGTTTTTAGTTGTTTTTACCCTTTCTCCATCAAACGCTTGACGGTTCACTTGGATTTTACCGTTGGAGAAATTTAATTACCAACGTCTCCAAAATTAAAGACAAGTCTTCCTCTTTTTTTCTTTTCTTTTGCTCTCTCTCTCGTGTAAAAATGTCTCAACTCCAAAGCTACAAGTATTGGCTGACCCAAATTTGTCCAACGATGTGATTATATATTCCGAAGGATAGCACAGGATTATGGACATCAGAGATACTTGTTTTAGGGCATTTACTATGAGATCGATGGAAACAAAAGAAAAGCCAAGCTAGTTAGTTTTAGCTAAAATTCACGTGATGGAGCTTCCAAATTCTAAAGGGAGCCTATTATTAGACAACAATTAATGAATGCATGGTCCATACCACATTTCCGTTGCTTTGTTGAACGGTGAAAAATGCGTTTTTTATATAACCAACCGATGTGCAGTAAAAGAAGATGATTGAATTACACACCATATTTGTCAAGAAGAAGAAGAAGAAGAATAGGTGAATGGTGTATTTATAGCTTTTAATAGGTGAATGGTGTATTTATAGCTTTTAATTGGCAAGGCCCAAGTGTTTCCATTACGTGATCGAATTGTTCCACTTGTATGTTATTATCTTCTATATATTCGCGAGCAAAGCAATCGAGTACTATTACAAGATTGGCGAGAGTGGTGGAATGAGTTTTACTCCGTAATAATTAGTTCGCTGTTATCATTCACATGATTCAAGAGTGGTTAAAGCATCTCTAACAGTTCTTTAAAAAACATTTTATCTGGTGAGGATATTTATCTTATTATTTATGTTCTTAGTTATGGTAGAATATGTAAAGAATAAATGAGAGAATTCTATTTAGTGATGTATTATGATTCTTATCATATATAATTCCATGTACTCTCCTATATAAAAGAGTTTTTTATTATCAATAAAAGGTTACAAAGATTGCTTCCACAATCTCTATAATTTATACATTTTTCCTAAAACACGTTATCAGCACCAGACTCTAGCCGTGTGCATAGATCTTAAGGAGAAAATAAGAGAAGAAGAACATTAATTGTTCTGTAATAATCTCAAGTAAGTTTTCTATGAACACATCTTGCATTTAAATTCGAATAACCTACTCTTTTGGAACTTTGAATTTTTTCGCAGGGATTTTGGGATAATATCTCACCCCTCTTTTCTACACCGCACATTTCTTGAAGGTAGAAATTTGGAACAAAGAGAGTTTCTAGATGAATTGAGAGCGTTCATCGTGAACAAAGAGAGTTCACAAATCAATTGAACAAAGAAAGTTCATAAAAGCATCGATTAACAAACAAAGAGAGTTAGTAAGACCATATATATCAAAGTAAATGTCTAATCCAAATATCATATTAGAAAACAAATTAGTTGTCAAGGAAGTCTTTTATGAGTGCGAAACTAATATATATTCTATTTACTCATGATGTTGGATATGCAAAAGTGCATTGACACCTTGCTCCCGGATCTAAAAGAGAAGTGGAATAACATGTAACTTCAAGCATATTGCATCAATGAAGTAAGAGATGCTCAAAACTTAGATCCATGCTTCAATTATGCATAATACAATTGAAGAGTGAGATTTGATCGAGAAAATTCTCTACACCTTTCATTGTAGTAGCAATCATAATATCGAAACAATACAGATTGTAATTCGATGTTCAACGAATCACGACATTCAATTAGTTTATTGACCTTATGATGACAAGGAAAAGCTTATGCTCGTGGATAATCATAATTCAAGGCAATATGGAACTAAGAGTGTTCACAATGTGAATTATGAAAGCGTACCAAAGAGAATGATGCAGGAGCGGAACCCTTAAGTTAAGAAAATTTTGGTGAGACATTTTTTTGTCACTACAACCGCCAATACAATGAAGGATGCCACAAGGTGTCGCATTAAGGCCATGATGGCAAGGTTTAGAGGAAGCATCGGCCATTGAGGCCGTGGTGACCAAGGAAGCCATGGAGGCTGAGGTACCAATGCCAAAAGAGGCAAGCACTACCAGAAAAGCGCACTTAGGCGACGAAGCAATTTCGTCATCTAAGTGGCATTTTTCGTTGCCTAAGTACTGAGGCGACAAAAGTTTTATTTCCTAAAGTTCGTTGTCTAAGTGTCGTAGACTAAGTAGTACTTAGACGACGGGAAAAAAATCGTTGCCTAAGTAACATCTTAGACGACGAAACAATTTTCGTCGGCTTAGTGAACACTTAGATGGTGAAAAGAATTCGTCATATAAGATACAACACTTAGATGACAAAAATGTAATTTTATCGTCTAAGATGCAACACTTACATGATGAAATTGTAGTAGTTTCGTCGTCTAAGTGCTTGATTCTGTCAAAAAAATTAAATAAACAAATATCAAATGAACCACTTAGACGATAAAAATATTATAATTTCGTCGTCTAGATGTTGCAACTTAGACAACGAAATTGTAGTTTTGTCAAATTCATATTATTAATTACAAAATTTATTAAATGCTAATTATTAATAATAATGTAACATTCATAATAAATAAATTATTTAGTATTTAAATACAAAATTCATAATATAATTAGTTAATAAATTAAATTAACCTAAACTTTATTAATCTAACATAAATAAACTAAATTAACCTATACCTAAACTAATTATATTGGTGTGTGGTGGTGATGGTAGTGGTGGTGGTGGCGGCATGGTGTGTGGTGGCGGTGGTGGAGGTGGCATGGTGACGTGTGGTGGTGGTGCATGGTGGTTTGATTGAGAGAGAGACAAAATAGTGAATTGAAAAAGTTGAGAAAATGATCAATTTAAAGTGTTTTAAAACACTTAGGCGACAAAATTATTAGGTTTCGTCGCTTAAATGTTTTAAATTTTAAAAAACTGAATTTTTTTTGCACTTTGACGACGAAACATAATAATTTTTTCGCTTAAGTGATATGAATTTTTGGCAAAAATTTTGACAGAAAAAAAAAATCGCCAAATTTTTTGATTTAGACGATGAAACATAATAGATTCGTCGAAAAAGTGATTTGAATTTTTGGCAAAAATTTTGGCAGAAAAAAGTACCCACCTAATTTTTTATCATTTAGACGAAGAAACATGTAATATTCATCGTTTAAGTATTTTAAATTTTCTCCAAATTATTTTTTAGTTATTTATAACAATAAATTTATAAAATTTCAAATTAGGTTCCGTCGCCTAAGTGTAATTTATTTTTATTTTTTATGAATAACTAAAAAATTAATTTTGGGTAGTTGCTGAAAAATCATGAAAAATCAACCTTCAAATGTAACCATTATATTTATACAGTATTGTACAAAACTATTCAACCAAATTCGGATTAGTTTAGATTGCGATCGAATGAAAAAATAGTTAAAAGATGGAAACGATTGTAAAAAATAATTCGTAAACCCGTTTCCGAAGTTACTGGTTTTTGTCTTGTCGTAAAAAATTTAATTTATCAACTAGATAGAAATTAATTAAAAATTAAAATAAAAATTAATTTAAGACTAAAAACTTGCTATATATGTACCAATGTTGTGTGTTATATATTTACTAATGTTGTATAACTTACGTATTCGTATATCTATATTCACTCCACATCAATATTAATGAAATTAATTTTGGACAAAACAACCGTTGGATGTATTCATCATAACATAATATGTAAGTGGACGAATTTTCAGTAAATATGAAGTTCGTTAGGAGTTTGATCGACGTACTCAACCATAAAATCAAAATTTCAACGAAACAGAAACGTTGATATTCGTATCTTCGTAACTCCGATTTTTGAACCGTCAACACTCACAGTCAAAGAATTATTTACTCTATGTCCTCGACAAAAAAAATATGTATTTTAAGATGGTATAGATGGTCGTGCTCTTATAGGTCAGATTGTGAAACTCTACTTAGACGACAAAATGGTTGAATTTCGTCTTCTAAGTACTACTTAGACAACGAAAAATGAGTTTCATCGCCTAAAACTTTCCGAGTTTAAGGGAAAGGGTTTAAGGCTTAGGGTTTAGCATTAGAGTTTAGGTTTAGGATATGTTCTTAGTCGACGAAATAAAATTATTCATCGTCTAAGTGCAAACTTAGACGACGAATTCTTTTTTAGTCGTCTAAGCGCGTCTTCTAAGACGATGAAGACATTTTCGTCATCAAAGATATTATAATTAGACGAAGAAAATAGATTTCTTCGTCTAAGTCAAATCTTAGACGACGAAAATTTTCATTTTGTCATCTAAGACATTACTTAGGCGACGAAAAATCAATTTCGTCGTCTAAGGTCAGGCTAGACGACGAAATTTTCTCTTGTCCTATTTTTTTTTTTCGTCGCCTAACGGCCACTTAGATGATGAACTATTAAGGTTTCATCGTCTAAGTGTGAATTTTTGGTAGTGAAGGATAAGACGCATGATATTTCTCGAATCAAATAAGTTGTTTCTCAAGATGTTTGAAAAGATAGATTTCGAAAGTTTTGGGTCAATAGGTGTTGAATACCATTGATAGGCAAAAGATGTGAGGAATCTATGGATTCGCCTGGTCATGAGTGAAAAGAGCTGAAAGGACCCAACCCCGATTTAGTTTCCTAAACCGGAATCAAACCCCTTCTAAAAACACGAACTTGCAAAAACTATAGAAATTTCGGCAGAGTTTCACTATATCGCGGAATTACCATTAACCTGCACCCGAAAACACGTACACTTCATCCTATGCCACAAAAGCCAAACCGTGGGCACCAATCCCATCCGGATTTCTTAAAATCATATCATCATAGTATAAAGTAATAAGCAACACTGTAACTTTACAGAAATCCGGAAAAATCATATGAAAATATGAACATCAGAGTATTCAGACCGACCTCTAGTACATATATACATAAATACACAGCAGTAGGCTAAACAAGAAACCTACTGAGAAAGAAAGATAGTTTGAACACTAAGCCTCCAACATCGACGTGCGACACCAGAATCTGAACTGCACACTGGGCACAGAAACCAAAAAACCCAGGGGAAAGGCAAATAAAATCCTTAGAGTGAGTGGACGAAAATAAACATATACCTTTCACCATTTACACAACATAAAAATATTGCGAGTTCTTAAAATAAATGGAGGTGTCGGGCTAATCTCTCAAGCCCGACGGTGATAGACTAAGTGAATCTCTCAAGCTTAGTGGGCATATCAGGCGAATCTCTCAAGCCTGAAACTGGACTACCGGTGATCAGTCGAGTAGTCAACGCATCGATGCTAAGTAAATTCCATCACCAATAAAACATAAAACAATACCTCCAAAACAATAAATAATCTCAATACTATATTGGAAATAAATACTGAAACCAAGAACTCGCTACAACAGTGTAAATAAATGTCTACTCACAGATAAGCACAGCGCGCAGACGCGCTAATCTTGAGATCCGGCGGAAGATCTCTCGCCCAACGTACGATCTCGATCCCCTAAATAATTACAAAATATCACTAATCAAAATCACAATTCATTACTCTGAACCATACCTCGGAAACCAACCATTTCCGGAAACATATAACTCGGATAACAAAATAATCTCCGAAAACTCCAAAATACTCCACATAAACCATCGAATTAAAATCCACTACTCAAATCAACTCGAAAACCTCAAGGCGACGATTGGAGAGCGATTACGAGCAAAACGGTATAAAATTTGTCAAAAACCAAAAAGTCAACCCTTCGCCGGAGCTCCGCCGCCACCGGTGGCGCGGCGTCAATAGTGGTGGATTCCGGCCAAACTTTCTAGAAATGGTCTACACCTCAAGCCCAAGGCATTCCTCTTCTATACCAAGCTCCAATTCCAAGCCCACCGGTCGGAATCGAGCCCGAAACTCACGGAATCCATGGATTCCGGCGAGCTTCAAACGGCAACCAAACCCAAAATTTTTTCACCCAAAAGCATCACAAGGATGAGGGGAACCTTTCCCCCTACCACCCCGGCCCCAAAAGTCGCCGGAGCACCGCCCCCGACGACGGCAAAATCCACGGGATTCACCGAGCTCATTCTAACTCAATACGTCATCAAATCACACCAAACCAAGTTCTAAACCATAGGAAATCAAGAGAGGATTCTAACCATACCAAAATTGTAGCCAGAGGTGGCCGAAAATGGAAAGTCCACGGCGGTGCGGTTCTCCCTTGGTCAACACGAGTCAACTGGTCAACGTTCGGTCAAACGATGGTCAAACTTCCAAAACAGTGATTTTCGACAATTCTACGACTATTCCGATATTTATACTCGCGGCTCGATATGATCGACGGTCCAAATCGAATCACATCCATGTTTCAGATAACTCAAACTTAATCGGATAAACACGACTAAATCAGGCGACTTCAAATATTCATAACATATTCCTCGATTATCGAAACAATTATCTGAAATCGCTTACGAGCTCAAAATCACGCATACTACAATTCTCGTGAAGAGACTTGTCTCAAATTCTCGCCCGATAATTAAGTTGTGAACCAGACCACCAATTCGATTAATTATGACAAACTATGATTATACGTGAAACTCGCGAATTAAGCCGATTAACTAGCATTTCCGGTTCGGGTTGTCACAAGAGCTACCCAAAAGACTATAGATGACCTAGTGACTAGAAAATTCGTTCATGTATCATCTGAGATAGCTAAGAGTGCTTAAATCCCACTACAAGAAAAACGCACCTAGACCGCGGAGCGTTTCCGTCGTCTAGGTGCGTTTTTCCGTCGTCTAAGTACTTAGACGATGGAACCTCCGTCCTCCAAGTTCCGTGCTCCAAGTGCTGTCGTCTAAGTGAGACTTGGACCGCGGACCTTCTCCGCGGTCTAAGTTTTCACTTAGACGACGGAGAATGAATTGTCCGTCGTCTAAGTGTGACTTGGACCGCGGAGAATGTCCGCGGTCTAAGTCTCGCTTGGACCGCGGAAAAAGTCCATCTCCGCGGTCTAGGTAATCACTTAGACGACGGAAAACAACATTTCCGTCGTCTAAGTGGTGATTTTGTAAAAAAAAAATGACTCACCACACTGACAACATATGCAATATCAGGTCTAGTATGTGATAAATAAATAAGTCTCCCAACTAAACCTGATACATGCTCTTGTTTTCTAGAACCTGATCTAGTAGAAGCTCCAGCTTGTGATTTTTCTCAATAGGAGTGGCAGCAGGCTTGCAATCCAACAATCATGTCTCAGCAAGAAGATCCAAAACATTTCTTCTTTGGGACAATGTAATCCCTTGTTTGGACCTTGCAACTTCAACTCTCAAGAAGTATTTCAAGTCACCTAGATCTTTCATATCAAACTCATGTGACAACTATTTCTGGAGACTTGTTATCTCGCATGGATCATCTATTGTAATAACCATATCATCGACATGCACAATCAAGGCAGTGATCTTACTATCCTTGCGTTTGACAAATAAGGTATTATCAGATTTGCACTAGCGATATCCAAATATCTTCATTCCCTTTGAGATGCACCCAAACTAAGCCTTAGGTGATTTCTTCAAACCATATAGAGACTTTTTCAGATGACACACCTTTCCATCATTACCTGGTTTGCAACAGATTCCCAGTGGAAGATCCATGTATACATATTCTTCTAAATCCCCATTCAGAAAAGCATTCTTCACATCAAACTGGCGTAGAGGCCAGTCATGACAAACTGCAAGGGACATAAGGATCCTTACAGTATTAATCTTGGCAATAGGTGCAAAAGTCTCCTAGTAGTCTACTCTATATTTCTGAGTATAACCCTTGGTAACCAACCTAGCCTTATAGCGGTCAGTGATCCCATAATCTTTAAGTTTCACAGTAAACACCCAACGACATCCAAAGTTCTTCTTACCAAGTGGCATAGGAACCATGTCCTAAGTTTCATTCTTCTATAAGGCTTCTAACTCTTCATTTATAGCCTGCTTCCATTTTGGATCTACCAAAACATCTTGTACATTGCTAGGAATAGATATCAAAGATAATTGACTAACAAGTGCATAAGACTCAGACAATCTATGGTGGGAAATATAGTTAGCAATAAGGTATTTGGCTTTGACATTTATTCTAGGTTCATATTTTTGTTTGGGAATCCTTTTAGTAACTCGATGAGATTTACGCACCTCAGATGGAGCACTTTGAATAGAGATCTCAATTGATGATGTAGAAGGGGGGGGGGGTGTAGGTTCTTTAGTACTATCTTGATGCTGAGTAATTGGTAATTCTTCTCTATCAGCTCTGACTGCAGAATTTTCCATGGGTCGAGACATATCACTCGACGGGTCGAAAGAAACTTTTTGTCCCTTCGATGCACTATATTTTGATGGGTTGAGACATATCACTCGACGGTTCGAAGTAAACCTTTTGTCCCTCTGATGCACTATTTCCGAAGGGTCAAGATGAGTCATTCGAAGCGTTGAAGGTAACCTCCTGTTCTTCCAATGCGCTATACTCGACAGGTCGAGAGGTGTCACTCAATGGGTCGAAAGTAGGTACAGGGGCCATTCTAGAACTTCCTGATTCTCCAAGTTGTGTCTCCAACTACCCCATCTCTTCAAAATCTAGAAAATTCAGAGTATTTCCTTCACATCCTCTCTCCCCCTGAAGGGAAGACTTTGAGACTCTCCCTGAGTAATAATGTTCAGATTCTTTAAAAGAGACATCAAGAGAGATATGGGTCTTCTTAGTAAGAGGACCATAAAGTCAATAACCTTTATGAAAGTCAGCATAATCAATGAAGACATACTTCACAGTACAAGGATCAAGTTTACCCCAGAGAAGCTTATGAATATGGACATACACAGTGCAACCAAACACTTTAGGCTCAAGACTAAGAAGAGAAGGGACATTTAATAGATCTTATAACTTCTAGTAGGGACTCCATGACATGAGAAGGAGTACGGTAAATCAAATAAGAAGTAGAAGTAACAGCCGCACTCCAATAAGACCGAGACACATTCATACCAAGAAATGAAGAACGAACAACCTCCAGTAATTGCCTATTCATGTGTTATGCCAAGCCATTATGTTGAGTAGTATATGCAATAGAGGTTTGGTGATGAATCCTATGAGAGGCTAGATAAGTAGTCATGACACCATTAACATACTCACATTTATTGTCTGATTGAAGAATCCAGATAGGCTGCTGGTATTGTGTAGTCACCATCTTATGAAACTCAGTGAAGCGATAGAACACATCATTCTTGCTAGTTATCAATGAAACTCATGTCATCCGGGTACATTCATCAATAAAAGTAACCAAATAACGAGCTCCAGTTGGTGTAGAAATTCTAGCAGGACTCCAAATATCAGAATGAATTTTCATAAAAGGAACTGAGCATTTATTCAAACTTAGAGAATAGGTAATACAGTGGCTCTTAGTCAATTCACAAACATCACACTTAAAATCAGACTCATCAACACCCAAAAACAAATAAGGTTATAAATTCCTAAGATATCTAAAAGAAAGATGACTCAAATGACGATGCCATAACCAGACGGTTTCCTTAGCTTTATTCAGTCTGCTAACATTGTTGGCTTGACTCAATATACTTAGCTGCTTCTTTCCACTGGATGTCAAATCGAGATAGCATAACTTCTCCCTTCTAGTACCATAACCAAGAATCCGTCGTGTTAGAATGTCCTAAAATACACAAAAATTAAGATAAAATGTGACAGAACAAGCAATAGCTATAGTGTTTTGGCTAAAATATAAAGGGTTGTAGGCTAGATAATGAACAATTAACACAAAATCAATGGTTAAATTCGGAGAGAGTGATAGAGCTTTCACCAACAACAGAAGAAGCAAAACCATCAGCAGTAGAGACACTAGGTAAAGAAGATGGATGAATAAAGGAACTAAGCTAGGGGTATTGATCATATGATCAGATGCACCGGTGTCAATTATCCAAGAATTATATCTAGAACGTGTAGCAAGAGATGCCTTACTAGTCATACCTGATTGAACTACATTATTGAAGCGGCAGAAGTGCTTGGGGAAGGAAGAGTCTTGCGTGGGCGATTAACCTACCAATCAGGATATCCAATAGTAGGGAAACAGTTATCCTTAGAGTAAGCTATAGGCAAATAGATTTAACAAAGGGGTTGGGAGGAAAAACACCAAACTGGGAAGAATCAGAGGAGCGTGAAAAGGAAGGTGGTCGCCGATGGAGGTGGCAGTGAGGACATGGTGGTGGTGGTAGTCATGACGGTGGCCTGAGCTGAAGCAGTAGAGTGAGTAAGATGGTCGTTGTGAGCCTGATGAACATGAGCATAGGAATAAGTCATCTCGACGAAGAAGCTCCCCTTGAATTTGATCAAACTCAGAATCCAAGCCTCCCAAGAACATGTTAACCTGGAGCATAGATTTTTAAGTGTTGTCTTGGACAACTTTGGCCATGGTATTAGAAAATTAATATTGTACATCATTGAGATTTCATATTGGTATCATACTCTCATGTATAATGTGACGACCCGAACCGAAATTGGAATGATTATCGACTTGATTTGTGAGTTTCGCGATTAGTCGCAAATTTCATCGTAATTAGTTAATATGGCGGCCTCATTAATGACTAAATTATCGGGCAAGAATTTAATTTTAGATCCCTCACAAAAATTGTAGAGAATTCAATTTCGAGCTCGTGGGAACTTCTGGAGGATTATTCTGAGTTACGAGGAATAAGTTGTGAATATTTTCGGCTGTTGGATTTTGTCGTATTTATCCGTTTGGGATTCGATACGTGTACGGTATAAATACGGAAGGAATACGTGACGATTTTGGAAAGTTTCCAAAAGAGGAAAGCTGGGTTGACCCGTGTTGACCACGGGTCATGGGCGACACGTTTGAGCCGTGATGTTCTCGCCATCGAGGAGCCCGATTCCGGCCACAGTTGGCCGGGGTCTCTTCATGAAATATGTTGGGCTCGTGCCCCTCTTCAACTTGGTAGGTGGATCGTCCCTTGAGGTGGCCGGAGGAGAGAGAAACGGCGCGGTGAAGTTAGGTATTTTCCGGCGAGATTTCGGTGGCGATGGAGGTGACTTTTCCGGCGGCGATGGAGCTCGGGGTTTGAGGGGTTTTGTTAGCCTTGGAGAGAGGAAGCTATTGGAAGTGGTTTCAAACCTTGCCGTGGCCGGAGGAGGGAGATCGGAGAAGATGAAATTTCGGTGAGGGTTTGTGACTTTGAGGTGAGTTTTGGACCTTTTCCGATCCAAATTGGCCTTAACTTTGAACTGGAAAGTTGTTGGAAATGTCGAGATCTTCCAATCCATGTGTAGGTTGCATTTTTTTTGGGCCGGGTTTTTCGGCGGCCGGCGGCGGCGATTTCCGGCCGAGGTATTTTTCGACGAGTTTTATGTTGTTTTGCTCGGAATCGCGCACCGATCGCATTGGTGATGTTTATATTTCAAATTGAGCATCGGAAATTATTGCGAGGTTTTATGGTGTGATTATTGGATTTTGACAATTTCATCGATATTGAATTATATGTTTCCGGGAACGGTTGTTTCTCGTGATGTGATTTGATGTTTTGAGTTATGATTTTGAGCAGTGGATTTTATGATTATCCAAGGGATCGTGATCGTTCGTTTGGCGAGGGATTTTCCTCCGGATCACTGGATTAATGCGTATTGCGTTATGCTCATCTGTGAGTGGACTTTTCTATTTTCACTGTCGTTGCGAGTTCGTGATTTCCGTATTTATTTATATACGATGTTGAGATTATTTATTGCTTTTGGAGGTATTATTTTATATTTTATATGGTGATGGCATTACTTGCATGGATGCTTTGGCTACTCTGCAGATCACCGGTAGTCAGACCCAGAGTTGAGAGATTCTTCTGGGCAGGGTTGAGAGATTCCTCTGTTATGCCGCTGGGCTTGAGAGATTCGCCTAGCCTATCACCGTCGGGCTTGAGAGATTTGCCTGACCGTCGGGCTTGAGAGATTCGCCTGGCACCTCCATTTATTTCCGAACTCGCTTTGCTTGATTTTATGATATATGAAATTGGTGAAAGATATATGTTTATTTTCGTCCACTCACTCTAACGATTTTATTTGCCTTTCCCTTGGGCTTTTCGATTTTTGTGCCCAGTTTGCAGTTCAAATTCTGGTGTCACACGTCGCGGTCGGAGGCTTAGTATTCGAGCGATATTTCTTTTATGGTAGGTTCTTAGTTTGGCCTACTATTTGTATATATATACTAGAAGTCGCTCTGAGCATTCTGATGTTATACTTTCATACGATATTTCCCCGGATTTTCTGTAAAGTACAGTCTTGATTACTGCTTTACTTTATTATTATGATATTGAGAAATCCGGATAGGATTGGTGCCCACGGTTTGGCTTTTGTGGCATAGGATGAAGTGTATTTTCCGAGTGCAGGTTAATGGCAATTCCGCGTTAGTAACAAAACTCTGCCGAAATTTTTGTGGTTTTTGTTGGTTCGTGTTTTCAGAAGGGGTTTGATTCCGGTTTAGGAAACTAAATCGGGGTTGGGTCCTTTCAGCTTGGTATCAGAACGTTAGGTTTTAGGTTCTGTAGACTTCTGTAGTCGTGTTTACTAAGGATATTTGAGAATGTACAGCATGTCTGGAGCGATGACCCGACCGACCGGCGGATACTCATCAATGCTCTGGGTGTTGTATGCTTTCAAATATTTGAAGTTCCATGATTACATCCAGTTTGTTGTGAATAATGTCTTGTTCATTAGGATGCCTCCTTGACGTGCTTTCCGTGTCGGTAAGGTTGTGGATCCTATTGAGGATCAGTCGACGCGCGACTTAGCAGTGAGTTGTGGGTTTGGATGAGCATTCTGGATTCAGAGATATGTGTGGCATGGTTTGCCCGGTTGTGCGTATATGGGGGCCTACATGTTGCTTCTGAGCAGAGAATTGTGGTAGTTGATGGTGTGCTTGAGTCAGATGCATACTTCTGGTGGGTTAGCACCGATAGAGTTCCGGTTGATACTCCGTGGACTTTGTTCCGAGATTTGTTTATGCGGAGATACTTCAACCAGGCTACACAGCAGAGGAAGTATGAGGAGTTCACGAATTTGAGGTATGGCAGTTTGTCTGTGCTTGAGTACCGGGACAGATTTACCCGCTTATCTCGGTTTGCTCGTGACATGGTGGCTACAGAGGAAGCCAAGTGCCGCAGATTTGAGCTGGGTTTGAACTTGAACATTAAGGGGACTCTGACTACGATGCCTCGGAACAACTTTGATGAGTTCGTTAGTGCAGCACTTCGAGGTGAGGATATCGAGAAGGAAAGGCAAATGAGATACCAGTCTCGAAGGTTTGAGGATGGTGGACCGAGTCAGGGACCTTCCATGAGGCTGAAATCTGATTCTTCCGGATCGGCATCATCCTCGGGCAGTGGATCATATCGACCACCAACTAGTGCACCAAGACAGAGGCAGAGATGAAGGAGAGATCGACTGCAGCGACCATAGTCTAGTGGGGGTTCTAGCGGTTCCAGTTATCCTCAGCGTATCGGTGGCACTTTTGCTGTACCGAGGGAGTACCTATTATGTAGTCTCTGCAGCAGGCATCATGTTGGTCCATGTCAGTGAGGTCCTGTCATTTGTTATCGTTGTGGCCAGGAGGGTCACTATGCGAGAGAATGTTTCCAGCTTGATGGTGCTGGTGGACAAGCGACCCAGAGTTCCGGAGGAGAGCGAGGTACCACTTCTGGAGCTCGACCAGTACAGTTTTCTGGCCAGGGCAGACAACAAGGACACCCTCAGCGTGGATGACCAGCCGGGCAGGCCAGGGTTCATGCCATGATATTGCGCGAGGGCAGAGTTTCACCGGAGGTTGTTATTGGTACGTTGCATGCTTTTGGTTATCCAGTACTTACTTTGCTAGATCCAGGTGCTACGCATTCATTCATGTCATGTAGACTATCATCTCTAGCTACTATACCTGCCTCTCCACTTCCGGGGTTGTGGAGAGTGTTGTATCCGTCCGGTGAGGTTGTGAGTATTGGTTGGGTATATAGAGATTGTGAGATTTTTATTGGAGGTCATGGTTTAGCCGCGGATTTGTTATTGCTGGATATCGTCGATGTTGATGTGATTTTGGGTATGGACTTCTTGGTCACATTGGGCTATGCTCGATTGTTACAAGAAGGAGGTTGTGTTTCGACGACCAGGGTTCCCCGAGATATTGTTGCGCGGTGAAAAGTATACCCCATTGCCATGTGTGATTACAACAATGAAGGCCGAGCGAATGATGAAAAAAGGTGTGTAGCATACTTGGCTCATGTTGTGATACTACGGCTGCTGTGCTAGACATTGGGGACATTGGGGTTGTTCCTGAGTTTCCAGATGTGTTCCCGGAGAAGTTACTGGGTATTCTTTCAGTGCGGGAAATCGATTTCACCATTGAGCTATTACTGGGCGTTGGACCCATATCACAGGCATCTTATCGTTTGGCGCTAGTGGAGTTGAAGGAGCTACAGATTCAACTTTGAGAGTTGTTGGAGGAGATTTCATATGACCCAGTGTATCATCGTGGAGTGCTCTTGTACTATTTGTGCGGAAGAAGGATGGTTCGACGAGGTTGTGCATCGACTATCGGAAGCTGAATCAGGATTCAGAGAAGAGCAAGTATCCTCCACTTCGGATTAACGACTTGTTTGATCAGCTCAAGGGAGCTTCAGTCTTTTCGAAGATTGATCTCAGGTCCGGATGCCATCAGTTGAGGATCAGAGAGTCAGATGTGGCCAGGACAACTTTCGGATCACGGTGCGGGCGTTACAAGTTCTTGGTCATGCCGTTTGGGTTGATCAATGCCCCCGTAGCTTTTATGGACTTGATGAACCGGGTGTTCAGACGATTTCTGGACAAGTTTGTGATCGTGTTCATCGACGACATCCTGATTTATTCCAGGAGTGTTGGCCAGCACAAGAAGCATTTGTGAACTGTTTTGCAGACTTTGCGAGATAATCAGCTGTTTGCGAAATTCAGCAAGTGTGAGTTTTGGTTGGACAACGTGAAGTTTTTGGGCCACGTGATATCAGCTGAGGGAGTCAGCGTGGATCCTGACAAGATCAAGGCTGTGTTGAATTGGAGTAGACCTACCATCGTACCAGAGATCAGGAGTTTCTTGGGTTTGGCAGGCTACTATCGGCGCTTTGTGCAGGATTTTTCTCGGATTGCCACGCCACTTACCAGATTGACGAAGAAAGGCGTTAAGTTCGAGTGGTCCGATGCATGTGAGGAGATTTACTTGCTCCTGAAGGAAAAGTTGACTACTGCACTGGTTTTGACCCTACCTAACAATGGTGGAGAGTTCGTGGTTTACAGTGATGCATCGAAGTTGGGAGTTAGTTGTGTGCTGATGTTGCATGGCAGAGTTGTGGCCTACGATTCCAGGCAGTTGAAACCACATGAAGTCAACTATCCTACCCATGATTTGGGAGTAGCTGTCTTTATGTTAGCATCGGAGAGTTCGAGACACTACTGTTGTGGCGTGCAGCGCAGTGTAGGATGTACACCGATCACTTGAGTTTCATCTACTTGCATATTCAGCCAAATTTGAGCTTGAGGCAGCGTAGATGTATGGGGTCGATTAACGACTATGGCTGCACATTTGAGTTTATCCGAGAGAAGCTAATGTCGTTGCTGATGCATTCAGTCGGAAATCGGGAGCTTCATTGTTTCCTGTGTGTGTGGCTCGAGTTTCCGTGTTAGCCGAGTTGCGAGCTACGGGAGCTGAGTTAGAGTGTGTTGATGATGAAGCTCATTGTTTTACGTATGTTATGCACTAGTGATACGGAGATGTATCAGATACTTCGAGGTTACTACTCGTGGCGCAACATGAAGTTGGAGCTTGTCACTGTGGATTTTGTGAATCAGTTCTTTTCCTTGTACTTTCGGAAAAGATTTCAGAGGGCAGACGAACATAGCTGTATTTGGCAGAGGTTGTCCATTTACGTGGTGCGCCTGTGTCCCAGATCGCTGATCAAGATAATGAGTTACAACAGAGTGTTGGCAAGCATTGCAGTGAGCATTGGGGACCAGATTACAGGTTAGTACCGTTTCTTATCCTCAGATTGGTGGGCGATCTTAGAGGACTATTCAGACCTTGGAGGGCATGTTGTGGTCCTATGTATTGCAGTTCCGAAGGATTTGAGACCCGCAGTTTCATTTGTTCGAGATTGACCTTCTGATTAGCAGGGACAGGTTGATAATTGTTCGAGTTCGACATTAGAGTTATATTGATGTAAGCAGGTTGAGTTATGAATTTTCCACGTTATTTTGGTCCGTATGTGATCATGGGGCGAATTTGTGTTGTGCCGTATAGTTTGGCATTGCCTATAGCGTTGGCCTTTGTGTATGTTGTCTTCCGTGTGGTGGAACTACATTTCAGATTTATTGCGTGTTTTGTACCCTATCAGTTCCTTATACATGATGACTTGGCATTTGTGCAGGAGCTAGTTCAGATTCGGGATTTGAGGGTACAGAGATTACAGCACAGAAATATTTCCTATTGTGAAATCTGTTGGCAGAGTTATTCAGTTGACGTAGCCACTGGGGAGTTGAGCAGTATGCAGAGGCAGTGTCCCTACATTTCAGTTGGCAGACTTGGAAATTTCGTGGTCGAAATTTTGGTAAGGGGGGGTAGATTTGTGATGACCCGAACCGAAAATGGAATTATTATCGACTTGATTTGCGAGTTACGCGATTAGTCACAAATTTTGTCGTAATTGGTTAATATGGCGGCCTCGTTAATGACTAAATTATCGGGCAAGAATTTGATTTGAGATTCTTCACGAAAGTTGTAGAGAATTCAATTTCGAGCTTGTGGGAACTTCCGGAGGATTATTCCGAGTTACGAGGAATAAGTTGTGAATATTTTTGGCTGTTGGATTTTGTCGTATTTATCCGTTTGGGATTTGATATGTTTACGGTATAAATACGGAATGAATACATGACGATTTTGGAAAGTTTCCAAAGAGGAAAGCTGGGTTGACTCGCGTTGACCACGGGTCATGGGCAACCTGTTTGAGCCATGATGTTCTCGTCGTCGAGGAGCCCGATTTCGGCCACGGTTGGCCGGGGTCTCTTCATGAAATATGTTGGGCTCGTGCCCCTCTTCAACTTGGTAGGTGGATCGTCCCTTGAGGTGGCCGGAGGAGAGAGAAACGGCGCGGTGAAGTTAGGCGTTTTTCGGCGAGATTTCGGTGGCGACGGAGGTGACTTTTCTGGCGGCGATGGAGCTCGAGTTTTGAGGGGTTTTGTTAGCCTTGGAGAGAGGAAGCTATTGGAAGTGGTTTCAAGCCTTGCCGTTGCCGGAGGAGGGAGATCGGAGAAGATGAAATTTCGGTGAGGGTTTGTGACTTTGAGGTGAGTTTTGGACCTTTTCCGATCCAAATTGGCCTTAACTTTGAACTGGAAAGTTGTTGGAAATGTCGAGATCTTCCAATCCATGTGTAGGTTGCATTTTTTTTGGGCCGGGTTTTTCGGCGGCCGGCGGCGGCGATTTCCGGTCGAGGTGTTTTTCGACGAGTTTTATGTCGTTTTGCTCGGAAACGCGCACCGATCACTATGGTGAGATTTATATTTCGAATTGAGCATCGAAAATTATTGCGAGGTTTTATGGTGTGATTATCGGATTTTGACGATTTCGTCGATATTGAATTATATGTTTCCGGGAACGGTTGTTTATCGTGATGTGATTCGATGTTTTAAGTTATGATTTTGAGCAGTGGATTTTATGATTATCCAAGGGATCGTGATCGTTCCTTTGGCGAGAGATTTTTCCGCCGGATCACTGGATTAACACGTATTGCGTTATGATCATCTGTGAGTGGACTTTTCTATTTTCACTGTCGTTGCGAGTTCGTGATTTCCGTATTTAATTATATACGATGTTGAGATTATTTATTGCTTTTGGAGGTATTATTTTATATTTTATATGGTGATGGCATTACTTGCATCGATGCTTTGGCTACTCTGCAGATCACCGGTAGTCAGACCCAGAGTTAAGAGATTCCTCTGGGCAGGGTTGAGAGATTCCCCTGTTATGCCGATGGGCTTGAGAGATTCGCCTAGCCTATTACCGTCGGGCTTGAGAGATTTGCCTGACCGTCGGGCTTGAGAGATTCGCCTGGCACCTCCATTTATTTCCGAACTCGCTTTGCTTGATTTTATGATATATGAAATTGGTGAAAGGAATATGTTTATTTTCGTCCACTCACTCTAACGATTTTATTTGCCTTTCCCCTGGGCTTTTCGATTTCCGTGCCCAGTTTGCAGTTCAGATTCTGGTGTCGCACGTCGCGGTCGGAGGCTTAGTATTCGAGCGATATTTCTTCTATGGTAGGCTCTTAGTTTGACCTACTATTTGTATATATATACTATAAGTCGCTCTGAGCATTCTGATGTTATACTTTCATACGATATTTCCCCGGATTTTATGTAAAGTACAGTCTTGATTACTACTTTACTTTAATATTATGATATTGAGAAATTCGGATGGGATTGGTGCCCACGGTTTGGCTTTTGTGGCATAGGATGAAGTGTATTTTCCGGGTGCAGGTTAATGGCAATTCCGCGTTAGTAACAAAACTCTGCCGAAATTTTTGTGGTTTTTGTTGGTTCGTGTTTTCAGAAGGGGTTTGATTCCAGTTTAGGAAACTAAATCGGGGTTGGGTCCTTTCGTATAAACCCAAATAGTTTCGTAGAAAGTTACTATTATTCGACAACGATGGTAATTTGGACATTGGTGATACACACCAATATTTATGCTTAAGGTTATGTAATATCACATTCAACTATACTAAATCATCTACGATACACCATCACTCAATCTTGTTTTGCGCAACTAGTGACTGTGTGGGAATATAATATCTCGCATTTACGCATATATGTGCCAATATTGCTTTGCCACGTCACATCAAAATGGGTCATTCGAGACAAATGAATATTTATGTTCAACATGAGTCTCCAACTATAATCCGCCATGTCAACCTTGAAAAGCGATCTCTTTACCACTAGTTTTGCGGATGTCATTTTGATGAGACAGTCTTTCCGACGTTAGGAGGAGATAAAAATAAGCATGTTCAATGGGAACAACTAGAAAGGTTGTGTCCTCACTATGTCTCATCATGATCCTCAAATGATAGAACATAACAGATTTGATGCATGATACATTTTCTGATATCGCTAAAGGGACAAGATCACATATACTTGCTGCAAACATGCCTGTATGGATTTATGTCCCTTTGAGAGGACATGGTGCCACCAAAAAGAAGTTGATTATAGTGCTTCCACTATAGAATGTGGCATGGTGATATCATAAAGTGGAATAGTATCATCACAGGCCATGAGTTCCATTGGAGAGCGTAAGAGACCTAAAATTAAGTTCGATAAATACTCGTCGAAAGAAGGAAGAAAATTTGGCACAATATGATTCATTGATCATTGATACTCAATTACATCTTATGGTTATCATTGAGGGACGCCTTAATGTTAAAACCAATTACTCATAATATAGAGATCCCTATAAAGTACAAATTATAGTAGTGTACATGAGAGCATAGAATTTTGAGACCTATCGAACATATCTATATTGAAACCCCTAAACATAGTAGCAATTGGCCTACATGGAAAGAAGCAATCCAGATTGAATTATGTTCACTAACAAAGAGAAAGGTATTTAGGTTGGTGATGCCGACACACCCAAGTGTAAAGCTTATCGAAATGCGGTATTTGATAGAAAGCTTGATGAGAATAAAGAGATTATATACTCGCCTCATAGGGCAAGGCTTCTATCAATGCTCTAGAATCGACTATGATGAGACAAATTCTCTTGTAATAGATTTCATTGAACTCCATTACCTTGTCAGTTTGGTAGTTTCCGAAAAACTTAACATGCAACTTATAATCATGATCATAACGCATCTCTATAGGGATCTAGAACAAGAAATATATATGAATGTCTCAAATAGACTTCATTTACCCAAATCAAGTGGCTCCAGACCACAAAGCGCTTTTGCAATGAGATTGAAATGTTCACCAAGCGACTATTTGATTGGAAATGGATATGCCCATGCGTGTTCATTTAAAGGACAAGTTCTGGATTTGTAAAGTGTTTGAAATCTAAATTTGAGATCACAGATCTTGGGAGACACAGTGTTGTATCCAACTGGAACTCAAGTTTTGTAATGATGAGATTTTCCATCAATCGGCTTATACTCGAAGACATGTTGCACTTTATGATGATAAAGTGAAGTCTATGAGTACTCTCATGATTTGCTATAGTCTTGACCTTTAAAGGGATCCATTTTCGTCCAAGGGATGATGACAAAGACATGTTAGAGGCTAAAGTGCCTAATCTAAGTGCAATAATAATAGTGTACTTAGTATAATACACAAGACTTAGCTCTTCACTATTATTGAACTTGATAGCTAGAGTTAGTTATACACCCACACAACGTTATTAATATGGCTTAAAGACAATCTTTTAGTATAAAAAAGGTATAAAAGATATAAGCTTGATCTATCCCTATAGAGATGCGACAAAGAGAGTGGCGATGAAAGTAAGGATGCCACAAAGAGAGTGGCGCCGCTTTTCCCTCACCCCCTACACCAACAATCGTTGTGATGTGTTGACAGGTTTTGCTGAAGTTGGATATTTCTATGATCCACACAAAGGTCGTTCCCAAATTGGTTATGTCTTTATCATGGGTAACACTGCGATATCTTGGAAGTCTAGAGACTAGACTCTTGTCGCAACATCTTCAAATCATGTTGAGATTATTGATCTAACATGAAGTTGTTCATATTGCTTATGGTTGAGATCCATAAGTGCACATATCAAAGATCAAGTGCTTTAGATTCAAGTAATGGGTTGTGATTTGACTCATACGTCAAGTTAATGTAATCTTATTTAGAACAACTAAGCTTATTTATCAATCAAGATTTATTAGTTATTACATATGTACTTTGTCTAAACTATATTAATTTAAAATCGTTTAGCTAGTAAGAATCATGTTAATTAGCCTTTGATGACGATTTTTCTACTGCTGGTTTAGCCCATTTCCAGATTCCTGATTTCTTGAAATTGATAGGAACTTAACATACACCATCATACTTGAATCGTAGACCACAATGGATCATCATTGGCTTCATAGATGTGGTTAATAGGACCAATACAGTGATACTAAAAAAGCCCATTTTGGGACCGAGGAATCATTCAGCTCAGCTATTTTTTTTCCTTTTCTTTTGAGATGAACGATAGAATTGATTGGACTGAAAGATTACAAGAAGAACGCTGAATCATTGGCACGATATAAAGAACTCCCTAAAATAATCTAAACTATTATATGCTCAACACAGACCTATCATCACATAACTAGACATGCTACATGTAGGGAAATAACTAAAAAAATTCGAGACCCCACATCCTATGTAGTTATGCACCCAAAACTACAGCAACACTGGTTGCTCTTCAGCCATCTTCTTAGCGATTGGATGTAGTGCCATCTTCTCTTGCGGGGACTCATACATGGACACCTCCGTCACGTGGTCACTCGCTGCCCTGCTATCGCAAGTCACCGGTGGTGGTGTCTCCTTCCGCGTCCGTTTCTTCTTTCCATCCCGCGGGACTGGGACGGCCCTCCTAGATCCCCTAGAAATCAGCCACGATGCCCATCTATGCACTGACCACTACCTTCAGACAGCAAAGATATGCCATCTACATGCACCGGGGTTGCCGCCCGCGGAGATGATCCAACTATCTGCGACGCCACTTTGGCCTTGCGCCACTCAGACCTAACATAAGTACTGAAGCTTTTCCTACTGCCTATTGGGTCGTAGGGTGAGTTCCAAGCAAGCCTGACTGTGGATTACAAGCTGAAATTGGAACCTGCGAAAAAACACTAGAAGTTAGTGGGTCTCCCAAAAAAAGAGGATTTCCTTGCATGTAGGACAGATGTCCCAAACCCTGAATATGATTCTCCTGCATGTCTTCCACATGCTCTACATGCATGGCCTAGGCCTGCAGTGGCATACATCTCGAGGCAAAGCGGATTTTTCACTTAAACTGCCACACCGTGACGGAGATCAAGTCAAACCTTGATCTTCATAATCCCATTAAGAAGCAAAGCCCGATCATACTTGATGTAGCTTCCCACAAAGTTCTCGAGCCACTCCGCCCACTCAAGGGTCAACGTCGCCTTTGGCACGCCGTGAGCCACCACCCACGTTTGGGTCACTATAGGAGCACAAAAAATGTAGTAGATTCTTCATGCTTCCACAAGACAATTCCAACGATCAATGGATATCTCTCTTGATGACAACTCGAAGCAAATCCTTTGATGGTTGATCGAAAACGATGAGGGGGATACCTGCAAAAACTCTCTGATGCTCAAGTAAGTAAGAATTTTAATGCAATTATGCACTGAATAGAATCTAAAAATAAAACTTATTCTTTTCACCTATTTATACTACCATAGGGCTGCCGAAATAGGAGCCACTACCTTTTCTATCGAACTTCGAAGTTCATGCCTAGAACTTTGATCCTCGATCTTCGGCCTCAACTTCAACATCCTCCTATTTCGATGCCACTTCCCTAGGCTTGCACCCCACTCCATGTTTAGTGCCCTTTTTCAGGGCTACGTGGGTTTTTGGCTTACCTAACCTGATCCAATCATTCCCCTTTACTTTGGGTCCTCAAACATGGGCATGGGCCTCACAATCCATTGATTCCATGAGATGGATCTCTCCCTGGTTATGACTATAGAACTTCAAAACACATTTCGACCTTCGATATGTACTTTGAAGGTTGAGATTCGAACCTCGAGCAACTCTCTCCTAAAATCGAACATTGAGCTCTGAAACACGACTTTGAAGTCTATATTCCCTTGCATTTATTCTTCGATCAATCTTGTCTTTAGTTTTGTCTTGATGATTCAAAGTTCGAACCTAAAAATTCTTCTCACAATGTCCCTAATTTCATCTTTGGGCCAAAGCTCAAGCCAAACAGAGGAAATTTAGCTTCAAGATACACCTCAAACTTCCACACCTTGATCTTCAATTTCTAGAACTACGCATTCAACACATATTTTTTGCACGTCCCCAAGTTCATACACGAGAAAACTTATAAACTTCTCACTTAAAAAATAACTCTTGCACTACTCCACTATTCATATCCCTCTATTTTTCCTCAAATAAATAGTCTCACTCCTACACTTCTTCTCCATCATCGATTTCCAAATCTCTCAAAAAAGGGATTCTTCACTTCTGCAACAATCTTGATTCTTCACTTCTTCTCCAACCATGGCGAATAACCGTTCAAAATTGACCGCCGAGAGAGCCTCCTCTCCTCTTTGTGAACCCTCGCCAGCTGATTCCAGTCACTCGAGCACCTCCGGCAATGAACACGAGAAGGTAGGTCATCAACTGCCAAACTTTGAATTATGGAACCCAACCGAAACCCAACTCAATCTCGAACGAGCTCAGATTAACCCACCCGAGAGTGTGACGATTCATGATCTCCCAGAGGAAGCAACATGTTCACCAACGAAAGAATTCCGGTCGGCGCTCTCGTCCTCGCCAAGCATCACCTCCGGTTTCTAAGATTTCCTGTTCATCCTTCTATTATCATTCTCTTGGTCCTACTGGGTTTGCATCTCATGAAACTCAGCCCGAATTCCTATTTCTTGCTTTCGGCTTTCTTTGTGGTCAGCCAACAATGGTGAGTCTCTATCAGATTGTGTGATTTCTTCTTTGCTCATATGTGGGATAAAGTCTGTGGTCTGGAGAGATGTTTCAATCTTTAACCGCATCGTTTCAAGAAGTGCTTTGATCAGAAGTCTACTAATTTTTCTCACTGGCACATCAACCTAGCTTTGGTCGAGGGCCAATAGATGCCTCCCAAGCTCGAAGGACTCGGTTTCGAAGTTCCCAAACAGTTTGGTGATGCTCCTGGTATGTTTTGAATCTCACATCCAACTAAATTGAATCAAAATAACACTTAATTTTTTCCTTATTGATGTCTTCATGCCTTTACTGACTTTCATTTTTGTCTGTAGCTCTGCGACTCGAAGCTTCTTCGCTCGAACTTAGTGAAGAAAGGATTGCTTGGATGTCAAACTACCTCGCCGGGAAAGCATGGCCAGTCATTCAAGTTGCTTCACAATCCTCCCTACGATCCCTTACTTTGAACTGAGACTCACATTTATTCACTTGCTACTCCCGCCCACTTGCTCAAGGAGAAGAGTTCCTCAACTGGCTCATCGATGTCGAATCTTCTTTTTCAATTAGCAAGGAATCGAAGAACATCATTAAGGAAGTCATCCACAAGAGATCCAAGTACTCGATTAAGAAGCCTAGCATTCCCATTTCTGCATCAAGTTCTCAAGCAGTTACTTCCGAATGGAAGTCCGAGGCTAGACTTTTTTCCGTTCCAGACCCAATATCAGACAAGAAGAAGAAGAAAGCCTACATTGCTTCGAATGTTGAAGCTCCCAAAATCGAAGCTCATTAGTCTTCTCGAAGTCCATCCCTCAAACTTTGATCTTTGCTCCCTTCAAAGGACTAGATCGGAACTCCCAACACCTTGCCTGACTCTCCTGCCAGAGGTGTCCACTCCTCCTCATTCATTTTTTTTTTGCTTATTTTTCTTGCCATTAGAACACTCATTATCTATAGCATGTGCCCAAACACTTTTCCATCTCTGAGCCATGCCCAAGCTTTACCTCCTCCACCATCTCCTCACCATGTCAGATCACCTCAACGAACCCATTCTAGAGATGCTCCCTCAGCTATCCCGTAAACAAACTTCCATTTTATTTATGATGAACAACCTATCTTCAAAAACTCTACCACCACCACGATCCTCACCCAAAGGCTTGGTTGTAGAAATATGGAACGAGACTTTCTCTAACAAGGTGACTGGACCGACAATCTGAGGGAAACTTACACTTGCCCAGTTGATGTAAGAATTTTCCCTCTCTCCCTCTTTTGTGTTTCCCATCATTATTCAAATGAACCCTTCTAACTATCTTCATAACGTACCCTTGCCCTTATCTTGTTCCTAGGGACTCCTGCACACCGAGACTTGCTTCAAACAGATGGACTTGATCAACATTGATCTCCAAGTCAAGCTTGATCTTGCTGATTCGAAGGTCACTGACCTGACCTCGAAGCTCAAGTAAACCGAGGATCAACTTCGAGTCGCCACCAACTTAGAGCAGGAACTCTGAGCATCTGCAGCCTATAACCTGTGCCTAGAGAAATCTTTGATCAAAGCAGAAGGTAAAGCTCAGCTTGTTGAAACTTAACTTAAGCTCAAGGACGTGTCAATCAAAGTCTTTGAACACCAACTCTCAAGTTGCCAAGAAGACCTCTAAATCTCCCAAGGAAAAAATGAAGAACTGGAATCTCAGCTTGACGATCTCATCCGGGCCAGGGACAATGAATTCACTACAAGCCAACATCTGATTGAATATGCCTCTATGCAATATTTCAAGCTTGCATGGAATCAAGCTCTCACTTCTTCGGAGGGCCACCTAGTTGAGGTTCCGATGTGATCAATGACATATTCAACTGCAAGTACAAGTATATCCCACTTCCCGGCTCTCTTCCCGATGATATAAAGTCTAGCACCAACCTCTCCAAAGCCTCCATCGAAGTTGAGACACTCCCGGTCACTACTGCTGATCCTTCCACAACAGTTCCAGTTGAAGCTTCGAACCTCAAAGTTTGACAGACCTCTTCGAACTTGGCCACTATCCTAGTTTCGACTTGGAGCCTGGTCATTGTTCTCGCCTCAACTGTTGATCACTCTGCTGCTTCCATGCTCCCCAAGGAACCTTCTAGCCCTTAGCTGATTTCTTCTATATTCCTTTATTACTGGTCATGTACTTGAACAATTTAATTTCATTTTCTCGTACCCAAATAATTATATTGCTACCTTAAAATCAGTTTACCTTTCATATCCTATTCTGTGTTTAATTATCTCTAACACAACATCACTTTCAACTAAATTGAACTTCGGTTAACTCGAAAGGAATCTCTAATAGAAGAATCCTATTGAGAGTTAACTTCTAATTCAAATAAACTAAATTTTCAAACTTAACAGAAAATCTAAGTCAACTTTCAAAATAACCGATTTCCCAATCAACTCAAATCCAACTGATTGAAGTTGCACTTGGGCTCAAACTCTATCCAAAAACCATTTATGAATTCAAACTCTTAGACCTGTTAGGGTTTTAATTCCACCATCTCAAAAATCTTATCCATAAAAGCCAATCTGTACTACCTTTATTCCACACTTACCTCAATAGTGTTGTAGAATAGTTTAGCCATGGCTCCACCTTCTAGCAATGTTAAGTTCATCTTCAACTCCTCTACCTATTCAGAAAGCATTCTGCCTTCCAAACATGGGAAAAGGAAGGACCTGCCAATCATTTTGTGTTCACCCAAGTCCTTTGCTCGGTAATTTTTATATTCCTTACATGAATCATATAGATTGAAAAATTATCTAGTTATACTTTGTTTTTTCTCCAGGTCACGAACTTGGGGTCTGACGAGTCGATGTCTCCCTTCAACAACTCTTACTCCCACAACCCTAGTACTAAAGGCATGACGTTGGTGAGGAAGGTTACCCGTATCGAAGAAAAGTTATCCCTATGCTACCGTCTCGATTTTGCTGAATCCAGCTGTTATCGCCGCATCCCTTCCACTCCTTGCGATCGTAGGAGCCGAAGCTTGGACCATTTCAAACTTGTTAGCATCCAAAATCGTTACATCCCTTCTTATCACGATTATCAAAACTTTGAGCTTGAACTCAAGGCCAACATGGAAAAGGCTGACAACCTAGAAGAGATGGTGTTCTACCTCCAGAATGATATGTCTCATATCGATGATACCATTCATCATCTGCTGGATACTATCCGGGTCTTAGAGCTGAAGTTGGTGCAGCCTACTCTCGTGGCTTCAGCTCTGGAGTTAACTCCAGTCTCCTCTAACTCATTGGCAAGGGTGTTCCCGCGCACTTCCTTCCTTCCTTTAGGGCCTCCACACTCGCCATTAACTGCCTCAAGCTTCATCGAACTTTATCACATTATATTTTTCCTGCCTAACCATTTATTTCCATTTCCAGCATGTCTACTACTTGAACCAAACTTTAAAAAGTCCATCACGAGTTTCAATGGCATAATAATTCATTTTGTTGTTTAATTTTATCTCGATATCTCATATATCCTTGATCACAACCTTTCTCATCTACATGCCCCCAATAACTCCTCTCCTCTAATCGTGAAAGCTGAGGAGAGAGTTATTCTTACATGCAACCTTGACCTAAAGATTTCATATTTTTTCCTTCGAAGCTTCGACTTCAATGCTCATCCTTCAAAGTTTATCATTCGAAGTTATAAATTCAATGTTCCTCACCGTCGACTTCAAACTTAACATTTATACTTTCCCAGTCAAAGATTTCACTCTTGAGCTTCGAACTTGACTAATATATTTCAATAAGAGGTTCAGCTCTCAAGTTTCAAACTTGACCAAATATTATTTCCCAGTCAGAGGTTCCGCTCTTGAGCTTCGAACTAGACTAATATATTTCGATCAGAGGTTTAGCTCTTAAGTTTCGAACATGATCAACTATTCATTCCCAGACAGAGGTTCCGCTCTCAAGCTTCAAACTTGACTAATATATTTCGATCAGAGGTTCAACTCTCAAGCTTCAAACTTGACCAAATGTTCTTTCCCAGTCAGAGGTTCCGCTCTCAAGCTTCGAACTTGACTAATCCATTTCGATCAGAGGTTTAGCTCTCAAGCTTTGAACTTGACCAAATATTTTTTCCCAGTCAGAGGTTCCACTCTCAAGCTTCGAACTTGACTAATATATTTCACTTTCATTTATCAGGTTTCGCTACAGGCGTTTAACGTGACTATTTTGAGAATTTTTCATCTAGCCTTCTTTGTTTCATTCATCACTACTTAGTTATCCGCCAACTTACTTATAGTGACTACGGATACCTGAAAAATAAACTTGAATGTACAATAAATAACTAGACGTCAACATCCATGCATGCTCACTTTCATTCATAAATCGAACTTTATTAACATAGAAGAGCCAATTTCTCTCCACAAAAAGGCAACTTGCCTAATAAAATTTCAACACAAACAATTTGTCCTTACTTTCTCACTAGTAAGCCTTTATTTGCAAAAATAACAAAATTAAAATTACATACCTCCCAAGTCCTTACATGTAATACTTTTTCAAGTATATCGCATTCCACGACCTTGAAAGTAGATGCCCAGTCTTCACGTCTCTTAATCGGTAAGCCCATTTACTATAGACCTCGACAACTTCAAATGAGCTACTGGTTGAAACTTCGTTGATCCATGCACTTTTATACTTTCCACTGTCTGCTTCAAAACTCATTCTCCAAGTTCGAATGATCTTGGCTTTACCCCAGAATTGAAATATCTTCGAAGCTGATTCTGATAGTTCGCCAGATAAGCTGCTGCAGCTTCCCTTCTTTCGTCTATGAAATCCAACTCTTGTGCCATCCGGTCTTCGTTTCCTCCTTGCTCAATGACCAACGTTCTTGTCCTTGGTATCATAATTTCTGTCAGAATGATGGCCTTAGTTTCATATGCAAGGGCATAAGGCGTTTCATTCATTGGCTTTCTTAGGGTTGTCCGGTATGCCCATAACACACTTGGTAGCTCCTGTGACCACCTTCCTTTCTTGGTTGCTAGCCTTTTCTTTTTATCCCATCGAATATTGTTCGATTTGTTATCTCGACATGCATGTTCCCTCTTGGATACCTCCTTGAAGTGAACCGCAATAGTATCACATGTCTATCACAGAAATCCCTGAAGCCTGCACTATTGAACTGTGTTCCGTTATCACAAACGATCTCCCTTGGAATGCCAAATCTGCATATGATTTGATTCCAGACAAAGTTCAACACATCTTTCGAAGTAATAACGGCGTAAGTCTGGGCTTCGACCTACTTTGAGAAATAATCAGTCGCCACTAACATATGTTCAGCCCGCCAGGTGCAACCGGTAGTAGACCTACTAAGTCCATTCCCCATCGTGCGAACAACCATGGTCCTGCTTGTGTCACTAACTCATGTGTTGGAACATGACTTACTGGAGAATGAAATTGACACCTTCACATCTCTTGGCATATTGCTCTGTTTCTCGATGCAAGTATAGCCAGAAGTATCCCTGTGTTGTTATCCTCCACGCAAGTCTCATGCCCCCAGTATGTCCTCCACACATCCCCTCATCCATTTCCCGCAGAATAATCTTTGCATGTGTAGGTCCGACATTATACCTGAGCAGTGGTCCCACGAATAATCTTCGATAGAATACGTCCACGATCATGCAATATCTAGCTGGTTTTTCTCTCAACATTCTGGCCTTGAATCTTCAAGTTTGATATTGAATTCCAAGAAATTAACAATTACACCTCGCCAATTGTTTGGAATCGACTCGATCATCATAACTCCAAGCTTGATATGCTCCTTGATGCTCAGCCTTTCAAGCGTATCGATCCTAATGAGCAATGCTTCTTCCACATAGTCGGAGGCCATTTTCGCTAACTCATCGGCTCTATGATTTTCTTCTCAAGGGATCTTCACCAAAGATATTTGAGAGAATTTAACAATCACTTTCCTTACTAATGCTTGATATCGAATCATCTTATCATCACGAGCAGTTGTTGTCATTTGATTGACCTACGATCAATTAGAAGTTGGAATGTATTTGCAAACTCTTTATCCTCAACTGACACACAACTCGCATTCTAGTGAGCAAAGCTTCATATTTTACCATATTTTTCGAAGCTTCGAAGTTCAACTTCATGGCACAATCGAGTACAAACCCTTCTGAACTTTTCAATACTATCCTAACTCTAGCTTCAACAAAGTTTAAGGAGCCATCGATGTTCATTTCCCACAGAGGATCTTCCCAGGAAACATCGACGATTGCCAAAGGGATATGGCATTCGACAAGAAAATCAACTAGGACTTGTCCCTTTAATGCAACTCGAGGCTTGTAACTGATGTCAAACTCACTCAATTTGATTGCCCATTTCATCATCTGCCTGAACATGTCTGGATTTGTGAGAATGCCCCTCATTGGGAAGTCAGTGTATACCACAATTTCTCTACCTTTGAAGTATTGCCTTAGCTTTTGAGTTGCATGTATTAATCCCAATATCATCTTCTCGATGGGCATATACCTTGTTTCGTCTTCGAACAAGCAATGGGTAGTGAAAGAAATCAGCCATTGATGAATTCCTTCCTCATGGAATAAAGCTGCGATCGTGGCTACTCCTGAAACCGCGAGGTAGATGCAAAGCGGTTCCATGTCCCTTGGGACTACCAGAAACTTTTTGCTGGCCAGATATCGTTTCAAATTCCTGAATGCCTCAGACTGTTTGGAGCTCCATAAGTTCGAATCCTTTACCTTCAATGCCTTGAACAATAGTCATCCTTGAAATGTATCGACTCAAGGCTGCTATCTTTCCTGTCAAAACCTAAATCTCCTTTTTTGAACTTGGTTCCTCCATGCTGAGGATGGCCTCTACCTATTGTGGGTTTACTTTGATCCCTCTTTTACTTACGATGTAACCCAAAAATTGCTTAGAAGATACTCTAAAGATGCACTTTGAAAGATTGAGCCTCATTTTGTACTTTCACAAGATCTCAAACGCTCCCTTCAGGTCTTCAATGTGGTCTCGATGTTTTCTCTTGACCACCATATAATCAATGTAAGCCTCAATCGTTTTTCCCAACCTATCCTTGAACATGAGATTCATCAGCCTTTTATATGTTGCTTCGGCGTTCTTTAATCCAAACGACATGACTTAATAGAAAAAGAGACCTCTTTCTGACACGAACGTAGTCTTCAATTGGTCTTCCGGTGCTAATGGAATTTGATTATACCCTGAATAAGCATTGAAATATGATAACGTTTTGAAGCCTCCAGTCGCGTCCACCATTTGATCAATCTTCGGCAGCGGATAACAATATTTTGCACAATCCTTGTTCAAGTTAGTCAAATCCACGCAAACTCTCTACTTCCCATTCTTCTTCTTGACCACAACCACGTTTGATATCCAAGTTGGACAACAAACCTCCCTTATGTGTCTAACTTCCAGAAGACGATCAATCTCTTCACTAATGATCTAGTTACGTTCAGACCCAAATCTTCTCGGCTTCTTCTTGTATGGAGGGTAGTTAGGATCAATGTTGAGTTTGTGACAAGCGATCTTTGGATCTATGCCTGACATATCTCAATGTGTCCATGCAAACATGTCTTGATTCTCCGCGAGAAAATCCACTAGCCTTCGAACTTCCTCTTCAGTTTGGAGGGTACCCATCAAAAATTTCTTTCCTTATTTATCATTGAGGGACACTTCTTTAACATCTTCTAAGGTTTGTGCACTTTTCTCCTCGACTTCATCTTCTTCATGCTTATCTGATAGGCCCTCCTTTAATTGCTATTTGACTAGTTATTTGTCCCCCTCAGTTAATGCTTTTGGACTTGGGGGAGTTGCGTCAAACTTCTTCTTGATTTCCATTATGTATAAATTCTTTGACAACGTCTAGTTTCCTCGGACATAGATCACCCGCTTCCTATCGTTAGAAATAAACTTTAACTTCTGATAGCGAGTCGAGGCTTCAGCCTCCATTTAATGCAACCAATCTCTTCCCAACATCGCATTGTAAGCCAAAGGTTTGTCTATGATTACGAAGTTCACGTCTCACTTCTTCCCAACGGTCGTTATCAGGAGGGTAATTTCTCCGTAAGGCCAAGTCTCGGTGCTATCAAACGCCATAACCGGTGATTTGCTTCTCTTGACCAATTTTGAATCCACCCTAAGTTTTTGAAAAGCTTTAAAGTATATGATGTCCACGTTACTCCCGGCATCGATCGTTACCCTTTGAATCCACCCTAAGTTTTTGGTCTTCGCTTGTCTTGTTGGTCTTGTATATATTGTAGTAATTTTCCTTGGCTCATCAATTCCAGAATGGTTATTTGAGAGCTTCGCATCTTCGAAGGTTGTGTCCTCTTTCTTGATGATGCAGGCAATACCTCTTCTTTTCCACATAGTCTTTTGATTCTGGTTGCGGCGGAGGCATTTTTAAATACGCCCTCTTGTTTGTGCTTGTGTAATATGGCAGATGGGCTAATGGTGAACCATTCTTCTCTCGATTTTTGGCGATATTTTCGGTCTTTGAACTTTGATCGTTGTTTCGATCTCAATCTTTGATAGTTTTTTAAGGTTCTGGTTTAACTTCGACATTTGCTAATACTCTGCATTTGCGTGCCCCCTTGACTCGCTCAAGGCGGATCTCTCCTTCCACACGATCTAGGATGTCATCCATAGTCCTTGGGACTTTCTTGACGAGTTTCTCGAATAAAGGCGATCCTTCCAACAATCCCTCACGGAATGCGACCATAGCGATCTTCGAATTAGTCCTTGTGGCTACCATTTCATCTCTAAGCTGTTCAAAATACTTCTCCAACTTCTCACCCTATTTCTTCTTGATGCTGAACAACGTGGAGAAATCTTTCTTTTGCCTACGGTTACAGAAATATTGAGCAACGAACAATCACGTCAAATTTTCCAAGCTCGAAATTGATTCCGGTCTCAAACCTCGGAACCATTTTGTAGCTGGCCTGGTTAAGCTAGTAGGAAACAACATGCACATCAAGTTTTGATCTGTGGTCTCAATCCTCATTGATTCAGTGTACTCCTTTATGTGATCTTCTGGGTCTAAAACTCCAGTGAACTTTGTGAATGCTAGGATAGAAAATTTCTTTGGCTTTATTGTCTGTAAAATAACATTGGTAAAAGGTGAGTGACCAATTCCTCTTGACACTTTCGCAACTATGTCCTGAGACCTTGATCCCCGTGCTTCTTTCACGGCTTTTGCCACGCAATCCTTCCATTATCGGCTTCCCAGAGGTAGTGCGTAGTCATCATCCATTTCCTCCTCGTCATAGTATTGTTTGTCTTTCCCAGAAGTATCGTCGTCTTCTTATAGGAAGTAAACATCTGGAGACCGTGAACGGCTCCTTGTTGACGACTTTGCTCGCTCACTCCTTTTGTAGAGTGCTAGCTCTGCTCGCATGTTTCTGACTTCTCTATCTGTCAACCCTCGGCTCTAATGACTAGATTCTTCGTTCTCTCTCACCACTTGGACTTTTGATATTGGTCTTTTCTCGCGTCTTCTTCTGCCATTCCTTTCGTTGATCTCACCATCTTCTGACCCTTCTCCAGTTTGGTTGCCATCGTTGTGGTGAAACACCTCGTCATCATTTTCGGGGATATCCACTGTCATCGTTTCCCACAGACGGCACCAACTTATAGGAGAACCCATCAAACTCCTCCTCCACCACCGTATACTCCTTAAAGAACCAAAGGCCTTGGGCGGTGCGTCGAAGAGCAATCGTATCATCAAACCTGCAAAAGAACCGGGATTCATCGTGGTGGTGGATCACCACTTTTCCCGGTCTAAGAGGGCCGTGGCACAATTGTACCATGGCCGATTTGAATGACTGAGATCGGATCTCTGACAAAGCCATCGGCCTGAACAGTCGAGCGACAGTGTATCAAGTGGCAAACGTCTGCGCTGCCTCAACCCCTTCCTCTGCCAGAGGAGCAAGATCAATGACTTCCAGATCGTTGTCATCATCATCAAACAACGTCATAGACACCGCAAACTGAGTTGTCATCCTATCTGGGTCGTCGACCATCTCCGTCGGAACAAAGATCTTGGATCAATTTGGATTCTAGGGACCAAATGGAGACAGAATAGGACTCAAAACTGAGAGAGTAGGCAAGGATTGAAAGAAATGAGGAGGAGATCGGAGCAAAAGGCGGCGGTGCCGCTGGGATTTGAAGAGAAGGAAAGTATTTTTGGGAGAGAGAGGAGAGGAACCACACAACAATTCAACACAACTCTAGCTCACCTATCTGTTAGGTATAATATAGAAAACCAACACCAAATTCTTTGATTTCACTGCAGAAGGCTAGTACTATCTTTTACAAGCTTCTGTTTCAAGTTTCAACTGATTCCATATTCTCATAAAATAACCCATGTAATCTAAGGAAAACAATAAACACCACTTGCTGATCAGCCGTTATAAGAGGCCGAAAGGTTCAGGCAGATGCTCAAAGCCATTATCAAATATAGGTCCTTCATCCAAAATATCATCCAAACTATGCAGCCAATTTGTATTCGTCAAGTCTTCTTTAAGCAATATCGCATCATAACGAGAACTCTCGTAGATGTCCACATCAGTCAGTTTTGCAGAATAACGTCCTCCCCCATAGGCTTCAGATCCATTTTCTACAGGCCTATTCATGTTGTTCCCATTCTCGTAAGCGACTCCATTACTTCTGCTTTGCAGGCCTCCATTCATGTTCGCTGAAGCTGAGGAACTCAATGAGCGGACAGACTGAGTCTTGGGAGTGCCAGACCGAATGCTTTGAGGGAAGACCGTGCTGCCTGAAAGTTGGCGATTGTTCCCTGTTCCATTTTTTATATCCTACATCAGATAACAGATCAGTCATCAGAATATATTGACATGAATGAAAGATGCAAAGTAAACTGTTGATAAATATTCAAAAATCAGTTTTATTCTTTCAATTGATTTACTGCAACACAGTAGACAAATTACTCTTTTCTTGCTCACATGGTAAATGAAGTTGTCAGTAAGTTCAGACTGCATAACATTGGTTAGGTGGATAATATAACATGAGAATAATGAAGAAGATATCGAGAAGATGAAATTAAGTACGTAATTGTCTGGATGAAACTATTAAATAAGAGTCTCCTGCAGCAGTACTGGTCCTGAGCTAAACAATTTTGTCACAAACAGAAACTTCATCCATATATTGTTAAGGATGAACATATACATACCATATGCCTGATTGCCATATCGAGCGATCTTTTTGATATATTCCTCCCAAATCCAGTGTTATCCGTAGCAGTCGTTGTAGTTGAAGTCTTCACAGACTTCCGCATGCCCAGATCAGGGAGACTTTGGGTCTTTCTAGGCTCAGGAATATCAGAGTGTCCATTAGAATGTACACGGCTTCTAGCAGGGGGCTCAGAGACTCTTCCTCTTGAAACAATGGGTGATGACTGTCTTCTTGGCACAACCACAGCGGCTGATGTTTCTATTTTTCCCTTTACAACAGAAGCACCAGGCCGGGACCTACCAGCAGAAATTGGCCTGTCTGGTAAGGTTGTTCTCAGATTTGGCGGTGTATCAAGAGGAAAGTCAGTAGGAACAATTGGCTGTGATGGGGGACGGACACGTGGGCTTGGGGAACTTGGTCGAGATGACGGTGCTGGAGTGCGCCCATTTGAAATACGGCCAGCTGAAGGCGAAGGACTTGAAGCTGGAGACATAGAAGGCAATGAAAGCCGACGAGTGGGGGTAGATGGACGAGAAGGCGTTCGAGAAGCTGGTGAACTCAAGTTTGCAGGAATCTGCGGCCTAGAACTAGGAGTGGAGGGTCTTGAGCTTGCAGAGGACCGAGGCCTCTCAATGGAAGAGCTAGTAGGAACAGTACGGTTTCTGGAAGGAGTTGAAGGTCGTGATACTGATGGCCGAGATGTTGGAGTGGAAGGTCCTGCTATAGATGGAGAGCGGGTGATGGGGGAAGATGGTCTACTGTAAGATGAAACTGAAGCTGAACTTGTGTTAAGGAAATTGGAGGACCTGTTTGAGGAATAGTTGTTATACTGTGACGAAGAGATTGAAGAACGAGTCACTGAACTGCTTCTAGCGGGTCTTGAGTGGTTATCCGTTTGTGAAACTGAAAGCTGAAACAGACATAAGATATGAAAATGAACCAACATTACTTTATAAAGTTAAAACATAAAAGTCTTGTGTTCATGTGGAGGAGCCAAACTTAAAACATATAGAACATGGTTAAAGTCAATTGGGGAAGACATACCCTTGAAGGCTTGGCCAAAATAGTTGATCTAATAAGAGCACTGCTTCTTGCAGAAGCCAAGGATGGTTGAGATTCACTTCCATCTGATGAAGGAAACAGTGGAGTTTCTGGAGGAGTGAGAAGCCTGAGGACAACAAGTTTCCAGGATCAGACATAAGTAGTTTATTAATTGCCAGTTTAACTTCATGGAATGCAAAGTTACTACCTTAAAGTCTTAAACTAGCATCACACACTTATTTGACATTATAGTTTGTAACCTCCAAGTTAACAATTCCATGATGAAAGAAATCTATCAAATTCTCGACAACTTGAGTATAGGTAAATATCTCGAGGAATGAAGACGCCAGGTACAAGCAGAGTAGCAGGCATATTTGAAATTTTGAGTTCTTAGTCATAGAAAGTAACCAGACAAAATGCACAACTGAACAAACAGAACTAGAGATCACTTTGAAGAGACAAACAGTTAATTAACTACCTCCTATACGTCTTCCTATTCTTTTTGATGAATAAAGTTTTAAGTTTTAGCTTAACCTAAGCTTGGCTCTGATGCATATAAAAATTTTAATTCCCGACATTACAAGCTAGTCATACTATTTGCACTCGATCTTTATATGCCCGTACTATTTGATCTCTTCTATCTCTTTCTTATAGGACTTCATTCAATCGATCTTACTTGGATTCTAACAATATGCTTTCTAGCAATGTCGTAATCAGTACTGCAGACACAGGTATGGAATTGAGACAAAGTATCATCACTGCTCCATTCCCAAACCAGCATAATTTAGCAAGACACTACTCTCATTTCGGGCGGCATTTCGAATTAAATATACAGACAGCTTGCAAATTCCAAATGATGAAGTGGAAGACATGTTCATCTTTTATGTATAAGACTACTACAGAATGTAATTAACAATCCAAAAAAGAAAATTGAAAAAAAATAAAATGGTTTAGAGTTTACCAGTCATAATCGTGCTTCCCACCAGCATCTGCTGATGACAAGAGATCATCAATCGCAGTCCTCCCTACTTTGGCCGTCCCAACCGACAGTCTCCCCAATCTCACCGATACTGTTGTTTCCACCAATCAAATCACATCACAGCCGTCAATTCAATCTCAAACCAAAAACAAAAAAAAACAAAAGTGCAGCAAATCGTTCTCGTTCTCAGTACTACTGTAGATGCCGACGCGAGTATATACTCCAAAAAGACCTAATTGCCCTTGGTACAGACTGAAGCGCTGAGGACATTTCTGTCCAGTTAAACATCAAAAAAAACTAAGACAAAAATGTTTCATAATTCATACCGTCGGAGGAGTCGGAGGAGGAGGCGACGGAGAGTGTGCGGCGGCTCTTGGAGAAGAGATCCAAGGCGGTTTCGTCTTGCTCCTGCTTGTTCAAATTCAAGCTATTGCCTCGCTGGTGGTTCTGCTGATAAGACCCCGCCGGAAAGTTCCTTCCGCAGCTGCCGCTGCCGACCAGAGTCTCCCTCGCATTATTCCGGTGATTCATCATCGATTTCGCCGCCTGAAGTCAAGTCAAAGTCGTCTACTCGACAACTACGCTCCGATGATGATGATGATGAATCGCAATGGTGCAGCGGCGGAAGCCATTGGTGTGTGTGGAGCTTGGGACTGAGATCTGTGGAGGTCCTCTTCAATCGCACAATGGAGAAGACAGCTAGTCATCGAGAGAGAGAGAGAAAGAGAGAGCTCAGGTTTGGTGATCGGTGTAATATTTTAAGCTCTACGTCATGAGAGAGAGAGAGAGAGTATTATTTAGATGGTTTTGTTTAGGGATTTTGGGAAGGAAGGAAGCAACAGCCACGGTTGCCCACAGTGAGGGAAGGAGGGAGGGAGTGAAAGGGAAGCAATCCCAGTCGGCCGGTATTACAAAAAAGTAACTGACACTGCTACACTGGGTCATTCTCTTCGTTTGGCCTTCGTCCTTGATTATTTTTTCTTATCCATCTTTGTGTTTTTAGCGCAAATAGTTCGTAATTTCCTTCATTTTTTTTAAACTAGTTGTCGTTGGTTACTAGTAGTGACGGGGTATAATATAAATAGAAGTAAGATTTATCGTTTTTTTTTTGTAATAAAATTGTACGCACTATCAATTCTTATTGGCTAAATCTAGATGTCATGACCAATTTCCATGATTTTTCTGGAGAAATACAAAACTTAGTAAAAAATAAAGAAATTTCACTCGATTAAAATGTAACACGGTGGCCAATGTATAGTTGCTGCTTTGGTGGCGTGTCAGAGATTGACGAGCACTTTTCACCATTTGACGTAGGGACATGTGTTCCAGACTTCCAGCTTTGAGACATCCATGTAGACCAATCACAAATCTATCGAACAACAACAGCCAAGAAAATAAAAAGTAGAGCTACGAGCTAGGGCTAGGCACATGATTTACTTGCAAATCGATTTTTGTTTGATGCTAGGTTGCATTCTAATCAGTTCATAAACCTAGTTGAGGATGAACTTTGCTCCTTTACCACATGGGGGGGCATGTTCTCTTGTGGATCCCCCAATTTTGACACACAAAAAAGGTGTTGATGCTCACCTGTGTTCACAGGAACCGTACCCAACTCTTTGGGGACTTTGGATATTGAATGAAGTTGCTTAACTAAAAAGAAGTTTTGCTTCACCCAATCCCATTTGCAAAGTCGAATTGCAAGCTATATATTTTGGCCAAGGTTAAATGCCAGTATATACGGTACATCTCTTGCTTATTTCAATCATATGTCAATGGACCTACCTCATAAGACTTTGTTAGATATTTGGGAATCACACATCTTCACGATAGATAAAGATCTAACCCCCCAACCAACCGAAAATATTTACATGGGAGTAGCTTCACAATTCAAGTGATCATTTATTTTAGTAGCTAGGTAGTTCATATTATTAGTAGAGTTCAATTTTAGTTCATATTAGTAGCAGAGTTCAATTTTTCCCGAAGGTTTTATCTTTCAGATTTCAGTGATTATACACTTTGATCACTATATAATTTCAAAAATATACTTTGCTTATTGAATTATAGCACCCGTCTCTTTGTCAACTTAATACAACTTCAATTTCGTTAATGCAATCACATTTTTGTTGATTTCGTCTAAATTTCCTTAACGCAACTTCAAAGTTTAATTTGTTTATACAACCATAATTAATTCGTTAAAGTCTTAAGTTGACCAAATGATCTATTTGAAAGATGGTATTATAATTCAGTGACCACAGAATTTATAGGGACCAAAATGTATAATTGTTTAGAGCATCTCCTACGGCTTCTCTGTAATAGAGATTTTCATAATTTTTGAAGAAAATGATCTACTTTTTGCTTCACCAAATACTCTAAACAATTTTCTATAATAGAGAAAGTGGGTAGAAAGAGAAACAAAAACTTCATCTCAAACTATGAAAAATCTCTAAACTTTAATGCTTAGAGCATCCGCACCCATTTAGGACTTCATATTCGCCTAGAAATTCTTATTTGAGGAATTTCTATCACTACTATTCATCAAATAGGAGGTTCTATCCATGTTTTTCCTGCAGCGGTGCAAAAAATAAGACTTCCTATTATTATTCATTATTTTATTTTATTTTTGGTGATATTTTCATCCAATAACTAGACGACATGTGTCATTATCGTCTAAATTATTGATCGAAATTTCTGATAAGATTTCCGACCAGTCATAACGTGACACTTGTCACGTCCACGTGCCAGTATATTCGAAATTACGGTTACGGCCTCATCTCGCACCTCATTTGTAGGAGTCATGATTTTTTTCTTCTTCTTTTTGCTTCCTTGGCCGCCTTCACTCCTTGAGGTCTAGGTGGACTTGAGGTACCTTTAAGGTTGTTTTGTGATGTTGGAATCACTTCATCCTCATCCAAGTTGACGGTAGGAGGCACTTCACTAACGAGGGGAGTAGCATCGAAGTTAGCATGGTAAGAATGTGGAGTACTAGTTTTGACAGGTGGAAAAGAAGGATGATACTTGACTGCTTCTCAACACTCAAAGTTCATAAACTCGTTCTTCATTTTTGTCACATAAAGTGTTTGAGTTTTCCTTAACTACAAAAATAAATTGATATGTCACAATAATATCAAATAAAATGGACTTGACATTTTTTTTTCTTCATAAAATAAAATGGAGAGGACTAACATAATTAAATCCTTACCTCATCTTACAAATTTTCGCGGATTCTGGATTCTTTTTTGCGTATGCAAGCAAAGTTTTCCAAAGTGTCAAGTTTGGCTTCAACTTAGCAAAACGAGAAGTAAGTGCATTTTGGGACCTAGCCTCGGCCCTCGATTCACCATGACCCATCTTCCAATTTTGTTGGTAATCGGAATAAATTGTTTCCACAATTTTTCGACCTTTTGCTTGTTGCCAGAGATAGGGCACACACTTTGACAACAATAAGATATGCACAAATGTACATCTTCGGAAAGAAGTCAATTGGTAGACATTTTTTGCAAAAGCTAAATGGAATGAGAGAAGAGAGAAAGAAGAGAGGGAGAAAGATGATAAATTTGTTGTGCACAAATTTGTGTAAGGTGTGAATGAAATGAAGAGGGTTATTTGGATTTTTTTTTGGGTTTTATTTTGCAATTTTTAAGGGATTTTTGTTGAAAAATGGTCATTTACCGGTAAAATAGCCGTTTGTTTCAAATTTGGGCCGTCAGATTGAAATTTCGAATCAAAATGGACGGCCCAGATGGAGAAGACCTTTGGCAAATTGGTGGCAGACAGCCTTGCCACATGGCGGGTTGTCATTGGTGGTGAATCGCCAGGTAAAAAAAATAGGCACCCTGGCATCACCCATGTGCATGGGGTCCACCAGGGGAGCGATCGATTTTTGAAAGTCGTTAAGGGCGTCCTCCCCGTCAATGTTTGGTCGTCGTCTTCATCTTGCCCCACTGCATCATTTTTCTCGAGAGAAACTTTTATCGCCAATGGGCCCCATGCGGCGGACGTTCGATTTGGGTAGAAAATCCTCCCCGCTGCAGATGCTCTTAGCATTAAAAGTTCATAATTTTCTCTCTTCTCTCTCCTTCTTTTCTCTTCTTGATCATTCTCTCTCTTTGTTGAAAACACAAATAAACACATTGTTGTAGAGGAATAATTGATAGATTGAAAACTATATTTCTCTCATTGATAGAATGCCTCATATATAGGCTGATACAATCTTTTACAATCAATGTCCCTATAAATTAAGGATTCTCTGTATCTCTATCTATACTAATCCGTATCTAGTTAGGACAAGACACACACCAGAAGTTAAGGATAATAAATCTCTTTAAACACTCCCCCTTGTGTCGATGGCCTAAGGAATGATGCATAACCTGTTGCCTTACTAAAAATCTCGTCAAGCAAACAAAAACCTCATGGGTAAAACAAAAGCTTGGTATAAGGGAAAAAGAGTACAACACATCAACTACAAACGCTACACCATGTGATATAGACTCCCCCTGATGTCTACAGAAATGTAACTTCTCCTGACTGTAAACTCAATCATGGAGTTCAGATAACCTGCGCATACCAATACGTCTCAAATGTTTCACGAATGTAGATTTAGGTAGTGACTTGGTAAACAATTCCACAATATTATCCGCCGAACCCACCTGGTTCACATGGATATTCAACAACTAATGTTATTGCTGATTGAAGAAGAATTTCGGTGAGATATGCTTTGTATTGTCACCCTTAATGTATCACAACTTCATATGTTCAATGCATACCGCATTATCCTCAAAGATGCAAGTGGGAGCTGTCGTCGTATATGGTAATCCACTAGACCCTTGAATATGTTGAACGACTGACCTAAGACAAACATATTCTCTAACTGTTTCATGCAAAGTAATGATTTCTGAATGATTCGAGGAAATAACAACAAGAGTTTTCTTATTTAATCTCCAAGAAATCGTTGTGTTTCCCATAGTGAAAAATAACCAGTCTGTGAACGACCTTTGTGTGGGTCAGAGAGGTACCCAGCATCAGCAAATCCGACCAACACATCAACCAATGTTTTGGAATAGGGGACTGCAGTAAAACTGCTCACGGCAAGGGAGGAATTCGACGGGTCGAAATTCTTACTCGACGGGTCAAACGAATGGTTCTGTTCGATCCAGGGTACCAGTCTCGACGGGTCGAAGGACTCCCTCAAGTTATCATAGTTCACTACCTTCGACGGGTTGAAAGACCTACTCGATGGGTCGAAGATGTCAAAACTTATATGTTGTGACTCAACCATCCCTTTTCCAGGAATTTCACATTTCTTTGTGTACTCTTTGTAAGGGAAGAATAAACCTAAGTCAATGGAACCCTTCAAGTATCTAAAGATTTGTTTTACTCCATTCCAATGACGTTGCGTAGGTGCAGAGCTAAATCTAGCAAAAAAATTCACTGAGAAGTCAATATCTAAATGTGTGCACTGAGCTAGATGCAACAAAGCTCCAATAGTACTAAGATATGGAATTTCAGCTCCCAAGACTTCCTCATCGTCATCTAGTGGATGAAATAGATCCTTCTTAGGGTCCAGACTACGAACAACTATTGGTGTGCTAATAGGGTGTGCTTTGTCCATATTAAATCGTTGAGCATCTTTTGGACATAAGTAGACTGGTGAATAAGGATTCCACAAACTCGATATTCCAGCTCTAATTCGAGATACAATCGAGTCCTACTAAGGTCTTTCATCTCAAATTCAGATATCAAGTAGCCAACCATTTCATTGATCTCGTTAAGAGTCCCGATGATGTTCATATCATCTACATAAATAGCTACTATAGCAAATCCTGAACTTGTTCTTTTAATGAACACGCAAGGACATAAGTCATCATTCTTGTATACCACATCCCATCAGATTGTTTCAATCCATATAGTGAACGTCTCAATCTTATTATATGAGCACTATGTGGTTTAGAGTTACTTGATTTGGGTATAGCAATGTCATCCAACACTCTCATGTATATCTATGAATCAAGATCCCTATAGAGATATGTAGTAACCACATTCATAAGCTACGTGTTTAAGTTCTCGGACACTACCAAACTTAATTATCAGGTAGTGGAAGGTGATGGTGTCCATAATATAATCGGAGAATACGTCTTCTCATAATCAATCCCAGAGCGTTAAGAGAAACTATGCGCCACTAGTCTAGATTTATAGCGCAAGACATTATTCTTCTCATTACGCTTCCGAACAAATACTCATTTATGTCATACTGACTTAACATTCGGTGGGCATAGCACTATCGCACATAAAACTTGCCTTTTATTTAGAGAGTCTAGTTCAGCCTTGATTTCAACCTTCCAATTCGGCCAATCCACTCTTCGTTAGCAATCATCCATAAAGCGAGATTCCACTTCATCGTTGTTCATAATCTCCTAAGTGACGGAATAAGCCAATGCATGATCAACTAACATGGAAGATCTATCCATAAAAACGCGCGCATCATTTGTTCTAAGCGAGAGTTCTTTGTTCTCTGACATCACGAGAGGTTGTGACGCGTTCCCCAGACATGCCAATTGTGATTCAAGGATATAACTGTAGTAAGAGATAATCTCATGTGAAGGATTCATAATGTTAATGATGAATGGATTATTTTGTACCTCGATGACTTGCCTTTTAACCAGCAGCTCATTAATGGATTTTCTTGGTCTCTACCTTTTCCTGGTGGGAGCCGAGGTCGACGTAACACCTTCCGCATGGGCAGGAAGAACGTTTCCTTGCCCAGTGTTAGCACTAACCAATCTCTTTTTCAGGATTTCTATCATTGCAATAACGTGTGCAGCAGATATATCTGATCTCTTCACTTTAGCGATATAAGCAAACAAGTCAATCATAGTGTCTACTACTTTCTGATCAATCTCACTCTAAGATGTGCGGGGATCGTGATGAGACATAGTGGGATTAGACCACGTCAATTCCTGATGTTGAATCGGAATAGATACATTCCTTCCTTCCGCTAACGTCAGGAAGTATGTCTCATCAAAATGGCAATCTGCAAATCTTGTGGTAAAGAGATCTCCTATCGAAGGTTCAAGATAACGGACTATCGTTGAAGCTTCATAGCCAACATAAACACCTAATCTTCGTTAATGACCCATTTTAGTGAATTGTGGAGCCGTAATAGGCACATATACCGCACAACCAAAAATGCGTAGATGTAAAATGTCAGGCCCATATCCAATTACCAATTGATGTGCACTGAATGGTTGACGTCCTATGGGTCGAAAATGAAGAAGCAGAGCTGCATGTAACATTGCAAAATCCCATGCGGATACCGGTAAGTTTGTATGCATTACCAACGTGTGAGACATAAGCTTTAACCGCTTGATGTGAGCCTCTGCTAAACCGTTCTGAGAATGAACATGAGGAACGAGATGTTCAACTTCAATTCCAACACACATACAGTAATCATTATAAGATTTTGATATAAACTCTTCTGCGTTGTCCAATCTAATAAACCTGATTGGATGGTCTGGGTGGTGACCCCGAAGTTTAATAATTTGTGCAAGGAGTTTTGCAAACACAACATTCCTTGTAGATAGAAAAGCAACGTTTGACCATTGTGTTGATGCCTCTACCAAAATCATGAAATATTTAAATGGCTCACATTCTGGTTTGATAGGTCCACAAATATCACCTTGGATCCTTTGTAAGAATGGAATATTGTGAGTATTGTCAACTGCAAAAGAATGGCGTGTATATAACTTTGCTAACGAACAAGCTTTGCAAAACATGCGATGTGTATCAGAGATTGTAACATATGAATCTGGTGGGATAATGCACGACGCTACAACGGTACTTTGCCATGATTATGTTGCACTCGTCTTGAAGACCAAGCCAGGATTGAGAGGATTAGTCTCATTTGCCCCATCTAAACCGATGGATTTAGGTATTCCCACATGCTTCTTTGCTCTGAAGAATAGATGACCATAAGTGTTTTTCAATATTTTGATCATTATGTCACGACTTGGATGTCCCAGTCAAAAATTTCAAAACTTGTATGATCCCGAATCACACGAAGTCGTGTTAGTCATGGCATGAGATTCAATAATATGAATAGTAGTTAGATACAGACCACTACGAATAACAGGAAAATTCACTAGAATGCGCTTGCGACTACATTCAATAGAGGTGATACACAATAATTCTTGTCCATTCACACAATATGTTTCCAAGTGGAAACCGTTAGCGCGAATATCCTTGAAACTTAGCAAGGTTTGATTGGCCTTTGACCCGTATAAGGCATCAGTGATAAATAATCTGGTACCATATGTAATGAACCGAATCAGAAATGGTATGTTAATTGGCTTGATTTGCGAGTTTCACGATTAGTCGCAGTTTGCCGTAATTAGTCGATATGGCGAGTATGTTTATGACTAAATTATTAGGCAATAATTTGATATGAGTTCCTGCACGAGAGTTATGGTGTGCGTGATTTTGAGCTCATGGAAGTCTCCGTAGGATTATTTCAAGTTACATGGAATAAGTTATGAATATTTCCGGCCGTTGGATTTAGTCGTGTTTATCCGTTTTGGTTTCGATTTTTTTTGGACCGTTGATCGTCTTAGGTCGCGCGTATAAATACCAGAATAGTTGTAAAATTATCGAAAAGTCACATTTGCGCCATTTGACCAGTTTTGACCCGTTGACCATCGTTGACTCGCGTTGACCGTGGCACACCGGAGGCAATCTTGACCACCGGCTGACTTTCTGATTTCGGCCACCTCAGACCAAGAGCTTGTTATGGTTAGCTTCCTCTTGTGATTTTCTATTCTTTTGAACTTCGTTTGAGTGGATTTGATGGAATTTTGAGGGAGTTTGAACTCGGTGAAGTTCTTGGAACTTACCGGATTCAGATGGAGGTTTCTAGCTTGTTTTGGGGTCGTTGGGGTTGGGGGTTTTGCTCCCCTCAACCTATAGATGGTTTTGGGTGAAGAAATTTTGGGATTGGACAACGTTTGGTGCTCACCGGAATCCATGGTATCCGTGGCTTTCGAGCTATTTTCCGGCCGGTGTGATTGGAATTGGAGGAAGGTGATGAAGAGGAAGTTGTTCTGCTTGAGAAGAAGAGGAGTTATGGGTTTTCTTCGCTAGAAAATGTCACCGTTGACGCCACGCCGCCACCGCCGGCGGCGGTCAACGGAGGAGCTCCAACGAGGGTTGACTTTTTGTGATTTTGGAGAATTTTATACCGTTTTGCTCGTAATCGTGTTCCAATCGTAGTCGTGAGGTTTGTGAGTTGATTTGAGTATTCTATTTTGGGACGAGGGTTAATTGGGTATATTTTGAGAATTTTGTTATCCTCGTCGATATTTCGAGCGATACGTCTTTCGAGAAAGCAAGGTTCTCGACATATTAGCTCTGTATGTTGTGTTTCAATATATATTGATCGTATCCCTGTTATTCAGGTGATCGGGATTGAGTGTTTGGCGAGGGATCTTCCCTCAGACCCCAGAGTTAGCTCCGTACTATGAGTGGACATTTTATTTTCACAGTTGAATTGCGAGTCTTGATTTATACATTTTATGAGTATATATTTATGATTATGCATTTACGACTATGCATGTACATGGAAAGGATTTATGATTTGGTTTACACAGAGTACAGTCTCGGATATTGAGGTATGCATCGATGCTTTGACTTCTCGGCTGATCCCTGAGATGCTCTGGGAAGGGGGGGCAGATATCATGACCTGAGGTCTTTCAGACTTATATTAATCACGTGTGGGTCTGGGATCCCTTGCTTAGACTGTACTGTACGGAGGAGTCTATGAGTGACCCCGCAGGATTTTACATGCATATTTATGGATAAGGAAAAATGTACTTGGCCGAGATTTTCATATGCATTGACTCGCTTTATGCTTTTATGAGCATATATTTGGGAAAAACATATTATTTTTTTCGTCCACTCATTAACGATTTTATTTGTCTTCCCCTGGGCTTTTCGATTTTCTTTGCCCAGTTTGTAGTTAGGGTTCCAGTGTTGCGCGTCGACTGTGGAGGCATAGAGTTCGGGTCACACTTCTGTTTCTGTAGGTTTATTGTTCGACCTACTTGGTGTAAATGATGTTTATAGGCGTCGCTCTGAATACTTATGTTTGTTTTCATTTGAGTTTACTCCTGAATGTTTCTGGATTTCTTGTAAACCTTTGGTTTATTATATACATGTTGTTGAGAAATCCGGATGGGGAACGGAGCCCCACGGTTTGGCTTTTGTGGAATATTCTAAGTGTGTTTCTTTGTAGGTTCTAATAATGGTTCACGTACTTCAAAGCAAACTCTGGCAAATTTTTTTTAAGGTCATGTTTTCGAAGGTGTTTGATTTCGGTTTAGGCAACTAAATCAGAGTCGGGTCCTTTCAGTTGGTATCAGAGCATTAGGTTTTAGGTTTTGTAGACTCTTGTAGTTGTGTTACTAAGGGCATTTGAGAATGTACAGCATTCCGGGAGCGATGACCCGACCGGCCGGCAGATAATCATCAATGCTCTAGAGTGTTGTATGCTTTCAAACGTTTGAAGTTTCATGATTACATCCTTTCTGTCCTGTGACTAATATCTTTTATCCTTAGGATGCCTCCTCGACGTGGAGTCCGTGCTGAATGGACTGGGGATCCTGATGAGGATCAACACCTATGTGACTTGCTTATGTGAGTGTTGCATTTGGAGGAACATACTGATCCAGTGGCTAAGCCCAGGACAGCGGGAGCAACTGTTTTCTCTGGTTTCCCTGATCCTGAAGTGTGTGAAGCTTGGGTGGTTCAGGTTGAGCGTGTTTGTGAGCTTTTACATTTTACTCCTGAACAGAAAACTGTAGCAGCAGTGGGTTTGCTTGAGTCAGATGCCTACTTTTGGTGGGTTGGTACAGATAGAGTTCCTATTGATACTCCTTGGCCGATAAAAAGAGATGTTCATGCATCGGTATTTCAATCCAGCTACTCAGCAGCGGAAATATGAGGAGTTTACCAACCTAAAACAGGGGAATATCTCAGTACTTGAGTATCAGGATAAGTTCACTCGTTTTTCTCGATTTGCATGTGATATGGTGGCATCAGAGGAAGCAAAGTGCAGGAGGTTTGAGTTGGGTCTGAATCTGAATATTAAGGGGACTTTAACCACTATGCCTCGAGATAACTTTGATGAGTTTGTTAGTGCTGCACTCAGAGGTGAGGACATTGAGAAGGATAGGCAGATGCGGTTTCAGACGCGTCAATTTGAAGAGGGTGGACCTAGTCAGGGTGCTTCGAAGAAGCTGAGTTCAGGTGCTTCTGGATTGGCATCATCTTCGAGTAGTGGACCTTACTGACATCCTACTAGAACTCCTAGGCAGAGTTATAGATGGAGGAGGAATCGACCGCAGAGGCAGCAATCGAGTGGGAGTTCTAGTGGATCGAGTTATCCTCGACCTTCATTTGGCACACCAGCTACACCGAGGGAATCTCCATTGTACAACAACTACCACAGATATCACTTTGTTCAGTGTCAGTATGACACCTCTACTTGTTACCGTTGTGGCCAGGTGGGTCACTTTGTGAGGGAATGTCCTCAACTGAGCACTTTTGGTGGTGTTATGGATCAGGGTACTAGAGAAGATCAGGGTACTACTTCTGAGGATCGTGCAACACAGCCTTCTGGGCAAGGTGGTCAGCAGAATCGCAACCAGCCTGGATGACCAGCAGGACAGGCTCGAGTTCATGCCATGTCTCTACGTGAGGGCAGAGCTTCTCTAAAGGTTATCATCGATTCGTTGTACATTTTTGGTCATCTAGTTCTTACTTTACTAGATCCAGGGGCTACGCATTCATTCATGTCATATAGATTAACATCATTGGCTACTATACCTACATCTCCACTCCCTAGTTTGTGGAGAGTGTTGTATCCATCTGGCGAGGTAGTGTGTGTCGGGTGGGTATATAGAGATTGTGAGATTTTTATTGGAGGTTATGGGTTAGCCGCAGATTTGATGCTGCTGGAAATTGTGGATTTTGACGTGATTTTTGGTATGAATTTCTTGGAGAACCATTGGGTTGTTCTTGACTGTCACAAGAAGGAGGATGTATTCAGAAGTCCAGGCATGCCAGAAATCTTGTTTCGGGGTGAAAAGAATACTACTTTGCCTTGTTTTATTTCAGCAATGAAGGATGATCGGATGATGAGGAAGGGTTGTGAGACTTACCTTGCACATGTGATTGATTCGAGTGTTCGTGTGCCGGACATTGGCGGTATTGCGGTGGTTTTTGAGTATCCAGATGTGTTTCCCGAGGATTTACCCGGTGTTCCTCCAGTTAGGGGGATCGAGTTCACCATCAAGTTACTTCCGAGTACCGGACCTATTTCGCAGACACCCTATCGTATGGCACCAGCAGAGTTGAGGGAATTGCAGAGTCAACTTCAGGAATTAATTGAGAAAGGCTTCATTCGACCTAGTGTTTCACCTTGAGGTGCTCCAGTGTTGTTTGTAAGGAAGAAAGATGGTTCGATGAGGCTATGCATTGATTATCGGAAGTTGAATCAAGTTACGGTGAAGAAAGAGTATCCGCTCCCATGGATTGATGATTTGTTCGATCAGCTGAAAGGAGTTTCAGTCTTCTCGAAAATTGATCTCAAGTTTGGATACCATCAGCTACGGATTTGGGAGTCTGATATGGACAAGACGGCATTTTGGTCACGTTATGGGCACTATGAGTTCCTTGTTATGCCGTTTGGGTTGACCAATGCGCCAGCTGCTTTCATGGACTTGATGAATCGGATCTTCAGACGTTATCTGGATAAATTTGTCATTGTGTTCATCGACGACATCTTGATCTATTCCAGGAGTGTGGGGCAGGATAAGAAACATTTGCATGCAGTTTTGTAAACTTTGCGAGACGCTCAGTTGTACGCCAAGTTCAACAAATGTGAATTTTGGCTAGATAGTGTAAAGTTTTTGGGACATGTGATATCAGCTGAGGGAGTCAGAATGGATCCTGATAAAATTGATGCCATGGTGAATTGGAGCAGACCTACCAATGTGGCAAAGATACAGAATTTCTTGGGCTTAGCATGTTACTATCGCCGATTCGTGCAGGACTTTTCACGGATAGCAACACCGCTTACCCGTTTGACGAAGAAATGGGTCAAGTTTGAATGGTTTGATGCTTGCGAGGAAAGCTACTTGACTTTGAAGGAAAAGTTGACTACTGCACCAGTGTTGACTTTACCTGACAATAGCGGAGAGTTTGTGGTGTAAAGTGATGCTTCAAAATTAGGCTTGGGTTATGTCTTGATGCAGCATGGACGGGTGGTGGCATATGGTTCGAGATAGTTGAAACCACACGAAATTAATTATCTTACTCATGATCTGGAGTTAGCTGCCATTGTGTTAGCATTGAAAAGTTGGAGACATTACTTGTACGGAGCACAGTGCAAGATCTACACCGATCACAAAAGTCTTACCTACTTGCGTACGCAGCCAGATTTGAATATGAGACAGGCGAGATGGATGGAGCTGATTAACGATTACAACTGCACTTTTGAGTATCATTCAGGGAAGGCTAACGTGGTTGCTGATGCTTTCAGTTGGAAACATGGTGCTTCTCTCTTCCATGTATGTGTTACTAGAGTGTCACTTTTGACAGAGTTGCGAGCAACGGGAGCAGAATTGGAATGGAACGATGATGGAGCTTTGTTGGCCAGTTTCCAAGTTCGTCCGGTATTACTTGATCAAGTTCGTGAAGCTCAAGATTCATATGCCTATCTGTTGAGCAAGAAGAATTTGATTCAGAATAGTGTACCGACCAAGTTTGGGATGGGGAATGATGACACTTTGATGTTCAGGGGGAGATTATGTGTGCCCAGAGACGAGGATTTGAAGAAGGAAATACTCGATGAAGCTCATTGTTTTGCATATGCTATGCATCCGGGTAGTACAAAGATGTTCCTGACATTTAAAGCTCATTATTGGTGACGAAACATGAAGAGGGAAATAGCAATGTACGTGAGCAAATGCCTGATGTGTCAACAAGTGAAGGCGGAACGTCAGAAACTAGCAGGTAAAATACAACCTTTGGAGATCACGTCAGAAACCGGCAGGTAAAATACAACCTTTGGAGATTCCAGAGTGGAAATGAGAGCATATCACCATGGATTTTGTGTATCAGTTACCTCGTACTTCTGGTGGTAGTACTGGTATTTCGGTGATTGTGGATCACCTTACGAAGTTAGCTCATTTCCTAGCACTTCCAGGAAAGCTTCCCGTGAGCAGATTGGCCAAGCTGTACTTGAAGGAGGTTGTGAGATTGCATGGTGTACTTGTGTCTATAGTTTCTGATCGAGATAGTCTGTTCACTTCCGAATTTTGGCGGGCATTGCAGAAGGCAATAGGGACTAGATTACACTTCAGCACAGCTTTTCATCCTCAGACAGATGGTTAGTCAGAAAGGACTATTCAGACTCTGGAGGATATGTTGCGATCTTGTGTTTTACAGTTCAAAGGGAATTGGGATCAGCACCTTCATTTGATTGAGTTTGCGTACAACAACAGCTATCAGGCTAGCATTGGGATGGCACCTTACGAGGCGTTGTACTGCAAATAGTGCCGAACTCCATTGTGTTGGAGTGAAGTTGGCGAGAAATGACTTCTTGGTCCTGATTTGGTGAAAAGTACCATGGAAGACGTTCAGATTATTCGGGACAGATTGAGGGCTGCACAGGATCGACAGAAGAGTTATGCTGACGTGCGACGGAAGAATCTCGAGTTCGAGGTTGGTGAATGGGTTTTCCTAAAACTTTCTCCTTGGAGGGGTGTTGTTCGTTTCAGGAAGCGCGGTAAACTTTGTCCGCGATATGTAGGCCCTTATAAGATCACTGAGCGAGTCGGTGCTGTGGCATATAGGTTGGCATTACCTTCTAAGATGGCCAGGGTACACGATGTGTTTCATGTATCTATGTTGCGGAAGTACATTTCTGATCCATCTCATGTGTTGACACCATATCAACTTCCTATACGGGAGAACTTGACCTATGTGGAGGAACCAGTTCAGATACTTGATCGGAAAGTCCAGGAGTTGCGGCATAGAGTCATTCCTCTTGTGAAGGTATTGTGGTAGAACCATTCAATTGAAGAGGCTACTTAGGAGACCAAGTAGCACATGCGTGAGCAATATCCCTACCTCTTCAATTAGCAGGTATGTAAATTTCGAGGGTGAAATTTTTGTTAGGGGGTAGATTTGTAATGACCCCCGAATCGAAAATGGTATGTTAATTGGCTTGATTTGCGAGTTTCACGATTAATCGCACTTTGCCGTAATTAGTCGATATGGCCGGTTTGTTTACGACTAAATTATCAGGTAAGAATTTCATATGAGTTCCTTCACGAGAGTTGTGGTGTGCATGATTTCGAGCTCGTGAAAGTTTTCGAAGGATTATTTAGAGTTACGCGGAATAAGTTATGAATATTTCCGGCCGTTGGATTTAGTCGTGTTTATCCATTTTGGTTTCGATTCGTTTTGGACCGTTGATCATCTTGGATCGCGTGTATACATATCGAAATAGTCGTAAAATTATTGAAAAGTCACATTTAGGCCGTTTGACCAGTTTTGACCCGTTCACCATCATTGACCGTGGCACACCAGAGGCAATCTTAACCATCGGCTGACTTTTTGATTCCGGCCACCCTTATACCAAGAGCTTGATATGGTTAGCTTCCTCTTTTGATTTCCTATTCTTTTGAACTTCGTTTGAGTGGATTTGATGGAGTTTTGAGGGAGTTTGAACTCGGTGAAGTTCTTGGAACTTACCGGATTCGGGTGGAGGTTTCCGACTTGTTTTGGGGTCGTTAGGGGTTTTTCTCCCCTCAACCTATAGATGCTTTTGGGTGAAGAAATTTTGGGATTGGACGACGTTTGGTGCTCGCCGGAATCCATGGTGTCCGTGGCTTTCGAGTTGTTTTTCGGCCGGTGTGATTAGAATTAGAGGAAGGTGATAAAGAGCAAGTTGTTGGGCTTGAGGAGAAGAGGAGTTCTGGGTTTTCTTCGCCTGAAAATGTCACCGTTGACGCCGTGCCGCCGTCGCCGGCGCTCAACGGCAGAGCTCCGGCGAGGGTTGACCTTTTGGGATTCTGGAGATTTTTATACCGTTTTGCTTGTAATCGCATCCCGATCGTAGTCGTGAGGTTTGTGAGTTCATTTGAGTATTCTATTTTGAGACGAGGGTTAATTGGGTATATTTTGAGAATTTTGTTATCCTCATCGATATTTCGAGCGATACGTCTTTCGAGAACGCAAGGTTCTTGACGTATTAGCTCCGTATGTTGTGTTTCATTATATATTGATCGTATTCCTGTTATTCAGGTGATCGGGATCGAGTGTTTGGCGAGAGATCTTCCGCCGGACCTCAGAGTTAGCTCCGTACTGTGAGTGGACATTTTATTTTCACAGTTGAATTGCGAGTCTTGATTTATACATTTTATGAGTATATATTTATGATTATGCATTTAGGTTATGCATTTATGATTATGCACTTTACGATTATGCATGTACATGGAAAGGATTTATGATTTGGTTTACACAGAGTACAGTCTCGGATATTGAGATATGCATCGATGTTTTGGCTTCTCGGCTAATCCCCGAGATACTCCGGTGGGGACAGATATCCTGACCCGAGGTCTTTCAGACTTATATTAATCATGTGCTGGTCTGGGATCCCGTAATTAGACTATACTATGTGGAGGAGTCCATGAGTGACCCCACATGATTTTACGTGCATATTTATGGATCAAGAAAAATGTACCTGGCCGAGATTTTCATATGCATTGATTCGCTTTGTTCTTTTATGAGCATATATTTGGGAAAGACATATTATTATTTTCGTCCACTCACTCTAACGATTTCATTTGTTTTTCCCTGAGTTTTTCGGTTTCCTTTGCCCAGTTTGCAATTTGGGTTTCAGTGTTGCGCGTCGACTGTGCAGGCATAGAGTTCAAATCACACTTCAGTTTCTGTAGGTTTCTTGTTCGACCTACTTAGTGTAAATGATGTTTATAGGCGTCGCTCTGAATACTGATGTTTGTTTTCAGTTGAGTTTACTCCTGAATGTTTCTGGATTTCTTGTAAACCTTTGGTTTATTATATACATGTTGTTGAGAAATCCGGATGGGGAACAGAGCCCCACGGTTTGGCTTTTGTGGAATATTCGAAGTGTGTTTCTTTGCAGGTTCTAATAATGGTTTACGTACTTCAAAGCAAACTCTGGAAAAAAAAATTAAGGTTATGTTTTCGAATGGGTTTGATTTCAGTTTAGGCAACTAAATCGAAGTCGGGTCCTTTCACCATGAGGCAGCAGAAATTCTGCTGTACCACGCCCTGTAATAACCGGCAGTGCACCAATCATGGTAGTCACTGAGAAGCTATATGGGAAAAGATCTATAAACAATTGCCTCTTCCGCAAAATTGTGTGGGTAGTACCACTATCTGCAAGACACTCAATCTCGTCTGAGACATCTACAAAAGCAATGTAAATAAATGAGTCTTTTGACTAAAGACCAGGTAGACACTTTAAGTAAACACTTAAAGATTTGAATAGGGATGTGACCCTTGATGAGTGCTGATATGACATTACATGAACAAATGTAAAACCACATCTGGTGCAGAATTCCAGGTTGATCGAAAATTTTCTGTTCCTTTTCCAAGAAAACCGATGTAAGACACATTAAAACCTCCACAAATCGGATATAACCTTCGACAGGTCAATTAAACCTCTCGACGGGTCGAAGAAAGCTAAAATAGATTTTGATTTTCTGATACCAAGTCCTCGATTGGTCGATGAAATTGTTCGACGGGTCGAAAGTTTTTCTAGAAAAATACCTTCGACGGGTCGAAGAAAACCTAAAGTCGTTATCGATTTTCCGATATCTATCTTTGATGAGTCGAATATTATTCTTGACGGGTCGAAACAGGACATAAACCAAGATAGACGCAAGCATTCGACGGGTTGAGAAAATCCTCAACGAGTCAAAAAATGCAAAAACTGATCCATAATGGAGCATTCAACGAGTCGCGAAGAATCTCGACGGGTCAAAGAATTTCTAAGATCAAAACATCCTATTTTTTGTGTCTCGCTCTTACTGTATCATTGTGTCATTATGTCATATAACATTATAAACATCAAGCCATACACTGAATGCGTAGTGAAATAACATTCTCGACACTTTTATAAACCGAAAAATAGAGAAAATTTCATTAGTTGCCAACTAAAAATTACATGATAGATGTTCTTATCAAAAAATAAAGTAAAAACCAAGACAATAGTCTAAAAAAAATGGCAAAAACACCAGCCAAAAACAAACCAAAAACTTGAATCTATTACATAGATAACTGCCTTTTACATAGGCTGTTCAAAATTTGGAGTAACTAGGTTCGTCTCCTTGTCCTCTGCAATCAAGAGATTGGTATCAGCATTCATCTTGAAATCTCCAGCAAAATTTGACTCTTGAGCCAAGTACTGCTTGTGCCGCTTGTAGATGTTTTGGATTTCTTTGCTAGTACGGCACTGCTTTTGCATATGCTTTGTTGAACCACATTGATAGCAGGTGGATTTTCAAGAATTGGAATTCCTTTGCCCATCATTTGCTGAACCAAATTGGTTCTTATTCGAGTTGACGTTCTGATCTCTATGCCAAGATAGATTTTGGCTACGGCCTCGGCCACGCCCACGCCCTCATTTCCTGCCACGTGGAGCTTATCCGCCATGATATTAAGATTCCGAACCACCGTTGTTTTTGTCCTCACGGGCCTTTCCTCCAATTTGGTAAATCTCAGGCTTTTTGGTATCAGTTTGTCTTGAGTTATTATTGAGGATGATCTCATGATGACTTTCTTTTTTAGCTAGGCTATTGATGAGATCACTAAAGGTAAAGATCATCCCCTATTCATACTCGATCTGGTATTGATGAGAAAGAGTGCTCATAGAGATCGAGAAGATAGTCAAAGACTTTTCAATCATGTCTTTCTCGAACTTTTCCACCCCACAGAAGCTCAAATCAGACTATAGATCCAAGATCGCTTGATTGAAACCTTGGATCTTTGGAAAATCCAAAAGCCTAGGGGCTTCCCATCTTGCAGTCATCTTAGGAAGCTGTGCATCATGCACATTGTTGAAGTGTTGCTTCAAAGAATCCCACAAATTCAGGGGATCTATTTTCTTTAAGTATTGCTTCTTGAGAGTTGAATGAATATGATGCCTCAAAAACATGAGAGCTTGAGCTTTTGATTCATCTGTAGGGCTGAAAGGACTCAACCCTAGTTTAGCTAGTAAACTAGATAGTTGAGCTAGTAAACTAGAATTAAATCCTAACGATTAATTAACTTTGATAAATTCTACGAAAATTTTGATATAATTTCCCCTGAAAACTGAACAACTCAAAACCTGCAAGAAGAGAACACTTCTAACTAGATTCCCACAAATAAACCGTGAACCAGGTGGAATAACGTTTGGCCCAATGGGTTGAATGGTGTTACTGAGTCTACTCAAACATAACCTATTATTTCAGTAACCCCACGAGAGTGCGCGTGTGAAAATTGGTGTTACACGAGGAAAAGATGGTCATGTTTCGATTAAGTCAGGCAACATATCACATCATTATGCTTTATTCCAAAGAGTTTGGGCACCATGAGTGATTTTAATCCAAACATCAAACGTTATAAAAATTATGCTTTATTCATAGAAGACAAGCAATAAGCTTGAAGTTAGGAACATAATTAGCACATAAATATGGACATAAAAAATTACCTCACACTTAAGCTTTGTTTGTCCTCAGGCAAACATAGAACTGATAGAAGAAAAGAAAGCAACCTAAACTAGACTCCAAGTACAAAAGAATTACAAGACTAAACACGAAGCATGTAAGTGTCCCGAATGGTGATTATTTTCTCTCAAAGAAACATGGCTAATGGATTGAACTTCTCTTAAGCACAATTATAATATGAAATCAATGTATGTCTAATAAGTCAAACATGCAACATGTCAAACCAAATGCATGCATTGAGATGTATTCAAACTAACATGTTCCTAACCATCTAACTCACAAGATATCACTCAATACACTCAAGTGTTTAGAGAGTTAGTGTTTGTACTTAAAAACCAAATTGATCACATATTTTCCATAGGCTTGCTCTTGAACCAGTTATTCCAACCATTCCATACACAAAAGTTTTAAATCAAGAGGACTTTTATTTAGGTTGTAATGGGATTTGGGGCTAAGGCATTCAAAATTTGGGTATATAGTGCTAAAATTTGTTCCAAAGACTTAGTTATAGCACTAAAACTTGTCAATCTTGCACTTATCCCCTTCCATAGCATCACTATGGTCAACCTTTAGTAGCAAGAGCCGGATTTCATCTTGTTGGGTCCAAACTTCATTCTAAACTAATTTTGGGCTTTGTGGATAGGACAAAGGCTAAAAAATTTCACTCTTAAGCCTTCTCTTGGTGACAAACTCCATATAAACAAGTATGGGGAACATTAATCCAAACCTATTGCATTTAAACCTATTATCGGAAAGCATCACATAGTTTTACATTCTTTTCCTAGCTCTCAACATAACTCCTTTTCTTTTCTATTATGTTCTGAAATCTAACACATACAAGTTGTTTAAACAAGTCTATCCCCATACACACAATATGTCTTAGACAATATCATATTCACTCTATCTCTTAAATGCTAGCTTTGAAATCTCTACCCAGTCTTTATAACAAGGGTAATGATTACTACACTACGCTAAGTGTTTAGATACATGTATGGAAATGAAAGAAAGGCTAAATGTTGGCTCAATAATGTTATCTAGGGGTGTCGCAACGGGTGCGCACTCAAGGGACACATGGCTATTTGGCAAGAGTGGTGCTAATCCTAAATACCGCTTTCATATATGAAATAACTCATCATTGAAAAACGATTTGCATGGTTTAAAAAATGTTATATATCACATATAACCAATTGAAATCACACATGAAAGAAATGGTGCATTGTATAAGCTAGTCATGCACAAATTAGCTCAAAATTTCACATAGGCAATGATAGCTTTGAACATGTTAATCCTTATTTTTCTCAAATGCACACATTTTGAGAGGCATATGCTTTTCAACCGATTAAAATTGCATTGTTTCAATTTTTTCACACATGCTTAAAATCATGAAATCTACTAACCATTATCTCAATTTCATCATCGATAACCATTATTAGGACAAAAACACACCAAAACACACATATTTTTGCATTACATTTTCTCAAATTTTTATGGAGTTTAGGATAAGGAGTGATACGATTTATCCTACTACCTCACACTTTAAAACCTAATTGTCCTCAATTTGCATCAAGACATACATCACACACAAGTGCACGAGAGGTACATAAGCATCATCACTTCACATTTTATTCCGCTAACACATGTTCTCCTAAGCATAACAACTAGCATGCATTATAATCTCTAAGAAGTAATGAAGCTATTAGAGTCATATCAACCACAATGGGGGTATACATACTAATCATATTTCAAAGGAAAACAACAATGTAATCAAGCACATAACATGAGGGAACCTCACACTTACACTAGACTACCACATTCTAACATGACTCCAAACAAAACACTACTTGAGCATGATTTGCAAACATATCCATATCATGCAAAGAAGTAAAGAGAGTAGGGATAAAGAGGATGCAAACACTCTGACGACCAGCTCCTAACTCCATATGCAACAAAATGTAAACCAACGAAGGCCAAATTAGGTCTCGCCAACCAAGGGTGCACACGGATTGGTCATGATCTTCAAACGGTGCTATAGATTTTTCTTGGCCTCAAGGAATTACTCTATGATCCATGCCTCAAAGCCCCAAGTTCTTGTTCTTCAAAAGTCAACTTTGGCAGGACACTCCTCAACGGGTCGAGAGATTCCCTTGATAGGTCAAAAAAAGTGACCCAGGCTGGACAGTAGCATTTCTTGAACGGATCGAAAAGATCCTTCGACCCGTCAAGAATTTTAAGAATTTTCCTCTCCAAATCATTAACTAATGTATATGCATTATCTAATGTTGCTAAAACATTAACTAATGTATATGCATCAATGCGTGCATGTCAACGTACACCCATCTATATCAAAGTCTCTACTCGATCGATCAGGTACTACTTAATTATAGTCGTCAGATATTGTCTGAAATAACATTCGATCACATGCAGGACCACAGCTTGCATAATGTAGAACGTACGCAATGGTTTACATGCAAGCTAGTCATCCGGCCATTAGGAATCAGACCAGTGGAACAAGGTTATTGGTTACAGATCGAATATGGAAAATATTTATGTACAGGAAATGGACCAGTAGATCTAATTTTTGTATAAATATATATATATAGCTCTTTCATTAGGTATAATGTAGCTCTTTCAAGTATAAGATATTATACAAATTTTTCGATCATATTTCAGGTATACCTATTCCATTATTCAGTTCGATACATTAACGATCATTATTTTGGTTGAAAACTTACAGACTTGATTTACACATTAAAACTTAAGATCTAAACAGTGAAGATGGTAAAACATGATCGAAAAAATTACTGTAATGCCCTATATTTGAAAATGACCAAAAAAAATATATCTTAATGAAATGGTGGTGTATATACATATATATTGCAATTTTCATATAGTGGAATTATTAGTAGTTGTATACTTCTTTATGGTGACAAAGAAACCAAATTAATCTGGTGCATGAGCTCACCCTTTCTTCGAGAGCTTTCGAATTCTAACCTTTTGCTATAAGTGAATGCAAAATCTACTTGATGTGCATAGATATAAATGTCTCTCATAAACATTATTAGATCGTCTCCTTGTTGACATTTCTGTCTTTGTGTATCATCATCATCATCCACATTACATTAATTGATATGTCTTATCCCAAACCTCTCCGACCAATTGATCCATGTTCATGATCGAAGTACGTCTCCATGATTGTACTCTTAGGCTAGCTCCACCTTCCATTGGTTATATACAATTCGATCATGCTCATGATCGAATAGGCCATTAACACAGTTGAGCATTCTCAATGGTTTATACACTAGTGCCCTGAGATCGATGTATGTGCTGCTAGCTTATTATAACATCTGCACTGCGTCAGTTTCCACAAAGGGTACGTTACCGATCAGCTCCATAATAATCAAGTTTACTAAGTCATATATAGCTTCTTGAATATGTTTCTATATATATATATATATATATATATTCTGCATGCCGATGCCGGCCACCGACTCTGGTTTGGTCGGTGCGTCGGCGAAGTGGCCGGTATAATAACGAACTGAGATAGTGAGATTGTCTGATCCAATATATTATATACGTACAGTGTAATTACGTATATTTTGATGGAGGTGAGTGATCGATCGAGCAGTACTCTGGCGGGTGCTCCACCAACTCTGTTACATGATGTTGGCTCTGACTATAATCCCACTTTTGTCTGGGTTTAATTTTTTAAGGGTTTTAGCAGTACGTTTATAGAAATTATTTGGTACATTCATGTTATGTTTTCGCTTAATTAGTTCATGTCTCATAGTGTTAAAGGAATTTTTGCTTATTTAAAGTTATGTTTACAAATTAAAAATGATAACGAAATTAGAGTTGTTAATGGACATGCACGGTTTTAATTACCTAGCCAGCTTAATTGTTCGATATATTTCGAATAAATTACTAAAATTGAATGAGGTTATCGGTTTAGGTGGAATGATAGTTTTCTCTCGGATCGACTTTAGCGGTTTGCACTTTGGCCTAGACCTGTCTCTCCACCATCACCATGGTTCGTGGGATCTGACGCCACCCACCATAATTGCCAAACGCTTTTGCTCCTTTAAGAACCGAGAAGATCGAGCTTTCATTTCTATGCCTAATCGATCTTGGTCATATCATATTTTATAAACTATATATATACCTGCCTTGTATATATATATATATATATATATATATATATATATATGCTAGCTACATACGTCGTCTGAAGCCAGTCTACAGCTCAAATATTTCAAACTACCAGATCGAGTTCGATCATATACATTTCTTCCACAGCTTGAGGTTCGTGAATCTTTCTAATTAATTTCCAACGTACTGGCATATATGTATAGCTAGATACAAATTGTAGATCATTCTCATGCATCACTCGATCAGCATATAGTAAAATTAAGTCATAAATGCTTACAAACATACGACTGTCAACTGTTGATGTATCCATGTATACCATTTACGAACATCGATCACCGGACGACATAACCGAAACCATTTACCTTCGACGATCCAGTTTGAACCGATCGACTATACATAAACTTTTACAAAAGTCGATCAAAAATACAAATTAGAACCATCAAACAGTAGTACGCGTTAATAATTATAATCTTAAGTAGTTCTGCATACGTACCATAAGTGATGCATGCATAGTCACTTTTTCAATATTTGTTGCCAATTGGCAAGAAAAAACATTCCTCCACCTTAAATCCTTACTTTCAAATCACTATAACAACTACGTACAAAGTTCTGCATTACCTTCATAGAGACCAAGCATATTTATAATATTTACACTAAAAGTGAGAATAACTTCTGGTGAACATCTATCTCATCTGATCGATTGACAATTTATTCTCTGACGTTTCTTAACAATTAATCTAGACACAAATATACCTAGCTTCTTCATTCTAATAAAACATAAATATATATATATATATATATATATTTAAACCTCAATTAATTTGTTCCTACTGGGAAATTTCCGGTTTGTACATTCAGTGCCAAGTTTGAAACTTATGTTAGTCTTTGGTCGTTGTCTATATATATACGTACGTACTTCGCACAAACACAACCACACTGCGATTGGTATATACATCAAACGTCCCTGGATAATTTTTATACACAACAAAGGACTCAGCCCCTTGTGTAAGGTATCTTAACCCAATCACAGATATGTCGTTTTCCCACAACTCACTTTCGTAGTTGAAGCCACGAAAATAACACGCCATTACATCCCCGTCAATTCTTTTCTCTGACTGTTTCACGTACAGGTCGACTTGATGATTTTATATATATGTTGCTCTAGCTATCTAAGCTGTTTTAATTTGTTTTATTTTTATTAGCTGCCGAAAGATCAAGCTAGCATATATGGTTAAAGCAATGATGAAACGAACAGTGGAGGTGGTGGTGTTTCTGGTTCTTGCTCTGTTCTACAAGGCCACGGGCATGAAACCTTGCTCTAAGCCTGCCCAACTCGACGGCGGGGGATTTTGTTTGAGCTGGAGACTGGCGGTGGAGGCCAACAATGTGCGTGCATGGCGCACTGTACCAACTCAGTGCTTCCTCTACCTCGAAACATACATGATCGGAGGACAGTACGACCGCGACGTGGAATTTGTCGTCGGTGAGATTATGAGTTACGTGAACGGAATCGTTCCATCCGACGATGGCATGGACGCCTGGATTTTGGACGTGGACGACACTTGCCTCTCCAATGTCTACTACTACAAGGGAAAGAGATACGGGTAAGTAACTAATGGTATCGATCGAGTTCATGAGGTTCCAATTTTTATTTTTTTTTAAATAGATGAGGTTCCAATCTTTCACAATCTAGCTATATATGTAACATATCGATTATGAAATGGAACATATATATGGATGTAGGTGTGACCCTTATGATTCATCGGGGTTCAGGGCGTGGGCGATGACGGGAGGTTGTCCTGGAATTCCGGCCATGTTGGGTTTGTTTGGCGAGTTGGTGAACCGTGGATTCAAGATATTCTTGGTCACCGGCAGAGATGAAGAAACACTCGGTCAAGTCACTATCCAGAATTTGCATAATCAAGGGTTTGTTGGCTACGAACGCCTAATTTTGAGGTAAATTATTGCGAAGATACATAATAGGTACTGTCGATACATATATGTATAGTTTTAATTTGTCGGAAGAATATATATATATATATATATATATATAGAGAGAGAGAGAGAGAGAGAGAGAGAGAGAGAGAGAGAGAGAGAGAGAGAGAGAGAGAGAGAACACACGCGCAATTGGCCGAGTCAGTGGTCAACAATCAATATGTATGTATGCATGACTTAGTCTCCTCCGACCAGTACATAACTAAGGTCATTTCATTAAGAAGAAATTAGAAGCTAGCTAGAAAACTCACTTTTGTAGATTTTTTCTGACACAAAAAGTTCGCATGGATTAATATTAATTTCAGGATCTACATGACCGCAATTACATGCATGGTGCAATTAGTCAAAATCCGCGTTATTAATATTCTATGATTCGACTTACCCGAGTGATCGAGTCAAATCGATCACATGCAAATGTGACCAATTTTAATATTCTATGATTCGACTTACCCGAGTGACCGAGTCAAATCGATCACATGCAAATGTGACTAATTTTAATATTCTATGATTCGACTTACCCGAGTGACCGAGTCAAATCGATTGCATGACCGAATCAAATCACATGCCAAATTGCCGGGGTTTTACAAAGTATTTCAAACCTAAAACCTATTTAGAAATTAACTTTGATATAATTTATTTTTAAATTAAACATACATAAATTAAGAATTTACAGTCATCTACACGACATATAGGTTATGTAAACGGCATTGTTCAAAGTCATAAACGGATCCATCCATATAAATATTTAGTGTGTGGGAATGCATGTCATCACTCGATCATATATATGCACCAATTGACTAATGATAAGTTGATAACATTATCTACCTAATTATATATAGTAGGTTTGGTATTGATTGTTATATATTTAATTGTGGCATGGATGACATGCAGGACGGCAGCATATAAAGGGCAGAGAGCAGCGGCGTACAAGTCGGCAATTAGGAAGCAAATGGAGGAACAAGGTTACAGAATATGGGGGAATGTAGGAGATCAGTGGAGTGATCTGCAGGGAGATTGTATAGGCAATCGCACTTTTAAGATTCCTAATCCCATGTACTTTGTTCCTTAATCATATCACTAGTTAATTATTATCTAGTCACACATATCAAAATATGTATGACCATCGCAATTTGCTGGCTGCTTTTGGAGAAATTTTTGTGTGTATCCGTCAATCTACCTCACTTGTTTGACGTTTTTATAAAAAGATGGCATGTCGCTAGCTCTTCATTGTCTACTCACTAACGCTTCTTTTACTGTTTTATGCTTTTTCTTCTTCTTCTTTATTTTTTTTTTTTTGGGTCTGAACCGTTTCTGGCTTTGTGTTCTTCATTCTCTATATAAAAATTACTCGATCGCAGACTTCCTATGCTTGGGGGCCTCAATGTCTCTAGTGGTGCAGTCACGTTTATCAATCCATGGATATCTATCTTGAGGAGTAGATTCTCAATTATAGAAAATTGGGTATGTCGATTCGCATTTAGGCTGGTGGATTAGTTAGTTGCCAAAGTCGTAGTAATTCGCATCAGCTCTTGAGATCTCGCCATCGTCGACAACAACGACGTCAATATGTTTTAAATTGGTCGCAGACCACTGTGGGTGACGTGAATACTTAGAATTGAGGAAGCAGTTGTTTGTGCCTGAATTTACGGATACATGTGTATTGTCGACTGACGAGATAATCATTAAGGTGGTCGTCGCTGGTGAGTATTGGATGGTTAATGTTCTAGGTTGGTCGACTATTTTGTTCAGTTGACCGACGAAATGTGCTCGGTTAATATTTGTTTTGTATCATGGTTGAGGTCAACCAGTCTTCAGTCATGGCCGGTGTTCGTTCCCGGATGACTAAGTAGTTGGTGTTTGGGCGTGACAGTTAACGTTTATCAATATGAGTGGGTTGAGTTACTTTTTGGGCTTCGACCGAGAGTGAGTTGGATTTGAGTCCATTGGTAGGAATGCAATGGGTTTGATAAGGAGAGCTTTTAATGCGAAGATTATGATAATTTAGCCGAGTCAAGCATTAATGGATGGATCATCATCAAATCGAGGTAACCAAGTTCGAGAAGGAATGTACCAGGTGATGGTCGAGGTAAAGAAGGTTTGGATTAACTAAAATCAATGAATTCAAGTTCTATTGGGATTCGTTGGCTGGATGGACTAGTCAGTTAGGTTAGGGTTTTGTATAAGTTGTATATATAGAACCTTTATAGCACATTGTAAGGGATCCTGCTCCAAAATACACAAACTTACATACAAGTTTTCTAGCTTTCGTTTCTATAGGTACTTTACCTTATTCATCTTTTACTTTGATAATATAGATTTATCTTTTCGTCATTTACATTCTTGTTCTTTACTTTATTGTAATTTATTTTATGTTCTTTAGTTCTTGAACTTTAATTCTTTGCACCTAGGAGTAGTTTAACGTAGCACTCTCTACTCATCGATCTCTTTCGGTCAGTCCGGATTGGGTCGATGTGATTCCCCGTTCACATACGCATCACCTCACAAAGATTTGACGACCGAGTCCATTTCACCTTCATCTTCACTGTGATCTGTCAGTATATCAACTCAGTTGATTTCTCATTGGTCACGCACACTTTCGAGTTCATTCAGAACTTGGACGTGATCGAGAACCAAGATTAAAGCCTTGGTCAAGTCCTTTCATACAAGGTATTTAGACCAACGAGCGAGAGGGTTCCTTCTCCGACCATCAATCACTTGAAGAGTCAGATCTAGCGCAATCTATCAAAATCTCGCTTGGACAATAGGCCGCGAGTTGGCATGCCTTATGTTATCAGAATGACACTTTGAATCAGAAGTCTACCAGCCATCCTGATTTTGGCCATGACGATTTTTGAGCAAACAACAGTAGAGCTTGCTTGTAGAACCTTTGTTAAGATTCAATGATTTTAATCCAACCTCTCGTAAGTACGTACTATAGTCATTTGGGTGAAGCATTGACGAATCAACCCAGTAGAAAATTGGTTAAGCTATTGTGAGAATTTCTCTGTACTTGAAATTCTGGAGTTCATGGTCTGACTCTCTAATTTTCTGTTTTCAATAAATAGAGATTTCGGTTGTTTTGTAGATTCCGTCCATGTTCACTGGAAATCTGGAATTCATACTTAATTGATTAATCATAACATATGACATTTGATTATGTTCTTTTGAGATCTAATGTTTGCTATCAAAAAATTAACTGACCATTACCTTGAATAAATTTGATAACATGGCCGAGCCTCGTCCTTGGCTTCTCAAAGAAGTAAGGAGTCTTCAATACTCTTCAACCACAGCATGATGAACTGTTGAAGACGAAACAAAAATTAAACAGCGTGGAACGAAGAGTCATTGACTAGAAAGTGAACATCCACAGATCCTCTTTTTATGAAAGCATCACATGAGTGACGTGGATTGACGGATACACACAAAAATATCTCCTGCTTTTGGCTTGAATTGAATATAGTGGGAACCGGCCTCTTTTCTTCGTGATCATTAGCCTTTGGCATTTTTCTTTTCATTCTACCTCCAAATGTACGTGTTGTAAATTAAAAATAAAAATAAATAGACATAATTAAATTTGGATTACATTTATTTCAAATATAGGGAACACATGCAGAAATCAAAATGATATCCAAATATATATGCGAAAAGGTTGAAGATACACATGCTTGATCCCCTATGGAGATATTTTTTTTAGTATGAATGAGAACTGTAACGATTTGTTAGGAAGACTACTGTGGTTTTGTATGAGGGAGAGCGACACTTCTTCTTTGTTACACGCAGTAAGATGTTGATGCGGAATTAATCTGAAGTTTAATTCCTTAAAACACTCTCATGTGTTTGTTCGTTATAGTTGGTTTGGTATATTTCGTTTTAAGGATATTTATTTTTCATTAATATCGGTGTGTGTCTTGTCTTAGTTAGATACAGATATTGATTATACAGAGAATTCATGTTATATCGGGATAGTTATTGTAACAGATTGTATCAACCTATATATAAGACATTCTATCAGAGAGAAAAGTAACTACTTTCTGTCTATTTAACTTTTTCCTGCAACACGTTATCAGCAAGACTTCTAGAGTTAATAGCAAACACCACAGATAAGAAATAAACCCTATAATCGAAAGAAGAAGAAAAAAAGGTCAGATCACTGCCGACCACCACCGCCACCGGCAGCTCACTCCACCGCCGACCACCGTCGACCTCTTTCATCTTCTTCAGCCAAAATCGAGCATGTGCAGTTTAGCCAACTTCAACAGAATATTTCGATCAGTACAGGACGAACCAGAGGATGATTTTTATATACATGGAAAGCTCCAGATGTCTAGTTTCCAGAACATCTAGAAAATCTTAATTCGGATGTGTCTGAAGAAAGTTACAGCCATTTGAGTGCATGAAGGCCAGTCTGCCCGAAAAGAAGAAAAGAAGAAGAAATCCTCATTCTGCTAGAATTTTCGTGGACATGTTTTCTCTCTTCAAACTTCTTTCACAGTGAAGTTTTTATACCAAGCATAACACCCTCGAGGTAAATTTTCTAAATCGTCAATCTATAGATCTATGATCAAACTTACTTACCACAAAACCCTAGATCTAAGTTGATGATAATTGTGATATGAGTTGTTGAATATTACATGTTTTTACCCTAGTTCCTATAGACATATAACCATAGAGTATACGTGACAGTCCTGGGGGAGTCACGGTTTGGAAAAGAAAAGAAAATTCAAATCGATTCTATGTGACAGTTTGTCACGGTCGCTGGGTGTGGTTTTTACCACCGTTTTATAAATTCGATTTTGCGACCATGCATCATGGATCACGTTTTTGGAAACTTGAAAGTTTCGTGATCGTAGTCCTCGATCGTTTCTAATAAAATATTTCGTTCCTCTACTTTGACTTTCATCAACAGAGAGGGGTTATAATCGTGTGTGATAGTTAGTCATGGTTGAAAATCAATGTTATGTGACAGTTAGTCATGGTTGAAAATCGATGTTATGTTGCTGGATGTGATTTTTACCACTGTTTATAATCGATTTTTGTGACCATATATCATTGATCACATTCTTATTCATTGAAACTTGTTATTAGTGATCGTAGCTTTCGATCGATACTAATCAACATCTCGTGTCCCTCTTGTAGATGACATTAATTGAGCCGATAAGGCCTGAATTTGAAATCATTGATCTCCAAGGAGCAGAATACCATCGTTGGATGTCAGATGTTTCGTATACGCTTCTCGGTATAAATCTGACGGTTACAATCCAACTATTACTACCACCTAGTACTAAGCCACCAACTCTAGTTCGAAAATCTCAAGCCCTCATGTTTTTGAGGCGTCATATACATCCAGTTCTAACGAAACAGTATTTGTACAAGAATGACCCCACAATTTTGTGAGTGACTTTACAAACCAAAATTCAACAATTTGCATCATGCACAACTTTATCAACTACGAAAAGGATGAGATGTCATCCAGTTATTGGATTATCCAAATATTTTTGCTTTTAATCAAGCAATGTTAGAGCTTCAATCAGAGTTAAGCATTTGTGACATTATACAGACTGATCAGGCTATGATCGAGAAGTCTATTAGTACACTTCCTACCTCATTGGTGGGAAGACACGTAAGGATAAAAAAAAGGGAGCAGTCATTCTGAGCCTTACAATAACCATGGTGGAAGAGAAGGACATGGCAATGTTCGTGGTAGAGAATATAGTTGAAACTTGACTTGGACTCACCAATGACAATAGCCTTTACTCCAATATGAATCATTCTAATTCCGGTTCTAGGAATGATGGGAATTTTTCACATTCTGCTTCTACTTTGTGCTTGTCATCTTGGTATAGATGTGGTTTTACCAAGCATATGCACACATAAAAAATGTTGTGCACCCAAGGATCTTCAACATGCATACAAGAAGTGCAAGAAATATCTGGCACATGAGACTTCATTTCACTGAAGTTTATAAGATGGAAGATTGCCCTGTAGAAAATCTTATTATAGCAGACAATACAAAAGAAAGTCTGGTGACTTTGATTTTTGAGTAGTCTATGTATTAGGCTCATGTCTTTGCTATGTAATCCAGTTTCGTTTTATTTTTGACTTGGTTTTCGTGATGTTTTGAGATTTTGTTTTAGTCGATTTTGGAATAAGAACATCCATGATGTAACTGTTATTTGTTGGCAGTATAATGAATATTTCTCAATTTTTCGGTATATGAAAGTGTTGAGAATGTTCTATTTTATACGATTCTTATGTATGGTTCGAAGTTTACATATATGGCAAAAGCAAGCCAAGATACCATTTTGACAAAGAAAAAAAAACTTTGAAAAACAACTTGAAGCAGTTCACATAGCATATTCGACCCGTCGAGAAATTGAACTAAATAATTTTCAACCCATCGAAGCCATGCTTCTATTCGAAAGTGGTTCGAATTCGACCCGTCGAAAAATTGAACTAAACAATTTTTAACCAGTTGAAACCACGGTTCTGTCCGACATTGGTTTGAATTCGACCCGTCGAAAAAATTGAACTAAACAATTTTCGACCCGCCGACGCCATACCTCTATCCCAAAATTTGTCCAAATTTGACCCGTTGAAAATTTTCTCGACCGGTCGAAATTCTGGTATCAGAAAATCACAAGTTATTTTGGGTTTTCTCGATCGGTTGAGGCATTTCTTCGACCTGTCGAAAATCCAATCCAAATGTGATGTTTTTAGATGAGTTTTTCATCTGTTTTATTAGCTTATGATGTTGTTTTATACATCTGTTGGTCGGTTTATACATCTAAATTGACCAACCTGAATTTCAGCACCAAATTGGTGTTACATCCGTTTATTCCATACTATTGAACTCCAAATACAACGGTCTTCTTAATCGATATGATGTTATACATCGGTTGTATTTAGGTATTATAATACCATATCAGTACTCAACAAGGGTTAAATCCTTTTGAAATCTTTAAGTATTCACTTAAAGTGTTCGCCATGTCTTGGATTCAAAGGCTGTTTGATCGACATTATTTTGTTGATATATGATGGCGAGATTGAGTGTTACCATTTGAACCTTACTCAAATTTGAAAACTTTTGTGCCAACATTCTTCATTTAATGTTGTGAGAATGAAAGAGAGTTTTGTGTCTAATCTCCGCAAAATGCTGCCAACGGTGCAATATGGAGAAGTTTATGAGGCATTGTAGTTATTTATATCTTACTACAGTTTAGATCATTGAATTCAATGCAGTCACTTACATTACTATATGTGACTTAGCCTCATATAAGCTTTTGCACTTTGATGATCAACCTATTGGGAAATTCTCATGATAATCTGTTCTTAAAAGTAAAGAAGCATGTGGGAATGTTTAAAACTATTGGTTTAGATGGGAGAACTGAGATTACTCCACTCGGTTTAGGCTCGGTCTCCAAGACGAGTGCAGCACCATCACGACAAAATACTGTTGAGGCGTTGTGCATTATCCCACAAGATTCATATGTTGTAATCTTTGATGCACATTACTCGTTTCACAAAGCTTGTTTATGTCTGTAATGCTGTAATACTGTTTACACGCATGACAATATTTGGTTAATGACACATCTTTCTTTCTTTCTTTATAGATTCCAAGAATCTATTTATGGATCAATCAAACCAATATGCGGACTATTTATATATGGTTTTGATTGCTGCATCGACGCATTGGTCACACGTCTTTGCAATTCACATGCTACGCTGCATTTCAAAACTCCTCGCACATATTATTCAGCTTCGGCCTCACCACCCAAACGTTTCAATTTGGTCATTCAGATTGGTTTCATATAGGAGAGTTTATATCGACATACTTTGTTGATTAGTGCATATTGATTGGGACTGTTGTTGAATATCCCAGTTCCCCGTGTTTTTTCATAAGAACGGGTTAAGCAGAGGCACAAATCAAGCGATTCAAGCTTGTGGCCAGAACTATGGTAATGTATGTTAATTTACCGGTATCTTCTTGGGGATATGTAATGTTATATGCAGCTATGCTTATTCGCTTGATACCTATAAAACCGCCAACCATTTTGTGTGTACCAGTTGGTAATTGGATATGAGCCTGATATCTCACATATACACATCTCTGGTTGCGCGATGCATGTGCCTACTATGCTTTCACTGTGTATGCAAATGGGTCATCAACGTTGATTAAGCATCTATGTTGGTTCACCAATGTTTGTCCGCTATTAAGAACATTTGACATGAGATCTCTTTACTACTAGTTTTGCAAATAGTCACTATGATGAGACATACTTCCCGCTGTTAGGAGGAGATATGAATGGTTTCATTATGGATTAACATCAAAAATTAACGTGGTATATCCCCACTATGTCTCATCATGATCCCCACACATCTCAAGTTTGAGATTGAAGTGCAATGTATTCTTGATCTTCAGAAAGCAGCAGATTCACTGTCTGACTTCTTTACTAATATCATGAGAGTGACGAGATCGTTTATACATGTTGTAAATCCTGCAAGGTTGAAAGTTCCTGATATTGGGCAAATTAATGCAACACCCGGATAATGTAGTGTTTATCATACTCATAGTGGGGGTGTAGCGTCGATCAAAATCTACTGATGAGTTGCCAGTGAAAAGGCAAACCATCAAGGTACAACCATTCATCATCAATATATGAGATTGTTTCTGACTACAATTATATCTAATAGTCGACATTGACATACACTGGGGGAGTCTCAGAGTTAATCACAATGTCAGTAAACAAAGAAATCTCACAAAGTGAAACAAAGTGAAACAAATGCTAGCATTATTATGGATAGTTCTTCCATGTTCGTTGATGATGTGTTTACTTATTCTGTCGCTCAGTAATTGACGACGATAAAGTGGAACATTGCTCTGTTGCAGATTGTCAAAGGTTAATGTAGAGCAAATTGATCGATATGGAAAGTTGCAATCTAGGCTGAACTAGACTCTCTTAAGCAAGTTTTTGGTATGGTAGTAATATAACCATCGAATGAATGATATGCTGGTTAGACACAAATGAGTCTTGTTTGGAAGCACAATGAGAAGAACTTGTGGTGCAAGGAATCTCTCAATGCTATAGTATTGATTATGAAGAGATGTATTCTCTGGTCATGGACATTATTACTTTTCGCTACCTTATAGTTTGGTAGTGTCCAAAATACTGAGTATGCAGCTTATAGATGTGGTTACTGTATATCTCGTTGGGGATCTTAATTCAGAGATATACATGACAGTGTCAAATGGCATAGTTCTACCCAAATCAAGTAACTCTAAACCATGAAGTTCTCATGTGATTAGATTGATACGATCACTATAAAGATTAGAATAATTTGGTTGGATGTGGTATACACATCTTAGTGACTAATTAATTGGGAAGGGATATAAGAATAAAAATTTATGCCCGTGCGTGTTCAGTATATGAACAAATTATTTGAAATGATAGACCTTGGTATGACTCGATTAAGCCTTGGTTTGGAGACGGTACATCGAGTTGGTTGAATTCTTATTCACTAATTTGCTTATGTCTAATCAGGCTATGAACAAAGCAGACACTATTAATACACTAATGGTTGTAGCAGTCTGGAAACCAAAATGATCAATTTTGTCTGAAAATATAATGATAAGGAACTTTTGGAGCTGAGATTCTATATCTTAGTATGATTAGAGCTTGGTTGAATTTAGCTCAGTATACATATCCAGACATGCATGCATTCTCAGTGTACGCCAACGCAAAGTCATTGGAATGGAGTAAAAATAATCTTCAGGTACTTGAAGTGATTCATTGACTTGGGCTTATTCTTCCCTTACAAAGAATATAGAGAGAAGCATGAAATTTTCGGAAAAGAGAAAGTTGAAACGCATTCTGGGGATTTCGACCCGTCGAGGATTTTCCTCGACCCGTCAAAAATGCACCCTGGATCGACCAAAATGATTCCCTCGACCCGTCGAAAATCTGTCCTGTTTCGGACAAGTTTTCATGTTATCCCCTATTCTGAAACACCGGTTGATGTGTTTGTTGGATTTGCTGATATTGGATATCTCTCTGACCCATATATAGGATGTTCCCATACATGTTATTAACCTTGGGAAACATGGCAGTTCCTTGGAGAACAACTAAGTAAACCCTTGTTGCTATTGCCTCGAATAATTCTAAAGATTAAAGCTTTCTATAAAGTTGTTAATGGGTGTATCTGGTATAAGACAATAATACACCACATTCGAGGGTCTAGTGGATTATTGTCTACTAAGACAACACCAACTTGCATATTTGAGGATAATGCATTTTGCATTGAGTTAATGAATTAGAGTTCCATTAAGGGTGTCATATGTAGTTCTTTTCGCCAAAGTATTCCTACAATCAACAATAGCAGTAATTATTGACTATCCATATTAACCAGTTTGGTTCTGTTGATAATGTTGCGAACTTGTTTACCAAGTCACTTTCTAAATCTACTTTTGTGAAACATGTGAAAGACAGTTGTATGCAAAGATTATCTGAACTCCTAGACTAAGTTTAATTAGGGGGAGTTCCATTTCTGTAGACATCAGGGGGAGTCTACATCACATCTAGTAGCTTTTAATAGTTGGTGCATTGTACTCTTTTTCCCTTAGACCAAGCTTTTGTTTTACCCATGAGATTTTTGTTTGCTTGGCAAGGTTTTTAATGAGGCAACAAGTCATGCATCATTCTTATGGGCATCGACACAAGGGGGAGTGTTTAAGGAGATTTATTCTCCATTATTCTCGGTGTGTGTCTTGTTCTAATTAGATAGGGATATTGATTAGATAGATACATAGAATCCCTATTATATCGGGATAGTTATTGTAACAGATTGTATTATCCTATATTTAAGGCATTCTATCAATGAAAAGAGTAACTACTTTCTGTCTATTTTACTTTCTCCTGCAACAAATTTGTATTTTTGTAAAAGCTATACCATATATTGGACTCATACAAGACAGCTTAAAATAATGATTTAGTTATCTCTAATATCTTATAATCTTGAAATTCTATTCTAATATCAAATATCATTTACATATTATTAGTGTTGAAAAACAAGACTATACTAGACCGAATGTTTCTAGAGATTATGATCACACGAGAATTGCTAGAAGATAGACGAGGAAAACTAATACATATGAATTCATCTCAATCGTGTTTCAAGTTTCAACGATATACATTAGACTAATGACAGACCCATGATTTTAAATTGAGGTGGGTTAAATTTTTCTTTATTCAAAAATAATTTTTATTTTTTATTTTTATCTTACAATTTACATGTTAAATTGAATATATACCAAACAATCAAATAATTGACTGACTACAAGAATTAATAATAACGTTTAATGAAAATTTGTCAACATAAGTCTAATAGTAAATAACGTACTACTCAAATTATACCCTTCAATCTTGAATAGAAGATGTTAGTGTGATAAATTGAAAAAAATAAGAGAGATGTCAGGTATGTGGAAATTGTAACCCAAGAAGAAAAATAAGGCGTATAGATATACTCCCCAAAGTTATTTAAAAAAAAACTATTTTATGATGAGTTTATAAGAATTTTTCAAATTTTAGTCAATAAATAATATTAAAATATAGCTAAATATTAAAATATGTGGGTTAATTTTAGAGTGAATCAATTTTGGATGGGCTAGATATATATATTTGGTGTGGGCTAATTTTTATTTTTCAAAATTTTGAACTAAAATTAAGATTAAAGTACAAAATAATATTTTTCAAAATTTTTAGTGGGCCGTAGCCCAATTTAGATCCGTCTTTGCATTAGACTCGGGCATCCACACAAAATTTCCATGAACAATTAGACTTCATGAAAGTTTCATTAAAGGTCCTTGAAAAATAAAATGAAACAGATTTCCGCGCTAAATTTGGATCATTCAACATCATAACGGAAATAGTGTTTAGGAAGAAATTTCGTATCCACAAACTGAAACGTATAAAAAAATGTACTTTAGTTACACCCAACTTCCAATTTTCATAGAAATTGTTTGAGATTCAATCTACATTGTAACACTGTAAAACTTTCAATCTCTGTTAGCATGGAATAACTGTTGTTCTTCCTGGAAAGATGAACGATGCAGACGTGTCGAAGCAGATCCAGCAGATGGTCAGATTCATTCGGCAAGAAGCTGAAGAAAAAGCCAATGAAATTTCCGTCTATGCTGAGGAGGTGATGATTAGCTAGTTACTCTCCCACTTCTTTCATTTTAGTATAATGTACGTTCTATTTGGTTTGGTCTAAGATTGTAGAGTTGCGTAGGAATTTAACATCGAGAAATTGCAAATAGCCGAAGCCAAAAAGAAGAAGATCAGACAGGAACACGAGCGCAAGACAAAGCAGGCCGAGATCAAAAGGAAAATGTACGTGAGAGTTTGTGTTGATTTTACTATTTCTTACAAAAATTATGAGTTTTGAAACTTAAATGTCACTATATTTCTTATGCCAACCGAGTGTTTTGTTCAAGTTTTTATGGAGAAAATTTGGTGTGTGATTCAGCGAATACTCGATGCAACTGAATGCGTCGCGTATAAAAGTTCTGCAAGCACAAGATGACGTTGTGAATTCCATGAAAGAAGCTGTTGGTAAGGAACTTGTACGCGTTTCTGAGGACAAGAAGGCTCATAAGAAGCTTCTTAATGACTTGATTGTTCAGGTAACAATAGTGAAAAATATGACATTGAAAACCATTACATGTCAAAATTAATATGTATGCATTAAGCGGTGATCGAGTTGGGAAATTGAAAAATGTGCAGGGTTTGATTCGGCTCAAGGAGCCAGCAGTGTTGCTGAGATGCAGAGAGGTTGATAAGGAGGTTGTTGATTCTGTTTTGGAAGAAGCAAAGAAAATTTATACTGATAAAGGGTTTAGTACGCCGAAGGTCGTCACTGTTGATGATCGTGTGTACCTCCCGCCACCTCCAAAGGGTGTTGCCACCCATGAAGCCTTTTGGTAACAAATCCCAACTATTTAGTTTTATAACCTTCACGTACTTCTCAACATTAATTCTGCTTATATGTTTGCACATTGTAGACAAGACACTTTGATAAACCTGGTTTGTTGATGTTGTTGTTTGTTGTTGTGAGCCATATTGCCTGTTTAGCATTGCCTTCTTACTGTCATCATTTTCATTTATTTTTTTGGCTTGATTGTTTAAAAGCTCGGGTGGAGTAGTGTTGGCCTCTCAAGATGGAAAGAGAGTGTGTGAAAACACCCTCGATGCACGATTGGATGTCATCTTCAGACAGAAACTTCCTGAGGTTGGTATCTCTCTCTAATTCAAGTCCTAGAATATCAGTTGCTTACATACAAGTGATCAGGAACAGAATAACTAGTTTGACCAAATCAGAAAAGAAGTGCAACCAATATTTAACTTTTGCTTTCGCTGCAGATCAGGAAGCGGCTTTTAGGATGAACCAGTACATCATCACGAATCTATACTCGAGCCTGTCCAACATTTTTTCTACTGAACCTCTTTTCTAGTTTGGCAATTTATTAATTTTGAGATATGAAATTTGCTTCCAAAACAATAACAATGTTTAGCTTCATCGATCTGGGGTTATTTTCATAGCAACAAGCTATTTCATAACATGTTAAAGCTACCATAAAGCTAAAGTCCCTAAGATCATCTCCAACAATGGAGGTCATATACCTCATAGTAGAACCCTTGCAAAAAATTTCATCTTCAACCCATAAAAATTTCAGTTTCATACTCTATTCAAGGTTCTAAAATAGAACCTGATATAAGGTATAGAACCTTCGGGGGGGGGGGGGGGGGGGAATGGGCCCAGATGCCAGCTAAAAAATTGATCCAAAAAAGCAAACGGCATGGAGAGAGAGAGAGAGAGAGAGAGAGAGAGAAGGAGCCGCACACGTTAGAGAGCTAAAGAGCCAACAGCATGCGTGGCAGCTACTTGCGTGGAGCGCGAGTGGAGCTCTGCCGACCGGTTGCAGAGGCGGGGCCCACAAGGCTGTCGCATGTCTCTTTCTCCCTTTCAGCCCAACGGCTCTTGCCATAAATTTGAGCCCAACGGTCGAATTTGATTCCAGCCCAACGGCCATAACCCATTATTTTTAAGTAATATGTATAAATTAAATGGCATTTCTCCCTTAATTAAAACAAAACACTGATTTTTTTTTTTTATAAAAAATAATATGTTCGTTGCAACAGTAATATTGTGCATCTCTATAAATGCCAACATTAAAACTCATTGTTTCTACACCAAAATTTGCTACTTCTTCTCAAGAGCAAATTTTCTCCATAAACTTATTTTCTTCTAGCTTTTGATTTATTTTTTGTAGCATCGTGCCACCAAAGGTGCCTAGGGATCCAAGACAAACAAATTAGAAAAAAGATGAAGAAGAAGTGTTGTGTCAAGCCGCTATGAATACTAGTGAGGATCTAATCACGGGTACTAATCAAGCCGCAAAAATACTGTGGGAGCGTATTAGTGCGGAGTATGAAGCCACAAAGCCAACCAGAGCATGTTCTCGATCCGGAATGAGTTGTATGGCTTGTTGGAAAAAAAAAATCTCCCGCATGTATGAGATGGCGTTCATCTCTCAACCGTGCAATCAAAACTCATGGTAGTGGTGAAAACGAAGCCGACGAAGTAAGTATATATTTAAATTGTGTTTAAAAATTATTAAATTGTGCATATAAATATAGGTACTAAATTTTCAAGTGCTTAGAAATTATTAACCACTAATTTAATTTTTTTGATTGATTATGTAGCTTTTAACCTCTAAAAAAGAATATCACAAATTTCCAAAAGGGGAGACATTCTTTTTTTTTCCATTGTTTGGAGATAGTGAAGATGCATCAAAAATTTATGAATCCTCCTTATATAGATTTTAGTTCTGATTTTGATCCGCCAATCGACTTGGATGATGACGACAACACACCCAACGATGAAGCAACTCTAAGTGCTTCACCGAAGAAAGCTCGACCTAAAGAATCTCGCCCAATGGGAAATAAAGTGGCTAAGGCGGTGAAAAAGAAGAAGAGCGAAGATCTCAAAGAGAGCATTCACGCTCAAATGAAAAGATTGAACGATTTGCGTGAGCATGAGTTTGTACATAAGCAACAACTCCTTCGAGAGGTAAGGCAGCAGAGAGAAGCCGATGATCGCACAATGGTGGTGGATCCGAGTATATACTCTCCTAACAAAATAGCTTATTGAGAGAGAATGCAAAATAAGATACTCGACGAGGAGAAAATTGTCAATGATCGTCCTACCACCCAACCATATCATCCTCAATCATCTTCAAGCAATGATGGAAATGACACAAAGTTGTCTATCTACACACTGGTTCAAGATACGCAATGGTTATGAAATAATGTTGAATGGTCATTTAGTTAAATTTGAATTAATGTATTGTTGTTTTTATTGTGTTGTTGCTTATTTTAATTAATATGTTGTGTTGCTTAATTAATGTGATGTTGTAATTTGTTCTAAATTTTAATAAAGAGTATACACTACAACATTATTAATAGCACTCACTTTTATTAATATCACACCAAATTAAAAACAAACAACAACATACCAAATTAAAAACACACAACAACACACCAAATTAAAAGCATAATGGCAAAAAAGCCAATAATTGAAATAATGGATGCACACCCTTTATCCATTATTACGTCGACTTTTCAAGTGTTTGTTCCAACCATACCTCACTAGATTGTCTCTTAGTGAATCATGGATCACTGGACATCGAGTGTCGTCGTAATGTTGCATATATTCTCGCACTCGTCGAGGATTGCGGTGTACTTCCTAATCATTATCTGCCCTATCATATACCTCTGCGCGCCTCGGACGAGTTAGGATTTCATCAATGTCAAAAGGCTCATCATCTTCTTACTCATCCTCTACTATCATGTTGTGCCAGATTATGCACGTCATCATGATGTACTGGAAGCTCTCTCTACTCCAAAGGAAAGCAGGCCCCCTCACGATTGCAAAATGTGCTTGCAAAATACCAAATTCTTTCTCCACGTATTTTCTATAAGCCTCTTACATCTTTGTAAAATATTTTGTCTCTGGCGTGGTAGGATTTGGAATTGCTTTGATTAAAGTCCCCCAGTTGGGTAGATGCCATCCACTAGGTAATAGACTTGATGGTACATATTTTCACCCACCTTGTATTTCACCCAGGGAGCTTTACCTTGGCACACCTTGTCGAACAAGGGAGACATCCCCAAGACATTTAAATCATTCAGAGATCCTGAAAGTCCAAAATATGCATGCCATATCCATGTATCATATGAAGCCACCGCCCCTAAGATAATAGTAGGTTTACCTTTGTAGCCTTGATATTGCCCGTGCTAAGCAGTAGGACAGTTTTTCCATTGGCAGTGTTGTAACGACCCGAACCTTGAGTATGTGATTATCGACACGACACGTGATTATCGCGAGTAGATTGTACATATGTAGTTTGTTAACGACTAAATTATCGGGTAAGAATTTGGTTTAAGTTCTTTCGCGAAAATTGTAGAGGATTTGATTTTGAGCTCGTAGGAGGTTTCAAAGGAGTTTTTGGATAATCGGAGAATATAAAATGAATATTTGAAATTATCGTCGAGTTAGTCGTACTTATCCGATTATGTTGGAGTTATCCAAGTCGTAGTTTTGGTCAGTTCACGACGTATAAATATCGAATAGAAGTAAAAAAAATCGAAAAATCACACATTTGGACCGAGTTGACCCGTTTTGCTCCACCGACCCATTTCATTGCTGCCGTCCGACCCGCCGATTTCGGTCACCTCTGACCGTATTCTTGGTATGGTTAGAAAGCCCTTGTGATTTCCTTTTGATTCATGTATTCATTTGTGAGATTTGGTTGTGTATTGAGGGAGTTCAAACTCGTTGAAATTCATGGATTTCGCCGGGATCGGGTGGCGGTTTCCGGCGAGTTTTGGTGTCGGGTTGGTTGGGGGTTAGGTTCCCCTCAACCCCTTGAAGATTTCTGGGTGTTTAATTTAGGTTAAGGAGGAGGTTTTAGGGGTGCCATGGTGGTGACCGGAGAGGGACCGGCAAGATTTTCGGTCCAAATTTCGGCCACAATGGTGGTGGTTTGGACTTATGGTTTTAGGGGTGTGGTTGGGATTGAGAAGAGGAACATTTTGAGGTATGGTTCGCCAGAGTTGGTCGCCGTTGACACCACGCCGCCGCCGGTGGTCAATGCCTGAGCTCCGGCGAGGGGTTGACTTTTGTGATTTTCGGAGATTTTTATGTCGTTTTGCTCGTGATCGCGCCCCGATCGTAGTCGTGAGGTTTTCGAGTTAAATTATATGTGTTAACTTGGGACGAGGGTTGTTTGAGTGTATTTTGGGAATTTTGTTATCCTCGTCGATATTTCGAGCGATACTCTTTTCGAGAACGCGGGGTTCTTGACGTATTTGCTCCATATATTGAAATCGAATATGTATTGATCGTATCCCTGTTATTCAGGTGATCATGATAGAGTGTTTGGCGAAGGATCTTCTGCCGGGTCTCAAGGCTAGCTGTTATCTGTGAGTGGACATTTTATCCCACGTTGATTTTCATACTTTGATTTTCATAATGAATTTGCGAGTCTATGAGTATGCTTTACGATTATGTATTTACGAGTATGCATTTATGATTACGCATTTTATGAGCATACATTGATTTGGAGGCATATCTGATTTGTTTTTATACTGAGTATGGATATACGATGCATCGATGTTATGGCCTCTCGGCTGATCCCCGAGATGCTCTGGGAGGGTTAAGTCTATATGAGCACCTGACCCGTGATTCACAGTACCCGGGAGAGTTACGTCTTTATGAGCACTTGATCCGGGCGTGTTGTAACTTTGAGGAAAACGTACTCAAGTTACTGCCTCCACACACACAGTACCCAAGAGAGTTACGTCTTTATGAGCACTTGACCTGAGTTTGTTTGTTTTGACTCGCATGATTTTATGTGCATTTATTGTGAAAAGCATGTTGGATTTATTTATGCAGCATATTATGATTTATATTCACTCACTCTAACGATTTTATTATTTGTATGCTTTTCTCTGGGTTTTTCGGTTTTCGCCGCCCAGATTGCAGTATCTTTCCCGTGGTTGCACGTCATTGCAGGAGGCCTAAAGTTCAAATCACACTTTCTTTCTAGTAGGTTCCTGATGTAACCTGCTAGTCTTGTATAATTTGTAATTAGAAGTCTCTCTGAATACTTGTGTAGTGTTGTTCAGTTTGAGTTATACTCCTGAATACTTTCTGGACTTCTTGTAAACCTTGTGTTTTTCTATATATATGGATTTTTGAGAAATCCGGATGGATAATGGTGGTCCACGGTGTGTCTAAAAATTTATCTGTGAAGTGTAATCTTTTTGCAGGTTTTTGGTTTATACGTTTTATAAAGTAAACTCTGGCAAAAATTTTGTAAAGTTATGGTGTCGTTAGGGTTTAATTTCGGTTTATGCAACTAAATCGGGGTTGGGTCCTTTCAAGTGCATACAGTCAAGGCTCCCTACCATACCCGGAAATCCACGATCATTAGCCTTTTTTAGTAACCTTATGAGATCTGCTCTCTCTGGTCGACGAAGGTACTTCGTGTGATAAATATTCTAGATAGCTTTTGTAAAGTGATCTAAAATCTCGAGAGTAGTGGATTCGGTGACATCAAGGAACTCATCACACAAGTCGGCTGGCAAGCCGTAAGCGAGCATCCTCATAGCACATGTTAGTTTCTGTTCAGTTGAGAAGCCGACTCTACCGAAAGCATCCAGTGTCTGAACAAAATATGAATCGTAGTTGGCCACATCACGCATCATTCTTTCGAACAGCTCAGGTCGCATTTGGTACCGCCTACAGAAATGGTTTCCATCAAACCTACACACAGGATTGAAGTATAGATCCTTCAATCGCCGATCCATAGCTTCTCGATTTCTTTCAATGTACACTCGACCTTCAGAAGAACCACCCCACTGTGAGTTTTCTTCATTCATCCTCTGCAAGTGTGAGGCAGCTGAAGTCATCATGAGATCTTCCTCGTGATTTCTCGAGCCGCTATCTTCTTCATCCTTCTTCAGTAGTTTCCTGAACCTGTTGAGCATAGCTGAAACAAACTCAAAGTATGAGTAACAAACTTAGAAACCACAATTTTGATTGTGGAGGATGAGTGTTTGTGAATTGATGAGGATGAAGGAATGCGAGCTCCGTTTATAAAGAAAATGGAGATGGTTCAGTAATCGACATGTAGCAGATAAGGTATATGGTGCAATCCCGGCGACCAATCAAATTATGACACGTGGCACCAAAAATCACATCCCAATTATCGGTTAGATATCATATCTACGGAAATCTGATTATGCTCATACGGATCAACACGTGGCGAATAAAATCACATTCGAAATAGGGATAACATCACATTGCACTAATTAATAATTTTCAATTAAAAAATTCAATAATAGATTATTTTAAATTAAAATAGTTTGAGAAATTATTTTAGAATACAATATGTATATTTTAATATTAAAAGAAATCTATAATAAGTTATATGACTCATGGTTAGAGATGAGAAGATGAGTCTTAAAATGAGGTATGCGACCTTGATGGTTGGAGATGAGAAGATCCTATATGAATAATGATTTTACAAAGTCGTATAATAGTGTATAGAACCATTTATTGTTGGAGATACTCTAAGTTTGGTATAAATTGTTAGGGTAAGACTGACAGAGATATTATAATAGATGTGATTCCTAGTTGGCATATCAAATGAAGCTGGTGTACAACATTCAGACCATAGTGTTGATTACTTGATTACACAAGGATTCATGTTCAACCTACCTCTTGGTTAGAGTGTGGTCAATGAATGTGGTACAAACTCTAGGTTCCCTTCAGAACTGAGACATTGATTTGAACTTCATTACTGGCTGGATCAATCACAATGTGCCACTGCCACAATGACGTTGAGAGTGTCTCCTACTCCTACAACTCCCAAGAGCAAATCTGGCTTCTTCTTAGCAAAGCCGCTACCTAGGATAGAGAGTGTCTCCTACTCCTACCAGTTTTCCCCTCTGATCCGCGAGACTTTCTACTCGATTTCTGTCGTTCACTTCCTGCTTGACCACTAAATATTCCTATCTTTCCAATTCCCTTGGAGAGTGAGGTCAGGAAAGTTTTCCCATTTCCTGTTTTATCCATCATTCCTTGTTTCATAAACAACTGCTCTTTCTCCAACTCACTCAGCCTCACTCTCATTCTTGATATCTCCAGCTTCAGCTCTCGATTTTCTCTTCTCAACGAAGCGTAGTTATCTCTAGGGGACATGGCTGCACTCGCTACGCCACTGCTTATTCTCTGCAAGACAAAACAATCTCCTGAGCTTCCTGATAATGCATTCTTCAGTCGTACCTGCTCGAAGTACAGAACTCTCACGGTCATCTGTACTGGGAGCCGGTCATTTTGTGCCGCATGATTGCAGGCTTCTTGAGAGAGCTTTTGGCAGTCTATGAACTTGCATAGCTTCTTGCATTCGTGTTCAGTGAGCATCGAATGAACCTAGATAAGGAGATATGATCAATTCAAGAAATTAACACGTGTTATGACTCAAAAAATACACAAAATCATCTAACTTTATGTGATTGATGTCGATAACTTGCCTTCAAATAGATATCAACTGCCCTGTAAAGGCCATCATCGACTACGCGAGCATAATCAGGCAGTACTTCAACCATAGCAATGAACTTCTGCATGCTTAGGTATGGATCAGGAGCAATTTCAGCTAGATATGTGTCAATAAGTCGTCCAACTTTCAACAACGAACCATGGCTTGGAGAATTACCAATGCCTTCCGACTCATATCCATAGTCTTCATCATCAACATCTTCTTCTTCTTCTTCTTCTTCAATCTGCTGCAGAAAATTCACCAGTATTCGATGAATGGTATCAACATCATACAATGAACCACCTGCATGGATTGATGGTATTAGGATGTCGTCGAGTGTAACCATTTCCAACCTTAAAGCAATCCTTCTTTCGATCTCAAGCCTGCAAGCAATTGCAGCATCCAACATGATTGACATCCTCAGCATTCCAAACATAAAACTCATTGGTATTGAACAATTTTTTTCCGCTGGCAATAAGCTTATAATGGTTTCCACAATAGTCCTCTGGTCATGTTCTGGTATGCTGTCTGGCTTTTTCCAGATTTGACATTTTCCTATACCCTTCAAAGATGTTTGAGCAAAATGCATCAAAGATGCAACAATGCTATCTGATCGAACACCTGTTCTTGCCATGGCACAAATAACCCTCTGATAGTATTCAATCCTTAGCAATGAGAGATCTTCAACCCACCACTCGAGACAACCACTCTTAAGCTCAGCAGATTCACCATCACAATTCAACATAGATAAACCTGACATCAGCTGTTCCTTGCAAGCATTTGTAGCAATAGCCTCCACACACATGCTTGGAATTCCAACCTGCTCAGCTATAGGAGGTAGCGTCTGACAGGTAGCGAGTACTTCCACTGACTTTTCAAGACTCTGAACTACAACCTCATTCAGGTAAGTCTCCGTTCGTGCAATAAGGTTTTCATCTCTGTAGTCTTCTGACATTTCTAAGTATTCAGCAGCGCAGCGCAGTTGAGCAACATTTGCGCTTGTGATCTCAAAGTTCATGCCATAACAGAATTTCATTGCAAGCTCAAATGCCTGAGGTCCTCCTGGTATGTTGTTGAGCTCCAGTTTGGCAGTTGAATCCTTGGCTTCTGCAACCATTTTCCTTATTTTTCCACTTTGAGACACCAACGGAAACTTCAATGAAACAGTATGACAAAAGGTTACAAATCTGGCCAACAAGGACTATAAACTTATAGCAACATAAATTTCCAACATCTTTCCCTATCAGATATTAGTTGGATAAGAAAGCATAATCTTTCATTTCAAGTATAAGACTTTACCTTGTGAAGTAAGAAAGACTCTCCATCAACAACGATTGTAATGTCCCCAGCAACATCCGAAAAGATGCTACATGTTACTTCTGAGATCAGTTCCGACAACCAATGTATATGATAGAATAATGAATATGACTAGAACAGAATGTCATCCGTATATCTCCAGTTATATCAATTGTGACAACATTCACAAGCCAAAGGGTTGCATATGAGGAATCACAAACCTCATATTGGCGAAAAAAAAAACAGTAAGTATCTGTGCAGACACCATAGCACGTACAAAATTCAATAATAACCAACAAGCTGCAATGCTAAAAGAGTAGATCTTAGAATCAATTCATTTTTGTCTACACCAGTATAAAAACAAGTTACTTTCCAAGTCTTTATACAGAACTAATATTGAGTAAAGAGGTATATATATATATATGAACTTAAAATGTAAACTTCTGTCTGATGTGTTACAAAAAACCAATTCGATCTATAACTCCCCACGTTCAAAAATTGTACTTCAGCACTATAGAATCGAACAAAGACTACTGTATCAGAAAAAAAATCAAACAATTACAAAGACCACAGAACATAAGCTACACATACAAGCTTCGCAAAAAAAAAAAAAAACTACACATATAAGAGAAGAAACAGAAAGTACATAACGCAAGTACAGAAAGCAAAAACCTCAAAAAGCAACCAAGATAAGAACTTTTGTAAACTTGAAAGATGAAGAGTGTAAGCAGATTTCTGTAAGAAAGAGATGAGTTATCTTATACCGAGTTGTGAAGGAGTTGCAGAGCCTAGGAGAGCGGTTAGAATAAGAAAAAGGATTCTCAGAATCCATTCCCATTAATTCCCTCTCTAAAAACCACCACAACTGAATCTCAAACAGTATTTCTTTGTTGGATCATGATGATGATGATGATGATGGTGATGACTAAAGAGCTTCCTTTCATTAATTCCTTGATCTCAATTGCCCTTTATCTCATCATTTCCTTTTTACGTAAATAACCCGCTGGAGCTGATCAAATCACAAGCGCGGCCCGCCACTTTTGTTCCTTGTTTTAGTTTGAAGGGACATGCCATCCGCCCGCTGGCTTTTACTTTTGCTTTTGCCTTGTTCATCATTCCTTTGTCTTGTATTGCGTTCTTGCTTTTATCTGTTTTCTGTGCAAACCTGAATCATGGAATAATATAATTTAGCAAACGCTGATCAAAAGAAAAGCTTTGTCTGATTTGGGATTAATCTAATGCAGGCTCCCTCCATCTCCAAATATTATATGTTAGAGAGCTCCATAGACCATATATATAGTTCAAATTCAAAATGTTCTTACTGTGTACGTATTAAGGTGCATTAACCACAATTTATGCAACCAGCAAACCATTTAACCGTTTTGGTCGAAATACCTGCAGATTCTGATAGAGTTAATCGTGTGTGACGGAGATTTGACACAAATTTACTACAGAATTATTGATGATGAAATAATTGTGAAACAATGAAAAGATCATACTGAAAAGAGTGGTAGCGTGAACTGATTGTGACGGAGGTTGTGGCGGGGAACTCAATAAAGATGGTATTATTGGAGAGATGCATGGTGTGTTTCTCTTTTTTCTTGAGACGTGTGAAGCTGTTAATGTGTTTTTTATTTCTACCTACTTGGGCCTGAAAGTACTGACCACATTTCCAATCGAAGAACCCACCAAAAGCCTGACTCAAATTATTTGGTGTCTTCATTACGAAGTTGTCGTCGTTAGAAATGCCAATTATATGAAAAAAGGGTGAGAGAGAGAGCAAAGCAACTATATCCATCCAGACCAGCACAGCTACAGTCACACACTCAGAGCTCCACAAACTCCACCGCAACAGCACAACATGCCTACCTCACTCAGACCCTTCGCCTCACATCCTCTGTAAGTACACTTACTCTTCTATTTCAGTTCACTTTTCGACTGCCCAGTTCAGTTTATCAATCCTCAGTATTCGGAAAGTGTGCTACTTTGAACTCAACATTTGTTGCTGCTTTATCTTTGATTGCAGAAAAGAATGTTTCTTTAGAATCTATTTACAGTAATTACTTGATGAGAATAAATTGAATTTTGATGCTTGTGGGTTTGAGAAAGTGATGCTATTTTATTCGTGGCAGGTGCCCTATTGCTTCGTTTGAATTGGGTCATCAAGTGTCCAATAAGCTATTCTTTCCTTGCAATTTAAGCCACACCCTTATTAAGGGTAGGTACAGTTGGTTATGTTTGCGATGTTGTGAGTTGTTGGGGTTTAATGATGTCGTATTTTTTCGTTAGCTATGATGGAAAAGTTTACCCTTTAGCTATATTTGTTTTCAGGGAGTAGAATTCATAAGACATATCAACTCAAGGCTGGCTTCTGGGAATCCATTAAATCTGGGTAAGTAATACTCTCACCATTACATTGTGTACATATTAATCGCTAATCAACGTTGAACCTAACAATTAGTAAACAAGAATTGCACTTTTCAGGAACTGATTAAAACTGCTTTAGTGTTAATGTCAGTGGAATATGACCCATCATTTAGTTTCAGCACTTGATCAGTCAGATCAATTATGTCATAAAGAATGAGAGAAAAGGGTTTGCTTTTCTTCCAAACTCAAAAATCTTTTTGGATAAAGCCTTGTAGCCAGTTTTCTTGCAGCATAAAAGTTCATATGATGTGAATTCATGTACCACGGTGTAGTTTTGATTCGATAACAGCTGTAATGAAGTAGGCTGTATGAGAAAGAAGCTAATTTACTTTGTCAGTCTATGTTTATGTCTCACTATGTTTTCCTCCACCTCTCACAAAGTAAATATGTGAAGACCCTTAGTGCTTGCGCTCTTCTTAATGCAGCATATTGAGCAACAACACGACGCAAGTAGTAGAGCCACCCTCAACAGCTCCAGAAGATGAAGAACCTCAGCCTGAAGAATTGGTTCTCATTGCAAAGACTGAACCAGATGGAACAGTTGAAGAAATTATTTTCTCGTCTGGTGGAGATGTTGATGTGTATGATCTTCAAGCCCTTTGTGATAAGGTTATTACTCTGTTCTTAGTACTTCTATGCACCACATCTGCAACAATAGGTTATTACCTCCTGTTTAATTCACTTGCACCTAAGTCACACTTCCAACAATAAGACTCATTGCACTTGTATTTTACCTGGTTGAGCTTTCTCTAGAGTTTCTTCTATAACATTCATTATTTTCCTCTCAAAAACATATGTTCTCTCGCTCTGAAGTGGGAACTTTTGAAGATTATATTTTATCTTATATGCACAGGCCAAACGCTAATCCCATCGTTGTAATCTGGATAGGTAGGGTGGCCTCGCAGACCACTTTCAAAACTAGCTGCAGCTTTGAAAAATAGCTACATGGTAGCCACATTACATTCGGTTCGGAGATCACCTGGATCAGGTACATAGTGGATAGGACATCGTTGCTGTATCCTTCCTTTTCACACAATTGGTATTGTGATCTTTTTCACGCTTGTTACTATGTCTAAAACTATTTCATGAACGTCTTAGTGTACTTGGAGAAGTTATTTGACAGACGGGAATGAGCAAAAGAAGCTAATCGGCTTGGCTCGAGCTACATCTGATCATGCATTCAATGCCACAATTTGGGATGTCCTTGTTGATCCTAGCTATCAGGTATGCTGGGGATGAGCTTAGTTTCATGAATCTAACTATTACATAACAGGTTTTCACAATTATTTGCAAACTGCATCCCCTAACTCTCTGTTGTTCAGGGCCAAGGTCTTGGAAAGGCCCTCGTTGAAAAGATTATACGGGCTCTTCTGCAGAGGGACATTGGTAATATATCACTTTTTGCAGATAGTCAAGGTAACGTATCCATTATCTTGTAGTCATTTAGATTGAAAAATAATGCTACAAGCACTTTTTAGATTGTGCACATAGATCAGCTGCTCTGCCACTCTGCCATTGTCATACTATTATGTGTGTGCTCTTAGTGTGTGACTCTGTGTCTTATTAATCGTAGTTTGTCATGATGGCAAGAAAAACAAAAATCTTTTTCCATCACCCCTATTCTACAATGGTGTCCATTTTCTACAACTAGGCGCACTTTAGCACTTCCAGTTTGTGGTGTTACCGCTTTAGCATTGATGTGGATGTTCACCTTGTTATACGTTGTTTTCTGAATTGCATTGCAGTTGTCGACTTCTATCAAAACTTGGGTTTTGAACCTGACCCAGAGGGCATCAAGGGCATGTTTTGGTACCCAAAATTCTAGCTACCACCTACAGAAGGTCAAGTTGTTTGTGGCTCTGCAAAGTGGTACAGATTTATGGATGGAGTGGGAAGCACTGGTAAATGTTTCAAGTGAACTACGTGTAAACCTCTGAGGTGAGAAAGGTAGCTTCTTTTGGGTCATCTTCTATAATCCTGACTCCTGAGACACGCCAAAATATTAAAGTCTATGCCTTTCATATCTTTACATTTTGAATGGTAATGAAGTGCCCTATTATCCTCTCACAGCAACTTGGAACGAATTGATTGATCCTCATTACTAAGTACGCATTTTTCCTGTTTGGACGGTTTCACTAGTCAATAATGATTTTGACTAACTATTTGATAAGTCTATCATTATTAAATGCAAGTGCCACCACATATTCAGGACGGACTATGCAAATGGCAGCCTGGCTTGTCCTTCTGAAATTATATGATCTATCAATCCTATCATGAGAGAAACTTAGGTTGATCTCCATCAGAAAATGGTTATTTTCGTTGGCCCTGAAAAAGAAAATGACATCTCTCATTTGTTAATTCTAATTTCCACAAGCTCCTTTGGAGCTGTCTTAAGCATAGAAGTGTTGATTGTTACCGTACGTACAGAAGGATATGATATTCTGCTTCACCTAAACCCCAAGACAATCTGAGCTGTGTATGACTGATTTAATTTTAAAAGCACTACAGGTTCGAGAGTTGAGAGTTGTTCAGATTTTCAGAAATCCCCCACATGGTTCTCAAGAAGGATCGAGTTCATACTTCATAAGATATGATCATATAAAGGTTCCTTGCTGGAGTGACATTGGCAATTTTGTTAGTTATCCAAAGAATGAATAAGGACACTAGCAATTTTACCATATTAGTTTTGGGAATGCGGCTGGCTGCCTTTAGTCGTCTTGTCTTGTAGATTAATCTATTTAGAGCATCTCCAACAGTTCTTGTATAAAATCTCTATTATACAAGACTAAAACACAAAATTTGTATAATTGTTTGGGGTCAACTCCAACAGCTCTTCTATTCTATTCTTAAAAAATAAATGTTAATCTCTATAATTTAATGAGTATAGGGATATTTCTCAAATCAAGTCAATAAATTGTCGGAGAGAGAAAAAAAATGATGTGTTTTTGTTCATATTTTGAGGAGAGAATGTTGAATTGTGTAGGTGAGCAATAAATTTTAGAGATTTTTAGATGGTTATACAAATTTTGAGTTTTCTATAGATATATGGATTCTCTCTCCTCTTTATCCATTTTTTATAGGATACAAGACAGTTTACAAGAGCTGTTGGAGCCAAAAAGATGTACTTTTTCAATAAAATAGCAATTCTTGTGTTTTTACAAGAGCTGTTGGAGATGCTCTTAGATCTATAACTATCTCAAGTGACTTTTACACTCGGGAAGATCTATTTCGTCATAAAGATTAGTTTTTGACGCTACTGGTTTGGAGATTGTGGAAAAAATGTATACAAGTTACGCAAACAGTTTATGTGCCGAAACACTTTTAAGTCTAACATTGTATGTCACGATTCACAACTGAGACGAGCACACACAAAAGTCTGCAACTTTGAAACTCTAGAAGGTGTAATGTGTAATTGAACTTGGAATATCGAAATAGTATCGATGTCATTGTCAAGCTCCACTTACAATCGGTTGACAAATTAGGCCCTAAATCTTAATATTGTGATTAATATGCTTGATTACACTCAAGACTAAACAATCTAATATATCCTGGAGTACGTCTACTTTTGAAACACAGTTGTGAAAGGGTATCACACTTATTTATTTGAGGCATAAGATTCAACCAAACGTGGTTTTCTGGTCTCCTCCTTATTTGTGGCAACAAGCACTTAAAAAAGGACGGGTTTGGGAAGCTAGAAATGGTCAAAGAAACTTCAACGTCCCTCTTAGATTTCTTTGTCAAGACTCTCTCTCTCTCTCACGCAGAGAAATTTGAAGAAAGAGACGCATTGGGAAGTAGAAGACGCCAATTCAATTCAAGCTCTCTTATCTTTTCAGCTTCTTAAAATGAGTCCCAATCAAAAATAATAAAGTATTGAAATATGAGGGCTTTGCTATACCAACCAACTAAACCATGACGATGGAGTAAGCCATATTTAGTCTGAGAAGTTACTGTGAAGGTCATCATCATGACGACGACGATGTACAACAACAACCCTTTGTCATCCTTAGCCTCTTCTCGGCTTTGATTCTTCCAACTGAGTCTCCAAAAGTCCACATCTTTTAACTCCAAGGTTATCATTTTGCTCTCCAAGTTTTCGTTAAAGTCTGAAACTTTTTTATGAGTTGTTTTTGTGTTCTCATTTGAGCTCGTTAGATTGACTGTGTTGCTGAGACTTGCTCTGTTTTTGGATTGTTAGAATGCTGGGGCTGAGAGTTTGGGTTTGTCTCATTGCTCTGTCATGTTCTTGCTTTGTTCTCTCTGCTGTGGCCCATGTTACAAATCCTTCAGAAGGTGATGTTTTGATTGCATGTGTGTTTGTGTTAATTGCTTGTTTGCTAAACCCACTTTCTGTTTTGGCCCAATCTGGTTCACTGTTGTATTATTTTTGTGGTTCATATTTGTGCTGAGAATAGTTTATGTACTGTGCCCATTTTCAGTTGATGCATTGAGAGCTGTCAAGAGTAGTTTGATTGATTCCAGGAATCATTTGAGGAAATGGGGGAAAGGGGATCCATGTAATTCTAATTGGACCGGAGTTTTGTGCTTCGATACTGCTGGGACTGATGGATACCTGCATGTTAGGGAGCTGTATGTATTCCTTTTCATATATTCTCTTAAAAAGTTTTCATTTTGGTGTTCCTTTTTAATGTAAGTAATTTGTAATATAATTTGATGCAGCCAACTGCTGCGTATGGATTTCTCAGGAACTTTAGTACCTGAGCTCGGCAAGCTATCTCAGCTTGAGATATTGTGAGTCATCTCATCTCATTTGATCTGCGATTACATTGTTTTCCTGGCTCTTGCTGATTATCTCATAATGCTAACCTTCTTGTCTTTTGTTCTTACCTCCTTCTTAAAGAGATTTCATGTGGAATGAGTTGACCGGCACTATACCCAAGGAGATAGGAAACATTACATCCTTGAAACTCTTGTAAGTTGAATCACGTTGTTTTTTCAAGTTAAATTTTATGCGTCATTATAAATCTCCCTCTGATACCTTTTATATTTCCTTTAGATGCAAGTTTGGGCTTACTTGAGTAAGAAAATGATACGTTGTATAACTTCATGGCTATCTTTAAAAGGCTGTGATGGTGTTAGGAATGTCGATATAGATTTCTGCAGAAAACGTCTCTCATTAGGTTCTGCGATGCTTTGTGTTTGCAGGCTCTTAAATGGAAATAAACTATCAGGTTCCATACCTGATGAGCTCGGTTATCTTGCAAATCTAAATAGACTACAGGTTGACCAGAACCATCTATCAGGTCTAATACCAAAATCATTTGTTAACTTGCGTAGTGTAAAACACATGTAAGTACAATTCTGGGCGAAATGCTTTTTCAAGTTGGCCAGTGTTTAGACTTCAAATGTGTGAAATAATGCTTGGTCTTATTGCAGTCACATGAACAACAACTCCTTCAGTGGCCAAATTCCATCTGAGCTTTCTAAATTACCCATTCTTCTTCACTTGTGAGTTCTTATAGCATCCTGTGTATTATAAAAATTTCATTACCTTTTAGGGATGTTTTTCTATTTTGATTGTTATTGACCACTGGTTTCTGTTGTGTCATTGATACAAACGTTTACAGGCTCTTGGATAATAATAACTTTTCTGGATTTATTCCACCGGAGTTTTCCAACATAACAGGGTTGCGCATACTGTATGTTCTAATCTCCCACTCTGTTGATTGCTGATTTTGATTAGCATCACAGCAGGCTCTTGTTTCCTATTATTTTGAATAGCTTAAAATATTTTATCAGGATGTCAATCTTCCTTTGATCAGAGATCTTGACTGCAAATGCATTGTTTTTTTTTCCATCATTTTTGCAGTCAACTCGATAACAACAACTTCATGGGGACTGAGATTCCATCTTCTTATGGAAAGCTCTCTACATTGACTAAATTGTAAGTTCTATCATAAGTATCTTCCTCTTATGCTCTCATTCTTCTTCTCTAGTATAGGTTACACACATCATTCTACAGGAACCAATTGCTTCCATTGCAAGGATCTTCAGAAAAAGTTTGATCTTATATGTTTTGTTGCTATATAATGAATATGGCTGATACTACTTATACATGTTTGATAAGTTTTTTTCCTTTATTCTTTTTTGGATCGATTGCTTATACATTTTATTGTTTTCCTCCTCTTCATTTTGCAGAAGTCTCAGGAACTGCAGTTTACAGGGAGCGATTCCTGATTTTAGCCAAATACGTAATCTCAGTTATCTGTAAGTACAGTGTGGCTTAATAAAGTTTAAATTTAAATAGAAGCTTTCTTGACACTATTATACAACTATTTTTCTTCTGTTTATCTCTACTCTCTGACCGTTACTGGGTTCATGTCCCAGAGATCTGAGCTGGAATAATCTTACTGGATCAATACCATCACAGAGACTTTCTGCCAATGTGACAACAATGTACGTAGGCCTACATAAACTTTTGATAATTTGTAATTTTGATTTTATATATCACATTCTTCATCTGTAGATATCAGTGAATGTGAAACATGAATGATCATATTCACTGCGTAATACTTTCTGAATTTAGGAAATACTTATCCTGCTACCTTGTTTTTGTTGCTTTATTTCAGCGATCTGTCAGATAACCATCTCAATGGATCTATTCCTGAAAGTTTCTCTAGTTTTCCTCGTCTTCAGAAAATGTGAGTCTGTTTTTTTTCACTTTACTATTAAGTCTTCAGCATTCAAGGTTATGCCTTTATGATTCTACTTCTTAATTTTCCACTGAGCTTCTATGCACACTGGATCTGATAGTCTAATCATTTATGCCATAGATCGCTTGAGAACAATGTGTTGAATGGTTTCGTCCCTGCTATATGGAGGAACATATCTTTTAGTCCAAGAGCTAGACTTTTCTTGTAAGTTTCCTCCCCCATAATTAATTTAATTTCTTGGAGTACTCAACAGTAATATATTTTTAATTTGTCCACTGATGTTAAGAGAAATATTTAGAGTGAATTTAATTATTTGTTAACTGAATATTGCAGTGATCTCCGGAACAATTCACTATCTAATGTATTGGGAAAGCTGAATCCTCCAGCAAATGTGACCTTGAGGTATGCAATTATTTTTCTTTCTGTGAGTTGAGAGAAAACAAGGAAATAGCTTGTGTGGACATTTTATTTATGTCATTCTGTTAAACACTTAGGTAGTTAAATGTCAACACTCTTACATATATGCAGCATGAGATTAGTCATAGATATAAATAAAAGCTATATAGAAGCATGATACCAAATTCTTTATTTCGGAAATGGATGAACTATGAACTTGTGCTATAGGTATACTATGCAACACAGCTGCCTTTAACTACAAATCCTTAAAGACCTGGTTTCTTATTCCCCTCTCAGGCTCCCCCCTTTTTTGTTTCAAATGGCATGAATTCAGAATTTATCCTTGCTTGTTTGTTTTGTAAAGCTTGTATGTAATGAAAAGTTAGTGTGTCTGTACATTGTTTGACTTCTGTAATTTCATTTACTTACTTGTAGAAGTTTTTTGCAGGCTTGATGGGAATCCTATCTGCAAGAACTCCACCATAGAAAATAACCTGTTCTGTCAATCTGAAGAGAGAGATGGGATCCCAGGAGATTCGATAAATTCAACTCAACAGACGACCTGCCCTATTCAAGCATGTCCAGTAGATAATTTCTATGAATATGTACCATCATCTCATGTGCCATGCTTTTGTGCATCACCTATTATAGTTGACTATCGTCTGAAAAGCCCAAGCTTTTCTTATTTTCCTCCATATATACAGCAGTTTGAAGAGTATTTAACTAGTTCTCTTAAATTGGAGATATATCAGTTATCAATTAGTTCCTTTCACTGGGAAAATGGTCCTCGTTTATGGATGCAGTTGAAGTTCTTCCCTGTATATGGTGAAACTCACGCACATACATTTAATGTAAGTGAGGTTCTGCGAATCAAAGCCACTTTTGCATCATGGGAATTTCCTCCTACTGATTTCTTTGGACCATATGAGCTACTCAACTTCATTCTGCAGGGACCATATTCAAAGAGTATGTACATTACCCTGGGCATCAATTTTTTAATTTATATGATTTGTGTGCATAATTGATGCAATTATGCTGTGTTGCTATTTGCGCTTCTGTCATGACCATGATTTGAAAGACCACTGAGTATATGCGAACTGGAACTATAGCATAAAATGTTGTATCAGTTCTTTTGCTATCGCATATTGAGCTAAAATGTTGTTTCTGAAAATTGATATTTTCTATTCTGCAAAGAAACATTTGATAGGGTGCACACTCAGCATTGTACTTCCTAAGACTAACTGTTTGCGACTTCTGTCTTTAGAGAATGGTTTCCCTGCTCTACTATTCATCTAAATCCTTAATTTGTCATAGGATCTGGTTGAGTAGTGATATCTTATTCTTGCTTGCATAACTTTTTTCTTTTGTTGTTATAGTGATTGTTGGGAGAGAAAAGATGCACATCAGTAAGGGTGTATTGGCAGCTGTTATAATAGGGGCCATCACTTCTGTTGTCATTATATCTGCAACAGTCATGCTTCTGTACACAAAATACTGCAGCAACCGGTACACTCCACCTTCAAGGAGACACTCGTGTAAGTGCTGTGTTAATTGAACACGACCAAATATTTAGTTGCTATATATTTTCTGAATATCATCTTAGAAAGGGTTATGAAGTCAAAATTCAATCTTTTTCAGCGTCCAAGATTTCTATGAGAATTGAAGGTGTTAAGCCGTTCACTTTCAAAGAAATGGCACAAGCTACCATGAACTTCGACAAGGAAATGCAACTTGGACGAGGAGGTTATGGGAAAGTTTACAAAGGTATTTTATCTGATAAAACAGTTGTAGCCATAAAACGTGCAGAAGAAGGATCCTTACAGGGTGAAAAAGAATTCTTGACTGAGATAGAATTGCTATCGAGGCTACACCATCGAAACTTGGTCTCTTTAATAGGATACTGTGAAGAAGAAGGGGAACAGGTATGAACTTGCAAATAGCAACTCGTTTTTACAGTTTTGTGAATCATATTTTGGTGATTTAAGCAGCAAGTAATCTCATGAGAATCATATTGTTTTGTCTGGTAATTAGTCAACAGCAGAGTAGAACTTATATTCCAGTAGTCTTAATATCGTTAATCAAATTATGTTATTGGTGCCTGTGCAGATGTTGGTTTATGAGTTTATGCCTAATGGTACATTGCGTGACTGGCTGTCTGGTATGGACTTTTGATCATTTGAAGCTTCTTCAGTGCTCCTCTAATACTATGCCTTTCTGGCTCGAGTTTTTCATTTAACTAATTATGTCTCTTACTCTGAAATGAGTCACAGATAAAGTCAAGGGAAGTCTTGACTTCAATATGAGGTTACGTATTGCATTGGGTTCAGCCAAAGGCATCCTTTATCTCCATACTGAAGCGAATCCTCCTATATTCCACCGAGATATTAAAGCCACCAACATACTCTTGGACTCCAACAATATTGCTAAAGTGGCCGATTTTGGACTCTCACGACTTGCACCTGTCCAAGATGGTCGAGGGGTTGCCGCTACATATGTTTCCACTGTTGTGAGGGGCACACCGGTATGTCTGATTCTGAAAGCCATATGAGATTGGTTGTAGAACTAGCAAGATATGTAATGGCATTTCTTAGTAGTTGAACTCGTTCCTCTTGTAACTGCTTTAGTTTGGAATCATACTTGCAGGGCTACCTGGATCCAGAATATTTCCTGACGAGTAAGTTAACAGACAAAAGCGATGTCTACAGCCTTGGAATTGTGTTTCTGGAGCTCTTGACTGGTGTGCTGCCAATATCACATGGCAAGAACATTGTCCGAGAGGTATCAATATTAACATTAAGACTAAAGTTTGTTCCTTTTTTAGTCTCATGACTCATCTGCAGTTGAGGGTACTAATTGCAGTGAAAATTGTACTTGTTTCTTAGGTGAATATGGCTCATCAATCAGGTTTGATGTTCTCGATTATAGACACCAGAATGGGTTCATATCCATCTGAATGTGTTGAGAGGTTTGTAGCTTTAGCCCTTAGATGTTGCCATGAAAAACAAGACGACCGGCCATCAATGCTAGATGTGGTGAGGGAGCTTGAGAACATAATCAAAATAATGCCAGGAGCTGACACAATGTTTTCACCATCTGGTTCCTCGTACACTGAAAAATCATTTACTTCGTCGTCGAATTTTACTGGAGACCCGTACACGTCCTCGTCTGACGCTCACGGAAGTGATCTTACCAGCGGTGTAATCCCTACCATCTCGCCTCGATGACAACCTGAAGAAAATAGATTCAGAGTGTAAGTTAGAGTTATATCTCGGTTTTATTTTTTTGCTAGGTTATATCTCGGTTTTAGTCTAGAAAATGGTGTACAGTGGGCAAGTTTGTACATGGCTAGTGTAGTTGATCCGACTGAAGAAACTAAGAGAGTGGCTTCATTGCAATCTGATGACATTATTTGTTTTTATTTTTCATTTTAGCATACAAGAGAAGTAGAGAACTGTATACTACTAACATGCATGTATCAAAAAATAGAGAGAGAGAGAGAGAGAGAGAGAGAGAGAGAGAGAGAGAGAGGTGGTAGAGTATTGTAAGCAAGAATTATGTGCATCAAGGATAGTTGGCAACTGTTACTCGTTCTCCAGCTATATATGCCTTATATATTCTCTCCCATTGTTTGATCTGTTTGATTTTGATGGTTTTACGAAACGGAAAATAATCTCAAGTCGAAGAATCTAGAGTTACCAACACAACAATATACAACAATGAGGCCAACAAGACAAGCATAAGCATAAGCTTATAGCCTACCTAGCATGAGCATATCTATCTCGTTTATACCAAATTTAACGTTGGTTTGTAAGCTTTTCGTATCTAACATCATAGATTCTGATTTCAGCCAATCATAGATCTAGTTCTCCAAGCTTATGACAGTAGAGTCAATATCTTGGAGTAACGGAATGTCACTAATTTGATTTACACTAAATGGTGTGTACAGTGTACCAAAGAACGAATATTACTTAACCAAAAGTAGAAACCCTTGAAGGGAATATTACCGCTTTCTTCTTCATTCAATTAATTTTTTTTTGAATAAAGTAAAATTTCGATGATTTAATATTCGATTAATTAATAATTTTGTTAAAATAATATTTTTTATCGATCTTAACTTAAAAATTTGAATAGTACTTAATTAATTAATAATTTTATTAAATTAATAAATTTTATTAATTCGAGATTATTAATATATCAAAATTTTGATTTTAGGTAAAAAAAAACCTTGTGCTGACCCACGATACATATTTAAAACCATCAAACTCTTTTTCTGTCTAACAAAATCCCAAAGACTCCAACTTTACTCCAACAATCACATCTTTAAAAATATCAAAATCCCAACTTTGATCGTTTCCTTAATATTTTCGTTATCCTCGGCGGAGTTTATTCCCGGGGATGCTTCTCTGAATTGCTTTTGACTTACGTTTCAGTCAAGCTCTTCTCCTTTTGCTGCTATCTGTCTCTGCTATATCGGTAAGTTCCTTGTTTATTCTCTCAAACTCATTGATCGAGTTGGGTGTTGATTTTGGAATCAATGATCGCTATTCTCTCTGATTTTGAATTTGAATTTGAATTTAGGGTTCTTCGTTGATTGATTGGTAATGTTGTCTTTTATTGCTTTCTGTTGGAAAAGATAAGAAATTTGAGTCAATTTCGCTAAAGGGTATTGATTCTTTTGATTTTCAAAGCTTGGAAAATTGTTGTGTTGTACTTGTTGATTGTTGTATAGGACATTGATCTAACGATAGTTGAATACTACTGTAATTGTTATTGTAGTTTCAGAATGTTGATCGTAAGTACTGTACAGCACATTGTCTGTGGAGTTATGCACAATTATTTTATCTTGTGACTCCACCAAAATAGAGTGGAGTTATCGAAATGTGAGGTCTTTAGTTTCGAGTAAAACTTAACGAGTTTTCTCGCAATTTGGCAGAATTGAGTCCAGGGGCACATCAAACCACGCAAGGCAGCTTCATAACGGAGAAGCCTTGGATGGTTTGATAAAGCGCGGCGTTTCTGATAGCATCCAAGATAGTGCACCTCTTAAGATTATGGACCTGAAGTTATGATTGGGTTGTGACATATACAAGTGAAAATGAGGTCTAGTTGCAGGAAATCTCTATCATTTTTACTGTTCTCCATAGTTCTTGTCGGGTATGCTGTAGCGGAGTCTGACCAGGATGATCCATCAAAGTTGATCTCTGCCCCACATAAGAATGTGAGAACTAATGTTATTGATGGAACTGGTAAGGAAAGTTTCTTAAGTTTTGAGGATTCAAATAATGGGTTGGGTGAGACAAAGAGTGGGAACAGCAAAGTCTCGGTCTCCACTGTTGCATTATTTACACTGGCAATGGCTGCTGCCACCGGTTTAGGTGCAGTTCCATTCTTCTTCGTGGAGCTTGATCCACAATGGGCTGGATTGTGCAATGGAATGGCTGCTGGTGTAATGTTGGCTGCTAGCTTTGATCTTATACAAGAAGGGCAAGTTCATGGAGCTGGCAATTGGGTGGTTTTTGGGATTTTAGCTGGGGGCATATTTATATGGCTCTGCAAGAAGGTACTGACTTTTACCATCTTCCCACTTTACAAACCATAGGTGAATTAGCTGCGATTGCCCATTTGGAAATTTCATATGTACACTATTTCAGTATTTCTGTTCATATCTTCCTTATATCTTGCTTAGGAGATCTTTTGTCTGTCTTACTCTAGTGCATACATATGTAGTAAAAGTAAAAAATCTAGTAATGCTGGAATTTAGGTTATCGCCAGATAGTCCATATCTCTTATGATAGAGAACATACTGAATGAATGATACAATATTCTCAGGGCTTCAAAGTCAAGGAAGTGTATAAAGTCGGTAAAGTTAGCAAACATATTATCGGTTTAAATACATCTTCTTGTGTGTATGTGTCTGGATTTGCTTCCACAATGTAAGACATATCCAATCTTGCTATGACTTACATCTGTTATCTTATTTCAGTTTCTTGAACAACATGGAGAAGTTAGTATGCTGGACATCAAAGGTGCAGATGCTACTAAAGTAGTTCTTGTGATTGGAATAATGACTCTTCATTCATTTGGAGAAGGTTCTGGTGTTGGGGTTTCATTTGCTGGCTCAAAGGGTTTCTCTCAGGGCCTTCTGGTGACTTTGGCTATTGCTGTTCACAACATACCAGAAGGATTAGCTGTGAGTATGGTCCTTGCATCCAGAGGTGTCTCTCCCCAGAATGCCATGTTATGGAGTATTATAACGTCATTACCACAGGTAATTTAACATTTTAAGTGAGTTCAATATCATTTAGCCAGGTCCAGGAGGATTGCATGAATTAGATATATGTCAATTTAGTCAAAGGTTTGGACATAACTGCAAGAATGTGATTAGACTTAAATGAATCTGTCTCGATTTAAAATAATTACTAATTTCTGGACATCTGGCTCACTTTTTGTAATTAATATGGCTCATGCTTTGTTTATTGGAGGGCGTGGAGTCAGTGGGCCATGCGATGGGTGAAAACCCTCTCCCGTTCCTTAAACCCCTTGGTCATTGGTTAAGCAAAACATGATTTCCTAGTACAAATGTACAATACTGAAAGACATTATCAAGCTGACTGGCACTTTCACCTATTTAACTGAATGGGCATTGTTCTTGCAGCCCATTGTAGCAGTTCCTTCATTCATGTGCGCTGATGCATTTAGCAAGGTCCTTCCTTTTTGTACGGGCTTTGCTGCTGGATGTATGATATGGATGGTTGTCGCAGAGGTTCTTCCTGATGCATTTAAGGTAGGGGACAGCATAGACCTTACTGGGAAAATCATAAAATAAGAAAATTGGTTCAGGATTGCAGAATTTCTTTAAATCAAGATGTGGCTTTGGTGAAAAAGAAAACGTGATGTTGGCCAAAATTCTGTGTGCTATGCATTTTTAGGATATTTTGGTCACAATGAAAGTCTTTCATTTTGTTTGGAGTCTTTCGAATTTTTTGAGATAAGTTAAACTGCAATCTTGCATGGAGATCTGCCAAGTACTGACAAAGTTTTATTCCCTTTCCAACTCATTTAGTTTCTCTTGGCTTTGGTTACAGGAAGCCTGTCCATCACAAGTTGCATCTGCTGCTACAATCTCTGTAGCATTTATGGAAGCTCTTAGCACTCTTTTTCAGAATTTCAGCCATGACTACAAGTAAGTTTTATTTCCATGTTGATGAGATTGCATCATCTCCTCTGATATTGACTTATGTGGATTTATTCCATCGGGGAAATATCTTGCCACTTCTTCTCATTTGAACAATGTGTAGTGACCTCCTTTGTGACATATTCTGATAATTAGAGTGTAATAGCATCTCAGTTTGGATGTAGTCTTATCAGCATGTTATGCTTTACAGCTCAGAGGATGCTTCTGGCTTCTTTGTTTCGTTGCTTTTTGGTCTTGGACCACTGCTTGGTGGTGTGGTACTTGTTGCGTTCGCACTTGCTTTCCGTTTCCAGCATGCTCTTCTCATGGGTGTGGCATCTGGCATTGCCTTTGTCCTTGGTGCCTGGCGACCGTTGCAGCTTCTATTTTCTTCAAAGATGGGGCTTGTTCCTCTTGTATTTCTGCTTGCCTTGGGAGCTGCATCTGTTCATATTCTGAGCTCTAGTATTCTGAAGTTTGCAGGGCGCAAAAAAACTTCAGTGCATAACTTGCCCACAGGAGGTTTTCCAGTTAGCATTCACACCCTGCAGTCATTTTTGTCATGTGGAGCAGTTGCCCTTCATGCTTTGGCTGAAGGACTTGCACTAGGAGTTGCTGCCCCAAAAGCTTATGGACTTGGTCGGCACATGGTTCTTCCTGTCTCCCTACATGGACTCCCTCGAGGTGCCGTTGTTGCTAGCTGCATCTTCGGAGCTACAGATAACTGGCAAGGTTCTCTTGCAGCGGCTGCTTTAATTGGATTCATGGGTCCAGTATCCGCAATTGGAGCAATACTGGCCGGAATCGACTATAGCGGCCTAGACCATGTCATGGTGTTTGCTTGTGGAGGACTACTCCCAAGTTTCGGAAATGTTATAAAGAGAGCAGGGAAATTGGATGTGCGAAAAAGCACTTGTGGACTTCTGATGGGCGTGGTGCTAGCAACTTTGTGTTTGACTTGCACCAAGTTGGTTTGCTTGCACACTCCTTATTGCAATTCCGCACCAGAGGCTGTCAGATAGTTGCTGCAGCTCATGCAATGTAACTTCTTAGATTCGTTTGCCTAGCGGTGACTCCGGTGAGGAATTAAGCGCAGAAATGATTTAGCATATAAGTTTGACACCTCTGCTTCACTGAAGATATGCTGCTCTAAGGTCTTAGTAGACAGCGAGTCAGGTTCCTTGAGGAGCATATGTCAATGTCTTGCATATAGAGCAGAGCATGTCTGTTGTACAAACAATAGAAATAATATCTTAAAATACTCATCTATGTTACATGTTTCCATATGAAAAATGAGGAGTTAGGCTTTATCCCTTATGACACCAAATTTTCAACTCTAGGACAGATCTTTAGATACAAGCAAAAGAAAATTCGAATACATTGTTTCTTTCGGAACCTCATTCCAGGATGATGGGATTGAAATGAATTCACTTACATAGTGAAGACTGAGAACCTCGTTCCTTATGGTCTATGTTGTTTGCCAATGAAATGTAATTAAAAAATACCCGCTTTTTTCTATCATAAGAGCATTAACATCTCCAACTATAGCTTGTAATTTGTGTCTGTTTCCTTCTCTACCGAGGAATAGTCGATGTAACGACCCAAACTCAAATTAGCGACTTAATCGTTGTTATCCGTGTAATTATCGAGCTAATTAGTATACGTTATTTTTACTGTGGATTTATCTTATCGATAGTTGTGAATTAATTACCGATATTTTATAAGTTACGAGTTCGATTTCCGTTTCTTCACGAGGTTATAGAGTTTGTTCAGATGAGTTCATGGTCACGTCAAGCGTAAAAGTTGGAGTTACGATGAATAAGTTATAGATATCAGAAGTTTATCGAGATTTGTCATGATTTAAAAAATTGACTTTTTATAAGTTTAGATTTTGAATTTGCTTTCGTCACGGAAGAGAAAAAGATAACGAGCTTGAGGGTATTTTTATTTTATTTTTTGAAAATTTGAGTTAACCGTTATAAATTTTTGAAGCTAAAGTATTTTTGTGATTATTTAAAAATTTATCTGTAGTCAAATTTTGTTGACCGTCAGATCTTTTGTAATTTCGATCTGGGCCGTCCATTTGATTTGGCTGATTTGGATTTTCATTTGGGTTGGGTGAAGGCCCAACGGGCCATTTCTTTTTCAGTCTCTCTCTCTCACCCCCCCCCCCCCCAGACTGCCACCGGTGTCCATCATCGGCGGCCTTGGTATCAAAATATTCACCTCGACCTCCACCGGTGTCCATCATTAGGTTTTCGACCTGTTTCACCGGTGTTGAACCGCCTTCTAACATTGGAGTTGTTGATGGCCACCATCCCAGGAATTGTTTGAGACCCGTCTCGTGCCTCGCCATGGCCTATCGGCACCGGCCGATCGACTTGATTTTTCGGCGAGGGTTCCGAATTTTAAAGGTGAGTTTCGATGATTTTTGGTGTGTTTTTGACTTTGTGTTGAACTTAAATGTTGCAGGAAATGTTGTGATACACATTTTGATGTGCAGATTGGAGGATTTGGAGCCGGCCGAATTTCGGCCGTCGCCGTGCGCGGCAGAGTTCCAGTGACCAAAATACCCTTTTCTTCACAAAAAGTTTTCTATGATGATTTGGGGTAGTTTCCAAGTAGTTTCATGTCGTTAGATCAGTTTTCTAATATTTTGACTATGCACAGGAATCAAGGCGACTCAACGCCCCGACTTATTCATTTGTTTGCATGTCGAGTCAAAATGGAAGCTTGGTAGCGTACGTATTATGGTGTACGACGTTGGGATCAAGGCGCAACTCAGCATATCTAAGAACAAATGATGTGGGCGATAACTTTTGGAAATAATGTGAGTTCTCGATCGGCATTACGTTCCGAATTTTTATATTCACGTTAGCGGTACGACAGAACTTTTATTGATAGATGTGGATGTCGATTTGGTCTAAGAGCAATAAGTATAATTTACGAGAGTATGGATCAACGAGCTAGCTATATACTGACGATCTAGGTGAGTGGACACTTTATTTTTCACTGTTACAAAGCGAGTCTATTTTATACTTGTGATTTATTTTACAAATATAACTAAATATACTATGATACGATACAATATGTTTATTATATGCACAGAGGCTTATGATATGATTTTACGTTTTCAAGCATACATGTTTATGTATGAATGCATCGATGCATTGACTGCTTGGCTGATCACCGAGTACGCTCTTGGGGCATCACGACAACACCTGCCCAGATGATTATGTTATGCACGCCTCCATACACTTATGTTATATATGTTTTACGTTGACTCGCTATATATTTTACTATATGATTACGATGGAAAGGCATAGAGTAAGTTATATGATTTCTTACGAAGATTTTATTTTTTTTCGTTCACTCACTCTAACGATTTTTCGTTTAATATGTCTTTCCCTGGGACTTTCGGTTTCCAATGTCCAGGTTGGAGTCTCTGATGAGGTCGGATACGCAAGTAAATCGAGGCATAGCAGTACTCACCGTAGGATTCAGATTGATCCTACGAGCTAGCATCATAGTCAGCATAAATAACTTAGTGAGTCTTAGTGCTCTGGTGTCATCAACAGTTTCATGTTCCAAGAATTGGACTGTTATGATTTGTTCTAGAAATTAATTTCTCAAAATTATAATTCTTTTGCTTAGAATTATAGATTTTTCCATCGATTTTCTTTTGGACCGACATCTTTAGGTTCTGATGATCTCTAGGACTTAATCCCGATTCAGAATCGTCACAGTCAAACTCAAAGAAGCAAATCAGATTAAAGGGTCCGGGTTGCTATGTCTCGTAGTAGCTCAGAGCCTCAGACCACAATAATTGGGTCATATAGAATTGTCAGGTTACCTTGACAAGACCACAATAAGATCAAAATCCGAAAACCCAAAAATCATTCAAGCTAGCTTGGAGCGTAAATATAGTACGGCAAACCCAAAAGATTCAACTCTGCCGAACACAAGCAGAAACCAAAGCATATTTGCTAGTATCAGCTCCAAGTACTAAGACATGAAAAAGACGTAGGATTTTATTATTACTACAAAACCAAGTTTGGTTCTCAGTTCTCACCCCCAAAGTTTATGAACAAAATCACCACCATCACCATTTGTAAGTCGACTGATTGCTCTACTTGCTCTGCAAATCCTCCACCAATTTCTCCTTCTCCCCGGCCAATTCCATTTCCGGCTTCGCCTCACTGGCAGCAGTTTGCGACCCCGTCAGCCTCGCCAGCAGCACAAACGTCACTCCACCAAGCACATTGTTCAAGCACCTCAGCACCACCACCGACGACTTAAATGCCAGCGGCGGCAGCCCTTTCCCCAACACATACTCCACTCCATTCAGCGTCTGGTACCTCAAATTGCTACTCAACCCCATATGAATCGCCCACGTCATCGCATTCAGCAGCGTCGGCGGCGGCTTGTTCGGGGTCTCGAAATTGGGATCCATCTTCTTCCTCAGCCTGATCAATCCATTGGACAGCGCCGTCCCGGCGAGCCCGGCGGCGAATCCTACCCCGGCAAAGACGGCGCCTTTGTAGACGAAGGTGCCGAGGCGGTTGATCAGGCCGAATGAGCCCGGCTCGAACATGTGGCTCGCCGGACAGCTGGCGAAGATCGACGGGAGAGAGGCGGCGGAGGCGGAGAGAGTCGGCGCGAGGAGGTACATGAGTGTGAAGTTGAGTATGCATCCCACTACTAGGGTTGAGAAGACGAAATCGAGCTCGTTGAGACCGAAATTAGGGCGGGAAGCCATGTCTCCGAGGACGCAGGAGCTGACTCCGACCACCTCCTCCATCAGAACCTTGAACGGAAACTGCGGATCGGCGGCGACTCTAGATCTCCATCCGCTCAGAAACATTCCCAAAACCCCCAAACCCTGAAACGGCGATTCCGAGGGTTTCGAGTCATCATCTGAGGGATTCGAGCTCCAATTGCCACCTCCGCCTCCGCCGCCGCCAGCGCCGCCTCTTCCGGCGCCATTTCCCCCGGAGAAGGAAAGATTCAATTTGGGGCCGACGAAGGAGAGTGCGCAATCTAGGGTTTTGGAAGAGGGGAAAGAGACGGAGGAGTTATTAGGGTTTGGGATGCGGCAGTAGTTGTCGGAGTGAGCTCGAGGGAAAGTAGAGCACCGGAGCTGAGCTGCGGCGGCCATATTGTTATGATCTGGGTTTGAGAGAAAACCCTAGAAATGAAAATTTGGAGCCCCAACAGAGGAAATTAGAATTGGGAAAATAAAATTGAGGCGGTCGGACTTGGCTGTTGTCTAGGCTTTCTGGAAAATCGTAACGAATAAGGAGGCTGTGGATTCGACTCAGGATTCGACTCAGAATTCACACGTGGCGCGATTGTGGTAGAGGAATATATATTTGGAATCTAGGCCCAGAATCCCCCCCTAGCATCTTTTTGTTTTTCTATTTTTCTTGGTAAAAAGCCTTTTACTGTGTCAGTCATTCTTGGTGAAAAGAATGTTACCGTGTCAGTCAATTCTCTTCCAAATCTAAATCCAAATCAGGAATTACACCGGAATAGGTCAAAACAATACGTAATTTCGTTGTACAGCATTTGTTACCTAACAACAACACTTTCATGTGGATTCACTGGATTCTTTCGGCTTGTACAAAGATTGTCGGCAGTGTACATTTAAATGGAAACAAGGGCAAATCTAATGCCAAAGATTATCATGGCACTCTATCATTTTTTTTTTTTTGAGGAATCATAATCTAGTGACCCATAGAGAGGACACCAACTTTTTGTTGAAAATGAACATTTGAGGCTGGGCTACTCTTTAAAATGATAGCACTATGCTTTTGGGGGTTAAGCAACCCAATCACTTCAATCATACTATAGAGACCCAACAAGAACATCATCATTTTAAACAAGGACGCACCCATTAATACCCAACAGACTCCATACTTCTTTCAGCATCACCTTCCATTCCATGTGCTGGTTTGCATATTCTGAAACGCATCCACCAGTGGTCCAATTCGTTCATACGTTACATTCCAATGAACAGTTTTAATCTCAACCTACTTCAACGCCGGTGTCCAACGTTTCAAGTCACTTGAGCATGGGCTATTTCAAGATTTCGACATCGATCATTTTCCAACTTGTTTCACAGTTCACACATCTCTTCATGCGTGCTCATTCAGAGAGGTGTACAACGCACCTTATGGGAGTTAGAAAGTTTCATGCTTGTAAAACATATATAGATCACGGGAACATATTTCATACACAGCAGTGCACTTTCACCGTTTGGCAGATTTTTATTGGCCTAAAGCTAACAAAAATTAAAAAAAAAATTGAATAAAAAATAGTAAAGAAAATATTAAATTCCTCATTTACCCTTATTTTTATGAGTAGAATAATTTTCAATAGATCACTACTGGACCAATCCAACTGAAGGAGCATTTATAATTTGGCTTCTATAGATCAATGTGGGGGGAAACAACCTTTCAACAGTAACAGAAATGTGGACAGAGAGGGTCAAGTAGAAGCCTCCTCCAAGAATGCATGAACTCATCGATAAGGAGAGTAGAAGCAAACACAAATAACAACCAAGAGTAGCTTAGACGGGTGCTGTTATCCAAAGTGAGGACGGGCTCGAGAGTCAAGAGTAGAAGAGGATCACATGGTTCGGAAACTGTGAATCGAAGCCTTTCTTCGGAGACTCGCTAGGAGGTAACTGCTGTTAACTACTGTTACATTCACAATGTAGGCTTCCAAGTTCCAACCAAGGCAATGCAACCACTACTAATGACCAGAGCTGGGTCTCAGTATGAGTAAATGCCCCAGACCCACCCAGAAGAGTCATCTGTCTTCCGCCCAAGCCGGAGCTGATGGATGAAGTTTGAGCAGTACCAAAGGACGCCTTGCATGTCAACACATCTTAAAAGACATGTGAGCAACTCTTTATTGTTTTGAGTATAGCTTATTGGTTATAAAAGGATCACAACTGGGGGACACTTAACCCTACAAATCTCTCGACAAAGGAATATGACTCCCCAAAACCCTACTGGTATATTATTACGTCCACCACATATTCCTTCCCCTAGTGGCCCAAACCACCATGATTCTAATAAAATCTGGAAGGAAAAATAAATAGGAACATAGGATTCCAAGAACTCCGTTGTTTTTAGCGTTACATGAATCCATGACGATCTGAATCACATGGACAAACATAACGTCAAATATATAGTCTAACAAAACATATTGCCCTCTTCCACAGCAGACCATGTTTCTCATTTTCGAAAGAAGACAACAGACCATGCCTAACAACCATGACACCATGTGGAAACCATTTGGCAGCAGAAATACCAACATTATATACACAAAATTGAGAACTAATAGCACCAAGAAAGAAGTTGTTCTCGCTGTTGTTTTGGGATCATTAGGCAAAGGCAAGTCATGTAGTCAATAAAATAGCAGAGAACGGTCACTACTGGCACTGAATGGTTAGACATGAGGACTTGAAAAACTTTTTGTCGCTTCACAATAATTAGAATGATACAATCATGCAAACGTTAAGTCATTGGGAATTAATTAATCTGCCTCGCTTGCTTTGGGACCAATGCCAACTGTTAGCTTAGTCCTATAACACTTGAGGAGCATTGCAGATCTCCAAGAGAGACCGACTTAAATAATTGAGATAGAGACATTGTAAAGAATCCAGACTCTGTTTACATAACTTAAAAAATGGGAAATGACAAACCTACAAAACTCGATTCATTGTCTTCAGCTCTAAATGGTTGCACAATTAATATGTATCTTCACACTTCTCAGAAGTAACTAAACACAAGAATAAATCCAATGAATGTATTAGGTTTACAGAGAAAAACAGACCTCACCAAACCTAAAAGCTCAACAGCCAACTATATAAATTTCTTTGTTTTTGGTTTTTGTTTTTTTTTTGTTTTTTCGGTCTTTGTCTGTGTAGTTCTGAAAATAGAGAAAACCAAAACAAACAAAAACCACCAGAGAGCTCACCAGCAGGAACTGTCAGCCTGTTTATCTTCTAGCCATGCTGATGAATTGTGCATTCCAAGGCATCCCCGGCCATGACAATGGACTCGAGAACTGAGTAGCAAACATTTAGAACAGCAGTAATATGAGTGGTCATCGACCTGTTTTGGCACGCTTCATTCCGCTTGAATTGAAAGGAGATACACTGCCACTAGGCCCAGGACTTTCTTCTCTGAAATTTGAATTTATCAACGCCAGCTCGCGCAATTGCTGCCTCTTAATATAATCTTGGGACTCGTCCTGCAAGTAATATCCAAAATTAAAATGAACTAGACAAATTAAAGTGCTTCCTAGTAAAAAATAATCACCCAGAAACAACATCCATTCCATAACCTACATAAGAAACTAATTCCAACTTCTTCACCGAGTGCATATAACATAATTGGTGACTCTCATGCAACTTAACCAAATGAAAGTGTAAATGTTCTTTACTCTCTGGACACAAGTTTCCAGATAGCAATAGAAGATGGACTAGCCACTCCATATCTAACACCTAAGAGTGATAAGAGTATATTTATGATCAAAGAGAAATAAATATGATTGAGATGACTACCACAGGTTTGAGCAGTTCTTCTATGATCTCTTGTGCCTGTCTCAGCCTTATATCAACAACACTTGCAGGTAAATCGGCTTCAATTAAGATGTGGAGTGGTTCACTAAGGTGTTCATATCCGGGTCTTCCCCTTAGCTTGTCCTCCTTGGTGTTGGAAAAAAATACAAAATGGTTCAGTATGTAAAATAGAACACAAGTCTCGAACAGAGTATTCCATAGACAGATTTCTTTAGAGTGAAAAATATAACTTCAGCACGTCAAATAGCATCAGATTAAAAAATGATTGTGTGTGGTTTTACCTTGTCTGGGTCCTTGATAGATCCTTTGCCTCTAATGTATACACGACAACCCGTAGTAGCTTCAACACGTTTCAGAGAATTACCTCTGGGTCCTAGAAGTCGTCCAACAAAGTTGAACTAACCTCAAGAAAGAAAGAAAATATCAGGAAAATTTAGTGTATTGAGAGTGGCAAAACCAACTCTTATAAACTGCATTAATGCTAGTTCGTGATATGCAAAAGCCTTACATTGGGGTAAGTGTCTACAGGAATTTCCAAACGCAAAATCCTCTTCACTGTGTATGAACTAGGGCTCGCAGGCGCACCTTGCCAGTCCATTGTCATTCCATGAGGTGCACTTAATCTCTGCTATGTAATGAAAGACGTGTTAAACATGCATAACAAATGTAGGTAATCCTGCTCATTTTGTGGGTCATAATGTACAGATTCAAGACATTAGGATTGTCCTTCATAGAAAATTTAAGCATGTGCCTTTTATATTCATAATGTGCTTCCTCAATTGTTATACATGCATAACCTTATCATCTATGTTTTCATGAATTAAGTACAGGTGAAAAGAAGACTATGTCAATACAAGTTCAAACCATTTTTACACGACAAGATATATACTGAAATGTAATATAATGTGAGTTCCCATATGCTTTTGTTCAAGATACTGAACATAAGAAGGGCTGACTTTTGAAGTGTCATAGATTGTACTAATGAATGAAAATCTTAAACCCAATTACATCAGCACTGGGTTTTACATTACTTCCTGATAAACAATAGAATAAATGAAAGAAAAATCAAGAGAGTGAGTCCCAAATTTGTTAAAATCATAAGTATTCAACACACAAATGTAGGAAGGCATATAACATACCATGTTATATTCTATGTATTGAATGAAGCATGGAAGAAGAGAGGTATTAAATCCCAGCTTAAACAAACAAAAAATAAATAAAAAGGAAGCCAAAAAAAGTCAAAGATGTTTTTTAAGAAATTAAAAGACGATCACCTCTGGAGGAAGTCCATTCCAACCACCAATTCCTGGCCCAGTAACATTTGACATAAGGCTTGAGGAAGCCATTGGACTAGGACTTCTATGTCGCATTCTGTCAAAGTCGCCAAAACCTTGGTTGGACATCATTCCAGAAACCCGTAAAATCTCTGCACACAAACAAAGGATCTCATATGGGAAACTGATCACTCTGGTATAGCACTAGACCTGATGGAAGTCCAAACCCAGAATATGAAACAGGATACTGATAGGTAATAAAAAAAATAGACAATGGCATCATCAAACTAGCTAGCTTTTACAGTGCAACACATAATAACACCTTAGTGAATACAACTTGATATGGTTGGTCAGTAGAATGAACTAATGGAGTTTACAACTATGGCAAACAAATTCACCCTTGTGTTTTCAAGGAAATGCATAAAGTACATCCCTTTAGATGGCCACGACATTGTTATCAATTCTGGCTTTATGCAAAACACATTCATGAGTCCACCAGCGGAACAAAAACAGGAGAAACACCGTATAAAGCAGATACACTCCTTGTTGCAAGTTTCTTTATCTATACTAAACAAACCAACCACAACCACTGAAAATGACCCAACTGCACATAATGTCTCAAGTCTATTTCATCAATTGGTAGCATACAAACTCATGAATCAAAAGCCAAAATGTGCACATGTCAGTACTCTACTTAAAAAATGTGAGCTTGATCAGCTAAACAACTCCTCATTTTGATCAACAAAACCAATAACCAACTGTTCAAACACTCAAAACCAACCACAGCGATCTGTCAAGTGAAGCAAGCACAATGCTTAACACACAAAAACCGCCGCCACAGGGGCAAAAGAGGCCTAAACCCTTTATTTCACAGAAAATTCTAGATCCAATACTGAAACAAGTAGAAGCAAACCTTGATTCAAGAGTCGGCTGCATATCGGAAGCACTTGCATGAAAGGTTGAAGCTTTTGGTGCTCAGCTAGCAGCTCTGACAAGTACTGACTACAAAAACAAGAACCGACATAGCAGATCAAAATAAAGACCACAACTTTGCAACACCATTAAACTGAACCACACAAAAGACAGTATCTTTGCACTTCGCAACTTCAATTTTTTGAAGGGTTACAAATATAAGGGTGAGAGACATATAAGAGTGAGTGATATAGAAAACCAACCTGTCAACATCTGGAGTGCTTCTAATCTGAGGAGAGGCAGCTCTGGCAGGAGAGAAGTTGGGATTATACAACCCTGACATAGCCCTTTTGTTTGCTTTTTCTCAGAACAATTTGAACATAGAAAAGAAAATGAGATGGAAAAAAGAAAAGGGTTTTAGGTGGTGGTGTTGTTGCAGAAGAAGAAAAGGAGGAGACAAAGCACCATCAATAAAGGGGATGTGTGTAAATAGGAGCAAAATAACACCTCTATATATGTGTGTGAGAGAGAAAAAAAATATATGAAAAACCTAAAATGAAAAAATTCAACAAAAGGGTTTGTTTGTAGAGACAGCTGCTAACTCTTTCCCTCTCTCTCTTTCTCTCAATGAGGGACTCTGGATTTTGCAGAAAGTAAAACAGAAAAGCTTTAACTAATTTTTATTAAATTTCCCTTTATATAATTAAATAAAGAGAGGAAAAAAAAAACAAAGCCTGGGGCTGGGGCTGTGAGAGTTGCACAAGATAAATAATTTTAAAAAAAAATTGAATCTTTTGGTGTTTTAAGGAAACTGAAAAAAATACGGTGGTAAAAGATTCACCAAAGACTTTTCATCTCACAGTGACCCATGAACTGAGAGAGGAGGAAGAGAGAGAAAGAGAAACAATAATAGATGGAAGACAGAGACACAGAGACCCAGAGACATTGAAGAAGGAGATGTGAAGATGATGATGATGAAGATTTCACTGCGACAGTTGAAGTGAAATGTTGGGTTCATTTCTGGAACCATGTTGGTTATATACCGCACGGGGACACGTGTTGACCATGCAAAGAATCAATCTGTGTGTATACATAAACTGTGCGAGACCTTGAGTGAGTTAGAGAGAGAGAGGTCCCAAGGGGCCAAGCAAAAACTGAATCCTCCAAGGCCAATGGCAATGATGTTGCCAACGAAAGATTAGCTGGTCAGTGACAAGTTTCAGGTCCTCAAAGTCTAGAAACTGCGTCGTTTTGGAATCACTCACCATTGCTCCTGTTTGGTTTCGACTTTGGACACTCGACCCTATTTTGTGGAGAGTGGAATCACTGCTCTTGATCAAGCAACTGCTTTTCTGCTGCCTGCCTCTCTCGCTTGGTCTATTTTCATCTCGGGATCCCTTCATCTTTTCATCCCTTGAAATTTTACCTTCACTAACACAGTAAAGAGTAGAGTATCTACAATGATCATCCTATACGATACAAAAGTAACAAAACCGAGGTTGATGGTTTCCTCTTCAGTTTCATTGAAAATGCTACACAAGATTTCAGAATATATATAGTGAGTTTCGTAATATATGGTATCTCGTTAATATGTTTTGAATAATTGTTACTAGAATATTTTTCATATAAAGAACGTATTTTGCGCGTACTAATATGCACCTCTATACTATTATTGATGTTCATACACTTATTTTTTTGTTATTTATTCATCAATAATAATTTGCTTTATTGTTTTTGATGTAAAACGACTAGCACAAGATTTTGAAGAGCAACTTGAACAAAAGATCAGCAAGTTGTTTAGGTTTCTTAGGATTAAGCTTTATTATTTTAATAAGGATTTGCAAGTTGTTTATGTTTACTTTCCCAGTTCAGCAAGTTGTTTATGTTTACTTTTCCAGTTCTAAATTAGATAGAATTTAGTTCTGAGTTAGAGCCTATATAAGGCACCCATCAGTTTGTATTAAGGTGTCTATCATTCAATATATCAATTCAGAAACTGAGATTATTCTCACATATTCTCTTTACGTACGGTTCGATGCTTGTCTACCATTCTCACCATTCTACCTCTTAGATTTCACTGCGTTAGTTTTATAGATATTTTGAGTCAATAAGGGAGAACAGATGTAAAAAAAGGTTTAAAGCTTAATTGAGAAATTTACATGTGCATGTTAGTCAAATTCGACAGAGAACTGGGAACTTCTTGGGAGGAACCATATGTTGATCTTTATATGCCTGGAAAGCTCAAGATGTTTAGTTTTCAGAACATCTTCTAGATTGTGATTTGGATGTTTCTAGTAGAAGTTATGGCCGATTTAGAACATGGAAGTCAATAGCTCGAGAATCTGACTTTAGACGAAAATTCATATTTTGAGGCCCAGATCACACCAAGAAGCCCGTGGACAAATTTATGGTTAATATTTTCATTTAATGTGGATGTGGATGGTGAAAATAAGTCTTGAAAGTCAAAAAAAAAAAAATCAAGAAGATGACTTTTCTTCCAAGACAAGGAGTCTCAAACCTACAAGGAAAAATGATTCAAGAGCGATATAAAAACGCTATGCAATATGTATTGTAGCTCTCTCTCTCTCTCTCTCTCTCTCTCTCTCTCTCTCTCTCTCTCTCTCTCTCTCTCTCTCTCTCTCTCTCTCTCTCTCTCTCTCTCTCTCTCTCTCTCTCTCTCTCTCTCTCTCTCTCTCTCTCTCCCCCATATTCTATTCTTCTTCTCCATTCTTTCTTTATGTTTAGTTAAGTTTTCCCTTGTTAAGAGGCAGCTTGAAGCCCCATACATGAAGTCTTTTTAATGCATACACTTTGACCTAATTTTGCATATTTGTTTGAATGAGGTTTCTTTCACTATGTGATTCACCATATGAATTCTTGTATATTTGCTTTGGTGTAAAACTTAGTATGCATGCTAGGATTCTATTGTCATGAGATACAAGCGATTGAAAATAATTTCTTCCACCAGATTCTCTACAGTGATATACCGACTTTGTCGGGTGATTGAAACCCTAGGTCTAGCAAGACAGACTTATAGTGTACTTGTGATCCCTTGTAGCTTCTCAAACTTTTTCTAGAACATAATGCTTTTTTCTTTGTAAACCTTGGGATCCATGACTATGGGTTCATAGAGGGATAGATGTAGGAGAGGTCCATGATAAACATGCATAGGCATAAGGATTAGGTAATAAGATGTGATTGTAACGATCAACTCTTCTTGAAAACTTTCATTCATTTAATATGTGCATTAGGTTAAGTATGTGTTAGAGAGATGAATTGGCGTGGTGAATTACATTCCTCTTAACTCATTCATACATAAGTTTGCACATCTTGCATTCATAATATATTTACTTTTCAGCATTTATTTCTGCACGTAGTTGTAGTTCACCGAATTATTTCGGTACCCAAATCATATTGAAACCTAACCAAATTTTGTGTGGTAGTCCACCACCGAGTTTAGTTACATGTGTTAAATTTTCATGGCAATATGAGTAGTTTAGTTTAGGTTCGTAGTTGTATCTTTGCGTGTTAATCAAATCTGTCAGCTTGCTGACATTTGCTTCTAATTAGTGTTTAAGCATTTAGGTCTCATCAGTTCTCTGCGGGAGTGACCCCTACTTACATTTGCTACAATTGACAATCTTAGAAGTATAGTAGAGACGTATCTTTGATAGATGATTTTCTGCCTATCACTAATCTCATTAAAAGAGTTAAGATTAATATCATTTACCTTTTGAAAACTCAGAGACCCAACGCAATAATGTATAAATAACTACTAGACTACTTTAATTCATTGATCATTTTATTCTATTTGTTACTCTCAACTTATCACCTTATTGTCAGATGATTCTTTTTATTAGAAGCAAAACATAATACCAAAACAACAAGGTTTCCTAATTGTATTTTCCCATTTCATTGTTTGGATGTCTTACTATTTATATTTTGATTTCCTTGACTTCGTTTTCTATATTCGTCCATTTCCTTGTTTGGTTTTTCTTACTAGGTAATGGTCGTGGATATTGGATACTCTGGAGGAGTAAATGCCCCAACCCACACCACTTGTAGTTGAGCTATGAATTGAAAGGTTAATATGAATACTGGCGATGAGTATAAAGCTAACACCAGCTCAACAACGTAGTGTAATTACAATTAACTTGACAACTAATACAGCCTCCTTATTTGCCTATAATCCAAACTAACAGTATGCTTGTAGTCTTTTTTATATTAAGAAACGGAACAATCTGATATTTTGATATTTGATTAGTATATGTGGTCTTCGTTAATTTGAACTATTTAATTGAACAATCTATTATTTCGTTTCCTAACGAAAATTGATAATGATAATTGAAAATAGACAGTTTTTTTTGTTTTTTATATGTTCTAATTTTTAGCGTATTGTGATGTCTGTGATCGGTTTAATTGTTTTGTCTTTAGATATTTTATTTTTGATGCTTGTATGTGTTACTTTTTCTTATGTAAACTTCAAGGAAGTTCTACCTTGATTAATTAATAGAGTTGTTTCTTAAAAAAAATAAACAAGAGGAATAGATTTTGCCGTAACACAACAATATTTTGAATATGTGAACACTACACATTTGATACCCAAACTAATTCATAATTTGATATGGCATCCGCATAATGGTCAAATAATTGGTTGAATTTGATGATTTATAATCGTTGCATGGATGCTTAACGAGTGTAAACTTGATCACCTGATAAAATTTATAACAAATTTACACATAACGTCTCTTGCAGTGTGTTTGGATGAGAGTGAAATCCTTAGAATTTAATTAAATTTCAAGAATTCAGAATTTCATCACTTAAATTTATGTATTTGGATAAGTTTCTTGAGAATTTTATGATTTTCGTTCTTTTAAAATCCGGGGAATTTGAGACTCAATTCCTTGTTTCAATTCCTCAAAAATAGGTGTCATTCTACAATTTCCTCAAATTACTCGTACAAATTTGAAATCCTTGTCATAATTAAATTTCTACATGAATAACCCCAAACACTAGAATTCACAAATGATGGAATTTAAAATGATGAAATCTAATTTCCATCAATTGGAAATTTCAATAGGAATCAAGAATACTTCATCCAAACACACCGTTAGAGTCCTTATTTTCCCAATAAGGTCATTAATATTTTTTTTATCCCATATAATGTCACTTTAACTTTTACTTTTTTTTCTTCAGGAATATCTAATTTTACCCGTTGTTATTATTTATCTTGAATTGAAATTTTTGTGTATGTATCGATCGATCGATCGATCGATCGAGAGAGAGAGAGAGAGAGAGAGAGAGAGAGAGAGAGAGAGAGAGAGAGAGAGAGAGAGAGAGAGAGAGAGAGAGAGAGAGAGAGCTCGTAGAGGGAGAGAGAGCTCGTAGAGGGAGAGAAATCCGGAAGTGAGAGAGAGTGAAATAGAGACGCAACCAAAGAATTAAATATCGGATATCGAGGATATATCGATCGTTCAAAGTACAGATATATCGATGAAAATATCGAAAATATTTCGATATTGTTCAATTTTCGAAGAATATTTATAATAAATTTACATCAAAATTGTAAGAAATAATTTCACTTTTATTGGCTTAATACCGAATATATGCAAAATCTGTCAAATACTTGAACAAAAAGATCGATTTGGGAGCTTTGGTAAGTTATTTTATAATTCTCTCATGGTTGGGGGTTCGAACCCAACATTCCTTTCATTTTATTTTATTTAAATAAGTTTTGTATGCATTATACATACCATGATGTATTGTTTTTTTCATCTTAAGTTGAAGGATGGCTATATAACTGCATGTATCGATTTTAGTGAGAATTAAAATCGTTGTTAGCAAAAAACGAAAGTATCGGCGAGATTTCATCGATTTTGTCGATATTACACTCTGGACGTAACCACGACGCCGAGATTTAGGATAGAGTCGGCGTCAATGAGTTCCAATTTCTCTTTTCTATACATATTTGTTGTCTCTTTGAATTGCTTCGGTTCAAAATCGATTTTGATTTCAAATTTCCATTGTGAATTTTGAATTCCTGTTTTGTTGAATTCAAATTATGCTACTATTTTTTTTGGGTTAATATGGTAATATACAATGTAGGGATCGTAGTGGTAGGCTTTGTGTTAATACATGTGAGTCTTCGATTCTTCATTTTCGTCCATGTGTTATCTTTTGTGTTGTTCAATCTTGTTTTGTTTGAGTTGTGATTTCAAATATCCATCTCGCACTTTGATCTCGAATATCGGTTTTTCGATTTAGTTGATTTCATATTCTGGTACTGTTTTTATGGATCAATGCATCATAGTGATACTAATATATGGTTGATGTTGTGATTTATGTGTTTGTGTGCTTGATGTTGTTGATTTGTGTTTTTTTTACAATTAGTATAAAGTATGAGATATAACAGTACTACCTGTGTGGAGTAAACACACTATTGCAGGCCTTTGAGAATACTAGTTTGTTATTCTGTAAGTTTTCTCTGTGTTGTACTTAACAATACTATCAGTGTTGACTGAACATACTATTGATGACTATTAAACATACTACTTTTATTCTGTGAGCAGTTTCTCTTTCATTTATAGATAAGTAGCTATGGAATCAAAGTTATATGCGAAGTGCACCTAGAATAACCAGACAATCATGTTCTTCCTTACGCCTACTCCAGCTTTATTAATGTGGTGATGGAGGTGTTATCACGTTTTTCTGATTTGAGACCGGATTCATTCACTCTTGGTTGATCATTACCACTTTATCTAAATTGTACACTATCAAGTGATAGAGACTTGAAGTTGATGATGAAGGTGGGAAGACGAGACCCATTAGATGTGGTATTTATTAATTGAAAAACGCAATAGAAAAATTTGTACTAAAGTCATCCATAGCTGAAACCTGAGTATGTAGTGTTTATATTAGTCACAGGTAATATGTTCACCAATCATCGATAGTATATTTAGCCTGAATAGCTATAACTCTCCTTGGACCGAAGTGGTGGAGTGCTGCACCTTAGATTGGACATGTCTAGTTCCATTACATAGACTACATTTTCTTTGTCAAGTTTAAAATTGAAGATGTAGTATATTAATAAGTTGTATAGTTAGTATGTTTACAAGTCAATTGTAGTACACTTGGTATGAATGGCTATAATTTTCTGGGACAAGTTCCTTTACAGAGACCACACTAAATTCTTTTCATCAAGTAGTATGTTCTTTGATAAACAATCAATGTAATTTCTCATTGTTTAACATAATACTTTTGTTTCTCGCACACACTACTACATCACAATGGAAATACTACTATTTGATAAACACTACAAATGAACACTACTGTTGTTTCTAGTACACACTACTACATCACAGCAAAAAATACTACTTTTAACTGATAAACACACTACAATATTTCAGCACTAGATCACTACTTCAAAACATTCTATGTACTTCCTCATTGTTAAGCGCACTAATGTTGTTTCTCGTATACACTACTACATCACAACGGAAACACTACTATTTGATAAACACTAAAAACGAACACTACTGTTGTTTCTCACATACACTACTGCGTCACAACAGAAAGCACTACTACAATATTTCAGCACACTGGATCACTACTTCAAAATATTCAATATAATTTTTTACTGTTAAACATACTACTGCAGTTTCTAGTACACATTACTACATCACAGTATAAAACACTACTTCTATCTAATAAAACACAATACAATTCATCTTTTAACACACTAGATTATTACTTCAAAACATACTACTATTGTTTCACGTATACACTACTAGATCGCAATGGAAACACTAACACTACACTACTTAGACTTGAAGCTTTTGGTTGCCATCTTCTTGTTGTGTAGTCGAAATGCACATCCTTGGTCTTTTTCTTCCTCTGTTTGTTCTTCACAGTTTTGATCAAGGAAGAAGGTGACTTCTTTTTACTTGTTCTGACTATACCGTATTCCTTTTTCGTTTCTTCAAATTCTGCCAAACAACAAAATAGACTATCAAAATATTACTTTAGACAATCAAACACATTACCACAGACCATTAAACATACTACTCAATCATACTACCACAGAGGTTCAAACATCCTACCATAAACCATCACACATTCTGCAAAACTATCAAACCTACATATACTACTTGAGACTTACAATTACACTACCACAAACCATCAAACATAATACTCAATTCATCAAATCAACAACTTTGTCTGCGAAAATGCTACCACTCTCCAGCAAACATACAACTATAGATTAAAAAAATACAACACTAGATCAACAACCACACTATTATTAACAACATCATCCTTATCAACATCAATTGTAAGTGTACTACTTCCAGTCAACAAATGCACTATCAAAGACTCCCAATCACACTATTGACATAATCAATTCTAATAGTACTACTTACAACCAACAAACACACTATTATAGACTCTCAATCACACTAATAGTCAAATGACACTATTAACACCAGCATATATAATAATACTACTTCCTCTATACAAAAATACTACCACAGATCAACGAATCACACAAATAAAAACTAACTCGAGTTTCTCACACCAAAACTCATGTAAACCCTAAAATCAACACGGATTGTATTTAGAAACCCTAGAGAGAGAGAGAGAGAGAGAGAGAGAGAGAGAGAGAGAGAGAGAGAGAGAGAGAGAGAGAGATCTTATGTTGGAGAGGAGCAACATTGGAGAGATTGTGGTGACGGTGAGCAATGCCGGCGAAGAAGTGAAGAAGGAGAGTGATAGTGAGGAAGTTTCGACGGCGGCGAGAGAGTGATGGAGGAGAGTGCTGGTGAGAAAGGTGTGACGACAACAATAGAGCACCAAGGGAGGGCACATGCTGGTAATGGAGCGGCGACGACGAGCGAGAGGATAGGGTTGAAGAGAAAGGAGGAGAGAGCTATGCGTACATTTTTTATTTTGGTCGATTGAAATCATGAGATTAGATCTAGTTTTCAAGTATATACGCAATGACATGAATATAAATAGTTTTAGTTTTAAGGTTATATCTATTAAAGATTTTGTGTAAAGTGACTTGATTTAGGATAAAACTATTATGTGACCTTATGTAGTATACATTTTAGGTATATGACCTTATATGTAATTGGCCATAAGTAAATTTATAAATTTATAGTTGTTTAAGAAAAATAATATTCCTGGTATCTCGGTGTGTGTCTTGTTCTAATTAAAATAGAAGTAGATATTCTCTCAATCCCTGATTTATAGGGTTATGGATTTGTAAGAGATTTTAATGCCCATATAAGGCCATCTATCAATGAATAAAGTTACAGTGTTAGATCTATCACTTGCGCATTTTACTTTTTTCCTTCAACATGTTATCAACAGCTCTTGATTTGATAGTCACCAACCCAAACCCAAAAAAAAAACCCTAAACACTAGAAACTACCGCTGGTCTCCTCCTTGCCAGAAATCTTCATCACTACAGGAGCAACATCGTCACCGGAGCACCCCGTCCGTCACCGAGAATCGTCACCGTCGCTGAAGTTTTGCTTTCTTTCTTCAAACTTTTTTTCACGGCGAAGTTTTGATTTCAAGCATAATACCCTTGAGGTAAATTTTCAAAGTTATTCGATTTAGAATTAGGTTACTAAACTTAATTACCGCAACACCCTAGATCTAGGTTTAGATTTAGGTTTAAATACCGTGAATTTTATATATGCCTTCAGTTCCTATGGATTATTGCAAGTATAACTGAGAGAGGATTAAATCCTCCTCCTCAAAATTTTAAACAATAGTGACGGTCCTAGAGAAGTCACGGTATACATGAAAAATAAGGGGAAGTCGATAATTTGTGACTCTGAGTCAATCCCAGTTTTATGGAGTATGGTATGAAACCATCGGTTATTGCATCGATATTTGTGACCATACATTAATGGATCATGTTTCTTATTTCCTAAACTTGATTAGTGATTGTAGATTTTTGATCGGTAAACTAACTTCATCTCTTGTCTTTTGTAGATGACTGAGCCAGTAAAGCCAGAATTTGATATCCTTGATCTTCAAAGACTAGAGTACCATAGATGAGTCTCAGATGTGAGGAATACTCTCATCGATAAAAGACTCCTGGATACGATCCAACCACTACCACGTACCTGACACTCAAGCCGATGATGACACCATCACCCGCAAAGCTCAAGCTCTTATATTTCTAAGGAGACATATACATCCTGCTCAACGAAAGCAGTACTTGTTAAAGGACGACCTCACAGATTTGTGGGTGAATTTGCAAGAACAGTTTAATAATGTGCATGATATGCAGCTTTCTGAACTGCTTGAAAAATGGGATCAAATTCAGTTATTGGATTATCCCAAAATCAATGATTTTTACTAGGATATGCTAGAGCTATAGCTTGAGCTTGCCATTTGTGGCGTTATCAAGAACGACAAGGCCATGGTTGAAAAATCATTGACTACCTTTCCTACCTCCATGGACACACTTGTTCACCAATATCAGATTGATTATGAGCAAAGGAGACTTAGATCATTCAGTGATCTTATGAGTGTGCGGGCCAAGAAAGAATGACACTAGGAGATTCTTCTCCACAACACTGTTAGACCAGCTGGTACAGAATATAACTTGGACTCGCCAAGACAACTCAAACAAGAATCCATCAAGTTCTAGTTCCGGGAATAATGGAAATTCTTCAAGGTCTACTCCTTTAACGTCTAGCTCAACACCGTGCTATAGGTGTGATTCGAGCAAACATATGCACAAGCAGTGCCATGCACCCAAAGATGTCTAGAATGCCTATAAGTGATGCAAGTAGTACTTGGCTCATGAGACCAATTACACTACGGATAAAGAGATGGAAGATGGCGGTGAAACCAATCTAATTGTAGCAAATATCCCCAATGTAAACCTAGTGACTACAGATTTTGCTTAGATCGATATCTCTACAATGTAATCAAGTTTAGTATTGTATTTGACTTTATTTTTAGTCATGGTTATTGAATAAGAACAATCTTTTAATGTAAGTTTTGATGTTGGCCAAGTAATGAAAGTTCTTTCTTTCGGTATTTGAAAGTAATAAGAATGGTTATGTTTATACGTATTCCTTTCGAGATTCAAATTCTACAAAAACTCTATGACATTAAAACACCAAAGTATCATAAAAATGAGACAAAGGAGAGGATGGTTTGATTCTAGAAATTACCCTCTAGAAAGGTTTTTGCATTTTTCGACTTGTCAAACTTACCTTCGCCCTGTCGAATGCACGCTCCTGTCTCCACGTCGTCACCAATTCGACCCGTCAAAAATGTATTTCGACCCATTGGTAAAGATATTGGAAAATCGATATTGGTTTTAGGATTTCTTCGACCTGTTGATGGTTTACCTCGACCCGTTGAATGTTTCCTTTTGTGACAAAATTTTTCCACCTTTCGACCCGTCAAAAACCATCTTCGACCCATCAAACAAATAGTTATCAGAAAATCAAATTTTATTTTGGGTTCCTTCGACCCGTCGAAGATGTCACCCGAGAATTGTATTTTTGATGTATCTTACATCGGTTTGCTTATGTCATATCAGCACTCGTTAAGGGTCATAACCCTTTGGTAAATCTTTAAGTATTTACTTAAAGTAGTCAACAAGTCTTGAAGACTAATTAGTTCAAATTCTTTTGTATATGTTTGAAGGTGAGATCGAGTGTCTTGCAGATAGTGATACTACTCATATTATACTGCGGAATAGGCAATTGTTTATTGATCTTGTTCCATATACATCACTAGTGACGACCATGATTGGTTCCACATCGGTTATACAAGAGCATGATTCAGCACAATTCTTGCTACCACATGGTACTAAAATTTATATCATTGATGTATTGTACGCACGAAAGGCCAGTCAAACCTTGCTAAGTTTTAAGGACATTAGAACCAATGGTTTACACTTGGAAACTCATAGTGTGAATGGTAAATAATTCTTATGCATAACTTCAAAAGAGTGCGGTAGAAATCACACCTTGGAGAAGATAGGAGAAATTTGTAGTATATTATATCTTACTACAGTTTGGATTATTGAGTCCAATGTTGTCACAGTCACTACTGTATGTGACACAACCTCTTACAAGCTTTGACATTTTCGACTGGGACACCCACGTCGTGACATGATGATCAAAATATTGAAAAACTCTCATGGTCTTCCATTTTTCAAAGGCAAAAAGCATGTGAAAATCCCTAAAACCATCAGATTTGATGGAGTGGATGAGATTAACAATTTTAATCTGGTTTCAACACCTAGTGTTATACCACAAGATTCCTTTATAGCAATCTCTGATGTTCATTGCTCTTTTTGCAAAGCTTGCTCATTAGCAAAGTTGTAGACTAGACCCTCATTTGCGGGTTGATAACACTGAAAATATATCATTTTTACAGAGAATCCATAGAGATATTTGTGGACCTATCAAACCGGAATGCAGACTATTTAAATATTTTATGGTTTTGGTTGATGCATCAACACGATAGTCACACGTTGCTTTGCTATCCACAAGGAATGCTGCATTTGCAAAACTCCTAGCATAGATTATTAAGCTTCGGGCTCACCACTGGGATAATTCGATCAAATCAATTAGATTGGATAATGCAAAATAAATCACATCAAAGACTTTTGATGACTATTGTATGTCAATTGGGATTGAAGTTGAACATCTTGTCTCTCATGTTCATTTACAGAACGGTTTAGCAGATGCGCAAATCAAGCAGTGATAGCTTGTGGCCAGAGCAATGGTCATGCATACCAATTTGTCAATATTTTCTTGGGGATGTGCAATATTACATGCAGCAATGCTTCTCGCTTGAGACCCGTAGCATGCAAACTATTTAGTGCATACCAGTTGGTAACTGGATATGAGCCTAACATTTATACGCATATTTGGTTGTGCAGTGTATGTGCCAATTGAGCCCCCACAACGTACTAAAATAGGTCATTAACGTCAATTAAGCATATATGTTGATTATGAATCTCCAACAATTGTCTGTTACTTAGAACCTTCGACAAAAGATCTCTTTATTGCAAGATTTACAAATTGTCACTTTAAAGAAACATACTTCCCGACGTAAGGGGGCGATCATAATGCCTCAAATCCAGTTGAACTTTAGGAATTGACATGGAAAACTCCTCCCACTATGTTTCAAGAAGATACACGCACATCTCAAAGTGAGATAGAACTGCGACGTAGACTTGATCTTCAGAAGGTAGCAGATTCGATGCCTGACTCCTTCACTGATATTTCTAAGTAACAAGATCACACATTCTTGCTACAAATATTCCTACAAGGTTGGAAGTCCCGAAAGGGCGGTTTAAAGCAACTCCAGGGAAGAGTAACGTGTTTTTTGTCCATGTGGATGGAGTAGCATCAGTATCGGCTCCCACCAAAAAGAGGGGGAGACCAAGAAAATTCACAGATGAGTTGCTGACGAAAAGACAGGCCATTCTGACACAAAATGATCCTTTCATCATCAACATTGTGAATCCCACACATGAGGTTGTTCCTGACTACAGTTATGTCCCAGAATCACAAATGAAATCTCTGGAGGATGCTTCATACCCATATGTGATGTCAAAGAATGGTGAAATCTTACTAAAATACAATGATGCGTGCATTGTTATAGATAGAACATCCAAGATAGTTGATGTAGCTTTTGCTTATTCCGTCGCTCCAGAGATCATTGACAACGATGAAGCGGAACCTTGCTCGGTTGCTGAATGTTAGCAGAGAGTGGATTGACCGAAATGGAAAGAAGCAATGCAGGCCGAACTAGACTCTTTAAAAAAAAAGTATTTGGTCCGGTAGTGCTATGCTCACCAAATGTGAAGCCGGTTAGATATAAATGGGTCTTTGTTCGGAAGCGTAATGAGAAGAATGAAGTCATGAGGTCTAAAGCTAGACTAGTGGTGCAATAATTCTCTCAACGCCCATGCATTGATTATGAGGAGACATATTCTCTGTTATAGATATCATTACTTTTCGCTACCTTATCAGTTTAGTAGTGTCCGAAAAATTGAACATATAGCTGATGGATGTGGTGACAACATATCTCTTTAGAAATTTGGATTCAGAGATATACATGAAAGTGCCAGAAGGCGTGGTCATACCCAATTCAATTAAATCTACACCACATAATGCTTATGTGATTAGACTGAAGCGTTCACTGTATGGATTGAAACAATCCAGTAGGATGTGGTACACACGCCTCAATGACTACTTGATTGGAAATGGATACAAGAACGATGATTATGCCCATATGTGTTCATTAAGAGAATAAGTTTAGGATTTGCCTTTGTAGTAGTCTATGTTGATGATATGAATATCATTGGGTCTCTTGATGAAATCAATGAGACGGTTAGCTACTTGAAACCTGAGTTTGAGATGAAAGACCTTGGTAGGACTCGATTTTGTCTTGGTTTGGAATTAGAACATCAAATTGGTGGAATACATATTCACCAGTCTGATTATGCCCAAAAGATGGTCAAGAGATTTAATATGGACAAAGCACACCCTCTCAGCACACCAATGGTCGTACGCAGTCTAGAACCCAATAAAGATCTTTACCATTCGAAAGATGATGATGGAGAACTATTAGGAGCTAAGGTACCATACATCAGTGTTATTGAAGCTTTGTTGTATTTAGCACAATGTAAAAGACTAGATATTGCATTCTCTGTGAACTCGTTAGCTTGGTTTAGTTCTGCGTCTATACAACGTCATTGGAAAGGTACAAAACACATCTTCAGGTACCCGAAGGGTTCCATAGACTTGGCTTGTTCTTTTCCTACAAAGAATGCAAAGAGAAGCATGAAATTCTCGGAAAAAAAGATGGTTGAATCGCAGCATGCTGGTTCTAGGGCCTTTGACCCGTTGAAGAATCCTCCCGACCCGTCGAATGTTGCACCCTGGATGGACCAGAGCCCATACCTTCGACCCATCGAACAGTGGTCCGGCTGCTAGCATTATTCCTTAATTCAGTGCAGTCCTCTATTTAGAGGCACCTTGTGATGTCTTGGTTGGTTTTGCTGGTGCTGGGTATCTCTTTGACCCACACAAAGGACTTTCCCATACCAATTATGTGTTTACCATGGGAAATACAGCGATTTCTTGGAGATCAACAAAGCAGACCATAGTTGCTACTTCCTCGAATCATTCTAAGATCATTGCTTTACGTGAAGCAGTTAAGGAGTGTGTTTGGCTTAGGTCAATCATACACCATATTCGAGGAACAAGTGGATTACCTTCCACTACTACAACACCAACTTGTATCTTTGAGGACAATGTGGCTTGGATTGAACAAATGAAGTTAGGATAAACTAAGGGTGATCATACCAAGCACATATCGTCGAAGTTCTTCTTCAATCAGCAACAACAACAGCTATTGAACATTCATGTGCATCAGGTTTGTTCGACAGATGATGCTGCAGACTTGTTTCCAAGTCATTACCAAAATCTACATTTTCTAAGCATGTGAGACGCATTGGTATGCGAAGATTGTCTGAACTCCAAGATTGAGTTACTGATTAGAGGAAGTTTGTTTTGTAGATATCAGAGGGAGTCTACATCACATGTGGTCGCTTTTTAGAGAAAGAGTTCTTGGAAACTCCAAGAATAATAATAATAAAATAATTTTTTATTAAAAAAACGTAAAATTTGCAAATAATTCGGCCGAATTTAAAAAAACGTATTTTTTTCTGAATCTTTTGAATTATTCGAAAGACAAACGATTTTTTTCAAAAATTCGTCAATTCACGAATTATTTTCTAAGAGAGCTAGTTAAACAACTGAATTCTTCCAGAGTTTTGCTTATATTTCACCAAGTCATGGCATAATGTTCTGGATTATTTTGTAGTCAAAATAATTTTTTCGGAAGAAAAAAGAAATAGGAAAAAAGAGAGTTGGGCTAGAGGAAACGGGTTAGGCCCATTCTGCAAAAAAGTATGAAAAACAAATAAAAAAAAGAAAGGAAAAACAAAAGCGAGTCTCCGTCTCTGATATCAGGTAGCAAGAAGAAGAAGAGTCTCGAGAGTTGAAGATGTCACTGGTATGGATGGAAGCTATGCTCCCGCTCGGAATCATCGCCGGAATGCTCTGCGTCATGGGAAATGCTCAGTATTACATTCACAAAACCGCTCACGGCCGGGTACTCCCCCTTCCTCGTTCGTTTTTATTATCATTATTATTTTTAGATCCAAAATTCATATTCCAATTGGTCTGTGGAATTGAAGTTGATTTTGAATCTGGCAGCCGAAGCACATCGGTAACGACATGTGGGATGTAGCCATGGAGAGGAGGGACAAGAAGCTCATCGAGCAAGCCACTATTGCTCCTTCTTCTAATTAGTTTCGTCTCTTCTGGTACACACCTCATGCTCTTCTTCGATTACCAAAGCCCTAGTCTTTTAACAGAGATTGGTCTTAATTTTGGGATTTAGTTTATATGTTTGGATTGGCCGTACTGGTTAAGCTTATTACTTGATCAAATTTTAGGTAGTGAACCATTGTTTTGTTTCGAGCCGAATCTAAGTTATTGGCATCAGTTGAAAGCTTTAGGGGTGATGAATTGATGCTTAAGCTGTGTGCTTCATACTGAGCATTTAATTTGCTAATAGATGATAAATTTGATGCCTGGTGTTTGATAGGCAAGTTGCCTGAGGCAACAACTTTTTGAAATTGGGACTTGTAAAATGCTTACAAGATATGTGCAATTTCTGAAGTTGCATATCTGTTGGCTGTTGCTCAGTAAATCATGATGACATAGGCATTATGCAACATGGACATTCATAGTTGGCCATACTGTATACGTTGTCGAGTAATGTTTTCAGCCGTAATGAGTGATTTGACTAGGAAATTATGCTTCACAGAAGTGTGTCTGAGAACTTTTCCCTCTTTGAAATTTAAGTCCAACCATTTCGGTGCTTGTATGAAACCTATATTGTATTGTTGTGTATGGTTTTCAAAGCTTTGTGATACTTGAGCCTCTTGACTTTTATTGAAGAGAAATAATTCTCGGTTAAATTTGAAAGGAGAGTTCTAAATGCATACACGTAACTACATGAAAAATGTCTTTGCTGAGAGTAATTGTAAGCTTACTGAAACTTTTGTCAAAGTGAAATTTAGATATTCTAGCTTCCCAGTTAGATCTAAACGGATGAGAAAGGATCCATTTAAAGAATCTCATCCCAGATATTCTAGCACCACAAATAGTCTTGTATGAACCTTGATTCAATATTTCTGAGCCAAATGTTCGCTGCAGAAGCTGACTGGGTCTTAGTCTAAAGTATAACCTAAACTTGAGAATATTTGTGTCCTGCACACGAAAGATTCAAACTTCACTAGTGTCAGTAATACATCTTGTAGTCAGAAAAACTCAAAAAAGTTATTTCCTTTTCTTTTGACTAGTTTTACTGTGATGAAATTTATGGTGCTTTCATGAAAACTGCAGGAACATCTTGAGAATGGAAGCTTACAAAGAAATAAAGTTACTAATCCATTCTGAAGGAGCGTAGAGCAACGCCATGTCAAATATTTTCATTGTATGCGAAATGCGGAAGCAATTGGCTGTCCATGGAAATTAAATGTACTCCATTGATTTGCTTTTTTTTTTAATTAACATTTGGAAAGAGTTTGTTTGACTGAGTTTGTGTGTTGTTGGGAATGCTAGTTATCCACCGATGTCAATATTTCATATACAGATCCAGGTACCAGTAGGACTGATGCGACAGTTGACATCCACATGAAATTAGTGCATATAAGCGAATTGACGATAACAACCTTTATGTTTCCTTTGGACAATATTTTGCGACTGTACAGAAGTGCAGGGATGAACTAACAATCGAGGGAAAATGTTCATATTAGTTTTTCGAACAAAAGACTTGGCTGGACAGCTGATATTGGCAGAATGTGCTGATGGAACACATGAAAAACACAATCAAAAGCAAGCGAGTAAACTCATACGGTTTGGGTATAGCTAATAACTATAGGGCAAAAGATGTGATATTGGGCGTCTGGGCTATTTCACCAATCCATTGCCAATGATTCTAGAGCAACTCCAATGAAAGCTATTCGAAATTCTTTTTTTTTTTCTTTATGGAAAAGTGATTTAACTTTCAACATATTGCCGACGTTTGGGGATGGTTTTGCTAGCAATGCTTGTCATGTTAAGTGCAATAGTCATCACTCAGGCGCTATATAAGCGAGTAGGTTCTGTTCTGTGGCCATCTACTCAACTGCATTACATTTGTCTTTCACCAAGCAATCCCAGTATTATTGATCTATCTACATTAGGCCGGTTTTGTGTAACAATAACGAAAACTAAGATCGAGAAGCTAGCTAAAAGTTTTGAAGGATTTGCATAAATTAAGAAGAAATTAGATGGGGCAATGATAAGAACTTCATCTTGGCTAAGTACAAGCAATTGATTTGCACATTATGTAGCCAAATAGTGGAAGTGTGATACAGGAGTGAGAACTGAGGACATGATCTGTTTAAGAAAATGTGTAAAGGGAAGCACTAAATCAACTAGTGCTGGAAACTAATGAGAGAGCTGTGTGGCTGCAGTTACTGGTGCTGAGCTCTGATTCGTCCACACCAACTTTTTGCCACTTTTCTCATTTCGGCTTTCTTGGCACCATTATTCTTTATATATCAGCCTTTCAATTTGTTAAGAGGGAATTCAAGAGAAAAAGAAATACTGCCAGCGAGAAATTACGATTCCAACAAATACTGTCAATACCTTGATTTATGGTCCAAAATAATTTTTATTTCCTTGTTCATAAAAATAAAGATGTTTTGTATTTTTATTTGTCAGAAAAATAGAAATTAAAAAATAAACGTGTTAGGTAGAGAGCAAGACAAGCACAGCTGACAGCACTTGACAGAAGTACTAAAATTTTGGACAATTCTTTTTAGATTGTGATTAATTATGCACAGCCTGAGCCTACCATAGAAAGTAGCTATCAGCCACAGTTGCTGTATGATAGCATCAATTAGTCAAGAACTGATAACTCATACTAAAAGTAGCATCAATTATAATATCTGACCACAAGAATAGATTGATTGGTTTGTTTCCGAAGTCAGAAAGAAAGATGAAACACTTTGACAAAAAGGATTCACACTATGACAATGTATAATGGAATCCAGAATAAAGCTTTAGCAAATGTTAAGGATGATCAGAACCGAAGTGCCAAATGAAGCTTATGATTTCTCGTCAATGAAACAACCAAATTTATCACAATGTAGAATCACTCTGTTCCAAACTTCACACCACAATGAATCATAGTAAAACTATTGGTGAGTGATAACACATTTACACAAAAATCCTAATGTACTCACAGTGAACAAAGAATCTAGGCAGAACTAGGAATTGAACTTGAATAAGAATGGTGGTTTGGGAAGGTGTGGAAGCTTGTACAGATGGTTGGGATCAAGGCACGTATTCATGCTCAATGGCCGGTTGTGTTCGAGTACCTACTGCTACAGGCGCTTTTGTATCTCCGACTCTTGTCATATTCAATGATTCTCCAACTTCTGCAGCCTTCTCCATCTCCTCCAGATGCTTTCTTTCCTTGTATTTATGCACCCAGAGTACCAGGAATGCCAGCAACCCCAACAAGGCTAATCCACCAAGGACAGAACCAACGATTATCCACGTTTTCGTATTACTCTTCTTCTTCCCTACCCCACCGATAGGAGTTGGGGGATTGACTGGTGATGGAGTGGGAGCAATGGCCTCAACCACAATAGAAAAGTGCCCCTGTTTCACTGCTGAACATGTATTGCCTGATCCCACTTTGCTGAAATTGACAGAACCATCTAGGTCAAAGGTAACACACTTCGCCTCATTGCCATCAGGGGTCAGACTCACATCCTTAAATTTGATCTTTATGGGATCACCAGTTGCTGTGATGTCCAGCATTGGTAAATTCTTCGCCATTAAATCAATAGCATCATAGGCAAGGAGACCCAGCACTGGAGCTAAGTAAGAATAGCCTGGTAACTCATAATACTTTGTTGACCAATTGCCCAAGTTTTGGTACACCAGAACAAGCCTCTCTGCATACGGACTCTCATTGACTCCTTCGGGGATCTCATACTCTTTGTATGTAACACCTTTCCGGTACAAGCTACCACTCCTTAGCCTCAAAGCTGCAATCTTAATTCCAGTCAGATTCGAAGGAACCTGAGCATCGTAGGGAACACCAGTCCTCGGATTCACAAAGGCCCTGTAAGCATAATCTTGAAGAAGCGCATCAAGAGCAGGTGCTTCGCCACTTGCCGTTTGTGCAGCAGAGAGATACGCCATCCGTGAAAACCATATCACAACCACTAGCATCGCCAGACTTCGGAAAGGAAGCCCCATCGATGCTTTTGGAATCTCGAAACTCAGCACAATGCTTCTCAATCCCAGATCACAAAATGAACCCCGGAGATACTTATACCACCGTGGATCCAAAGAAATATGTATGTAACTGAAATGTGCAATAAATTTCTAGAATTTAAGCTGCAAAACCTCTAATATCAGACTTGCCAAACTCCAATTAATAGAAACAACGGACACTTGGGTAGAATCTTTGAGTTTGTAAAAAGCAGCTTCGAAGGTTTAAACCGTTGCTAAACTCTCTCTGTCTTATTCCGATTGCTTTTCCTTTACAGAAGAATCCTTGTTAAAGAAGCCCCCTCTCAAATTCTCAAAGAACTTTGGACTCAGAATCTTCTTTGCTCAAATGGAATTGTAACCCAAGATTCTTCTTCTTTACAAACACATTGACACATAAACTAGCAGAAATCAAAACTAAAGCAAGAACCCAGAACAATCCTTCTTCTTCTTCCTCTTGCAACGGTCACTAAACTAAGCAGCGTTATGATCACACCTCCTAAATTTTCACAAACACAAAAACGCAGAAACCTTTACTCAGTAAGAAGATCAAGAACAAAAACCCAACAAGCAATTTAGGCAGAGGAAGCTAAATACCTGAAATTCTGGTCGACAAAACCAGAAGGGCCCAAATTCCAAAAGCCCTAAATCCCGAGGTTTTGGCTGAAACTCTGTCTCAGAAGAAGAGCATGCACCTCAAAATTCCAGAGCGAAATGCAAATTGAGGCCAAGAAGCAAAGACCCTTCAAGAATCCCATCATTGAATTTCGGAACCAGACGAGTAGTAGTAAATGGGTCGCAACAACTCCGAATACAAGTAGTTGGAAGAAAAGAATCAGAGCTTTAATGGCGGTCCTGCTCCGAAAAATCGAAAATGGTCTGCATTTTGACCAAATCTGAAGGGTTAGCCCAGAAAACGATACATCTTCAATTCTCGGAATCAGAGAATAAGAAGAAGGTTAAGAGAAAACTGAATTGCCGAGTAAGCAGTAAGATTTGGTTTATTTTGTAGCGAGAAAATTGGGTGAGAGAGATAAAGCTATCTCTAAATGAGAGACGTAGTGATCCAAAAAGGGTTTAATGGCTCAAAAATCTCTGATGGGATTTGAGAAAAGATTCTCAGAGATAAGCTGCGAGAGATTTAGATGGCCAGAGCAGCGCGCGCGCACACACACACAGATGCACTGGTGGGAAGTGAAGAAGCAGCTTAACAAAAGGACAGAAAGAATGAGTAGTACTGGTGTAAATTATTATTATTATTATCATTATTATAAGAAAACCCACAAAAACAAAAACAAAACAAAATTGATTGTCCCCTACTCTTTTAATCCAATGCATTATTTACACAATTATTCATTGCTACGGTTTTGCTTAGATTGTGTGCATTTACAGGTGTTGCCAATATTATAGACCAAAGCATTGTTCTTTCTTTGCTTACTTTTCAGCTCTTTAATATATTTTTTCACACGTATTTAGGAGTTTATTTTAACAATATTGGTGACTAATACTTTGCATTTTATTGTTTTAATGACTACAATAATTGATATTCCTTTTTTTGGGGGGGGGGGGGGGGTTGGATTATTACTCTTTCTGCTCCATCAATTTTTTCCCCTTCTGACTCGATTTCTGGGTCCTTTCGTTGGCATTACCCAATGTGCAATGTCTTTTCCAACTCTGTATTTTCAGACATTAAACAACAATGTGAACAAGCATTTGGTCAACAGGCAAAAGCACCAGGGGACTATAGACCAAAGTGACACCTTCATTGTGTTTGAAACTGTGAAAGGAGCTAAATGGTACTTGATGAAGCTCACCGGCCATCAAAGCTATATATTAATGTCGGTACGTGTGTGTGCGCAATATGTGATGTAGTAGGCTCGTGAAGAATCAAGAATGGTTGTTCAGCAACGGCTGGTTCGAGCCAGCTGCAACTCCGTCCAGCAAGCAGTGCTAATTCTTTTGATAAATGTGCTTGTTTCCCAATCTAGATTTTGGGGATTGAAAAGTTCGACATCGTCGTATTTCGGTGTTATTAATTGTTACTTCACCTCACTTTTTTATTATTGCATGAGCAAACTGGGTTAAGAAATTAAAAGCCCAATGTGAATTGAATTAGGCCTGGGCAGCGCCGGAGATTTAGGCCCAGGTGAATGGTGAAGCGATGATATGCATTTATATCCCTCTAAATAACTCCATTTTGGTATACAGCCGGATAAACCATGCATGAACACTTCTTTGAATAGTCATACACAAAGACCCGGAATATATTATTTGTGTTAAAAGGGAAAATAGATATGCAATATAAACTGAAATTATATTTTATTCTTTGATACATAATTTTAAATATATATATTATTATCTGTTAAAATCAATATTCCTGTAAATCAAAGATTGAAAAAATATCTATTTTTATTCTAATTAGAATAAGACATGCCTTAAAATATTAAGAATAGTATGCAGTGTATATTATGTGGTAGTTAACTATCAATTATGCTACAAACAATCAGAGAAGATGTCAGAAAGCAAGACTATAAATTAATAAGTATCGGTGACTTAATTGCATGCTCCATAATCATTAGTTGTGCTTCAATGTTTTTTGTTTTGTTTTTGGTTTTAACAAGAACTTCTTGAGTAAAAGCCAAACAAACTCTGAGAGCAAAACATAAAGGGAAAAATCGAAAGGGAAACTAAGGAACCATATTAACTAGGAAAAAATTTATACATGATGTTTGAACTCTTTCGGTCAGGTCAAAGGGGTGCTCGAACTCTAAAAACTATCCAAATAATACCCAAACTCTGAAAATGCTATATGTGTGATGCATATGAGCTATTTCCGTCACTGCTCCGTTTCTCCCGATGACGTGCCATTTTTATTTTAAAAAAAATAGGTTAATAACATTTATGTACTTATAATTCTTTTGTGTATAATTTATTTTTTGGGCAAATTTCTGTTTACTTACCTGTGGTTGGCCATCAACATCATTTCACTACCTACATTTTGAATTTGATCATTTCACTATCTTTGGTTTACTATCAACTTTAGTTCACTACCTGATTTTTTGTTTTTGATCATTGTACTATCTTAACTTTTTGATTGTAAACATTTTACTACTTCAACTCAATATTTTTCATCACTTTTAACCTCTATTTAGTTTATGTGTTATGTTTAAAATCGAAAAGTCAGGTAGTACAATGATCAATTTTGACAAGTTTAGGTAGAAAATGATCAATCTTAATAACTTTAGATAGTGAAATGATCAATTTCAACAAGCGAAGTAGTAAAAAGATGTTTGATTTAAACTATAGGTAGTGAAATGATGACATTTGAAAAGTGAAGTAGTGAACTGATGGTTGACCCAAACCACAGGTAGGTAAATAGAAATTTGCCCTTATTTTTTCTTCAATTAAACACTTGACTGAGCTTAGTATAAGCTCAGTCCATAGGATCCGAGTCCAAGCTCTAGACAAATCGGATATGCATTTTCCTTCCCCCAAGTTTGAGCTCGAGCCCAAGCCAAATTGGGACTCCTCTATATGTTCCCTCTCACCATCGCCATTCACCGATCACGACCCAGAGGCACACAAAGGCACGCGACCCCGAGCTTGAGGAGAACAACAACGCGAGGTGTATGTTGGCGCTTGCTCGATGAGGTGAGGTAGGAAGAGAGAATCGCGAGGGCGAGGGAGACAATTACGAGGCAACCTAGGATTCATGGTGGAGTGCTGGAGAAGGTCGAGGGTGGCGCACACAATAGGAAGATATCGATGAGGCTGAACTGGGGGCAACTGAGGCTACAACGGGAGTCACGAGGTACGATTGTAGAGAGAGGCCGATGGTGGAATGACGAGGCTGAGTAGAGGGTGCGTTGCTCGCCTCGAGCTAAAGATGCGATCGAGCCCAGGCGTTGCTGTCACATCCCACTCCACATAGTAAGATATTGTCCGTTTTGGGTCTTACTTACACGGTTTTACTTATAGGCCTTACCCCCAACACGCGTCTTACTATAGAGATGTATGCATGCACATATAAGCACATCACCTTCCCACTCCCGAGCGATGTGGGATTGCATGCCCATGTAGGAAGTTAGTGCCCTTGGCACCCCCATGCATGGGTCATCACAGCTGCCATAGTGCGATGCGAGCAAGCCTAGGTCGAGGCGCACAGGGTTTTAGGGCAGCGATAGTGAGGAGCCGACGATATTGTCAAAAGGTGGCGGCGAGGTGGGAGCACTGGGACCGAGGAATTAAAGGTTAGGTTGTCAGCGTCGTCGCAACAAAAGTGGAGGCCGAGATGTGCTTAGAGAGAGAGATAGTTAAAATATAAAATAAAAAATATATGGACATAAATGTCATTGACCTATTTTTTTCTACATCATTGGGAGAAACGGAGTCGTGAGAGAAATAGCTCAAAGGCATCACACATATAGCGTTTTAAGAGTTCATGCATTATTTTGATAGTTTTTTGAATTCGCGCATCCTTTTCACCTGATCGAAAGAGTTCGGGCATCATGGGTGAAATTTTTTTCCTATTAATTATATCAAGATGAAAGATAAGGTTAATTACTCTAAAGTCACTTAAAACAATCCATTTGCCCCAAAAGTCACTTAGTTTTTGTCAAGTTATCCAAAGGTCACCAAACTATGGTTTTAGTGACCCAAAAATCACTTTAAAGCCTATAATTTGAAATAAAAGTCTTTTTCTGCGTGGACCATTTTATCCTTCAGTTTTTTTTGTCCAATTTTTTTTTCCACAATAAAAATTTGCAAAAATAAATAAATTATGTTTTATTTTGTTCTTCACGACTCAGCACAAACTCAAAAAACGAGGGTTTTTAGGGTGTATGGTATATGGTTTATGGTATAGGGTATAGAGTGTAGAGTTTATGATACCAACATAACACGAGAAAGATATAAACTCAAGTTCGGAAAGATACTAAAGTAAGTTTGGAAATATACCATCATTTGTTCGTAAAGATATCTCTCGTTTATAAATATACCATGAAAGGGTCATAAGGATACAGTAAAAGGGACATAAAGATAACATTTTAAAGATACCATCTCAGTGTAATAAATATATCATCATAGTGTCATAAAGATACCATGAAAGGGTTATAAGAAGACAACATAAGGATACCATGACAGAGTATTAAGATACTATCTCAGTGCCACAAATATACTATTGCAGTGTCATAAAGATACTCTTGCAGTGTCAGAAAGATACCATGAAAATGCTATAAGGATATTATGACAACATTTTAAATATATCATCACAGTGTCACAAATATACCATCACAGTATCATAAAGATACAATCGCAATGTCATAAAGATACCATAAAAGTGATACAACGTAAGGACACCATGATAATGCTTTTAAGATACTATCTAAGTGTTATAAAGATACTGTCACACTATCATAAATATACTATGATAGTGCAATAAAGATACCATCGCAACATTTTAAGGATATCATTATATGGTCATATTGATATCAACTTAAGTTCGTAAAGATACCAAAAATATAGCATAAAAATACCAAAAACTTACCCAAAAAAACCTTAATATAAAGGTCCTAACCAAGAATCATAACGATATCAGCCATTCACAACAAATATACTAACTTAACTTATTAAATATACTATATTGTTTTATAAAAAAGAACTTTAAAAAAAGAACTAAAATTGCTCTGGGCACCCATCGTGCGCACCCAGATCAAGTCGACAAGATATGTCATCATCGACCAGAGTCGTCGTCGTCTGCTAGAGGGCCATCGCTTTCCATGGAGTCGTGATCAGTTCTCTGTCGGGATCGTGGATGTTGAGGTCCTCAATCGCCGCTTGGTAGTCGTCTTCCAGAGGGTTGTTGTCGTCCTCAGTCGCGGCTTGATTGTCCTCTGTGGTGGCTCGGTCGCGGGCTGTGGGCGTCGGCGTGGTGAGGCCCGGTGAGATTGATTTCCGGAAAGAGTTGCATCGTAGTGGGTATTGGATCCGACGAGATGGATATTGGATCCCGGCGAGTGTTTCAGTTTTCAACCGTGGCAAAAAATATAATTTTGGAGATATTTTACCCAGTGGCAGTACGTAAAGAAATCAAAGGTCAGGGGTATTGTTCGTGTATTTTAAAGTAAAGTGACTTTTGAGTCACAAATAAAGATGAGGTGACTTTTGGGTATTTTTTTTAGCTTCAAGTGACTTATAGGTCACGAACCCATGAAGATAATGAGTAAAGGAGATGGATGACCTATGAAACCAATTAGCCGGACATTTCCTCTGTCTTGCCAAACAAGCTATGTGGTCTGCCGCTTGGTTAACATATATGTTGGTCCAAAACTAGCTATGGTAAGACTCATCATCTGTCATAGCTCTAACCTGATCCAAAATGGGCAACTCAGCCTAATCGAGCGTTGTAGTGAAGCAATTCATGAACTGAACAAGTTGTAAGGAATCGACTTCAAACCAGAAATGAGAAGTTGACAGAATGCCAGTCAAATGAACTCTAAGACGGAGAGCCATTTTTCCAGCACACAAGGGATTTTTGGTAGCTATATAACTTGTTTCTTCTGCCACCAAAATGCCATTCAAATCTCTAGCAAGAGTTGCCAGCCCAGCTACACCATTCACCCAAGAAGTATCACAATTAATTTTGATGTGAATTGGAAGAGGAGGATGTTAGAAAATATGTATTATAACTTTATAAGTATGGATCAAATCTATGAAACAATAGATATTAAATATGTATAATGTAAATTAACTAAACTTAAACAACAGAGAATTAAATTCAAGATAAATGCTTTCAATTCAATAAAATATAGAAATTGAAATAGAGAAAGTAATTCAAATTTACTAATTTGATTTTTGAGAGAGGCTTGCTAATTGCAATGTCCTTAGACAAAAATTCGTCCCTATACTTCTGCTCATGGAATCTTCTTGACATCTGTCTCCTAGGATACAACTCTCAATTCAAGGTTTTACAGAGTGTCTTGAATTCTATCTCGAACTTCAATTTGTGTTTCTCTCTTGTATAGTATGGAATATTTGTAATAAACTTTTAGTGATTTGAAGCAAATCCTTCGGGCTTCTTTTATTGACGCTTGATGCCTATTCGACATTTTGAACAAAGCATCGTCTTGTTTCAATAACGAACAATCACGTCTTAACGTAAAAAGGATCGCGATTCAAAAACCTATTTTGATTTCAACTAAGTCCCCATTAGTAGGCGCAATACCCAGTCTATGATTATTTAATAATCATGAAAACCCACTAATAGGCCCAGGAGGAATTTTCAACGAAACCCATTAAAATTCTCTCACCTAATCCCACTTCCATTGACTACCCTACAAGAGGTATCCCTTATTAAGAGTATGAGTCTTACAACATCTTCCATGTGGGACTAAAGTCCCACAAAGTTTCAACAGAGGAGACCAGTTAGGCTTTGGAGGAGGTCTTGGAAATGTCCAGCTGATTTCTTCAATGGTTTTCTTGGTTGCTTACTTTCTACCAGAAAAGTAATAGAAGTAATATAAGCTTCACACAGAATTTGAAAATGGGAAGCAAGCTTTGATATAAAAGCCCAAGGTATGTTTATTATTCCTTTATTATTCCTAACACATATAAAAGCCCAAGGTACGTTTTTGCAATCTTGCAATAGTGTAACAATAAAACATTCCCAGTAAGAAAAAAAGCCCAAGGTACGTTTTTGCAATCCTAACACATCACGATCATCTTCTTCAAAACCTTTATTATTCCTAACACATATAAAAGCCCAAGGTACGTTTTTGCAATCCTGCAATAGTGTAACAATAAAACATTCCCAGTAAGAAAAAAAGAAAGATTCCCGACTGAAACAACTCTCTAATACGCAAGGGTTTCAGATTTGGCAGAAACTTGACAACTTTAATCGTCGTCGGCTCAACGTTATATATATATATATATATATTTAGGTATCAAATATCTCTAAACTTGAAAAATTGCTTGTTGATCTCAAGATCTGGTCCAAATATTAACTTGTTGTTGAAGGAGAAAAGTAGATACGCAAGTAGATATATTTGAAAGTGTACTTTATTCATTGATAGATGACCTTAAATAGACACTACAATCTGCTGCAATAAATCTCCTAGTAAATCAGAAATTGAGAGAACTCAATGTTATTGGAGATAGTCCACCATGTGAAATCATACAATTGAAGGGTGTTTTGAGTACAACACGAGTGCATGTTCTCATTAATTCTAGAGCTACACATTGCTTTGTGCATCCCGCACTAGTACGCATGCTACATTTGAGGATGGAGTCAACCAAGGCCCTCACGATCAGAGTTGCTAATGGTGAATTTATGAGGACTCAAGGTAGTGTGAAAGTGGTGGTGAGATTATAGGAGTATGAGTTTGAAAGGGAGTTCCATGTACTAGCAGTTCCAGGTTGTGAGTTATTGTTGGGTAACTTATGGGTACGAATACAAGGCGACATCACCTGGAACTTGAAAAAAATGATGATGAGGTTCAAGGTAGGACAAAAAGAGTACATGCTGCAAGGAGAGAAGACCATAGTCACAGAGTTAGTAAGCTGGAGGTCAATGACTAGATTGATGAGCAAGGAGGATGAAGGAGTCTTGGTTTATCTACAACCAAAGACAAATAATACAATGGATGAGCCAACACGTGATGTAAGGCTACAAGGAGTGTTGGACAAGTTTGAATGCATATTTGTGAAACAAGATAAACTACCTCCCTCTCAGATTCATGACCATTGCATACAATTGTTCCCTAACACCCCTCCTATATCGGTGCTGTCATATCGATACTTCTACTACCAAAAGGCTAAAATTGAGAAAATGATCAGTGAGATGTTACAAGCAGGAGGGATCAGGCCAATTATGAGTCCCTACTCTTCACTGGTGCTCTTGGTTAAGAAGAATGATGGCACATGGAGGATGTGTGTTGATTATCGGGTATTGAATGTGGTTATTGTCCAGGACAAATATACAATACATGTGGTAGATGAGTTGTTAGACGAGGTTCATGGGTCATCTCATTTCGATACTCCTATTACCAAAAGGCTGAAATTGAGAAAATCATAAGTGAGATGTTACAAGCAGGAGTGATCAGGCATAGTATGAGTCCCTACTCTTCACTGGTGCTCTTGGTTAAGAAGAAGGATGGCATATGGAGGATATGTGCTGATTATAAGGTATTGAATGCGGCTAGTGTCAAGGAAAAATATCTGATACTGGTGGTAGATGAGCTGTTAGACGAGGTTAATAGGTCATCTCATTTCACAAAACTTGATTTAAGGTCGGGTTACCACCAAGTTCGGATGAAGAGAGAGGACATTGAGAAAACCTCCTTTCGCACTCACAATGGACACTACGAGTTTGTAGTGATACCATTTGGCCTCACCAATGCATCTAGCACCTTTCAATCGTTGATGAATGATGTGCTAAGGGAGTACTTGTGGAAGTTTGTGTTGGTCTTCTTCGACGACATTCTTATATACAGTCCGAGTATGGAGGCTCATTTGGAACACCTTGACATGGTGTTTACTAAGTTGCATAACCATGAGTTGAAGTTGAAGCCTAATGAGTGCTCAAGTGGAATACTTAGGACATATTGTGTCAGCAACAGGGGGTAGCTGTAGACCCACTGAAAATATAGTGTATCAAGCAATGGTAGCTACCTAAAACATTGAAAGGATTGTGTGGATTTCTTGTCTTACCCGGATATTATCGGAAGTTTTTGAGGAATTTTGGGTGTATTGCAAAATCACTTACCGATATGTTGAAGAAGGATGAGTTTGTGTGGACTTCTAATGCCGAAGAAGCATTTGAAGCTCTTATACTTGCCCTAACTACTACTCCGGTCTTAGCACTACAAGATTTTAGTAAGGAGTTCACTATTGAGAGTGATGCATTGGATGTGGGAATTGGAGCGGTTCTCACTCAAGAGAAGCACCTGATGGCTTATATGAGCAAGGCTTTGGCTCAACGACACTTGGTATTGTCGGTGTATGATAAGGAGATGCTCATCATGTTGCAACATTGGTGAGTATACTTACTTGGTCAACACTTTGTGATTTTAGCGGATCACCGAACCATTGAGCACTTCTTAAAGAAACGCATCACTACACCCTCGCAGCAAAAAATGGTTATTGAAGCTTGCCGAGTTGGATTATACCATCAAGTACCGGGTTGGAAGAAGCAATATGGTGGCTGATGCCTTATCTCGACAACATGAGGTACTATATTTAATGGAGATATCTTCTTCTACTAACTCTTATTTGCAGGGTATACATGACTCTCTTTTTTGAGACGTGGATCAAATTAAGTGGATTGAGGCCATATCAAATAATGTGTGCTCTAACAACAAGTATACAATGAAGGGAAGACATTTGATGTACAATGACAGACTGTTTGTCCCAAGTAGTGATGAGTAGAGAGAAAAGATAATGGAGGAAGGTCACGATGGTAGAGAAGGAGGTCACTCCAGCTACCTAAGAACTTACCAAAGCCTCAAACGCAACTTTAAATAGCCCGAAATGAAGAAGGATGTGCGTCGCTTAGTATCCGAGTGTGAAACTTGCCAACGTCATCACTATGAAGCTATTTTACCACCAGGTCTTTTGCAACCTAATGTCATTCCTAATGATGCTTGGATTGATATATCAATTGATTTCATTGAAGGACTACCTAAATCGTGTGGGAAGTCGGTAATTTTAGTGATGATTGATCGCTTTACGAAGTATGGTCATTTTATTCCCTTGTCACATCCCTATAGTGCTAAAACAGTGGTTGAATTTTTTGTGAGAGAAGTGTTTCGATTGCATGGAATTCCCAAGACTATCATTTCCGATCGTGGCCCGGTGTTCCTTAGTCAATTTTGGGGAGCATTTTTCAAGCTACAAGGTTGTAAACTATGCAAGAGCACGGCTTATCACCCTCAATCAGATGGGCAAACGAAGAATCTAAATAAGTCCTTGGAGCAATATCTATGTTGTGTTGTTGGCGAGCAGCTCTCTCCATGGAGTGAGGCCATTCCGTGGGCCGAATGGTGGTATAACACAAACCATCACTCCGCCATTGACACAAGTCCTTTCCAAGCCTTGTACGGGCATGAACCTCCAAAGGTAGAGCTGTATGAACCAGGATCCACGGCGGTGCATGAGGTCGACCAAGCATTGACGTCAAGGGACAATCTGTTGGCTCAGCTCAAGATGAATTTACCAAGAGTTCAAGAAAGGATGCGCTACTACTATGACAAGAAGCGTACTGACCGAAGTTTTGAAGTGGGGGAGTGGGTGTATTTGGGCTTCACCCCTATGCTTAGCACAAAGTAGCCAAAAGACAATTCCACAAGCTCTCAGCACATTACTATGGACCATTTCAGGTAATTGAGAAAGTCGGGGCAGTAGCTTACAAACTGCAGTTGCCTCCCACTGCTAAGATCCACAATGTGTTCCATGTTTCTCTTCTAAAAAAGAAACTTGGCAACAAAGCAGTAAGCCAACCACACCTCCCACCTTCTCAGGCCGGCTAGTACTTGACCAATGCTAGTGAAGAACAAGGGTAATTCTTTAGCCAAATGGCTTGGAGCCTCTGTGGAGGATGCAACTTGGGAGCTGGTGGATGACATAATGGCTCTTTGTATATAAGCTTGGTGTTACTGTTAGATGTCGTTTGTGACATTTTACGGTCGCTTTGTTAGCAGGGTAGCGTGTTACGAGTCATACTGATTGGCATACTTGGCTGAGTAGAAATGTGTCAGCCTAGCAGTGGGGGCTTCGACCATTATATATTGTTACGCTGCTGCTAGGTTTCCACCTATCAATCAATCAAGCCGTCATTTTCTTTCATTCTCTTTTATCTTAGTTTTACGTACACCGTCTGAACCAGCGATAGAGGGAAGCGTCTCTGTTACTCTCTTTTTGTGAAAACCTTGGCCTACAGCCATTTATATACGAGTAACAAGTCCTATCTCAAAAAGGAAATATAACGTGATCGAAGTAGGAGCCTGTGTTTCTGTTTAATTGGGCTCGTAAGGCAATGGCTTCTTGGTGGGCTGTGGCCCAGTAGTAAGAATTTTGTGTGAATAAACAATATCTGAGTAATCTTTTAATTTTCCCAAGGTCTCCTAAGCCGCCGGCGTTTAAAGCTTCGATTTTGGTTCAGTAGCTCCGATTGAAGCATCAAGTTTTAAACTTGCTACCGCCCTTTTGCTCATTTAGTTTCACAAACCCTCTTATTACTCTTCCTCTTCTACTTATCACCTCATTGGTTTTAGTATAATAACTAGTCTCAACTCTCAAGCACTCTCTACTTGAGCTGCGTACTTGTAATCCAGTTGTTTACTGAGCCAAAATATGGGACTCAAGGACAAGAAGAAGATCAAGAAGCCTGCCCAGAAATACTTGGAGCCTGTTAAAAAGGGTTCGTCCCTTCAATCTCTTGCCCTTTGGCTTTTTTCTATTTAATTTATGAATGGTTTTTGTATAGAATTGACTTGAATGCTTCTCGGGTTATTCTGTTTGAAGGTAGTAGGTAAAGGGTTCTGGATTTTATGAAGGAAAAAAAGACCTGTGGATAAGTGTGTATGATTTGATATTGTGAAGAGTGTAAACAAATTGTTGTTGCTTGATTATTTACAGATAGCAAGTTGGAACCTTTGGAGAGGAGGAAGAGGAAGAGAAGTAAGGAGAGCAATGGTGATTCGAGAAAAGTTGTTCAGGTCTCTGTTGAAGGTAATTTGGCCTTGTAGCTCTGTTGCATCTTATATTATCTGTGTCGGGATTATGCATTGGAGACGAATTTTTATGGTTTGCTATTGTTGTTTCACTAGATATCTTGTCGAGAGCGCCCAATGACAAGAAAAAGGCAAAGGAATTGAGGAAAGGGAAAGTAAAGAAGGTGAAGGTCTCTCAGGATTCAGATGCCCAACTTGATCCCTCTAACAGCGACGATCTCAATGAATTAACTGGTAAGCTGTTATTAGTTTCTGTGTTGTACTTGGACTTTTATAATTGCAGATAAACCACAGATAAGAGTAATTTGTTCATGATGTCCCGGTACACATGATTTGTCAGTGAATACTGCACGTGAATTTCTTTCCCTATTTCATTTCCTTAGCCTTAGTTCACTGCTTTTCTATTGTTTTATTCTCTAGTTGCTAAAAAGAAGGTGTATATGTCATTGAGGTGTCAAGAATAGAATCCTTTTTCTGCTCTTCCAGTTGATTAAGAGTTATAGACAATTTGTTTTTAATCAGGTGAAGTGGCAGATCGGAGCAATTTCAAAATGCAAGAGGAGACTGGAAGTGCCGAAATGATGCTCAATGATGATGATCGTATGACAAACTGAACACAGAAATTTACATCTCTTTTTATTTTTATCGTAACAGAAACTGAACACGGTTCCGAAATGAGGTTGAAGTTAGCAAATGTCAGTGTATGGAAGCTTAAAGTAGTTGTACTTGAAAGATTGAGTGCCTTCTCATGTTTTTCCTCTTTTGTGAAGGTATGTCAAAGAAAGCTAGGAAAAAGAAAAGGAAGGATCACGATTCCTTGGAGGGTGTGAAGTCACTGGAAAAGGGAATTGAAGTTGTTCAAGGTGAACCTTGTCATCTCTATTCACTGGATGTGGACTGCTCATTCTTGAATTGAAACATTCTGTGTCTCTTGACTTGTTACAATGTGTGGCTACCAGTGATTTTTTTGTTTTGTTTTGTTTTTGTTGCAATAATAAATATTGTTGATGTAGGCATATCCAAGAAATCTCAAAAGAAGAAAAGGAGGGATATGGATTCATCAAAAGCTAGGAAGTCATTGGAAAGGGAGGAAGAAGCTAATCAGGATGATGTTTATCTTATCTCTGAGGATGAGGGCAGCCCAAAAGGAATGAAAAGTATGAAATACTGATTCCAATTTGCCTTTTAGGTCTGTTCATATATATGTTAGACCATAATCTCAACATGTATGATACTATTGTCAACAATCCATACTTCGGGTTTTTTAAGTATCAACAAGACTACTCTATTTCTTGGTTCCTTGCTCATAATTTATTGATCCACAGAATGGATCATGGAATACCAGGAAAGTAGACCTGGATTGAAGGTACTGCAGCAAAGAATAGATGAGTTCATTATTACACATGAGGCAAGATTAGAACAGGTAATGTCTTCCTCCACGTTATAACTGCTACACAGCTGTAGTACTGTCATTTGAACCGATTCATAACCCCATACCCTAATCAAATATGTGCACATACTAGAAGATCTATGCATCTTTAGAGCACTCTCTGAGCTTTATCATTTCATTCAAACATTAGGTGGCTTGCAGCTGTATATTTTTTTTTGAATGTTGTCCTCATTGAAAGAATGGATCATATGCATGTCCCACTAGATAGAGGCTGTGGGCTCTACAAGTATATATATGCTTATGGTGTATGCTGCTTTAGTTTATACCCATCTGTTCAATTGTGGTGCATAAGTGAACATATTGTCAGTTTGAATGATCAAACATGTATAAATTCACCTGCTGTGGTGTTATTGTCAAAGTCCATTGTATGCACTCTTAATTAGCCATTGCTTTCTGTTCAGCTATTATGTAGTGAATCATCTTACACATCTAGTTCTCATTTGCTTTCTTTGGAATGTACAGGAAAGAAAAGAAAGAGAAGCCCTTTCTGCAGAAGAGGGATGGCAACTTGTAACACATCACAAAGGAAGGAAGAAGACTAAGGATGCTGAGAGTGGAATTACAGTAGGCTCAGTTGCCCAGGCTGTAGTGGAAAGCAAGAGGGCCAAGAAGAAGAGTACAGATGTTGGGCTAGATTTTTACGGATTCCATAGGAAAGAAGCTAAGAGGAATGGTATGTTAATCTTGTCCCTGATAGTTTGCATTATGTTTGATCTCATTAACTTATTTAAGTCGAAAGCTGGCCAAGTTTACGAAATTTACTTCTTCTGGACCTTATCAAGAAGAGGGTGAGAACAATACAAAAAATTGCTTATTCCATGTGCGATTTCTATTTTAGTTATTTCATCCATCTTCTCAAAAGAAAAGAAATATATGTTGGAAAAGATATATATCTATCCTTGGTTAAAAGGGTGCAAATACTGAAAGAAAGCGCTGATAATCTCTGTTCTTGCAGATATCATAATGCTTCAGAGCAAATTTGAGCAGGACAAGAAGCGGGTACAGCAGATACGAGCAGCTAGGAAATTCAAACCATACTGATTGCTCTGTTGATTGTACGAAGAGAGCCAGAAATCAAATTGCTTTTGCCCTGAATATTAAGCCATTAGTTATAAAGGCATTGTTAAGGAAAACTTTTGGGTGCGTGAGAATGTGACATTGTTCTGTACTTTCTTTCAGCATAGTTATTAAAAAACCTTGGTAATTTGTAAGAACATACGATGATAACATTCATTGCATCAATATGTCCTCCATGTTCCCCCAGGTCTTGGCATCGTTCAGAAATGAGGGTGCAAAGGGAGTACAACTTTTGTGTGTCAATGTGTTTCCTTCAAAATGATGATGGCGGATACCAAATAGAACAATGGGAAGAGCAATGTCAAATTCAATTTGGATACATTTATTTTGTCATGTCATAAAATTGCACGCCAATAAAATACTTCAATTCAATCCTTAAAGCTGTGTAATGCTGCTACTTTGTAACGTCCATGATGGTCTAGGCAACACAACACGGCACATAATTTTTTTTCTTCCTTTTTTCAAAGAGGGCATTGTCGACATTGGTCAACCCTTAGAAAAATCAAAAAGAGTGAAGGAAAGAACGAGAAAAAGGAGAAGGAGAGAGGGAGAGAGAGAATCATCATTCCTGTATTGATTGTCCTTCAAGCTCGTCGTTTGGGTCTATTGGCCACTTCTCTTCTCGCGCTCTTCCTCGTTGAGCGAGAAGAAAGAACAACGCACAACATTACCAATCTCTCTCTTTAATCTAATCGTCGTTTTCATCATCTTACATTTTCCTCATTCCACTCTCCAAACCCTAACCTCTTTCTCTCTCTCCGCCCACCATCGCTCAATTCCCGGTCACCAATCGCCGCTCTCCGGCCGCCACAGGCACAGCCGCGATTTCCCCTCCGCCCTGCGCACCGATTACACCGCCTGGGTTCTCCGCCGATGCCGTCGTCTCTCCCCTGAAAAAGCTGAGCTCTTGATAGGTCAGCTCTCTCGTTTCCCCGTCAAAGCTTTCATTTTTATCAAAAGGGCCTTCCAAAATTTAAGCTTTCTTGGTTTGTAGGGAAGACAAGTTTTCATCTTTATTGTATTTGACTTTGAAATTGCTTCCAATTGTTGCAAGGATTGTTTTTTGGTTTTGAATTTTTATTTTGGCGGTGTTTAGGGTTTGGGCAATTTGAGCGGGGAAGATGGAATCGCCAGGTGGCAATCTGGACTCGTATAGAGATAGAGCTTCTTCAGGGAATAGTAGTTCTAGAAGATATGGGGGAATGTTGTCTGCTTCGAATATTATACAGGCGCCACTCTCTGCCCTGCTGGAGTATTCGGGTCTGCTGCGAGGCTGGTCCAGTCACCACGAAGCTGAGTCTTTGATCGGAGGAGGCCGCGGCAGGGACCACCACCTTGGACATATGGATCAAAATACGGTGGGGAGCAATGACGGGGAGGTTTCGATTAGGATCATTGGGGCAGGGGAGCAGGAACATGATAGGGAGGGAGGTGGGTTAGTTGTTGGACAGTTGAGGGAGAGTAGTCTAAGCCAGAATGATGTGTCGGGACAGCCGATAGCTCGGGTGGGTTTGGTTACGTTGTTGACTGAAGAGGGTCAGGGGGATGCTAGGACGGATATGGGTTCTGCAGAAGGGATATCACAGTCGGGGAATAGTAGTGGTGGTGATGGAGAAGCAGGTGAAGGTGCTGGTGCGAATGGCAGGGATTCATCTTACCAGAGATATGATATTCAGCAGGCAGCTAGGTGGATTGAGCAGGTCTTGCCGTTTTCTTTGCTTCTATTGGTGGTCTTCATCCGCCAGCATTTGCAAGGTAAAGTTTCCTCAAGCTTATGTTTGCACAAAATAAAGCATGCTTCTTCTCTATTGGATAATAAAAATTGATGGTCACTTGTAGTTAGATGTTTAATTTCACAATCTGCTATTTGGTGACTATGGGGTTGATACTTCTTTTGGGATTTGAACTGTCTTCACATGGTTCAGAAGATCAAACGATCCATTCACCAACTCTAACATCTGTGGCAATAAGTAAAAACTCGCTTTTCTCATACATATATACATGTGGACATCCAGTGGTTATGTATCTATCTCCAAGGGGCCCATTCATGGGTTTGATGTCTCCTATGTTTCCCATAAAGCTTTAGTATGAAAGAAAACCCCACCAAGTTAGCCTTAGTCATTTGTATGCCGAACTCGTAATCATCTCCTTCTTGATTGTCAACACCATACTTTGAATGGTGCCTCATCAGTATACAGTATAAACCTTATTATGTTTTCTATTCAACAAAGAGCCGAACATGAATCAACTTTGCTTTTTTCCATCAATATTGTTCTTAGTCATTAAATAGGCACACTTGTGGTCTCAAAAGTGATCATCATGATGGAATCAGTAACCATAGTTTGTTCTGCAATATTTTCAGGTTTCTTTGTTACTATTTGGATTGCTGCAGTTATGTTTAAGTCGAATGAGATCCTAAGGAAACAGACTGCTTTAAAGGTATAATAAAATGTTATTGTAAATGAATTTTTTGTTTTTACAACTTTCAACAATTTTGTTTTATTTATACTCTAGTGATGTTATGTTTATTAAGAACAAGATATGATCGCTGACTGCAGGGAGAGAGGAAAGTCTCTGTTCTTGTTGGCATCTCTATTGCATTTGCAGTCCATGTGATTGGTGTTTACTGGTGGTATCAGAATGATGATCTTTTGTACCCATTAGTGATGCTTCCTCCCAAAGTCATACCACCTTTCTGGCATGCTGTTTTCATCATCATGGTGAACGGTAATTATTTCTACTCAAGTGTGCATTGTAGCTGTCTTTTCTAATTCTGACTTCCATTTTCTGTTAAAATTTTAGTCTTTGGTGCTTTTATTTTACCTGCATTATTTGTCTGTGTATTGGCTTGGACATCGGTTATCTATATAATGTATGTCAAAACTCTTCCTAAAATTATGCCTCACCTTTTACAAGTAGTTACCGTTTTCTTGCATAGTATGATTCTTGTTGCATACTTGTACTGTTCAGCCTTTTGTTGTTGCACCCACTAATTGTCAGAGACAAACTGAAAAAGTAATCTGGGATTCCATACCAAAACCAATTGGCAATGGTAGGAGTAGCCTAAATTTTTATAACCCACTAGCAAGGCCCCCCCTCATTTCCAATGTGGGAGTCTTTCTCCATTCACAGTCTCTAACATGCTCCCGCACGTGTGGCGACATCTCAAGCCAAACATGTGGACAACATATATGGGTGGCGGTGAGCACGTGTGACCCGTTCGGCATCACACGAGGGTGAACCCGCTCTGATACCATGATAAAGTAATATGGGGTTCCATAGCAAAACCAATTGGCAATGGTAGGAGTAGCCCAAATTTTTATAACCCACTAGCAAGGCCCCTCATTTCCAATGTGGGAGTCTTTCTCCATTCTCATTCTCTTACACGAACAGAATAGTACTACTACATCTAAGTTTTAGAGAAAGTGTTTTACTTTCTTTGTGAATCCTGTCAGTTTCATATAGCTTTGAAATAGAACCATTTTGAGCTTTGCTCTTCTTTGTAATTGGTATTTGCAAGTTAGTTAACGTTTTGTGCTATGGAATGATTACCTTGATATTCTTTCAGACACCCTGGTCCAGCAGGCAGCAATGGTGATCAAGTGTATTCTGTTAATGTACTATAAGAACTGCAGAGGTCGTAACTATCGTAAGCAGGTGAGTTAATAAGATACGAAGCAAAAGTTAACCCGGGAAGTTTCTTCTCTTTTGGGAAAAGACCGACACAATAGGAATTGGCAGAAAGGCATGAACCAGTTTATAATTAATTTTTGCCTTACACAATAGGATTGCTAGATTCTGTTTGCTCCTAGTTGTCTGACCATAGAAGTGTGGGACTTTTTTTCAGGGTCAAATGCTCACTTTGGTTGAGTATCTACTGTTGCTGTACCGGGCCTTGTTACCAACACCAGTGTGGTATCGCTTCTTCTTGAACAAAGAATATGGCAGTCTCTTTTCTTCACTAATGACAGGATTATATTTAACCTTCAAGCTCACATCTGTTGTTGAGAAGGTAAGGCTCATGTGATATAATTCTATGTTCCCAGAATATCAATTTTTCAACTGTGTAGCTCAATGAAGAAAAGTTCTACCAAGAGTTGTCTTTCTCATTTCTTTTCTCCTGTGGTAGGTGCAATCTTTCTTTGCTGCTTTGAAGGCATTGTCACGTAAAGAGGTTCACTATGGGGCATATGCAACGTCAGAGCAGGTAAATTGGAAGCTATCCTTACCTTCTGAAGATAAGCCCAGTTATTTATTTTTAGCAATCAAGGGTTACTGACAATAGTCTCTAAATTACACTGAAAATCTGTACACATGGTTATTGGAATAGTTGAAGTTGAGGTAGTCTGCATTCTATTTCAGTCCTATTCATGATTCACATCTTGGTGGATTTGTGTTGTGGTTCGACTAGTTGAACTCTCTATAACCATTGGACTCTACTAATTTGTAACAACAAAGTTGGTTTGATTTTTTGTTTTGTCTCTGTGAGCTGATCTTATTGAGAGACATGCATTTGGTTGTAGAGTTACGGAGTCTAATTGATTGATCTTGCTGTATATTGAAGAGCTGGTGTTTCATGTATCTCATGCAGGTCAGTGTAGCTGGTGATCTATGTGCCATTTGCCAGGAGAAGATGCATGCTCCTATCTTACTTCGTTGTAAACACATCTTCTGTGAGGACTGTGTATCAGAGTGGTTAGTTCTCTTCTCGTCTAGATTTTATTTTTTATATATGGTAGTTGATAACTATTTCTTCCTTCTACCAGTGACCTCTTTCTTGAAATTTTCTTCCTTGTATATAAATCTTATGTTATCATGATACCCTTATCTGATCCGAGCTTGTTGGCTGATGGCATGTAAAAATATTATGATGTTCAGGTTTGAGAGGGAACGAACCTGCCCCTTGTGCAGGGCTTTGGTAAAACCTGCAGATCTCAGATCATTTGGTGATGGATCGACGAGTTTGTTCTTCCAGCTGTTTTGAGATAGCTCTACTGTAAAAATGACCTGCTTTGAAGTTATAATTCTCATTAGGAGCAGGCTTCCGCTCATCCTTGTGACTTCTACACTCGCATATCCGATTGTATTTTTGCTGTGCCTTGTTCATAGTTTGCCCCTTGGAAAGAAAAGTAGTTGGGTATAACTGAACTGGCTACTGTTCATACAGACGCTGTATTGAGACATGTTCCCCAGAAAATGTATGTAATCCGCCAATTAAGCAACAGAAGTTCCTTTTAATCACCATGGCCATTTATATATATATATATATATATATATTTGCCTAGAATGAAAGCTTACCGCAGTCCTCCCATCTATTCAAGAAAATATTTCATGGTTATTAACCTTATTCTGTTTTGGTTATATTGTTATCCCTTCTGTTTGGTTTGGTGGGTTAGCAAATTACAATTGTCTGTAATATTTCTGTTTAGAATTTTCACAGAGATTTCGCTGGCTTGGCCTCATGTCCACTCATTTGTATAGCATAACCAAATACAGGCTCCTATTTTTGGCACCTTTAATTCAGGACCTTCTCTCAATTCTTGTCTATATAGGGTGGTTCACCAAGCCTTCTCTCCAATCACGTTTCCATGCAACAGTTGCTTTGAGATTTAGCTTCATTGATCATATTCTGCATTTCTAGCCAGAGAAACACAATCTCTCCGGCTCTCTTATCTTTCTTTGATAATACCTATCATCTTTAATCCCCAAGATGGTGATGGCGACTGCGGCGAGGTTGAGCTACGAGAGTAACTGGGGTGAGGTTGCACCGCCCCCTTTGATATCCCACAGGAAACCTTTGCAGTGTCCGAAATTGGAGACCATTGTTGAAGAAGGATCTGAGAGCTTTGAATTTCTGCCGAGAGTTGTGTTTCTTCTTCCAGTGTTTCTTTCTTTTGTTTCTTACTTCATATTGTATAGACATGTTGTTTGATGATGTACATGGGAAAGAAAGTGTCATGGAGATATTTTGCACATAAACACTGATTTGAATTTAGAAACTTTGATTCGATCTTCTTCATCTTGCTCTCATTTATGCAATTCTGCTCTAACTAATTGCAGACTTGCATGCATATAAACAAGAATTTCTCACGTGAAAAGAGAACTTTCTGAACCCGTTAACCTTTCTTTTTTTTCTTTTTCTTTTTTTGAGGTGAAACGTTAGAACCCTGTAAACCATTCTTAAGAAAGAAGAAGAGAAAAAAAATTGATCTTTTGTTAAGAATCAGGAACTTCGGAGAGGATCACCTGGATATGAATCATGTAACTCATTCCTGCTGAAGTTAAGAACCACCATCTATTAAGAGGAAATATAATCAATTACAATCCTTCACTCGTAACAGAAATGGTAAATTGGGAAACTTGATCACATAATTATAAGCACAGGAACCAAACTACAAATCATTTTGTTTTGATTTCACTGCTGTAAATAGAAAATATGTTCAGATTCTGGAGTGTCAAATGTAAATGGCAGATGTTATCCTCTATCGCTAACATGTCTTCTTGGATTCCAGAACTGTAGATATCTCCTCATATGCTAGTAACTTGGTATTGTTCTGTATTAGTTTGTAGCATACTACTGATAGTAGGCACTAGCCTGTGAATGGAATTTCCGATTCCATTCTTCATCCTTCTTTTTCTACTTTTGTTCAAGTCAAAATCTATCTCAATCTAAAATAAGTTCACCCGACCTTATCTTTTTCTTTAGACTATAGATTTCTCTCTTCTCCAAACACTAAAAAAGGTATGGGCAAAGATTTTCCCTTTTCAGGGTGAATGCAGCTAAGCACACATAGCTGACAATCTGCAGAGCAAATAAGTTTTTCCAAAGATTTGCATCCTCCAGTTAACATATATGATATATCAAAATAGCCACAACAGCAGGAACTTTGTATTGTACAAAAAGATTGATAATCACATTATATATTTAAAACAACTACAATCAAATAATGCATTCTGAAACTTGGAACAAAAAATCGCGTACTGGTTGTACAAAAAAGACATGGACAAACTTTTAATCTGGTACTGAGATGCATTTGACAATTAGACAATCCAAACCTCAAAACAAACTATTACATGCACAAATTTAGTAGTATTGCAGGCAGCAGAAGATTTAATTTATCTCCAACCCCCTCCTCCTCCTCCTCCTCTTCTCTCTCTCCTAGAGAAAAGAGGAAGAACAAATAAAAGAACATGCAAATACTACACTACTCTTTATGCAGAAGATGCAGGAGGTCTTTTAGTGTCTTCTGCTACAGAAGCTGTTTTACTTCCTTGTGCTGCAGAAGCTGTTTTATTCTCTTCTTCTACAGAAGCTGTTTTACTTTCATGTGCTACAGAAGCTGCTTTATTCTCTTCTGCTGAAGAAGGTGAAATATCTGAAGTTGGCATGACCTCATTTCGAGAAGCATCTTTATTTGCTTGTGCTTTAATGTGGGCAGCAAGTACTTCCTTGGTAACTGGTGGTGTTATAGATAAAAGGTCTTCTGATGGTGGCGATGGGGCTCCTGATGATAGCACTCTGTCGACCTCAGGGATGCTACCTAAAGGGTACACTTCTGTAACTTCTTCGTCAGATAAATACACAACGTCTTGCATTGTAAGTTGATGATATTCAACAATTTCCCTCAAGAAGCGGTTCTCGCGAGCATAAACTGAATTCTCATTGGCTAATCGACCTTTTTCAGCCAAAAGTGTCTCCAATTGGAGTCTAATCTGATATCATCAGATATAAGTATACATGGTTAGAACAATAGATGCATGAAAGCTTCATGTTTCTGAGTTATAAACTCAATGCAACGCTGAAGAAACAGACAGCTATTTATATTCATCTAATGCAAGTATCCACAGTTATGCATTAACATAAGAAAGAAATGAGCAAAGAAACAGACAATGATCCTTAACATATCATACATACCAAGTCATCATCTGCTCGGTGGTTTCCCTTCTGATCACGAGTATCACGAAGGAGTTTATTTTCTTCTTCTAGTTGAGAACATCGTTCCTTGGCAAAAGCCAGATCGGCTTTAACAGTTTTCAGCTCTCGAAGAAGTAGTTTTGCTTTGGCAGCCGTTGCCATGGCAACCTGTGACATAAAACAGGTACCACACTAATGCATTTCACGAGCTTAGATAAAATCTAAGTAACTGTGAAAGAACAGTGATGCATCACTGAGAAATGAGATTCATACCCATAACAACATATACAGATCAAATGCTCTAATCACTATGCAAATTCAATCCTAAACAAGAATCGGACTTTCTCCCCTTCATAAGGTTTATCTCCCATTGTACTATTTTATATTTGTTGCAAAGAAATTTCTCATATCAGGCCTCTCTAGAATTTGCAATTTCATAACTTCAGTAAGATCAATGTACTCTTCTGAGAGTTGTTTAAATTTTACCAACATCAACCAGTCACACAAATACATAATTGCCACCTTACGTCGCGAGATGCCTTGAGCTGAGTGTCCGAATTCCTAGGTTGTTGGTAGCCATAATCTTGATTTTGTCCCTCGTTGTGGTCTCCCCTTCGTTGAATTTGCTGTTTGATGTCGGCAGTCTTATTCTCAACAATTGTTCGACCTTCCTGAGAACCAAAAATGACACCACAAACAATGTGATGCAATGGACCTAAATTACAGAAGTTGTCATCGAAGCATTAGACTTTTACCTCGAACGCCTTTTCGAACGTGTCACCAAGATGATTGAGGGAAGTTGTGATTTTATCCAAGCTTTTGCGGATTGCAGGATGTTCCATTCTGTTATCAGATGACTGACGTTGCCAAAACAAGGATAAGACAACAATTTAAAGCTAGGCAAATTAAAACAAAAGTCACATATGAAACCTGAACTCAAACTAATGACTTTTGTTTCCGATTTGAGTTTCACCTGGGTGGGGCCACCGGAGTAATCCAAGTACTGCTGCGATGATCTGATCCCACCGGACACATCCTCGCCGTGTGGATATTGGGCATCATCCTCTTCAAGAATGGCCTTAGCTTTTCGAGCCAGAACGCCCCAAAACCCGGCTTTTGCGGACGGATCATCATAAGCCTCAAAGTCCTGCATTCTCTCATATTCAATGGATTCAACAAACAAATCAAAAACACACATTATTGAGATGAGAAATAGTGACCGGCCAGGCCAACCTTGGATCTGTTGTTACGTTCGTTTGATAAAGCAGAGGCACGAATGGCCTGAGCGGCGAGAGACGAAGAAGCCGTGAAGGTTTTGGAAGGCTTCAAAGGTGATGAAGATGAGGACGAGTTGAATTCGTCCGGAGGGCGGTGTATGATCTCCTCTTTGAATGTAGACGCTCTTGTCATACCCTGCCTTCTCCTATAAGCCATTTTCTCTGACTCTCAATCAAAAAACAGACAAGGAGTGACTGATGATTCCGTCACCGTCACGGGGATGTTAACAACGACGGCGAAGAAGGAGGAGGAAGCACCCGCCCTGTAATATGGTTGGTGGTGGTTTTCGTTTTCGTTTTTGTTTTCGGTGACTTGTGTGTTTTTGCGTTAACGAACTCTTCCGCCTTTTCTTCACGAGGCAAAATGAAACGACAGAAATGAAATTCGTGCCGCAAAAAAACAGAAACAGAAAAAATAATTGGGTTCAAGAATTTCACTCTAGACAATTCCACCTGTTCCTTATTCCATTCTCTTCTCCAGGTTTCTCTGTTCCTTATGGCATAAAACTTCACTTCACTAGTCTCCTAAAAAATTATATGAAGAAAGTATATACCTGTATAAAGGTACATACTTTCACTACTTTGTGTTCCTTTAAACACAGAAATTCAACTGTTGGACCTATTCAAGATCATCATCGATTTAGAGTAAATACACAACACAAGGTAGCACTAGCCAGTTATTTTGATACATATATATACTTAAATTTGTTTTTGTTTTTTTTGACTTCCAAAATAATTAAAGCATGTCATATGACCATGTTGTAGGTTGTTGTTGCGAGAGTCATGAATAATGGAAGGTTGGAAGTGGACCATGTAATTGAATTGTAAAGGTGACACTTCCAATCAGAATCCAATGATTAGTCCACATTGTGACCAATTGCTTGGCTCGTTTGGTTGCTTTAAGTACAAGTAATCGTTATGACGGTGTTAGAATTTATAGAAGAAAATCAGATTTTTACTGAAGTGGGGGGGGGGGGGGGGGGGGCGGGGTTAAATTGTATTTGGATTTTTAGGTGTTTTATATATTTTTAAGGTTATTAAAAGTTCAAAGAATTACGATATATTAAGACTTTTAAAAAATTCATAAAAGTTATGATGTATTCAATTTGTATTTCTAAATAGAGATTATAAGTCCATGAAAATCCTGGAGTATTCAAAAATTCTACGACTTCTCTGGAATTTTTAAATATTGTATTCTTGTGATTTTTAAGCTTCAATTATAACTACAAAATTATAATACAAATCCGACCTCCAAACCAAAGTTTTTCAGAGTACTTTCACTTTCTCTCATCTTTTTTTGTTGCAACTTGGTTCTTGATCAAATTAATTTGCTTCTTCACTATAAACATTATGAAATGTTTTAAAAAAACTCTACTTTATATCATACATCATAATTAAGCTTTATATTTATGACCTCTTCTTTTTTTATTGGAAACTAATTGGCCTTGACATTCACCAATCATTATTGATTTTTTTCAAGTTGTTTTTTTTTACAATAAAATCATCAGGTTTTTAGCCTTAGCAACAACACACACAAGCATAACAACCATATCTCGTCACTATCAGTATTAGTTTCTAATTCCTCACATATTCGACATTTGCAAATATAGAATAAGAAAGTCTATGGAATGATATAAAAAAAGTTATCGCTTATTCATTTGGATTTTGGCATATTCAAACATGGGCTTATGTCCTTATGATATAAAATAAAGTCTATCAAAATCTAGCAAAATGCGTGGAAAAGTTTTTGAAATTCTTTCAAATATTTTCAAAAATCCTATACAATCCACACATAATTTAGAAATCCATCACTTGAAAAAAGTACCCCCAAATTCAAACACAATACACCCCCCTCAGTATCCTATGACATGTCGTACGAGTTCATCATGTTCATCAAAAAACCCATAAAGAACTAAGAACTATTTGCATTTTCAAGTTGATACAGATTTAATAATTGTATTGAAGAGATGGATTACATATTAGAGACTTGATTTTCCATAGTATCTTCTCTTGATTCCTCCATAATGTACACGAGCAAATGGTACTCGTCAATTGTACCCATGAGTATCAACAGGGATAATAGTGTGTATTTATACACTGATTCTAATTTGAATTGGACGGTTTCTTCCATCAAAGAAACCATTTATTGATCGCCTAGTCACTGGTTTATCCAATTTAGATAAGATAGAAGATTCAAAATCATTTTGATTCGTTTCATTCAAATTTTCAAGTTTAAGTTTGTTGACCTCATGACCAAAGTTAAGCTTAGAAACATGAATACTTTAGTGTATATACCTTTAAAATAAATTTTGATTCTGTCATATTGTCTTCCTAATGCAAGAACATTGAATATTATGATAACTTGGAAAATTATCAATACTGCAATGTCATTATGCACAGCAAAACAATTCACATGAATCATTGTGACTTGAGCAATTTTAACACTCAACTGTAGTATCGATATTTAATGAGTGATAAAAAAAATTTAATTTTAAACTGTCTAGAAGAGTAATGGATGCGAAGTCATGGTCAGGACTACACTTTATACATCATTCTTATTGTTCATAGTTACAGAATTACCGAGTTAATAATATGAAATACACAACAATTTCATAGTACATATAGTAATTCACACCTTATAAACAGATGACTCCCATGTTCTCCACATGTTATATTTAACAAAATATCCCACTGGGAGTGCTTTTGTAAAGGGATCTGTTGATTGTTCTTTGGTGCCCATTTTTACTACTTCAATGTCTCCAGAATGTACATTTTCTCTTACTGCAAAGTACTTCACATCTATGCATTTGCTTCCTGAAGACCTCTTGTTATTTTGTAGAAGAATACTGCTGTTGATTTGTCACAGCAAACTTTGATTGATCTGTTCACAAATTTAACTAACTTCAATCTTGAAATGAAGTTCTTTTACTTCTTTAACCACAAAGACTGACTTGTAGCCTCATATATTGTCACATATTCTACTCGAAAATTTGAGGTTGCAGTGAGTGACTGCTTTCAACACTTCCAAGATATAGCTCCTCCTGCAATTGTGAAAATATATCCAGAAGTGGATTTCAAATCATCAATATCTGATTTGTATGTTGCATCAGTGAAAACTTTCAACTCTAGTTCTTCAGTTTCAATTCTTCTAAATGTCAACATATAGTTTTTGGTTTTCTGCATATATCTTAGCACCTTCTTTCCAACAATCCAGTGAGCATGACCAACATTGGATTGAAATCTGGACAACATACTAACACAGAAAGCAATATCAGGTCTTGTATAGACTTGAGCATACATTAGGCTTCCAACAACCTTATGACACCTTTTCCATATTTTTCTTGTCCAGCAAATTCACAGGACACTGGCCTTTATGGAGTTTGTCACCTTTTGACATAGAACTGTCTCCAGGTTTGCAGTTTTCCATGCCAAAACGTTTCAGAACTTTTTCAATATATGACTTTTGAGATAAACCAAGAATCTCTGCTTTTCTGTCTCTAATAATCTCAATGCCAAGAACAAAGTGAGCATCTCCTATATCTTTCATGTCAAAGCTTTTGTTCAGAAACTTCTTTGTTGAATTTATCAGGTTCATGCTGCGGCTAGCAAGTAGGATATCATCCACATATAAGACCAGTAATATAAAATCTCTCCCACTGATCTTCATATAAATGCATTCATCTAATTTGTTTTCTTCAAATCCAAAAGCAGTAATAACCTCATCGAATTTCAAGTACCATTGTCTTGATGCCTTCTTTAAACCATATATGGATTTATTCAGTTTGCATATCATATCAGTATCTTGTTCAAATGCTTCTGGCTGAGTCATGTAAATATCTTCTTGCAATTCACCATTCATAAAGGCAGTCTTTACATCCATTTGGTGAAGCTCTAGATTGTAGTGAGCAGTTAAGACCATGATTACTCTTAAGGCATCTTTAGTTGAAACAGGTGAGAATGTTTCATTGTAATCTATGTCTTCTTTCTGATTGTAGCCTTTTGCCACTAGTCTAGCTTTAAACCTCTCCACATCTCCTCTTGCATCATTTTTTGTTTTGAAGATCTATTTGCAACTAATTGCCTTGACTCCATATGGTTTTGGTACTAATTTCCAGACTGCATTTTTCTTCATGCTCTCAATTTCTTCCTGCATTGCTTGTATCCATGCCTTTGAATTCATACAGGCTAGTGCAGTTTTCACATTTCCAAGATCTTCATCATCATTGAAACACTCAGAATTTTCCATCAAGAACGTGCGATAGTCTACCCCAAGTGCTGGCCTTTTATTTCTTGTAGACCTTCTCACATTCTGAATCTCATTTTCATTTTCACCAATAATTTGAGGATCATTCTGTACAATTTCAATTGGAGATCCTGGAACAACATCTTCTTCATAGTTATGTTGAACTACTATATTTGGTAATGCTGAATCAGTGGCTTCTTCATTATTGGGATAGACAAACCAGGTCTCAAAATCATTTACTCTCCTATTTTCAACATTGTTGTCATTCATACTAACTAAATCTTCTGATTCATCATAGAATACTGCTCTATTACTCTCTACAATTCTTGTTCCTCTATTTGGATAGTAGAACTTGAAGCCTTTGAATTTTTCACAATATCCAACAAAATAAGAACTCACAGTTTGTGAATCAAGCTTACTGTTGTCTGGATTATACAACTTCACTTCTGCTTTACATCCCCATGTATGAAAATGATTCAAGCTTGGTTTGTTTCCAGTCCATATCTCATAAGGAGTACTTCTAATAGATTTGTTTGGAGTTCTATTGCTGATGTAGTTTGTAGTTTTTAAGGCTTCACTCCACAAATAAGTTGGCAAACCTGATCTGGTTATCATGCTTCTCACCATTACCATAAGTGTTCTATTTCTTCTTTCACACACACCATTCTGTCTAGGATTATAAGGTGTGGAATACTGATCAACTATGTCACACTCTTGCAAATACATTGCAAATGGCTCTTTATATTGTTCATTTTCAGTATATTTGCCATAGAACTTCCACCCCTATCTGATCTAACACACTTACTAAGTTGGCTTGTCTGCCTTTCAACTTCAGTTTGAAATTTTTTAAAAACATCCAAGGACTAAGATTTTTCTAAAATCAAGAAAAGATGGCAATATCTTGAGTAATCATCTATGAAATTGATGAAATAACAATTACCACAGATAGATTTCACAGGAAAGGGGCCACATATATAAGTGTGAATCAATTCCAACAATGATTCACTTCTTTTGGCACTAAAATTTCTCAAGTTTGTCCTATTTTCTTTCATGCAATCAACACAGTTTTCAAAATTTTCAAAGTTTAATTCAGGGTAAAATTTTCTGCTTATCTAAACTTTTAAGTCTTTCTTTTGAAATGTTCCCCAAGCGTTTATGCCATAAGGTTGCTAAATTTTTTGAACTCAACCTTTTCCTCTTCTTATTTTTGACATTAAGAGTTAAAAATTCATTAAAACTTGTAGTTTGATTCGTTTCAGTACAAGATTTTAAAATACTTTGACAATTAACATGCCAATATCCATTAGTAATTGTAGCAGTACCAAAAACTTCAGATTTATATGAAAGGACCCAACCTCGATTTAGTTTCCTAAACCAGAATCAAACCCCTTCTGAAAACACGAACTTGCAAAAACTTTAGAAATTTCGGTGGAGTTTCACTATATCGTGGAATTACCATTAACCTGCACCTAAAAATACACTTCATCTTATGCCACAAAAGCCAAACCGTGAGCACCAATCCCATCCGGATTTCTCAATATCATAACATAATGTAAAGTGATAAACCAAAAGTTGTAACTTTACAGAAATCCGGGGAAAATCATATGAAAATATAACATCAGAGTATTTAGAGCGACCTCTAGTATATATATACACATAAATACACAACATTAAGCTAAACAAGAAACCTACTGGAACAGAAAAGTAGCTCGAATACTAAGCCTCCGACTGTGATGTGCAACACCAAAATCTGAACTGCAAACTGGGCATTGAAAACAAAGGGCCAAGGGAAAGACATATAAACCGTTAGAGTGAGTGAACGAAAATAAATGTCTTTCGCCGAATAATATATGTTATAAAAAATATATGCGAGTCTAAATGAATGAATATGATATAGTACACGAGGGAGATTCTAACTCCTCACGCGTACAAAGCATGCATCGTAAAACTCCGCGGGGTCACTCATGGACAAGTCCGTGCTAGTACAGTCTGAATCACGGGATCCTAGACCCACACGTGATTCTAGCCAGAAAGGCCTCAGGTCAGAGGTCTGCCCCCCCCCCCCCCCCCCCCCCCCCCCCCCCCCCGATAAAGGCCTCGGGTCAGAGGTCACAGACTTCCCCGATAAACATCGTCGGGGATCAGCCGGGATGCAAGTGTATCAATACAACAATATATAATGTGACTGTACTCTGTGTAAATCAAATCATAAATAGTTCTATGCAAGTGTATAAAGCATAATGTAAATGCATATACGTAATACATAATTGTATAAGCATATTCGTCGATGCGTATTCACAAATGCATAATCGTAAAACACATGCTCGTATAAATCATAATCTCATATGCATGCTCATGCTCGTAAAATGTGTAATAAGGACTCACAACTAATCAGTGAAAAGAAATGTCCACTCACAGACAAGCACAGCGCGCAAACGCGCTAATCCCAAGATCCGGCGAAAGATCCCTCGCCCAATGTACGATCTCGATCCCCTGAATAATCACAAAATATAACTGATCAAAATCACAATTCATTACTCTGTACCACACCTCGGAAACCAACAATTTCCGGAAACATAAAACTCGGATACAAAATAATCGACGAAAACCCCCAAATACTCCACATAAACCCTCGACTTAAAATCCGGTATCCAAATCATCTCGAAAACCTCAAGGCGATGATCGGGGCACGATTACGAGCAAAACGACATAAAACTTGTCAAATTTCAAAAAGTCAACGCCTTCGCCGGAGCGCCGCCGGCGGAGGCGGCGCGGCGTCAACCGTGGCGGATTCCGGCCAAACTATCCAGATCACAAGTACTCCTCAAGCCCAACACATTTCTCTTCGACCACAACCTCCAATTCCAAGCCCACCGGCTGGAAATCGCCTCGAAACTCACGGAATCTATGGATTCCGGTGAGTTTTCCGGCGAGCTTCAAACCTCAACCAATCTAAATTTTTTTCACCCAAAAGCTTCACAAGGTTGAGGGGAACCTTTCCCCCCACACCCCCGACCCCAAATGTCGCCGGAGCGCCGCCCCCCATGACGGCGAAATCCACGGATTTCATCGAACTCGTTCTCCACTTATACCTCACCAAATCACATGAATTCAAGTCCTAAACCATAGAAAATAAAGAGGAGAAGCTAACCATACCCAAATTGTAGCTGGAGGTGGCCGGAAACGTCAAGTCCGACGGCGAGTCAACGACGGTCCGGTTTGAACTCGGTCAACGTGGGTCAATGGGTCAAACGACGGTCAAACTTCCCAAACAGTGATTTCCGACAATTGTCCGACTATTCCGATATTTATACTTGCGGTTCGATACGATCGACGGTCCAAATCGAATCACATCCATGTTTCGGATAATCTAACTCAAACGGATAAACACGACGAAATTACGCGATTTCAAATATTCATAACATATACTTCGGTTGTCGAAACAATTATCCGAAACCGCTTACGATCTCGAAATCACGCATACTACAATTCTCGTGAAGAGACTCAACTCAAATTCTCGCCCGATAATTAAGTCGTGATCAAAACCGCCAATTCAATTAATTACGATAAACTGTGATTACTCGCAGAACTCGCGGATTAAGCCGATAACCGTACTAATTCCAGTTCGGGTCGTCACATTATAATAATAAGACATAGTTTTATTATTGCTTGGAAAGACATAGTTAGGATCTTTTATAAACTGAGAATCTGAGATCAAATTCTTTAAAATACTAGGAATACAATAAACATTGTTGAGTACTAATACAAATCCAGTTTTAAATAGTAGTTCTAAATTTCCTATTGCTTTGACAACAACTCTTTGGCCATTCCCAGTACACACCCTGGTTTCATTTTCTTTGGGATTGTTATCCTTGACAATCCCTGCAATGAATTAACAACATGAATTAGTGAGCCAGTATCAAACCACCAAAAGTTCATGAAAATGTCTGAATCTGTACTGAAACTAAAGATTGATTTTGATAAAAATTTACCTTTCTTTTTAAGCCAAGCTTTAAAACCATCACAGTCCTTTTTGAAATGACCAGCCCTTTTGCAAAAAAAAATATTTCTTGCTTTCCTGGTTCTTAGCAGACTTAAACTTAGAGTTATCAGACTTAGCAGATAATTTGGAGTTTGAGGACTCACCTTTTTGGTTACTCCTGTTCTTGAACCTCTTCTTGAATGGCAATTTTGATTTCTCCTTCTGTTTCTCTTTTTCATCCTTTTTGAGAAGATTTACATCCATGGCAGACTCTTTTCCATGCTTTTGATGTTCATCTTCAACTTCCACACAGTAAGATATCAGATCATTGATGCTCCAGCTTTCTTTTTGTGTTTTGTAAAGCGTTTTCAGTTGAGAGTAGTCCTCAGGTAATGAGTTCAGCAGCATGTGGACCAAAAATGGTTCTTCAATTGTCATGTTCATCCCCTTTAATTTTCTAGCCAGGTCTTAACCATTCAGTATGTACTCCCTAACACTACATTTTCCTGTGAACTGCATCTTGATGAGTTTGTTCATGAGATTTCCAGATTGAGCTTTGTCAGATCTTCTGAAGGTTTCACCACAGAATTGAAAAATGTCCAGATTGAGCTTTGTCAGATCTTCTGAAGGTTTCACCACAGAATTGAAAAATGTCTTTGCCAATGGTGAGTCAGGAATCCCACCTCTCACTCCTTCTGTCATGCTTTTCTTGATACAGATTAAGGCCATTTTGTTGTGTTTGTGTCATTTTTCATAGGTATCCCTCCTCTCCTTATTCGCATTATTAGGGAGTTCCTCTGGAGGATCTTCAGTAAGTACATGGTCATAATCCAATATGCCTAGGTTCAGTTCTATGTCACTTTTCCACTTCATAAAGTTGGAACCATTGAGCAATTCAATTTGACTGATGCTCATGGAAAAATGCATATCTGAAGACAAAAATCAATGGTTAAATAAGGTTCCGATCAATACCAGATACAATACTATGATTGTCTCTAAAGATAATTCAATCAAGAACTACAGAATTATTGTACTTATGCACTGAATATGAACATACAATTTAAGCATATAACCAAGGCTCTGATTTCTTTGGAAAAATTGACCTCTTATATGAATCACTCTATATTTAAGCATAGTCAATTTCACAGATACACAAATGTTTCAGACTTAACAATTCTACGGAAAGATTAGTCCAAATAGATTTTAATGAATCTGTCATAATTTTTGTTGATCTATTACTCGTTGAATTAAGTTGCTTTGGCATACTTAAAATTGCAGTAATCCATCACAAGGTTCTTCAAAAATTTACAAGTTTTGAGTAGAATATATAGAGATGCATACGAGTGCAACTATGCTTGTCTAAATTTTCACAGATTTATCTTGCCAAACTTATGTAAAAAGTGTGCAAAATTTATGCAGATTTTAACCAATGCAATAAAATGCAGAAAATTAATCAATATGCAGTGATAAAATCTCTTAGGCAATGTATAGCAACCAATAATCAACAAATAGCATGCTCTGATACCACTGCTAGAATTTATAGAAGAAAATCAAATTTTTGCTGAAGTGCAGTATAGTACGACATGTCGTACAAGTTCATCAGAGAACCTAGAACCAACTACAAACTATTCGTGGTTAAAGGCTGTTATCTATAAAATTTGGCATTTTCAAGTTGATACAGATTTAATAATTGTATTGAAGAGATAGATTACGTACTAGAGACTTGGTTTTTCATTGTATCTTCTCTTGATTCCTCCAGAATGTACACGAGCAGATGATACTCATCAATTGTACCCGTGAGTATCAACAGGGACAATAGTGTATTTATACATTGATTCTGATTTGAATTGGACGATTTCTTCCATCAAAGAAACCGTTTATTGATCGCCTAGTCACTGGTTTATCCAATTTAGATAAGATAGAAGATTCAAAATCATTCTGATCCGTTTCATTCAAATTTTCAAATTTAAGTTTGCTGACGTCATGCCCTCACTGAAGTTGAAATATGCAAAGTTCAACTTACAGACAGCTCAAATGTAATTCTCTTCCTAATACTGAATATTGAGGGGCATAGATCCTAGCTAGCTAACACAATCAATCAGAAGAAAAACATAAGATGGCTACGTGTGATATTATAAGACTAATTAATCGGAACTAAAGATTTGAGCAATTACAGGAGGAACTAATGAGCTTAGCAATCAGATGAACAAACATATCAGGAACATGATATGCATGGTTACTTTTTCTTTTCTGCCATATAATACGTACTTCAGTATTTTTCCTAGACTTCAGTTCCTACTGAGTAAGCTTTAAAGACTGCTCGTTTTGATAATCAGAAGTGTCTCTTTTTGTTGGAAATCCGATCCTAGGCTAATGTCTTAGTTCCACATGGAAGGTACAGCTCGTGTCTCTCTGACTGCAATTTTATCTGACAATTTCAGCTCAGCACTTAAGTTCTTGTGCAAGAAGTGATCCTGACCTGAATAATTCATCTTATCAAGTTGAGCTCTCAAATATGGCAGATCAAATGTGAACTGATGAGACTGAGGAATGACTTGGTTTTGTCTCTGCACTTGGCTTGTCTGTAATGTGCTTCTGATTTCTTGGCTCGGGCCTTGAGCAGCTTTTGCTTTAACATCTCCTCTTACAGGTACTGGACTCAGTTTATATGTGCAGCCGTTGTTACTAACACTTGCAATTTCCAGGTTTCTCCACACATTAAACTCTGGAGGTGATACCATAGATTGTGCTTGATTAAACTGCTTCCTTTGGCTTTGCATCATTTCTGTTGACTTATTGCTGGTACTTTTGACCCCTGATACTATGCAGCTGAGTTCTCCAGTGTGAGATCTGATGGGAGAAGAGTTCAATTCACTTGTAGGATGTTGATGAAATTCACCATGTGAATTGTTCTTGTCTCCACTGAATGGCAATTGAAATGTTGCTGCAGTGCTCTTCATAACTGTAGGATGCCAATGAGAGGGGGCAGTCGCCAAAGCATTAGTACTAGGTGTTCGTTCGGTACAAGTAGATGCCAATGGTAAATGACTCTTTTGCAATTGGAAACAATCAAGTATCTTCTTTGCGGCAATCAGCTTAGCAGTTGGTCCTAAATCTTTAGCAAATGACATCAAGCTTTGTCTGTAATTGATGTCCTGCTGATTCACCTATGCAGCAAAATTAAACTGTTATCATTGCACATATCATTGAAAAACCCAGACTAGTTGTACACCTTGCCTACATTTTGATTTGCAAAAGGTATTCTGTGACACGACACAGAGATGCAGGAACAATGGACACCCCTTAGAAGTACTTGGGATCACAAATTAAAGAAAACATTCATCAAAAAACGTACTTAAACAGAATGAAGATATATGTATTAAACTACTAATTTATGTGATAATGTTTCAGACTGTATAATCCAAGGTCATGCAGTCATATAGATCACATAATTTACACCAGTGTCTTAGCAATTGATGTTCTGATTCACTGAAGACATTAAACAGAAGTATGTATTACAAGACTACACAGACACAAGCAATGAAGACTTACATGCTCAAGTTGTTTGGAAGTATTAGACATTGTCAGACAGTTAGACTCATCCTCATTGGACTTCCAAGGTTGATATGTGTTGCGTCGATCATCTTCAAAAGATCTACAGCTTCCATTCTCTTTAGCACCTATGAAAGTGAAAAACAGTATGAAGCGAACTATGCGGACAGATACCCTAGTCCAACTGAAGTGGCATTTCTTAGGAACACATCACTGAAGTTCATCAAATGAATTGGCTATCCTGGACTAAAGATATCTAATTTCCTCACAGGACTAGTCGTATATATAGCATGGGTTGTACTTCTTACCTTGAAAAACATTTTGATCTCTCGTATCAATAGCAGAGGACCTGCTTTTTGCTTGAGATCTCCTGGTATTTGGTGAACCACTAAGTGAGTATTGCACATCTTTTAATGAATTACCACTCTTCATGCCTCTAACATCACCTTGGGTGTTCCTACGAATTCTTTTTCTAGCCTCTGAGAATTCTGACTCCAACTTCTGAGGATAGGTTTTCACAACATGGAATACCTTCTTAGCTAGTTCATGTATGGAACGTGCCTGTAGAAAATCAAGAGTGAGTATATACTTGATAGAGATTTTATGTTGTTTTGTATGTGTAGAATATAAGGTTTTTGTGTACAAGTATCCAGTGGACGTACCTGTCTAAAATAAACAGTGGCTGAAGAATTGAAATACATTGCATTGTCTGTTACTAAGAATGCATCGTGCTGCAAACAAACATGAAATATTCCATCAGATATCGTGTTTGACAATATTATGAACATCAGATAACAATGCAGATGAAAGTTCCATTCATATAGAGTCTAAATGCTGAGATAATTTTTTTCGTAAGAGATCCAAGGAAATCAGATGTTGGCAGGTTGATCCTTTGACCTGATTCTTCAAATTTTCAGATGTGGTGTATAAAGAAATGAGTGTCTTGACATAAGAATTAAATAGCAGTCTGAACTACTGTGAATTACACTCCTGTCAACTATGTTCAGTAAGAGGAGGACTACTGAAAAGAATGGCATTTATACCTCAACTGTATCGACAGAATTTTAGTAGTAAAAGACAATTTACATGCGTAAAAAGGCAACTACATTTTGAGAGAAGAGCAAACCTCAAACTGCTGAAGATTCTCATACATTCCTTCATGAAGTTTAGCCCTCATGGTCCCAAAGTCCATAGGCTCCTCAATAATATCATAGTAGTCCTGAACCTAATAAAAGAACAGAAGACTTCACACCAAGGCAAGAAAGGAACAAAAACATTATGGTATCAATTGTCAAAATAAAAACTGAGATATATGCACCTCATTTGGGTCAACTGGTTGAGCAAATATGTCATGGGTATCTCTTCTGTAATGTGTCAAAAACATGTATATCAGCAGACATCATCCAAATCTTTATCAAAAATATTTAATCACAAATGTTAATGTGTGCTACTATTTTCGCTTTTTGCTAACTCTTATCTGCCATGCCACAATAATGAAGAAATGCTATGAAAGAATCCTCCCCACCTCTGTAAAATGTCAATAACCAGCTCAAGTAAGCGCTTTTCGGGCAGCCATAATGCAGACGGAGAAGTGTGATGTTGATCTATCACGAGCACTTGGTCAGCGAAAAGAGAAACCAAATAAACAGCAAATTACAACAACATTGCCACTAAAACATAAGAATAAGAGTAAAGGCTCACCAGCACTAGTTTGGTGACCATCTTCACTGGTTTCCACTGGACCCTGCTTAACACATCAGAGAGGAATTAGAAACTCAACTCAAAACAACAAGATGTTGAATTGCAAAAAAAAAACCTCAACATGGGTCACAAAACACATGTATCATATTAGTCTCCAACTACAAAAAGTTGGAGTCTTTTTAGGATTTTAAGTCAGTGCATTACATAATCTGTTGAGGCTTCATGAAGTCTTCTCTTCTTTCCAGCCCTTGTCCTTGAAGCATGTCCTTGACCAAAACCCAAATAGCTCTTCATTTGCTCTGTGCTAGAATCACCAGCAACAGCACCAAACCTTGTGCTACTAGACTTCCAGTCTTCCAAAGCAAACGATCTTGGGCTCCTCCTGTTCCCCTCTCTCAAATTTTTTAATCTTTTACCATAACACAGTCAAACACCAGAAAACCCACTTTTGTTAAAGTCACGAAATTTACTAAACTCACTGGGACATTTTTCACAAACATGAACTAGACGTCAAGACCCACCTGGACATTTTCACAGAAACAGTGTCTACCTAACCAAAGACTCGAACTTTATGGTAGAAGAGTTTGCAGAAGAAGCTTTAGGTAGAAATGGTTGATATTTTGTGGAGGTGAAAAGTAATGGGGTGGCCAAGCTTTGAAGAGTGGGTTTTTATTTCTCTCTTTTTGTGAGAGATATCTGATATGAATACATTTCCAGATGAGGTAAAATGGTTAAAGCTCCATATATTTGCTTCCTGTTTCGTTCCGTTACAGGCTGGTGATCAACCCGGAAGAAGGTAGATAATTTTAAGAGTTAAGGGTGAGGGAGAGCATTCAATTACACACTAGGACAGGAATTGCGGTCACTGGTCAAATCAAAGAGGTATCATCTAGTACGGTCTGACTATAAAGACTGCCATGTACCTTGATTTTACAGGTACAAGTCGCACAGCAGAGGAAGTTTCGGAGTGTTCCCCTTTTTTTTTGTGGGTTGGGCTTTTCTTTGGCCCGATCTTTATATGTCTACTCCAATTTTATCTATGGTTCGGATTAAGAGAAATCGTAATTCATTCGTGTCATTTGTGTGGTATTTCCATTTTCAAATGCGTTTTAATTTTCATAACATCTTATTTGAGGCGTGAAGGATGTCGGACTTTGAAATCTCCGACATGAAAACTCTAGCTAATAGATGAGAATAGATCAGAAATATTAACGAAGATCTTTCATTGGTTATATATAGAGATATACAAGGCGTTTGGAAAATCTCCCAGCCAATTGCTACCAATTGCTATAATATTGATGTGATGCCCTCCATTTAAAAACAACAACGTAACCGAATTTTCTCATAATGCAATTATAGACGCAACCAGGACATTAGGTTCTGAGGTAAGATATCTTTGTAAATGAGAGGTCAGTATACACTAAAAAGTGAAAACATGGAGTTATGGGTGTTCAAATCTTAGACCTTTTCGGTCTGTTTGAGATTATTTTCTAGAGTTCTAGAAATACTTTTAAAAAAAATTTCAAAAATACTTTTAAAATAAAGAAACACATAAATACTTCAAAGTGTTTCCATAACTCTATCAAATTATTTTTTATTTTTTAATTAATTATTTTTAATAATTTAAAAATATTCTTAGACATTCCAAAAACAATTTCAAACGCACCTTGTGTCCAAAGCCAGCTAGTTTACAACAACAACTCGAGAGGACCACGAAGCCTAACCCCTCGAGGCCCATTACAATCATAACGTCCAACGCGCCCTGGCTAGCGCGTGCTCTTATCTGCTGCACAAGTGTAGTCGTAAATTTGGACGGTAGCTGATTCGGTGTAAATCTCCTCACGCGCTCGACTCGCGAGTCGGGTGAGTCACAAACGTCTCTCTCATTTGCCAATCTTCGACGACGACTCAGACTCAGAGACTCAGACTGAGTGAGGCTGAAGAGGTCGTGTCCTCTATTTTCTGACCCACTCTTTTCTTCTTCTTCAGAAATTGTTTACTTCACCGAATTCAATACCCTAAAGATCGTAGCTTTTTGTGGAGCTGGAGTCTACATGATCGGAGCTCCTGGGGTTTAAAGATCCGAGCTTTCCGGGCCTCTTTCAATTATTTTTTTCAATCCTGAGGTAACTTCACTTGCTACAAACCCCTAAAGTTTACATTTTTATTGGTTTTGGGGATGTTTTTAGTTATTGATTGAGATATTTGATTGTGTAATGAATGTTGTGCAACGGATTTGTGGTTAATTTTTGTTTAAACTGGTGTCATTGTGATTTGGGTGTTCAATTTTAGTGGTGAAATTGGGTTTCGGATTCAAAAGGGAGATGGGTATTTCGGTTTGAGCTAGAAAGGAGGAAACTTTTTCTTATTGAAAATGGGTATAATATTGATCTAATAAAATGGGTGTAATTATAGTCATGGCCAGCTTGTTATTGAAGAATGTTATCAGCCCAGCAGAGTGTTAGGTTAATCTTAATCTGTGTGTTGTTTTTCCTATACCAACTTTAGCCTAGGGGAATTAACTTGATTAATTTAGCTTTGGACTTTGCTTTTAGATGTAATGGTTTGAGGAGAATGCGAGATCATTGCAGTTTAGAGTTTTTCGGGTATCTGCATATTCCGTAAAACTTTTGGCCGCTTTGTTATTGATGTTGTTCATTGCATGTTTCTCAGATGGATAGTGGTATATTAAGTGACCATTCTGTGGAAGCTGCAACAACATGTGCTCTATGCCAGAGGGTTCTTTCATCTGAATATGAGGCATACGGAGATTTTGCTGCCAACATGTGTGCGGATTGTAAGTTTTTGTACCTTGAAGATCTTGGTACGCCGCCATTTGATGCTTATCGGAGGAGACCGTCTAGGAGGAGAAGAGCTAGGTACAGTAGTTCTGAGTCTCTTGAGGATATATTCTCGCAACAGTTCTCGCATATCATTAATCTGGTGCAGCATAATCAGTCCCCTGGATCTGGGCTTGAGGATTTACCTGTGGATGGTGGTGAATCTGCTGCCAGGATGTCACAGCGCACTACACCAAGTGGGTCTAGAAGATGGCGGAGGGTACTCTCTGATACCGAGAGTGATGGTTTTGATAATACAGATTCTCTTTATGGAGAGAGTGAATCAAATGTCAGTTTTGGGCGATTTAGGGTGTCTCATGGTGAGAATGATGTAGTTTCTTTTAGTGGCTATGGTGGTGACTCTGATGCTTCTGTAGACATGCAAGGTTTCCTGGATACAGAGCCACTTGTTCTTCCCGATGATGCTTTTGATAGTGATACTGACATTGATCCAATGCATGCTGGTCTCAACCCGTGGAACTCAGATGACCCTGAAGATGATGACGATGATGATGATGACGATGACGATGATGAGGAGGATGAAGAAGATGATGAATGGGAAGAAGTTGAGTCTGTAGAAAACATGGTTGAATCTTCACAAGTCAGTCAGTCGCGGAACAGTTTGATTGCAAACTCTGGCAGAAGAAACCACCCAATCCATCAGAACCAAAGGACAGTCATTGCTGAATCTGAGGTTCCACTTCATTGGAGAATGAGGGAAAGGAATTCCCGTGACATCTTATCAAACTTTGAAGATTCAGAGGGTCTGACCTATGTTACAAACTCTGGCGATTATCTTGATGCAGTAGGCTTTGAAGAATTGCTGGAGCATCTTGCTGAGGCAGACAGCTTAAGACGAGGAAGCCCTCCTGCTTCTGTCTCCTTTGTGAATAATTTACCTCGTATAGTTATCACTAAGGAGCATCAGCAGCATGATGACTTAAACTGTGCAATTTGCAAGGATGTAATGACTATCGGCACGGAAGTAACTCAGCTTCCTTGCCTTCACTTGTACCACCCTTCCTGTATTTTCCCATGGTTGAGTGCACGGAATTCTTGCCCTCTTTGTCGCTATGAGCTACCAACTGATGACAGAGACTATGAAGATGGGAAGTGGAATGCTGCCGGTAGAGCCGAAATCCGCAATGTCCGGCGGCAGAATGCAAGAGAGGACATGTCCTCTGCTGTTTCAGGTAGAGTTGAAGGAGATGAAAATCATGCTCATAGTGAAACTAGAATGGAGCATAGGTTCCAACCAGATGGTGAACTTGATGCTAACAGGTCTACTGGAGAAAATGGTCGGGGAAGCTGGTTCTTTCTTGCTGCTGCTCCCATTGTCGGGCTTGTTGGCATTGTTCTCGTGCTGTGGTTGGGGAGACCCCTGATGGATAGAAGAGGTCTGGCTGGACATGGCAACTTTGCGGACCAGGCTCGACGCCGTAGTCATGTTTCTGGCATGCCAGCGCCCCACAGGGAGACCAGAAGCAGGAGATGGTGGTCTCTCTTCTGAAGGGATTCTTAAATTGTTGGTAAATAAGTTTGGTGTTGTGTCGTTCCTTTCCTGACTACTTGTGCACTGTACTTTGTATTTTTTGACATTCTTATTACCAAATGTGAATTTCAGTTTTCGAGATTTTTTCTCCTGCAACCGAGATTTGTGTTGCTCTTAGTTTTGTTACAGTAATTCAAATCTCGAAAGTTCACGTTGAGATTTCATGGCAAAATTTTGTTACAGTATTTCAAACATAACCTTACCACAAATAGAAACCATAACATTAACTCGAAATTTTCAAGTAGTGAGTAAGGGTATCTCATATTGTTTTTAAGGTCTACTGCCTGAAATGGTCTGAACCATCAAACCGTTCATATTGAATGTCATAGCAAATCCATGCGATTAACCAGAGGAAGATAAGCAGTGGGATCAGAGTCATCAAACAATGCGAAATGACAGTAGAAGAGCGGATCGCATTATTCCAGAATAAGTAATTTTTTTTTCACTTTACTACTAGATAAGGGGCAGTGTAGCTAAAAGTAAAAACCCCATTAATGCTTGGAGAAAGTAAACATTTACAGGCACCTCCTAATGAAGCAGACAATAGACCTTCTACCTGACCTAAATATATTTGGACACTAAGGCCGCTGTCCACAACACAATTCACCGGTGCACGCTCGGCTCAGTTCACAGTGAAGCAGGTTGACACCCCTCTTTTTCATTACAAGAATGATTCTCCATGCTTAACTTATACTATTAGGAGTATTGGCTATTAACATTTTTAGGCCAAAAACAAAAATAGCAGGAAGGCAAAGGGAAGGTAAGTGAGGCACAGAAACCGCTTCGGATTACACATGTTTTTAGAAGAGTATGTTGAGGTACAGAATAATCCAGCCAGCCATGGAGAACACAGCAAATATATGCACCCAGAACAAGACAGCAGCAGCCTCCCTTCCACAACCTCTCAAATTTGCAACAGCACCTACAAAACAGGGTTGATTTCTTAATCACTATCATGTACATTGCTTATGTTGTGCAGACAAATATAAGAATGTAAGGAGTTTGAGGTTTAAAGTTTAGGGTTGAGAACCAGCAAGAACAGATGATGGCATTGTGTGCTGCAGCAGTAGGACAAAACGGAACATCTTATCATCAGCAGGGAGGAAACCGAGCTTATCGGCCAATGTTACTATTCCAAGACCTACTGGAGGGACCAAGACCAACCGTGCAAATACAATAGCAGCGGTTGTTCGAAAACCAAGTTTAGAGCTTCCTGGACCTGTAAAGATCAGACATGTCAATATTCATTTAAATTCAGGGAATGGATCGATGATGGAACATTTAATAAATACGAAACAGAAGTGTGTCTGTGAATAAAATATGTTCCTACAAGTTAATGGAAACAAGATGGAAGGAGGTTAACTCACCATTGATAAGGTTGCCACCTAATGCCAAAAGAATGCATGGAATCATGGCATCCCTGGTATCAGCAAATTTGTGGGATTATATCAGAATACAGACGAGATTGAAAAATGATCTAAAGGTGCTTATCTATACTTGTAGATACTTCTGAATGGAAAACAGAAGTCATATGTGTATTTCGTACAGCATACGAATCAACCGAGCCTAACCAGAAGACAGGTTCCAAGACATACCATGTTGACACAAGTACCATGACATGTCAAATTGTTAAGCCTCTATTACCCAAAAAGGTTTTGCAAAAACTATTCAAGTTAAGGCTGCATATATTCCTGATATTCCAATACTGTCAGAGAAGAGATCAATAACCCCAGAAAAGAGAGCGACATAACTAAGGTTTAGGTACAGTTGACATTGATTACATACAGCAACCAAATTACTATCAAACTTCCAAGTTAACTCTTGTAGCATATGTTACGAGAGATGTTCAATAATAAACCTATTTTATCCATCAACTTAAAAAATCAAAAAGAAACAAATAAGAACCTGTAACTTTCATCATAGTTGAACAAAAGAAGAAAGAAAAATATTGAGAAAGCAACTGAGCATACCCAAGGATTGTGCAACTGTCTGTGAAGAAAAAAAGAGGACCAGTTGATGTGAAGATCTGTTTCTTTAAAAATGGTATGCATCCAAGTACCATTGCTAGGACCTGCACCAAATTTGTATTAGGCTCAAAGGTATTTTGAATATTGTCGATGGTAACATTTTGCAGTACAGAATAAATGATAGAAACAGATATTGAAGCAGTTAGACAAAAGGGTTAAACTTACAGAAGCTATTATAGGGGGTTCACAAAGTTGTTTGAGCTTCAACTTCTCATAGAGAAAGATTAAGACCTCAGTAATCTGCATTATACATAATGCATGTCGTTAGAACCACAGTATATGCCAAAGACTAACAGACCATTAAGAGCATGGAGTAAAGGAAATTTCCATAGATTAAGTGTTATGCCTATCATTGCTATAAGATTAACATCTCGACATTCCTAACTTAACTGGCAAAGTAAAAGATTTTCGGTTTTGGTAAAAACTGAAGTATACAAGTTTCATGAGGGAGTGAAGATGTCAATTACAAGACTCATAGGATAAAAAACAATAGATGTATAATTAACTAATTCTTACCTTAGATATTTTTGAAGTATCTGGATTGATTTCTACAACTTCTTGCTCATGTGTTTGCTCTTCCTCTTCTTCCTCATCTTCTTGTGAAAGCAATGATGGAACTTGTGCAGGTGTCTTCCCATTTTCTTGCTCATGTGTTTGCTCTTCCTCTTCTTCCTTATCTTCTTGTGAAAGCAATGGAACTTGTGCAGGTGTCTTCCCATCTCGAGGGCTCTTTATTGGGAGAGTTTCATCGTCGTTGTCATATCCCTCCGGAGGGGGGGCCAACATATTAAATACGTATGTGTAAAGGATGATTGCACCAACCTATATATGCATCAACAATATTACACATTGTTTGTGATTTATCCTTTGTATGATTAAATAACTGTGTGTATATATATTCAGTATTGCATCACTGCATAATAGATATGTTGCATTTTGGGCTCAAGTTACATACTATGGTCACTAAAAGTTATACTCAAAGCACCTACCCATTGCCCAAATGATATATATGCAGTCCCATTAGTGCTACAAGAGTCGCCAAAAGGGTTGGACGAGTCTCTACATAAAGCTGCAATCAGCACAAGTGGCACATTCCCAATGTTTCCTGCACATCATTGAAAATAATCTAATTTCAATAAAAGTAGGAATCAAATCAACTTAGCTTTCATGCTACTGAAACTTAAAGACCAGGAATGAAGCAACTTACCAATTCCAATTTGTACAACGGTTAATTTGAAGTATGGGTATGGCGGATGGATAATTGACGCTGTTATAAAGCCTATAATGGAGCCTGATATACTACCAATAACTACATTTGCAGGAATAAACCACCTGCAAAAAGGATAGGCCACTCAGAATACAAATCTGAAGGGTTCAGTATAATGTCATAGAAAGAAAACAGCAGAATCAACTCTTACTTACCACTCAAGCATTTTCTCCAAAGTGATTGCTTGTCCAAGTTGAGTGAATATCAAACATGGAAGCAAAAGAGAAAAAACCAGCTGCAAGATTACAAATTACAAATAAATTCAATAACTCATTTGACACGGTATTTTTATGCGATTTCCAAACGTGAATGACAAGTGGAGTCTCGTCTTACCCCATTTAAAAGCTTTCTTCCATGGGCAGGCAAAATGTTAACATACTTGGAAGCCATAAGAAGGCCCAAAGAACACACTGTAAAAACCTTTGCTATCGGCAGCACTGCAATCTTGATAGTTCCGATTAACGACTCCCCTGCCACTTGATTCCCAACCTCCACCATTGATAAAATCCTCTCCATGTTTCCTCAAACTTATATTCTTATCCCAATTCACTCATGCAAACACAACCAGTTCACCCCACAATTCAATCTGCAGTCAAGCAAAACCCCCAAACTTACTATCTTTTCGACAACGAAACCCCGATTCCCAGACCAATATCTTGTCCTTTAGTCTGCAAAAACAAATACAAAATTAGTTCTTTAAATCTCAAATAAATCCCAACTAATCATTATGAAAAACAGAATTCTGATACAAGAAGGAACAACACAAACGAAATTGGAATCATGAAATTAAGAAATGATGATGATTGAAACTTGAGAGCCAAGAGTGTGAACGTAAAACCCAATCAAAGTGGTAAAGTAGAACATAAAACAACAGCAACCAAAGAATCTCAAATTTACCTTCTTCAAGGTCTCGGGTTAGCTGCCGCAGATCCACACCAGAATTTGCAGCAACCAAACCCTAAACAAACCAATAAAAAATCACAATCCAAATTCAACCAAAAATTCACAAGCACCGGAAGAAGGAAGAAAAAAAACGAACGGAGTAGAATATATCAAAACCGCGTCGTTTGGGATTGCAGTTTTTTGTTGTTGTTACCTAACTGGTTTTTAAAGAGGCTCAAAAACCTCTCTTCCTTCTTCTTCCTTCTTCTTCCTCTCTGCGTTGGTTCTCTGTGGGTTTGTTAGTTGGCGCTATCTGGATCACCTGAGTCACCTCCCTCTCAAAACTCTCTTATACTTTAATTTATTAATTAATTAATTACTCTCTTAGTTTAAATTTTAACCGCTGAGAGTCCTAGTTACTCTAAACTTGGGATTCCTAAACTCGAAAACGTTCGAGCTTCAAATGGTCTAAAATACCCTCTGATTTTATTGGATTTTCGATTAATGCCCCTTATCAACGAAGCTTCGAGGCAGGTGGACTTGTTTTGTTGGCAATGGTTTCCTCTACGTCGTTGAAGACAGGTTTTTATGGTAGAGAACAAATTCGATGTGTTCCCCTGTTTGTAATATTTTCTCCTTTTAGAAAAGGTCACGGGGGTGTCGTAATATGTTGTTAGGAGTTATTTACCAGGTCGGATCGGGAAAGTTAATGATACTTCCCCATCCCACTAATTGTGGAGGGGCGGGTACTTTTGTTTAGGGCAGTTATGTGCTAACGTATCGGACTGGTCTTTTGTCCAAAACAAAAGTCTCGTATCGGTGTGATAGAGACTCGTATGATTATTGAGATTGCCCGTTTGATTCTCATCATATATAACACTAACCATGTTCAATATTGTGCGGTAAAATTGATTAAAGAAAGTTTAATTAGTTAATTGAGCTACTATGTATGTGTGGTTATTGGTTAAATTAGTTAATTAATCAAGAGGATCTCAACAGTCCAATTAATCAACTACTAATTAAATAATTAGTGAAAACGTAGCTATACAAGACTAGAAGTAGAACAGTAGTGGAAGATTCTTGATATCAATCAATCGGCAACTTTGCCACTTTACAATGCGAGGAGTTTCTTAATCCCACTTTTTGGCTCTTATACACTGATCAAATCCCTTTTGTATGCCTAGAAGGCTAGAATAAACATGTACAAGTATTGACAACATCGACAATATTGGGTAGAAAGTATTGACAAGTTTTTATTAAATATTGACAATAATTTGAAGGCCCAAGAGATTTGAATGGTAAACAAAAAAAATCTTTTGAAAGTGAGGGTATTTTCTTTTGTATGATAAGAACGTCAGCTTATTCTGTTGGTGACGCATATATAAGCATTCCTTAATTATTTCCGTTGAAGGGTAGTTAGCTCAGAGAGGATAGCAAAATCCAAACGGCGAATATATTGCTGACAAAAGGAAACAGAAGCTAGCTGTGGAATGGTTGTTGAGGAATCTAGATGTCAACAAATGATACTGATGCGCGCGATCGAGCACTGTGGTAAAGCTGCATGTGCTTGTGTGTGTACATGTGTAGTGTGGTTGTGTGTCACCATGTTAAACCAACATGCACGGGTGCAGATTGTATAGCACTAGAAATATCGAAAAGACAGACATAGACGGAGAACAGAATGCATATAATATGGCTGGATATTTTTCCCAAATTCCATCTGGGAGGTTGTATATAAATACGAATTTTTTTTGGGAGTACAAGAAACTTTTTAGAAATTCTCATACTAATACGCAGTGAGTTTAAATATTTTTACTAGTTAAATAATTAGACAAAAAGATCAGTCTATCCTTCTAACATAACCTAGTCATTACTCTTTTATAACCTCTCAACTGACCATTGACTAGTAATGTTGACCGTTGATCATCGACGTTGACCGGATTTTGACAACTTTGGTGGATTCTGGCTACCGACAACTGAATTTCGATGACTTTGACTGTTGACCGTCAATGTCTCTATACTATAGGTTCATCAACTGATACTCAGTTGACGTTCAACTAATACTTAGTTAAGAGTCATTAATACTCAGTTGAAGATCACCTGATACTTAGTTAACCTTTAACTGATACTCAGTTGACGTTTAACTAATACTTGGTTGATGGTCATCTAATACTCAGTTTAATGTCTACAAATACAAATTTCAACTTAACTCGACTAAACCTCAACACAATAATTCAAAAAACGCAACGATTCGCAGAAAACATATCAATCTAACAAAACACATCCACAATAAAAAATAACAACAAATACTATAATTCACATCCACTGAATGTCTAGCTCCAGATTCTTTTACATGCTGCCATGTAAAACGGATGTAGCAAGAGTTCTATTAACAAAACCAAATGAAAATAGCATTAGCTCATTCCTATTAACAAACAATTGTTGAGACTGCGCTGCATTTAAAGTCAAAGCGAGTATAATTTCCCCATCTTGTATTTTACAACATTAACTATTATCCTATTATGTTTTCATGTCTGACTACTCCCTCCAATATCGTCCCTAAATACAAATTCAGAGCGTCAAATAGACAATGTCGATGAGAATAAGCATTTATCATGACGTTCCATGCATGTAAACCTCGTTGAGGCATTTTTTTCGAACACCTTGCGAACACTCTCCACCATTCTGCATTGATCACAATGTAGCAGGTATAAGTTTTAATTCGACAACAACCACCAATATAATAGACATACTAAGCCACGCTCACAGTACCGTAGTACCTTTTACATCAGATGACCTACTTTAGATCTCTAAAAAATTTACAACTTAGTAGATCGACAAGTTTGGGGTTGTTATTCATTTATATTCAGTACGCATGAAAAATAAGACGTGTAAGATGTAAAACTATGCTGAAATTTCAGTATGTTCAATTTAGAACCAAACAAGGCCAGTACACATTAGAGAAATCATACCTGGATGGGGTTGAGAAGAATATTCAATCGTTGCCTCAGTGAATTCCCATGTTGAGCTCCACTTTTCTTGTTGATGAAAACCAACAAGGGCCTAGCATCTGAAGACAAATCAATCAACTCATATCTCGGTTGAGCTCGAGACTGAGACCGATTGATGAGCGCACGAGGCTAAGGCTGAGATCGACGAGGCTGGGGGTCCAAGATGAACCCAAGCGGCCGAATTGAGGCCGATTTCACTAACTGCGATGACAATGACACTACGAGCACTGACAAAGAGGAAGAGGTGGCCGAGGGTGAGGCCGTCGAGGTTGACTACGAGGTTTTCGAGGAGTAGAGCCGAGCCAGAGTGTACGGTGGAGATGGCGACTTGCTGGTCAATGATGATGGCACAAGGTGAGGGCTTGTGAGGGAAGATAAGAAGGCAGGTGGGGTCGACGATGGATGGCATGACAATCAAACGACGACATCGGCGCAAGGTCGGCCGGGAATGATGGCAGCACGAGATCGGGATAGTCGGTCATCGACACATCGACGATGGAAGAAGAGACCGAGACTTGCTCGGACGAGAGAGAGAGAGAGAGAGAGAGAGAGAGAGAGAGAGAGAGAGAGAGAGAGAGAGAGAGAGAGAGAGAGAGAGAGAGAGAGAGAGAGAGAGAGAGAGAGAGAGAGAGAGAGAGTGTGTGTGTGTGTTCATCAGATCGATTTGCGTGAAAAGAGAGCCACAAAATTGTGACAAGGGTATTTTTGGAATGAAAATATAAATGAACTGGAAATATGGGCAAGAAGGATGATTTTCCTACTAATAGGCACTTGGAAATATTTGAGAGTTTTGTTGACTAGTGAGAAGATATTTCTTAAAATTAGGGCTGATGAGAATTTTTTCATATAAATATGAACGGATGGATGTCAATTGTCACATACACACACCCGTCCCGAAAGAAACACTGTGATATATATATATATATGAGTAACATAATATAGCAAAAATATGGTTTGAATTTTCTTTTTTGAGGTGAACAAAAGAAATTTTATTTAAATTTAAAACGATTACAAACAAGTCAGTCACCCTTCTTGCTTTGAAAAAATTAGGCTGAAATATTGATTTTTGTTAAATTAACAAAATAATTTATAAACTAAAACTACTCATCGATTTGCTTCTTCTTGGATTTATTCACGAAATTGTCAAAAATATAAACCCGATCCGCGGTTAACTAAGTAGATTAACTTCTTCTTCGCAGAGAGGATTAGTTTACAGTACGGCTGATGTGAACTGAGTTCACGTTGAATCTAATTTTTTTTCTTGTAAATGTTTGTGGGACCTACCCTTTACAAACACCATCCCTTCTTTTGTGCGGTTGTGAATCTGAGTTCACCTTGAACCTGATTCATCCGAGAACTAATAGTGATTTTTGATGTATTTTTACTATTAATCTATGACACCATCTTTTCGTAAAAAACAAATGTATAAGTATAAATATATAATTCTTCCAAAAGTCGGTCTAAAATAGAACATGATTGGGCCATTATCGATGACATGTTACAGCACGTATAACACTACTACTTTTGTATCATTCATTAACTACAAACTAATTTCTGAATACTAAATAATGCATAGCACTACTCATTTTTATATAGGTTACGTTATTTTCACATCTTGATCTTTCCATAAATCTATGACTTTGCATAATATAGATGGTCTCCGTTAGGCCTTGTCATCTTTGGCAGCTGTGGCTTGTTCTTAATTGATTTGTTTCTATGATTAGAAGGATTAGAAGGAAAGAAAGTACCAAGTGTAGGTAGTAGCTTCCAAGTTCTGGCTTTTTCTTTTAATTTGTATACACATGCACCGTACACATTTGGCCAACGTCTCTTCACATGTGCATGATTGCTGATCACAAAATGGGGAGATTGCGAATTGAAGTCCAGAAAAAGAGCTGGGGTGAGTCGCTCAGCTCGCTTTTATTGTCCAGAAAGAACTCAAGAGGACGTATCATGTAAAGTGCTTCTTGATTTGAGTGATCACGATTGTTTGAGATATATTTTTAAAGTGATTTTTATTATTAACATTTTCAGGAGAATATTTTTAAAAGAAAACACCTTTAATGTGTTTCTTACAAAACTGTTTTTAAGGCTTATAAGTGATTCTATAAAAAATTTCAAAACACTTTTGAATATAACCAAACACATTAAAATTGTTAAAAATATTTTTTCATGTTTAAAAATGCTTTCAAAAGTTATACCAAACATGTCTTCAATCATATTATCATATGTCAGATCAAAAGTATATACATACACAATAGTATATTAATAATGCCAAAAATACCAAAACAAATTCGCAGCATAAACAAATAATTTCTACGAAACTACAATGAATAGGTGAAGCCAACATAGACGTACATCACTACCAGAAGAAGTACTATATTCGACGAGGTCCTCAAAGAACGACCGACGAGAAGGGATCTCGTCGGTTATAGTAAATCGATGAGGTCCTCAAAGAACGACCGACGAGAAGTGGTCTGGTTCGTTGTCGCCCCCCCGGTCATCGTCTTCCTACCACTCATCGTAAGGTGCGACAGATCCTGAAACATCTTGGCTTTTCCTACATCAAAATCCATGCTTGTAGATATGATTGTGTTCTCTTCTGGGGTGAAGATGCTTATGGGAATGATCTTGAATCCCTTGATGAATGCCCGATATGTGGTACAGATAGGTATAAGTTGACTCCTGCCGGAAACAAGAAAGCTGTGAAGATACTTCCGTATTTTCCCCTGATAGATAGGCTAGAACAGTTGTTCATGTCTGCACACACGGCTGAAGCTATGAGATGGTGGGCCGAGAGGAATTTGCCCGACGGTGATACGCTTATACACCCTGCTGACGGAGAGGCTTGGAAGCACATGGTGAAGGAGTTTTCTTATTTTGCATCAGAGGTTCGAAATGTTTGGCTGGGGCTTTCATCTGACGGATTCAACCATTTTGGCAACATGAGTCTTCAATACAGTATATGGCCAGTTATTTGGTACCGTACAACATTCCTCCATGGATGTGCATGAAGAAAGAATACAATATGCTCACTATGATCATTCCAGGGCCGGGTTATCCAGGAAAGTGTCTCGATATGTATCTGAGACCCTTGATTGAGGAGCTTAAGTACTTGAGTGAGCATGGTCATCTCACTTATGACAAGTTCAAAAATGAGATGTTCCAGATGCATGCCATGCTTGTTGGCACCATTAGCGATTTTCCTGCACGCGGGATGTTGTCGGGCAACGTTACCAGGGGATACAGGGCTTGTCCAGAGTGCATGACGGTTGAGTGTTGCAGACCTCATTGCAGGAAGATTGTACAGATGCGACATCGTTGTTGGCTTCCACATGATCACCCATTTCGGGAGGATATGGAGGCATTTGATGGGACTGTGGAAACAGGTGAGCAGCCGAGGAGATGGACGGGGGATGAAATCTTAGAAGTGCTAAATGAATACGATTTTGGGCAGCTAAGCAATCATCCTGAGATAGTGGCGTCAATTCCTGACAAACCCGACATGTATAAATTCTTGACACACAAAAATATTTTTTGGGAACTTCCTTATTGGTCCAAGTTGCTGATCAGACACTACTTAGATGTCATGCACATAGAGAAAAATGTGTGCGAGAGTGTGGTCGGCACAGTGTTGAATTGGGAGGGAAAAACTAAAGACGGCCCGAAGGCACGCATTGATCTTAAAAGGATGGGACTGCGAAAACATTTGTGGTTGAGAGATGGGAAGAAAAAAAAATGTCACAAGCTCCTTATACCGTGAAGCCTGCCCAGAAGAGTGAAATTTTTGGCTGGATGGGTAATGTCAGGTATCCTTCAGGCTATGCCGGAAATATAAGTCGATGTGTTAACTTCAAAGACAACAAGATGTACGGACTAAAGAGTCATGACTGTCATATACTGCTCCAACGCCTCTTTCCTGTTTTCATTCGAGGGTACCTGCCCAAAGAGGTGGTGGAGCCGTTAGTGGCTTTGTCAAGATTCTTTCAGAAGTTATGCACGAGAGAAGTGAAGAAATCGGACTTGTTGGAAATGCAACATGACATCATTTTTATCATGTGCAAATTCGAAAGGATATTTCCTCCAAACTTTTTCGACATCATGCCTCACCTGATGCTCCATCTTCCGGAACAATTGTTGCTCACTGGTCCAGTACACTACACATGGATGTATCCTATGGAAAGGTACGTAATGCATCTCTGAATCTGGTTATATATATGTCGATCTTTAATATTATTTATTCACTTATATATTGTTGCAATAAGCATAACATGCTCGATCTGTAATTACCAATTTACAGACAATTAGGGGACTACAAAGACTATGTGATGAACAAATCTGCACCCGAAGGGTGTATCGCTGAAGCATATATTGCGCATGAGTGCGTAACGTACACCAAGTTGTATTTGGGAGCGTTGGAGGACCCTCCACAACATATGCCCGTAGATGGAGGGCAGTTCAACCTTTCGATCATCTCCGATGATGTTGAAGTTTCTGGAAAGTTGCCCAACTCGTACAAGTTGGAACCTTATGAGATAGTCATTGCCCATTGGTCGGTATTGATTAACTGTCCAGAAGTTCAATATTGGAAAAATTTGCACCTTTATTGCCCTGCTATTTCCGGTGATGTTGAGTACCACAACAAGACGTTCGCAAACTATTTTGGCAACTGGGTAAGTTGATACTTAAATTGACCTGTATATGATCGATGTTAAGTGCATGTCTCGCATCCTATTTAAAGTTAAGTTAATAAATGATTATTTTCAGATGAATCATGTACAAGATGATGGTATCCCTCAGTGGTCACACGAATTGAGGCTCTTGGCGCAGAAACCGGTAACTTCCAGAGTTTATCCTATGTGTAAGGTAAATGGCGTGCTATTTATTTGTGAACATAGAGATGTCAAATGAAAAACACAGAATTCTGGGATAATGGTGCATGGTGGGCAGAATGGAGTTGACTATTACGGTGTTCTCCATTCAGTTGTCGAATTAATATATGGGGAAGGCATGAACGTGCACTTGTTTAAGTGTAGATGGTTTGATACCGACCCTCAGAACACAAGGACCGATCAATACGGGATTTTTTCGGTGAATACTGCCACAAGCTGGTATGAAGATGATCCGTTTGTGTTGGCCACGGCGGTGAAACAATTGTTCTATCTTGATGATCTTGTGCATAAAGGCGCGTGGAAAGTGGTTAACCATGTTCTTCCATGAAACATATACAGTGCCTCAACCCTTGGTGTGACCTCGGATAATGAAGAAGTCAGTGCATACCAAGAGCCGAACGCAACTGGTATTCCTGAAACCTCAACAATTCGCCTTAATAATGTGAGACAGGGCAGTGTTGTACGAATTCCTCAACCGAATCTTCTTGATGTTAATCAAAATGAAGACAATGAAGACTCAAGTGACGAGGACATACACATCTTACCTGAAATTAACTCGGAAACAGAGTCAGACTCAAGCGATGATTCTGATTATGCGCCTTAATTAGTGTATATATATATGTATGTTATTTCGACTTAGAACGTGCAATGTAAAATGAATTTTATTCATATTATGGACAAAATTTTGTCGATCGATGAAATTGCTATATATATATATCGATCCCCATCATAAATGAGAGAGATCGAGAGATCGATCGGAAAAAAAATACAACCGATCGATTAATAATATCGTATTATTAAATAATAATTGTAATATTTTGTATTAACTATTAATAATTTCGTATTAACTATTAATAAATATATATATTAATACACTACATATTTAATTAGTTTACCGGCATAAATGAAAAATAAATAGAAGAACTATATCCGACGATATGCATAAGTAATATCGTCGGATATGAACCGAAACTATATCCGACGACATGCATATGAAATCTCGTCGGATATAGTTTCGGCTCAACTATATCCGACGATATTACTTATCTCGTCGGATATAGTTCTGTTTAATTGACGGATCTGGGTACGTTTTGGGGCAGAAACGAAACTGCCCCAAACCGGAACAGCCGCCTCCGATCGAAAATCTCCGTTTCCTTTGTGCTACAAGCAACCAATTGAAGCTCAAGTGGTATTCCATCGATCCTCAAGCCAAATCCCTCGTCAATTAGTGAAAAAACAGGTTTGAAATCCCTAATTTCAAATTTTCGAATTTTTTTAATTTAGGTTAGATTTGAAGTTGTGGAATGTGTCGATCGATAATGTGGATGCATGTATATGTATAGTTGTGGAATTTGTTAATTTTATGAATGTATTGATATATATTAGAATAATTTTGAATTTTAGGTTGAATTTCGGTTAAATTTAGGTTAAATTTGGATTTGGATTTGGAATTGGAATTTTTTGATCAATTATATTGGATTATATTGGATTTTTGATGGAATATATTGGATTTTTTGTTAAATTGGTTAAATTTGGATTTAGAATTTTTGGTTAAATTTGATTAAATTTTTGGTTAATTGGATTTGGAATTATTGTTGAATTTGGATTATTGGAATTATTGATATATATATTGGAATATATATAGTTAAATTATTGGATTATATATGTATTGGATGAATTATATTGGATTATATATATATTGTAATTATTGTGGATTATATATATATTGTAATTATTGTGGATTTTATGGAATTATTGTTGATTTTTGTGGAATATTTATATATTGGATTATTTTTGAATGAATTAGGAATTATTTTGAATTTTTATAATTTTATAGCAACGATGAATTGGTTTAATTGCGGACCTTCCCGAGGGGCCGGGTCGAGTTCGAGGGGGAGGTCTAGAGGGAGAGGGAGATCGGGACGTGGGGATGAGGGCTCGGGACCTAGGGATGAGGGCACCGGAAGTCGGTCCGCATCAGGATCCACCAGCGTCCCCAACACTTACAGTCTTCCGCAGACCTCTCGACATCGTACACTGATGGGCGCGGGACAACCTCAGCAGCATCAGCTCGAGCCTGCTCGATCCTCAGGCGCGAGGAGGGTTCATTAGGTCAGTCGCACGCCAGAAACGGATAGTGCGACTCAATCCTCGGTCCGAATGCCGGACATTCATCGCGAGGACCCTTCCCCCGTCATCCACCAGACAGCTCCTCATTCTTCCGAGGAGGCTGGTGGATCCACTCAGTCCTCGGCGAGGATGCGGCTATGCCCGCCGCCTACATTATTCTTACCGTTGGAAATCCCGACGATACCTCATGTCGATTCCGATGGGATGCCTATTCCGGGACAGCTAGGGTTCATTACCCCGGAGCAGGCATATGCGTATATACCCTTCCCGTCACCTCTCTGGAGTGCGAGGATTCCGGGACAATGCACCGACGAATCAGGTAAATATTAATTAGTGATATCTTTTTACTCCCTAATATTTAAATTCAATTAGGTGTTGATGTTTAAAAAATCGTCTACATATATATGTGATAGGCGAGATCGTGCCCGGTGCCAAACAGAAGAGAACCAGAGGCCCTGTCGTCGGCAAGTTACTGGACGAAGCCATTCAGGCTAGCGGTAGTGGCCAACTTATGATTCCGACCGGGGATAGAGGGCAGGTGATCGAGGGAAAGGTCACTCGAAAGTACGCGGGGATGGCGGGCAACCTCATACGGGATAGAGTCCCAATGTTGTGGTAAGATTGGAATTCAGTGCCGCAAGCCGTCAAACATCAGCTGAATAATGCGTTGTCGGTGAGTTGAATTGTATATTCATTATGAAAATTTTCAATAATAAATTTTTAATATTATTGATATATATATATAAATATATGCATTGCAGAGGTGGTTCCGCGTGGATGAAGACATTAGACCCACGTGGGCGGATGAAGTGCATGGGAGCAGGTTTGCAGACGGCCATTTGTTTCAATTTTTTCGTTTCTTTTGATTATGTTCATACAATGTTGTTAGTTACTAACGCTTGATTTTATGGGTATATATAGGTATAAGGAGTGGAAGGCCGAGCTGAAGAAGCATTGGAAAAAGTACGGGGACGATCGTGAGGGTACCTCTAGCGAGTTTCGTTATAGGGAGCACGAGTGGCGATGGCTTGTGGTTCACTTCAACAACCCGAAATTGAAGGTACGCAACCTTCAATCCATTTAATTTTTGTTTTATCGTACTTCCCTTAAATTATTTGGCTAATGAGTGTTTTTTTTATGTTTAATTAATCGCGCAGGCTCTTTCTGAAGTCAACACAAGGAACCGGGCCAAAAACACCAAAAATCATCATGCCGGTACCAGATCATACTCAGGTTGGATCGAGGAGGCGGCCAACCACCCAGAAGAGGATCCCCTTGTCTATACGATGCAGCACGCGTATCCGCAGTCTCCCGAATATGCTGTAAGTGTCCTTATAACAAAATAAACTTATTTCTTATTTATTTAGATTGTTTTTTTAATTAATATTTTATTGTTCTTTGTCAATTAGGCGAGAATTCAGGAGGCGATTCCGGAGGTGTTGACTCAAGTGGCGAGAGAGCTCTATCCCAACACCCCCGATGCGGAACTCCCGATTGATCAGATTGATCGACCTGATCCGATCGTCAGGGCCAGGATTATGTCAATTGCGATCCCTCCAGGGAAGAACACATTCTACTGCAGGGGTTCCGGAAAATGGGGTCAAGGGCTGCTGAAGCATACCCCTGAATTCTCTCGCGGATCGGGATCATCATCATCTTCGAGGACTAATGAGCTACACGACCAGCTTCATAGGCAATCAATTGAGATGGAAGCTCAACGGCGTCGGATAGAGGAGATGGAGCAAGCGCAAGCTGCAGAGCAGAATCGGTTGGCCAAACAGCAGCAGCAAATGGGGACATGGATGCAGCATTGTTATGCACAGTTACAGGCATCTGGAATCTAGATAGCTTCCCCGCCCATTTTCGGTGCGCCACAGCCTCAGCCTCAGCCTCAGCCGCAGCCTCAGCCTCAGCCGCAGCCTCAGCCTCAGCCGCAGCCTCAGCCTCAGCCTCAGCCGCAGCCTCAGCCAGACCAGGACCAACCAACTTTCTCCAATCTGTTTGACCACATAGACTTAGGACCAGGACCCCCCTAGGTGTTGAACAATTGTCGGTTTAATTTTTATTTTCATTATTTACTACGCATATGTATACAGATTTGAACGATTTCGGTTTTAATTTATTAATTTATTTATTTACTACGTACTATAGTTTCAATGGTTGTTGATTTTCAATTTGAACAATATATAAATAGCGTGATTTTCTGTGAATGCAGGTTTTGGGATAAAACCCAAAACCTGCAAAAAAAATTAAATATTTTTAACTATAACCGACGATACGTGTCAACATCGTCGGTTATAGTTTTCTCCACAGTCAACCATTTTGACCATGGAGAAAACTAGATCCGACGATGACATCGTCGGATTTAGTTTAAACTATGACCGACGATAAATCATCGTCGGATTTAGTGTCTCTATTTTCCAACGATAACCCTAAATCATCGTCGGATATAGGTATGACCGACGATAAACGGAAACAGACCGACGACACCAAGTCGTCGGTCATAGTAATTCTTCCGGTAGTGCATCCTAACGTAAGTTCTTTAATTTGAGTATTTCTTATAAATTTCATTTTCGAGTATGTTTATCAACAGGATGGGAGTGAACTCAGTTCATTATTAATTAGCATCAATCTCATCGTTCGCAATAACATGAAATATATTGATGATTCTTATTACTTTTTGTTTGTCCTGATTTACGGTGAGCTCGATTTGTCCGAAGGTTACAAACGATCAGATTGCATTCAGATTCATGTTGGCAGCAGTAAATATTTGATTATGTGTGAGATATTTTGTAAATAAGTTTGATTTACTATTTATCGTAAATATCCTTTTATATTAATAAACCACCTTGTAAAATTGTACATATATTCTAATTCAAAATATTTTACACACATATTGCCGATTTTTTTTTTTACTATTCCAATAAACAGTACACATGTTACTCATTATAGGAAAAATGGTAGTTTTCCACATTTGATTAGAACAATTTGAACAAGGAAATTAAGTGAGATGCATTTAATATTAATGGAAAAGAAACATGAATTTGTGTTCTCATACAAGAGTATATAAAGATTATGTATTCATTTATTTAAATTGGTTAAAAATTGAATGAGAAATTGTCGCCCAAAGTTGGTTACTTGAATATAAGGAAAGAAATTTGTCCCATATAAGAGAAACAAGGAATGTAGAGGCCTTTAAATAATATTTCACTTTATTATATTTTGAGTATGCAAATAAAGAGGTTTAGTTTGTTAGAACCCGGCCCCGATTTAGACTTCTAAATCGGGATTAGGTTCTAATGATGATGCTAAAAGAGGTTTCCAACCAACATTCTAATAAACACTTATTGTAGAACAGCGGGAATAAAACTAGAATTAAACTTTTACTAAAACTTGTAAAGAGCTGCTAAATATTCTAAGTTGACAAACTATGTTACAAACCAATAGGATCGGTTGCGGATCCTACGGTTAGATACTGTTATGCCTTGAACTATGCATGCGTCCAACCTTCACCGAAACCTCTGCAAACATGGGCATTTGAAACCAAAAGACCCAGGGAAAGACATTTTAAAAACAGAAAATTGTTAGACTCAGTGGACAAAAATTGTAACAAACGTAATAAATATGGGAATTACTTTCATGCCATTCCACTGAATTTCGGTGTAAAACTAGTATGCGAGTTCTAAAATCAGAAGATGAAACCCTGAAGTGAGAATGACTTTGAACTCATAAGACTAAATACCTGAAATCGAGTGGCTGATAATTGAATCTAAACTGCCTGTCTAAATCTGAAATATCTAACAAAGACGATGACCGGGCCGGGGTAACCGAATCTCTAGCCATCAGAAGTGACGTTTGATTGACTGAGAACTAAATCTAAACTGAAAAAATCAAATGAGGATGACTGAGGTATTTGACATCTCTAGTCACTGAGCATCGTTTAAGAGCCAAGCATCCAGAATGACATGTGGCTATCATGAATCAAGAAATAAGGAGGCGATGATGATTTGCAGTGAACTACAACCCCAGTCACCCCTATTATCTGGTAGTGAACTACAACCCCAGATAATGCATCAGTATTGAACTGTAACCCTGGAATGACTACCTGAGAGCCAGTTAGGGAGCATATATGCGCATATATAAAATCTCTTATATAAATATATAGCCTCCGTGACTACTCACTCATCTCCCAATATGACACTATAAATGAACTATGGAATAGACATATCAAGTATAATCACCAACTGAACTTGAAATGTTAAGCATAAACCATGGACGTAGGTCAATACATAAGATGTGAAAAGTCGAACTAAGTAAGCTGACTTCAAGATGAGAACTACTGAACTGACATGTCAAGTGGAAGCACTAACTAAAATGAAAATGTTAAGCGTAAACCACAAACAGAGTGAACTACAAGTCTACAACCCCAGATAATACATCAGTAGTTAACTACAACTCTGGAATGGCTACTTGAGGGCTAGTCAGGTAGCATATATAAAAATTTCTTGTATAAATATATTGCCTCCGTGATTAGTCGCTCATCTCCCAATATGACACAAGAAATGAACTATGGAATTGACATATCAAGTATAAGCACCAACTGAACTGAAAATGTTAAGCATAAACCATGCCATAGACGTAGGTCAATACACAAGATGTGAAAAGTCGAACTAAGAGAGCGGACTTCAAGATGAGAACTACTGAACTGACATGTCAAGTGGAAATACTAACTAAACTGAAAATATTAAGCGTAAACCACAAACACATATACTAACATACTCAAAGTCGTAAACATGAACGTGAGAAGTTCAAACTAAAGAAGCTGACATCAGACTGAATTAATGGGAAGGACGTCGAAAACATATCATTATTAAATTTCTAGCTAGGATAGCAAAAATTATAAAACATAAACACATGCAAGATCTAGTATTGACATTTTTGTAAAAATGTGCTACTTGCATAAGCGCCAGTGAAATGCAAAATTCCACTCACATGATGTCTAGTTAATAGCTAGCCAATTTTGTCGCCATATTCAGTCACTCCACATTTTCCTGACAATCAACGAACTACGCATATTTAACTAGTCGTAAAAATTAGGCGAATAGGACGCGTTTGAATGTCATAACAAACTTTCACTCGTCAAGAGACTTTACCTCACACCGCGATCATTTAAGAACACAACTCAAGTTAGTCGAGAATTTCCCATCTGTTGTAGCTCTGTACTCGAATTCCTAGTCACACCAAAAGTTCATTCACAAACCAAACTACACAAACAATTTGTCTAAAATTCAACGGATTACATTTAGAAACGTTAGCAATTGCAAGATGAGATTCTATCTGGTTTAAGAATACCATACATGACGGCGCATGCCTCTCATGCACCACCATAGGTAGTGGTGCGTAGGCCCACACGCCACCCCAACTCAGCCCCTCTGATTCCTACCATAAACACATCAAAACAAAGATCGTTTCAAGCCTAACATTTTTCTCCAAACAACCCATATAAAAAACTAATCGAAAATGGCCGAAAACTAGCACAACAAATCAAAAACCCACTAGAAATTGCCACTGACCGACGAACAACAAATGGTCACCTCAGGCCTCGACGCCACCAGCATTCGAAAGCCGTGACTGAGAACTTCCAAACCCCCATGGTCCAACGCTTCAACATAGCCTTGAGCATTGCCACGAGTGGTGATAAATTCGACCGAAACCCTTGAATTTCACATCGTCGAATGGACCTCCTGGGCAAGAATTGGCTACAAATGATGGTGAATTCATGTAGAGGTAAGGGAGACAATTCAAACAAGACCGAGATAGTGGCCGGAGGTGGCTTGCCGACGATGAATTTTTCGAAGAAGCCCACGTGTCGATGTTAGGCTCGCGGAGAGAGAAAATGTTTTACCAACCCCCAAAATTATCTACCCACTTCGGTTAGAATCTTTGGAAATATCACTTAATCAACAACGGCCCACATCGATTCCCAAATGCATCTGACGGCTAGGATTAAATCATTAAGTGTAAAAATTTATTTTAATTTATAATTCCACAAAACTTCCAGAATTAATAAAAATTAACTCGGACCTCTGAAAAATGAACTAAAAATACGCATGAGCTCGTAATAATTTTCTCTACAACTTCCATGAAGAAAATGAAACCAAAATTGAAACTTCTAAAAATTTGATTTTTATTCGCAATAAATCTCGATAATGCAACAAAGTGAAATTAATTACTAATCAAGCTACGGGTTGTTACAATCTACCCTCCTTACAAAAATTTTGTCCTCGAAATTTACGCATCCGAAAGTAGACAAGATGGAAGTGTAGTACACACCCCTACCGGACTAGATCTCAACAAGACCTTTTGTACACTATGGTTCCGCTATTGCATCACCACTATTGGTGCAATCATCTTTAAGAATTCTGCGTTGGTTTTTCGACATACACCAATTCCTCAAGCTAATCCTCGAAATTCTATGACACCACATCAATCTCATATGATCTTTCCACAATGCATGGAATGCATAAGTTACAACAATATGATATGTAGAAATGACACATGAGTGATTTTATATGGAAATCTCATAAACTCTGAGAAAAAGATTCTTAATCTTCTACGCTTCCTAGAACCTACCACTCTCGTCCACAATGAAAACGTTCAACTCCAAGACTAATAATGGGAAAACTTTTCTCTTGCACAACTATGCAACTATTTCGCTAATCATTAAAAGAATTTAATTCCATCTCTATCTCGCAAGGTAAATCCATTGTGGGGAATCTCATCTACTTCGGGATCCTGACATATTAGCCTAATACTGCTCCTTATCCGAAACTACATATCTGACAACTACCCGTTGGGGGCAAGCAATATCATTGTAACTAATCATTGTGTTGTTAAACACTAAATACCAAAGTATAAACATGTCATGCCTCTGAAGATAGTCAACCTTTCTCCAATGAATGTTGAAACACAAGGAACTTCGGACCACCAACTAGTAATCATGATGGTGCTTCAACCCATTGTTACATTCCCGAATTTTTTAGTCTCGTCAAAATAACGACAATGAATCGTTCGACACCACCAGCCCGAATCGATAACTCCCATCGCAGAATGTCTTGCCGACGAACAACCCCGCAATTGGTTCTGAATCTAATCTTCATATCTAGTCGTGCTTCGTTACTGAAACAGTTTCAACCACTCAAAAGAATTGAGAGAAATTCTATCAAAAATTTGACATGACTTATTCGTTTATAGCCGAACTCATATCCTGTGAATCCTCATATTTCACCAACTCATTACAAAATAATCTCCACAACAACCATATTACAACCATCCAAAAGAAATGAGAATTTCTTGAGAGTGAAAATAAGCCGGATATTGTATATTATTGTGTATCCCGCTCATAAGTTCACAATTAAGATGTGGATCATAGACTTGAGACTCGAGTGTAAAAACACTCTCGAATTGAACATCGAATTGCTGTTAAGTTCCCCGAATATAGAATAAAAAGAAAAATTGTAAGGGTTAGGTCACTCGCTGCTAACTTAAATGAAGTTCGAGGACAAAAAAGCGATAGACTACACTAAGGGAACAATTCTTCGCTAATACTCAGCTTCATAGCCGACGTAAATACTATGAAACACATGTTAATCACACTACCAGAAAAAATCACTTAGGTGATGAAACTATTAAGGTTTCGTCGCCTAAGTACCACTTAGACGACGAAATTTTTTGTCGCATAAATCAAAATTTTCGTCGTCTAAGTGTACTTAGATGACGAAACATAAAGCGTCGCCAAAGAGAGAGTAAATTCGTCATCTAAGAAATGTCTTAGACGATGAAATTGATTTTTGTCGCCTCAGAAATGTCTTAAACGACAAAAACAAATGTTTCGTTGTCTAAGATCTGACTTAAACGACAAAAGCAGAATTCGTCGTCTAAGTCTGCACTTAGACGACGAATATGTTCATTTCGTCGTCTAAGAACATATCCTAAACCTAAACCTTAAGCCTTAAACCCTTTCCCCTAAACCCGGAAAGTCTTAGGCAACGAAACCCATTTTTCATCGTTTAAGTAGAGTTTCACAATCTGACCTCTAAGAGGACGACCATGTATACCATCTTCAAATACATATTTTTTTCGTCGAGGGCATAGAGTAAACAATTATTGGACTGTGAGTGTTGACGGTTCGAAAATCGGAGTTACGAAGATCCGTTCATCAACATTTCCGTTTCGTTAAAATTTTGGTTTTATGGTTGACTACGCCGATCAAACCCTTATCAAACTTCGTTTTGAATGAAAAATCATCCACTTACATATTATGTTATGATAAATATATCCAACGGTTGTTTTGTCCAAATTCAATTTCGTTAATGTTATTATGGAGTGAATATAGACATACAAATACTTAAGTTATACAACATTAGTAGATATATAACAAATTTTTAGTCTTAAATTATTTTCTTATGTCAAATTTCAATTAATTTATATTTAGTTGATAAATTAAGTTTTTACGACAAGATAAACACTCGTAACTTCAGAAATGGGTTTACGAATAGTTTTTTACGATAGTTTCATCTTTTACCTATTTTTCGATAATCACTAAATTGATTCGATCTAATCCTAAAATAATCCGAATTAGGTTTAATTTTTTTCTACAATATTGTATAAATTTAATAGTTACATCTGATGGTTGATTTTTGATGATTTTTAAGTAACTACCCAAAATTAATTTTCAATTTTTTTTAAAAATAATTCACTTAGGCGACTAAAACCACTAGTTTCGTCACCTTTGTGTTTTTTTTTAAAAATTAAATAAAATTAAAAATCAAATAAAAAAATAAATTTCACTTAGGCGACGAAAACTATTCGTTTTGTCGCCTCAGCGAATTTTTTTATAAAAAATTTTAATTAAAAATAGATTAAAAAAATTACTTAGGCGATGAGACTATTTATTTTCGTCGCCTAAGTAAAATTTATTTTATTTTTTGTAAATACAATAAAATTAAAATTAAAAAAATCACTTAGGCGGTAAAACTGTACATTTTTGTCACCTAAGTGAAAATTATTTTTTTATTTTATTTTTACTTTTTTCTATTTATTTTTTAAAATCACTTGGGTGACTAAACTAGTAATTTTCGTCGCCTAAGTCTAAAATTTTGGCAGTTTTTTTATTCCGCAATTTTTTTTACCAAAAATTTTAAATCACTGAGGCGACAAATTTATAGTTTCATTGTCTAAATTCAATTTTTTTGCGGTACTTTTTTTGCTAAATTTTTTACCAAAAATTTAAATTTTCGTCGCCTATAAAATAAACTTCATCACTTTTTTTTTTTTCTCTCTCTCTCTCAAACAATACACACTACCACCACCACCACCACCACAACACCATGACACACCACCACCACCACCTCAGCATCACCGCCGCCGCCACCACCACCTCAGCACCATCACCACAACCATCACCACCACACAGATGCCGCCACCACCACCATCATTAATTTATCTCCTAATTATATTTTTTGTATTAATTAATAATTAATATTTAATTAAAATTTAATTATGATTTAAATAATTTTTTATTTAAAAAAAACCACTTAGATGATGAAATCAATAGTTTCGTTGTCCAAGTTGTTTATTTAATTTTTTTAATTAAAATTTACCACTTAGACGACGAAAAAAATTCGTTGTTTAAGTGAATTTTTTATTTTTATTTTTTTAAAAATTTTGACACTTAAGTGACAAATAACCTAAGATTTCTTCGTCTAAGTGGTTTAACTTAGGCGGCGAATTATTTGTTTTGTTGTCTAAATTCTCACTAAAATGACGAAAAATTTAGTTGTTTTTTCACTAATTTTTTTCGTCCAAACACGTAGACGATGAAGTTTATTTCATCGTCTAAGTGGCCACTTAGACGATGAAACAAAAAAGTTTCGTCGTCTAAGTACTTAGGTTACGATTGTTAGACGACGAACCTTAAGAGACGAATTTTTTGTCACCTAAGCACTTAGGCGACGAAAAACACACTTAGGTGACGAAATTATTTCGTCGCTTAAGTGTGTTTTTCTTGTAGTGTTGTATCAACCCCAACCATTGAAGTGAACTAAACACGAAAAAAATAAACCGTGAAGCTAAACACGATAGAACTGTTGAGGCTGAATTCGACAAGGAAGCTGCTGGACAAAACCTTATAAAAGACTTGAAAACTGCAGAATCTGATCATAGGAAGGGAGCATAGAGCACAAGTATTGTCCTAGAACAATTATCATTGCCTTACGTGACTCGTTTAGCATATAGGATTCCTAGCTCTAATCAATAGGTAAAATGGGGATTCGAGCCTTGCTTCATCTATCTCCTTCGGGTTGTCGTAGATCAGTCAATGAAGCATTTCCAGTGGAGCTATCAAGTTTGGTGATGGAAGGAAATTTAATTACATGAATTTGAGCATAGCGAAGTGGGAGACCGTACTGACCCATAACTCAATAAGGTCTATTCAATCATCCGTCCTGATGAGGAAAAATTATGATGTAACAATGATACAGATGGTGTTACTCCAATGATCCACATAACCTAGAAACAAACTGAAACACACCTGGATATTACCGCCTCTCTAAGACGTTGACAGACCATTGCAAAACAACTAACTGAACACCTCGCATGAAAACGACCAAAATCTCAAACTTTCCGACACTACTCTTATTATTGAAAGTTAATTCAAGAAAATGAGAAATTCACAAGATGTAAAAAGCGAAAATCTTCTTAGTCCCACAAAATATAATTTACTCGAAAATCTGAAGGTTATTGTTTTATTCACTTTGCTACGTAATGAAAAAAATCCTAAGCCTCAAGAACAAATGAATATATTCGCTAAATTGGTACACTTATTACTACACTCAAAATGAGATGCTGAAAGAAATACGGAAAAAATATTGCATGATGAGACTGAAACTAAAAAAGTACGCCTGATCTAATAATAAACTTACCTTGGTCTGATTGAATTCGGCGCACATGAGGCATAGCGGCTAAGGCATACTGACTCTAAGGCTAAGTTTGGGTACTCAGTCGCGCTCGCCACGTATTGTATGACGTTCAACACCGTGAGTATTCGATGAGGATCCGTTGCAGTCGGGCCATCACTCAGGCGATGTTAAGCATAATGGAACAAAAAGGTGAAAGAAACCTAATACAGTGTACATAACCTATAACTTAAAGCTCTGATATCAATTGTCAGAACCCGAGCCTGATTTAGAAGTCTAAATTGGGATTGGTCCTAACGAATCTGCTAAAAGAGGTTTCCAACCAACATTCTAATAAAAACTTCTTGTAGAAAAGCGAGAATAAAACTAGAATTGAACTTTTACTAAAACATGTAAAGAGCTACTAAATATTCTAATTTGACAACCTATGCTACAAACCAATAGGATCGGCCGCGGATCCTACCATTAGGTACTTCTATGCCTCGAACTACATGTACACCCGACCTCCACCACAACTCTGCAAACCTGGGCATTTGAAACCAAAGAGCTCAGGGAAAGACATTTTAAAAATATAAAACTTTTAGAATCAGTGGACAAAAATCGTAACAAACGTAAGAAATATGGGAAATTACTTTCATGCCTTTCCACTGAATTTCGGTGTAAAACTAGTGTGCGAGTTCTAAAATTATAAGATGAAACCCTGAAGCGAGAATGACTTTGAACTCATAAGACTAAATGAGGAACCTGAAATCGAGTGGCTGATAATTGAATCTAAATTGCTTGTCTAAATCTGAAATATCTAACAAAGACGATGACCGAGGTAACCGAATCTCTAGCCATTGGAAGTGACGTTTGATTGAATGAGAACTAAATCTAAACTGAAATAATCAAATGAGGATGAGTGGGGTATTTGACATCTCTTGTCACCGAGCATTGTTTAGGAGTCTAGCATCCAAAAAGACATGTGACTATCATGACTCAAGAAATAAAGAGGCGATGATGATTGGCAGTGAACTACAACCTCAATCACTCATATTATTTGGTAGTGAACTACAACCCCAGATAATGCATCAATAGTGAACTACAACCCTGGAATGGCTACCTGAGGGCTAGTCAAGCAATATATATGCGCATATATAAAAATCTCTCTCTTATATATATATATATATATATATATATAGCCTCCGTGACTACTCACTCAACTCCCAATATGACATAAGAAATGAACTATGGAACTGACATATCAAGTATAAGCACCAACTGAACTGGAAATGTTAAGGATAAACCATGGACATAGGTCAATACACAAGATGTGAAAAGTCGAACTAAGATATCGAGCGGACTTCAAGATGAGAACTACTAAACTGAATATCAAGTGGAAGCACTAACTAAAATAAAAATGTTAAGCATAAACCACAAATAGAGATACTAACATAGTCAGAGTTGTAAACATGAATGTGAGAAGTTCAAGCTAAAGGAGCTGACATCAAACTGAGTTAATGGGAACGAAATCAAAAACTATAATTATTAAAGTTCTAGCTAGGGTAGCAAAAATTATAAAACATAAACACATGCAAGATCTAGTATTGGCATTTTAGTAAAAATGTGCTACTCACATACGCACCAGTGAAATGCAAAAGTCCACTGACCTGGATGTCTAGTTAATAGCTAGCCAATTTTGTCGCCATATTTAGTCACTCCACATTCTCCTGACAATCAACGAACTACGCATATTTAACTAGTCATAAAAATTAGGCGAATAGGAAGCATTTGAATGTAATAACAAACTTTCACTCGTTAAGAGACTTTACCTCACACCGCGATCATCTAAGAACACAACTCAAGTTACTCGTGAATTGCCCATTTGTTGTAGCTCTGTACTTGAATTCCTAGTCATACCAAAAGTTCATTCACAAACCAAAATACACAAACAATTTGTCTAAAATTCAATGGATTACATCCAAAAACGTTACCAATCGCAAGACGAGATTCTGTCAGGTTTAAGAATACCATACACGATTGCGCGTGGCTCTCACGCACCACCATAGGCAGCGACGTGTGGGCCCACACGCCACCCAACTCAGCTCCTCTGATTCCTACCATCGACACATCAAAACAAAGATTGTTTCAAGCCCAACATTTTACTTCAAACAACCCATATAAAAAATTAATCGAAAATGGTCGAAAACTAGCACAACAGATCGAAAACCCACAAGAAATTGTTGCCGGCCGACGAACAACAAATGATCACGTCAGGCCTCGAGGCTACTAGCATTTGAAAGCCCTGACCGAGAGCTCCCAAACCCCCATGGTCCAACGTAGCACCCGTGGCCTTAAGCGCCGCCACGGGTGGTGAGAAATTCAATCGAAATTCGAAAGCCCTGAATGGAAGGAGACGATTTGAACAAGACCGAGATGGTGGCTAGAGGTGGCTTGCCAGTGACAAATTTTTCGGAGAAGCCCACGCAGCTATTTTGGGGTTGAGGAGAGAGAAAATGTTCTACCAACCCCCAAAATTATCTACCCACCTCGGTAAGAATTTTTGGAAATATCACTTAATCAAAAACGGTCCAGATTGATTCTCAAATGCATCTGACGGCTAGGATTAAATCATCAAGTGTAAAAACCTATTTTAATTTATAATTTCATGAAACTTCCAGAATTCGTAAAAATTAACTCGGGCCTTTGAAAAATGACCTAAAATTACGCACGAGCTCGTAATATTTTTTCTACAACTTCCGTGAAGAAAATGAAACCAAAATCGGAACTTCTAAAAAGTCAATTTTTAGTCGCAATAATTCTTAATAAATGCGGCAAAGTAAAATTAATCACTAATCAAGTTAAGGGTTGTTACAATTTGTACCGGGCTTGTGATATGGACTTATGTGCGCCCCTATTTTGGCTAGCTCACACAAGTTTCCTTTTGCACCTGGGAATACTGACCTTTGACTTTCCACATTCTTTTGGTTACAAAACTTTTGGCCTTTCAAATTATTTCGGTTATAAACTTATTACTGGAATTAATTTGGTTGGTTAATTATGCAAAACCAAAAACCTTTTGTTTGCCAACATTTATGCTCCTACTCATGTCCTCCATGTATAAAAGGTGGTTTTCTCATCCTCATTATTCACTCACTCATTCAAAAAAGCATCTCCTCCTCTCAAAGTCTCATTTCAAAGAGTTCTAGTTTCAGTGATAGAGAAAGGTGTTCTCGAGTTCGTCCATGAGTTATTGTGTAGTCCAAACAAAAAAAATAAAGTAGTCGTTCTATCCTAGAAGATTTACGCTAAGTAAACATAGTGCACTGGAGTAGGCGGCGTAAACGTTCTTAAGGAAAGCGTGTGGTACACGTGACTCGACTTTCCTTCCTACTCAGGTTATCATCACCCCTTTAGTAACAAGTTCATAGTTCTTGAAATTTATTCTTGAAATTTGTTCTTGAAATTTTGTTTAATCTAATAAATTAAATTAATTAGTATTTTCAGATTTAGTCAATATTACTAAATATTTTCTACAAGTCTAAAGAATGTTTATATGTGATATTGACAAACGTGGTTGCCCAAATGATTGTTGTCTTAAGGAATTGGTTGCCTACACAAAAATTATGTTTCCGTCGGAAAATGGTTACCTTTGGAGTTGTGTTGCGAAATACGAAACGTTGCCTAAAAAAATAGACTCCAAAGGAAATGCCAATTAGCTACCTAAGCTAATGAGAGTTTTTGAAGGATGATAAAAAGTTTCATTAGAATAAGGAAACACTATGATTTGATTATATGCCAAATTCAAGTGATTGAATATTGAAATATTCAACTAGAAATTTCTTATGAATCATACCATGTAATCAATAGAGAAATAATATCAGATATTATTTATTGATTAAAAAAATAACACGTTGTTGTGTGTATTTCCAAAAAAGGCAACAGAAGGTGTAAACACACTAAAATTGCTAGATCTCACATCGAGTCATTTGGTTAAAAAAGAGGATGTGATAATGAGTGTTGATCAATGTAAACTATAAGTGGCTTGCACTTGATGAAGTGAAATCCCACATCACTCGGAAAAAATGAGGTGTTGCGCCTTATATGTGGAGACTCACCATAGCAAGACACGTTTTAGGGTGAGGCCCAAAAGAAAAACTGTGAGCGGTTGACCCAAAGCGATATCTTGCTATGAGAGCTGTGTCGTGACAAATGATGTCATAAACGATGAACAAGGTATGGAAGTAGTCAAAGATTATGACTGGGGGATGGAAGACTTGGAGCGGTGGTATGACCAAGCCAAGTTGGATGAGTAATCAATGGTCAAGAAAGGAGCTTCAAATGTTGATCTGTAAAAAGAAATTAATTAAACAACGTACTGTACGTTCCTAAGGACTAAATTGAGGCTCAATAAAGTTGATTTTTCGTTTATTAATTAAAGAAAAATGAATTCTAGTTTTTTAATATAGAATGTATGTTGGTAATAGAGTCAAAAGTGGTGAAAATTTCAAATTGAAATGTAATTACTATGGTAAATGATATGAATAAAGCTAGCACTTCCATCTTTGTATCTTTCAATATATGGTATGGTAGGCAATGACATGTTAATTATGATACTCTGCGGAAGTTAATTAACTTGAAAAATTTACCGCGGTTTCAAGCATAAGTGTGAAACTTGTGTTGAGACAAAATAAATGAAATCATCTTTCAAAAGTGTTGGATGAAACAATAAACCCCTTGATTTAATCTAAGTGACATTTGTGATTTAAAGACAACACATACAAAATGTGGTATCACTTTATCGATGATAGCACAAAATATTATTATGTGTACCTCATGTAGGGCAGAGATGAGGTTACAAAGAAACTCAACCTCTATAAAAATGAGGTTGAGAATCAACTTAACAAGACAATAAAGTTCTTAAGAAGTGACCGAGGAAGTGAGTATGAATCACCATTTGTTGACTTTTGTGATCAACATGGGATCATTCATGAAATAACAACACCTTATTCACCACAATCAAAAGGTGTGGCTGAACGAAAGAATCATACCTTAAAGGATACGATGAATGCAATGTTGAGTTCTAGTTTGCCACCAAGCATGTGGGGATATGTCATTTTATCTGATAATTATCTTTTAAATAACATACCCAAAAAGAAAGAAAAGAAAACTCCATATGAATTATGGAAAGGGAGAAAGTCATCCTATAATTACCTACGAATGTGGGGATGTCTAGCCAAGGTGGTAGTACATAAACCTAAAAAGGTGAAAAAATGGGCCAAAAATTGTTGACTGTATTTTCATTGGGTATGCAGAGAACCGTTCTGCTTATCGGTTCCAAGTGCATTAATAAAAAATTCCTAATATACATGAAAATACAATAATGAAATTGAGGAATGCATATTTCTTTGAGTGTATTTTCTTGATATATATCAAAACGGTTTACTGTATTTCCATGCAAGTCCATAGAAGAATCAAGTTCTTCTAAATTGACATATGAGGCCACTGCAGAAGATGGCTAGGACCAAGAAACTTAGTATTACCTAAACGAAGTGAGAGAGGAATGACTGAAAAATCTTTTGGTCAAGATTTTATGACATGTATGCTGAAGGTGAACCTATAATCTTTAAGGAGGCTGTGAATTCCACAAATGATCCTCTGTGGAAAGAAGCTATCAAAAGTGAAATTGATTCTATTCTACAAAATCATACTTGGAAACTGATGGATCTTCCACCTGGTTGCAAACGTTTAAGTTCTAAGTGAATTTTTAAAAAGAAAGTGAAGGCAGATGGGTCTATAGACAAATACAAGGCAAGGCTTGTGATTAAAGACTAAAGACAAAAAAGGGCCTGGGTTATTTGGACACTTACTCTCCAGTGAAGAGAATAACTTCCATCAGAATGGTACTGGCCATTGCTGCCTTGCAAAATCTTAAGGTACATCAGATAGATGTGAAAACCTGAGAATTTTTTGGCTCTTAGTCAAAAGGGGAAAGTATGTACGTAAATTGGTGAAGTCATTGTATGGCTTGAAACAAGTACTAAATTAGTGGCATGCAAAATTTGACAACACTATGATCATAAATGGTTTTAAAATCAATGAATGTGACAAGTGTGTGTATGCCAAACACACGGAGAGTGGATATGTTATTGTATGTCTTTATGTCGATGAAATACTCATTGATGGAAACAATGAGAAGATGATCAAGTCTACTAAGGATATATATATATATATATATATATTAAATTCCAGATTTGACATCAAAGACAAAGGACTTGCTGATGTGATATTAGGGATCAAAATTACAAGAACATCAGAAGGGTTGATATTGAATCAGACCCATTATATGGATAAATTTGCCAATGAAAATTCAGGAGTTGCCAGAACACCGATTGATATGACTCTTCATCTTGTGAAGAATAAAGGAGAGAGTCTTTTCAATTAGAATACCCTAGAGTCATTGAAAGCTTAATGTACTTAACAAGTTGTATAAAGGCAAAATTTAGCTTATGCTGTGAACAAGCTAAGCATGTACATGAGTACTCCTGGAGGAATGCATTGGCAATAAATTGCAAGATTACTCAAGTACTTAAAGAATACTCGTACCTATGGGCCACACTATACGAGATATCCAGATGAACTAGAAGTATACAACAATGCAAACTCAATATCTGACATGAAAAACTCAAAGTCTACTAGTGGATACGTGTTCACACTAGGGGTGCAGCAGTGTCTTAGAAATCTTCAAAACAAACTGTTATAACCAAATCCACGATGAAATATGAGTTTGTTGCCCTAGATAAATGTAGGGAGAAGGCAGAATGGCTACTCCAATTCATAGAGGATATTTCGAAATGGACAAAGCATGTGCCTGCAATTTGCATATACTATAATAGTCAATCTGCAATTGGCAGGACACAAAGCAATATGTACAATGGTAAGTCAAGACACATACGTTGAAGACACAATACCATTAGACAACTACTCTCTATTGAAACTATCTCCATTGACTATGTGAAGTCAAAATATAACATAGCACATTCGTTGACCAAAGGGTTATACAGAGAGTTAGTTGACAAGTCATCGAGGAAAATGTGACTAAAGCCCATAAGTTAAAGTCTTCACAGTGGATACCCAACCTAGCTGATTGGAGATCCCAAGATCTAGGTTGAAAATGGACAACTAAATTGTAGAGACTGTGCCGAGTAACTGTAGTGATCTTCTCCATGTCCATTCTTATGATGAAAACAGTGATACCCGTAAGGAATAAGGTTAACTTAAAAGATTTTAATGATTCTTATGTGTCGGTAATTCAAGCGGAGTAATGTAGGTTACTCTTAATTAAGAAATCACATATGTAAGAGAGAAGTGGAGCTACTTCTGAGAGAATTATTTAGGGCACAATTCTTGTTAAGCTCTTACAAAACTAGGCGTGTGTCCAGGGACAAATAGACACAATAATAAGAATTGGAAATATTAGGAAAATACCTATATAAGGTATGTCATCGTTTACACAAATAGCAAACATTTCCAAGACACTGTGTCTACTTTTTAGTCAGTAAAGTAAGCATATTTTCACAAGGGTAGTTCAAAGGTTTACCCTTACTTATCCTATGCAGGTTTTCAACCGCAGACTCTATCACCAAGTCTATCTAGTCCTTGGACGCTAATTTCATTCATGTGGGGAATTGCAAGAAAAATGGTAGTTTTTTACCATTTTATTGGAATAATTTAAACAAGAAAATTGAGTAAGATGCACTTAATATTAATGAAAAAGAAACATATATTTGTGTTCTCCTGTAAGAGTATATAAAAAATTATGTAATCATTTGTTTAAATTGGTTAAAAGTTGAATGAAAAATTGTGACTCAAAGTTGGTTACTTGAAACATAAGGAAAGCAGTTTGTCTCATATGAGAGAAACTAGGAATGTGGAGGCCTTTAAATAATATTTCACTTTATTATGCTTTCAGTAAACAAGTAAAGAGGCTAAATTGAACCAGGCTCGCGATATGGACTAATGTGCGCCCTGATTTGGGCTGGCTCGCACAAGTTTCCTTTTGCACCCGAGAATATTGCAATTTGGCTTTCCACATTCTTTTGGTTACAAAATGGTCGTTCACATTATTTCGGTTATAAACTTATTATCGGAATTAATTTGGTTGGTTAATTGTGCAAAACCAAAAGTCTTCTGTTTGCCGGCATTTATGCTCCTACTCATCTCCTTCATGTATAAAAGGTGGCTTCCCCTTCCTCATTCTTCACTTACTCATTCAGAAAATCACACTATTACACAGAATGCATCATACAACTGGTAAATACTGTTGCGAACATGCATTGAAAACCGTTGTGTTACTACATGTTGTGTGATGAAATTATCAGACAACGGTGATGTAACGGTTGTGTGAGAAACCTCATACAACGATGTTTATTTAGAACTCGTTGTGTAGTGAGACATGTCAATACACGCGTTTTGTAGTGTGAGCTTGACATTCAGCGCACGCGGTTGACATTCGACGTGTATGGTATCACATTGCAACCAGACAACCGAATTCAGTGAATAAAATGGCATCACTCAATGGTTTTATTCTTTATATAGTTGTGTCTTTGTTGATTGTTCATACATCATTATATTCGTAATCACCGTTGTTGGATATGTCTTCATTTATGTGTATCTAGGTGCAACTTACAATGAAATATTTTATGAAATCATTGTGTGATATCATGTGTGACAAGAATTTTTCATATTCTTTGTCGTGCGAGTTGTGCTTAGAAGATTTGTACTATGTAATGAATATTGTTTGTGTTGGTCTTTTTTTGTTGTGCAAAACTTAACTATTCATACCCATACAACAAATTATAAAAATTATAAGAATAATGTTGTATGATTAAATTTGTAATATATCATTTATATATCAGCTGAAACCATGTCATTTCATTTATAATTCAAAAGTATTTGTTACATCGATGCATAAAAGTAAAGTCATGAATGAATAATTAAGTCAAAATACAAATTTGATGACTAAATCATGAAAGAATAATTATGTTGCGAAATTGTTTGTTGGATATGACAATCGGAGTAATCTAAGCATGCTGTAAAAAGATTATAATTTTTTTACGTAAATTTGACTTTCATCCAAGAGTTCAACTGTTGATCACGATACTACCGTATCCTTACGACTAAAATGTGGTTCACATGTATATAAAAAAATTATTTCAGATCGAGTTTGACATATATATCTTTGTGATGCTCGTATCTATATTTCCATTTTAACAGAAGTTGACCAAAAAATTGTTTTAGATACTTCTCCCATAGAAAAATGCGTAAAATTTAAAAAAGGGTATAAAAGTCTTTAACAAAAATAGTTTAACTTCATTGACATGCACCTAAAAGAACTCTGATGGGGCTAATTTTTTCCAAAGTCGCATATTACTACAAGGTAAACGCACGTGTATAAAGACATTTCTTGTTAGACCACTTTAATTTCTCGTATTGCTTAAATTCACTATATGACAACTAGTGTTGTTGACTTTGTTTGTTGGTTATATGTAAATGCAAACCTTTGTGATACTCAATCATGAATTAATAATAATTTTGTAAAACCGATCGTTAGATGCGACAATCAAAATGAACTAAGCACATTGTAAAAATTGAGAATTTTTTGCCTTCAATAAGCCCTCGATCAGTGTGTCAGACGATTATGGTCATAGTGCCCTTACGATTAAAACATAATTTTCCACTCCGTAAAAAATAATTTGAGATCAAACTTTTGACACACAATCTCGTAGGATTCATTTCTATCTCATAATGTAAAAAAAATTATTTAACTACTCTTTCCATAGGAAAAGGAACAAAATATAAGTATTTTTATGTATTATTCAATGTAATCTCACCGTTGAAAAAACTACCAATCAAATCTGAACAGTTAATACAACTTTTTACCTTTTACTTTTTACATATACTTACATAAATATAAATAAATTACCCAACATTTAAGACAAAATTTATTTTTAAATCCTTTATTCACATAAACAAACCATACCCTAAACATTAACCCTACACCCTAAACACTAAACCCTATATCCTAATTCCCCAAACCCCAAACCTCAAATTCCAAACCCTTAAAAAATAGTGTCTTAGAGTCCACACAACGATATATTAGTCTTCGTTGTGCTAAATTGTGGACACTTCACATAGATTTTTATCAGACAACAAAGTATTATATGTTGTGTTGTGTGCATATTTGACTGGGAGGGGGGTGGGGGAACAAAATGACATCAAATAGTTGACGCCAAATTTTCTTCATACAACGCATTAGTATAAATCTCGTTGTGTGACATTGATGAAATTGAGGAAAAATAAAATAACATCAAATAGTTTGCGCCAAAATTTTCTCCATACAACGCATTGGTATAGGTCTCGTTGTGTGATATTGATAAAAATTGGGGGGGGGGGGGGGCATAAAATGGCATTGAGTTGCCGCCAATATGTGATTATACAACGATGTGTTATATACTTCGTTGTGCTATATATGTTAAATTTGGTGGGAAACAAAATGGCATCCAATAATTGCCGCCAACATTTTTGTCATACAACTTAAGTATATCGTTGTGTAATAGTTAAGAGTAGGAAGAAAACTCAAATAATCTCAATTTCAAAACACATACAACGATTATGTGAATAAATGTTATTTTTGATGTGTTTAAAATAGTCATGTTTAGAGCATGTTCAGACTTCATAAATGGAGGAGGAAATGCCACTCATTTTATCACCATAATACCACGTAAAAGTACATTTTTGTTGCGTGATAGAGTTTTTTATCTGTTACAAACAACGATACTAAAAATAAACCGATGCATGACAGTAGTTATCTATTTTTTCACTATTACACAAGACATTTCTTCAACTCGTTGTGTAATTAGCATTGTATAAGCACTTTTTTTGTAGTGTCATTTCCTCCTCTCAAAGTTTCATTTCAAAGAGTTCTAGCTAGGTTCTAGTTTCGGTGATAGAGAAAGGTGTTCCCTAGTTCGTTTAGGAGTTGTTGTTTAGTGCAAATATAAAACTCAAATAGTCGTTGTATTCTGGGAAACGTACACCAAGTAAGTCTAGTGCGTTGAAGTAGGCGGCACAAACATTCTTAAAGAAAACGTGTGATACACGTTACTCAATTTTTCTTCCTACTCAGATTATCATCATTAATGCTCGATAACAAATTCATAATTTCTTGAATTTTATTCTTAAAATTTTGTCTAATCTAATTAATTTAATTAATTAATATTTTTAAATTTCATCGATATTACTAAATATTTCTTACACTGATATGCAAATGGCGCGCAGATGACGGGTGGCATGTGGCTTGCTTCTGGTGACTTCTTGTGTGAAGACGCTCATGTTTCAAAATCGGTGCTAAATCAGCCAAATCGGGAATGTCAAGGTCTAACACAAACAATGTGAAAAGGCACTGTGTGAGCAAACTATTTGGGAACATGGAAACTTCCTTTTTCCACTTAAAGCAGATAACTTCCAGACAAAAGCCAATTGATTTCGATTGCGGACTAGGAATTTTTGAACTTTTGTTTCCATGCTGTCATCATCGAAACAAATCTGCACAAGTGCTTGTCCCAGCAGATGGCCTTGTCGTTAACTTCTTCTAGTGTCATCAACTGCTAAAAGGTAATGTAGATCTTTTTTTGTTGCTCTGAGGGTAATGTAGACCAGTCGCGCGCAGATTTGTCAGCTTTGTCGCTCATATATGTATCTATATCAAGAAGTCCTTAACATAAGATGATAAGAATGATGCGAATGATCATCACACATGATTTGTACAATTTATTTAGTCCGTTTATGTATTACATTTCTTTTGGGTTCAAAATTTCTGACAACTCGGTAATCATTCGTCGTCCAAATAGTGAAATATTGTAAATATATCATTAGGAGTGTCAAATAAATGTTGAAAATATACAAATGGGCAAAGAATTTTTTTTTACGAGGGGTTTTTATTTGGACTCAAATTTTGTAAATATTTTAGTTGAAATAGTATCTATAATATAGTATAATATAAATAGTCTTGAACTTATGATTGTCAAAATTTGATGTCTAAATAAAATAGATTGAAAAAATCTGGCGCGTAACATCATTAAAGGTTATATATAGAAAGTAGTACGTTACAAATGGTCTTGCATGTTGCAAATTAAGTTACATCGATCTGCATGCATATGTCTTCATTTGACATGGCTAACAAGGAGTTTTATTCCATGTTCAGGCAACAACAACATTTTAAAAACGGGGGAATGCTGATAATTTGGAGAAAGCGCGAATGAGAACTTGGATAGGATTAGAGACAGTTCTATTTTTCATCTGTAGCATGGCAAATGTTTGGCCCATGCACAGTGGAGTCCCGTATCCAAATGACATGTATGCTTGAGGATACTTTCATGATTCCGTTACCCCATTAGCAAACCTCTCCGGCTTGAACTCATTAGGATCCGAACCCCAATTCTCGGGGTCGCGATGCAATGCCGGAGCGTATACCCACATGTGGATGCCCTCCGGCACATCTAGTTCTCCCAGCTTCATGTTAGCCAGAGCTTCTCTTGCTATCACCACTCCTGGTCCATAAAGGCGTAGGCTCTCTTGAATCACCATCGTCTCTGTATATTGATATATGCCACATTTTGTGTAAGTATATAATTGTTAAGGTCGATCACATCGAAATAACGTGACATAAAAATATATAAGAGTAATACCGTTTTGAACTTGCGATGTGTATCCATGTCTTGAGCAATGATAGAGTTCACGATCCCCGCAAACCTCAGAAATTTCTGCACGAATACGTTCTTGCCATTCAGGATGCATTGACAGAAGCATCAAGGTCCATGAAACTGTAAGAGCAGTGGTCTCAGAGCCTGCAAAGTAGATATTTCTACAATTGTCTAGAATAAAACGGTCTGTTTTATGATGAGGCATGTCACTGCTACTATCTGCTGCAGCACTATCGACTATCATTTGTAATAGATCCTTCTCAAATGCGCCACCTGATTCGCTTCGAGTTCGACGATCGTTCACTAATTTGAATAACATGGCATCCTCCTCTTTGTTCAACCTCCTTGACATCTTCTCATTCTCCGTGGGAAGGAATCTGTAGAATTGGAAATGCATATAGATAAAGATCGATAATGTACGTATCTTAATTACGAACAAACATATATGCATTGTCTAGCTAATTAGAGAGAGTATACACACCTGAAATTTAGAAAGCCAAAGAGCAGACTAGGTTTGGACAAGGTGTCTTGCATGAGAGCAATCTTTTCGAAGATCTGGTTGCCTTGAGAATAAGATCTGCCAAAACAAGCTCTTGCTATGATATCTGCAGAGAGTGCCTTCGGATCAAGATCAATCCTCATCTCGACAACGCTTTTTTGTATTCGGTTTTCCCATGTCTCGATTAGTGCCATTGTTGATTCCTCCATTAGTACTACCATGCCCTAGACATTTTCACCATTATTTCATTTGTCACATGCATAAACCTCCAAAGTGGAAATTAAGTTGATTCTATCCGTGTACTCTATATGTACCTTCACTTTGTCAAGGAAGAACTCCGGGGCAATAAGTTTCCTTTGGAAAGCCCACTAATGTCCGTTGGCTCGAATAAGGCCGTTACCTAGCAATGGCTGTGTCGGCTTACTCAAATATGTTGGTCTACCCAGATCTAAGGAGATGAGCAGCTTCAGCTCCCTTAACAACTTGGGATCACTCACAAACTAGTGTTGTTTGCTGCCTGTTGAGTACATGAATACCGGATCTGCACAATCATTAATTTATTTTTTGATTTGGATCAACCATGGCAACACTTCGTACATTATTTCAAGATTATTTGGGATCAAATCCAATGTTGACATGTTATTTTGTTTTAAAAAAAGGTCTAGTAGGTCACAAATCCGTTTGAAAAAAAAAACACAAAATCTAGATGGTCGACTAAGATGCTCTTAAGTTTGTAGGAGGTGGCATAATAAAGGGTTTGGACTTCCGATCTATCTAGCGCCCGTCTAGACAGGATGGGGCCTTATAGGCATTTTTGCCTTTTATTTTATTTTTAATTATTAAATTTTATACTATATTTTTATTTTGCTTTTATCACTCTCTGTAATAATCATACTGTAGTATATTTTGCTTTTATATATATAATGTCCAATTTGGGAGGGTTATGTTGTGAAAATAATCAGTTTTAGCTTATAGTTTATATAAGCTATATCTATGCAACTTCTATAAGTATAGCTTTTTATGTGTAATTTTTTAAATAAACTACGGCTGCTTTAGTTTGTCAAATACCTTAATTATGCAGCTTAAAGTTTAAGTTAAGCTGCAAAAGTTGCTCCATAAATTGTGCCAAACTGGGCCTAAGTACTCGATATGTATGTGAAATGCACAAACATTTCCTTGTTTCCTTGAGAACATTAGACGATGAATAAAACTTAAGTACATTAATATATCGATATATTAAATAAATTAGATCAATTTAATAGTAAGGTGAACGAATTTGCACCGACGGACCCAACATTTCGGGGGGAGGGGGGGGGGGGGGGTGGCGGCTGGCGATGCCGACCCAGAAATTTGGCCTTTCAATTCCTCTGTAAGATTTTTTAACAAATATGCCCAATTTAATGTATTACTTTATAAATTGTATAGGATTAAAAGTTTTAACTCTAATAAAAAATAGACTATATGAAATTTGGCCTGTAAGATTTTTTGACAAATATGCCCAATTTAATGTATTACTTTATAAATTGTATAGGATTAAAAGTTTTAACTCTAACAAAAAATAGACTATAAAAGCTAAAAATGATCTTTTTTGCGTAAATTAAAGTGGCGGACCCAGGCATGTGGGTTTTTGGACAAATTCTCTATTAAAGTAATACTTATATTAATATATGCCCCATTTAGTGTATTATGTATAAATTATATAAAATTAGAAGTTTTAATTGTAACAAAAAAAAACTATAAAAACTAAAATAGGTGGTAGTAGCACAAGTCGATCTCTTTTTGCGTAGGTGGGGACCCAACTTTGGGGGGGGGGGGGGGACTTTTCCATGTAAGTTTTTGCACAAATTAAATTCTCAATTAAAGTAATACTTATAATAATATATGCTACATTTAATGTATTATTTTATAAATTATATAAGATTAGAAGTTTTAACCCTAACAAAAAAAAAGATCATAAAAGCTAAAATATGTGGTAGTAGCACAAGTCAATGTTTTTGTGTAAGTATTTTTTTTTGAGGTGAAAGATGAAAATATATTACATCCGATAAGTTACAAAGGAGAACATTGATTGCCGGCTTGATAGAAAGAACTCTTTATAGCAACCTATACTACAACGTGCTCACAACAATGTTATTACATTACATAACTAAACGTGCTAGACGTAGGGAAATGAATAAAAAATTTAGACCCCACATTCTATCTAGTTATGCACCCCAAACTATAGCAATAACAAGCGTCGCTTTTCTGCTTGCATTATTTCCAGTGAGACAACAAACGTGTTGGATCAGTTTCCACCAATAGAGTAAGCCCAATTCAACTTCCTAGCCCAATCTTGAAGAACATCTCTAGGGTTGCAAAAAAAATCCTAGCCTCCAAAATTTTTCTGCAACCAGCCACACCTTGGTTGCCACCTTGATTGATGCTATCACCATTGTCGTTGCCTCCATCAAGATCACCACCAAAGCCCATCACTCTGTCGTCGTCGAAAATCACCGTGTCACCTTCATCAGCAACATCATCACCACCCTTGTTCTCAATCCCCCAATACCAATCCTTTGATGGACAAGGAGAGGGCAAATGAATAGGAAGAAGAGAGAACCCATAAGGATCCTAAGGTACTAGCATCTCCATCACCATATCACCTTCGAATCACAATCCCTAAACCAAAATATTGAACCTGCAACAATTGGAGACAAAATCTCCTTATAACTCTCAATAATTCTTAACACTCTCAACAACTCAACGCTCAACAATCATCTCTCTAAGTTTTTCTGGTCGCCGAAGCCGTCATAAGGAAAAACTTCAGTCAACAGAGGAGAGAAAAAAAGGCTTGAAGCCGGTTAAAACGTACGATATTGAATTTGGACGATTGCATAAGTGTTATTAAAAGAGAATGAACCACACAAAAAAAATAGTAAAAGAAAGAAACAAAACATAAAAATAACATAAATTGCTAATTATTCATTCGAATAGTTCTTTTTGCTAAGATTTTGTAGTAATTATGTTAAGTACTCATTCGAATTAATATAATATTTAATGGCTATCAGAGTTTTGACGAATAATGATTGTCTCTAATATTTTTTCTTAACACTTTTAATTTTTTTTACGCCCTAAAATTCGAGGTCCGTCACTGTCTATTTCTATGTAATTATGTGTCGATCTACGAGATATACACAATGTTCAAAAAAAGGGCCACCTAGGCGCAAAAACCAAGTGATATACACAATGATCAATACAACATTGCATTTGTCAATCGTGTGCCAACGAATTACATCAACAATTTTGCTAATCCAAAATAACAATATTGATCAATCATCAATTGTTAAAATAAGGCATCATAGCCTTTACATAATATTCTTAGAAAATATATGGTCTAATCAAAATCTGCAATGAATCTTTGTCAGTTTTGAAGTTTGCAATTTTGAGATTAGCTTCATTGCTATCTCCATCTTCTTCTTTACTTGCATGGTGAGTCTCTTGCTCTCTTGCACTTTTATATGCTTTGTATATTGCAACTAATTTGATATTCCTTCGCAATGTCCAAATGATGCTCATTAGATCAACATCTATAGCATATCTCATCTCAATCTGTGAGGAAATTCTCAATGTCACTCACTCACCGGTGATATTCTAAGTAATTATAGTCAAATATAGCAAATTACAACTTTTGCATGTGACTTCTTGAGAAACAATAAGATGTATTAGTTTCGCAGTCCCAAAGACTTCCTCGACAACTTATATTTTCAAGAAATTTAGAATAGACTAAGACTAAGATGTTAATGGTCATACGACCTCTCTATGTTCGTTATCAATGCTTTTACGAACTTCTTTATTCGAATTGATAGTGAATTATTTTGATTCACATGGACTGTCATATCCATTTAGGAATTTTATTCCATTTTCTCAAAGATGAAGAAGGGGAAATGAATCTTCAAATTCCTCGGGTAAAAAAAAGTTGCAAAAAGAATAATTATTCGAATTTAAATTGAAAACATGAACTCTTATAAAAGCTTATTTGCTTAGAATACACAACTATTTCTTTTTCTTATTTTTCGTTCCTTGCATTGTGCATGCCGCATTTGTTGGTCTCTCACCAGTTTTTGACGTATGCCTCAAATATCGATACATGTATCAAATTGCAACAAAATTAAAAGTAATAATTTCAAATATTAAATTTAACAAATGTAAATTTAATTAAGACATACTTCAGTGTGTTAACACAATCTACAATAAAACACATGTTTATAAAATAAATATACAATGGCCGGTAAACTAATTTACTTCTTTAAGATTGTATATCAAGTTTAGTTTTCTTAGAAGGAACAATACGAAACCTAAATAAGTAAATTTTTAATTTAATCTTGAATATTCATTTTTTTTAATTTGATCTAACACAAATGTGAAATAAAAAGTTATTTATTTAAATCTGGTAATGTTCCTTATGAGAAAACTAAATTTGATATTACAATCTTAAAAAATAAATTAGTTTACCATTTTATGATTATTTTATAAACATATTTTTATTATAAATTGTGTTAAAACATTAAAGTAGTTTTCATTTAATTAAAAGATGTATGAAAACAACCTGATTATTTTTGAAAATAAAAGTCAGAGTGCATTTGCACCGTAAGTGAAAATCCGCCTATACACGTGCACCATACCACATGTGCGCTGGCTAGTTTTTGCTTGGGCTGAGCCACGTTGACTTTGGCTTGATTAGAGATCTGCTACATCGAGCGACCATTGCTCACTGCTCAAGGCTAGCGCCAACGTTAGAGCATATGCACCCATGGGAGGGCTTTGCTCCTCCTATTTGAGGAGGAGCAGACACTATTTGAGGTGGAGCAGACACTATTCATCAAATAGGAGGTGCAGTTCCTGTTTTTCGCGCAGCGGTGAAAAAAAATAGCACCTCCTATTACTGTTCATAAATTAATTTAAAATTTTAAAATTTTAAATAATTGTTTTTCAACCAATACATAGACAACACATGTCATTGTCGTATGAATAATTGAATAAGATTTCGGGTAAGATTTTCGACCAATGACGAGTTGACACGTGTCACACCGACAAAACGTTATCTTACAAATAATTGTACAAAAATTTCGGTAAGATTCCCAATCAATCACTTGGTGACACGTGGCACTTTCATGTGTCATTGTCGTGTGAATAATTGCCGAAGATTTTCGGTGAGATTTCTGACCAGTCAAGAGATGCCACGTGTCGTCATCATCAAATTTCAGATAACCTAAAATTGGCTATAAAAGAATCATCGTGCTTCATATATTCTCACACCATCTACAACTTTCTTGTTATTTCTTCAAACATTTATTCACATTTCAACATTAGTAGATGGATCCTTTTAGTTTAAACACTTTTTTCACGAGGAGACGAGAACAACGCCGACAAAATACAGAAACAGCTAACGCCTTCGTCACCGAAGTGGTCGTGGTAGCTACAGCGTTCGATGATGAACCACCTCGCCACCATCCAAACCAAGAAAGGTTGAGGGTGCAAAGGGGACAGAATCTTATGGAAGATTAGTTCATCGAACGCCCGGTCTTCCACGAGCAAGCATTTCGTCAAAGGTATCGAATGAGTTCGAACTTATTCAATAGTATCTGCACGGATCTATGCAATAACGATCCATTTTGGCATCAAAGAGAAGATGCCATTAGATTGCAAGGACTTCTTCCACAACAGAAGATGACCAGTGCTCTCCGAATGTTGGCATATGGCGCTGCCGCAGATCAGTGTGCTGAATGCAAAAGGATGGGTAAATCAACCACACTAGAATGCATGAAGAAGTAGTGCACCTAAGTGCATGAGCTTTACGGTGACATTTACCTCCGCAGTCCAAATGCAGCTGACATCACTCAACTTCTAAGGAGGGCCAGACATCGGGGATTTCCAGGTATGATCAGAAGCATCGACTGCAGTTAAACAGCTTGGCAAAGGGCATACTCCGGCCATTCTAAGCGTCCCACTATTATCTTGGAGGCGATAGCCTCATATGACACTTGGATATGACACAGCTTCTTTGGGGTACCTGGAGCACATAATGATATCAACGTTCTTCACCAATCTGATATCTTCGATTCGCTCCTTGTCGGAAGTAGCCCGCAAAAGAGTTTTCAAGTCAACGATATGACATACCACAACACTTACTATCTGGCTGACGGAATTTATCCAAGGTATTCGTCATTTGTGAAAACTATTTCCAATCCTCAGACTCTACCACAGAAGTTGTTCTCAAAGAAACAAGAGGCATACCGCAAAGATGTGGAGAGGTGATTCGGCATTTTACAATCTCGTCGGGCAATGATTCGTCATGCAGCTCGGTCTCACCACACAGGGGTAATAAAAAGTATTATGTTGGCTTGCATCATGATGCATAACATGATAGTTAAGAAAGAGTTTGATGAGATAGAATTTGAGGAGAATGAAGAAGAAGATCTACAAAACCCATCAAGTGCTTTCGCAAATTATGATGGGCCAGTGGATGAACAAGGTAATCGGATTCCTTTTGAGCCAGTTGGAAGGGATGGACTGGATGAACAACGGTTTCGTGACCGTGTTGTTGATCTTCAGTCTTCTTATATCCATTGAGAGCTTCAGAAAGACTTGGTGTAGCACAACTAGTTTCTAGAGACTGATGAACATATCTAAAAATATTGTTTGAATTATATTTTTTTGCATTATGTTTGTTTCAATTTGGTGTATTTTAATTTAGTGTATTTGAATTTGGTGTATTTGAATTTGGTGTATTTAAATTTGGTGTATTTAAATTTGGATTTCATGTAATGTTATTTAATAACGTCTCTAAATAAAAAGTGCATTTTTATTTCTTGAAAATTTAAATTACATAATGACAATCCAAGCCTAGATTTATTACGAAAGTCAAACTATTGAAAAAGTGGGCGATAACAATTTGAAAAGGTGCCCTCGCTATCTTGTTGTTCGTTGTCGTCTCCTTCTCCTTGCTTAAGGATTTCCGCTTTCCTCTTCGTGAAATACCTCTTTGAATTTGGGGTCATTTGCTCCATATTCATTGTCATGATTCTTGTTTCTTCTTGTAGAGCTCTCAATTTGAAGTCTTTCTCTTGAAGGAGGAGTTGCGTTTTGTGTAAAGCAAAATCGTTATCCTCACTTGTTTTTTGAGCGGCGGCCCAAATGGCTTGATTGGTCTCAATGGTCTTCAAAGCCTCCTCTCGTAGCTCACTTGTAGGAGTCATGATTTTTTATCCCTTTTTTCTTGCTTCTTTTGCCGCCTTCACTCCCGGTGGTCTAGGGGGACTCGAAGAACCTTCGCGGTTACTCATTGGTGTTGCAATTACCTTATCATCATCCAAATTGACGGTGGGAGGCATTTTGCTAACGGTAGAAGTAGTAGCTTCGTAGTTGTAAATATGTGGAGTAGTAGCCGTGGTTTCCCTAAAGAAATGATGAGTCTTCACCACTTCCCAATATTCAAACTTCGAAAACTCTTTCTTTGTCTTCGACACAAACCACATTTGAGTTTTTTTTAACTATAAAAATTAACAAATTTCTATGTCACAATTTATTTATGTTTAATGGAGGTGACAACGTTTAGTTCATAAAATCAAAATAATAGACATGAAAATTTTTCTAAAACTTGCTTGATCTTGTGGAGAGGTGCCGGATGGTGGTGGATTCCTTCGTGCATAACTAAGAGCTTCGCCCCAAAGATTGAAAACCGGCTTCAACTTTGTAAAACGAGATGAAATGGCCGTTTGGGTCTGATCTTCCTTTGTTGATTCACCATGACCAATCACCCAATTTTCGATATAATTGGCATAGATCTTTTCCCACAATTTGTCGACTTTTTGCTTGTTGCCGGTGATAGGATCAATGCTAACATGCATATAAGAAATGCACAATTGCAAATCTTCCGAAGCAAGCCAATTCGACATTATTTTGGAGAAAAAAAACACAAATGAATGAGAGAAGAGATGGAGGGAGATGATGAACTTGTTGTGCACAAATTGGTGTGAGAGGTTTGTAAAATTGATGTAGTATTTATAGGAAAATTGTAGGGTAATGTTTGTAATTTTTTTAAAAAATTTAGAAGACTTTTGGGAAAAAAATGGAATGCCCGTTAAAAAAGAGCCGGTGTAGAAAAAAAAAAAAGTAGCCGTTGCCTTTAAATCTGAGCCGTCAGATTCAATTTTGTATTTGAAATGGACGGCTCAGAACATTTGGCCGTTGAGATGGAAATGGATCAGATGCTGGCCACGTGTTGCGTCCTGATTGGCCAGCACCGCACTGTAAAAAAAAAAAAAAACTTTTTACTGGCGCGTGTATAACATGCGCCGTACGTAAAAAAAAATTCAGACAACTTGGTGCCACCCACGTGCATGGGCTCCGCCAGGCTCCTCCTCCTCGGTGACGAGCAGCAGCTTGCGAGCTCGGTCAACGAGCGATCGCCGGCCACCTCGAGCTACGCTGCACCATCTCCTTCTCCTTGCTCAAGCAATTCCGGCTGGCCCCCACCGTTTTCCATCGTTTCTCCTATTTGAGGCCGTGGTGCATCTGCTCTTAGAGACAGCGGCGACTGGAGGCCATTAGCAGGCGCGAATTGGGTCAGACTCGGTGTTAGCGTGACACGACGAGGCGCAGCCATGGTGCGCAGTGCAGGAGCGCTCGGCCTCAATCGTGCAGAAGGCTCGCGACCTTAGGCCCACGGAGCGAACTGGTCGGACCGGTGGAGCAGAGGCCGAAAATGGTCAGTCAGATTGTTGTTTGGTAGGACCCTCTGGGCCGAGCTGGCGTCGCGCGGGGGAGGCAGAAGCTCATTGCTGATTGTTGTTTGCCAGCTTGGGTGTCCTGACAAATTGGGTGCCGAAATCAGTTCGGGATCGAGCATAGTGCCGAGTAGGACGATCGAGAGCAGAGTCGAGATCGAAGTTAATTTGAGTCGCGAAGAGCGACTGCTGATCCAGACCCGTGACAAGGCGGTGAAGTCGCGGCCTTGTGTCGGGAGTCGCGTGAGTCGAGTCGGGAGCACTGGAGTTACGGCTTTAGACGATCGGATCAACGCGCTTCTTAGCCAGTGTCGGCTCGGATAGGCTTGCAAGTCGCCATTCGCGGCTTAAAGCACGAGACTGTTGTGAGCCATGAGTTGGCTCGGGTTGCCATTTCTGATTCGCGACTTGAAGCAGAAAATCACGAACTAATTGTGATAAAGTTTGACAATAATTTTTACACGAGCTCTGGTAAAATTTGGTGCTGATAAATGTTTTAGAAAAATGTCAAATTGGAAGCAATATGTGTGATCTTTTATTGATAATCAAGGGGCTCTTTATATAGGAGATTACAATAGTTATAGGTTGAGCATTAAGAACTGTGATCAATACCATGATCACACTACCCCATTATTCTCTACAGTCTCTCCACTATGTGGTATCTGCCACCACCAACATAACTATTTATTACTGTAATTATCTACCATAATTAGGTACATAAAACCTAATATTCTATAACAAAAGACTAATCAATTCAAATTCTTTTGTAGATGTCTGAAAGCGAGATCGAGCGTTTAGCAGATAATGGTACTACTCATACTATACTGCGGAATAGGCAGTTGTTTACAGATCTTGTGTCATACACATAATCAGTGACAACTATGATTGGTTCTGCGCCAGTTATACAAGGGCGTGGTTTAACACAATTTTTGTTGCCACATGGAACAAGAATTCATATCACTGATGCATTGTTAAGTTTTAAGGACATTAGAGTCAATGGTTTACACTTGGAAACTCATTGTGAGATTGGAAAATAATTCTTATGCATAACTTTTGAGGAGGGGTAGAAAGCACTATTTGGAGAAGTTAAGGACAATTCGTAGTGTATTATATCTTACTACGATTAGATTATTGAATCCAATGTTGTCACACTTACTACTGTGTGTGACACGGTCTCATACAAGGTTTGACATTATCGACTGGAACACTTAGGTCGTGATATGATGATCAAAATATTAAAAAATTCTCATGATCATCCATTTTTCAAAGGCAAGAAGCATGTAGAAATTTCCAAAATTATCGGATTTGATGGAGTAGATAAGATTACAATCTCAATCTGGCCTGAACAGCTAGTGTTATTCCTCAAGATTCCTTTATGTCAATCTCTAATGTTCATCGTTCATTTTGCAAAACTTGTTCATTAGCAAAGTTGCAGGCTAGACCTTCCTTTGCGGTCGACAACAATGACAACATACCATTCTTACGAAGAATCTATGATGATCTTTGTGGACCTATCAAACTGGAATGCGGACTATTTAAATATTTTTTTGTTTTGATAGATGCATCAACGTGATGGTCACACGTTATTTTGTTATCCATAAGGAATGCTGCATTTGCAAAACTCCTAGCACAGATTATTAAGCTTCGGGCTCACCACCTGGACAACCCAATTAGGTTAATTAGATTGGATAATGCAGAAGAATTCACATTAAAGACTTTTGATGACTACTGTATGTTAATTGGGATTGAAGTTGAACATCTCGTCTCTCATATTCATTAATATAACGGTTTAGTAGAGACATAAATTAAGGGGTTACACCTTGTGGCCAGAGTAATGGTTATGCATACTAATTTGCCAGTATCTACTTAGGGATATACAGTATTACATGCAACAATGCTTCTTCGCTTGAGATCTGTCGCACGTCAACCATTCAGTGCGTACCAGTTGGTATGCATCTTTGGTTGTGCAGTGTATGTGCCAATTTCACATCTACAACGTACTAAAATGGGTCATCAACGTCGATTATGCATATATGTTAATTATGAATCCCCAACTATTATTCGTTACTTAGAACCTTCAATATTAGATCTCATTACTACAAGATTTGCATATTGTCACTTTGAAGAAACATACTTCCTGACATTAGAGGGAGATATGAATGCCTCCATTTCAGTTGAACGTCAGAAATTGACGTGAAATACTCATCCCACTATGTTTCAAGAAGATTCATGCACATCTTAAAGTGAGATTGAAGTGCAACTTATACTTGATCTTCAAAAGGTAGCAAACTCGATGATTGACTTTTTTACTGAGATTGCCAAAGTGACGAGATTAGACATTCTGCTGCAAATGATCCTGCAAGATTGCAAGTCCCTAAAGGGAGGTATAACGTAACTCCAAGGCAGAGTAATGTGCCTCTTTCCTATATGAATGAAGTAGCATCAGCCTAGGCTCCCACCAGGAAGAGGGGGGACCAGGAAAATCCACAGATGAGCTGTCGACGAAAAGGCAGGTCATCCAAGCACAAACTAATCCTTTCGTCATCAACATTGTGAAACTCACACATGAGATTATTCCTGACTACATTTATGTCCTAGAATCACAAATGACATATCTGGAAGACGCTTCAGGCACATATGTGATGTTAGAGAACGGTGAAATCTCACTAACTAACAATGATGCGCGAATTGTTATGGATAAGTCATCCAAAATGGTTGATGATGCTTTTGCTTATTCTGTCGCTCAAGAGATTATTGACAACGATGAAGTGGAACCTCTCTTGGTTGCTGAATGTCAGTGGATAGCAGATTGGCCGAAGTGGAAAGATGCAATGCAGACCTAACTAGACTCTCTAAAGAAAAGGCATGTTTTTTGTTCGATAGTGCTATGCACACCAAATGTGAAGCCGGTAGGACATAAATGGGTATTTGTTCAGAAGCGTAATGAGAAAAATGAAGTCATGTGGTATAAAGCTAGACTTGTGGCGCAAGGATTCTCTCAATGCTCTGGTATTGATTATAAGGAGACATACTCTTCAGTTATGAACATCATTACTTTCTGTTACCTTGTCAGTTTGGTAGTGTTTGAAAAACTGAACATGCAACTGACGTATATGGTGACAGCATATCTCTATGGAAACCTTGATTCAGAGATATACATGAAAGTGCCGGAAGGTGTGGTCATTCCCAACTCAAGTAATTCTATACCATGGAGTGCTTGTGTGATTAGATTTAAGTGTTCACTATATATATATATATTGAAACAATCTAGTAGGATGTGGTACACACGTCTAAGTGACTACTTGATTGAGAAGGGATACAAGAACGATGATTTATGCCTATATGTGTTCATTAAGAGAACAAGTTCAGGATTTGCCATAGTAGCAGTCTATGTTGATGATATCAATATCATTAGGTCTCTTGATGAAATCAACGAGACGGTTAGCTACTTGAAATCTGAGTTTGAGATGAAATACCTTGGTAGGACTCGATTTTGTTTTTGCTTGTAATTAGAACATAGAGTTGGTGGAATACTTATTCACTAGTTTGCTTCTATCCTAAAGATGTTGAAGCGATTTAACATGGACAAAGCACACCCTCTTAGCGCACTAATGGTTGTTCACAGTCTGGAACCCAAAAAGGATCTGTACCATCTGAAAGATGATGATGAGGAACTATTGGGAATTGAGGTATCATACCTTAGTGCTATTGGAGCTTTGTTGTATTTAGCTCAATGCACAAGACCATATATTGCATTCTCTGTGAACTTGTTAGCTCAGTTTAGTTTTGCGCATACACAACGTCATTGGAATGGTGTAAAGCACATATTTGAGTACTTTAAGGGTTCCATAGACTTGAGCTTGTTCTTTCCCTACAAAGAATACATACACAAGCTTGAAATTCCCGAAAAATGGATGATTGAATCGCAACATGCAGGTTCCATGAATTTTGACCCGTCGAAGGAATTTGACGACCTATCAAAGGTGGCACCCTGGATGGATCAAAACCATTCATTCGACCCGTCTAGTGAGATGTTAGACCCATCGAATAGTGATCGACTGCAAGAATTGTACCCTAATTCAATGCGGCCCCCTACTCAAAGACACATTGTGATGTCTTGGTTAATTTTGTTAATGCTTAGTATCTCTATGACCCACACAAAGGCCGTTCCCATACAGGTTATATATTTACCATTGGAATCATGGTGATTTCTTGAAGATCAACTAAACAAATCCTTGTTGCTACTTCCTCAAATCATTCTGTGATTATTGCTTTACATGAAGCCACTAAGGAGTGTTTCTGGCTTATGTCGATCATACACCACATTCGAGGATCTAGTGGATTACCATCCACTATTACAGCACCAACTTGTATCTTTGAGGACAATGTTGCTTGCATTAAACAAATAAATTTGGGATACATCATGGGTTATCATAAAAAGCATATATCGCCTAAGTTCTTCTTTAATTAGCAACAGCAACAGTTATTGATCATTCATATGAATCATGTTTGTTTGGCAGATAATATTGCAGACTTATTCACCAAGTCATTGCCCAAATCTACATTTAGAAAGCGTGTGAGACGCATTGAAATGCGAAGATTGTCTGAACTCCAAGATTGAGTTACTAATCAGAACGAGTTCATTTCGTTGATATCAGAGGGAGTCTACATCATATGTAGTCACATTTGTAGTTGATGCGCTGTACCATTTTTCCCTTAGAGCAAGCTTTGTTTTTACCCAAGACATTTTTTGTTTGCTTGACAAGATTTTTAGTGAGCCAACATGTTATGCATCATACATCGGAATCGCGACACAATGGGGAGTGTTCCAGGAGAAATATTCCTGATATCTCGGTGTGTATCTTGTCTTAATTAGAATAGAAGTAGATATTTTCTCAATCCCTGATTTATAGGGATATTAATTATATCAGATTGTAATGCTTATTTAAGGCCATCTATCAATGAATAAAGTACAGTTTCAGATCTATCTCTTACGTATCTATTTTATCCTTCGACACTATACAATTTACATGCCTTTTTTATATGGGTCATTCACTACCGATGAAATTAATGCCTATAGGCCACGCCCTTATTGGCAACACTTACATAAATAACTGTATCTATTGGTATATCAAATGATACTCTTTCCTTTGTTGTGTATCCTTAAATTTAAGAATATAGGGAAAAGAACGGTGACAAAAGTAGAGATATAATAAATAAAAATTATTTTGAAAAGATATTGGATACAGAAAATAGTATCTAATTAGAAAAATCAAATTAAATTTTGTTTTTTTATATCAGTTGGAGATTGTAATATGTATCCAATACGCTCTATAAAATAATTTTTATATGAAAAATTAATGTTTACAGACGTAAATATATCATTTAGCATTAATGATAGTTAGCCATATAATTTGCAATATGTTGAAATATCAATACAATAATTCAAAGGTAAAAGCTGATTTGTATTGATTATGATATTGTTGTTGTGCTTGGTACTACGCACCAAGAGGCTTTTATATATATGTCTAACCTAGTCCCTATATAGAATGAAAATTCTAGTTCATAACGAAGATGGATATATATAGATTAATCCTATGGAGATATTTTATATATTATACATGGATAACTTGACTAGTAAGTAAGGAATGATTAATCACACATAATTTAGACTTCAACACTCCTCCTTGTGATGTCCTGACGAAATATCTTGTGCTCTTCCTTGTAATATGATCAACTTGGTGATGGCGATTACGGTTGCTCCTCATAAAAAATCTTGTCAAGCCAAAAATTTTTGCATGAGAAAAATGAATCCCGGACTACGAAAAAATTGAGAGCATCCTGCCTTCATGTTAATGTGGTAAGACTTTGACAAAAATGTAGTTATTGTTGGTTCACTAAACCCTTCCAAGTAATAAAATCCCGTGGGAAAAATAACCTTAACAGGAAAAAGAGTACATCTCATCACATCTATCATATGACACGACGTTATGGACTTCAACTCCCCTCGAAGTCAACGCCTCCCCTTGAACTCACCAAGAGGGATTCCCGAGTAATGACTCGAATAAACAAGAAGTTTATGCCGATACAAATGTGGACTTAGGCATGAGTCGTAGCAAACATGCTAAAGTATTTTTCAATGCAAGAGTGATAGAATCCCAAAATGCTCACATAACAAGAAATTTCAGCTCCAACTCATGCGGTGAACGTTCATTTTTTCAATACTAGTAACATAGTGGATAAGATCTAAGGAGTAAGAGAAACAAATCTCCTTATCTCTAGCAAAGTCCATTGAACATTTGAATAATGCTGATGATGGGAGTATTACAACTAAATAATCTCGGGGATATTCAACACAACACATCATAAGAGCCTATATCTACATATAGCTGGCGTGTATGGCGCAAACTTTATCCTTCCAAATGAATTCACACTCGATATTTATATATGCAATGGATACACCACTTGCATAACCTCCAAATATGAACCCAAAAAATTCAAGCATCGTTGTGGTTAACAAAAGGAAACACCAGCCTTAAGCAGCCCGCAGTTTCCAACTGTAGTGATGCTATCATTGACGACGGCGCTTCCACCTTCCACGGTGGTACAAGTTATATCTCATGTGGTGACTTTGGTTCCGATCGTTGATCTAGGGTCTAGACCTTTAAACTAAGTTGAATGATTCTAGATTGTATGTTAGTGATTATCAGACATCCATTGTCACATTTTGACATGTTAGTCCAATATTGTTTCAATCATGAGGTTCGAACTCATGTTAGGAAGAAACTTCTCTTTGGTGGGCGATCTTTGAGGATTATTCAGACCTTGAAGGGCATATTGTGGACTTCGGTATTGCAGTTCCGGAGGATTTGGGACCAGCAGTTTCATTTGTTCGAGATTGCTTGCAGTACCAGCTTGTTGATCACTGTGATTTTGACGTTGCTTGATGTCGTTTTGAGGTATGGTGTTGTACTCCATTGTGCTAGAGCGAGTTTGGATCTGAGTGATGTTGGATCCTGAGTTAGTGGATTGTGTTACCACAGACTTTTGATTTAGCGGAAACAAGATGATAATTGTTTGAGTTCGATGTTTATGCTGTGTTGATGTGTGTAGACTGAGTGGTGATTTGTCATGTTGTTTTGATCCGTATGTGGTCATAGGCGAGTTTGTGTTGTGCCGTATAGTTCGGCATCGCCTATAGCGTTGGCTTTTGTGTGTGTTGTATTCCGTGTGGCGGAACTGTGTTTCAGGTTTGTTACGTGTTGCGTACCCTATATGTTCCTTATGCAGGAACACTTGGCTATTGTGTGAAGCCAGTTCAGAATTGTGATCTGAGGGTACAGGGATTTCAGTACGGAGCTATCTCCTATTGTGGAGACGGTTGTTGGAGTTGTTCAGTTAACGTAGCCACTTGAGAGATGAGCAGTATGCAGAGGCAGCGCTCCTACCTTGTAGTTGGCAGACTCGGAAATTTTGAGGTCGAAATTTTTCTAAGGGGGGTGGATTTGTGACGACCCGGACCAGAATCAGCAGTATGATCAGCTATATACGTGAGTTACTGCGTAGTCGCAGAGTTTCGGCGGTATTTGAATCGCCGGATTTGTTAACGACTTAATTATTGGCCGAGAATTGGAGCTGAGTCTCTTCTCGAGAGTCGTTGTATGTGTGATTTCGAGTTCGTGGGCGGTTCCGGATCGTTATTTGGACGACCGAGGAATTAATTATGAATATTTGAAGTTCGGGTTTTAAAGGCAGCCTTCTTAACGACTAAATTACTGGTCAAGAATTTGGTTTCGACTTCTTCACGAAAGTTGTTCAGAATTTAATTTCGAGCTCGTGGGAACTTCCGGAGCATTATTCTGACTCACGCAGATTAAGTTGTGATTATTTCTGATTGTTGGTTATTTTGTCGATTTAATATGTGTTGGTGTGAACCGTTGACTTTTTATCTGATTGGCCGATGTGTTTGACTTCGGGTGATTATTGAAGAATATGTCGAGACGAGTTTATGGCCGCGAGAATTATCGGAATCGAAATTACGACGAGAAAGTTACGGATATTCGAAGTTTGCCGAAAAGGGTGTTTGAAAGCTTCCCATAATAGAAAGTCTATAAATAGCAGTTGCCATATTGGGCAAGTCAAACATTTCCATTTTGGGTGTTGACCTAGTTGACTGAGTCAACTCGGTGGAGGGAGAGAATGGCGACGGGATTCACGGCGGTTCATGGCGGCGCATCGATTCCGGCCACCTCACGGCCTGGTTCCGGTCCCGTTTGATTCGTTTGGACACCCCCATCCCAACCCCGGCCTCCTTTCACGGCAAGCCTCACGGTGGAGGAAGATATTCCGGCAAGAAAAGTGGAAGGAACTTGGTGAATTCGAACTATACTTTTTCGGCCGATTCGAGCTACAACAAGGACTGGGATTTGTAGCCCTCATCACCATAAAGCTACCATGTAAGTTTGGTGATCTAATTTTGCTTGAGCTTGGAGAATGTTGGGATTGAAATTTGTGTGAACATTCGGTTTTTCATGAAATTGACATGGTTAAAGTGAGAATTGGCCTTCGTTGCAGTTGTAAAAGTTGCTCAGTGGGTGGTTTTGCATGGAATAGAGGTTTCTCCGCCGAGAATTCTCCGTTTGGTGGCGGTGCCACCGTTGACGGCGGTCAACGGTTAACGGCGGTCAACTTTGACTTTTTGGGATTTTCGACAAGTTGCATGTCATTTCACTCGAAAATCGCGCTTCGATTGCAGTGGGGAGGTTCGTTTCTCGATTTGAGCGTCCGAAAGTATAGCGAGGTATTGTGGTGTACATATCGGATTTTCGACGATTCGTCGTATTCGGATTATGTGTTTCCGAGAACGGTGGTTTCTCGTGATTTGATTTGAATTGTCGAATTATGATTTTAAGAAATGATTATTGTGATTATTCAGGGGTTCGTGATCGTTGTTTTGGCGAGGGACTTTCCGCCGGATCACGGGTTAACGCATATCGCGTTACGCTAGTCTATAAGTGGACAATTTCTTTTCATGGATTGATTGCAAGTTTTTTATATACGTTTTATGAACTTGAGCATGCAGATTGATTATGATTTTACGAGCATGTGTTTTACGATTATGCATATACGAATATACGTATACGAATATACATACATATTATGTTTTATGCATGTTCATGGAAATGATTTATGATTTGGTTTACACAGAGTACAGTCTCAGTATATGTTGTGGTATCGATACACATTGGCTTCTCGGCTGATCCCCGAGTACACTCCGGGGGGGGGGGGGGAACAGATATCCTGACCCGAGGCCTTTCTGGCTAGGATCACGTGTGGGTCTGGGATCCCGTGATTCAGACTGTGCTATCGCGTGGAAGCCCACGAGAGTCTCCACGATATATTTTACGTTGCATGCTCTGTACGTGAGTGGTAGTCAGCGTCTCCTCACGTACCATTTGATTTTTTATGCATTTGACTCGTATATGATTTTATACGTATATATTATTTGGTGAAAGACATTTATTTTCGTCCACTCACTCTAACAGTTTTCATGTCTTTCCCCTGGGCTTTTCGGTTTCCGTGCCCAGTTTGCAGTTCAGGCTCTGGTGTCGCACGTCGTGGTCGGAGGCATAGTGCTCGAGCTACCTTGTTTCATCCAGTAGGTTTATTGTTCTACCTACTGTGGTATACGTATATGATTATGTATTAGAAGTCGCTCTGAGATTTCTATGGTATATGTTATATGATTTTACACCGGATTTCAGTAAAGTATAGATATATTTACTGTTTTACTTTACTGTTGATATATTGAGAAGTCCGGATGGGATTGGTGCCCACGGTTTGCTTTTTGTGGCATAGGATGAAGTGTATTTTCCGTGTGCAGGTAATGGTAATTCAACGTTAGTAGCGAAACTCTGCCAAAATTTTTAAAGTTTTTGTTGGTTCGTGTTTTCGATGGGGTTCGATTCCGGTTTAGGAAGCTAAATTGGGGTTGGGTCCTTTCAAGGATACCATTCCATTAGTGGAAAACAACGACGCCACTACCGCCTCAGAGCACCCTCCCGCCCTTAGTATCCGGTGCAAAAAGACCAAACTCCCAGACATGGTGGACATGGCAACCGGAAACGCGACGACGATGCAACGCGGGGTGGTTGTCGGGACCAAGACTGAGTACTTCGTTCGGCTGAACAACAATAAGTGACTATTGGTGGCTTACTCTACGAGGCACCGGGGGCTTGCGACGAGAGAGTTTAGAAGTCTGATGTCCCGAAACATTGGTAGCATCATACGCGGCAAAGTTCCAATGCTTGCGCCTAGCTTTTTGTCACTTAGCGATGTGCAACGCGACATCGTCAATACCAGTATTGAGGTATATTTACTGCGCTTAGCTTAGTTTGTTACTTTACGGTTTATGTTCTTATAACTTTTAATTAACACATTTTAAATTTTTGTGCTAGACGAACTATGACATCCCGGCGACCGATGTGGAGATCTGGAACTTTATAGATGCGACAGCGCAAATAATCTACAAGGACTAGAAGCATGATTGCCATCTGCATTATCTCCACGTCAGCCAGGAGACTCCTGCCGAGTTCCTAGGGAGGGAAGAAGAATGGGCGTGGTTAAAAGGCCACTTTGAAGACCCTGCTTACCTGGTAAGCTTCATAAACTATCCGCACCTTTTTTCGCCAACGATTTAAAATTTACATGTTTATCTATTCTTATTTTTAAATGATTATTTTGTGTGGCAGAAACTATGCGAATAGAATCGAGGAAATAGAAACAAGAACAAGAAGCAGCAGCTCAACCACCATTCGGGATCCCTCGCACTCTCATACCGAAGTGAGGTGTTGGAGAAGGAGGGTCATAAAGCGCCGGCCGTCTAGACTTGGATTGACGTATACCAGCCTGACAAGAATGTGGCTGAGAAAGTGGTGAGCAAAAATATGTTACGTTACGTTATTACAATTATTTTTGTTTACCATATTGTAATATTATTTAATTAATATATTTTAATTGAGCAGGCGACAGTGAAGCGAAGGCTCGACGAAGTCTTGTCGCAACAAGATAGTACAGCGGGTGACGATCACGGCGATGTGGTTTCCCGAGACTATCTTCTTCCTCTTGATACACAAATAAATATCATAGAGGAAGATGTGGGTTCAAGGCCCGGCTCTATAAGAGGTAATACTATAAAACCTGTGGTCGTTTATCTCGATTTACGTTTTGCTCGTTTTTCGTGTACTATTCAAACATATTTATTTGTTCTTGTTTGACGTAACAGGGGTGGGGCGCGCAGCCACACGCGACCCCAAACCCAGAGGAGGGGCTCGGGTGACCGGTAATGTAGAGGAACCCAATCCCTGAAAAGGGAGGTCGCTGAAGCCAAATAGGAGGTGCGCAAATCCAGAGAGGATTATAATGCACTCACCCAAAGGGTGCAACAAATGGAGGCCCTCATGCAATCGATCCAAGCTGGGAGTCAACAAGCTCCAGTTATTCCACCCGCTCCTGGCACGTCATCCAGCTGCAACGCCGTCCTTGACCATGAGTTTACTTTGTGAACAATAGTAGTTAGGGTTTGTATAAACTGTGTACATTTTGATTTGTGGTTTATTTTTCTGTATGACTTGATTTATGGTTAAAGAGTTCGTTTATCATATATTGTGCGTTGAAATTGTGAACTATTGTAACTTGGTACGTCAATATTTAATTATTTTTTTGTTTTCCTGTCACCCACTGGAGCGACAAAGATTGATCAATATTCGTCGCTTTAGTTAAAATGAGGCGACGAAGATTGATCAATCTTCGTCTCCTTTGGTAGCTACCCTTGGTCGCCCAAATTTGACCAATGTTGGTCGCTCAAACGAAGGAGCGACAACTCCTAGCTTCGCGACACTAATACGAAGCGACAAAGATTGCATTTGTCGCGTCAGATGAATGAAGCGACGACGTTTTATTAGCCTTCGTCACCCCAAGATTGAAGAGACTGATATGAGGCGACGAAGGCTTGGTCACCTCTCATCGAGACGACCATAAGGCTCGGTCGCCTCAGATCTCTTCTCCAACAGTGTGCATGCATATATGGCATGTAGTGGTGGTTTCTCTCACATGTTTGTACGTTGTGTCTTCTGTCTTCAGTGTTCACTGTTCAATCTAGCTTCAGTGCTTCACTGGCTTAAATGATGTGATATCGAGTGTTTTATAAATTAATTGTGATGCATGTCTAACTGAATTTGACTGAGAAGAACGAAATCCTAGGCATACTTAATTAGAAAAATTATTCGGCACAAAGCAGCACTTGCACTGACTCACGTGACGCACAATTATTGGCGTAAGAAAAATTAAGAATTAAAATAAAAAATGAAAAAGTGTGGTTTTCCTGTTTTACCCTCCAACATTCACGATGCAATGGTTGTCGCCTCGTCGGCCTCACTAATCTGCACCGAGATAAACCCAAAGCCAGGGTCGCAGCTCCACCTATCCCAAGTCGAGCAAACAGTAACGCACACCGGTTTAGGTCGACGTTCTGGCCTTTATAAGAGAGGTCGATTATGGAGCTCATGATTTCGGCTATGGCGTCCATTGCGCTGCGCTTGTCGTTGCTTTACTGCATTGGCTTCGGGAAGCAGTTGGCTCCTCCAACGAGTTGTTGTTCAATTCTCCGATGACGGATCTGAGAATTGTGTCGAGAACCTTGAAGGCCTGGTCCTCTCCCAAAGGCTAGGTGTGTGTGTGGACCCATGCAAACTTTACTCTGAGTGTCCAACACTATCGGATTTGACGGCGGCAAATTTGAGTCGCGATAAGACGACGAAATAGTCGGGTTTGGGTTTCAGGTTTCGAGTGCTGGGTGTTAGCCGGGTCGTGATCGTAGGTGAGGGCAAAATAAGAAACACAATTATGTATCAGTTAGTCATGATCCAATGAATGCATGGCACTTAGACTATCTTCAACTATTGGAGTTTCTATACCTTAAAATATGTTTTGTTAAAAAAAAAAATCCTCTCCAATGGTGCAAAATAAAGATTTCATATCTCATATTGAAGAGTCTATACCTTAAAGAATATCTCAAAATGTGACTCAATATAAGGTATAAGATTCAACTTATTTGTGGGCCATGTGGGGAGGAAAAATCAAAAAGGAAGTGAGAGAAGATAGTATTATGAGTTTTAAGGTATGAGATATAAGGTATACTATAGTTGGAGATGAGATGAGTTCATTTGATTTGAGATATAAGTTCTTCTCATTTTAAGGTGTACGATCTTGATGATTAGAGATGAGAAGATTTTAAATGAATAGTAATTTTTCAAGATCTCATAATAAGGTATGAGATTTCAATGATTGGAGATGGTCTTAAGCAGTGCAAGTCCACTGCTGTGGACAGAATAGCTTCTGCTTAATTTGTACCCAAGAGTATGAGTATGTGTACTCCTATTTACTAATAAAAGTTTTATTTTATTTCTACCAGCAGAAACAATATACCCGACGAGATTCCCAAAAAATGACCGACGATAAGGGTTCTTGTCGGGTATAGTAAACTATAACCAACGACAGGATTACCTCGTCGGTTATAGTTTTTTTACCGACTAGATATTCTTGTTGTCGGTTATAGTCGCCGGAAAATCGTCGGGTATAGTTTTCCACTATTACCTACGAATTTTTTTTACTATTACAGACGATTTATTTCTATCGTCGGTTATAGTTTCTTATTTTAGATCCATTCTGGGCAGCAGCTCGATCTGTCATTCAAAAAAATCTCCCGCGAAAACTGAAAATGCTCTGAAATCTTTGGGTGATGTCGAAAACGGTTGAGAATGAGTTCGTGATGATTCATTATATATAGGTACGTACTTAATATTATATATATATGCATGCATGTGTGTGTTGATCGATTGTTGATCGATCGATGTTGATTTTGAATATATTGATCGATCGAGTTAATTGATTCTTGAGTTTGAGTAATTGATCGATGGTTGATTTTGAGTATGTGATTGATAGTTGAGTTGGAGTAGTACGTAAATATTGTTGTGTTGATTATTGTGAATATATATATATATAGCTAGCTATATGGTGATTAATTTATTTAATATAATTGCATTATATATATTGTGATTATTATAGGATTAATTGTGATTATTAATTATGGGTATAATATATATTGTGATTATTGTGATGTTTCCGTTAATTGTGATTAATTATAGTGTGGTTATATATATATATTTAGATTTTTGTGATCGATTATATATAGTTAGGGTGTACGTGTATATATATATATTAAATTTATGGGAATTATAATAATATATATTTATATTAATTGATTGATCGAATGTTTTGATTTTGATCGAGTTAAATTAGACGAAATTATATATATATATATGGATCGAGTAGAATTAATAATTAGACGACTATATATATATGTTCATTTGTAATTAATTAATTAGCTAGCTATATATATATATATAGTGGTTAAAGATTATGTTAGTTTTTATGTTTCTACTTCCGCGGTTTCTGGTATCAGAGCCGTAAGGGTTAAAGATTATGTTAGTTTTTATGTTTGATTCCAGACCCCAGGTGGCGGACTACCGCCTAGGTGAGGTCTCTGGGATATCATTTTGAAATTTCACAATCCCCAGGTGGCGGATTACCGCCTAGGTGAGGATCTTGTGATGTTCTTGAGTTGTTCTTGAGTTAATTTGAATTATTTTATTCATTTATTTAAGTAATTGAATTCTTTCTTTAGTTAAAGTTTCTTGTATTAGATCCTTTTTTCTGTTCTTCCTATTTCCTGAGATTATTCACCAAACCAAACAGTAAGGCCGGCGTCCAAACAGTAAGGCCCAAGGAGTGGCGTGAGCGGAGCGGCGTGAGCGGAGAGGTGAGTACCTTAGTCTTTAGGGTGTCAGACCTAAGTTTCTTTTACCCAGAACCTTTTCCTAATCTAAGCCTTCAATTCACTTATTAAAATGAGTAGATTATTCAGGTCCAACTCAGTCACCTCTAGTTCATCCAGATCTTCCCTTAGTGCAATCCCCAATATAGTAAACGAGAAACAAGTTGAAATCCAGTCACATAGTAACATTGATAGAAATGATTGGAATATTCCAAGAGTTCCTAGCAATGAAATTTATAAGAAAAAATGGTCAATCACTTCATTTAGAAGTGAACATCATGTTAAAACAGTTGAACAAATTTATGCTGTAAGTTCACAGCATGAAACCTGTCAATTGTTCAGCCCTGAGTCAATTAGAAAACATAAAAAAGATGGCCATAACTTCCTTCATATCGGCTTAGTCCAAATAGGAGTAAAACCTTTAACAAGAAAAGGTTTAAACGCCTCAGTCCTTCTCTGCCTCCGTGATGCTCGGTTTACCGACTTCACTGACAGTACCCTTGGTATAATCGAGTCAAGTTTATTCAATGGTCCAATACATTTTGATTGTTATCCAGATTTTACAGTCAGTCTGAGTGACCCTCACGTCCTCAAAACCCTAACGTTAAATATTAAAACCTCAGGATATAATATCCTTGATGGATCTAAACCTTTAGCCTTGATCTACAGGGTCCATTATAAAGTCACTGGTACAAACATTAACTTTCAAGCCATTAGTAAAAGCCCCAAAGATCAAACTCTTTTGATCCAAAGCAGTCATGAAAATGCCAATGTCCGTGTTCCTCACGCAATCAAATGGTCAGATGTCCAGCTCCCTTCGGAATGGGCTCTCACCAATGAAAACCAGCCCATAAATATCCAACATAGCCAAAGTGATTTAAACTGTATCCACCAATTCAATGATGGCACAGTAAGAATCAACTTAAGAAATAATCCCAGATTTCATGAACTAGGACAATCTTCCAGGCATTCCTTTGCTGGTTCCAGTACTGCTGAAACTATGTCAAGGAGAGATTGTGACCTAGATAAAGAAATAAAGAACATTAGGATAAAAGAATTAGAAGAAGAATTGAAAAAATTAAAAATCAAAAGTACAAAAACTACTTCTCAAGTCACCTATCCTAGTTATGTTAATCATCAAAGAGATTCTGATGATGAACAAACTTCCCCTACTGCAACTGACTTTGAAGTTGTCAACCCCATTAACCCTCAATTAAATGTCCTCAACAAATCCTTTACGATTAATTATTCAAAATTAGATCAACACCTTCTCCATGAAGAAAACATCCCTAAGAGAAATGCTTACAGAAGCCAATACCCTACCAAAGAACAGAGATTGGAACTCTTCCAACAATGGAAGAACTTCATGCTCAAAACAGAATCCGAAATATTCTTTCTCGATTTCATTGACCAATTCAATGAAAAGAACATCCATACCCTATCCAAGTCAAAATGGAAAACAGCCAATAATACTCTAGTTTCTTCTAGTCACCCCCCAGCTGAAACCATCATACTTGATCACTGCCAGTCGCCCATAACTGCCTCCCCTTTCAAATTACCTTCTACAGATAACCAAGATTCCAAGAAAACAACAGAACAAATTAATTACACAAACCAAAGTCTAATCACTATAGGAAGCCAATTAGACAAAATCGAAACAACCGTAGACAACATTTTCAACACAGTTCAACCTCCCAAAAGACAGGAATCACCTTTGGTTCATTTCAGAGACCTAAGTAAAAGTACTCTTAGACCTATCACCACCATCCAAAAAATAGAACAAATGTTGAAGGAGATAAAACCCGAGTCTAGTACAATCACAGTCATTCATACTACTGATTCTTCAGACGATAACTCTAGTACAATATCTAAAGTTAACCAGAAATTAGAAGAACTCCAGTTAAATAGAATAGGACATTCAGCTAGGAAACCTTTTAGAAATTGGAAGGAACGCCCTTTACCAATACATATCCAGCCAAGTAGTAACGCCACTACAAATCAATTTGCCGTTTCGGCAGACAAAACCTACGAGTGGAACATTGACAATCTTTCCGAACAAGAAATTCTCAACAAACTCCACCATATGTCAATGACAGCCAATAGTTACATAACTGCTTACAATTACTCCCAATCTGAAATTGTAGATATCCTCTCTTCAGGATTCACAGGAATGCTTCATTCCTGGTGGGAAAAGCATCTCACAATAGAATCAAAAGAGTCAATCAAACATGCAGTCATGCATGATGAAGACGGATCCCCAATTTTCGACACTAATATCGGAATGGGAATCTCTGATGCAGTAAACACCCTTTTTTACACCATAATCCAACACTTCATAGGCACACCTAGTCACATAACCTCTAGAATTCATGACCAACTTAGTAATCTCAGATGCCCAACACTTAGTGACTTCAACTGGTACAAAAATGTTTTTATCTCCAGAGTAATGCTTCGAGATGATAGTAACCAACCTTTCTGGAAAGAAAAATTCATCAATGGTCTTCCAAACCTTCTTGCCCACAAGATAAGACATGTCCTGAGTAACGAGTTAGGACAAATAGATTATGATTCCTACACCTATGGCCAAATTATTACAATAATCCAAAAAGAAGGACTTAAAATGTGTATCGACTCTAAAATCAACTCTGCTGCTAAAACAGATAAAAAATTAGCAAAGTATGAATTAGGTAATTTTTGCGAACAATATGGTCTTCCTTCTCTACCCCCCTCTAGGAGAAAACCAAAACACGTTGAAACTAATCACTACAGAAGACCCTTCACCAAAAACAGATTCACTCCAAAAACCCCTTTTGAGCCAAACAAGTTTTATTCAAAAAATAAATTCCAGTCCAAGAAACCTTTTCATAAAAATATTGCGAAAGGCAATTGCTTTAAGTGCAATAAGCCAGGACACTTTGCCAACAAATGCCCTCTAAAGGCCACTATCAACCAATTACAAATAAGCCAAGATGAGAGAAACAAACTTATCGACCTCCTAGATTTGAGAAATACAGATTCTGAAAATGAAAATTCTTCAGAACCAAATGAATCCTTCGAAACCTCCTCAGATACTTCTAATCATTCCTCCCCAAATATTACTTTCGGTTGCCATGATACTCTTAATTGCAACAACGACTGCTGCACTAAAACCATTAATGTTTTAACTAAACAGGAAGAACAAGAAGAACTCCTAATAGATCTAATTAGTAAAATCCATGATCCCGATTTAAAAGCTGAGTACCTTACGAAATTAAGAAAACTAATTACTCAAGAAAAAGAAATTAGTATTCCTCAACCAAAAATTAGTTTGACCTCCACCTTTCACAAATTCGAAGACAAAAAGAAAAATATAACCTTACAGGATCTCCAACAAGAAATAAAAACAATCAAAACACAAATACAGTCTCTCCATCAAAATCACCAACAATTACTTCAAGAAAATGAAGAAATTAAACAAGATTTAAATATCGTAAAAATCAACAATCAGTTCCGTCATTTAGACAATGAAGCCATCCCAAGAAATTCTGAAGAAACTTCTCAAGATGCTGCCATTAATGTTATTAGACAAATCCATTTAAAAAAATGGTACATTTCCATAAACATCAAAGTAAAGGATTTTTCCTTAACTGCGATTGCTCTTGTCGATTCAGGAGCAGACCTAAATTGCATCCAAGAAGGACTAATACCTTCTAAGTACTTTGAAAAAACAAAAGAATCTTTACGTTCTGCCAATGGCTCAAAAATGAACATGAGATACGAACTCCCCAAAACTCATGTCTGCCAAAATAATGTTTGTTACAAAACTCCTTTTGTTCTAGTCAAAGACTTGACCGACAAAGTCATCCTAGGACTCCCCTTCCTTACTTTAATTTATCCTTTTACCACAGAATATGACGGGATTACCACTTATCCCTTTAAAGAACCAGTCAAATTCCCTTTTCTCAGTAACCCCGAAATACATTCCTTAAAGACCTTCCAAGAAAGTTCCATTTCCAATACAATCAATCTCATTCAAGCCAAAACCAGACAAGTCACCTTCCTCAAGGAAGAAATTAATTTCAAAAGAATAGATAATCATTTGCAAGACACTGCCTTGCAAAACAAAATTAGAGCCTTAGAAAATAAGATCATTGCTGAGTTATGTTCGGACATTCCTACTGCTTTTTGGCACAGAAAAAAACATATAGTCACCCTTCCTTACATCAAAGATTTTGATGAAAGAAAAATCCCTACTAAAGCCAGACCAATTCAAATGAACCATGAAGTCATGGAATTTTTCAAAACTGAAATCACAGATCTTCTTAACAAAAAGATCATCAGACCTAGTAAATCCCCCTGGTCTTGTCCAGCCTTTTATGTTCAAAAGAATGCAGAGTTAGAAAGAGGAACACCTCGCCTAGTCATAAATTACAAACCTCTTAACACAGTCCTTGAATGGATACGTTATCCTATACCTAATAAGAGAGATCTTATTAACAGACTAAACCATTCAGTCATCTTTTCAAAATTTGATATGAAATCTGGATTCTGGCAAATCCAGATTAATGAAAACGACAGATATAAAACTGCTTTTGTCACTCCCTTTGGCCATTACGAATGGAACGTAATGCCATTTGGTTTAAAAAATGCCCCTAGTGAATTCCAAAACATCATGAATGATATCTTCAATGATTACAGCCACTTCTGCATTGTCTATATTGATGATGTTCTTATTTTTTCTCAGTCAATAGAACAACACTGGAAACATTTACACCAATTCTTCACGATCACCAAAAACAATGGCCTAGTTATCTCTGCGTCAAAAATCAAACTCTTCCAAACTAACATTAGATTCTTAGGATTCAATATCCATCACCTCCAGATACAACCAATTGACAGAGTTATCCAATTTGCTGATAAATTCCCTGATGTAATTCTAGAGAAAAATCAGTTACAAAGATTTTTAGGTTCCCTGAATTACATAGCAGATTTCTACCAGAATCTTAGAAAACGTTGCAAACCTTTATTTGAAAGATTACAAACCAATCCACCTCCTTGGTCTTCCATACACACTTCTTTAGTCAAAGAAATTAAGAGCCATGTTAAAACCCTACCCTGTCTTGGTATTCCACTTTCAGATTCCTTCAAAATTGTTGAAACTGATGCTTCTGAAATTGGTTATGGTGGCATTCTAAAACAGCAAATTTCCCCTAACCATTCCGAACAAATCGTCAGATTCCATTCTGGTACTTGGAACCAAGCCCAAAAGAATTATAGTACAATCAAAAAAGAAATTCTTTCAGTTGTTTTATGTATCAGTAAATTTCAAGATGACTTATTAAACCAAAAGTTCTTATTACGCGTTGATTGTAAAAGTGCAAAAGATGTTTTAGACAAAGATGTTCAAAATATCGCTAGTAAACAAATTTTTGCCAGATGGCAAGCCATTTTAAGCATTTTTGATTTTGAAATTACATTCATTAAAGGATCTGATAATCATATCCCTGATTTCCTAACTAGAGAATTTCTCCAGGGAGCCAGTCATGTCCACCAGAAAACTTCGCAGCTCAGTCAAAACAGAACCGGAATCTCCTCCGGCACAAACAGTCAAAAAAGAGGAACCAGATAGTTTAATGATCCCTGGCTTTCCTTATCCGGTACCCACCAGATCCATGACCCCCAATCAATTAGTCAACTAAAATCCAATCTTGAATCCTCTACTAAATCCCCAGAATATGATCCGCCCCAATTTTCAGTCAGTTTTAGTAAACCAATATGATCCTTATAAATGTGATCCTCCCCCTAGTCAAATTCACTTCCCAAAAACCTCCCCTTACCACCTGCAAATTAGTAAAAACCTTTTTTACGTTGAACCCCCTCATAGTCATCTAAAAAACCCAATGTCCTTAATAAGGGAATATTTCCCCCCAAATTTTCATTTTGCTCCAAGCCACCCCTCTCACTCATTAAACTTCTACAAAGACATTTTTGTCAAAACCGGATCAATCTCCATCAGAGCCATTTATGACCAAAGAAACACAACCAAAATACTCTATCATTCTCTCTATATAATGAAAATTGATTCTTTAGCCAGTTGGGGTGATCAACCCTACAATTTTCATACTTGCCAAGACATATCCTACAGTTACAACGATTATATCACTGCTTGGTCAACAATCTTTCTACACCAGACAGAAGACTTCAGTCACTCATGGTTTATCAACTTCGATAAAAATTTCAAAAGAAATCTTCCCATGTGGTTCCTCAGATGGTGGGCATCTCATGGTTTCCCCTACGACTTCCTACCTCAGCAAGCCAAGCATGCTGTGACCCGCTTCCAAACAGTCATGAATTTGAGTAAATATGATCAGAACTTTCCAGCTACTCTACATTTCATGGCTAAGTACAAGTTGCCATGGATATTTAAATGGCACTATGAACTCAGCAACAACATTGTTTCCAGACAATATCTAGTCAAATGGTGGGACAAGTTCAACCTGGACAGAGTCCTATCCCAGTTCAATGAAGAATTCCCAGTTATGGCTCCCCAGTCTAGTAAAATCAAGATTGAAGAATCTCCAGTCACTCATCCTCATCTCAGTCAGATCCAGACACCAACAAATAGTCAACTATCTCTACTAATGCCTTTGCCACCACCTTCTTCTTCCAGACATCAAGACCAAATTAAATCAAGACCCTCATCCGAGAGTAAAGATTCCGCCAGAATTAAAGGAAAGTCATCTTCTCAAAGCAAAGAAAAGTCACCTGCCCAAAGCAAAGAAAAAGACAAATCCTCTTCCAAAAGTAAAGCAAGATCTTCCAGATCTGCAGAGTTAAAAGCTCTTGTCGATACCCTTCAGAAGCAAGGCGCCCTCGTTGATGCCCTTCTTCGACAATCCAGTAAAGACAGCACCTCAAGCTCAGAACAGAATTCAGTCAATAACGAAGACCTTGGTTCATCTCAGTCCTCGTCATCCCCCCCCAGTCAATCACAACCACCTGCAAGATGGTATCAGGATAGTCAAGACCCTTATGAATAAATCCAGCTCTTATCCTCAGTCAATTACAGGCATTGGATGCCGAAGTTACTATTCATCTAAATAGTAAAAGATTCTCCCGTGATTTATGGCGCCACAGTGAAAAGCAAACAGTAAAAAGCAAGATGCCCACCGGATTTTATGGCGCCACAGTAAAAAGCAGTCAAATAGCAAAAAATCTACAGTACAGCATTTTTTCTACATAAGGAGCATCCCTCCTTCATTCAAGACAGGCTCGGTTACACTCTCCACTCTCCTCCCAGAGACTTCCTTCTCCCCTCTCCCAATTCTCTCAGTTAAAACAAGCCTCTAGATTTATTAGAGCTCTCATGTGTTGAGACTAGTCAGCTCTATTCCATAGTTCATAGTTTCCTATTCCCAAAATAGTAAACCTTCATGCATTGAGCCCCAGTGCTCCTATTTACTATTTTGTAAGTTTTACATTTCAACTATGTAACTCTGTTTTATTTAATCCAAATTATGTTTCTACTTCCGCGGTTTCTGGTATCAGAGCCGTAAGGGTTAAAGATTATGTTAGTTTTTATGTTTGAAGGAATCTGAAAGTGGAATACCAAGACAGGGTAGGGTTTTAACATGGCTCTTAATTTCTTTGACTAAAAAAGTGTGTATGGAAGACCAAGGAGGTGGATTGGTTTGTAATCTTTGAAATAAAGGTTTGCAACGTTTTCTAAGATTCTGGTAGAAATCTGCTATGTAATTCAGGGAACCTAAAAATCTTTGTAACTGATTTTTCTCTAGAATTACATCAGGGAATTTATCAGCAAATTGGATAACTCTGTCAATTGGTTGTATCTGGAGGTGATGGATATTGAATCCTAAGAATCTAATGTTAGTTTGGAAGAGTTTGATTTTTGACGCAGAGATAACTAGGCCATTGTTTTTGGTGATCGTGAAGAATTGGTGTAAATGTTTCCAGTGTTGTTCTATTGACTGAGAAAAAATAAGAACATCATCAATATAGACAATGCAGAAGTGGCTGTAATCATTGAAGATATCATTCATGATGTTTTGGAATTCACTAGGGGCATTTTTTAAACCAAAGGGCATTACGTTCCATTCGTAATGGCCAAAGGGAGTGACAAAAGCAGGTTTATATCTGTCGTTTTCATTAATCTGGATTTGCCAGAATCCAGATTTCATATCAAATTAGCATTGGCATTAGTAGAGATAGTTGACTATTTGTTGATGATGTTACATAGTAACTATTTAACAAAACGAGAAATACAACTAATATTTGTTAAAGATTGAAGAATCTTTAACTATTTTACAAACTATGTAAGTTTGTAAGTTTGTAACTAATATTACAAAGTTATATATGTTACATAGTAATATATATATATATAGCTAGCGCTAGTTAGGGATCGATCGAGTAGATCGAATAATTAAATTATGTAATTTATAGTTTGAATATCGATATATATATATATATATCTAGCTATGAAATTTTAATTAATAAGATCATGGGTATATATACATGCAGTTATAATTTTTAGGATGGACAAGAGTTGGATGTGTCTTCCAAGATGGGATGTAAGATATCACCGTGGAATTAGAAGTTTTGTGGAATATGTGAAGGTTAATTGTAGAGGGATGACAATTCATTATTGTCCGTGTATGAAATGTCAGTGTCGCAGCGAGCGATATCGTTTTCACATCGATAAAGTATTGGAGTACTTGAAGAAAAACGGGTTTTGGGATAAGTACACATGTTGGATTTATCACAGTGAGAGCTCATCAGTTGGTCAACATGATGACGGACAATTTTTTGAGAGTGGCAGTACATCCAATGATCCAACAACAAGGTTGATCAACGATATGTTTCCTCATGAGAGCGGTATATTTGCTCAAGCACCGGATATCCCTCCCGCCGTTGGAGACTTCCCTCATATTGAGCCTGTCCAGCAATTACCTACAGCTGTCAACACTGCTAGTATGGACAAGTACAACAACCTCATTGCCTTCCAACAGACCCCGTTGTACAACGGGTGTAATAAGACTGTTCTTGAAAGTGTTATGGGAGTAATGAAGCTCAAAGTGGAGAACAAAATAAGTGTGAAGGCTGTTGATGATTGGCTGAAGTGGTCTGGTTCGTTGTTGCCCCTCGGTCATTGTCTTCCTACCACTCATCGTAAGGTGCGACAGATCCTGAAACATTTTGGCCTTTCCTACATCAAAATCCATGCTTGTAGATATGATTGTGTTTTCTTCTGGGGTGAAGATGCTTATGGGAATGATCTTGAATCCCTTGATGAATGCCCGGTATGTGGTACAGATAGGTATAAATTGACTCCTGCCGGAAATAAGAAAGCTGTGAAGATACTTCGGTATTTTCCGCTGATAGATAGGCTAGAACGGTTGTTCATGTGTGCACACACGGCTGAAGCTATGAGATGGTGGGCCGAGAGGAATTTGCCCGACGGTTATACACTTATACACCCTGCTGACGGAGAGGCTTGGAAGCACATGGTGAAGGAGTTTTCTTATTTTGCATCAGAGGTTCAAAATGTTTGGCTGGGGCTTTCATCTGACGGATTCAACCCTTTTGGCAACATGAGTCTTCAATACAGTATATGACCAGTTATTTTGGTACAGTACAACCTTCCTCCATGGATGTGCATGAAGAAAGAATACAATATGCTCCCTATGATAATTCCAGGGCCGGGTTATCCAGGAAAGTGTCTCGATGTGTATTTGAGACCCTTGATTGAGGAGCTTAAGTACTTGAGTGAGCATGGTCATCCCACTTATGACAAGTTCAAAAATTAGATGTTCCAGATGCATGCCATGCTTGTTGGCACCATTAGCGATTTTCCTACACGCGGGATGTTGTCGGGCAACGTTACCAGGGGATACAGGGCTTGTCCAGAGTGCATGACTGTTGAGTGTTGCAGACCTCATTGCAGGAAGATTGTACAGATGCGTCATCGTTGTTGGCTTCCACATGATCACCCATTTCAGGAGGATATGGAGGCATTTGATGGGACTGTGGAAACAGGTGAGCAACCGAGGAGATAGACGGGGGATGCAATATTGGAAGTGCTAAATGAATACGATTTTGGGCAGTTCAGCAATCATCCTGAGATAGTGGCGTCAATACCTGACAAACCCGACATGTATAAATTCTGGACACACAAAAGTATTTTTTGGGAACTTCCGTATTGGTCTAAGTTGCTGATCAGACACTACTTAGATGTCATGCACATAGAGAAAAATGTGTGCGAGAGTGTGGTCGGCACAGTGTTGAATTGGGAGGGAAAAACTAAAGACGGCCCGAAGAATGAAAACATTTGTGGTTGAGAGATGGGAAGAAAAAATTGCCACAAGCTCCTTATACCGTCAAGCCTGCCCAGAAGAATGAAATTTTTGGCTGGATGGGTAATGTCAGGTATCCTTCAGGCTATGCTGGAAATATAAGTCGATGTGTTAACTTCAAAGACAATAAGATGTATGGACTAAAGAGTCATGACTGTCATATATTGCTTCAACGCCTCTTCCCTGTTTTCATTCGAGGGTACCTGCCCAAAGAGGTGGTGGAGCTGTTAGTGGCTTTGTCAAGATTCTTTTAGAAGTTATGCATGAGAGAAGTGAAGAAATCGGACTTGCTGGAAATGCAACAGGACATCATTTTTATCATGTGCAAATTTGAAAGGATATTTCCTCCAATCTTTTTCAACATCATGCCTCACTTGATGCTCCATCTTACGGAACAATTGTTGCTTACTGGTCCAGTACACTACACATGGATGTATCCTATGGAAAGGTACGTAATGCATCTCTGAATCTGGCTATATATGTCTTTAATATTATTTATTCTCTTATTTTACAATATTCATAACATTCTCTGTAATTACCAATTTTATAGACAATTAGGGGACTACAAAGACTATGTGATGAACAAATCTGTACCCGAAGGGTGTATCGCTGAAGCATATATTGCGCACGAGTGCGTAATGTACACCAGACTGTATTTGAGAGCGTTCGAGGACCCTCCACAACATATGCCAGTAGATGGAGCACAGTTCAACCTTTCAATCATCTCCGATGATGTTGAAGTTTCCGGAAAGTTGCCCAACTCGTACAATTTGGAACCATATGAGCTAGTCATTGCCCACTGGTCGGTATTGATTAACTGTTCAGAAGTTCAATATTGGAAAAAATATGCACCTTTACTGCCCTGCCATTTCCGGTGATGTTAACTACCACAAGAAGATTATTGGAAAGTTAATAAATGATTATATTCAGATGAACCATGTACAAGATGATGGTATCCCACAGTGGTCACACGAATTGAGGCTCTTGGCGCAGAAATCGGTAACTTCCAGAGTTTATCCTATGTGTAAGGTAAATGGCGTGCTATTTATTTATGAACATAGAGATGTCAGACGAAAAACACAGAATTCTGGGGTAATGGTGCATGGTGGGCAGAATGGAGTTGACTATTACGGTGTTCTCCATTCAGTTGTCGAATTAATATATGGGGAAGACATGACCGTGCACTTGTTTAAGTGTAGATGGTTTGATACCGACCCTTAGAACACAAGGACCGATCAATACGACATTTTTTCGGTGAATACTGCTATAAGCTGGTATGAAGATGATCCGTTTGTTTTGGCCACGGCGGTGAAACAATTGTTCTATCTTGATGATCTTGTGCATAAATGCGCGTGGAAAGTGGTTAACCATGTTCTTCCAAGAAACATATACAGTGCCTCCACCCTTGGTGTGACCTCGGATGATGAAGAAGTTAGTGCATACCAAGAGCCGAACGCAACTGGTATTCCTGAAACCTCAACAATTCGCCTTAATAATGTGAGACAGGGCAGTGTGGTACGAATTCCTCAACCGAATCTTATTGATGTTAATCAAAATGAAGACAATGAAGACTCAAGTGATGAGGGCTTACACATCTTACCTGAAATCAACTCGGAAACTGAGTCAGACTCAAGCGATGATTCTGACTATGCGCCTTAGTGTATGTATGTGTTAATTTGAGTTTGAACGTGCAATGTAAAATGATGTGTATGAAGATGATCGACTTTAACTTAATTGGATCGATGTAATTAATTATAGTAGATACTTTGTGTAAGGAACATTTTTTATAAGTTAGGAAAAAATACTCATAGCCTTTTTGTATAGATATATAACTAGCTAGAGTCTAAACGCAATTGTTTATAGTGTGAGGAACAAATTGATTAATTAAGCTAAACAATACTTTCATCAAATCGAGTACTACAACTACGAACGGAAACAATTTTATGCAACATCAATTAAAATCATCAATCGAGAGAGAGATCGAGAGAGATCGAGAGAGAGAGAGAGATTTGAATTAATCGGTAGTTCAACAATATGTTTTATAAGTTTCTAAGTTTTTTTTAGATAAAATCAGGTCAATTAAGTTTTTTTTTGGAAAAATAGAGATCACAAATTGAGCATTTTTTACCATGCATGGTGTAATTAATTATAAATTAATTAGATTTAAAAAAAAAATTAAATGCCATTTTAATTTAGGCTTTTAAATAATTTCCGTTTTTTTCTAATAATTTCGTATTATTAAATATTATTAAATATTAAGTACACTATAACCGGCATATGAAAAAAAAAAAAAAAAACTATAACCGACGATATTCATATCAAATATCGTCGGCTATAGTTTCAAGTTATACTATGGCCGACGATAATACTTATATCGTCGGCTATAGTTTCGGGTTATATCCAGAACTGCAGTCGTTTTGAGCAGAAACGAAACTGCTCAAAACGAAACTACTCCTCTTCTCGTCGATTTCTGCCATTTCCGGTGTGTTGGGAGCAAGCAAGCAGTCCTCAAGCCAAAGCCCATTGATCCTCAAGCCTCTATTGTTGGATTCTAAACTGCGAAAACAGGTTTGAAATCCCTAATTCCCTAATTTCGATTTTTTTTTATTTAGGTTAGATTTGAAGTTGTTTAGTTTTTACGTTGATCGATAATGTGGATGTTTGGATGAATTGTGTGAATATATATTGGATTATTGTTAAATTTTGTGAATTTTTGGAATTATTGTTGATTTTTTTGGAATTATATATTGGAATTATTGGATTATATATATATTGGATGAATTATATTGGATTATATATATTGGAATTATTGTGGATTTTATGGAATTATTGTTGATTTTTTTGGAATTATATATTGGAATTATTGGATTATATATATATTGGATGAATTATATTGGATTATATATATATTGGAATTATTGTGAATTTTATGGAATTATTGGATATATATATTGGATTTATATATTGGATTATTGATATATATTGGATTATATATATATACACATTTTATATATTGGATTTATGGAATTATTGGATTATATATATATTGGATTTATATATTGGAATATATACATATTGGATTTATGTTTAATTATTGGAATTATTGGATTATATATTGGATTTATGGAATTATTGGATTATATATATATAGAGGAGTTTAATTAATTTTTGGAATTATTGGATTATATATATAGAGGAGTTTAATTAATTAATTTTTGGAATTATTGGATTACGAATTTGAATTTTTGGATGAATTAGGAATTATTTTGAATTTTTGTAATTTTATAGCAACGATGAATTGGTTGAATTGCGGTGCTTCCCGAGGGGGGTCGAGGGGGAGGTCGAGAGGGAGAGGGAGATCGGGACGTGGGGATGAGGGCACCGGAAGTCGGTCCGCATCCGGATCCACCAGAGTCGGCAACACTTACAGCATTTCTCCCACCTCTCGGCACCGTACACTTCTGGGTGAAGGACAACCTCAGCAGCAGCAGGTCGAGCCTGCTCGATCCTCAGGCGCGAGGAGGCATTATGAGGTCAATCGCACGCCGGAAACGGATAGTGCGACTCAATCCTCGGTCCGAATGCCGGAGATTCATCGCGAGGACCCTTCCCCATTCACCCACCAGACTCCTCATTCTTCCGAGGAGGTTGGTAGATCGACTCAGTCCTCGGCCAGGATGCGACTGTGCCCGTCGTCTACCCTATTCTTACCGTTGGAAATCCCGACCATACCTCTCGTTGATTCCACGGGGATGCCTGTTCCAGGACAGCTAGGGTTCATTACCCCAGACCAGGCATACGCGTATGTACCATTCCCGGAACCTCTCTGGAGTGTGAGGATTCTGGGACAACGTACCGACGAATTAGGTAAATATTAATTAGTGATATCTTTTTACTTAGTAATATTTAAATTCAATTAGGTGTTGATGTTTAAAAAATCGTCTACATATATATGTGATAGGCGAGATCGTGCCCGGTGACAAACAAAAGAGAACCAGAGGCCCCGTCGTCGGCAAGTTACTGGACGACGCCATTCAGGCTAGCGGTGGTGGCCAAGTTATGATTCCGACTGGGGATAGAGGGCAGGTGATCGAGGGAAAGGTCACTCGAAGGTACGCAGGGATGGCGGGCAGCCTCAGACGGGATAGAGTCCCAATGCTGTGGCCAGATTGGAATTCAGTGCCGCAATCCGTCAAATATGAGCTGAATAATGCATTGTCGGTGAGTTGAATTGTATATTCATTATGTATATTTTCTATATAAATTTTTAATATTATTGATATATATATATATGCATTGCAGAGGTGGTTCCGCGTGGACAACGACATTAGACCCACGTGGGCGGATGAAGTGCATGGGAGCAGGTTACTAGATTCATTTGTTTCGATTTTTTCGTTTCTTTTGATTATGTTTATAAAATGTTGTAAGTTACTAACGATTGATTTTATTAATATAGGTATAAGGAGTGGAAGGGCGAGCTGAAAAGACATTGGAAAAAGTTCGGCGACGATCGTTCCGGTACCCCTAGAGAGTTTCGTTATAAGGAGTACGAGTGGCGATGGCTTGTGGTTCACTTCAGCAACCCAAAATTGAAGGTACGCAACCTTCCATCGATTAAATTTTTGTTTTATCGTACTTCCCTCAAATTATTTGGCTAATATTTTTTTGATGTTGGATTAATCGAGCAGGCTATTTCTGAAGTCAACACAAGGAACCGGGCCAAAAACACAAAAAATCATCATGCCGGGTCCAGATCATACTCGGGTTGGATCGAGGAGGTGGCCAACCACCCAGAAGTCCCTCCCTTTGTCTATACGATACAGCACGCGTATCCGCAGTCCCCCGAATATGCTGTAATTAAGTGTCTTTATAACAAAATAAACATATTTCTTATTTTTTTAGATTGTTTACATTAATTAATATTTTATTTTTCTTTGTCAATTTGGCGAGAGTTGAAGAGGTGATTCCGGAGGTGTTGACTCAAGTGGCGAGAGAGCGCTATCCCAACACCCCCGATGCGGAACTCCCGATTGATCAGATTGATCAATCTGATCCGATCGTCAGGGCCAGGATTATGTCAACTGCAATCCCTCCAGGGAAGAACACTTTCTACTTCAGGGGTTCCGGAAAGTGAGGTCAAGGGCTGCTGAAGAAGACCCCTGAATTCTCTCGCGGATCGGGATCGAGATCATCTTCGAAGACTAATGAGCTACAGGAGCAGCTTCATAGGCAAGCGATTGAGATGGCAGCTCAACGGTGTCGGATGGAGGAGATGGAGCAGGCGCGAGCCGCAGAGCAGAATCGGTTGGCCGAACAGCAGCAGATGATGGGGAACTGGATGCAGCAATGTTATGCACAGTTGCATGCATCTGGAATCCAGATAGCTCCCCCGCCCATTTTCGGTGCGCCACAGCCACAGCCACAGCCACAGCCACAGCCTCAGCCGCAGCCTCAGCCAGACCAGGACCAACCAAGTTATGACGATCCGTTTGACCACATAGACTTAGGACTCCCGTAGATTTGAACAATTTCGGTTTTTTATTTTAATTATTTACTACGTACGCATATGTATATATACAGATTTGAACGATTTTGGTTTTTTTTTTATTTATTTACTACTATAGTTTTAATAGTTGTTGATTTTCAATTTGAACAATATTATTGGTGATTTTTTGGGAATGCAGGTTCTGGGATAAAACCCAGAACCTGCAAAAAAAATTTAATTAATAATCACTATAACCGACGATATATGTCAACATCATCGACTATAGTTTGAAACTATGCCCGACGATAATGTCTCGTTGCCTTTAGTCACCTTTTTTTTCCAACGAAAAACCTAATTCATCGTCGGTTATAGTATCACCGACGGTGCATTACCGACGAGACTATAACCGACGATGAGTCGTCGGTTATAGGATATACCCGACGATAAAATTTGACAGACCGACGATACCAAATCGTCGGCTATAGGCATTCTTCTGGTAGTTTGATCAAAAACCTATTAGTTGGTAGGCACAAAAGCACCTAACATAGATAACTCTATTCTCAATACAAGTGCATTAATGTAATAAATGGAAAATATGAGTCATTACTGCAAAGTATTGGTTAAACTATGACTTAAAGACACAAGAAACACAAATAGACGTGGAAGCCAGAAATTTGGCAGTCTTGACCACTGAACACAAAGTGAACTGTGAACCTGACGTATACTAAACCAAATGTCACAAAAATTTTGCACAAATTAGACTCAGTGGTGGACTACCACACAAAATTTGGGGGTGTTCGGAGTTAATTTTGTTGCAAAAATAATTCGGCCAACCTACACTAATGCAGAAAAAGTAATTTTTTCAAAAAAAATAAAGATGTTGATAAAATCAAATAAAAATGGATGTTAGGAACTTTTCTTCACCCTAAATATGTTTGATCTAGCCCAACCCTAATTCCAACAAAAATGAATGAATGTCTCTCATGCATAAGCTATGATTAAGTCACATACACATTATACTCTCTTACATGACATGTTATCCGGATTAATTACTTGGTTTAATGTGATCTTTAACTAGATGACTTGTAACAATGATGGGTTCAAATCTAACTAATCAAAGTCATTATGATCCGTAGAGTATTTGAAAGACAACAATACTTCTAGAGTTACTATGATGTGTGCTCTTGCATGACCTAGGAATTACTTCACACAAGTTATCACCGAGGGTTTGCTTATCTCTATATATAGAACATGCAATGATATGATGGTCATGTACACATCCAAGATAATAGATTCTACCACATATATCTAAGTTAGCCACCAAAGAGACATATAACAGAAATGATCAATGATCAAATAATGAAGTAAAGCTCATTCAAAAGTTGTCAAAATCAAAAGGGGTTCAAAATAGAAACATATCTAGGACTTCAATCAACCTCTAACTAGGGAAGTTTAGCTATTCATAGTTGGAATTACAATATAGAAAAACATCATGAAGAAGAAAGAGTAAACCAAAAACGCTAGAAATCTCAGTAGGGAAATTTCGACAGGTCGAAGCCAGCTTCGACGAGTCAAAATGGGATGGCTGGGACTTCTTTGGTTGCGGTTAGAGCCCTCTCTTCTTAGGTATTTTCTCTCTAAAATTCAACAACCCTTGATCCATCTTCAAGAGAGGCTTATATAGGTATGAAATTTGGCCTCTCCTAATCAATTTAGGGTTGACTCATCATCTGTTCGGACTGTTCACATCAGTAGTCCTTATCCTGCTAGAATTCTTCTTTTAAGCATCTTTTGGTATTTTTCTCCTAATTACCTAATAAAATAAATACATAATTAATTACTGAAAACTAAACAAATAAACCAGTATTTCAGAATAATTAAGCACAAGAGAGTTACATATTTATGCAACTATCACTTATTACAATTAGGACAAATTTTAAAAGAAAAATAATTACTATTACAGCAATAAGGTCGTAGAGATGCTTTTTTTCTCCCTAACCCTATCCAATCAACAGTGGCGGTGGCCCTCCTTCAGCCTTGCTACCAGATCCACACGACACTTGGCTCCCTTGATGTCGTCCTTAAGACGCTGTTGTTTAGTGTCGCTTCCCGGCCCTCTTTCCAACGTGGTTTAATTGTTTTGTTGAGGCGTTTCCATGTTGTTACTGCAACGAGGAGTAGATGTTTACTATGGGAGGCGGGCACCATCTTGCTTGACGGCGGCTTTGCTCAGCTGAGGCCATGCCCTTCTAGAACACGCCTTAAGGGTTTCTACCCATCTCTAAAGTCGGCAGCAGAGGAACGGGTACGAACGGTCTGCTGTTGCTGGGTTTAAACCGTTGTTGTGTGTCGATGTGTTGTGATTCGGGCATTGTTGGTGCACGACGTTGATATAGTTCAAGCATTTGTAGTTGAGACATGGAAACATGGATGATGATTGGAGCATGCCGTAGTAGCTGGTGCTCTCCTACGTCGAAATGGGATGTTGGGTATGAGGTTAGGGTTGTTGGGCCTGAATGGAATTGGGACCCAGGCGGGCATTTCTGTGGGCCTGCTGATTATGGTCTCTTGGTCACCTGTGGGATTTTAATGTCTATAGTTTATTTGAATCTGATGTGTCCTGCGAGATTCATTAGAATTGACATACCTACCACATTTGTTGAGGTTTATAAATTTAACGTACAGTGCTAGTAACTATAATAGTATAGTACATAAAGTATTTTATGATCATGGCATTCTTCATGAATGGTTCACCTCAACTCTAGTGCATGTTCTGGATGCCATCGATTACGACCTTAGTCGTATTATATAATAAAATTACTGTCCGACTCCTCCGGAAGTTCGTTTTCCTCAAAAATAAAATTAGGACAAATTTATTAGTCGATGAAATTTTTTATGATTATTTATAAAGTTTACAAACTAATTGAAAAATTAATCAATATTGAAAAAAATTTAAATGCTAAAATGCTGAGAGACCTCCGTTATAATTTAGGTCGGCTTGTGCTTGGCTTAAAATTCTGAGATCGGCGTGATGGTGTAGTGAGCGTGATATGGTCAGATGGTGGTTTTACTGCACCATCTATTGCAACGTGCGACTCATTTGGAGGCAGCATGTTGTGGCTACTCATGCCTGCAAATCGTACCGTCGTTCCTTGGTGTAGTTGACCTTCGTGTGGAAGGATGCGGTTCGGGTGAGGTGCTTTTGCCGTCGAAGGGCACGTTCCAACAAATATCATGCCATGGAGGCGACAACTCGCTTCTGACCACGCTGGCAAATATGTGTTGACGGTTGCATGGAGATGGGGGTGGTGGGTGGTTGTTGTCCTTGGCGGTGGACATGTACAGCTGAGAATGAGAGGGTGTAAGGGGATGATTTTGGTTGCCTTAGTTTGTGGGAGTGTGGGTCTCAACTAGTATTTTGGGCTTTATGCATTTATGGAATACTTTCATTGTTTTGGACTATTATGCTTCTCCCTTTGCAAACCTTTGGTTCTGGATTTGGGAACTGGACATTGTATAGAGGAGGTATCAGCGTCACCCTGTGTGAAGGAATTGGGTCACACTCACGAAGACAAAAGTTGAGGAGCGTCAGATAGTAGTGATGTAGTTTTTTGGGTGGTATAATTATGTAGGGTGTGGGATCACCGACTTTTAAGTAGTTATGCCATATATCTAGACCCTCTAGTTATGTTATGAATATCAGATAATCAATATAATAGTGTAAGTTACTCTAGCATTTTTTTTCTGTCGTGTCGTAGTGCAACTTTTCGTCGTTTAGGTACTTAGACGGTGAAATATTCGTCATTTAAGTTTCATCGTATAAGTATCGTGGCCTAGGTACTTAGATGATAAAAGTTGAATGATTCGTCGATTAAGTCAGCTGTACGATGATGAAATAAGTTTTGTCGTCTAATATCCAAGACGACAAAAAATCGTAACCAAAACAAAGATTTTTTTTGTTGCATAATAAGACATAGACAACAAAGTAAAATAATTGTTTTTAAGTGTTTCCACTTAGGTGACGAATGAAAACGCTTCGTCGTCTAGGTAGAAACACTTAATCGACGAAATTACAATTTGTTCCTCATCTAAGTGAACCCACTTAGACGGCGAAACACATACGTTTCGCCGACTAACTATTCCGTTTGAGAAGACAAAAATTATTTTGTCATCCAATATTTTTCCTCTTAAACGACGAAAAATACTGTATTCGTCGTCAAAAAATGATCCACTTAGACGACGAATTGTTGACTTTCGTCGTTCAGTTGTATTAAATTTTTTTTTGCCAAAAAAAAGTATAATAGCAGAATTAACAATTGAATATAAAGAAATTTATTAAAAATATTTAATTAAGAAAATATTTATTAAAAATATTTAATTAAGAAAATATTAATTAAAAATAATAAATATTTATTTTGTACATAAAAAGTGTTTCGAAATATAACTACAGAATTAAAGAAGCGGCATCGTAATCGAAATTTTCATCGGGAAAAACGATCCCGCCTATTCCCTTGTTGCCTGGATTAATATGGTCATCGTTTTCCGGATCATCGTTCGTCACCTTGATCTTCTACCTCATTGACTTTACTATCGCCTCGGCTTTACCCCCCTTCTCCAACCTCCGAGTGCGTTTCGGGGACAGTCTTGAGGTGTCTGTGTTCAATTTGCGCCGGGCGCTAAAGCACACAGATTCGTTGGAAGATCCCGCAAGTTCTAATGACGCAGCTTCCAAAGAGGAATTCATTGGCACGATCGTCCAGTATGTCACTGGCATGACTATCGGGGTTGTCGTCGTTTTAGATGGAGCATGAGGAGGATTTGTTGCCCTTTAAGCAGCCGTAACGAAGTCCTCTGACATAAAAACCCAACCCTTACGTCGATGCAGTGTTTGATTTTCCTCACACTTCTCTTTTTGGGTCTGCTTCTTCGTCCCCCCAGACATCTTTATCGCTATAACCAAAAATAAAAATCATCAAGTGCATTAAAGAAAACCAGATTCATTAAATGCATCGAAACAATCAAGATTCAGTCAAGCATTTAAGGCAGACGATTTTTAAATGAAACTCAATTTAGAAAAGGCATCGAGAATATCAAAAGTATCAATCGAAATTGATAATACCAACCCTAGTCATATGAGAACTCATAAGTGAGATTTTATGAATTCATTTCTCTACCACCTCGATCACAATTCTTTTCTACTAGCTAGATAACTCCTCATAAATAGAACTCACAAGCCGTTGGTGCATGTGATCGATTTTGTAAATATTTTTTATAAGCAGCCAACGTCTGATAGTCGCATATTTATGTGTCTATTTGGTATCTAATTTGTTCCCTATGTTTAGTTTATTATTAGTTTTCGAGTGAATTAATTATATTTATTTTTTTTAGGTATTTTGGAGAATAATGAAGAAAAAGAGATTAAATATTACAATTTGGGAGTTAATTGAAGAGACATATTGCAAGTAAGAATTATAATCCATGAAGGTTACTACTGGAGTTCTTGGCGAGCACGTGATGAAAGAGTACACGTGGGTTTTGCTAGTTTAATTAAACTAGCCAAATGAAGATACATATATGGCTTGGCGAGGAAAGTCCGGCGAGCGGTTTGAAGAAGAGATATATATTGTTGGTGAGAATTGTATCTTGGTGTGTGAAGAGATTAAGGAAGTGGGCGGGACTTTGTAGAATGAGACTTGGGGAGATTAAAATAAAGAAGAATTAAACAAGAAAGAGGAGTCTCATGCATCAATCCTAAGACGATCCAGTCGTCGTCAAGAGTTTATTCTTTCTTCTTCATTTAATTTATCTTGCATAAATTCTTTGATGTTTTTATTTATGACTTTTAGTAGCTAAATTTCCATTGTTAAGTGGCTGCTTGAAGCCCCGTACATGAAGTCTTTTTAATACATACACTTTAAGCTAGTTTTGCATATTCTTTGAATGAGATTTCTTTCTCTGAATGATTCACCGTATGAATTCTTATATGTTTGCTTTGGTGGCCAACTTAGTATGCATGCTGGGATTCTAGTTTCATGAGATATGGGCGACTGAAGATAATTTCTTCCACTAGATTCTCTATAGTGATACACTGATTTACCATCAGGAGATTGAAATCTATAGGTCTAGCGAGAAACGCCCATAGTGTACTTGTGAACCCTTGTAGCTTCTCAAACATTTTCTAGAGTTTAATGCTTTCTTCTTTGTAAACCTTGGGGTCCATGACTATGGGTCATAGAGGGATAGATGTAAAGGAGGTCCATGACAAACCTGCATAGGCATAAGGATTAGGTAATAGGATGTGGTTGTAACGATCAACTCTTCCTGGGAACTTTCATTCAATGGATATATGCATTATGTTAAGTATGTGTTAGATAGATGAAATAGCGATGGTGAATTGCATTCCTCTTAACTCATTAATCATATAGTTTAAACCCATTTGTATTAATTAGCATATTTACTTTCAACATTATTTTCTGCATTAGCTGTAGCTTAGCCGACTCAGTTCGGTACACAAAACAACTCAGAAAATCTTAAAATTTTGTGTGGTAGTCCACCACTATGTCTTTATTACTGTGTCCAATTTTTGTAGCATTTGAGTCTATCTAGCTTAGGTTCGTAGTGTCATTACTGTACTGTAGTCGAGTCTATTAGTATTTCTGTTTTGTGTTAGGATTTAGTTTCACCAATTCCTTGTGTTCAATTACCCCTATTTATCTTACTACATTGATATATCCAGGTTGTGAATAGAGTATTTTTGAGAGGTGTTTACCTGCCTTGTCAACCTTCACCGGTCATTTTCATTTCTCTTTCAATACATAGAACTGATAAGTCAATCATATATTTTTTCTCCCTAAGACAGCTATGATTTTAAGTTTTGATTTAGTTTGACGTTGATTGTAATGTAGTTCAATTAGATAATTAACATAATATAGTACTTCTACATACTGTACCTCTATACAAGAATACTGTCATATTAGTCCTATAAACAACTTGGCGTAATTTTAGGCAATCCCACAACTTATGTATTATCACCCTATTAATCTCATTTTGAAGTGTAAAATTCTTACATCTCTCAGAAGAAAATGACAACAAAAAGAAAATTCATCTAATTCCTAACTTTTCAATTCATGCTTAAGTGTGTGAAGGCGGGCAAGTTGATCCAAAATGGAAAGTATCACCAACATTATACATCAACCTTAATACAGGGTAACATGACTACTACATTGAAATGAACTACCACGGCAAAAAGAGCTTAGGAACTTCCTACTCTTTTGACAGCAAGCGGAGCTGTGATGGAGACGGAGGGAGGGGGAGAGAGAGGAGGTTTTCCGACGGCGACGCTGTGGTGAAGAGGGAGAGACCGAGAGAGGAACTTCCTACTCGTTAGACAGCAGGCAGTACTGTGGTGGAGAGAGAGAGAGAGAGAGAGAAGGAGGAGGAGGAGGGACGCCAAAAACAAGCAGAGTCAGAACTCAAAGAGAGTTTGGGGAAGAAATTAGGGATTGGTAAAACTGATCGAATTGAGGAAGTATCGACCCGGTCAATCTCTTTAAAACCACTTACCTTTGAATATTTCCCCAAAATTTTGACGGAAATAATTCCCCAAAATTTTGATGAAACCTTTAAATTTCGTCGTCTAAGTAACTATTGTTGGACTTAGACGACGAAACGTAAAGAATCTCGTCACCTAAGAATAAAATTAATTGTTGTATTTTTCAGAGAAATCTGAAAATTTATTTTAGGTTACATGCTTAAGAATCATCATAAATCAACCATCAGATGTAACCATTATATTTATACGATGTTGTAAAAGAAAATTTAACACTAATCGGTTTAGTATAGGATTCAATCGAGTTAATTTAGTGATTATCGACAATTAGTCAAATGATGAAAATGATAGTAAAATAAAATTCGTAAACCCGTTTATGAAGTCACGAGCATTTCCACTGACGTATAAACTAAATATATCAACTAGATAGAAATTATTTGAAATTTGACATGAAAATTTAATGAAATACTAAATACTTGTTATACATAACTTATGTGTTCGTATGTTTATATTCACTCCACATCAATATTAATGAAAATGAATTTAGAGAAAATAACCTTTAGATATATTCATCACAAGATAATTTGTAAGTAGACGATTTTTTTATCAATACGAAGTTTGTTAAGGGTTTGATCAGCGTAGTCAACCATAAAACTAAAATTTCAACGAAACGAAAACATTCATAAACGAATCTTTGTAACTCTATCTTTTAAACAGTCGACACTTACAGTCTAAAAATTGTTTACTCTATGGCCTCGACGAATGAAATTTTCAATCTAACATGGTACACATGATCATACTCTTAGATGTCAGATTGTGAAACTCATTTTAGGTAATGAAATTGGTTGAAGTTCATCATCTAAGTAGGTCTTAGACGACGAACTTGCACATATTCGTTGTCTAAAAGTTCAGGGTTAAGGGTTTAGAGAAGGCTCTTAGATGATAAAAAATTCATTTATTATTTTGTCGTCTAATAAGCACTTAGAAGGCGAATATTTCATCATCAATTCGCCATCTAAGTTGTCCTCATAAATAGACAGCCCTCTTTTGAATTCACTTAGACGGCGAAACCGACAACCCTTTAAGCAGCCCTCGTAAATTGACAACCCTCTACAACCCTCGTAAAAAATTATTCTTCGTCTAAGTGCATGTCCTTGTCGTTCAAGTGACATATTTCGTCGTCTAAGTAGTAAGTATAAACTAAAATGAAGAAAACAGTTTCGTCGTCTAGGTTAGTACTGAGACGACGAATTTGGCGACGAATTATTCATTCTTCGTCTTGAATATAATTGAGACGATGAAAGCGTCATTCGTCGTCCATGTCATATTACTTAGACAACGAATAATATTTTTTTCGTGTAGGTGATACTAGTTAGACGACGAATTTTTTTTTTCGTCGTCTTAAGTTTTCCTAGACGACAAATTATAAGACGAATGTCAATTTCGTTGTATAAGATGTTACTTAAAATGACAACGAATCTGGGTTTCATCGTTTAAGTGGAATCCAGACAACAAAATATTTATCAGAAACGATGATTCTTGTTTTCGTCGTCTAAGAACTACTTAGAAGACGAAACCTTAATTTGTTCATCGTCTAAGTCAATTTTTCTGGTAGTGTAATATCTCATATTACTGCAATAAAATTTCCAGGCCGATCACTTGTTTAGAGCTCATTTCAATGCCTGCTGTTTAGGTGGGCCTTACCAGAATGAGCTCTTATTTTTTTTTTCTGTGAGAATTGATCCTCTTTGAAGAAGAGAATTTGAGATGTCTGTGAAGCTGTGAGCTATGAATCTCATAAACCTACACTGCTAGGCAGGACAACTTTATTTTAGGCTCATAGCTTCTCAGACATGAGACATCTCACATTTTATATGATGGAAGAACATTACTTCGTGTTGCATGTGATCTACGTACACGAGAACGTACTTGTCGATCGCTTCGTCTCAATCAATCCTGTGCAGGCACTTAATTATAAGCCAATAATTGTAATCAAGATCATTGTTCAAATGAAACTTTACAATGAGCAAGTGCAGCTTGAATTGAGGTTTCTCTTGCGTATAGTTTACTCTGATCACCTGCAAATCCTATATGAATCGGGGAGGACTTGATAGAACTCGGGCAGCTCCTTGTTCTTCTTTCTTTGCGGCCGACACCTGTGCTCATGCTGCTTCCTATAGCTTCTAAAACCCCTTTAACTGTGTTCATCTTTATCTCCAAGACTCTCGATTTCTCACTGCCTCCTACTTCCAGTAAAGAGTTCTTCTTCATCATGCCCCGCTTTCCCTGCTTCCTTTGTACGAAACATTTGCCTAAAGGCTTCTGATTCTGAAGTTTCAACTGAGCCTTTGCTTTCTTCACCTTGCGTCGACCGTTGGTCAGATGGCAGTAGTCTTGATCAGGAGGGCACACAATTTTTCGGGGTTTCACAAATGAAGCTACCATAGTTCCAAGATTCATGGCTCGAAACTTGAATAACAACTTCATGATGCCTCCATTCATTGTGGTTCTCGTGTACGATTCTTTCCTAATTAGATTAATTAAACCATGCATGCCTTAAATATCACATTATATATCTATATATAATCACGCACACATGACAACTTATATATGATCCATAATTCCATATGTGGTAGTGTGGTACTCTACTCAGTTGGCTAGCTAGCAATATTAATTAGTACTTAATTTAGTACTAGCTCTTAATAATCACATGGTGTTAAACTGTTAATTATCTGTTTGCCAGACAATTTAGAGAATAGGGGCCAACAAATGATAACAAAGAGGAAATTGTTACCTGGTTTGTACGAAGTCATCGTTGTCCACGTACGATTGCGAATGACTAATATTATAGTCAACCTGAGCTGCATCGTTAATTACTTTCTTGGTGGTGGTGTCCGACGACCAAAGCCTGTAGAACAACGTATTGACTAGGCGGTTGACTGCCGGCGATTTCGTCCTTTTGGTTGTGAGGTCATGATCAGACCCCCTAAAGTCTTCCACGGAAGTGGACGATGCTGATAGTGAGGTTGTTGACGAGGTTGATGCTGCCTTCTTCACAGCTCCAGCTGAGTCTTCGGAGACGATGTTTGTGTCGTTAGGGTTGGTGTGGTTGGAGTAGTCCGGGAAAGGGATGCTTGAGGAAAACGATATACGCAAGTAGTCAACATTGTCTAACCGATCTCCACCACCAGCATCATCAACGGTTGCTTTGGGATGGTGATAATGATGGTCAAGGGCTATTTCGATGTATGATTCTTCATCTTCCACGTCGCTCTCTTCAACAGCATCATCACCGGCATCGTCGGAGAAATGGGAGAGGACGGAGGATAAGTTCAAGTCGGAGTCGGAGCAGCTGAAGGAGAAGCTTCCACCACAACTCAATTCTCGCACAGTACTACAACTCATTCTCTTCATCTCTCTAGTATTGAAGCTAGCTAGCTAGATGGTAAATTTATATATTTTTCATTATTATATTTGTCGGCAACAGCCAACAGATCATCCAGAGAACAATGAGATCGAGTAGAGATATATAGATGGTAAGATGGAGATGCGCTTGCATGTGCATGGACAAGGGCTAGGCCATTGTTAATTAGAGGGAGGAGGTTGGAGAGTCCTAGTCCCGAACTGCAAGTAAAGATGGGTTGGTCCAAACAAGCTAGCCGATCACATTATATATAAGGTCACCGTACCCTTCAAACTAAAATAATAACATATTGTTAATTTTCAAATTCAATCCGCTAATTAGCTCAAAGTGGTCCAAAGTAGGGAGCTTAATTGAGGGCTACGTGATCAAAAATTGAGAATTATATCAAATGAAAAGAAAAACGAATCGAATCCCTCAAGCTCGATCATATATATATATGCAAATTTTGTTGGTCCTTGAATTGCTCCAGAAAAGTTTAATTAATGTTGTTGCATCAACAGTGAGCATGGAAACAGATGACCTCAGGTGGTGTGGTTAGTCAAATAAGTGACACAACAAGAAGCTAATTGGCATATGAGGACAGCCCCCCGCCCATAGATGGTTTTTCAGATGTCGCGGATTTCATACAAGGAGACTAATTGGCTAACATCACCCGAAGAAATATTGCCATTTTTTGGTTTCTGTATTTCCGTAATTTGAGCAAACTCATCAGCCTCAAGTCCTTAGCCTTAACCTCAAAAAAAAATATAACCTCGTATTTTATTGCTCCGGATTTATCGACCAGATATACTCTGAGAACTTAGGGTTCTTGTCCCTTAATTTCCAACAGTATCAATATTAAGGGAAAAATTAGGGCTGGATTCGGTTGGTATACCAACTTAAATTAACAATACCATGTACCAACCAACTTATGATTGGTAGGAAAAATGTTCTACCAATACCAACCATCGAAGTTGGTATACCAACTTCGTTGGTACGGTTGGTATTCGGTTGGTACGGTTGGTAATGGGCCTCTACCAGCTTATGATTGTGGCCCAAAAATAAAGGCCCAACAGAAAAGCCCATCATCATTTATCACTTTGTTGTGATTTTCATGTTTCATCTGGACAACAAAATTAATTCAAAAAACTTATCAAATGAGCGAATCAATAATGCAATACAAGTTTACAATATTACATCACATCACACCATCCCACAACTAAAGTGAAGCAAAAATCAAGTTCAAATTCAAGCAAACCCAACATAAACAAAGAAACATTTAGGTATTTTAGGAATTTTACTATTTTACCCTAAAACATGGTACGGTACGGTAGTACCAAGTTTGTAAAAGTTTGTACCGAGTACCTACCAACATTGCAATAGTGGTACGGTAGTACTGTACCAACAGTTCGGTTACCAACTTTTCGGTATACCAACATAATTGGTACGGTTGGTACATGGTTGGTACGGTTGGAAAATAGTTAAATTGCCAGCCCTAGGAAAAATTAAGGCAAGTAACAAATGGAATGTAGGGCATTCTGTCTCTTATCTCAGTACAAAATCGTTGGATCTCATGCTTAGAAAGTTCATAGAACCTGGGATTTTTCATGGATAAGCAGTTTAGCAGCTAGCAGTTTATCACCTGGCAAATATGTACGTATATATTGTTTACTGAAATCATGATATAAATTGGGTTTAGTAGTGCTTTTAAAATAAATATGGACCACTACAGTTCTAGTTCATAGTCTAAGCTAGAGTTACCTAATCCAACTAGCTAGTTAGATAATTAATATAGCTCTAAAATCGAATGCTGAACCCCTTCAGATTTCGCTTTTGAGAAAGATTGAAGAAGATCAGGCCAAACTTATGCTCAGCGAAAGTTGATATGATGCAGATACTTCAAGAACAACCAAATATGAACCTTTTTCTGCACGTAGATCAATTTTAGATTTTGTTAAGCTTCTCCGCTTTCACAACAGGATTGGCTTTGGCAATGGCATATCGAGCAGCGGTACGATATTCATAGGAGCAGTCATGTTTCTCTGAAAAACGATGCAATGCACAAAAAAGGTGACCACAACGACAATTGAACCCTGTTAAACCCACCCGCTTATTGCAGCTACTGCAACGTTGCGGGTCCTCCGGTGGCTGCTTCGCCTCACCGCTATTCTGGCCTGAGCCGAAAGTAAAGGTGGAAGACAGCGGATCGGAGACCTCATAATTCGTCTTAAAAGAAAACTTGGAATTGAAAAAGATAGTTTTCAGGTCCGGTGAATTAGGAGCAACAACATGTTCCTTTCGTATTGCGTTTACATTATTTTCTGTTGATGTTGCAACAACCCTAGCCTTCTCTTGATTCATAATCAGGTCTTTGTGGCATTTAGAACACATTCATATTAGACGCACTTCCAAAGAAACCACAATTTTGTGTGCACAATATAAGACCGGCAGGGGGAGCTTGACATCCAGCCTCCTCGTGATTATTGTAGTTGCAGCAATAGAGTAACTGAGATGAAAGGAGAAACAAGAGGTAAAGTTTTTTTTCTTTTTTTTTGTGCAGCATAACAGCCACTGCATTTTCTCCTGGTTTTATATTAGAAACGAAAACTGTACATAACTACAATTAAGGAGGACATGCAACGTTCTATAACGTGCTTGTCCATGAAACCAACTAACTACACTAACTACATGAAGCTTCGGTGAAGAAGCAACACGTTCTAGTTATTCCTATGCTAAAAATAGAAGTCGTGCTTCTGGTACCAGTGTGTGATGCACGAGCTTAACCAACAAATCTCCCCCTTAAGCTCGTTCTTGTGTGTTGATTTGAATGACACGCATCTCTTGACGAATCTCGATAAGCTTGTTTCGAGCCAATGCTTTTGTTAAGATGTCTGCAAGCTGATCGTTGGTGCCAATGTGATCAACATTCATCTTCCCGGTCTCGATGCATTCACGAATGTAATGGAACCTTGTGTCAATGTGTTTGCTCCTCCCATGGTATACTGGATTCTTGATAAGAGCTATTGCAGATTTGTTGTCAACAAGCAACTTGAATGCTTGTTCTTCCTTGCCAATGAGTTCTCCAAGTAACCTGCTGATCCAGACTCCTTGACACGCAGCACTGGCAGCTGCTATATACTCAGCTTCACAGGATGACAGTGCCACCACCTTTTGTTTTTGTGAGGTCCAAGTGATGATGTTACTTCTAATGAAGAAAGCAATCACAGATGTGCTCTTTCGATCATCTTTGTCTCCAGCAAAATCACTGTCACTGTAACCTACAAGCTCTGCATTGCCTCCATTTGGCTTGTAGCAGCATCCATAATTCGAGGTGCCTTGAACATATCTCAAAATTTTCTTGACTGCTGCCCAGTGTTGAGTGGATGGTGCTTCCATGAACCGACTTGTAAGAGCCACTGAATAAGCAATGTCTGGCCGTGTGTTTACAAGATATCGAAGGCTCCCAATCACGCTCCGGTACAGTGTTGCATCAGCTGCAGCACTTCCATCCTGCTTACTTAGATGTAGTCTGTTCTCCATAGGTGTATGACATGAATTGCATTCACTCATTCCAGCAAGCTCCAGGATTTTCTTTGCATATGCACCTTGGTTCATGGTGATTTCTCCATTCTGTTGGTGTACCTCTATTCCGAGATAGTAGCTGAGGAGTCCAAGGTCACTCATCTCGAACACATCCTTCATCTGAGCCTTGAATTCTATGATGTCTCTAACACTGGTTCCTGTGATGATTAAGTCATCCACATATACACCAACAAGTATAAAATGGTCTTGGTTACCTCTACGGTACACAGCATGTTCTAGTTTGCATCTTGTGAAGCCAAGAGAGTTGAGTGATTCATCTAGCTTCGAGTTCCATGCACGTGGAGCCTGCTTCAGTCCGTACAGAGCCTTTTGAAGTTTCAGTACACTTCCTCCTTTCACACAATCAGTGAAGCCAGGTGGTGGTTGTACGTAAACGTCCTCTGCAAGGTCTCCGTTCAGGAACGCTGACTTGACGTCCATGTGGTGTACTTCCCACTTTCCTTGTGCTGCCAATGCAAGGAACAAACGAACTGTCTCCATTCTGGCCACTGGAGCAAACACCTCTTCAAAGTCCACTCCATGCTGTTGTGCATAGCCTTTTGCCACAAGCCTTGCCTTGTGCTTGACTATGTTTCCTGCCGGGTCTCTCTTCACCTTAAAAACCCATTTTAGACCAATGGCTCGATGATTTGCTGGGAGTGACACGGGTTTCCATGTTTTGTTCTCAACAATTGCCTGCATTTCTTCCTCCATGGCATTCTTCCATGCTGCATTCGAAAGGGCTTCCTCAACACTTGCTGGTTGTTCTACTGCCACAAGACATTGCTCATCACCTTCTCCAGTGAGGGTTTCTGTGTTGTAGACGTCTGAGATTTTTCGATAGCGTCGTGGTGCTGAGTTGGTGTTTACATCATCATCTTGTGTAGGTGGTGTTGCCCACTGAGTCTCCATTTCGGTTGCTTGAGGTGTCTGAGGTCCAGCATCCCTTGAGACAGGTTCTGTTGATGGAATGATCCTTTCTTCTGTGGAGTAGACTACGCTGAAAGTAGTCTTCAGTTCTGTCTCCAGCATGCTGCTTGAGTTCTTCCAATTCCAGGCTCGGCTCTCTTCAAATATTACATCCCTTGTGATATGCATCTTCTTTTCTGTTGGATCATACACACGGTAGGCCTTAGAGCCATCCTCATAGCCTATGAAGATTCCCAATATTGACCTGTCACCTAGCTTGTCAATGTTTGGACCTAGTTTCTTCACATGAGCTACACATCCAAAAGTCCTTAGGTGTCGTACGTTTGGTTTCCTCTTATGCCAGGCTTCGTAGGGTGTTACTCCATCTAGGCTTCTGGTAGGGACCCTGTTGAGTATGTACACAGCAGTCTTCACTGCTTCGCCCCAAAACAACCCTGGAACTGACATGGTCTTCATGAGACACCTTGCTGTTTCAACCACCATTTGGTTGCGCCTCTCTACTACACCGTTTTGTTGTGGTGAGTAGCCTGCTGTTGTGTTATGCTTGATCCCATTCATCTCACAGAAGACAGCGAACTCACCGGAGTTGAACTCTCCACCTCGATCTAAACGGAATGCACGTAGTTTGCATTCTCGTCCAGTTTCTGCCAATGATTTGATTTTCTTGAAGCAACGCAGTGCTTCATTCTTTGTTGCAAGAAGTTCTGTCCACATAAAACGACTGTAATCATCAACCACAAGTAAGAAGTACCTCTTTCCTCCTGCAGTTGAGGGTGTGATTGGTCCACAGAGATCACTGTGTACTAGCTTCAAGGGCTTCTTTGCTCGATAGGTTGAGGTTTGAGGGAATGGAGTTCTATGTTGCTTCCCAATGGTGCATCCATCACACACTTCCTCCACATGTTCAATGGGTGGAAGTCCTTTTACCATCTGTTTCTTTGAGAGGCTGTGGAGTGCACGAAAATGGAGATGTCCAAGACGTGCATGCCATAGCCAGGCTTCATCATCCTTTTTCAGCAGCAAATTCACTGGAGTAGCTAGGTTTAGTTGTAATAGATACAACCGGTTATGAGCTCTGCTGACTCTAGCCAGTGTATTTCGAGCTCGGTCAAGAATGCTTAGGACTCCTCCTTCAATGACAATCTTGCATCCATTCTCGTCCAGTTGCCCTAAAGAGATAATGTTGCTACGTAGGCTTGGAATATAGTAGACATCTGAGAGTACACGATGAGCACCAGTGTGACATTGCAGCAATATCGTGTCCCTGCCATTGATTTTTACTATAGAGCCATCACCAAAACGTACTGTTCCATGCACCGTTTCATCTAGGTTCCTGAAAACCTTCTTGTCTCCAGTCATGTGGCTGCTTGCTCCTGTGTCAAGGTACCAAACGTCATAGCCTGTAGCTATAGGTACCACTTTCTCCTCATTCAGGTACACTTCCTGAGTTAAGTTGTCCAGTGTTTCAATCTGTGCCATGAGTAGAGCAGGTTCATCATCACACTCCACCTCAGCTTGAGCAAAGTTTGCTTGCTCCTTCTGATCTCGGTCACGTTTTACTTTGCGGCACTCATTCTTCCAGTGTCCCGGAATCCCACAGTAGTGGCAACTTCCTTTCTTACGTTCAACACTGTTACTGCTTGAAGGCCTTGACTTGCTCCAGGCCTGTGGTTTTGGTTTTGCAGTGAGCTTGTTCTTCATGTCATTCCCTCCGGATGAAGCTTGTTTCTGATCACGAAAACGTTGTCGTGATTTCCATTCCTCCTCTGTGAGAAGTAAACGTCCTTCAGGGGGTGTGGAGTCCTCAAACTCCCCACGTTCTTCCACCAACAATAACCGGCCAGTAAGTTCCTCGATGGACATTGTTTTCAAATCCACCAGAGACTCTATGGCCATTGCCATCTGCTTGTACTTTCTTGGTACACACCGCAAGTATTTTAGCACAGCCTTGTGCTCCGTCACCGAGTCTCCTAATACATCCAGATCGTTCATGATGGCGGTGAGGCGAATGCCAAAAGATTCGACTCCTTCCCCATCCTTGAATGCTAGTGTTTCGAACTCCATTCGACGTGATTGTGCTTTGGCTTCTCGCACTCGTTCGACACCAATCCTCATGATTTTGAGAGTATCCCAGGCTTCCTTGGCTGTTTCCTTGACACCGAGAGTACGAATGAGCTCTGGTGGGACTGCTCGGAGCAGTGCCGACATGGCTCTCCGGTCATCGCGAGGATCACCTGGTCCTTCATCGATGACGTTCCACAAGCCTTGCGCTTGTAGCTGTACTTTCATAACAATCACCTAATCTGCATAGTTGGTTCGAGTGAGAGTTGGAAAGTACACTGCACCATCACTCTCCCTGATGACCCTCTCCACCATGCGAGTTTCTGTGCCTTCGCCTGGTTCTGGCCCCTCCGGCGGTGGTCGAGGAGATGATGCTCCCCCTTTGTTCTTGTCTCCTGCTCCTGCTCCTCGGCTTGACATTTTGTCAAGAACGGTCTGCAAACTGAAAGATCACAGAGGCTTGGATCGAGCGCCAATGCTCTGATACCAATTGTAGTTGCAGCAATAGAGTAACTGAGATGAAAGGAGAAACAAGAGGTAAAGTTTTTTTTCTTTTTTTTGTGCAGCATAACAGCCACTGCATTTTCTCCTGGTTTTATATTAGAAACGAAAACTGTACATAACTACAATTAAGGAGGACATGCAACGTTCTATAACGTGCTTGTCCATGAAACCAACTAACTACACTAACTACATGAAGCTTCGGTGAAGAAGCAACACGTTCTAGTTATTCCTATGCTAAAAATAGAAGTCGTGCTTCTGGTACCAGTGTGTGATGCACGAGCTTAACCAACAATTATTCATCTTGAATTGATTTCCAACTAGCTAGTCACCTGACTGACTGGAGAAACTTCTTGAAAGTAACTATACATACTACTGTTATTTCATATATATATATATATATAGGGTGGCTGGAGGGGAGAGAGAATGAACTTTTCAAATTTTTCGCTTAAACTGTTCCCGAGGATAGCAGAATAGTGAACTATCCCGATTCACATATATTCGAGTACTTGAAATATAAAAGCAATAAGTAAAGAATAACACCAAAATGTTTTTCTTTAACGTAGAAACCCTGCAACCAGGGAGAAAAACTGTGTGCCCCTAACTCTTAAGGGACAAACTTTTCCACTATGAACAACACTTCTTTACAAGACTCTTGTACTTTGGGGATACATAACCCGTATGCTATCCTAACCAGTCTCTCTACTAGTTCTACAGAGCTACACACTCTCTTGTGTCTAAGTGTTTACAAATGAAAAGTTTTCAGAAGTTTCATCTAAGAACGTAACTATTTGTAAGCTAATTCTTCATGAGCAGCTTCTCGGGGTTGAGCACATCCATACAATCTCAATGGAGTGCACAATACATATGAGTTTTTAATGAAACTGGGTTTGTACAATACCCTAAGACTTACATGCAGTAGAAGGGAAAACTTAGAGAGAAAGAGTAGACTTAGACTCGATTTAGAAAGATGCACAAAAGACTCTTTAACTCAACCCAGGAGCAACGGCTAAACATCTGTCTATATATATATTGGCTGAGAGATCAGCAAAGTGATAACCCACATGGATAATAACATAAGCCAGATTTTGGATGTTTGTCAATTGGCGATTTGTGTGATGTAACAAGTGCAGAACATAAGCCAATAACAAAGGACAAACCAAAACTTTCCTTAAACATGCATGTCAAGGTTAAAAAGAGACAGAAAAGGTTTATTCTATTTACTCTAAAGGGAGCATGAGAGAAAGGAACAGTAAGAAACACTTTTCAAGGGCAAAGATAATCATCTTATGTATGGGTGAATATCACGAGATAGAAATCTTGATATTTACCATGCAACACAAGAAGACAAGGTCACGATTTGCGAGACAAGCTATCTAAACATCTTGAGTAACAAGTCAATAACCATAGCTATCCTAAAGGGAGCCTTTTTCAACAGGTAGGGAGATTTTAAAAATGAGCTAAAAGCAGATGTACATATCTTAGGATAAACCATACAGTTGTGGGATAGGTGACAAGAATGTCATCCTCAGTGAAAAACATGACATGTAAATGCATGAGACTACCTGATTGTTATTGAGATTGATAGGTCAAAGTCTTCAATCTTTTTAGTTGATCTCCACTGATTTGTGTGTTTTGATAACACTAGGAAATTTCAACTAACGAATATGCGTTCAATATATATACGTAGTACTGACTATTCGAATATCTCTTAACAAAAAACAAAAAAGGAATGTTTGTTGTCTGAAAATCTTTAATTGGAGCAACACCAAACACCGTTTGTACAACCCTACAAAACAAAATCACTACAAGAGAAATGTTAGTAGACAATACGTACATGCGTAGTCTTGAAGAGTATGGTTTATGTAGAGGATCTCCTAGGTCATTTCCCAATAGGATTTGAGTAAATTCGATTCTTTGTTCAAGTCCTCTACTTTAGCTGGGTTTTAGAGAAAGTCTAATGGTGTAGTCAAATATCTTTGTCAAATTTGAATTTTGAAGGTTGACTTGGTGATTGATTTTAGTCAAAAATTTCTTCTAACCGATATGTTAAATTCTTAGATTATTTTATTCATATATATTGATGTTCATCATGAACTCTCTACGAGTTCTACAACAACATCAATTGTAGTATGAAGTTAGCTCTATACGTCTTCACAACCCACTATTAGATTACGATAATTTCAAATTTCTCAATCTAGATCACAACCCAATCTTGACCACCACCTCAAGTTCTTCACCAATTTTCGCTGAAGTACGCTAAAATCCGAGGAGAATAGAAAACAATCCCAAGGTTTATTTAGAAACAAATATACCATGATCAGAGGAGAAATGGAAGGAAGAATAATCACAAATTGGGGAGAGAACACATAACCCAAAACCATTTGAAAGGAAATATGCATGAAAAACCAAGAACAAGTCCATGATTATGGACATCAAAGACATCAAACGATTCGAAATTAGGTAGCATCTCAATTTCAACCCTCAAAGATAAATTTTTACTCAAGATCGTATAAACCAAAAATTCAACCAAAACCCAGATGAGGAGAGAAAGTCTAAGTTGAGTCTCTGTAGAAGAGATGAGCAAGGAAGAGAGATATGTAGGAGAGAGGAAGAAGAATAAACAAAAGGATGGAAAATGGGTTTGGTGATACCAAATTTGACAAGAAAGTTTTAGTATGTTATCCACGTGTATCTATGTAGGAGTTGACAGATCCGTTGGAACGCCTGCCTTATGCTTTTTGTTACCATTTTGGCACTCCAGATGTCATTTGACATAGCCATTAGACTTGGCCTTATGAAAACAATTTAAGGCAGCCATACTAAGAACTACTCGTTATTTAAATCCTTCCACTTGATTTGAAAAATTGACAAAAGTGACGAGTGAAGCATATTTGAACAATTCAATATTTCGATTTGTAGTGATCGATCACCACATCAGTACCTTTAGTCATTAGTTAAATAGAACACAATACTTACCGTTTTGGGTATATATGGAAACCTAATCAATTACAGAATTCTACTTAATTACAGAATATATACCTCCTAAATATACAAAGAGTGTGACTCACTCTAATACTCCTCCTCAAGTTGGAGCATACAAGTCTCCAATGCACAACTTGTCGAGTGAGTCACTGAAGGTCCTGGACGAAACAACTTTGGTAAGGATCTTAGCTAATTGCTCATTTGAATAAACAAATGGGAATGAGATAATATGAACATCTAGCTTTTCCTTGATGAAGTGTTTATCAATCTCTACATGCTTCGTCCAATCATGTTGAACAGGGTTATGTACAATTTCAACTGTAGCAGTGTTGTCACAATATAGAGACATGGATCGTCTCTGCTTAAAACCCAAGTCTCCTAGCAAATACTTCAACCATAACAACTCACAAACCTCTTGAGTCATACCTCTGTACTTAGCCTATATATAAGAACAAGCTACCACATTCTACTTCTTGCTCCTCCAAGTAACTAAATTTTCACCAATAGATATAAAGTAGCCAAAAGTAGAACGCATGTCAGTAATGTTACATGCCCAATCTGCATCAGTGTACCCACTAGTCCCCAATTCTCCATACTTACGAAACACAAGGCCTTTACTAGGAGCAGACTTCAAGTACCACAAGATTCTTATCACAACATTCATATGATCCTCACTAAAATTGTGCATATACTGACTCACCATACTAATAGCATAAGCGGGATCAGGTCTAGTGTGTGACAAATAAATTAACCTCCCAACTAACTTCTTATACTGAGCTTTGTCTGTAGGAACTTGATTAGGATACTCTGCAATCTGATGATTCTGCTCTATAAGTGTATCAACCGGTTTACAGCCAAGCATATTAGTTTCGGCTAACAGATCTAGAACATATTTCTTTTGACTCAACATGATGCAGTCCTTATTCCGAGCTACCTCAATATCCAAGAAATACTTCAAGTTCCCTAGGTCCTTCATCTCAAATTCAAAAGACAACTAAACTTGTAATCTCTTGATCTCATCAAAGTCGTCACCTATCACAACCATGTCATCCACATAAAGGATCAAAGTTGTCAGCTTGCCCTGTCAATGCTTCAGGAAAAAAGTGTGATATGAATTGCTCTATCTATACCCAATCTTCTTCATGAAAGTTGTGAACCTTCCAAATCAAGTTCTTGGAGACTATTTCAATCCATACAAAGACTTCTTCAATATGCACACCACCTTCTCACCTATAGAAATACCATATCTTGGAGGGAGATCCATGTAAATTTCTTCATTCAAATTTCCATGAAGAAAAGCATTCTTCACATCAAATTGTTGTAAGGACCAATCTAGATTAGCTGCGAAAGACATGAGGACTCGAATGGTATTGATCTTCGTCACTGGTGCAAATATCTCATCATAATCCACTATATAATTTTGAGTATATCCTTTCGCAACCAACATTGTCTTGTATCTGTCAACTGAGCCATCTGCATTATACTTCACAACATAAACTCATCTACACCCGACAGTCTTGTTTCCAGGTGGTAAGGTATCAAGTCCTAAGTATCATTCTTGTTAAGAACATCCATCTCAACCTCTATTGCCTTGGCCCAATTCTCCTCTTTGATTGCATCTTGCACTTTACTAGGAAGAGACATAGCAGATAATTGATTCAGAAAGGCTACATAAGGCGTTGACAATCTATGGGTTGACATATAATTAGCTACATGATATTTGGCTTTATCTAACAAGAGAGCTTCATATATTTTCGAAGGTGGACCACAGGTTTACCCAGCAGGCAAGACTCTTTTAGGTACACTAGAACTAGACAAACGAACACTACTACATACCTCAGGTGATGACAGGCTAGGAGAGATCATTGATGTAGAGGAAAAGACTAGATTTGCATGTACATCTTCAATAACTGGCGGCTGACTACTGACTAATTATTCTCCTTTCGACATGTTGAACACTTTCAAAACTTGGAATAGACCCGTCACTTTCTGCCTGGGTATTTTCGACGGGTCGGGTGTCTGTCTCAACGAGTTGAAGTGGATCTTCAGAAATGGAAACTGCCTTAGAATACCCTTCGACGGGTCAAAGCTCACCTTCTATATGAGTTTGGGTACTGTTTTCGACGGGTCGAGGACCCTTCTCGACGGGTCGAACAATTGCTCTGGTTGGGGAACTTTCAACTATAACAGTGACTTCTGGTCCTTCAAATTACTCTTCATAAAACACATTCTTCTCTTCCTCACTCTGAGATGTTGTAGGAGAAAAATAACACAAGTCTTCACTTAAGGTGACATAAAAACATTGAAAATGAGGATGGTAGCACTTGTATCATTTCTCGTAAATGCCATAGCCAACAAACAAACACACGCTAGAGAGCACGAGCCTCCAAATTAGAAGGATTCTTATGAAGATAAACATATGTCACATAACCAAAGACACGAGCAAGAAGATTGTTAAGAGATGGGATGGCAACATGGTGAGATAGTACCTGAAACGAAATCTGATTCTGAAGAGTTGTTAATGGTAAGTGATTGCTGAGATGAGAGGCACACAATACTGCTTCTCCTCAAAGATATTTTGGCATGTGGGCACTGAGTAAGTGGGCTCTTCCCATGTATAGAAGATGACGATTCTTTCTCTCAGAAACTCTATTCTACTTCGATGCCTGTGAAAGGACCCGACCCCGATTTAGTTGCCTAAACCGAAATCAAACCCCTTATGAAAACATGAACTTTCAAAAATTTCGACAGAGTTCCACTATAGCACGTAATTACCATTAACCTGCACGGGAAAAGTACACTTCATCCTATGCCACAAAAGCCAAACCGTGGGCACCAATCCCATCCGGATTTCTCAAAAAATATATCATATCGTAAAACAATATACAAAACTGTAGCTTTACAAAAATCCGGGAAAAAATCATATGAAAATATAAACACAACAGTATTTAGAGCGACCTCTAGTATATACATAAATATACAACAGTAGGCCAAACTAGAAACCTATTGAGAAGGAAAAGTAGCTTGAATACTAAGCCTCCAACCTTGACGTGCGACACCAGAATCCAAACTGCAACTGGGCATTGAAAACAAAGAGCCCAGGGAAAGACATATAACCGTTAGAGTGAGTGGACGAAAATAAATGTCTTTCACCGACTAATATATATGTATAAAACATATGCGACTCCAAATGTATGAAAATCATATGGTACATGAGGGAGACTCTAACTTCTCACGCGTACAGAGCATGCATCGGAAATCCCGCGGGGTCACTCATGGAGACATCCGCACTAGTACAGTCTGAATCACGGGATCCCAGACCCTCATGTGATTCCAGCCAGAAAGGCCTCAGGTCAGAGTATCTGTTCCCACCCAGTAAAGACCTCGGCACAGGGTAACAGTCCCCCTCGGTAAACATCCTCGGGGATCAGCCGGGATGCTAAGTGTATCGATACAACCATATATACTGAGACTGTACTCTGTGTAAACCAAATCACAAAGGTTTCCATGCAAATGCATAAAGCGTAATGTAAATGCATATTCGTAATACATAATTATAAAAGCATAATCGTAGATATATAATCGTAAAACACATGCTCGTATAAATCATAATCACATATGCATGCTCATGCTCGTAAAACGTATAATAAAGACTCGCAACCAATCAGTGAAAAGAAATGTGTCCACTCACAGACAAGCACAACGTGAAAACGCGCTAATCCTGAGATCCGGCGGAAGATCCCTCGCCAAGCGTACGATCCCGATCTTCTGAATAATCATAAATATCACTGATCAAAATCACAATTCAATACTCTGAACCACACCTCGGAAACCAACCATTTTCGGAAACATACAACTTGGATATCAACGAAATCGTCGAAAATCCCATAAATACACTACATATCCCTTAACACAAAATCCACCACCCAAATCAACTCGAAAACCTCAAGACAATGATCGGGGCGCGATTACGAGTAAAACGGCATAAAACTTTCCAAAATCTAAAAAGTCAACTCTTCGTCGGAGCTCCGCCGTTGACCAACGCCGCCGCCCGCGGCGCGACGTCACCGACGAGATTTTCCGGCGACCAAGACCACCAAAGCTTCCTCTCCTCAAGCCTCGTCCATCTCCCTTCTACACCAACACCCAAATCGGCCGGCAACAGTGCCAAAAATCCCTCAAAAACCCACAGCCCGAAATCGCCGGAAAATTTCTCCGGCCGATTCCGTCGCCGTCGCTCCACCAATGCTCCCAAAACCAAAGGGGTTATTCTCCTTGGCTCAAACCTAGTCTATTCCAACCCAAAAATCAACCGGAAAGCTGCCGAAAAACCTCCCTCCGACTAACCCAATTCCGTTCACCTTCTCTCTCAAATGTCTCCAACCAAACTCAAACCCAAACCAAATAACACAATATACACATCAATCGAAAGCCCAAAGGAAGAGCTTAAAATCCATACCTCAAACTCCGGCAACCGTGTCGTTCTCCGGTGACAACTTCGACGGCGAGTCACGGACTCACTGAGTCAACACGGGGTGACTCGGTCAACTCGGCCCAGAACTGGTCAACTCGATCAAACAGCCCATTTTCTAACTTTTTCGATAACTTTACGACTATTCCGCTATTTATACGTCACGAACCAACTTTATCCGCGATTCGGATAACTCAAACTCAAACGGATAAACACGACTAACTTGACGATAATTTCAAATATCCATTTTATATTCCTCGATTATCCGAAAAATCCTCTGAAAACTCCTACGAACTCGAATTCAAATTCTCTACATTTTCCGTGAACAAACCCAAACCAAATTCGTGTCCGATAATTAAGTCGTGAACAAGGCCGCATAATCAATTAATTACGTCAAACCACAATTATACAGGAAACTCGCTAATTAAGCCGATTAACTACCATTTCCGGTTTGGGTTGTCACAAATCTACCTCCCTTACAAAAATTTTGACCTCAAAATTTACGTATCTGCTAACTGAACAGATGAGGATACTGCTCCCGCATATGCTGCTCGGTCTCCCAAGTGGCTTCCTTCACTGAATTATTCTGACCTTCACAAGCGGAATAACTCTGTGCCTCAACTCCTGTACACATCTATCAAGAATTTACACTGGCTCCAACACATAAGTCAAATCTTCTTGGATAGGAAGCTGATATGGTGCTAAAACATGCGATGGATCTGGAATGTACTTCCGCAACATAGATACATGGAAGACATCATGCACTCTCGCCATCTCTGAAGGTAACTCCAACCTGTATGCCACAGCACAAACTCTCTCTGTAATCTCATAAGGACCAATATTGAAAGGAACCAACCCCGATTTAGTTACCTAAACTGGAATCAAACCCTTTATGAAAATACGAACCAACAAAAACCATCAAAATTTCGGCAGAGTTTCATTACTAACGTGGAATTACCATTACCTGCACGCGGAAAAATACACTTCATCCTATGCCACAAAAATCAAACCGTGGGCACCAATCCCATCCGGATTTCTCAATATATCAACAGTAAAGTAAACCAATAAATATATCTATACTTTACTGAAATCCGGAGTAAAATCGTATAATATATACAACAGAATACTCAGAGCGACCTCTAATGTATAACCATATAAGTATACCACAGTAGGTAGAACAATAAACCTACTGGAAGAAACAAGGTAGCTCGAGCACTATGCCTCCAACCATGACGTGCGACACCAGAGTTCGAACTGCAAACTGGGCACGGAAACCGAAAAGCCTAGGGGAAAGACATGAAAACTGTTAGAGTGAGTGGACGAAAATAGATGTCTTTCACCAAGTAATATATGTTATAAAAACATATGCGAGTCTAAATATAAATAAATCAAATCAAATAGTATACGAGGAGACGCTGACTCCAACTCGTAAACAGAGCATGCATGGAAAACCTCACGGGGTCACTCATGGACACGTCCGTGTTAGTACAGTCAGAATCACGGAGTCCCTGACTTCCACGTGATTCATAGCCAGAAAAGCCTCGGTTCCGGGGTACTGCCCCTCGCCGGTCAGGTAGGGGTACTGCCCCTCCTGGTGGGCCTACCATCAGGGATCAGCCGAGAGGCAAGTGTATCGATACAACAACGTAACTGAGACTGTACTCTGTGTAAATCAAATCATAAACAGTTCGATGCAAATGCATGAAACAATATATATATGCATATACGTACTATATACTGGTATAAGCATAATCGTATAACACATGCTCATAATAAACATAATCTCATATGAAATCTCATGCTCGTAAAACCATGATCATACTGCATGCTCAAGTTCGTAAAACGTATATAAAAGACTCACAATCAATCCGTGAAAAGAAATTGTCCACTCACAGACTAGCGTAACGCAGTTCGCGTTAACCCGTGATCCGGCGGAAAGTCCCTCGCCAAAAGAACGATCACGAACCCCTGAATATTCACAAAGTTCATTTCTCAAAATCATAACTCGACAATTCAAAACAAATCACGAGAAACCACCGTTCTCGGAAACACGTAATCCGATTACAACAAACTGTCGGAAATCCGGAAATCACACCTCAATACCTCGCTGTAAGTTCGGATGCTCAATTTGAAAAACGAACCTCCCCACTGTGATCGGGGCGCGATTTCGAGTGAAATGACATGCAACTTGTCGAAAACCCCAAAAAGTCAAAGTTGACTGTTGACCGCCGCCGGCGGCGGCGCCACCACCAACTTGAACATTCCTCGGCGGAACAATCCCTATTCCACTCAAAATCATCCACTGAGCAACTTTATCAACTGCATCAAAGGCCAATTCTCACTCTAACTAGTCCAATTTCAAGAAAAACCGAATTGATACACAAATTTCAAATCCAAAATTCTTCATCCACAAATCAAATTGGAACACCATACCTATACGGTTAAAATCATGGAGATGAGGGCTTCAAAACCCAGTCCTTGGTTTAGCTCGAATCGGCCGGAAATGAATTCCACCATTAACCCCAAATTTTGCAAACTTTGAACCGGAAAACCTCTCTTCTCCGGCAACCTCGCCGTGAAAGGAGGCCGGAAAGAGGAAGAGGAAGTTGAGGCGATGAGAACGGGCCTATGCCCGAGGCCAGAGGTGGCCGGATTAAGCTCGCCGCCGGCGAAGTCGTGGCCACCGTTGCCACCCTCTTCAACCAGCGTTGATCGAGTCAACAGCCCACCATAAATGCTGACTTTCCTGAAATAGCAACTCCACTATTTATAGTCTTCCCAAAATGGAAACTTCGTAATTATCCTTTTCAACGAACTTTAAACACACGTAACTTCCTCGTCGTAATTCCGATCCCGATAATTCTCGCGGCAACAAACTCGTCTCGACATGTTCTTCAATTATCACCCGAAGTCAAACACATCAACCAAACCGATAAAAAGGCAACTGTTCAAACCAACACATACATAATCCGATTAAATAATCCACGATCGTAAATATTCGTAACTAAATCCTCGTAACTCGGAATAATCCTCCAAAAGTTCCCACGAGCTCGATATTAAATTCTCAACATCTTCCGTGAAGAAGCTGAAACCAAATTCTCGTCCGGTAATTTAGTCGCTAAGAAATCCGACATATAAAACCGATTATATCAAAACTTCAAATATTCATAACTTATTCATCGGTCGTCCAAATAACGATCCGGAATCGCCCACGAACTCGAAATCATACGTACAACGACTCTCGAGAAGAGACCCAGCCCCAATTCTCGGCCAATGATTTAGTCGTTATCAAACCTGACGAGTAAATCCATTATCGGAAATCTGCTATTACTCATAATCTCACGGACCTAGTTGATGACACTGCTCAATCTGTTCCGGGTCGTCACAAATCCACCCCCCTTAAAAAAATTTCGACCTCGAAATTTCCGAGTCTGCCAACTAAAAGTAGGAGCACTGCCTCTGCATACTGCTCAACTCTCCAATGACAATGTCAACTGAACAACTCTGACAACTGACTCCACAATAGGAGATAGCTCCGTGCTGAAATCCCTGTACCCTCAAATCCCAAATCTGAACTGGCTCCACACAATAGCCGTGTGTTCCTGCATAAGGAACAGGTAGGGTACACAACACGTAACAAACCTGAAACATAGTTCTGCAACACGGAACACAACACACACAAAAGCCAACGCTATAGGCGATGCCGAACTATACGGCACAACACAAACTTGCCTATGACCACATACAGATCAAAATAACGTGGCAAATCATAACTCAGTCCACACACACCAACATAACTCAAACATCAAACTCGGGCAATTATCAACCCATTTCCGCTAATCTGATAATCTGTGGTAGCACATTCCACTAAATCAGAATCAAACGTCAGCTCAAACTCAAACCAAACTCGCTCCAGCACAGTGGAGTACAACATCGTCCACAAAACGACAACATGCAATATCAAAATCATAGTGGTCAACAAATTGGTACTGCAAGCAATCTCGAACAGCTGAAATAGCTGGTCCCAAATCCGGAACTGCAATACCGAGGTCCACATTATGCCCTCCAAGGTCTGAATAGTCCTCAAAGATCGCCCGCCAATCTGAGGATAAGAATCGATACTAACTTGTAGTCTGGTCCCCAATGCTCGCTGCAACGCTTGCCAACACTCAGTTGTAGCTGATTACCTCGACCAGCAAACTGGGACACAGGTACACCACATAAATGGACAACCTCCGCCAAACATAGCAATGCCAACCTGCCACTGAAATCTGTTCCAGAAAGTACAAGTAAACGTACCAAGTTCATCAAATGGTCCACAATGGCCTGACAACTAGTACCACAAGATCACAGCGACAAACGCCATGTCTAATCGGAAATCTTCAATGGCTGACGCTTCCTGGCAAGTCTCTGCCTCCTAGCCATCGCCAGTCGACAAATGTGGCATATGCACACTCAAGCTGCTATATTGCTCTTCATGTTGCGTCACGAGTAATAAACTCGAAGTATCTGATACATCTCCGCATCACTAGCGCCAAATGCGCGTGAAACCTTGAGCCTTAACATCATCACACACTAACTCAGCTTCCGTAGCGCACACTCGGCTAATACGAAAACCCGAACCACACTCGTATGAAACACTGAAGCTCCTGACTCTCAACTGAATGCATCAGCAACAATATCCCAGATGGATAGTCAAAGTACAACCTCTAGCCTTTCCCGAACAAACTCAAAGGTGCAGCCATAGTCGTGAGTCGACTCCATCCATCTACACTGCCTCAAGCCCAAATCTGGCCGAAAATGCAAGTGGATGACACTCAAGTGATTAGTGTACGTCCTACATTGTGCTGCACGCCATAGCTGTAGTGTCTCGAACTCTCTGATGCTAACACAAGGACAGCTACACCCAAATCATACATAGGATACGTAGCCCCATAAAGTTTCCACTGCCTGAAACCATGAGCCACCGCTCTGCTACACAGCATCCAAACACAACCAACTCCAAACCTCGATGCATTGTCATAACCCACGACCACGAACTCACCACGATCGTTAGGTAAGGTCAAAACCGAAACAACGGTCAACCATCCTGCAGGAGTCAGTAACTCTCCTCGCATGCATCGAACCACTCGAACTTGACACCTTCTTCGTCAATCCAGAAAGTAGAGTGGCAATCCCGAAAAATCCTGCACAAGCCGTCGATAATAGCCTGCCAAACCCAAGAGACCCCTGATCTCTGGTACTATGGTAGGTCAACCCCAAATCAACACGGCTTCTATCTGATCAGGATCCACGCCAACTCCCTCGGATAACATCACGTGACCCAAAATCTTCACGCTAATCGACCATAACTCACACTTGCTTTGCTTCGCCAACAACTGATCATCTCGTAAGGGCCGCGAAACCCCTCGCAATTACTTCAAGTACTGGCCCATATTCCCGGAGTACATCAGGACGTTGCCAACGAACATGACCGCAAACTCGTCCAGAAACCGTCTGAACACCTGGCCCATCATGTCCGTAAAAACTACGGGGCAATTGTCAACCAAACAGCGTGACCAAAAACTCCAGATGTTTGCACCGAGATCCAAAAACTGTCCAAACCACGTCTGACTCATCAAACCTCAACTGATGGTATACGGACCCAAAATCAATCTTCGAAAAGACTGAAGCTCTCACGAGCTGATCAACCAATCATCAATCCGAAGCAGAGGATACTCACTATCCTCTGAAGCGAATCAGGTTTCCGGTAGTCAATGCACCACCTCATCGAACCATCTAACATCCGTACAAACAATGCAAGAGCACACCGCGCAAATACGCGGGGTCGCATGAAATCTCCTTAAACCTCCTCCAGCAACTCCTGGAATCGAACCTGTAGGTCCATCAGCTCCGCTGGCTCCGAACGACAAAATGCCGGTAAAATGAGTCCAGCGCTCGGTACAAGCTCAATGGTGTAGTCAGTCTCCCGAACTAGAGGAACACCTGGTAACTCCTCCGAAACACACCTGAAAACTCGGGAACCACCTCAATATCACCAATAACGGGCACAGCAACCGTAGTATCCACAACATGAACAAAGAAAACCACACAACTCATCTCCACCATTTGCTCGACCATCACCGCGAAACAGTATCTCGAGGAAAGTCTGGTCGTCGAAACACAACCACCTTTTCAAGGCACTCGAACATAACCAAATGCGTCGTCAGTAAGTCCATACTCACAAACACACCAAAACCACGATATCAAGCTATAACAGATCCGCAGCTAAGCCATATCCTCCAACAAGGATCTCGCAACCTCCGGATGGATACAACACTCTCCAAAACCTCGGAAGTGGAGATGCAAGTACAATAGCCATAGATATCAAACAACACTAACCTCGGAGAAAAGTCTGTCTTCAAACAAGGTCATGGCACGAACTCCAACATGCCCAACTAGCCGCCCACGTCAATTGCGACTTGCTGAATAACTCATCAAAAGGGTACATTGGTCAAACTTCAGGAATAACATCATGATCTCCTCCTAAACTCTGAGCTGTCGAACCGCTAACACAGCTGGCTGAGGGCATTCCCTCGTAACGTGACCCTCCTGGCCACCACAATAGTAACTGAGAGTGCTTCACGAACACACGTCATAGCGACACCTGCTGTGTGAAAGGATCACCAACGATCACCCGAACTCATGTCACAAGAGCAAGTCCGCTACTCTGTGATCTCCGCCATCGTCAAACGGATCCTTTGCCTGATCTGATGACCCTCAACATAATCGAAAAGGTCACAGGCTGATGAAGTCACTGATCCCGAAGTGTCGGAACTCAACCTCATCAAAATCTCGACTAAGTCCACTTTCCTCAAACCATCACATCGAAAACCGCGTACACATTTCCTTCTCAATAGCCTCGCCTCTGAGTGCAGCACACTAAGCTCCTCACGAATATCTCGAGGCACAACAATCAGACTCTCTCTGATGCTCAGGTTCAAACTCATCTCGAACCTCGCACACTGCTTCCTCTGAAGCCACATAACTCGTGCAAATAAGGATAAACATGTGAACAATGCATCTCTGCCTCAGGTGGTTAAACACTCCACATTCAATTGCTGGGTAGTCTGATAAAACCATTACCGTATAAACAACACCCTGAATGTAGGCCATGGAGTCGTAACCAGAACTCACACAATATCAGCCCACCAAATACAATGATCTGAGTCAGGCAAACATCAACTGCCACAATTCGCAGCTCTGAGGCAACATGTAAACGCTCATACACTTACAACCAGGCAAACCGTGCCACACAATTCTCTGGCAAATCGCGCGTCGATTGATTCTCAATAGGAACCACAACCGTACCGACACAGAAAGCACGTCAAGGAGGCATCCTAATGAATAAAACATCGTTCACAACAAGTGGAACGTAATCATGGAACTTCAAATATTTGAAAGTGTACAACACCCGGAATATTGATGAGTATCCGCCGGCCGGTCGGGTCACCATTCCAGACATGTTGTACATTCTCAAATATCCTTAGTAAACACGACTACAGAAGTCTACAGAACCTATAACCTAATGCTCTGATACCAAGCTGAAAGGACCCAACCCTGATTTAGTTACCTAAACCGGAATCAAACCCCTTCTGAAAAAACGAACCAACAAAAACCATCAAAATTTCGGCAGAGTTTCATTACTAACGTGGAATTACCATTACCTGCACGCGGAAAAATACACTTCATCCTATGCCACAAAAATCAAACCGTGGGCACCAATCCCATCCGGATTTCTCAATATATCAACAGTAAAGTAAAACAATAAATATATCTATACTTTACTGAAATCCGGAGTAAAATCGTATAATATATACAACAGAATACTCAGAGCGACCTCTAATGTATAACCATATAAGTATACCACAGTAGGTAGACCAATAAACCTACTGGAAGAAACAAGGTAGCTCGAACACTATGCCTCCAACCACGACGTGCGACACCAGAGTTCGAACTGCAAATTGGGCACGGAAACCGAAAAACTCAGGGGAAAGACATGAAAACTGTTAGAGTGAGTGGACAAAAATAAATGTCTTTCACCAAGTAATATATGTTATAAAAACATATGCGAGTCTAAATATAAATAAATCAAATCAAATAGTATACGAGGAGACGCTGACTCCAACTCGTAAACAGAGCATGCATGGAAAATCTCACGGGGTCACTCATGGACACGTCCGTGTTAGTACAGTCAGAATCACGGAGTCCCTGACGTCCACATGATTCATAGCCAGAAAGGCCTCGGTTCCGGGGTACTGCCCATTGCCGGTCAGGTAGGGGTACTGCCCCTCCTGGTGGGCCTACCATCGGGGATCAGCCGAGAGGCAAGTGTATCGATACAACAACGTAACTGAGACTGTACTCTGTGTAAATCAAATCATAAACAGTTCGATGCAAATGCATGAAACAATATATATATATATATATGCATATACGTACTATATACTGGTATAGGCATAATCGTATAACACATGCTCATAATAAACATAATCTCGTATGAAATCTCATGCTCGTAAAACCATGATCATACTGCATGCTCAAGTTCGTAAAACGTATATAAAAGACTCGCAATCAATCCGTGAAAAGAAATTGTCCACTCACAGACTAGCGTAACGCAGTTCGCGTTAACCCGTGATCCGGCGGAAAGTCCCTCGCCAAAAGAACGATCACGAACCCTTGAATATTCACAAAGTTCATTTCTCAAAATCATAACTCGACAATTCAAAACAAATCACGAAAAACCACCGTTCTTGGAAACACGTAATCCGATTACGACAAACTGTCGGAAATCCGGAAATCACACCTCAATACCTCGCTGTAAGTTCGGATGCTCAATTCGAAAAACGAACCTCCCTACTGCGATCGGGGCGCGATTTTGAGTGAAATGACATGCAACTTGTCGAAAACCCCAAAAAGTCAAAGTTGACCGTTGACCGCCGCTGGCGGCGGCGCCACCACTAACTTGAACATTCCTCGGCGGAACAACCCCTATTCCACTCAAAATCATCCACTGAGCAACTTTATCAACTGCATCGAAGGCTAATTCTCACTCTAACTAGTCCAATTTCAAGCAAAACCGAATTGATACACAAATTTCAAATCCAAAATTCTCCATCCACAAATCAAATTGGAACACCATACCTATATGGTTAGAATCATAGAGATGAGGGCTTCAAAACCCAGTCCTTGGTTTAGCTCGAATCAGCCGGAAATGAATTCCACCATTAACCCCAAATTTTGCAAACTTTGAACCAGAAAACCTCTCTTCTCCGGCAACCTCGCCGTGAAAGGAGGCCGGAAAGAGGAAGAGGAAGTCGAGGCGATGAGAACGGGCCTAAGCCCGAGGCCGGAGGTGGCTGGATTAAGCTCGCCGCCGGCGAAGCCGTGGCCACCGTCGCCACCCTCTTCAACCCGCGTTGATCGAGTCAACAACCCACTATAAATGCTGACTTTCCTGAAATAGCAACTCCACTATTTATAGTCTTCCCAAAATGGAAACTTCGTAATTATCCTTTTCGACGAACTTTAAACACACGTAACTTCTTCGTCGTAATTCCGATCCCGATAATTCTCGCGGCAACAAACTCATCTCGACATGTTCTTCAATTATCACCCGAAGTCAAACACATCGACCAAACCGATAAAAAGTCAACTGTTCAAACCAACACATACATAATCCGATTAAATAATCCACGATCGTAAATATTCGTAACTAAATCCTCGCAACTTGGAATAATCCTCCAAAAGTTCCCACGAGCTCGAAATTAAATTCTCAACATCTTCCGTGAAGAAGCCGAAACCAAATTCTCGTCCAGTAATTTAGTCGCTAAGAAATTCGACATAAAACCGATTATATCAAAACTTCAAATATTCATAACTTATTCATCGGTCGTCCAAATAACGATCCGGAACCGCCCACGAACTCGAAATCACACGTACAACGACTCTCGAGAAGAGACCCAGCTCCAATTCTCGGCCAATGATTTAGTCGTTATCAAACCTGACGAGTAAATCCATTATCGGAAATCTGCTATTACTCATAATCTCACGGACCTAGTTGATGACACTGCTCAATCTGTTCCGGGTCGTCACAAATATACCGTGGCTGAAGCTTGCCATGCTTTCTGAAACGAACTACTCCTCTCCAAGGAGACAATTTCAGGAAGACCCAATCGCCCACCTCGAACTCAAGACTCTTCCTCCTCACATCTACATAGCTCTTCTGTCGATCTTGGGCAATCTTTAGTTTGTCTCTGATAATCCGAATATCCTCAGTGGTGCTCTTCACCAAATCAGGACTAATGAGCCAACGCTCACCCACCTCACTTCAACATAATGGAGTACGACACTGCTTCCCGTATATAGCCTCATAAGGTGTCATATCGATGATGGCCTGATAACTGTTATTGTAAGAAAACTCGATCAAATGAAGCTGCTGCTCCCAATTCCCTCTAAATTGTAATACACAGGACTGCAACATGTCCTCGAGGGTCTGTATGGTCCTCTCAGACTGCACATCAGTCTGAGGATGGAAAGCTGTACTGAAATGTAGTCTGGTCCCCAAAGCTTGTTGTAATGCCTGCCAAAACTCTGAAGTGAACTGACTATCTCGGTCAGAAACAATGGACACAGGCATACCATGCAAACGAACAATCTCAGCCAAATACAGCTTCGCTAATCTGCCCACTGAAATCTTCCCTGGAAGTGCAAGGAAATGAGCTGATTTCGTCAAACGGTCCACAATGACCCAAATACCGGTGTTATCAGCAGAAGTACGTGGTAACTGATATACGAAATCCATAGTAATATGCGCCCACTTCCAAAATGGAATCTCTAAAGGCAGTAGCTTTCCAGCAGGTTTCTGTCTCTCTGCCTTCACTTGCTGACAAATGAGGCATCTGCTCACATACGCTGCAATTTCCTTCTTCATATTCCGCCACCAATAGTAAGCTCTAAGTGTGCGAAACATCTTTGTACCGCCTGGATGCATAGCGTAACACTACCACATTTTTCATTATTGCCGACGACTTAAAGTCGTCGGCCTTTCTCTTTAAATCGCCGGTGATCATTATTACCGGCGAATAGTCGCCGACGGCAACCCGTTGGTGATACTATCACCGACGAAAAATTGTGAAATTCGCCGGTAATAACAAATGGCATCACCGACGACTTTAGGTCGCCGGTAATAACAAATGGTATCACCGACGACTTAGGTCACCGGTAATAAGAAATGGTATCACCGACGAGTTAGTCGTCGGTGATGATATCCCGGTGGGTCAACGTGTTTGACCGCCACCATTATTGCCGACGACAAATCGAAGAATGTCGTCGGTGATAAGGAAAAGCCTCGCCGAAAATTGGGAGTTATTGCCGACGAGATAGGTCCATCTCGTCGGCAATACCCGGTTACATTTTACAAAAAAAAGCAAGTTCTGGATTGGGCCCAATTCCAGAACCTGCACCGAAAAATAGAAACCATCCAAATACACATTCAACAGTACACACATAATTGTCCAACAGTACAAACAGCAACAATACGAAAATAAAATTCAACTACACTAAGGGTCGACGAAATCATTTGAACTGCGGCGGCTACCCTGGTCTTGCTGCGACGGCGACGGCTGGGGTTGTGGAACACTGTGAAACACAGGTATCGGTGGAGGTGTGGGGAGCGGTTGTCCGGTAGTCTGGCACACATACATCGTCTGCATCCATGTGAACATTTATGTCTGCTACTCGACACTAATTCAGTGTTGCTCGACCATCGTCCGGTGCTCGGCATCTCTGACTGCCTGCTGCTCGGCCAATTGCCGCATCTCCTCCACCATCCTCCTTTGCTCCTCCAACTCCCTTTGCATCCTCTGAAGCTCCGCTGCTAGGTTAGAGTTCCTAGAAGAAGTTCTTGACCCGCTAGAGTATTCCGAAGTGTTCTTCAGTACTCCTTCGCCCGCCGAGCCCATTCCCCTGCAGTAGTGGATATTCTTCCCAGTCCCGCACGCTTTTGTCATGATCTGAGCCGTTATAGGGCAATCAAGCGTATCGATCTGAGAGGCATACTGGGTCACTTCTTCCTTCGAGCAGTCAGGATGGTCGTTTCGAGCTATATTCATGGTGACCTCTGTGATCGCATCCTCCACTCTCACCTAATTGAAAAGCGAATATGAATAACGTATTATTAAAAAAAATTAATAGAGAAAAATAGTTTTATTAACACATGCATATGTGAACTACAAAATAATGAGGCCAAAGACTTACCGCTTCTTTAGGGTACTGCGGATAGAACTTCTGATGAACAAACACCAACGGGTTGACTTCTTGTTTTTTCTGCGCCCTACCCAACCAACCCAAATAGTTGAGTGAACCTGCATGATGGGACTTGGTGTTTTTCAATCTGTTCTCCCTGATCGTCTTGGAAATCGCCTTCTTTGATAAACATATGTCAAAAAATTAGTAACTAACTATTTCAATGTGACACGATACATTAAGGTTGTAAAATATATTCATGATGCATACCTTCACTTTGGGGTGCTCGAAGTGGGCTACCAGCCACATCCACTCGTACTCCCTAAACCGGAATTCGCTAGGGGTAGAACCTTGGCCTAGATCCTTGTACTGTGTGTAATGTTTTGAAAGCTCGTTCTTCCACTCTATATACCTTTATTAACACCAGAAACAAATGTTAGAGATATTAAAACACTTGATAAAGTGAAAATCTAACTCGATATATACTCAAATAACTCGAATCACATCACCTGATATGTAGTTGACGCTCTGCCCACGTCTCAATAAGGCATTCATCCACGTCAAACCACAGGTGCAAGATGAATATATAAATGGTAAAATTATATATTTCTTCGGACTTAATTAAGAAATGTAAAATTTACGTAATGAAAATACGATTTAACTCACAGTCAGTGCATTATGCACTTGCAACTTCACGTAGCGAGGCATAGCACCCAAATCTGGCCACAGCATTGGGACCTTGTCCCGCACGACGGCCCCGGCCATGCTGGCATACTTTCGCATGGTGTTTTCTGTCTCGATCACCTCACCACGCTCATTGGCCTTAATGATTATTTTCCTTCCCCCGGTGGCCTGCTCAAGATTCTTCCCGGTGCAGGGGCCTCTAGTCTTTCGTTTTCCATTGCTATTAACGATATTGCCTAATAATACAATGTCAAAAAATTGAAATTATTAATTGACATTATTTATAGTCTTAAGTAATAATTAAGTAATCAATCTTGTTAAATAAAATTTACCTGCATCGTCCGTTTGCTGGTTCATGCACCTTGCACTCCAAAGATACACGGGGTCGAACGGGAAGAACTTGTACGCTTCCTCCACGGTCAGGAACTCCGGCCGTCCTTCAATAAAAATAACCCTCCCCCTAGCATCGAATTGAGGGATGACAGGATTCTCGTCGGGCACGAAGAGACCGGACAGCGGAGATAGACGATGCCTGGACGATGAGCAACCTGTACCATCTGCATCAGATGATTCCCGTGAAAGGGGAGTAGGCACCGGGCCAATAGGGGGTATTCGGATGGAGGGAGTTTCTGATGCCCTTGTTGAATGTCGCTCGCCTGAGTGTCTGCTGCCTGAGGGTCGAGGTTGGACTGAGGGTTGCACGGATCCGGATCGTGCAGCTTCCTCCTATTCTCGCGCACATAGCAAAATTTGTGTGTGAGCATTCATAATAGGGCCGCTGCGCGTGTTGCTGATTGCGGATGAGGATGCTTGACTACTGCTCTCTCCACTGGATCTAGTCCCTCTCCGTTTGATGCCCCCAAGTCAATTTGCCGCAAAACCTCCTGCACATCCAACAATTAAACAGAACAACCAAAAAAAATATTCTATATGCCAAAAATAACCAACACAAAAATATATACACAAAATATCCTACATATCATTACCAAAATATCAATTAACCAAAAAATCAAAAATATCATTACCAAAATCATTATCAAAAATATCATTACCAATATAATTATCAAAAATATCAATTAACCAAATCACCAAAAATATCATTACCAATATAATTATCAAAAATATCAATTAACCCAAATCTTAATTAACCAACACAAAAATAATTTTACAAAAATATATTCTACATATATACACAAAATGTCCTACATATAGTCTACATATATTCTACATATATACACAAAAATATCAACTTAACATATATACATAATTAAAATGCATAAACTAACTTAATAATTATAATGCATACAAAATATCAACTTAACATATATACATAATTTTACATATACACATAATTTTACACATAATTTTACACTTAAAATATCAACTTAACATATACACATAATTTTACACCAACTTAATTAAAATTGAAGATTAATTTTACACCAACTTAAATTAATGAATACATAATTACATAAAATCAAATTGAGAGAGAGAGAGGGGAGGGGACCTATCATTCTTCGGGTTGAGAGAGATGACGGCGACGGTGCTCGAATTTCGGCGAGTTAGTGAGGGGAGGAGGAGAGGGGCGAGGAGATTTGGGGTTTTTGGGGTTTTTTTGGGTGGAGAGGGGAGAGGGGAGGAGGGGAGGGGAGAGGGGAGAGGGGAGGAGGAGAAGGGAGGCTAAGGAGGAGATTTGTGCAGGGTGGGCAGCGAGAGGGAAGGAGAGAAATTTTAGGGTTTTTTTTTTTGGGAGTGAAGAGGGAAATGGCCACTACCCGTTGCGGGCTAGGATATAAAGGGAAGTATTACCAACGAGTTGCATTAACTCGTAGGTAATACTATCACCGACGAGTTAATAAGCAACTCATCGGTGATAGTTTCATTCCCATTTTCCGGCAACAAATAATTAACACCATTAATTATCGACGAAGGCTCCGTGTTCATTTTCCATTTCAAGTCTAATGTAGACGTTGACCACCTTTTTATAATTTAATTACCAAGCTGTGCGAGTTCTTCTATTTCGGCGATAGTATTTCCGACTCGTCGGTCATAACAAACATACATGCACGTTTATATATACTAAAATACGTACATCATTAACATACTAAGGATGATAATCATAATCATCTTCATCACTTGAGTCTGACTCGGTTTCATAGGTAACCTCTGGCAATATGTGTCGCTCCTCGTCATCTGAATCATCGTCTACTTCATTTGGATTAACATCAAGAAGTTCTGCTCCAGTAGTTCGAACCACACTCCCAGATCTCATATTATTAAGGCGAATCGTAGAGGATTCCGGAATGTCAAAAGCATTCGGCTCTTGGTATGCAGTAACTTCATCATCATCTGCGGTCTCACCAAGTGTGGCAGCACTGTATATGTTTCTATGAGCAACATGGTTAACCACCTTCCACGGGACTTTGTTCATAAGATCGCCAAGGTAAAACACTTGTTTTACTGATGTGGCAAGAACGAAAATGTCTTCTTTATACCAGCTTGTAGCAGTATTCACCGAAAATATTCCGTACTGATCGGTCCTTCTGTTCCTCGGGCTAGTATCAAACCATCTACACTTGAACAAGTGCACTTTCATGTGGTTCCCATAAATTAGTTCAACAACTGAATGAAGAACACCGTAATAGTCAACGCCATCCTGCCCACTATAGACCATCACCCCACAATTCTGTGTTTTCAGTCGGTCATCTCTATTTTCACATATAAATTTCACGTCATTGACCTGACACATCGAGTAAACTTTTGAAGCTATCGGTTTCATCGCCAAGAGCCTCAATTCGTTTGACCACTCTGGGTAACCATCATTTGCTACATGGTTCATCTGAAAAAGATAAGAAACCATGTACACAAGAAATGATGAACATAGAAAAAGAAAACCACGTACACACATGCTATATAAGGATATAAAAAAAAAATATATATATATATATACACATATACCCTTACCCATTGACTAAAGTAGTTTGCAAACGTCCTGTTGTGGTAATCAATATCACCGGAAATAGCAGGGCAGTGAAGATGATAGTTTTTCCAATATTGAACTTATGGACAGTTAATCAGTACCGACCAGTGGACAATGGCTACCTCATTTCCATCCAACTTGTACGACTTTGGCAAGCTTCCATGTACTACCACGTCATTGGAGATGATAGAAAGGTTGAACTTGGGTTCATCTATTGGCATATGTTGTTGGGGGTCCTCCAGCGCTCCCAAATAAAAGTTGGTGTACGTTACACACTCGTGCGCAAGATTTGCTTCAGCGATACATCCTTCAGGTGCAGATTTATTCTTCACATAGTCCTTGTAGTCTCCCAATTGTCTACAAGTTAACAAGTGCATGTTATGATACTTAAAAAATAATAATTTACATATAAAAACAGAGGCAAACACAAATGTATGAATCATTTGTACCTTTCCATGGGATACATCCAAGTGTAGTGTACCAGACCGGTAAGCAACAATTGTTCGGGAAGATGGATCATCAGGTGAGGCATGATGTCGAAAAATTTGGGGGAAATATCCTCTCAAGCTTGCACATGATAAAAATGATGTCATCTTGCATCTCCCTGAGGTCTGATTTTTTAACTTCTCTGGTGCATAACTTCTGAAAGAATCTTGACAAGGCCACCAACGGCTCCACCACCTCTTTGGGCAGGTACCCTCGAATGAAAATAGGGAAAAGGCGTTGAAGCAGTACATGGGAGTCATGACTCTTTAATCCGTACATCTTTTTGTCCCGGAAGTTAACACACTTGCTTATATTTCCTGCATAGCCATAAGGATACCTGTATATATATATAGCCATAAGTAACAATTATATTTCTTGCTTATAACCATGAGAAAAAATTATATTAATTTCCTGCATAGCCATAAGAATACCTGACATTACTTATCCACCCAAAAATTTCATGCTTCTGCTTCGGCTTGCCGGTGTAAGGAGCTTGGGGCATTTTTTTCTTACCATCTCTTAACCACAAATGTTTTTGTAGTCCCATAGCTTTCAGATCAATGCGTGCCTTAGGGATGTCTTTTGTTTTCCCCTCCAAATTCAGAACTGTGCCCACCACACTTTCACACACATTCTTCTCTATGTGCATGACATCTAGGTAGTGTCTGATAGGCAACCTGGGCCAGTAGGGGAGTTCCCAGAATATGCTCTTGTGTGTCCAAAACTTATACATTTCGCGCTTGTCTGGAATTGACGACACTATCTCAGGATGATTGCTCAGCTGGCCAAAATCACATTCATTCAGCACTTCCAAAATTTCATCCCCTGTCCATCGCCTGAGTGCCACACTTGTTTCCACAGTCCCATCAATCAAGCATAAATGGGTGATCATCTAGAAGCCAACAACGGTGACGCATCTGAACAATTTTACTGCAATGAAGACTGCAACAATCAACAGTCATGTACTTTGAACAAGCCATGTAACCCCTGGTAACGTTGCCCGACAACATACTGCGGGCAGGAAAATCACTGATGGTGCCAACAAGCATGGCATGCATCTGGAACATCTCATTTTTGAACCTATCGTAAGTGGGGTGGCCATACTCACTCAGGTACTTAAGCTCCTCAATCAAAGACCTCAAATACACATCGAGACACTTTCCTGGATAACCCGGGCCTGGAATTAATAGAGTGAGCATATTGTATTCCTTTTTCATGCACATCCATGGTGGAAGGTTGTACGGTACCAAAATAACTGGCCATATACTGTATTGAAGACTCATGTTGCCAAAAGGGTTAAATCCGTCAGATGAGAGCCGTAGCCAAACATTTCAGAACTCTGCTGCAAAATGATCAAACTCCCTGACCAGGTGCTTCCAAGCCTCTCCGACGGTAAGGTATATAAGGGTGTCATCGTCACGCAAATTCCTCTCTGCCCACCATCTCATAGCTTCGGCCGTGAAAGCACACATGAACAACCGCTCCAGCCTATCAATCAGCGGGAAATATCGAAGTATCTTCACAGCTTTCTTGTTGCCTACAGGAGTCAACTTATACCTTTCTGTAAAACATACCGGGCAGGCTTCAAGTTCTTCAAGATCTTTCCCCCAGAAGAGAATACAATCATATTTGCATGCATGGATTTTGATGTAGGAAAGCTCAAAATCTTTCAGGATATGTCGCACCTTATGATGAGTGGTAGGAAGGCGATGACCGGGTGGCAGTAGCGAAGCAGTCCACTTCAGCCAAGAATCAACATCTTTGACAGACATTTTGTTCTCCATTTTGAGCTGCATCACTCCCATGACACTTCCAAGAACAGTCTTACTACAACCGTCGTACAACGGAGTCTGTTGCAATGCAATCAGGTTGTTGTACTTGTCTATACCGCTTGTGTTGACATGAGCTCCAGGTAATGGCTCGACTGGCTCAATATGGGGGAAACCCTCAACGATGGGAGGGACATTTGGTGCTTCATCAGCAAATACACCGCTCTCATGAGGAAACATATCATTGATCAACATCGTTGTTGGATCATAGGATGGACTGGCCCTCTCAGCAAATTGTCCATGATCATGCGGACCCGCTAACGATGTTTCACCGTGATAAATCCAACAAGTGTACTTATCCCAAAACCCGTATTTAGTAAGGTGCTTCTGGACTTTATCAATGGGAAAACGAAATCGATCGCTGCGACACTTACATTCTTTACACGTGCAATAATGAAGTGTAGTGTCTCCACAATTAGCCATCACAAAATCCACAAAACTCTTAATTCCATGGTGATATCTCACATCCCATCTTTCAAGGCTCATCCAACTCTTATCCATCCTGAAAATTCTAACAGTACTATATATTATGTATATACATACATTCACTACTAATTAATTAATTAAAAAATCATCATTAATTACATGCATGCATCCGATTAATTAACAAAATTTGACATGCATATAAAAAAAAATATATATCAACAATTCACAATTACAAATTAACATGTATATATATACATATTAACAATTAATCACTTCATAAATTTATATACATATATAAATATACACAAGCATATATATATATTCATCGAAATCATCTCAAATCAACGGTCAATCTGTGACGACCCGGACCAGAATCAGCAGTATGGTCAGCCATATATGTGAGTTACTGCGTAATCGCAGATTTCCGACTGATGATGGAATCGCCAGGTTTAATAACAACTTAATTATTGGCCGAGAATTGGAGCTGAGTCTCTTCTCGAGAGTCGTTGTATATGTGATTTCGAGTTCGTGGGCGGTTCCGGATTGTTATTTGGACGACCGAGAAATTAGTTATGAATATTTGAAGTTTCGACGGAAACGGATTTAAATGGCAGGCTTGTTCGCGACTAAATTACAGGACGAGAATTTGGTTTTGGCTTCTTCACGGAAGTTGTTCGGAATTTAATTTCGAGTTCGTGGGAACTTCCGGAGCATGATTTTGACTTACGAAGATTTAGTTGTGATTATTTCCGTTTGTGGATTGTTTAGTCGAATTAATATGTGTTGGTTCGAATTGTTGACTTTTTATCCGTTTGGTCGATGTGTTTGACTTCGGGTGATATTGGAAGAATATGTCGAGACGAGTTTGTGGCCGCGAGAATTATCGGAATCGGAATTACAACGAGAAAATTACGCGTGTTTGAAGTTTATCGAAATTTGAATTTTGGAGTTTCCATTTTGGGAAGCTATAAATAGTAACTTACCAAAAGGGGAAAGTCAGACATGCATTCATGGGAGTTGACCTGGTCAACTTGGGTTGACCATGGTGGAGAGAGAGTTCACGATGGCTCACGGTGGCTCACGGCGGCGAGCTGCCGTCCGACCACCCCAGGCCTTGGGGTTGGTCCCTTTGGACTCGTCTTGATGCCCTCGACACGTTGCCGATCTCATTTCACGGTGAGGCTCAACGGAGAGGAAGAATTATCCGGCCAAAAATGAAGTGAAACTTGGTGATTTCGGGTTCATGGTTTTTGATCGTTTTGAGCTGCAACTTTGAGTGGGCTTTGTTGCTCTCATCACTAGCAAGCAACCATGTAAGTTTGGAGTTCTAATTTTGATTGTGGAAGGAGAATTTTGGATTTGAAATTTGTGTGTACATTCGGTTTTGCTTGAAATTGAATGAGTTAGAGTGAGAATTGGCCTTTGATGTAGTTGACAAAGTTGCTCAGTGGATGATTTTGCATGGAATTGGGGTTGCTCCGCCGAGAAATTCTCCTGTTGGTGGCGGCGGCGCCGTGGACGGTGGTCAACGGCGGCGGTCAACGGTCAACGGGTTGACTTTTTGGACATTCGACAAGTTGCATGTCATTTGACTCGAAATCGCGCCCCGATCGCAGTGGGGAGGTTCGTTTTTCGAATTGAGCGTCCGAAAGTAAAGCGAGGTATTGAGGTGTTATATATGGATTTTCGACGATTCGTCGACTTTAGATTACGTGTTTCCGAGAACAGTGGTTTCTCGTGACTTGATTTGTATTGTCGAATTATGATTATGAGAATTGGGTATTGTGATTATTCAGGGTTTCGTGATCGTTCGTTTGGCGAGAGACTTTCCCCCGGATCACGGGTTAACGCGTATCGCGTTATGCCAGTCTGTGAGTGGACAATTTCTTTTCACGGAAATTCTTGCGAGTCTTTTATATGATTTTCGAACTTGAGCATGCGTATGAGATTTCGGATTACATGAGCATGTGTTTTACGATTATACGATTATATTTATACGGATATACGTATACGAATATGCATACACTTATATGTTGTTTCATGCATTTGCATCGAACTGTTATGATTTGGTATTCACAGAGTACAATCTTGGTTACGTTGTTGTATCGATACACATTGCCTCTCGGCTGATCCCCGATGGTAGGCCATCCAGGAGGGGCGTCGTTATCCCTACCTGACCGGTGAGGGGCGTTTCCCCGGAACCGAGGCCATTTCCGGCTTAGAATCACGGGGACTAAGGACCTCGTGATTCGGACTGTACTAGCACGGTGTGTGTCCATGAGTGACCCCGTGGGATTTATACTTGCATGCTCAGTACACTGGAAGAGTATGAGTTTTACCTCGTGTACTTGTTATTTTATTTACCTGGACTCGCATATGTTATTTTATATATACATCAACTGGTGAAAGACATTTATTTTCGTCCACTCACTCTAACGTGTTTATTGTCTTTCCCCTCTGGTCTTTTCGGTTTCCGTGCCCAGTTTGCAGTTCAGGCTCTGGTGTCGCACGTCGTGGTCGGAGGCATAGTGCTCGAGCTACTTTGTTTCATCCAGTAGGTTTATTGTTCTACCTACTGTGGTATGCGTATACGATTATGTATTAGATGTCGCTCTGAGCTTTCTGTGGTATATGTTATACGATTTTATACCGGATTTCAGTAAAGTATATATATATTTATTGATTTACTTTACTGTTGATATATTGAGAAATCCGGATGGGATTGGTGCCCACGGTTTGCTTTTTGTGGCATAGGATGAAGTGTATTTTCCGCGTGCAGGTAATGGTAATTCCACTCTAGTAACGAAACTCTGCCCAAATTTCGAAATTTTTTTGTTGGTTCGTGTTTTCGGAAGGGTTTGATTCCGATTTAGGAAGCTAAATCGGGGTGGGGTTCTTTCACAATCACTCAAAATCAACAATATATCAACTCTATTTGCATATCAAACCATTAATCTCAACTCTAAATCAACACATGCATATATCTAAATCAACACACATATACATCGATCCACATATATATACATACGTACCTAGCTATATAGCTTCCCGAGCGCGTTTTGGACGCCTTTTGACAATACCCAACGATTTCAGAGCGTTTTCCTTCTTTCTCACCGGATATTTGTAAAATGAATGAGCTGCTGCGACGGAGATCTGATATAAGAGTTATTGTCGACGATTCATTAAATCGTCGGCTATAGAGTTATTACCGACGATATTCTGGCCAAAACATCGCAAGCAATTAGGGGAAATTATTGCCAACGAAATTCTCCATCGCCGGCAATACTTTCCCCTAATTGTCAGCGACGAGGAAGGCATTACCGATGACTCGTCGGCAATAATCTCATTGCCGGCGACGAGGCAAAACTATTGCCGGCGATTTCATATTTCGTTGGCAATGCTTATTATTGCCAACGATATATGATATCGTCGGCCTTTCTTTTGCCATTTCCTTGGCAATAGGAAGAAATGTGGTAGTGTAAGCAGAAAAATGGGCTTCATCTAAGATCTCCTTTTTCAAGCCCTCGTCTCTGGGTACACAAAGTCTACCTCTGAACAGCAATGTACCATCACTACTCAACTGAAACTCTGTTTGTACACCATTCCGAATCATGGTCTTCTTGTCCAACAGATAGGAATCCGCATCCTGAGCTTCACAGACCTGATCAACCAATACTGGTCGAACCTGGAAGCTAGCCAACAAGGTTCCATCATCATCTCACTCTAACTCAGCTCCCGTAGCCCGTAACTCTACTAACATGGAAACTCTGGCCACACACACATGAAACAATGAAGCTCCAGATTTCCAACTAAGTGCATCAGCAATGACATTAGCCTTCCCTAGATGATACTCAAAGGTGCAATCATAGTCATTGATCAACTCCATCCATCTGCGATGTCTCATGTTCAAATCTGGCTGCATGCGCAAATAAGTGAGACTCTTGTGATCTGTATATATCTTGCACTGAGCTCCGTACAAGTAGTGTCTCCAACTCTTCAAGGCTAATACAATAACAACCAACTCCAAATCATGCGTAGGATAATTGACTTCATGTGGTTTCAACTACCTGGAACCATAAGCCACCACTCTGCCATGTTGCATCAAAACACAACCAAGACCCAATTTTGATGCATCGCTATAAATCACAAACTCTCCACTATCGTCAGGTAGAGTCAGAACCGGTGCAGTAGTCAACTTCTCCTTCAAGAGAAAGTAACTCTCCTCACAAGCATCGGACCACTCGAACTTGATGCCTTTCTTTGTCAATTTGGTAAGCGGAGTGGCAATCTGTGAAAAATCTTGCACAAAGCGCTGATAGTAACCTGCCAAACCCAAGAAACTTTTGATCTCTGGTACAGTGGTAGGTCTACTCCAATTCAATACGGCTTCAATTTTGTTAGGATCCACGCTGACTCCCTCAGCAGATATCACGTGACCCAAAAACTTCACACTGCTTAACCAGAACTCACACTTGCTAAACTTTGCAAACAACTGATTATCTCGTAAAGTCCGCAAAACAACTCGCAAATGTTTCTTGTGCTGACCCACACTCCTAAAATAAATCAGGATGTCGTCGATGAACACGATCACAAACTTGTCCAGGAATTACTTGAACACCCTGTTCATCAAATCCATGAAAGCTGCAGGGGCATTAGTCAACCCAAACGGTATAACCAAAAACTCATAATGCTCATACCGTGATCTGAAAGCTGTCCTATGCACATCTGACTTTTTGATCCTCAACTGATGGTATCCAGACCTGAGATCAATCTTCGAAAAGACTGAAGCTCCCTTGAGCTGATCAAAAAAATCGTCAATCCGCGGTAACGGATATTTGTTCTTCACGGTGACTGAAGCTCCCTTGATTCAGCTTCCGGCAATCAATACACAACCGCATGGAACCATCTTTCTTCCTCACAAACAATACAGGAGTACCCCACGGTGATACACTAGGTCATATGAAACCTTTCTCCAGCAATTCTTGAAGTTGAATATGTAGCTCCTTCAACTCCGCTGGTGCCATACGATAAGGTGCCTGAGATATAGGTCCAGTGCCTAGTAAACCTCAATGGTGAAATCGATTTCTCTGACTGGAGGGACGCTTGGTAACTCCTCCGGAAATACATCTAGAAACTCAGAAACAACCTCAATATCACCAATGTCTGGTACAGCAACCTTTGTATCCACAACATGAGCTAAGTATGCAACACAACCCTTCTTTATCATCTGCTCGGCCTTCATCGCTGAAATCACACATGGCAGGGAAGTATTCTTCTCACCACGAAACAATATCTCTGGGAAACCTAGACGTCGAAAAACCACCTCCTTCTTGTGACAGTCAAACATAGCCCAATGTGTCTCCAAGAAGTCCATCCCCAAAATCACATCAAAATCGACAATATCTAGCAACAACAAATCCGCAGCTAACCCATAACCTCCCACAAAGATCTCACAATCCCTATACACCTAACCAATATTCACAACCTCACCTGATGGATACAACATTCTCCACAACCCTAGAAGTGGAGATGCAGGCATAGTAGCAAAAGATGACAATCTAAATTATATAAATGAATGCGTAGCATCTGGATCTAGCAATGTAAGTACTGGATAGCCAAAAACATGCAACGTACCAATAACAACCTCTGGTGAAGCTCTGCCCTCACGCAATGACATGGCATGAACTCTGGCCTGTCCAGCTGATCGTCCACACTGATTGTGACCCTGTTGTCCGCTCTGTTCAGAAGACTGTACTGATCGGGCTCCAGAAGTAGTACCTCGATCTCATCCTGAACTCTGAGCTCCCTGTCCACCAACACCAATAGATTGGAGACATTCCCTCGTAAAGTGATCCTCCTAGCCACAACTATAACAAATGGTAGGGCCTCGCTGACAAAGACCAAAGTGATGCCTATTGCAGAAATTGCACAATGGATACTCCCTTGGTACAGAAAAAGTGTCACCAGTATGTTCAGGATAGCTGGATCCGCTGGAACTCCCACTGGGTTGTGGTCTCTGTGGCTGATTCCTCCTCCATCTATGTCTCTGTCTAGCTGAACTAGCAGGATGTCTATAGGGTCCACTGCCAGATGATGATGCCGATCCGGAAGTGTCTGAACTCATCCTCTTGGAAGGTCCTTGACTCGGCCCACCCTCCTCAAATCGTCGAGACTGGAATCGCATCTGCCTTTCCTTCTCTATATCCTCGCCTCGGAGTGCAGCACTCACAAAATCATCAAAATTGTTTTGAGGCATCGTAGTCAATGTTCCCTTGATGTTCAGGTTCAAGCCCAACTCAAATCTCCGGCACTTGGCTTCCTCTGAGGCCACCATGTCGCGAGAAAATCAAGACAATCGAGTAAATCTATCTCGATACTCAAGTACTAACATGCTACCCTGTCTCAGGTTGGTGAACTCCTCATACTTCTGCTGCTGTGTAGCCTGGTTGAAATACCTCCGCATAAACAAATCTCTGAACAATGTCCATGGAGTATCAACCGAAACTCTATCAGTGCTAACCCACCAGAAGTATGCATCAGACTCAAGCAAACCAACCGCTGCCACTGTCATCTGCTCAGGAGTGAAACGCAGACACTCACAAACTCATTCAACCTGAACCAACCAAACCTCACATATCTTTGGATCAGCTGAACCCGAGAAAACAGTTGCTCCAGCAGTTCGAGCTTTGACCACAGGGTCAAAACACTCCTCCAAACGCAACACTCGCATAAGCAAGTCATGTGTCTGGCGATCCTCATCAGGATCCACATCCCTATTGACACGGCAACCACGTCTAGGAGGCATCCTAATGATAAAAGAAAAACATTAGTCACAAGGCACAAGGAACGTAATCATGAAACTTCAGACATTTGAAAGCATACAACACCCGAAGCATTGATGAGTAACCGCTGGCCAGTCAGGTCATCGCTCCAGACATGCTGTACATTCTCAAATACCCTTAGCATCACGACTACATAAGTCTACAAAACCTAAAACCTAATGCTCGGATACCAAGCTGAAAGGACCCGACCCCGATTTAGTTTCCTAAATCGAAATCAAACCCCTTCTGAACACATGAACTTTCAAAAAACATTGACAGAGTTCCACTATAGCGCGTAATTACCATTAACCTACACGGGAAAAGTACACTTTATCCTATGCCATAAAAGCCAAACTGTGGGCACCAATCCCATCCGGATTTCTCAAAAACATATCATATCGTAAAGCAATATACAAAACTGTAGCTTTACAGAAATTCGGGAAAAAATCATATGAAAATATAAACACAACAGTATTCAGAGCGACCTCTAGTATATACATAAATTTACAACAGTAGGCCAAACTAGAAACCTACTGAGAAAGAAAATAGCTCAAATACTAAGCCTCCAACCTTGACGTGCGACACCAGAATTCAAATTGCAACTGGGCATTGGAAACAAAGAGCCCAGGGAAAGACATATAAACCGTTAGAGTGAGTGGACGAAAATAAATGTCTTTCGCCGACTAATATATATGTATAAAATATATGCGAGTCTAAATGTATGAAAATCATATGGTACACGAGGGAGACTTTAACTCCTCACGCGTACAGAGCATGCATCGGAAATCCTGCGGGGTCACTCATGGACACATCCGTGCTAGTACAGTCTGAATCACGGGATCCCAGACCCTCACTTGATTCCAGCCAGAAAGGCCTCAGCTCAGGGTATCTGTTCCCACCCGATAAAGACCTCGGGGGGTAACAGTCCCCTCCGGTAAACATCCTCGGGGATCAGCCGGGATGCTAAGTGTATCGATACAACCATATATACTGAGATTGTACTCTGTGTAAACCAAATCATAAAGGTTTCCATGCAAATGCATAAAGCGTAATGTAAATGCATATTCGTAATACATAATTATAAAAGCATAATCGTAGATGCATAATCATAAAACACATGCTCGTATAAATTATAATCGCATATGCATGTTCATGCTCGTAAAACGTATAATAAAGACTCGCAACCAATCAGTGAAAAGAAATGTGTCCACTCACAGACAAGCACAACGCGAAAACGCGCTAATCCCGAGATCCAGTGGAAGATCCTTCGCCAAGCGTATGATCCCGATCTCCTGAATAATCACAAATATCACTGATCAAAATCACAATTCAATACTCTGAACCACACCTCGGAAACCAACCATTTTCAAAAACATACAACTTGGATATCAACAAAATCGTTGAAAATTCCATAAATACACTACATATCCCTTGACACAAAATCCACCACCCAAATCAACTCGAAAACCTCAAGACGATGATCAGGGCGCGATTACGAGTAAAACGGCATAAAACTTTCCAAAATCAAAAAAGTCAACTCTTCGCCGGAGCTCCGTGGTTGACCACCGCCACCGCCGCCCGCGGCGTGACGTCACCGGCGAGATTTTCCGGCGACCAAAACCACCAAAGTTTCCTCTCCTCAAGCCCAGTCCATCTCCCTTCTACACCAACATCCAAATAGGCTGGCAACCGTGCCAAAAACCCCTTGAAAATCCACGGCCCGAAATCGCCAGAAAATTTCTCCGGCCGATTCCGACTCCGTCGCTCCACCAATGCTCCCAAAACCAAAGGGGTTCTTCTCCTTGGCTCAAACCCAGTCTATTCCAACCCAAAAATTAACCGGAAATCTGCCTAAAAACCTCCCTCTGACTAACCCAATTTCGTTCACCTTCTCTCTCAAATTTCTCCAACCAAACCCAAACCAAACAACACAATATACACATCAATCGAAAGCCCAAAGGAAGAACTTCAAATCCATACCTCAAACTCCGGCAACCGTGCCATTCTCCGGCAACAACTTCGACGGCGAGTCACGGACTCACTGAGTCAACGCGGGTTGACTTGGTCAACTCGGCCCAGAACTGGTCAACTCGGTCAAACAGCCAATTTTCCAACTTTTTCGATAACTTTACGACTATTCCGCTATTTATACGTCGCGAACCAACTCTATCCGCGATTCGGATAACTCAAACTTAAACGGATAAACACGACTAACTCGACGATAATTTCAAATATCCATTTTATATTCCTCGATTATCCGAAAAATCCTCTGAAAACTCCTACGAACTTGAAATCAAATTCTCTACATTTTCCGCGAACAAACCCAAACCAAATTAGTGTCCGATAATTAAGTCGTGAACAAGGCCGCATAACCGATTAATTACGTCGAACCACAATTATACGTGAAACTCGCAAATTAAGCCGATTAATTACCATTTCCGGTTCTGGTTGTCACAATCTGCGGACAAGTAGTCTGGTGAACAATTCCATATTGCTAAAAATAATCTTTGAATGAATGATTGACAAACTTCCCTCCAATGTCAGACTAAAATACTTTCACACAAGCATTATACTGAGTTCGAATCAGATTATGAAACGCAGTAAAGGCATAAAACACAACATCCTTCTTTTTTAGCAACACAACCCATATTATTCTTATAAAATCATCAATGAACAGAACAAAGTATATCACTCTTGTCAAGGTTGGATTCATTGATGACCCCTAAACATCAGAATGGATCAACTCAAATGGTGATGAACTAGAATGAGAACTAGGAGAGTAGGTGAACTTATGACTTTTAGCGAACAGACAGGTTTCACAGTGAAGACTAGATTCTTTTATTCCAATATACAAGGACGACATAGAATTTTTCATAACACCAAAGGATGGATGACCCAACCGGCGATGCCATAACCAAATTTCTTTAACTCGATCAGAATTCATTGTCAAAGTAACATGTCTTGATGACTCTTGTGTCTCCCTGCTATACATGCAATCCAAGTGAAATAGTCTCCCTCTTCGATCTCCCTTGCTTATTATTGCCTAAGTACATAGATCCTGAAATACCACATACATAGGATAAAACATAACAGAGCATTTGTTTTGGCAAATCAACTCAGATACTGATAACAGATGATTGGATAGAGAGAGAACATAAAGAACATTATGTAACATAAGAGAAGGAGTAACTTGGATTGACCCAATACCTAGGATTGGAAAAGACACACCATTTGCATTAGGCATTTCAGGTACAAGAGAAGGTGACAGACTTAGAAAAAAGGACTTATCAAAGTTTATTTGATCAGATGTATCAGAATCAATTATCCATGTATCACCACCAGTAAAGTCAGAACTTTCAAAGTAATACTAATTTTACCTTGATGTTTCTCAATTAAAGAAACATTATTCTCCATGTGGTCTTGACTCTCCATACCACAAAAAATAGGTTCTTCAAACATCAAAATATCCAAAGCCATGACAAATTCTTCATAAGGGAACAAGACAAGAAACAAGTGAACAAGATCAAGGAACCAGTTGGACAAAACATATTTCGACATGTCGAGAATTTTTTTTTCGACGTGTCAAACAAGACAGGATAGGATGATTTAGACAAGGAATAAGGACAAATTTGCTATGGAAACAAGATCAGGTCTTCAAGATTTTCAAGATCAACAAGTTAGAATAGATCAAACAAGCAATATGAATAGATTCGCAACAGAAACAATATCAGGTCTTCATGATTCTCAAGATCAAACTTAAGCTTTGATGTTACGTCAAATAGAACACAATACTAAGGGATTTTTCTGATATATTAATCAATCCCGAATTGGGTATATATACAAGCATACTTAAATGTAAGTGAATTTGCGAAAGCATGAATGTTTGAATGCCCCTAAAATCTGCCAGGAATGGCAGTATTTATAGTGCACACATTCCCTCCAAATTAGCAACCAACTCGTGGGCCTCAAGTTTCGGACCTTCCCATCCGAAACTAAATCCTTACCCGAATGCCCACGTTCTGTAGCTTGTCAAGATGAACCGTCTGAGATACTTTCGACAAGACAGAAACTTACTAGAGTTATTCTCGGCGAGACTGAGTTCCATGCCGCAAATATCTCAACAACTTTGACTTCGTCGTGCTCCTCTTGGTGCGCGGCCTTTTCTCATCAAACTTTTGGTGCACAATTATTTCTTTGTCGAGCCTTACTCACTTTCAAACCTTCCCTTTCACCTTTCATCCAAGTGATCTGAGACCTCATCTTTCCTCAAGATCTCTATCCTGCTCGTCAGTGTGGAGAAATATTTCTCCCCCACAGATGCCGATACCAATCTTGTGATTTCAGAGGACAAGGAGACGAACCTAGTTACTCTGGATTTTGAATAGCCTACGTCAAAGGCGTTACCTCTGTAATAGATTCAAGTTTTTGGTTTGTTTTTGGCTTGTTTTACTGCCATTTTTTTAGACTATTGTCTTGGTTTTGATTTGATTTCTGGATAAGAACATCTATGATGTGAATTTTCTAGTTCACAAGTAATGAATTTTTTTTCTTTTTTTTCGGTATATGAAAGTGTTGAGAATGTTATTTCACTACTCATTCAGCGTATGGTTCGATGTTTACAATTTTATATAGCATAATGACACAATGATACAGTAAAAATGAGACATGAAAAACTGGATGTTTTTATCTCAAGAAATCTTTGACCCATCGAAATTCTTCTCGAAGTGTCAAAGGCTCTGTTCTGGATCGGTTTTGTATTTTTTGACCCGTCGAGCATTCCTCGACCCATCGATTGATTCCTTCTATCTCTGTTTATGTCCTATTTCAACCCATCAAGAATACTATTCGACCCGTCGAGGATAGATATCAGAAAATCGATATCGGTTTTATATTTCCTTTGACCCGTAGACACATTTATTCGACCCGTCGAATGGGTGCTTCTAAACATATTTTTGAACCGTCAAACATTTACATCGACCCGTCGAGAGAATTGGTATTGAAAAATCAAATTTTATTTTAGATTTCTTCGATCTATTAAAGGTTATATCTGGTTTATGGTGTTTTTGATGTTTTTGATGTATCTTATATCAATTTTCTTGGAAAAGGATCAGAAAAATTTCAAACCTGGAATTCTGCACCATATGTGGTTTTCCATCGATTTCTATCATGCCATATCAGCACTTAACAAGGGTCATATCCTTATTCAAATCTTTAAGTGTTTGGTTAAAGTGTCCACCCGGTCTTTAGTTTAAATGCTCACTTATTTACATTGCTTTTTAGATGTCTCAATGTGAGATTGAGTGTCTTCCAAATAGTGGTACTACCTAGACCATTCTACAGAATATTTCCATACAAATCCTCAGTGACTACTATGATAGGTGCAATGCCGGTTATTTAAGTGCGTGGTTAAGCAGAATTTCTACTACCTCATGGTATAAGATTGTTTATCACTGATATCTTATACGCGTCAAATGTCAATCAAACCTTGCTAAGTTTCAAGGATATTCGGGCCAATGGTTTTCACATGGAAACATATTGTGAGAATGGACAAGAATTATTGTGTATCACCTCTGTTGAATGTGGCCGCACGCGAATTATGGAGAATTCCGGTTATTTGTAGCGGTCTATATCTAACTACGGTTCAGATTACCTACAATATTTCATGGTTTTGGTAGATGCATCAATGCGATGGTCACACGTTGCTTTGCTATCCACAAGAAATGCTGCGTTTGCAAAACTCCTCACACAAATTATTAAGCTTCGGACACACCACCCGGACCATGCAATCAAGTCTATTAGATTGGACAACGCATGAGAGTTAACATTGATATCTTTTTAGTTATTGCATGTCTATTGGGATTGAAATTGAATATCTCATTCCTCATGTTCAAATGAAAGGTTTAGCAGAGGCTTAGATCAAGCGGTTATAGCTTGTGTCTCACGCTTTGGTAATGCATACAAACTTGCTGGTATTCGCGTGGAGTTATGTAGCGTCATATGCAGCTATGCTTCTTCAATTTTGACCTATAGGACGCCAACCATTCAGTGTGCACCAGTTGGTAACTGGATATGAGTTTGACATTTCACATCTACACATTTTTGGTTGTGCGGTATATATGCCTATTCAGTCTCCATAACGCACTAAAATGGGTCATCAACAAAGATTAGGCATTTATGTTGGCTATGAAGCTCCAACGATAGTCCGCTATCTTGAACCTTCGACAGGAGATCTCTTTACTACAAGATTTACATATTGTCACTTTGATGAGACTTACTCTCCGACGTTAGGGGGAGGAAGGAATGTATCTATTCCGGTTCAATGTCAAAAACTGACGTGGTCTAATCTCATTATATCTCATCATGATCGCCGCACATATCAAAGTGAGATAGAAGTGCAAAGAATACTTGATCTTCAGAAAGTAGGAGACTCTATGCCTGACTTTTTTATTGATATCGCTAAAGTGACGAGATCGGATATACCTACTGCAAATGTTCTTACAAGGTTGGAAATCCTGAAAAATGAATTGGTTAGTACCAACACCGAGCAAGGAAATGTTTCTCCTGCCTATGTGTAAGGTGTTGTGTCGGCCTCGTCTCCGACCAGGAAAAGGGGGAGACCAAAAAAATTCAGTGACGAGCCGCCGATTAAAAGATAGGCCATCGAGGCACAAAATGATCCATTCATCATGAACATTGTGAATCCTCACATGAGATTATTTCTGACTACAGTTATGTCCTTGAATCATAATTGACATATCTGGGGGAGGCCTCAGAACCTCTTGTGATGTCAGAGAACAAAGAAATCTCTTTTAGAACAAATAATGTGCGCATTCTTATGGATAGATCTTCCATATTAGTTTATGATTCATTTGTTTATTTCGTCGCTCAGGAGATTATAGACGACGATGAAGTAGAACCTCGCTCTGTAAAGGATTGCCAATGAAGAGAGGATTGGCTAAATTAGAAGGTAGCAATCTAGACTGAACTAGACTCTCTAAATAAATGCAGGTTATTGGTCTAGTAGTACTATACACACCGACTATTAATCCAGTAGGACATAAATGGGCCTTTTTCGGAAGCGTAATTAGAAGAATAAGGTCTTGCACTATAAAGCTAGACTAGTGGCGCAGGGTTTCCCTGGTCATGGACATCATCACCTTCCACTACCAGATAAGTTTGGTAGTGTCCGAGAAATTAAACATGCAGCTTATGGATATGGTTATTGCATGTCTCTATGAGCATCTTGATTCAGAGATATGCATGAAAGTGCCAGATAGTATTGCTATACCCAAATCAAGTAACTCTAAACTATGGAGTACTCATGTAATCAGATTGAGACGTTTACTATATGGATTGAAACAATCTAGTAGGATGTAGTATACACATGTTAGTGACTACTTGATGAGAAGGCATACAAGAATGATGACTTATGCCCTTGCATATTCATTAAAAGAAGAATTTCAGGATTTACTATAGTAGCAGTCTATGTAGATGATATGAACATCATTAGGACTCTTAATGAGATCAATGAGACGGTTGGCTACTTGAAATCTGAATTTGAGATGAATGGTAGAACTCGATTTTGTCTCAGATTATAGCTGGAACATCGAGTTGGAGGAATCCTTATTCACCAGTCTGCTTATATCCAATAGATGCTCAGGCGATTTAATATGGACGATGCACACCATGTTAGCACGCAAATGGTTGTTTGCAATCTAGACCCCAAGAAGGATCCATTTCGTCCGCTAGGTGACGATGAGGAAGTCTTGGAAAATGAAATTCCATATCTTAGTACTATTGGAGTTTTGTTGTATCTAGTTCAGTGCACACGTCCAGATATTGCATTCTCAGTGAACTTGTTGGCTAGATTTAGCTCTACATCTACGCAACATTATTGGAATGGAGTAAAACAAATCGTCAGGTACTTGAAGGGTTCCCTTGACTTGGGCTTATTCTTTCCTTACAAAAAATATAGATAAAAGCTTAAAAATCACAGAAAATGGATGGTTGAATCGCAGCATTTAGGTTCTGGGCTCTTCGACCCGTCGAGTAGATCTCTCGATCTGTCGAAGGTAGTGAATAATGATAACCCGAAGGTGTCCTTTGACCCGTCGAGGAATGGTTTCGACCCATCAAAACCAGTACCTTGGATCGAGCAGAACCAATTGTTCAACCCGTCGAGTGAAGACTTCGACCAGTCGAATTCCTCTCTTGCTGCGATCAGTTTTATTGCAGTCTCCTATTCAGACTCACCGGTTGATGTGTTGGTCGGATTTGCTGATATCGGGTACCTTTTTGACCCACACAAAGGTTGTTAACAGACTGGTTATGTTTTCACTATAGAAAACACGGCGATTTCTTGGAGATCAACTAAGCACACCCTTGTTGCTACTTCCTCAAATTATTCAGAAATCATTACGTTGCATGAAGCAGTTAGAGAATGTCTCTGACTTAAGTCAGTCATTCATCACATTCGAGGTTCTAGTAGATTACCATCTACTACAACAACTCCCACTTGTATTTTTGAGAATAATGCGGCATGCATTGAACAGATGAAGTTGGGTTATATTAAGGGTGACAATACAAAGCATATATCACCGAAATTCTTCTTCAATCAGCAACAACAATAGTTGTTGAATATCCATGTGAGCCATGTTGGTTTGGCGGATAATGTTGCAGACTTGTTTACCAAGTCATTACCCAAATCTACATTTGTGAAAAATGTGAGATGCATTAGTATGCACATGTTATCTGAACTCCATGAATGAGTTTACAGTCAGGGGGAGTTACATTTCTGTAGACACCAGGGAGAGTCTATGTTACATGGAGTAGTGTTTTGTAGTTGATGTGTTATACTCTTTTTCCCTTAGACCAAAATTTTGTTTTACCCATGAGATTTTTGTTTGCTTGGCAAAGTTTTTAGTGAGGTAACAAGTTATGCATCCTTCTTGAGGCCATCGACACAATGGTGAGTGTTTAAGGGGATTTATTCTCCGTAACTTTCAGTGTGTGTTTTGTCCTAATTAGATTCAGATTAATCTAGATAGAAACAGAAAATTCCTATTTTATAGGGACACTTATTATAATAGATTGTATTAGTCTATATATAATGTATTCTATCAATAAAAGAATTACAATTTTTAGTCTATCAAATATTCATCTACAACATTATATTATACACATTTCAGCATTAGAACAGGAATTTAACTTTCCAAATGCCATTTTAGAACTTAAAGGATAACTCAATTATGTATCTCGTCGGAGTCATCGGCCAAAAGATAAAGAAAAAAAACACGAGTTTTGCTTGACTTATTACATGGACAAATTGACAATATTTATTTATTATATAACAATCATGAGACATAACGTGGTATTGTTTAAATGAACAGTATAACCAGTAACTTACGTGCGAGCTTGCATGCGCGAAACTCTCTCTCCCTCATACTGAAGGTTCTCTCACTTTCCTTGGAAGACTACGATCTCCTCGCTCTCACTTTTCCTTTTGATCTCCGGCAATAGATTTTGCTGTCTTTTCCTTTCGATCTCCAGCGAGGAGTTTCCGATCTCTATCTTGCTCTCTCTTCTACTATTTTCGTTCCTGAACTCTCGATTGTCACTGCTTCGGAGTTTAGAGTATACAGTCTGCTACCACCAAGTTTCTCCTTCAAGCTCTACACGCCAATCCCGCAAGTCCACTGTTTGGTGTTTTTTTTCTTTCTATTTTCTGAGGTAATTAAGTTAATTTGTGATTTAGCTTTTTGAAATGTGAGCAATTTGGTTGCTCATGTTGATCTTGATTTCTGGGTTGGTTGAATTTTCATGGTTTTTTTATGTTGTGTGTTGTAAAGATTGAATCTTTTGTTTTTATTTGAAGCTTTATGATTTTCTATGGCGGAGCTGAAGATCACGAGATTGAGCTGCATAGGTGCTTTAAAGCTTTGGCAATGGTGAGAAAGTTTAGTATGATTTGATTGTGAAGTGAATTATTCAAGAGGGTTTCTGTTAAATCTTGGGGCCCAAGTGATTCTTTGGTTTTTGGAATGGTGAAAGGTTGCTATGGATGACAAAATAGTATATATTATGGCAATCTCCCCGCAATTTTTAGTATTGTTGCATGGACATTAAGTTCTCTCACTATTCTATTATGTTATCATCTTAGTTTTGATATGTCATTTATACTCTGATTTGTTGTACATGGTTGCATATATCGAATTCCAATTAGCTAGAAAGGTACATAGAAAGCATTGTTTTGAATTGGTTTAGAACTTTTAGAGTAATGTTTAGGACATAAATAATATACATGTTGTATCCAATGTATATTTCAAGTATATGGGGATTGCTTTTTCTATCTTCTCTTATATGTAAAGCCATGGTACGTCATATTTAATGGTCCATAATATGTTTCAATAGTTTCTTGCATACTATCTTGCTCAATTAGGAATAGTTGATATGGTACCTTTGGTAGTTTGATAGTAGCAAATTTATAATCCAGAACACGTCCGTGTTCGGTGCGTGCCGGTGACTTCTTGCAGGTCATCAATGTTGATCATTGATCGAAAGGTGCTCAACAATGTCATCACTTTCCCTCCGAATGGAGTCTTCTTTGTTTGCTCCACTATAGAAGTTGTTTCGCCGTAGATAGTGAATTTTAGGTATCTATATGTATATACATGATCCTTTCTAATGTAGTTGAATACGTTTCGCTGTGAATTTCAGATTGTATGGCAACAAAAGTGTGCTGATGTTGGTTAGGTTTACGAGTGCGGTCATACGAGGGAAGAGCTGGGGGCTTCCGTTTTCGCCGTTCGGGCATAGCTGGTGAGTGATTTTTGTTTTGATATAAATATATAGCAAATTGTTGGTCTATGTAGTTAGAAAATGTTAGGAAAGCCTCATTCATGAATAAAGGTCAGCTGATTTGAAAGTTTTATTGATGCATTTGGTGAATATTCAGTTTGATAAGCTAGGTAGAATAGAGCTAGCTTATATAATGAACGTTATTATTCACCAAATACTATCTCTATTGTTCACAAGAATAAAAGTTTTTAGTTGCTAAGGTAAGCACAATTTAATATCCAATTCTTTTTGAATTGATGAGAGAAAAGATTTGTGGTGTTTCATTATTTTTTTCCTTTAATGAAATTGCACAGGAAGAGAGAAGAGATTTTAAAGGGGTGTTCTAAGTCGGTGTTCTCAAGTTGCCACCGCTCAATCTCACTTTGTTTCCGACTGGGTAAGATTTTGTCGTGCTAAAACTACCTTCTTCGTTTGTCTTTCAAACTATTCTAACAGCCAGGTTGCCACAGATCGAATCCTTATTTTCTATGTAACTTATGGTTTGCAAGTTATCAAATGGACTCGATCGAGAGAATATATAAACAATTGTTTTGAGTTGTATTGTTATAGTTATCTTCCTGAAGTTGAGGCTTTCATCATTGGTGGACTAATTGGGATGGCTGGATTTAGATGAGTCAAATAAGTGAGGACATGCATGTGTACATGTTATCCAGAATCCAATTATTGGGATTTCAGAAGCTTATTGTTGATATGCATCTGCGAGTTAATTTTTAAACGTACATTAGAGAAACTGAGTTATGAAAGTACATCTTAGCTAAAAGGCTTTATAGGTTGTTCAATAATTTGTATCAGTCCATGATGGTAACATCTGTGTGAAGTTCTCTTATCTGCATATTGTTTTCCCCTTAAATGATCCATTATATTAGAATTAGAATAACTCTAGCCTTTTCCTACATGCATATATACTTGAGATTTGGCCCTCAAGCTTAGACTGTCTGGCATGTAACTGATGTAAGATGTATAAGAAAAAAAGGGAAAGGATGAGATCGAACTTTTATGCTCAAGTCTTGACTTGATTACAAGAGAGATCTTTAAATTAATACATTGTACTTCTGCCAAAAGATAATACACATCAGTACCTTTGAGCAGACTATGGACAAAAGTAGAATAAACTATATATACACATTGCAAGCTTGATATAGCAATGTACAGATATATGTATATAATCTCACTCTGCTTCAGATTGGATAAGATTTTGTTGTGCTAAAACTACCATTTTAGTTTGTCTTTCAAACTATGCTAATAGCCAGGTTGCCACATATTGAATCCTTATTTTCTATGTAACTTATGGTTTTCAACTTATCAAATGGACTTTGGTTGTGTATATATGCAGTTTGCACGGATCTGGCAACTAAGTTAAATAAACACTTCCTTGATTCATTTGGGCAAAGAAAATCCAAAATGCATAGGTGGATAAGGTTATATTAGTTAAACATAGTTATTTGCAGTTGAATGCAACTCTTAGCTAAGCTAATCATAGATAGATGGTATAATTGATGTAACTTTAACACCTGTACTAGTCGAGAGTTGAATACTTAGTTTTGGGATTATATAAAAAATGTCAAATTTTCATTCCAGTTTTGGATTTTGTTGATCCACAGATTATGGAAAATATGTGACGCATTAAAAGTGAGATGATCGGCTACCACCTAATCGATGTCAAAAGTGTTGCGATGGTGAATTCCAGCCCATGTTTCCATTGTGAGGAGCAAGAAGTTGGTTTAAGTAATTAAGTATTTGTAGTTGCTGAGAGATGGTTTTGCAAGAAATGGATTACTTTGAAACTGTCTAGATCATTCAGGTTACTTTTTAAGTGTTTGTGTGCATGGAACAGTTTAGTTTTAATTTCTTTTTGTCAAAAAAGAAAAGGAGCAATATTATGTTTGAATGCTTTTACATTAAGAGCATCGTGTTGTGTTGCAGTTGCTTGGTCAATTGAATTTCTAAGGGAGTTGTGACCAAAACTTAGAAAATGTTGTTATAGATAGTGTGCTTGAGGTTACGAACTATATTGAATTTTTAAACTCGAGAAGATGATTTATTTCTTATGCGATTTGCAGGTAGCCTAGAAGACAATCAATTGAGTTTCAGGTTGGTCATGTTGCCCCTCTATTTTTTGGGGTGTTGTTTCTTATGACAACCACTACAAGAAAAAGTGACTTAGACGACGGAGAATTTCCGTCGTCTAAGTGCCTATCTCCGTCGTCTAAGTACTTGGACGACGGAAAATCCGTCGTCCAAGGTACGTGCTCCAAGTGCTGTCGTCTAAGTACTTAGACGACGGAGAATTTAATCTCCGTCGTCCAAGTTCACTTGGACCGCGGAGAACGTCCGTGGCCCATGTAGGGACTTAGACGACGGAGACATTAATCTCCGTCGTCTAGGTAACCACCTGGGCCACGGAGATTGTTAGCTTCTCCGTGGCCCAGGTGGTGACTTAGACGACGGAGATTCATGTCTCCGTCGTCTAAGTCCCTACATGGGCCACGGAGAAGCTAACAATCTCCGTGGCCCAGGTGGTGACTTAGACGACGGAGACATTAATCTCCGTCGTCTAAGTCCCTACATGGGCCACGGAGATTGTTAGCTTCTCCGTGGCCCAGGTGGTTACCTAGACGACGGAGATTAATGTCTCCGTCGTCTAAGTCACCACCTGGGCCACGGAGAAGCTAACAATCTCCGTGGCCCATGTAGGGACTTAGACGACGGAGACATTAATCTCCGTCGTCTAAGTGAAAAATTAATTTAAAAAAAAAATTAAATTCAAAAATATTATTATACGATTAATTGAAAAAAAATTAATTAAATTAATTAAATACACTAAATTAATAAAATAATTAAAATTAATTTGTACATACATAATCGAAAAAACCTATAATTAAAAATGAAAATATTGTTCGTAATGCGGAAATTAAGAAACGAAATAATGAACTACTAGCTAGCTAAAACACTGGAGGAGCAGATGCGCCGCCTCGTCCTCCGCCTCCAGCCGGGTCGTCGTCGTCGGGGAATGGGTTCGGAGGAGGTTGACATTGTCTTTGAGCTTGTTGCATAAGGGCGATGAGTTGGGCTATTCGCTCGTCTTGCTGGTCCATTCTTTGGCGCATGGCAATATTCTCCTCCCGTGCGATTCGAGCCTCTTCATAGGCTGCCGCAGCTTGAGAACTTCTCCGCCGCCCCGAACCTCCCGTAGATGATGACTCAGAGGTCGACAAATCTCGAACCACCTTAGGCCCGAAGTGCCTAACCTCCTTGCCAGCTCTACGACCGTAGACCTCATCCGCAATTGCTATTTGGCTCTCCACAGATAGAGGAGGCAGGTCTTCTAGCGGCACATCTGGGAACGCAAGCTGAGTGTTAGCCAATTCTTCCTGCGCACGCTCTATCACTCTTGCCTACAAAAGAATAATAAATTTATTATAATGAAATAATATTTAAATAATAATTACTATAATTATTAGCGCACACACATATATATATATATGACTTACGCCGCGTTGACTCGCTTCATTATCGAGCCCAGGCGTCACGTACGCGCTTACGCTTGCATCGAGATAAGGGTGTTTGGAGCCCTTATCCCTGTGCTCCTTGGCAATTTGAATGAGTTGCTTGGCGCCGGATGTATGGTGCTTGTCCTTCTTCCCCCGGTTGGCTTTGTTGACACCGGAGAATTTCTGTTACACAACATAATGAAATCATTAAAAAATTTATAAGTAACTAAAATTTAGAGTATTCAATTATCTTAATTGAAATAAAAAAAGTAAATTAACACCTGAAATTGCTCATCGGCAAAGTGGTTACACAACCACTCCCACTCATCTTCTCTATCCCCACGCAGCTCTTCGGGGGGAGGCACGGGACCGTTAATTCGGAAGTACTGATGGAGCCTGTACTTCCAATCTTTGAAGATGTTGTTGGCGGTTTGGTTGATATGCCTCAACATCGCCGGATCCGGATCCACCGCAAATTGTTCCTATCAGAAATAAATTGGAAATTATAATCGTATATATTATAAAATTATATATAACTAATATTAAAAATAGTATATAATAACTAAAATTGTACGTATTACGTACCGAAAGATCCTTAAAGACTTTCGCCTTCTCCGAATCCGGCACCTCCCTCCAAGTAGGGGCAGTGATACGAACCCGGTTACGAACAATCGACCCAATGCTATGAGCCGAGAGACTTGCTAGCTGAGGTGTGGGAGGGCCACCGGTGAATTCGTCGTAAGGCAAGGCGATCTTGCTCCCGGTCGCCTTGCAAATTTTCTCCGCCTTTCCACCTTTAACGAGACCCCGAGTCTTTTTCGGTTGGGGGTCAGTGGGGGCCCTCCTTTGCTTACGGCGGGCGCTGTACATGATAGACTCGGCCGTCGAAGACGCCTGAGTACTTCCCGTTGAAGCGGTACCGGGCGTCGGAGTTGAAAAGGGGTCGACGTCATCACCGCTTGAGAGAAATGGGGCAGAGGGAATTTCCCCAGAAGGCCCCGGATTGAGGGCGTCTACCTGCGGTTGAACCCAACCGACTTGGGCCGCCAACATTTGGAGCATCTCATCTTCTGACTCCTGTTGGGCTTTCTTCTTCCCGGATGTGATCTTTGGCGGAGCCATTTAAACCTAAGAGTACGTACGGTGTTAAAATACCTACTTACCATAATAATTACAACGACGGAGAATTTACGCTAATTAATTAAGTACGTTTAAGATTTAAATAGAGTACACTAGCTTGGCATTTTCGGTCGTTCAATGGACGTGCGACCCGCGCGATAAAGTGTAAATTTTCAATTAATCAGCCTTGGTTAAATCGAAAAACATGGCCAGTTAGGGATAGAGATAACGCGAGAGGCAGGACTAATTTCGACAAAAGTCTTTCTTAGTCCAAATCCTGTCACCAGTCATAACCCGTTTCTAGACACCATGTCCGACATTCGGCCAATTTTTCGAAAATTTACACTCCCTCAAGTCCTTTGCAAACTCCGCCCTCAACCTCGTGTCCATAACTTCACTTAGGTTATGGTGTGCGGTGATGAAATCCACACATCACGAGGGGTTAAGGAGATAAGCAAGGAAAAGAGGCGCCATCTATTCCAAAGAGTGCGACTTAATTACACCAAGCCTATGTACTAAATTTAAATCGAACACGTACTACCATGCAATTTACTAGAAAATACATATAATTATCAATTAATTATTATTTATCATGCATTTAATAATAATTATTCATTTACCAATATAATCAATTATTATTATTACTATTATTTAATTTTAACTAATAATTATTCATTACCAAATAATTAACAACTAATAATGATTACTAAATAATAATAATAACAAGAAAATAATTATTATAATTACAACTATTTATTATTTAAAACTAATAAATTAAAAGTATTTAGAATTTAAATAATTAAACAAATAAAAAAATTGTTAAAGAGTTAAAATTTCGAATTATTACCTCGTCGGAATTTCGCCGGAATATTGGAAGAGTAGAGTCGTCGGAGAGGGGGAACCACGCCGGAAAATTGGTCGTCGGAGCGTCGCCGGAGGAGGATCGCCGGAGTGAGAGAGAGAGGAGAGGAGAGTATAGAGGAGGAGATGGAATGATGAGAAAATGAGGGGGGGTGCTCCTCCTTATATAGAGTTTCACTTAGACGACGGAGCACTATTCTCCGTCGTCTAAGTGCACTTAGACGACGGAAACAGTGTTTTCCGTCGTCTAAGTGAAGAGTCAAATTTTTTCGAACCGGCGCCAAATAAATGGGCGGGCCGTTTCACCGCCATAAAGGTTGACTTAGACGACGGAAACAGTGTTTTCCGTCGTCTAAGTGGAATTTCAAGCGGCGCCAAAAATTGAGGCGGCAAATCGAACCGCCATGTAAATATTGACTTGCACGACGGAAAACGACATATCCGTCGTCCAAGTCAATATTTACATCGAAAAATAATAAAAATTTTATTCGAACCGCCATGGTAATTTGAACCTAGACGACGGATACGGTCATTTTCCGTCGTCCAGGTGAACACTTGGACGACGGAAAATGACCGTATCCGTCGTCTAGGTTCAAATTATGCAAAAAAAAATATTTAAATTAATTCGCTAGGAATTTAGCGATCTGTCATTCGAGTGAAATAGTCGTACAATATCGATGAACGCATCGTATATATAAACAGATAAATTTGAACCGCCGAATAATTTTACGTTTTGAAAGTTGTTATGTATCGACTAATCTTTAAGACTTTAGTGTTCACTTGTAGTTGCTGATTTGCAGCAGAGTACTAACGAAATTGAATTTGGACAAAACAACCGTTGGATATGTTCGTCGTAACATAATATATAATTACTATAAAGGACCAGGAAATAATAAGTTCGGGAAGGGTTTCATCGGCACAGTCAACCGCAAAACCGAGAATTTCACAAACCGGAAACGTGGATACAGGACATTTCGCAACTCCGATTTTCGAACCGTCGAAGCTCACACACCAAGAATATACTACTCTAAAGTCTTGACGAAAAGAATACGCATTCGAAGATGGTCTAGATGGTCGTTGTCTTAGAAAAAATTACGAAATTTACACCTGGACGACGGATACGACATTCTCCGTCGTCCAAGTAGACACCTGGACGACGGAGACGCTAATATCCGTCGTCCAGGTGTGTACTTGGACGACGGAGACGCTAATATCCGTCGTCCAGGTGTGTACTTGGACGACGGAGAATGTTGTATCCGTCGTCCAGGTGAATATACCCTGAATTCAGGGGTTAGGGGTCCTTAGGGTTTAGGGTATAGGGTTTGTCACTTGGACGACGGAGACAGTCATTCTCCGTCGTCCAAGTGTGTACCTAGACGACGGATAATGCCTGTCTCCGTCGTCCAAGTGTAAAAACCCCGAATTCAGGGGTTAGGGCCTTAGGGTTTACGGTTTAGGTCGTCCCCGGTCATTTGTGTGTGCGTTCAATTATTCTGATTCAAAAATATAATTAAAAAATTGATCGATCGATCCGAACTGCTAGATTTAGGGTCCAAGATTTAGCTAGGGTTTTATATGAGATTGAGATTTGGCGCCAAAGGTGAATCTGCAATTAATTTCTCCGTTCTCGGTTAGGGGTCCTTAGGTTTAGGGTATAGGGTTTAGGGTTTGAAGGGCTGCGTGAGCGAAATGTAGAGCAGCTTCAGCTTACTTTTAATAAGATCAGAGAATACACCGATGAAGTTGAAAGCAAAGAGAGGGGCCGGGACTAGAAAAACAGTCCAAAGACATTCAATTGAAACAGAGAGAAGTCGACTTAAAATCTGAGGAAGTTAAGCTGGCGGAGATCGATGTTAGTCCAGGTACAAACAACTTTTATATATATATACTACAATATTTGTGCTCTCAATAATACTATCACAAGTCAATATATATAATCATATATAGGGACCCATAATTAATCCAATTTATACATAAATAGTATTTAAAAACAATAAAACCAACCAAAGCTGGACGAGGAATCTTAAAGTCTCGACATAATAGAAATCTTTCACCTTTTTACGATGCATCGATCGATCATATATATATTACAATAATAAATTAGGGTTTAGCAAGTAATGATCCTCGTCGTGTGACCGTACTCTTCGTCATAATCGTCATCATCATCATCACCGTTATCCGATTGCTCATCCTCCTCATCGTACTCAACATCGTCCGAGGAATAACCAGAGTCGTCGTCATCGTCCTCATCCTGCACGTCTTCTTCATCTACCTCAATGATCTCTTCTTCAGTTAGATCTGTACAACCATCAGGCATGGGTAACCGTTCACCGTCTTGAACCAGGTCCATTATGTCGGAGCGGATGACAGAAATATTAGGCTCTTGATAGGCAGGAATGTCTCTGTCTGGTTCAGCAGCATCTTCAGTCGTCGCCGGTGTCCCTTCAATTGTCTCTGTATTCCAAACTCCTCGATGAGAGATCTGGTTCACTATTTTCCACCCGTCACCAGCTTTCGGATCGTCGAGATAGAACACCTGCCTAACTAAGGTGGCGAGAGCGAAAGGCTCATCCTCATACCAGCTTGAGTTTGTATCGACTGATAAAAGTCCCAGGTCTTCCTTTGTACGCTTGAACCATCTGCACTTGAATAGGAAAACGTTGACATCATTCCCGTAACATAGCTGAACCACATATACGATCATTCCGTAATATAGATCAGGGTCTTTCCCAACCGCTATCCCACTGTTTTGTGTTCTTCTTCCTTCATCTCGCGCCAATGAATGGAACTTCACACCGTTCACAAAACATCCCGGATAAATATAGTGTTTAATCGGCTTCCCTGCTAGCAAGTGCTTTGGCCAAGACCACCACCCCCCGTGGTTTTCGGATTTTTGCAGATCAATCATCTGCGAAAATGGAAAAATGTAAGGGTTTACTTTCTACAAATTAAACATGCATGATCTCAATATGTATATAAATCACTAAATACGTACCCATTGGAAGAAATAATCGGGGAACTTTTTCTTAACCATTTTCTCAATCCACGCCGAACTCTTGTCTGGATATAACGCCTGAAGCCTCTCCCTGTATGACATCATGTACGGCTCAACTTCGTCACAGTCTCGTAACACTACCCAATGTGCCTCAATAAGTTCTTCCTGTGTTAACGTTTCCTTTAATACTCCTCTAAACGGTCGGACGACATTGGTGACGACAGAAAGATTGATGCGGGCACTGGGATCGGAGGCAGTTGGAGGTGGTGGATCTTTGAGGTACCTGTTGCAGTAAGTAACGCACTCATGCATTAGGTATGTCTCTGCTATGGAGCCATCCGGAGCCGACCTGTTTTTGACGAATGACTTATACTGTCCAAGCTGTCTACAAAATTAATCAAACGTACAATAAAAATAAGTACATGCATATAGCTAGCTAGTAATCTCCAGTGGAACAAATTATGAATCGAAAAACCTGTATAATTAATTAGTTGTACGTACCTTTCTTGAGGATACATCCAAGTGTACTGGACCGGACCAGAAATGAGAACCTGCTCGGGCAGGTGGATCATTAGGTGAATCATTATGTCGAAGAAAGCAGGAGGAAAAATCCTCTCTAGTTTGCAAATGATGTGCACAATTTGTTGTTGCAATTCCACGACATCTGACTTCTTTAATTCTCTGGCGCATAACCTCTGCCACCATCTGCACAATGCCACTATTGGTTCTACGACGTCGCGAGGCAAATATGGTCGAATTACCACTGGAATCAGACGTTGCAGCATAACGTGATAGTCATGTGTCTTTAGACCAACAAACTTGTGTTGCACCTCGTCCACTGCTCCAGTTATAGTAGCTGCATACGTGGCCGGATAACGAACGCCCTTAAACCAGTGAAATACAGAACGTCTAAGTGTCGGCTTCACTGTGTACGGTGCAGCTGGCATCTTGTTGTACACTCCTTTCCTATCCCTCCTCAACCACAAGGGACGACGTAGATTCATTGATTCCAAATCTTTGCGCGCTTTGGGAGTATCTTTAGTCTTGAACTTAATACCGAGAATTGTTCCCACCACGCTGTCGCACACATTCTTTTCTATGTGCATCGCGTCCAAGTTGTTCCTCAGCTTCAACTTCGACCAGTAAGGGAGTTCAAAGAATATACTCTTGTGATCCCAATAGCTCAGATCATGTGGAGGAATTGGATTGCATTTCTTTACATCCGCGTCGTTAGTCAACACACCAAAGTCGAAATAGCTCAACCTCTCTAAAATCTCTTCGCCCGACCAACTACGGGGTTTAGGATTGTTCTCTACCGTCCCGTCGAAATGAGCTTCATCCTGTCGCCAAGGGTGGTCGTGAGGGAGCCATCTACGGTGACCCAAGTAACACACCTTCCCTGCGTGCCAACTAGAGTTCACGTCGTCCAAACATATAGGACATCCATTATATCCTTTTGTCCTGCACGCTGCCAACATCCCATACGCTGGAAAATCGCTGATCGTCCACATTACGGCAGCCCTCATCGTGAACATCGTGTCAGTGAATTTGTCATAAGTTGGGACTCCATTTTCCCACAACAGTTTCAGCTCGTCGATCAAAGGTCTGAGGTAGACATCTAAGCACTTCCCTGGAGATTTAGGACCTGGAATTAGTACAGTAAGGAAATTAAATTCCTTGTTCATGCACATCCACGGAGGCAGGTTGTACGGCATCAGAATTACTGGCCAAGTGCTTACGGCGGAGCTATTACTTCCCCAAGGATTGAATCCGTCTGTAGATAGGCCGAGTCTAACATTTCTAACCTCTGCAGCAAAGTTTCCGAATTCTCTGTCGAAATGTTTGAAACCCTCCCCATCCGCGGCGTGTCGCAGGACATCGTCATCTATTCGCTTTTCTGCGTACCATCGCATCGCCTCTGCTGTGTGTAGAGACATGTACAGGTGCTGCAATCTGGGAATCAAGGGAAAATATCGAACAACTTTCACAGGAATTCTCTTTTTCGAACTCTTCCTATTCACCTGGAATCTGCACTGGCCACATACGGGACAATAGTCCAAATCTTTATACTCTTTGTAAAATAGCACACAATCATTCGGACATGCGTCAATTATCCTGTACTTTAGGCCGAGGCTGCTCAAGATATTTCTAACCTTATAATGAGATTTAGGAAGATTGTGATCATCAGGAAGCAACTTACATATTTGCTCCTGAATTTCGTCAAAAGCACTGACTGACATTTTGTGCTTCACTTTTATCTTCATTTGCTCCATCACATATTGCAACACATTCTCTCGACATCCAGGGAACACCGGGGTCTGCGCTTCAAGTAGCATCCGGTTGTACTTATCCATCTCACTGGTGTCAGTGGCCAAGCTAGCAGCGGGGAATGTGTCATCATGCTCATGAGTGGTACTGTAACCTCCGTCTTGGTGTTGGTGTCCACTATGACTAAATCCCGGAAACGCATCATGGACCAAATCTACAGTTGGATTGCAAGCTGGGGGTCCGGCACCACTGCCGCTGGATGAGGCACCATGGTAACTGTACCCTGAGCTGAAGTCTGCTGCGCTGAACTCTACTGCTTCACCATGCTCGCTCCATGTAGTGTAACTCCACATCATACCATTTTCGTACAGGTGTTGCACCATAACATTAACCTCCGCATACTGACAATTAAGACATTTCTGGCACGGACACCTGAAACGCTTCTTTCCATGACCATGTTCTATCGCAAAATTCACAAATTCGCTAATTCCATCCATATACCGGACATCACATCTATTCTTTAACTTCATCCAACTCTTGTCCATACTGCTACAAAATATGCAAAAAAAAATAATTATTACATATATATATATTAGTCCATTAATTTACCATTAATTATACGTACTCGATCTACATCGATCCATCAAATTACGTACGTAATTTAATCTGTATATATAGCTAATTAACATTCATGCATGTATGTACGCACGTACGGTTTCCCTAAATATATATATATTTAATCATGCAAATTTTAACTGCCTACGTACGTACCTGCTGGCCTTCTCGATATCTGCAGTTAATTAAGCTAGCTAGTGATCGAACACCGGAGATCCGATCCTTTAATTAATTTCTAGCCCCGGCCTAGCCTAATCCGGCCTTCTCCTTCTCCTTCGATCTCAAAAATTCCCCACGGGAGAAAATATAATGGAATGATCGAAGCTAAGAGAGTTTGGCATGGCCTATATATATAATGCTTCACTTAGACGACGGAGGTGTCGGTACGTCGTTTAAGTGGAACTTACACCACGACGTGTCGGTCCGTTGTCCAGGTGATCACTTCTCCGTGGTCCAAGTCACACTTAGACGACGGAGAATTACATCTCCGTCGTCTAAATGTTACTTGGACCACGGAGATTTCTCCGTGGTCCTCGTAACACTTAGACGACGGAGATGTAATTCTCCGTCGTCCAGGTGATAACCTGGACCACGGAGAAGTCTCCGAGGTCCAGGTTCTTACCTAGACGACGGAGAAATTTCACATCCGTCGTCTAAGTGTTACTTGGACCTCGGAGATTTCTCCGTGGTCCAAGTCACACTTAGACGACGGAGAATTACATCTCCGTCGTCTAAGTGTGACTTGGACCACGGAGAAATCTCCGAGGTCTAAGTGTAACTTAGACGACGGAACTAATACTGTTCCGTCGTCTAAGTCCTCTTTTCTTGTAGTGAACAGATATTATTTACGCCAAAGTTGGCTCTTAATTAGTACATTAGAGCCAAGTTGAGATAGTATTGAAGCAAACTTGCAGTACGGCTGGTTAAGAAGATCTAATATGGGTTCCTACTCCTCTATGCATCGGGTTCAATCAAGTATTAATTGGTTTTTCTTTGGTTGGGTTTTGTTATTAGCCTCATGGAAATATTTGCATCATTTGGAATTGCCTTTATTTTGTCTATACTTTGGGTACATATATTTTCTTTTGCTCAACGATGCCATTTCTAGGATTTGTATCCCTGTTTGTCTAATTTAGATCTCATATATGCTTGGATAAAGCAAGTGTGAGATTTGGTATGCTGTTTCACCGATTGGCATATTCTAATTCTAATACAGTGATATGAGCCACCAAGTGATGGAATTTTTTCAATGGCTGTTAGTTCGATATTATAGTAAGGTCTTCATGATCAGGTTATAAAATGGTCATGCATTAATATGATATCGATTTCAGTTATGATTTATTCATATTCCAGCTCTTAGTGATTGGATCGATTAATGCAACATCTCTTTCCTTGGACTCCAGTGTTCGATCGATTGGATCCACCATTGTAGCTTCAATCTCTGTTGATTCTCAACATTTTTCAGATTTCGGTTCTTCATATCGCAAGACTCCCAGACCAGGTATGACCCTTAAGGATTTTTATGATTTCTTGGAGGAATTTTAATAGTTGGATTTTTTATGGAGTTCAATAGACTGAAACTCTTACGAATAAGGTACATGGTTTGATCGGTCATCTTGAGATTGTATTTAAAGTTGCGATTGTCTAGGGATCTCTCGAGAATTAGTTCATAAGTTTGACGTTGGTTATCAACATGGATTTATTGTTCCATTAGGTTGTAAGAGGGTTACTGGGTTCCATAGGGTCAAGTCGATTTAAATGGAGTTTTGAAATCTGAGATCTCTGGCTAATCAAGTGTTTAATTCTGGTAGCTTTTTTCTTCTGTGTCATAAAGTGATCATCGATCACTCACTTTAAATAGTTGTCAGCTAATCTCAATAACTCTGGTGATGCCAATTACTGATGATAGTTATATGAAATGCATATAAGCTTTACTACAACAATCTCGATAACTCTGATGATGCCATTACTTTTATTGTTTAGTACCTCTCTCCTTAATGATGGTTTATATGTTATCACTCTAATGATAGTTCACATACAAAAATTCTTTTTACATGCCTATTAGATGTAAGTGTATGATTGTAGCATATTGGGCGAAATATGCTTGGTATTTTTAGGCCACGGGATTTTTTCTTTCGTATATGACATGGGGTTTCTCTTTGTATATTTCTCTTTTATGAAGACTAGCACGGCTAATTTTGAGTTTCCATCTACAAGTGAAATGATCATTATGGAAATGTAGGTTTGTTTGATGCTTGATTATTGTCTGTGTTAAGTGATGTTTAAATCTAGGTTTGTTTGATGATTGATTTTGATTGTAGCCTCAGTGTGAGATTGATAACTATCAATTAGGGTATGCATTTGAGTTGGCTACTTGCAGATATTTGGATCATCAATTTGACTTATATTGCAGTAGAATTGGGATTAAATCAGTTGTTGATGTTAGACATTGGCTATCATTATTTTGTTGTCATTATGTATCCGTGGACATGTGAAAGTTATTGCATTACGTTCTTGGAAAAAAATGAGATTTAGCAATGACTAATGAAGCCTAATTAACAACCTGATTTTTTTGTACTCGCAAGACCTTTAAATTATAGGTTAGAGAGTTTTCGCAAGACCTTTAAAGTATGGATTCTCTGATTTTTCCACTTTTATGTATACCAAGGCAATTATAATAAAAATTATATCATTTTTGACGATCGACTTTTTTTCAAATATAAATGAGAATTCATTCATAAAAGTGCTGGCATACATTGATAAATTTAAGTTGGTGATCTGGATTATGTACTTTAGTTTATCTATAATCTTTTTATGGTGTCTGTGGCATTCTACTAAGATATATATACTCTCTTTCATCTCCCTTTCCCATTCTGCCTTTCGTTTACATATCTGGTTTACCTTTTATCTTAGTGTTAAAAGTGGGGTTGTTGTTGAATGGTGAGAAGTATAAAGATCATTGTGCCTTTAGGAATGAGATATATACAACTATATAGCAAAAGTAAAGATTGAGGCAAAGCTTTCTTGACTTTATAGTATGGGGTATTAATTATATCTTTGCAATGAAAGCATAGTGCACTTGATTTGTATAGTTTAGTTTCTGACCTACAAATTCTTGACAGAGGCTTGAAATTCTTGGAGACTCAATGTTGGATATGCTAACCACACTCATATTAATCCTGAAGTATTAACTAACTTGCACTCAGCTGTTGTGAGTAATGAAAACTTTGCTTTTCATTTCAAATTCCGAATATGTACATTCCTACTACATTATGTTACTTTTCTCATTGTGAGAAAGATATTGAGCCACTGTCCAAGAATGTAAATATAGAAAGTAAAATCATGTTATATATGATGTAGTCTATAAATGTAACTTCTTTGTGAGAAAAATAATAGTAGATTTATTCAAACAAATACTTATTTCTTTTATGTTTAAATATCATAACAAATTATCTCTCCATGCACTAACTTTCATTTTGACAACTACATTATTTTTGTAACATGGAACAACTAAGTATGCAACTGCAAAGCGCGGGAACGCACCTAGTATATAACAACATGACATACATACATATAATCAAGAAGAGGGAACAAGAACGGTACTACGCATCATGTCCTTAAATTCGAATAGGTCGACGAGGCCATCCTGGTTCCGGTCAACGGAAGTAATCATCTTCTCCACTCTATCAATCTCATTCCCGTCCGGAAACCCTAGCTTCCCAAGCACCACCTGCAGCTCCTTTGCCGAAATGTACCCGTCTCCGTCTTCATCAAACACATTGAACGCCTCCCTTAGATCTGACTCCTCCTGCAACTTCTTCGCCTCCTCTTCATCCCAGTCTGCAGCCACCGAGGGCGCTTCCGCCACCACCGCCTCTTCCACCGCCGCCTCGGCGCCAATGGCAACCTCGTGGAAGCCGAAGAACGTATCGTAAAGGGACTGGTGGAGCCCCACAAAGTCCTCGTACGAGAGGCCCTCGTTCCCGGGCTTGATGAACGTCCGGATGGTGAACTCGAGCTCGGAGACTTCGGCGTCGAGGCCGAGAAGGCCTAGGGCCTGATTCATCTCCTCGACGCTGACCATGCCGTCGTGGTTCTTGTCGAAAACATCGAAGATGCGACGGAGGCGGAGGGAATTCAAGCTCGAGCAGCGGAGGCGGAACGAGGAAGATGCCGAGGGCCTTTTTGTCAGGGTTCGTGCTGGCGATGATGAAGTGCTGCCATCAATACTGGAAGGTGCTGCTGCTGCTGCTTCCATGGTGATGGATTAGCTAACTAGCTAGGGTTAATATGGATGCAGCTAGCAGCCGGTTTCAGAGAGAAGGAATTGAAGAAGCGAACAAATGTTTGGTTCCAAATTATCAGAGCTATCAGAGATAGACGAATATGGCTGCTATAATATAAGGGATGGCGCGCGTTTGGCGGGCGATCGGCAACTCTTAATTAAATTTTACCGACGATGAATTAGTTTACTTGGACCGTTTCTTTGTTATTCCAGATGTGCCTATAACTGCATCTGTTTCTTTTACCGTTGACATGCATGTATAATTGTATATATTAGCATGCATCAGAAAAGTCCCAACAGAATAAACAAGTCGTTAATTACCTAGTCCTAACAAAGAAATGAGCAAGCGAGTAACTACTACTCGTTCGTTCTTGACCTGGGAAAATTATGTGAGAGATCGAGATCGATAAAGTGAGGACTAGACTGAATCGAATGAATCAGGCGTGCTACACATGTATTTATAATACAGTAGTGTCTTAATTTCATACATTGGTTCATATCACGTTCTTTCCCATTTACTTCCGGCAGCATCATAGGTGGTTCCACTTGAATGTTGTATTTTTTTCGTAACAAAAGAAACATTATTGAATAGTGTTATTTAGTGACAGACGAAGCTCAATTGGTTCCATCATGGAGCTTTCTTGAAGAATATATGATTCTAAATGTGTGCATGAGCACACCTCTAACGTTCTTATGCCATTGATCACTTCAAACTTAATTTCAATAGCGCCACCAAGAAGCGAGGCAATAACGCGATAATAAAAGAAAGGTGTAAGATAGTGGTTAGTTTTACGTTCTCATTTTGTTTTGGTTTTCTCCGTCGTGTACTTTGCACATAATTTTTTGCGTCAGAGTCACTATTTGAAAACTTGTCCGAATCGGAAGAATACTCGCCGAGTACTCGCTACTTAGAAAAAAAATGAACGGCTTTGGGCCTACTCCCCCTCCCTGAGCAGTAGCTGAGTAATCCTCAGTACGTAATCTCTGAGTAATCGCCGAGTAAACCCGAATCGCCAGATTAATCAACCCAAATCAATCTCACTTAAAAAAAACTAATTTCAAAAAATGAAAAAACATTCTCAAAATTTAAAACAAAACCCAAGTATTAATATGAAGTTGAAGAACTTGAGGACGAATTTGGAGGTTTAACAATATAGAGTGATTTTTTAATTTGAAATACATTTTCTTGTGCTTTTATTTGAGTATTGAACTATGTGTTTAATGATTTTAATAACTTTGATGTCAATTTTATCATTATTTTAATTATTTATATTTTAATTAATGGCATTTATATACATATATAATATATTAATAATGATCTTATTATTTAAAAAATAAAATATAGCGACTCCGAGTACTTCTCGAGTACTCAACTGAGCGATAATCGGTACCAAATGAGTCAAGATCGATTACCGTTTGTTTGAACATTAGTCTGGTACTATGCATACTAAAATGGCACCCTAAGATAATGGGTGGGTCTGGACGAGTAATATAGAGGGGAGAACAAAATAATGAGAAAAATGGCGGGGAAAAAAGACGACACTAGAAAATGAGAAATTATCCAAGTTTGGAGGAATGTAACGATCGATGTCATATGACTGATAAATTGAAGCACTTATAGTCTTATTGAAAATACTCGAGTTCAAAATTAATTGGACACTATCGTTTCAAATTACTCATATCTATATAATTTTCGGTTTGTGATTTTTAAAATCAAGACCACTTAACATATAACTTACCTCAAAATAATCATATATGCAAAATAATTGATCAAATCGAATATCATTTATTTATTAAATTTTGTAAAACAAATAAACGGTTGTTAAAGCAATGTAATTCACAATAATCGTTCATTTATTTAATAAAATTAGATACCCAAACGATTTTCATATTAATTATTTTTTAGTGAGTTGATCTTCAACTCACGGTCTATAAGATATGTGGTCTCGTTCATAAAATTACAAAGTAAAAATTGTATAAATAGGAATAGTTTGGACGATAATGTCCAATTAAGTTTGGATCCAAATATTTTTTTAGTCTCATATAGTTATTTAAAAAAATTCTAAGATAGTTATTGTATAAAATAACAATTGAGGCCCAGTTGTCATATTCTACCCTTGTATGGCCCTTATTCCGGTCTTCCAATTAAGCCCACAATCTAGATCCGTAGGACCGCAACTCATTCAAAAGCAAAAAAACATTTTCTTCATACACGTCTGAAAGCCCACTTCTAAAAAAATATTTAAAAAAAGTCTGAAAGCCTGAAATCAAGCCCAAGAACTACAATGGGATTATCATCTAGATAAGAGCAAACTAAATTGGTACCAATGTATCACTACCCAAGATAAGGTCAAATACTCATAATTTGGTAAATCAAGAACCAAAAAAAACTTGTCCTCATTGATGTGTATCACATTGAATTGCATTCTTAGGAGAAAGTAAATTTTAGTAAATATGTATTTAGTAAATTTTAATAAATACAAATTTACTTATGGGTAACATTTGATGTATTTTCCATACATAATATTGGCGGTAAAATATGGAGGGAACCACGTTTTGGAGGGAAATAGTCTCCCGCTCCATTTTTCCACCAAATTTTTTATTACATTGTAAATGGTAACTTCATAGATGCTCCAACTCCAAATTCATGGGTCACATTGTTGGCTAACATAGAAATACAGAATCTTCATCAATACATGACAGAATTCTAACAAATAAATGAAACCAATTATATTCTACTCGTTTATGGCTTAATTATTTATTTAATTTAAATTAAAAATATAATTAGGAGAGTACTGAAAGTGAGTTGGCTAGGTAGTGGGCCCGGAACCCGGATCTTGATTGGTTGAGGTTGGTATAAAGTAAGTTATTTGTTTTGTCTTGTGGTGGAAATGTGGGTGTGGGGTGAAAAGAAGGTTCAGAGTTTCAGCGCGAGCAAATAAAGTGTGCACACACCGAGTTCTGAGTTGGTTTTTGGTTTTCTAGTTCAGCACCACAGTTGAACTGATGCGTTATATTTTGTAACTCTCTGCAGTACTTTCACCTTCGGCTGCTGCTTCGACTGCTTCGACTGTTCTTCTTCCAACTCTATTCTCTCGCCCAGGTAACTCTTTTCTCTCTTTTCTTCTATGTAAGCTTCAATCATATGTGTTCAGAAATGAAGAGTATTCTGTCTGTGGCTATGAATTGGGATTTGAGGTTGTACTGAAATGATTCTGGGTTCTCAATTTGATTATTTTTTCTTTGTTACTGTTCCAATTTTCTAGGGTTCTGTCTGCCTTTATATTGCATTTGGCTTTAAGTAAAATCTTGAAATTTAATGGGTTCAATTCAATGATTGAACATTTTATTGTAATTCTGGATTCAATATCTGCATATCATTTTTAAAGATTGCGGTTGTTGTTAAATTTCAATATATGCATACCATCCTCACAGGTCTCTGTAAATCTTTAATGAAGGAATATGTTCAGGCTTATTTGCATTTTTAATCTAACTTGAACTAATTGACATGGGTGAGATTTGGTTTCTGTTTAAAATTGATTATAATCTTGGCCAAATTTCAATGTTACTGATAAAGTTTCAATCTTCAGCTGCTGTGACATCCCTTTATTGAACTATGGGTTCTGGAGCTTGTGCCAATGAAACTGAGGTATTTGAAGAGCAATCTCTGAAAGCTTTTGATGTGTTGGACAAGGCTACAGTTGGGGGGAAGCAAAAGGATGGTGTTGAGTCACCTGTGGAATTAGGGCCTATTACTCCTGAAGCTGACAGAGAGCTTGAATCGCAACCAACATTTTTGAAGAAACCACCAATGATAACTGTCAAGTCCAATAGAGATGGGGATGACCCTTTTGGTCTTTCTGATGATAGCAGTGGCAGCCCCAGGACACCCGAGGATGGTGTTTTCGATCCATTTGCCCCGGGTCCGGACAAGCTGGCAATGGCGCCGATGTGTAAGAAATTTGTCAGCAAGTCAAGGAGTGTGGTTGCTCGTCAACTGACATTTGACTCTCCGGTACAATCTTCGGATGATGAGACCGAGAATATGGAGTCCCTTTCGGATGAAGAAATGTTTGAAGCTGTGTATGAAAATCTGTTGGAAGCTATTGTGTCCGATCTGACTCTGAGCATTCTTGGCGAACGTGCTAGGAAGGATTGGGACTGTGGTGATGACTGTACGACACCTCCAGGAACGCGTCTGAGTGGCATTGCTGATACCTGTCCCGGTGCTCCCTTGAGGCCCTTGGGGAAATCAAGGAAGATTGATTTGGGGTTAATCAGAAAGCTCGAATTTTAATAGACTCATCAACTTACATTCAACTAATGCTAGAGTACTGGTACTTTCTTCCTACAGATGCATCTTTTGCTGATCTCTTTCTCTCCCTCTGTCCCTCTCTCTGACCAAGATCATACAGTAGTGCTAGCATTGTATAGTAGTTGATGACATTATTCGTGCTTCAGGTGAGAAAAGTAGGCATGATCTAAATATCCGCTTTGGCAGCTACTGTAGCTAGCTCTTGTATTCTCAGAAAATGATATTTATAATTAGTTGCTGCCAGTGTTAATGTTATTGGTTTTACCATGCATGTTTTTCTTAGAATTTAATCTCTTGTAGCAAGTCTATTGAAATGAAATGGAAACCATGTAGTTTATGTTTCATGTTGTAGATGATGACAAATTGAAATCTTCTGCCATCAATTTTGAGAAAATGCTTTGTAGCTTATGTTCAGCAAAGGCAATTTGTTTGAGTGTGTGGTTATATATTCTCGATGTACTCATAAAAAAGACAGGACAAACAACTGTTTACCTGTTCATAGGAAATAATGCGGAAGTTTGGAATGCAGGAGCTTATTGCTTTCATCACCTCAGTACTATTTTGTTTCTTTTCATATTTTTTCTCGAGTTTTTGCACTTTGTTGAAAGAATGAAACTAATGTCAATATGTTTTCTGCTTTCATCTGTTAGATAGTTTCAATGTGTATATAGTTATATACTATATAGCGTCATTTGGTACTGACTACCGAACATCAAACCGTACCTCAAAGTTAATGGGATGTAGTACTCAAATCCAGAATGCAGAAGCTGATTGCTTTGAGTGAATGGTTTATCTTTAGTTCAGTACACAACTGATGCTGTCATGCATAAGCTTCTCAGGTTGTGAGCAAAAACTTCACGGGTGCTCGATGAGTTTGGTGGATAGTGAGGTCTGTCAAATGTTGGCATTTGTCTCCTGAAGGACAATAGATTGCATAATTACGTACGTGAAGACAAAATCAAAGATGACACAATAATAAGAATAAGGATTCTGTTGGACTTTGTATTCCATTTTCTAATTGTTTTCATCTTCTTTCCGTAGATCAAATTACATGTTTACTTCACTTTCAACACCAGAAACCAAAGAACAGTAAAGACAAAAGCTCCACAAAAATCATCACAACTCTTATGTTTGGTCAAAACCCCTCGCTTCCATGATGGAAGTTTGCTTCTTTCCCCCTGAAGATCTCATCTTGGGTGCTCTCAAGTAAACAGAGTTCATCATCTTCTTCATGCCCTTGTAACAATCCCAGAAAAAACACCTTACCATACCATCCACATTCTCATACCCTCAAAATCGAGCAAAGTTTAGCTTCCAATGAAACTACTGACCGACTCTGTTCTCACAACTTGGTCTTGCTTTTACAATCTTGATTCTTGACCTTCATGTTCGGAAACCCAATCGTCAACTGGCATTCAGATTCAGCAACAGCATGTTTCTTAATAAACCCCAACAGAGTAACCCTCCCGGGAATAGTCGCCTTGGTTTGAATAACCAATTCACCACTCAAAGCATCACTCACCAAATTGCTCATCTCCGAAGCCAACCTATCCGCCTGCATAGTCAGCTTCGCTGGCAGCGTAGCATTCCCCCTCGCCGGAATATTCCCCGGCGCAATATCAGCATCTCCGACTTGAGTTCCTTCGTACAAAAGTAAGCACTTCCCTGCCCCATGCTTGAAGCTAGCGCGGTTTCGATTCTCGACCAATATAACAAGGTCCACGGTGATGTTGAGCTCGATCTTGACGGCCGGGAACGAGACACGTGGAGCCACGCCATCCACGGTGGCGGAGACGACGGTGGTTCTCGGCTGCTTCGGCTTGAACACGGTTAGTGCGAGAATGAGACATATGAGAGCGATCAAGAAGATGAGAAACAGGACAACTGCGATTGTGATGAGACAAGGGCGCTTTGCCTTGTTGGGTTTCTTCTTGTCTGTGGGAGTTTCTGGCATGGTATCAATGTTCATTTGGAAATTAACCTAGCACACTCTCTCTGAAGGAAACAAGATTGAAGAAAAATGAAGGGTGTTCTCTCAAGAATAAAGCTTTTTGTGAAGCTAGCTCCAATATAGAAGTAATAGAACACCAAGATTTTTGGTCTGCAAATTTCCCTAGGTGGTTGGGGGATCGAATTGGGACCTGTTTTGATTTATTGCGCAAATAAATAGGCCAGCGAAAACCTAATTTCCCAAGCTGACAACTACCTTCGGTTTGCTAATTTTTTCCAGCCAGACAAACCAATTTCTTGTTATGGGGTTTTTGTCCCACCCATACACATCAACAGCTTAAACACAATCAACAACAAATATTTTATGTCTTTAAACCAATTCATAAACTCAACGCGTAGCAAAAATCCAGAAGGGTTTATGATATTCATGTGATAATGAAAGAGATTTAGGACCTATGTCCTTGTGCCCACTAAACGGTTGATTTAAGCAAAGTAAAAGAGTTTTTGTGGGGTTAAAGCATTTGCTCTGTTGGGGAGAGCATAAATGCATGTGAGTACAGATTCAGGGGTTCCACACTTCAGTGTCTTGACATAGAGGGATACCGACGTCGTCGCATAATGAATTCCTGTTGTGGAAATGACACCAAAAGAACGATTCAACGATCAAAACTAACAAAGAATGCACTGAGTAGCTAATAAAACCCAGCAAAGTATCGATCCCAAAACTAAACCAACCAAAACACAAACAAAAGAAGAAGAACCCAAATCAGATTGTTTATCCAGTTTAGCAAATTGCCTACGTCTGGAGATGGAATTACTCAAAAAGAAGCTTTTACAAAGATTCTCTCCCAAAACCACTCTACAACATCTCTCATTTCTATCTCTTTTATCCCTCTAACCCAAAACTGCATAACTGGTGCAGTTACAACTTACAAATTGAGGCTGTGTTTCCTCGATATAGATTACCCAAAACCCTTACAATAGGTCTATTACAACTTTGCCCATTTAAAGAGCACGCGACAATTTAATTAAAAAAAAATAAGAGCACATGACAACAAAATGACTCAAACAAGGTTGAGCCAAACACCAACAATCTCCACATTTGGCGAGACCTGTAAAGAAACCAGAAGAGAGTCAACAAAAATCACCACATCATGAATCTCCAACTTTAACAAGAAGTAGTCTTGTTAAACAAACATTGAACAATTCAATCTGCTTAGCCAACATATCAAACACCCACAATATGAATCAAGTTCAAACGGTGAATGAACTTGGTTGTAGTAACAACTTTAGTTAGCATATCAACGGGATTTTCCTCGGTTCTAATCTTCTGGAGAACTATGTTACCATTCTCAACTTCCTCACGAATTCGATGATATCGGACATTAATATGCTTGGTTCTAGCGTGATAGACTTGATATTTAGCCAAATGAAGTGCACTTTGGCTATCACAAAATACCTTCACCTGTTTCTGAAAAATTTCCAACTCATTCATCAAACCATGTAGCCATAAAGCTTCCTTTACAGCTTCTGCAGCAGCCATGTACTCAACTTCAGTTGTCGATAAAGTTGGGATATCTTATAAAATTGATCTCCAACTGATAGGTGCTTGAGCTATAGTAAACACATAACCTATTCTAGACCTTCCATTATCCAAATCACCACCAAAATCAGAATCAATATAATCAACACCAAAATTTCCAGAATCTTCTCTGAAAATATAACCCGAAATCTCTTGTTCCATGTAGATATCTCAATATCCACTTGACAGTTTTCCAATACTCCATACTTGGATTATGCATGTATCGACTCACCAATCCAATGACATGAGCAATATCAGGTCTGGAACAAACCATAACATACATTAATGAACCCACAAGACTAGAATATAGAATGTTAGTGTGACGACTCGAACCAGAATCTGATGCATGTTCGGCACGATTCTCGAGATTTGGTCATAGTCGCAGTTTTACGATATTGTGTGGTTCGTCGACCTTATTCGCGACTATGTTTTCGGTCGAGAATTTGAGTTGAGTGTCTTCACGGAAATTGTAGAGTACGTGATTTCGAGCTCGTGGGCGGGTCCGGAAGATTTTTCCGATAACCGGGGAATATCATATGATTATTCGAAGTTTTGGTTTCCGACGAGTTCATCCGATTGTTTGGAGCTTATCCGAATCATTACGTATATTCGTTTTGGACCGTCAATCGACCCGAGGCGCGAGTATAAATATCGGAATAGTCGAGAATAGTCGTAAAAACACTGTTTTATGTTGACCAGACGTTGACTTTCCTAAAATGGAAATCTGACCGTTGACCCGAAGTGGAGAAGTTTCCGTTTTGGTCTTGCCGTTCGACGACCAACTTTCCGGCCACCTCCGGCCACGTGACAGGTATAGCTAGATTCCCCTTGTAATTTCGAGTGTCATGGTATTTGGATTGAGAGGAATTGATGCCGTTTTAATTGAACCCGAATTGGGTCCGATTCGATGATGTCGCCGTTAATGGTTGGCCGTTTTCCGGCGAGGTTTGGAGGTGGTGGTTAGGGGGGTTAGACTCCCCCTGCTCCTCTGAGTCTCATGGTGTCATTAATTTGGTCTGAGATTGTGTTTTTGGGGTGCTCCGATTAGGTATCCGATTTGAATTCCGATTTGGGTTTGTGAGAAATTGGATTCCACCGTTGACGGCGGCGGCGGCGGCGGCGGCGGCGGTCAACGGCGGAGCTCCGGCCAAAAGTTGACTTTTTGGATTTTGATGTAATTAGTGTCGTTTTTCTCGAAATCGCGCCCTGATTATCGTCCAGAGGTTTTCGGGTCGATTTGGTTAGCCGATTTTCAGTCAAGGTTTCGAGTGGAGATTTCGGGAATTCCGTTTATTATTTTGCACTGCATTGTTTATTTCCGGGAACGGTTGGTTTCCGTGGTTCAGTATAGGGTTGTGAACTATGATTTTGATCAGTTATGTTTGTGAATATTTAGGAGATCGAGATCGAGACCGAGATCGTGCTTCAGGCGAGGGATATTCAGCCGGACCACAAGATTAGCGCGAGTGCGTGTTACTCGAGTCTGTGAGTGTACAATTTATTTTCACGGATTGTTTGCGAGTCTTTTATTTATGATTTACGAACTTGAGCATGCAGATTGAATATGATTTTATGAGCATGTGTTTTATGATTATGTTTATACGGATATACGTATACGAATATACATACGTTCATATTATGTTTTATGCATGTGCATGAAAAGGATTTATGATTTGATTTACACAGAGTATAGTCTTGGTTACGTTGTTGTATCGATACACATTGGCTTCTCGGCTGATCCCCGAGTACGCTCTGGGGGGGACAGATATCCGGACCCGAGGCCTTTCTGGCTAGGAATCACGTGTGGGTCTGGGATCCCGTGATTCAGACTGTGCTATCGCGTGGTAGTCCATGAGTGATTCCGCGATTTTTATGTTGCATGCTCCGTACGCGTGAGGAGTTAGAGTCTCCCTCGTGTACTCGGACGCGTGAGGAGTTAGAGTCTCCCTCGTGTACCATTTCTTAACTTATGCATTTGGACTCGCATATATTTTATAATATATATATTATTCGGTGAAAGACATTTATTTTCGTCCACTCACTCTAACGTGTTTCATGTCTTTCCCCTGGGTTTTTTGGTTTCCGTGCCCAGTTTGCAGTTTAGGTTTGGTGTTTTCACGTCGCGGTTTGGAGGCTAGTGATCAGAGTTACCTGTGCTTTCCAGTAGGTTCTTATTTCACCTACTGATGTGTATATTGTATATATTTTACTTTAGAGGTCGCTCTGATACATTCTGATACTTGTTTATACGGATTTTCTCGAATATATATATATATACTACAGTATTGTTTACTGTTTATGATTCATATATTGATGTTGAGAAATCCGGATGGGATTGGTGCCCACGGTTTGGCTTTTGTGGCATTGGATGAAGTGTTATTTTCTGGGTGCAGGTTATGGCAATTCCACGTTAGTAACAAAACTCTGCCGAAATTTTGAAAAATTTTTGTTGGTTCGTATTTTCAGAAGGGGTTCGGTTCCGGTTTAGGTAATTGAATCGGGATCGGGTCCTTTCAGCTTGGTATCAGAGCATTAGGTTGTCAAATTCTGTAGACTCTTGTAGTTGTGACGCTTAGGGTATTTGAGTTGATACAGCATGACTGGAGTGATGACCCGACTGGCCAGCAGTACTCATCAATACTTCGGGTGTTGTGTGTCCTCAAATATCTGCGGTTTCATGATTACGTTCTTTCTGCTTGTACCTAATGCTTGTCTTGTATCAGTAGGATGCCTCCTCGACGTGGTCCCCGTGTTGATCGGGATGAGGATCCTGATGAGGATCGCCGAACGTGCGACTTGCTGATGCGAGTGCTGCGTTTGGAAGAGCGTTTTGACCCTGTGGTCAAGGCTCGTACAGCAGGTGCTACTGTGTTTTCGGGTTCAGTTGATCCAGAGATATGCGAGGCATGGTTGGTTCAGATTGAATGTGATTGTGAGCGTCTGCAGTTTACTCCTGAGCAGATGACAGTAGCCGCAGTTGGTTTACTTGAGAGTGATGCATACTTTTGGTGGGTTAGCACCGACAGAGTTCCAGCTGACACCCCGTGGACATTGTTCCGTGATCTGTTTATGCAGAGGTATTTTAATCAGGCTACCCAGCAGCGCAAGCAGATGACAGTAGCCGCAGTTGGTTTACTTGAGAGTGATGCATACTTTTGGTGGGTTAGCACCGACAGAGTTCCAGCTGACACCCCGTGGACATTGTTCCGTGATCTGTTTATGCAGAGGTATTTTAATCAGGCTACCCAGCAGCGCAAGTACGAGGAGTTTACGAACTTGAGGCAGGGCAGTTTGTCTGTACTTGAGTATCGGGATCGGTTTACTAGTTTGTCTCGTTTTGCGCGGGATATGGTGGCTACAGAGGAAGCCAAGTGTCGTAGGTTTGAGCTGGGATTGAATCTGAACATTAAGGCGACATTGACTACGATGCCTCGGAACAACTTTGATGAGTTTGTTAGTGCCGCACTCCGAGGCGAGGATATAGAGCAGGAGAGACAGCAGAGGTATCGGCTGAGACGATTTGAGGAAGGTGAACCGAATCAGGGGCCTTCGAAGAGGCAGAGTTCCGACACTTCCGGTTCAGCTTCATCCTCAGGCGGTGGATCATATCGCCCACCAGCTAGTGTGCCGAGGCGGAGATCGTTATGGAGGAGAGATCGACCGCGGCGACCACAGGCTAGTGGAGATTCCAGCGGTTCCAGTTACACCCGACGACCTTTTGGCACTTTTGCTACACCGAGGGAGTATCCGTTGTGCAAATTATGCAATAGGTATCATGTTGGTCCATGTCAGCGGGGTACCGTCACTTGTTACCGTTGTGGCCAGATGGGTCACTATTCGAGGGAGTGTCCTCAGATGTATGGTACTAGTGATCAGGCGACCCAGAGTTCCGGAGCTGAGCGAGGTCCCACTTCGAGAGTTCGACCAGGGCAGACAACAGGGTCAGGCCCAGCGAGGACGACCAGCCGGACAGGCGAGGGTTCATGCTATGACTCTACATGAAGGCAGAGCATCACCGGAGGTCGTTATCGGTACGTTACATGTTTTTGGTATTCCTGTACTTGCATTGTTAGATCCGGGCGCCACACATTCATTCATATCATTTAGACTGTCATCATTAGCCACGGTTCCTGCATCTCCACTTCCGGGGTTGTGGAGGGTATTGTATCCGTCAGGTGAGGTTGTGAGCATCAGATGGGTTTATTGAGATTGTGAGGTATTTATTGATGGCCATGGTTTAGCCGCTGATCTGTTATTGCTTAATATTGTGGATTTTGATCTGATCTTGGGTATGGACTTTTTGGAGTCGCACTGGGCCATGTTTGACTGCCACAGGAAGGAGGTCACGTTTCGACGACCAGGGTTACCTGAGAAACTATTCCGTGGCAAGAAGAACACTTCACTACCGTGTTTGATTTCCGCGATGAGGGCGGATCGGTTGATGAAGAAGGGTTGTGTTGCTTACTTAGCCCATGTTGTGGACACTACAGCTGCTGTGCCGGATCTTGGTAGTATTGAGGTTGTGTCTGAGTTTCCGGATGTGTTTCCAGCGGAGTTACCTGGTATACCCCCTGTACAGGAGATTTATTTTACCATTGAGTTGTTGCCAGGTACTGGACCGATTTCCCAGACACCGTATCGTATGGCGCCTGCGGAGTTGAGGGAGTTGCAGATTCAGCTCCAGGAGTTGTTAGAGAAGGGATTCATTCGACCGAGTGTTTCTCCGTGGGGTGCCCCAGTGTTGTTTGTGCGGAAGAAGGACAGGTCCATGCGGTTGTGCATCGACTATCGGAAACTGAATCAGATTACAGTGAGGAACAAGTATCCGTTGTCGCGGATTGACGACTTGTTCGATCAATTGAAGGGAGCAGCAGTCTTTTCGAAGATTGACCTTCGATCCGGATATCACCAGTTGAGGATCCGAGACTCTGACGTAGCCAGGACAGCATTCAGGACGCGGTATGGGCACTATGAGTTTTTGGTTATGCCGTTTGGGTTGACCAACGCCCCCGCAGCTTTCATGGACTTGATGAATCGAGTGTTCAGACGATTCCTGGACAAGTTCGTGATTGTATTCATTGACGATATCCTGATCTATTCCAGGAGTGTGGGCCAGCACAAGAAGCATTTGCGGGCAGTGTTGCGGACTTTGCGGGACCATCAGTTGTTCGCAAAGTTTAGCAAGTTCGAGTTCTGGTTGGATAGTGTGAAGTTTCTGGGCCACGTGATTTCGGCCGAGAGAGTTAGTGTTGATCCTGACAAGATCGAGGCCGTGCTGAACTGGAGTAGACCCACTACTGTTCCCGAGATTCGGAGTTTCTTGGGGTTAGCAGGCTATTACCGACGGTTTGTACAGGATTTCTCCCGGATTGCTACACCACTGACCAGATTGACGAAGAAAGGCGTCAAGTTTGAGTGGTCTGATGCATGTGAGGAGAGTTATTTTCTCCTGAAGGAGAGATTGACTACCGCACCGGTACTGACATTGTCAGACGACAGTGGTGAGTTTGTTGTGTACAGTGATGCGTCGAAGTTGGGCCTTGGCTGTGTATTGATGCAGCATGGTAGAGTTGTGGCATATGGTTCCAGGCAGCTGAAACCGCATGAAACCGCATGAGGCCAGCATGGTAGAGTTGATCAATGATTATGATTGCACGTTCGAGTACCATCCGGGGAAGGCCAATGTTGTAGCGGATGCACTTAGCCGGAAATCTGGAGCCTCGTTGTTTCACATGTGTGTGGCCAGAGTATCGATGCTAGCCGAGCTTCGGGCTACAGGTGCTGTGTTCGGATATGATGATGATGGAGCTTTGTTAGCTAGTTTTCAGGTTCGACCCGTATTGGTTGATCAGGTACGGGAGGTACAAGATTCAGATCCTTACTTACTGAGCAAGAAGACCATGATACGGAATGGTGTGCCTACAGAGTTCCGATTGAGCGACGACGGTACGTTGTTGTTCAGAGGCAGGCTATGTGTGCCCAGAGACGAGGACTTGAAGAAGGAGATTCTGGATGAGGCCCACAGTTCAGCGTATGCGATGCATCCCGGAGGTACGAAGATGTTTCGTACACTTCGAGCGTACTATTGGTGGCGCAACATGAAGCGGGAGATTGCCGCGTACGTGAGTCGATGTTTGATTTGTCAGCAGGTGAAGGCGGAGAGGCAGAAACCTGCAGGGAAACTACAGCCACTTGAGATTCCGGTTTGGAAGTGGGAGCATATTACGATGGATTTCGTCTATCAGTTGCCGCGTACTTCGGCAGGCAACACTGGCATTTGGGTTATTGTTGACCGACTGACGAAATTCGCACACTTTCTTGCACTTCTAGGGAAGATATCAGTGGGTAGATTGGCCAAGTTGTACTTATCAGAGATCGTTCGCTTGCACGGGGTGCCTGTGTCCATTGTTTCTAACCGAGATAGTCAGTTCACTTCTGAGTTTTGGCAAGCGTTGCAGCGAGCGTTGGGCACGAGGTTGCGATTTAGTACAGCTTTTCATCCTCAGACTGACGGGCAGTCCGAGCGAACCATTCAGACTGTTGAGGATATGCTGAGATCGTGTGTGTTGCAGTTTCGTGGAAACTGGGATCAGCAATTACACTTGATTGAGTTCGCCTACAACAACAGCTATCAGGCCAGTATTGAGATGGCACCATACGAGGCCCTGTACGGGAAGCAGTGTCGCACTCCATTGTGTTGGAGTGAGGTAGGCGAGCGTTGGCTTATTGGTCCTGATTTAGTAAAAACCACGATGGAGGACATACAGATTATCCGGGATCGATTGAAGATCGCCCAGGATCGGCAGAAGAGTTATGCAGATGTGAGGAGGAAGAGTTTAGAGTTCGAGGTTGGTGATTGGGTCTTCCTGAAACTATCTCCGTGGAGGGGAGTTGTGCGTTTCGGGAAGCGTGGCAAGCTTCGACCGCGGTACATTGGTCCGTATGAGATTACGGAGAGGGTTAGAGCTATTGCTTACAGACTTGAGTTACCGGCTGAGATGGCTCGTGTGCATGATGTCTTCCATGTTTCGATGTTGCGGAAGTACATCTCAGATCCTTCACATGTGTTAGCCCCACAGCAGTTGCCGATCAGAGAGGATTTATCGTACGTAGAGGAGCCTGTGCAGATTCTCGATCGTCGTGAGCAGGAGTTGAGGCACCGTGTGATTCTGCTGGTGAAGGTCTTGTGGCAGAACCACTCAGTTGAGGAGGCCACCTGGGAGACCGAGCAGCGTATGCGGGAGCAGTATCCTTATCTGTTCACTTGACAGGTACGTAAATTTCGAGGTCAAAATTTCTTTAAGGGGGGTAGATTTGTGACGACCCGAACCAGAATCTGATGCATGTTCGGCACGATTCTCGAGATTTGGTCATAGTCGTAGTTTTACGATATTGTGTGGTTCGTCGACCTTATTCGCGACTATGTTTTCGGTCGAGAATTTGAGTGTCTTCACGGAAATTGTAGAGTACGTGATTTCGAGCTCATGGGCGGTTCCGGAAGATTTTTCCGATAACCGAGGAATATTTTATGATTATTCGAAGTTTCGGTTTCCGACGAGTTTATCCGATTGTTTCGAGCTTATCCGAATCATTTCGTATATTCATTTTGGACCGTCGATCGACCCGAGGCGCGAGTATAAATATCGGAATAGTCGAGAATAGTCGTAAAAACACTGTTTTATGTTGACCAGACGTTGACTTTCCTAAAATGGAAATCTGACCGTTGACCCGAAGTGGAGAAGTTTCCGTTTTGGTCTTGCCATTCGACGACCAACTTTCCGGCCACCTCCGGCCACGTGACAGGTATAGCTAGCTTCCCCTTGTAATTTCGAGTGTCATGGTATTTGGATTGAGAGGAATTGATGCCGTTTTGATTGAACCCGAATTGGGTCCGATTCGATGATGTCGCCGTTAATGGTTGGCCGTTTTCCGGCGAGGTTTGGAGGTGGTGGTTAGGGGGGTTAGACTCCCCCTACTCCTCTGAGTCTCATGGTGTCATTAATTTGGTCTGAGATTGTGTTTTTGGGGTGCTCCGATTAGGTATCCGATTTGAATTCCGATTTGGGTTTGTGAGAAATTGGATGGGTTCTAGTGTGAATTGGTCTTCGTGGTAGTTGTGAAAGTGGTTCGTATGGATGAGAACTTGAAATCTGGAAGTTTTGGCCGTGGAATTCCACCGTTGACGGCGCGCCGCCGCCGTCGGCGGCGGTCAACGGCGGAGCTCCGGCCAAAAGTTGACTTTTTGGATTTTGATGTAATTAGTGTCGTTTTTCTCGAAATCGCGCCCTGATTATCGTCCAGAGGTTTTCGGGTCGATTTGGTTAGCCGATTTTCAGTCGAGGTTTCGAGTGGAGATTTCGGGAATTCCGTTTATTATTTTGCACTGCATTGTTTATTTCCGGGAACGGTTGGTTTCCGTGGTTCAGTATAGGGTTGTGAACTATGATTTTGATCAGTTATGTTTGTGAATATTCAGGAGATCGAGATCGAGACCGAGATCGTGCTTCAGCCAAGGGATCTTCAGCCGGACCACGAGATTAGCGCGAGTGCGCGTTACGCGAGTCTGTGAGTGGACAATTTATTTTCACGGATTGTTTGCGAGTCTTTTATTTATGATTTACGAACTTGAGCATGCAGATTGAATATGATTTTATGAGCATGTGTTTTATGATTATGTTTATACGGATATACGTATACGAATATACATACGTTCATATTATGTTTTATGCATGCACTACAAGAAAAGGAGACATTACCGGCGACGGGAGGTCGCCGGCCTTGTCTTTTTTTTTCGCCGGAAATGTCATTCCCGGCGACGAGTCGCAGGCAATGACGTCGCCGGAAATCTCCCGCCGGTGTTAACATTGCCGGCGACGGGAAACGGCGTCGCCGGTAATGTCGGAGACATCACCGGCGACTCGAGTCGCCGGCAATGTCTTGGGCAATGGTTCCGCCGCCGTGGCCGGAATTTGTGACATTGCCGGCGACTGAGGTCCATGTCGCCGGCAATGTCTGAAAAAATTTTGAAAAAAAAACGCGGTTCTGGATTGGGCCCAATTCCAGAACCTGCATTGAAAGACATAAACCGTACAATCATACAAGTTCAACAGTACACATAAATGTCCAACGTACAGTACAAATAGCAACGACGATACGAAAATTAACTACAACTACAGGTCAGGGTCCAGGAACTTGCGGGTCAGGGTCGAAGTAATCCATGTACTCATTTGAATTCCGGTGGCTTCCTTGGTCTTGCTCTGGCGTTGACTGGTGCGGTGGTGGTGGTGGATAGCTAGGGAACGGAGGGACCGGGACCGGGACCGGGGGAGGTGTGGGGAACGGTTGTCCGGTAGTCTGAGCCTCGTACATCGTCCGCATCCATGTGTACATCTGAGCCTGCACCTGTGTCTGCTGCATTTGGTACTCGGCCATCTGCCTCTTTTGCTCCTCCAACTCCCTCTGCGTCCTATGAAGCTCCGCTGCGAGGTTACGACTAGAAGTTGAACTTCTTGACCCGGTAGAGTATTGTGAAGTGGTTTTCAATACTCCTTCTCCCGCCGAGCCCATTCCCCTACAGTAGTAGGTATTCTTTCCAGTCCCGCACGCTTTTGCCATGATCTGAGCCGCTATCGGGGGATCAAGCGGATCGATCTGAGAGGCATACTGGGTGACTTCTTCCTCGGAGCAGTCAGGATGGTTAGTCCGAGCTATACTCATGGTCACTTCTGCGGTCGCCTCCTCCACTCTCGCCTAATTGAAAAGCGAAAATGAACAACGTATTAACTAACAACATCTATTAATATCGAAAAATAGTTTTATTAACACATGGAGAGGCGAAAGACTTACCGCTTCGTCAGGGCACTACGGATAGAACTTCTGATGAATATACACCAAGGGGTTCATTTCTTGTTGTTGCTGCGCCTTAGTCGACCAACCCATGTAGTTGAGTGAACCTGCATGATGGGCCCTGGTGTTTTTCAATCTATTCGCCCGGTTCGTCTTCGAAATCGCCTTGTTTGATAAACATATGGAAAAAAATTAGATCTCACACTATTTCAATCTGATACGATACATTAGGCTTGTAAGATATATTAAGGATGCATACCTGAGCTTTGGGGTGCTCGAAGTGGGCTATCAGCCACAGCCACTCGTACTCCCTAAATCGGAATTCGCTAGGGGTAGAACCTCGGCCTAGCTCCTTGTATACAGTGTAATGGGAAGAAAGCTCGTTCTTCCACTCTTTATACCTATATTAAAACAAGGAAAAAAAGTTAGAGATATTAAAACAGTTGATAAACAAAAATCTAACTCGATATATATTCAAATAAGTCGAAGCACATCACCGATTATGTAGTTGACGCTCTACCCACGTGTGAATAAGAACTTCATCCACGTCAAACCACACCTGCAATATGAATATATAAAAGGTAAAATTATATATTTAAGTGGACTTAATTAATAAATGTAAAATTTACGTAATGAAAATACGATTTTACTCACACTGAGTGCATTATGCACTTGCATCTTCACGTAGATAGGCACAGATTCCCAATCTGGCCAAAGCATTGGGACCTTGTCCCGCACGATCGCACCGGCCATGCTGACATATTTGCGCGTGGTGTCGAATGCCTCGATCACCTCGCCATCCTCATTGGCCCTTATGGGCGTTTTCCTTCCGCCGGTGGCCTGCTCAAGTCTCTTCCCGGTGCAGGTGCCTCTAGCCCCTTTCCGTTTTCCAGTCCCATTAACGAAATTGCCTAATAAAACAATGTCAACAAATTGATATCATTAATTGAACCAATCGCAAGTCTTAAGTAATAATTAATTAATCAATCTGATGTTAAATAAAATTTACCTGCATCGTCCGTTTGTTGGTTGGTGCACCTCACACTCCAAAGATACACGGGGTCGAACGGGAGGAAGTTATACGCTTCCTCCACGGTCAGGAAATCCGGCCGTCCTTCAATATAAACAGGCATCCCCCTATCATCGAATTCAGGGAAGACAGGAATCTCGTCGGGTAGGAAGAGACCGGACGGCGGAGATAGACGAGGCCTGGACGATGAGGCGCCAGCACCACCATGTGCCTCAGATGATTCCCGTGAAACGGGAGTAGGCACCATCCGAATATGGGGCATTCGGATTGAGGGAGTTTCTGATGCCCCCGTTGACTGTCGCTCGTCTGAGGCTCTGCCACCGGAGGGACGTCTGCTGATTGAGCGTCTAGAGACTGAGGCTCGAGCCTCGAATTCCGGTTCCACGGCTCTTGATCGTGCAGCTTCCTCCTCAGCTCGCGCCTCTAGCAAGGCTCTCGTGCGAGCAGTCATCATTGGCCCACTGGGCGTGTTGCTAACTGCAGGCGAGGAGGAAGCTTGACTACTGTTCCCTCCACTATTTCGGGAACCTCTCCGAAGCCAATTAGCCGCAAAACCTCCTGGACATCGTAATAGTCATGGATTCGGTTCAATAACAAATCGGAACCGGAACGGTGTGGAACCGGAACCGTTTGAAACCGGAACTGTTTGTAACCGGAACCGTTTGTAACATAACGGTTCCGGTTACAAACAGTTCCGGTTCCAAACCGTTTCGGTTCTATAACAAATCGGAACCGGAACGGTTTGGAACCGGAACAGTTTGAAACCGGAACTGTTTGGAACCGGAACCGTTTGTAACATAACGGTTCCAGTTACAATAAGTTCCGGTTCCAAACCGTTTCGGTTCAATAACAAATCGGAACCGGAACGGTGTGGAACCGGAACCGTTTGAAATCGGAACTGTTTGTAACCGGAACCGTTTGTAACATAACGGAACTGTTAAAAACAGTTCCGGTTCCAAACCGTTCCGGTTCCAAACCATTTCGGTTCTATAACAAATCGGAACCGGAACCGTTTGAAACCGGAACTGTTTGGAACCGGAACCGTTTGTAACATAACGGTTCCAGTTACAATAAGTTCCGGTTCCAAACCGTTTCGGTTCAATAACAAATCGGAACCGGAACGGTGTGGAACCGGAACCGTTTGAAACCGGAACTGTTTGTAACCGGAACCGTTATGTTACAAACGGTTCCGGTTACAAACAGTTCCGGTTCCAAACCGTTCCGGTTCCAAACCGTTTCGGTTCTATAACAAATCGGAACCGGAACGGTTTGGAACCGGAACCGTTTGAAACCGGAACTGTTTGTAACCAGAAACGTTTGTAACATAAAGGTTCCGGTTACAATTTCCGTTCCGGTTCCAAACCGTTCCGGTTCCAAACCGTTCTGGTTCTAAACCGTCCCGATCCCGATTTCCACCTTCATTTATACGATTAATTAACAACTATATCACCTAAATTAACGACTATACATATTCGATGTGTATATATATATACATCATGCATCTTAATTAAATTTATCCATCACATATTCATCCAAATCACAAACCCTAATTAATTTTCCATCACATATTCATCCAAATTAAACCGGTTTAATTTCCACATATATATACATCACATATTCATCCAAACCACATTTATACATAATTTTCACATATATATATACATCACTTCATATTCACATACCTAAATATATATATATACATCACATATATACATACATGCTAATTTAGAACTTATCACCCTAATTTCCAACTTAGCACCCTAATTAATTTACACATACACATACACATACACATGCACATACACATACACATACACATACACATACACATACACATACACATACACATACACATACACATACACATACACATACACATACACATACACATGCAAAAAAATAATTAAAAATTGAGAGAGAGAGAGAGAGAGGGAGAGAGAGAGGATCGGACCTGCCATGAATTTCCACCTACAATGGTGAGGGGAGGAGAGGAGGGGAGGAGGAGATTTTCGGAGGAGGAGAGGAGAGGGGATCGGTTGAGAGGAGGAGAGGGAGAGGAGGAGTAGAGGATAAGGAGGAGGAGTGGGAGAGGAGGAGGAGGAGCACATACACTCACCGGACCGATTTGGGAGGAGGAGAGGGAGAGGAGAGGGAGAGGAGGAGGAGAGGGAGAGGAGGAGAAATGAAAGGCTCGGGCTCGATATGGGGGAAACCAGAAAACATTACCGGCGAGTTGCTTATAACTCGTTGGTAATGTCATTACCAACGACTTCAACTCGTTGGTAATGACATTACCAACGAGTTATAAGCAACTCGTTGGTAATGACATTACCAACGACGAGTTAACTCGTGGGTAATGTCATTACCAACGAGTTGCTTATAACTCGATGGTAATGTCATTACCAACGACTTCAACTCGTTGGTAATGTCATTATTTCCCGAAGAATATCCGACAACATTTTCCGTCTACGATTTCCGGCTACATTTTCCGACTAAAATTTCGATTATCAATTTCCGTATACGTACGATTAATGACTACATTTTCCGACTACATTTTCGATTAATGATTTCCGTATACGTACTACGATTTCCGTATACGTACGATTAACGACTACATTTTCCGTCTACGATTTCCGGCTACATTTTCCGACTAAAATTTCGATTATCAATTTCCGTATACGTACGATTAATGACTACATTTTCCGACTACATTTTCGATTAATGATTTCCGTATACGTACTACGATTTCCGTATACGTACGATTAACGACTACATTTTCCGTCTACGATTTCCGGCTACATTTTCCGACTAAAATTTCGATTATCAATTTCCGTATACGTACGATTAATGACTACATTTTCCGACTACATTTTCGATTAATGATTTCCGTATACGTACTACGATTTCCGTATACGTACGATTAACGACTACATTTTTCGTCTACGATTTTCGGCTACATTTTCCGACTAAAATTTCGATTATCAATTTCCGTATACGTACGATTAACGACTACATTTTCCGACTACATTTTCGATTATCAAATTCCATCTACGTACGATTAACGACTACAATTTCCGTCTACAATTTAGACTAGCTACATTTTCCGACTACGTACGATTTCCGACTACAATTTCCGACTACAATTTCCAACGTACTAAGGATGATAATCGTAATCATCTTCATCACTTGAGTCTGACTCGGTTTCATAGGTAACCTCTGGCAATATGTGCCGCTCCTCGTCATCTGAATCAGCGTCAACTTCATATGGATTAACATCGAGAAGTTCTGCTCCAGTAATTCGAACCACACTCCCAGATCTCACATTATTAAGGCGAATCGTAGATGATTCCGGAATGTCAAAAGCGTTCGGCTCTTGGTATGCAGTAACTTCCTCATCATCTGCGGTATCACCAAGTGTGGCAGCACTGTATATGTTTCTATGAGCAACATGGTTAACCACCTTCCACGGGACTTTGTTAAGAAGATCGTCCAGGTAAAACACTTGTTTTACTGATGAGGCAAGAACGAAAGGGTCATCTTCATACCAGGTAGTAGCAGTATTCACCGAAAATGTTCCGTACTGATCGGTCCTTGTGTTCTCCGGGCTAGTATCAAACCATCTACACTAGAACAAGTGCACTTTCATGCGGTTCCCATAAATTAGTTCAACAACTGAATGAAGGACACCGTAATAGTCAACGCCATCCTGCCCACCATGGACCATCACCCCACAATTCTGTGTTTTCAGTCGGTCGTCTCGATTTTCACATATAAATTTCACGCCATTGACCTGACACATCGAGTAAACTTTTGAAGCAATCGGTTTCATCGCCAGGACCCTCAATTCGTTTGACCACTCTGGGCAACCATCATCTGCTACATGGTTCATCTGAAAACGTCCATATATTAATACGTACAGAAGAAATTATGTCATCTTGAAACCACAAAGCACGTACATACATACATGCTATGTAAGGATATATATATATAAAAATAGACATATACACATATACTTACCCATTGACCAAAGTAGTTTGCAAACGTCTTGTTGTGGTAATCAACATTTCCGGCAATAGCAGGGCAGTGAAGATGATAGTTTTTCCAATATTGTACTTCTTGACAGTTAATCAGTACCGACCAGTGGGCAATGGCTACCTCATTTCCATCCAACTTGTACGACTTTGGCAAGCTTCCCTGTACTACCACGTCACTGGAGATGATAGAAAGGTTGAACTGGGGTTCATCTATCGGCATATGTTGTTGGGGGTCCTCTACATTTTCGAGGTAGACTTTGGTGTACGTTACACACTCGTGCGCAAGATATGCTTCAGCGATACACCCTTCAGGTGCATATTTATTCTTCACATAGTCCTTGTAGGCTCCCAATTGTCTACAAGTTAACAAGTGCATGTTAACTTACTTAACCAGAAGTCATTACATATAAAAACCATAGGCAAACCAAATTTATGAATCATTTGTACCTTTCCATGGAATACATCCAAGTGTAGTGTACGGGACCGGTAAGCAACAATTTTTCGGGAAGATGGATCATCAGGTGCGGCATTATGTCGAAAAAATTTGGGGGAAATATCCTCTCAAGCTTGCACATGATAAAAATGATGTCATCTTGCATCTCCCTCAGGTCTGCTTTTTTAACTTCCCTGGTGCATAACTTCTGAAAGAATCTTGACAAGGCCACCAACGGCTCCACCACCTCTTTGGGCATGTACCCTCGAATGAAAATAGGGAAAAGGCGTTGAAGCAGTACATGGCAGTCATGACTCTTTAATCCGTACATCTTATTGTCCCGGAAGTTAACACACCTGCTTATATTTCCTGCATAGCCATAAGGATACCTGCATATATATATAGATGAAGCCATATATATGGACCAATTATATTTCTCGCATATAACCATATATACTCCGCTAAAAATTTAAGGACAAATTCATACATAGCCATAAGAATATATACCTGACATTACTCAGCCACCGAAAAATTTCATGCTTATGCTTCGGCTTTACGGTGTACGGAGCTTGCGGCAATTTTCTCTTACCATCTCTTAACCACAAATGTTTCCGCACACCCATTGCTTTAAGATCAATGCGTGCCTTAGGGATGTCTTTTGTTTTCCCCTCCAAGTTAAGAACTGTGCCCACCACACTTTCACACACATTCTTCTCTATGTGCATGACATCTAGGTAATGTCCGATAAGCAACCTGGGCCAGTAGGAGAGTTCCCAGAATATGCTCTTGTGTGTCCAAAACTTATACCTTTCGGGCTTGTCTGGAATTGACGCCACTATGTCAGGATGATTGCTCAGCTGGCCAAAATCGTATTCATTCAACACTTCCAAAATTTCGTCCCCTGTCCATCGCCTGGGTGCCACACCAGTTTCAACAGTCCCATCAAACGCGTCTGGATCCTGCCTAAATGGGTGATCATATGGAAGCCAACAACGGTGACGCATCGAGACAATTTTACTGCAATGAGGACTGCAACAATCAACCGTCATGCACTCTGAACAAGCCCTGTAACCCCTGGTAACGTTGCCCGACAACATACCGCGGGCAGGAAAATCACTGATGGTGCCAACAAGCATGGCATGCATCTGGAACATCTCCTTTTTGAACCTATCGTAAGTGGGGTGGCCACACTCACTCAGGTACTTAAGCTCCTCAATCAAAGGCCTCAAATACACATCGAGACACTTTCCTGGATAACCCGGGCCCGGAATTAACAGAGTGAGCATATTGTATTCCTTCTTCATGCACATCCATGGTGGAAGGTTGTACGGTACCAAAATAACTGGCCATATACTGTATTGAAGACTCATGTTGCCAAAAGGGTTGAATCCGTCAGATGAGAGCCCTAGCCAAACATTTCGGACCTCTGCTGCAAAATGATCAAACTCCCTGACCATGTGCTTCCAAGCCTCTCCGTCGGAAGGGTGTATAAGGGTGTCATCGTCAGGCAAGTTCCTCTCAGCCCACCATCTCATTGCCTCGGCCGTGAAAGCACACATGAACAACCGCTCCAGCCTATCAATAAGCGGGAAATATCGAAGTATCTTCACAGCTTTCTTGTTGCCTGCAGGAGTCAACTTATACCTTTCTGTAAAACATACCGGGCAGGCTTCAAGGTCTTCGAGATCTTTTCCCCAGAAGAGAATACAATCATATCTGCATGCATGGATTTTGATGTAGGAAAGCCCAAGATCTTTCAGGATATGTCGCACCTTATGATGAGTGGTAGGAAGACGATGACCGGGTGGCAATAGCGAAGCAGTCCACTTCAACCAAGAATCAACAGCTTTGACAGACATTTTGTTCTCCATTTTTAGCTGCATCACTCCCATCAGACTTTCAAGAACAGTCTTACTACAACCGTCGTACAACGGAGTCTGTTGCAATGCATACAGGTTATTGTACTTGTCCATACCGCTTGTGTTGGCATGACCTCCAGGTAATGGTTCGACTGGCTCGATATGGGGGAAACCCTCAACGACGGGAGGGACATTTGGTGCTTCATCAGCAAATACACCGCTCTCATGAGGAAACATATCATTGATTAACATCGATGTTGGATCATAGGATGAACTGCCCCTCTCAGCAAAATCTCCATAATCATAGCGTGGACTGGCCCTCTCACCAAATTGTCCATGATCATGCGGACCCGCTACCGATGTTTCACCGTGATAAATCCAACAAGTGTACTTATCCCAAAACCCGTATTTACTCAGGTGCCTCTGGACTTTATCAATGGGAAATCGAAATCGATCGCTGAAACACTTACATTCTTTACACGGGCAATAATGAAGTGTAGTGTCTCCACAATTAGCCTTCACAAAATCCACAAAACTCCTAATTCCCTCGTGATATCTGACATCCCATCTTTCGAGGCTCATCCAACTCTTGTCCATCCTGAAAATTCTAACAATTTTACGTATTAATTATATATATATACACACATTCACTACTAATAATCGACGTGATCTCTCAATTCAACTCTAATTAAATCAACACATGCATGCATATGTATATATATCGATCTAATCTCTGAATTCGATTCAGTACTCGATGATAGTACGTATTCTCCTTTTTTCAATTCAAAACGTATTTGACTGGGTATATAGGAGGAGGCTCTGTTAAGCCTGGCTCCGATAACAATACGATAATACCAGTCATTGATTCAGACACAAGATTAACTACAAGCTGTTTTCTCGTTTCGGTGACCGTACATCAACAACATTTCATATATATATATATATATATATATCTCACGAATTGGATTTGATCAACACACACACACACACATATATATATACCACATATACGTATATATACACCTACGTACCTATATAAATAGCTTCCCGAGTGATCGAGTTTTCGACGCCCGCCTTAATTTTGACAATATACCGAATGATCGATTTCAGAGCGTACGTTTTCCTTCTTTCGATTTCTCTGGATTTTTTTCGCTCAAAATGATTGAATGATCGAGCTGCCCGATCCGGCATCTAATATAAGACACATTGCCGGCGACGGAGTAAGTCGCCGGAAATGAAGACATTACCGGCGACTTTACGCCGGAATCTCGCCGGTAATGTTGCAAAACATTACCGGCGACTCCAACCGTCGCCGGCAATGTCTAGGGAGACATTTCCGGCGAAATTCCCGCCGGAAAATCGCCGGTAATGTCTCCCTAGACATTGCCGGCGACGGTTGGAGTCGCCGGTAATGTTTTGCAACATTACCGGCGAGATTCCGGCGACATTACCGGCGACGGGCTAAGTCGCCGGTAATGTTGAACATTACCGGCGACTTTTCCGGTCGCCGGCCTTGTCTCCGGTGATCTCGCCGGTAATGGGCAAAAATGTTGTAGTGATGTGCATGAAAAGGATTTATGATTTGATTTACACATAGTACAGTCTTGGTTACGTTGTTGTATCGATACACATTGGCTTCTCGGCTGATTCCCGAGTACGCTCCGGGGGGGACAGATATCCTGACCCGAGGCCTTTCTGGCTAGGAATCACGTGTGGGTCTGGGATCCCGTGATTCAGACTGTGCTATCGCGTGGTAGTCCATGAGTGATTCCGCGTTTTTTATGTTGCATGCTCCGTACGCGTGAGGAGTTAGAGTCTCCCTCGTGTACTCGGACGCGTGAGGAGTTAGAGTCTCCCTCGTGTACCATTTCTTAACTTATGCATTTGGACTCGCATATATTTTATAATATATATATTATTCGGTAAAAGACATTTATTTTCGTCCACTCACTCTAACGTGTTTCATGTCTTTCCCCTGGGCTTTTCAGTTTTCGTGCCCAGTTTGCAGTTTAGGTTTGGTGTTTTCACGTCGCGGTTTGGAGGCTAGTGATCAGAGTTACCTGTGCTTTCCAGTAGGTTCTTATTTCACCTACTGATGTGTATATTGTATATATTTTACTTTAGAGGTCGCTCTGATACATTCTGATACTTGTTTATACGGATTTTCTCGGATATATATATATATATATATATATACTACAGTACTGTTTACTGTTTATGATTCATATATTGATGTTGAGAAATCCGGATGGGATTGGTGCCCACGGTTTGGCTTTTGTGGCATTGGATGAAGTGTTATTTTCTAGGTGCAGGTTATGGCAATTCCACGTTAGTAACGAAACTCTGCCGAAATTTTGAAAAATTTTTGTTGGTTCGTATTTTCAGAAGGGTTCGGTTCCGGTTTAGGTAACTGAATCAGGATTGGGTCCTTTCAGTTAGTATTTTCCTTCACTTCTTCATCAGTTTCAGGACATTGTAGATCACTAAGTTTAAAATGAGAAGCTAAAGGTGTATTTACAGATTTTGTATTATCATTCACACCACACTTTTGCAGCACCTTCTGTAAGTATTGCTTTTGAGTCAAGATCCTTCATTTCGAATTGCTTCTTCATTTGAGTTTTCAACTTTTTCGATTTCTTGTATATTCCTTGAAGCTATTAGCATATCATAAACGTACAACAACAAATATATTAAAGAACCACCATGTAGCCTCTGAAAATATATATAATGGTCATAAGTGCTTCTTTTATACATCTGACTTCTCATAAATCATCAAATTTTAAATACCATTGTTTTGGTGATTACTTCAACCCATACAACGATTTTTTCAACCTGCACACAAAGTTTTCTTTCCCTTTCACCTGATACCTATCGAATTGAGACATATAAATCTCATCATTCAAATCACCATGGATGAACGTTTTTTTTTCACATCTAACTGTACTAACTCAAGATCAAATTGAGCAACTATAGTCAACATAATACGAAATGAACAATGCTTTACCACCGGAGAGAAAATCTCATTATAATTAATATCTTCCTTTTGTGCATAGCCCTTAGCAACTAATCTTGCTTTAAATCTCAAACCACTTTTTCTTAATTATGAACATCGTTTTGTTTACTTTCTTTAAGACTTTAAGAAAAACAGAAAGAAAGATTTTTGTTCAGAAAAGTCTTTCTTCTCTGTGTATATCCATTTGCAATCGATATCTCTTTTCCCCTTGAGTAGCTTTACCAAATCCCATGTGTGATTCTTCAACAAGAATTTCATTTCCTCATCCATAGTCATGTTGCAGACTTCTTTTTCTGCACTGAAAATAACTTCCTTGAAATCAGATGGTATGCCAACATTCATTGTATGAAAAGCAAATGCAACAAAATCCTTATGCCAATTTGGCTTTTTGATTTGTCCCCTTGGTCTATTCATGGCTATAGACTCTAGAATTTTAGTTCCTCTAGTAGAAGCTTTCTACATCAGCACCATCATTTTCTTTATTGTTATCAATCTCCTCAACTCCAACTTGAATAGAGTCTGGAATAGCAATCGAGACTTCAAGCTCCACCTTTTCAGTAGTTTTTTCTTCTTTTGAAACTCCACCATCATCATGCTTCTTCAATAACATACTAGCTTCATCAAATGTCACATCCCTATTAATAAGAAAGTTCTTGAATTCTGGACACCGCAATCTATAACCCTTGACTCCACTGCTTACACCAACAAACTGAACTTTCCTGACTCTCGGAGAAAGCTTACTTCCAGTAACATGAAAGTATACAAGACACCCAAAAATACGCAGATTTTCATAATCAAATGCAGGTTTTCCGGTCCATACCTCATATGGGGTTTTGCCATTAATTGCTACTGAAGGTAGTCGGTTGACAATATGACAAGCATAGTTGATAGCTTCTGCCCAAAACTCTTTCTCCATCTCAGATTGAGATAACATACATCTCACCTTTTCAAGCAAAGTACGGTTCAATCTCTCTGTGACTCCATTTTGTTGTGGCGTTCGTGCAACTATGAAATGTCTTTAAATACCTTCATTCTTGCAGAATTCCTCAAAATCTTTTGAAGTATATTCTCCACCATTATCTGACCTCAAAGCCTTAATCTTCTTGCCAGTTTCATTTTCAACCATCTTCTTCCAACTTGAAAAAATACTGAGAACTTCATCTTTCTGAGTCCTTGAGTAAACCCAAGCTCTTCTTGAATAATCATCAACAAAATTAACATACCAGTGCTTGCCACTCTTTGAAGCTTGCTTTTGTTAGACCCCAAACATCGGAATGTACATAATTAAAAACTCCTCGGGTTTGATGTATAGCAGTACCAAAACACACTCTTGTTTGCTTCCCTAATGCACAATGTTCACAAAAATCAAGCTTACCAGAATTAACTCCCATCAATGATCCCTGTCTGACAAGCCCTTACATAGCTTTCTGACCGGTGTGTCCGAGTCTCAAGTGCCACAACCTTGTATTATCGATATTATCAGCAACACAAGCAATTGCAACAGTGCCTACCACTGTTTTTGCTTCAAGAAAGTACAATTTCTGGATACAGAGTGCCTTCATCACAATCATCTCCCATGTGAGCATGATAGCCATTTTCTTCTAAAGTGCCAACTAAAATCAGATTTTTGGAGAGATTAGGAACATTCCAGACATTGGTTAGAGTCCTAATTACACCATCATGGAACTTTAATTTGATAGTTCCTACTCCCTTCTTCTCTATGCCATAGTCTTCACATGTCAAGACATCACCACTTACATTAGTATCCAGTGTAGAAAACCAATCCCTTCTTGGAGTCATATGCTCAATACAAGCACAATCCAAAACACTTCTCCATATCATTTATAGGTGACACACAAAGCACATAATCAACTTCCTTCTCAGCATGTACTACATTGGTAATAGAACTTGAGGCTCTGCTTAGGAGCTTTGGACCACTACAAGAAAAAGTGACTTAGACGACGGAGCATTTCCGTCGTCTAAGTGACAGTCTCCGTCGTCTAAGTACTTGGACGACGGAAAATCCGTCGTCCAAGGTACGTGCTCCAAGTGCTGTCGTCTAAGTACTTAGACGACGGAGAATTTCATCTCCGTCGTCCAAGTTCACTTGGACCACGGAGAACGTCCGTGGCCCAGGTGGTGACCTAGACGACGGAGACATTAATCTCCGTCGTCTAAGTTCCTACCTGGGCCACGGAGAAGCTAACAATCTCCGTGGCCCAGGTGGTGACTTAGACGACGGAGACATTAATCCCCGTCGTCTAGGTCACCACCTGGGCCACGGAGATTGTTAACTTCTCCGTGGCCCAGGTAGTAACCTAGACGACGGAGACATTAATCTCCGTCGTCTAAGTCACCACCTGGGCCACGGACAAGCTAACAACGTCCGTGGCCCATGTGGGGACTTAGACGACGGGGATTAATGTCTCCGTCGTCTAAGTGAAAAATTAATTTTTAAAAAAAAATTAAATTCAAAAATATTATTAATATTAATTGAAAAAAAATTAATTAAATTAATTAAATACACTAAATTAATAAAATAATTAAAATTAATTTGTACATACATAATCGAAAAAACCCATAATTAAAAATGAAAATATTGTTCGTAATGCGGAAATTAAGAAACGAAATAATAAACTACTAGCTAGCTAAAACACTGGAGGAGCAGATGCGCCGCCTCGTCCTCCGCCTCCAGCCGGGTCGTCGTCGTCGGGGAATGGGTTCGGAGGAGGTTGACATTGTCTTTGAGCTTGTTGCATAAGGGCGATGAGTTGGGCTATTCGCTCGTCTTGCTGGTCCATTCTTTGGCGCATGGCAATATTCTCCTCCCGTGCGATTCGAGCCTCTTCATAGGCTGCCGCAGCTTGAGAACTTCTCCGCCGCCCCGAACCTCCCGTAGATGATGACTCAGAGGTCGACAAATCTCGAACCACCTTAGGCCCGAAGTGCCTAACCTCCTTGCCAGCTCTACGACCGTAGACCTCATCCGCAATTGCTATTTGGCTCTCCACAGATAGAGGAGGCAGGTCTTCTAGCGGCACATCTGGGAACGCAAGCTGAGTGTTAGCCAATTCTTCCTGCGCACGCTCTATCACTCTTGCCTACAAAAGAATAATAAATTTATTATAATGAAATAATATTTAAATAATAATTACTATAATTATTAGCGCACACACATATATATATATATGACTTACGCCGCGTTGACTCGCTTCATTATCGAGCCCAGGCGTCACGTACGCGCTTACGCTTGCATCGAGATAAGGGTGTTTGGAGCCCTTATCCCTGTGCTCCTTGGCAATTTGAATGAGTTGCTTGGCGCCGGAAGTATGGTGCTTGTCCTTCTTCCCCCGGTTGGCTTTGTTGACACCGGAGAATTTCTGTTAGACAACATAATGAAATCATTAAAAAATTTATAAGTAACTAAAATTTAGAGTATTCAATTATCTTAATTGAAATAAAAAAAGTAAATTAACACCTGAAATTGCTCATCGGCAAAGTGGTTACACAACCACTCCCACTCATCTTCTCTATCCCCACGCAGCTCTTCGGGGGGAGGCACGGGACCGTTAGTTCGGAAGTACTGATGGAGCCTGTACTTCCAATCTTTGAAGATGTTGTTGGCGGTTTGGTTGATATGCCTCAACATCGCCGGATCCGGATCCACCGCAAATTGTTCCTATCAGAAATAAATTGGAAATTATAATCGTATATATTATAAAATTATATATAACTAATATTAAAAATAGTATATAATAACTAAAATTGTACGTATTACGTACCGAAAGATCCTTAAAGACTTTCGCCTTCTCCGAATCCGGCACCTCCCTCCAAGTAGGGGCAGTGATACGAACCCGGTTACGAACAATCGACCCAATGCTATGAGCCGAGAGACTTGCTAGCTGAGGTGTGGGAGGGCCACCGGTGAATTCGTCGTAGGGCAAGGCGATCTTGCTCCCGGTCGCCTTGCAAATTTTCTCCGCCTTTCCACCTTTAACGAGACCCCGAGTCTTTTTCGGTTGGGGGTCAGTGGGGGCCCTCCTTTGCTTACGGCGGGCGCTGTACATGATAGAATCGGCCGTCGAAGACGCCTGAGTACTTCCCGTTGAAGCGGTACCGGGCGTCGGAGTTGAAAAGGGGTCGACGTCATCACCGCTTGAGAGAAATGGGGCAGAGGGAATTTCCCCAGAAGGCCCCGGATTGAGGGCGTCGTCCTGCGGTTGAACCCAACCGACTTGGGCCGCCAACATTTGGAGCATCTCATCTTCTGACTCCTGTTGGGCTTTCTTCTTGCCGGATGTGGTCTTTGGCGGAGCCATTTAAACCTAAGAGTACGGTGTTAAAATACGCGTACCTACTTACCATAATAATTACAACTTAAAAATTTACGCTAATTAATTAAGTACGTTTAAGATTTAAATAGAGTACACTAGCTTGGCATTTTCGGTCGTTCAATGGACGTGCGACCCGCGCGATAAAGTGTAAATTTTCAATTAATCAGCCTTGGTTAAATCGAAAAACATGGCCAGTTAGGGATAGAGATAACGCGAGAGGCAGGACTAATTTCGACAAAAGTCTTTCTTAGTCCAAATCCTGTCACCAGTCATAACCCGTTTCTAGACACCATGTCCGACATTCGGCCAATTTTTCGAAAATTTACACTCCCTCAAGTCCTTTGCAAACTCCGCCCTCAACCTCGTGTCCATAACTTCACTTAGGTTATGGTGTGCGGTGATGAAATCCACACATCACGAGGGGTTAAGGAGATAAGCAAGGAAAAGAGGCGCCATCTATTCCAAAGAGTGCGACTTAATTACACCAAGCCTATGTACTAAATTTAAATCGAACACGTACTACTAATTAATTTAATCTCATATTTATTTAATTATGCAACTAATTAATAAATAATTACAATAATATTTAAACATTTCATAAATTATCAAGTAATTACAATTATTCATTTAATTATTATTAATATATAACAATAATTTACCATTTAATTAATTAATAACAATATGTAATCATTTATTTAATTAATAACAATAATTAATCTAAATATAATTAATAACAATAAATTTACAATAAATTTACAATAAATTAATCATTTATTAAATATTTAAAACTAAGTAATAAATTAAATTCTACTAATTAATTAAATTTAGAATTTTATTAATTAATTAAATGAAAATTATTTTAATAAGGGAAAAATAGAAATGTACCGAATCGGAGTTTTCGGGAATATCGGGGAGTTGATCGAGTCGTCGGAGAGGGGGAACCACGCCGGAAAGTTGGTCGTCGGAGCGTCGCCGGAGTGAGAGAGAGAGGAGAGGAGAGTATAGAGGAGGAGATGGAATGATGAGAAAATGAGGGGGGGTGCTCCTCCTTATATAGAGTTTCACTTAGACGACGGAGCACTATTCTCCGTCGTCTAAGTGCACTTAGACGACGGAAACAGTGTTTTCCGTCGTCTAAGTGAAGAGTCAAATTTTTTCGAACCGGCGCCAAATAAATGGGCGGGCCGTTTCACCGCCATAAATGTTGACTTAGACGACGGAAACAGTGTTTTCCGTCGTCTAAGTGGAATTTCAAGCGGCGCCGAAAATTGAGGCGGCAAATCGAACCGCCATGTTATTTCGACTTGGACGACGGATATGTCGTTTTCCGTCGTCCAAGTGAACACTTGGACGACGGAAAACGACATATCCGTCGTCCAAGTCAATATTTACATCGAAAAATAATAAAAAATTTATTCGAACCGCCATGGTAATTTGAACCTAGACGACGGATACGGTCATTTTCCGTCGTCCAGGTGAACACTTGGACGATGGAAAATGACCGTATCCGTCGTCTAGGTTCAAATTATGCAAAAAAAAATATTTAAATTAATTCGCTAGGAATTTAGCGATCTGTCATTCGAGTGAAATAGTCGTACAATATCGATGAACGCATCGTATATATAAACAGATAAATTTGAACCGCCGAATAATTTTACGTTTTGAAAGTTGTTAAGTATCGACTAATCTTTAAGACTTTAGTGTTCACTTGTAGTTGCTGATTTGCAGCAGAGTACTAACGAAATTGAATTTGGACAAAACAACCGTTGGATATGTTCGTCGTAACATAATATATAATTACTATAAAGGACCAGGAAATAATAAGTTCGGGAAGGGTTTCATCGGCACAGTCAACCGCAAAACCGAGAATTTCACAAACCGGAAATGTGGATACAGGACATTTCGCAACTCCGATTTTCGAACCGTCGAAGCTCACACACCAAGAATATACTACTCTAAAGTCTTGACGAAAAGAATATGCATTCGAAGATGGTCTAGATGGTCGTTGTCTTAGAAAAAATTACGAAATTTACACCTGGACGACGGATACGACATTCTCCGTCGTCCAAGTACACACCTGGACGACGGAGACGCTAATATCCGTCGTCCAGGTGTGTACTTGGACGACGGAGAATGTCGTATCCGTCGTCCAGGTGAATATACCCTGAATTCAGGGGTTAGGGGTCCTTAGGGTTTAGGGTATAGGGTTTGTCACTTGGACGACGGAGACAGTCATTCTCCGTCGTCCAAGTGTGTACCTAGACGACGTATAATGACTGTCTCCGTCGTCCAAGTGTAAAACCCTGAATTCAGAGGTTAGGGCCGTACGGTTTAGGGTTTAGGTCGTCCCCGGTCATTTGTATGTTCGTTCAATTATTCTCATTCAAGAATATAATTAAAAAAATGATCGATCGATCCGATCTGCGCATGCTACATTTAGTGTCGAGGATTTAGGGTTTGAAGGGCTGCTTGAGCGAAATGTAGAGCAGCTTCAGCTTACTTTTAATAAGATCAGAGAATACACCGATGAAGTTGAAAGCAAAGAGAGGGGCCGGGACTACGTACAAAATTTGTGCTCTCAATAATACTATCACAAGTCAATATATATAATCATATATAGGGACCCATAATTAATCCAATTTATACATAAATAGTATTTAAAAACAATAAAACCAACCAAAGCTGGACGAGGAATCTTAAAGTCTCGACATAATAGAAATCTTTCACCTTTTTACGATGCATCGATCGATCATATATATATTACAATAATAAATTAGGGTTTACCAATTAATGATCCTCGTCGTGTGACCGTACTCTTCGTCATAATCGTCATCATCATCATCACCGTTATCCGATTGCTCATCCTCCTCATCGTACTCAACATCGTCCGAGGAATAACCAGAGTTGTCGTCATCGTCCTCATCCTGCACGTCTTCTTCATCTACCTCAATAATCTCTTCTTCAGTTAGATCTGTACAACCATCAGGCATGGGTAACCGTTCACCGTCTTGAACCAGGTCCATTATGTCGGAGCGGATGACAGAAATATTAGGTTCTTGATAGGCAGGAATGTCTCTATCTGGTTCAGCAGCATCTTCAGTCGTCGCCGGTGTCCCTTCAATTGTCTCTGTATTCCAAACTCCTCAATGAGAGATCTGGTTCACTATTTTCCACCCGTCACCAGCTTTCGGATCGTCGAGATAGAACACCTGCCTAACTAAGGTGGCGAGAGCGAAAGGCTCATCCTCATACCAGCTTGAGTTTGTATCGACTGATAAAAGTCCCAGGTCTTCCTTTGTACGCTTGAACCATCTGCACTTGAATAGGAAAACGTTGACATCATTCCCGTAACATAGCTGAACCACATATACGATCATTCCGTAATATAGATCAGGGTCTTTCCCAACCGCTATCCCACTGTTTTGTGTTCTTCTTCCTTCATCTCGCGCCAATGAATGGAACTTCACACCGTTCACAAAACATCCCGGATAAATATAGTGTTTAATCGGCTTCCCTGCTAGCAAGTGCTTTGGCCAAGACCACCACCCCCCGTGGTTTTCGGATTTTTGCAGATCAATCATCTGCGAAAATGGAAAAATGTAAGGGTTTACTTTCTACAAATTAAACATGCATGATCTCAATATGTATATAAATCACTAAATACGTACCCATTGGAAGAAATAATCGGGGAACTTTTTCTTAACCATTTTCTCAATCCACGCCGAACTCTTGTCTGGATATAACGCCTGAAGCCTCTCCCTGTATGACATCATGTACGGCTCAACTTCGTCACAGTCTCGTAACACTACCCAATGTGCCTCAATAAGTTCTTCCCGTGTTAACGTTTCCTTTAATACTCCTCTAAACGGTCGGACGACATTGGTGACGACAGAAAGATTGATGCGGGCACTGGGATCGGAGGCAGTTGGAGGTGGTGGATCTTTGAGGTACCTGTTGCAGTAAGTAACGCACTCATGCATTAGGTATGTCTCTGCTATGGAGCCATCCGGGGCCGACCTGTTTTTGACGAATGACTTATACTGTCCAAGCTGTCTACAAAATTAATCAAACGTACAATAAAAATAAGTACATGCATATAGCTAGCTAGTAATCTCCAGTGGAACAAATTATGAATCGAAAAACCTGTATAATTAATTAGTTGTACGTACCTTTCTTGAGGATACATCCAAGTGTACTGGACCGGACCAGAAATGAGAACCTGCTCGGGCAGGTGGATCATTAGGTGAATCATTATGTCGAAGAAAGCAGGAGGAAAAATCCTCTCTAGTTTGCAAATGATGTGCACAATTTGTTGTTGCAATTCCACGACATCTGACTTCTTTAATTCTCTGGCGCATAACCTCTGCCACCATCTGCACAATGCCACTATTGGTTCTACGACGTCGCGAGGCAAATATGGTCGAATTACCACTGGAATCAGACGTTGCAGCATAACGTGATAGTCATGTGTCTTTAGACCAACAAACTTGTGTTGCACCTCGTCCACTGCTCCAGTTATAGTAGCTGCATACGTGGCCGGATAACGAACGCCCTTAAACCAGTGAAATACAGAACGTCTAAGTGTCGGCTTCACTGTGTACGGTGCAGCTGGCATCTTGTTGTATACTCCTTTCCTATCCCTCCTCAACCACAAGGGACGACGTAGATTCATTGATTCCAAATCTTTGCGCGCTTTGGGAGTATCTTTAGTCTTGAACTTAATACCGAGAATTGTTCCCACCACGCTGTCGCACACATTCTTTTCTATGTGCATCGCGTCCAAGTTGTTCCTCAGCTTCAACTTCGACCAGTAAGGGAGTTCAAAGAATATACTCTTGTGATCCCAATAGCTCAGATCATGTGGAGGAATTGGATTGCATTTCTTTACATCCGCGTCGTTAGTCAACACACCAAAGTCGAAATAGCTCAACCTCTCTAAAATCTCTTCGCCCGACCAACTACGGGGTTTAGGATTGTTCTCTACCGTCCCGTCGAAATGAGCTTCATCCTGTCGCCAAGGGTGGTCGTGAGGGAGCCATCTACGGTGACCCAAGTAACACACCTTCCCTGCGTGCCAACTAGAGTTCACGTCGTCCAAACATATAGGACATCCATTATATCCTTTTGTCCTGCACGCTGCCAACATCCCATACGCTGGAAAATCGCTGATCGTCCACATTACGGCAGCCCTCATCGTGAACATCGTGTTAGTGAATTTGTCATAAGTTGGGACTCCATTTTCCCACAACAGTTTCAGCTCGTCGATCAAAGGTCTGAGGTAGACATCTAAGCACTTCGATGGAGATTTAGGACCTGGAATTAATACGGTAAGGAAATTAAATTCCTTGTTCATGCACATCCACGGAGGCAAGTTGTACGGCATCAGAATAACTGGCCAAGTGCTGACGGCGGAGCTATTACTTCCCCAAGGATTGAATCCGTCTGTAGATAGGCCGAGTCTAACATTTCTAACCTCTGAAGCAAAGTCTCCAAATTCTCTGTCGAAATGTTTGAAACCCTCCCCATCTGCGGCGTGTCGCAGGACATCGTCATCTATTCGCTTTTCTGCGTACCATCGCATCGCCTCTGCTGTGTGTAGAGACATGTACAGGCGCTGCAATCTGGGAATCAAGGGAAAATATCGAACAACTTTCACAGGAATTCTCTTTTTCGAACTCTTCCTATTCAACTGGAATCTGCACTGGCCACATACGGGACAATAGTCCAACTCTTTATACTCTTTGTAAAATAGCACACAATCATTCGGACATGCGTCAATTATCCTGTACTTTAGGCCGAGGCTGCTCAGGATATTTCTAACCTTATAATGAGATTTAGGAAGATTGTGATCATCAGGAAGCAACTTACATATTTGCTCCTGAATTTCGTCAAAAGCACTCACTGACATTTTGTGCTTCACTTTTATCTTCATTTGCTCCATCACATATTGCAACACATTCTCTCGACATCCAGGGAACACCGGGGTCTGCGCTTCAAGTAGCATCCGGTTGTACTTTTCCATCTCAGTGGTGTCAGTGGCCAAGCTAGCTGCGGGGAATGTGTCATCATGCTCATTGGTGGTACTGTAACCTCCGTCTTGGTGTTGGTGTCCGCCATGACTACATCCCGGAAACGCATCATGGGCCAAATCTGCAGTTGGGTTGCAAGCTGGGGGTCCGGCACCACTGCCGCTGGATGAGGCACCATGGTAACTGTACCCTGAGCTGAAGTCTGCTGCGCTGAACTCTACTGCTTCACCATGCTCGCTCCATGTAGTGTAACTCCACATCATACCATTTTCGTACAGGTGTTGCACCATAACATTAACCTCCGCATACTGACAATTAAGACATTTCTGGCACGGACACCTGAAACGCTTCTTTCCATGACCATGTTCTATCACAAAATTCACAAATTCGCTAATTCCATCCATATACCGGACATCACATCTATTCTTTAACTTCATCCAACTCTTGTCCATACTGCTACAAAATATTATAATTAAATAATTATTACATATATATATATTAGTCCATTAATTTACCATTAATTATACGTACTCGATCTACATCGATCCATCAAATTACGTACGTAATTTAATCTGTATATATAGCTAATTAACATTCATGCATGTATGTACGTACGTACGGTTTCCCTAAATATATATATATATATATTTAATCATGCAAATTTTAACTGCCTACGTACGTACGTACGTACCTGCTCGCCTTCTCGATATCTGCAGTTAATTAAGCTAGCTAGTGATCGAACACCGGAGATCCTTTAATTTCTAGCCCCGGCCTAGCCTAATCCGGCCTTCTCCTTCTCCTTCGATCTCAAAAATTCCCCACGGGAGAAAATATAATGGAATGATCGAAGCTAAGAGAGTTTGGCATGGCCTATATATATAATGCTTCACTTAGACGACGGAGGTGTCGGTACGTCGTCTAAGTGGAACTTACACCACGACGTGTCGGTCCGTTGTCCAGGTGATCACTTCTCCGAGGTCCAAGTAAAACTTAGACGACGGAGATGTAATTCTCCGTCGTCTAAGTTTTACTTGGACCTCGGAGAAATCTCCGAGGTCTAAATGTTACTTAGACGACGGAGATGTAATTCTCCGTCGTCCAAGTGATAACCTGGACGACGGATACGTCTCCGAGGTCCAGGTACTTACCTAGACGACGGAGAAATTTCACATCCGTCGTCTAAGTTACACTTAGACCTCGGAGATTTCTCCGTGGTCCAAGTAACACTTAGACGACGGAGAATTACATCTCCGTCGTCTAAGTGTTACTTGGACCACGGAGAAATCTCCGAGGTCTAAATGTAACTTAGACGACGGAACTAATACTGTTCCGTCGTCTAAGTCCTCTTTTCTTGTAGTGGACACTCCTTCTTCCAATGACCCCTATTATGACAAAAATCACATTCATCTCTTTCTAAGCTTTTTCTTTCCTTAGAAAAACTCCTTGAATCAGAGGGAACTCTGCTCTTGCTTCTGTTTCTTCTTCTTTCACAAGATCTGCCTCTTACATGTAGAGCTTCTAAAGTGGATGAGCTATCATGTTTATCCTTATGTTGAACCTCATAATTCAGTAATGCATTAGACCCTTCATCAAATTTAATAGTGTCCTTATCATATAGCAAAGTAGTATCTAAATGATCATATGCATCAGGTAATGAATTTAACAACAGTAAGGCTTTATCTTTATTCTTAATGTCTTCATCCAAATTCAATAAATCAGAAATTAACTTGTTGAATGCATCAAGATGTTGAATCATCTTCGCACCTTTGAACTGAAATCTGTACAACTTCTTCTTCAAGTGTAAATGATTCTCTATGCTCTTTGTCATATACTTGTCCTCCAATTTCTGCCATAACACATTCGCCGACATCTCTCGCATCACAGAGTACTTTTGAGCTTTAGCAAGACACAAACGAATCGATGAACAAGCAACCCGATTCAACCTCTTCCATTCTTCCTCATCCATATCTTCAAGTATATCTTCTAGGGTCATATCCAAATCTTGTTGAGCCAAGACATCTCTAACTTCACACAGCCACATTCCAAAGTTATTAGTTCCGTCGAACTTCTCCACTTCAAACTTTGCATTCTGCAACATTGTTCTTGCAACTTGAGCACCACCTACACCGAATGGATTGACCTCGGCATCTTGATTGACTTCCATTTACCCCAACCAGATCAAAGCTGAAGCTCTGATACCAATTATTGTGGAAATGACACCAAAAGAACAATTCAACAATCAAAACTACAAAGAATGCACTAACAAAATAGCTAATAAAACTCAGCAAAGTATCAATCCCAAAACTAAACCAACCAAAACACAAACAAAAGAAGAAGAACCAAAATCAGATTGTTTACCCAGTTCAGCGAATTGTCTATTTCTGGGGAGCAGATGGAACTACTCAATTTCACTATCAAAGAAGCTTTTACAAAGGTTCTCTCCCAAAACCAACCAAAACCACTCTACAACATCTCTCATCTCTGCCTCTTTTACCCCTCTAACCCAAAACTGCATAACTGCTACGGTTACAAATTGAGGTTGTGTTCCTCAATACAGATTACCTAAAACCCTTACAATAGGTCTATTACAACTTTGCCCATTTAAAGAGCACATGACAACAAAATGACTCAAACAAGGTTGAGCCAAACACCAACATTCCCAACACGGCTTTGACTCTCACGAGTGATTCTCACATTCACGGCTCCGTAATTTTGTGACTATCTCTTTAAGACAAAATTCCTAACATACATATTGTACTGCCTAGTATCTATGTCATGAAATGCTGCTAGATCTCTTTGAGATGAAATGTTTTGACGTAAGGATTGTGTGTCATCTCTCAAGTCTGTGTTTAACCTCTTCGCTCTTTGCAATTAATTAAGACAACACTTTACAGCAACTTAGGCCTAAGCTTGTTCAACTATAAAGAGCATCAGCAACCTTAAAAGTAAAGCAATTAAGTTCATTGATGTTGAGCATTTTATTGACTTTTTTATGGTGGACTTGAACAATGTATACAGCAAATTCCATATATGTTCATTTGACACCTCGAAAAGCATTGTTCATGCAAATTTAACTATTAAGCATCCATGGAAGGATATTAACAAAAAGTAAGAGCTCTACTTAATATAAGAAGGAAGTCCTATAAGATCGAAATTAACAAAAACTAAAAGCTCTACCAGGTATCATCATTTTTGCTGTATGTATCCACACTTTTGATCCCCAATGCAACAGTTCTATTACCGACATTCACTTGAAAATCGCAGTAGCTGGATGAGCAAACATTATATTCGACCATGTTTAGAAACAGCGGCGGAGGGAGCACTTGGCCAGGATAGGCGTCATCCCTGAGATTCTTGCAAGGAAAAAAAATATGTATGTTATACTTCTTATATTGACTTTCTCTTTGCTATTATTCCTATATAAAAACTTGATATAACATTCATTCTTGTTTAATAACTGGCATGTGTAATAACTTGTCTGTGTGCGGCCGTGCTAGGAGGTTCAATACCATCCACTTGCATAGTTGCATTAATAACTTAATATAACACCGATTGACTCTTTCTGTGTCAGGAGGTTCAATACCACCATTACCGCCTCTTGGTTTTATTCTCATTGGAAGCAACAAAACCCCTTTTTATTTTTATTTTTTTCTGAGACTCTGGCGTCTCTATCTCACACCTCTCTCACACTGCTCCGCTCACGCTCGATCTCCGGTCAATTTTGGTAATTTCTAGCTATCTTCGTCTCTCTCTCACTCTGCCTTCATACCCATAATATGTAGCATGATGTCATGATCAGTTCATCAATCATCACTTAATTTGATTTAAACTTAAATAATTTGAATTTGATTTGATGTAGTAAATTTATATTTGCAGACTGAAGTGGGTAATGTGAGATCTCAGAATTATTAAAGGACATTAATGCGATATTTGATTTGTAATCTCGATGATCATGAAGATTTTCGCGAAAATTTTATGAAATTTTGAGTAAGTGAAATTCTTGATTTAAATCTTCGATAAATACACATCTTCGTGAGTCCGTGATAATTTTTGTGGGATTTTTCGGAAGCGTTTGCTATTTATTCCGAATTTTAGAAGATTGAAAATAAGGAAATAAGACTAGGACTTCAGTTACCCGAGACGTGAAATATGGTGGTGTTGGCCCAGGAAAGCGTGTGAATGTCAAAGCGACGATGTTCCAGGTATAGGACTTTGGACTTGCCTCAGTGAGTGGTTTTATAAAAGAATGTATTTTCTTTATTGCATGATTACTATGTTTTCAATGCATATAAGTTTCTATTAATGACCTGAGAGTGAGAGGAGCATAGCGACTTCCCCTGGGCTTCGATCCCGTAAACTTCCGGAGAGGCTGTATGGACAGAAGAGTGTCTGAGATCTTTTGAGGTGTGGCACTGCTTCTAGGCGATACGGCGTAAGCGGATACTCTCGCTACACCTCGCCAAGTAGACAATATTAATCAGGTTTGAGTTTTCTCTATGGGCCCTACTATGATTTTATTCCCTACTACAGTTTGTGGCTTTGAGCATTTTATCATATGCATGGTTTTTCATTTACTTGCCGGCACCTATGATTTCAATATTTGTTTTCACACCTAGCTAGGTACAACCCTATTGAGCCGTAAGGACAAAAGCTCACCCCTACAACAGTTTTGGATTCAGGTACTGTGTATAAAGACGAGACAATTGGATGATGCTGGTGTGGCTTTACTTTTCTTGTATCTCGTATGCCATGTCATTAATTAAGTTAGATCCTCATGACAGGTTTACTTGCTTCATTTATTCCAGATTGATTTCTTTATTGAATAGCTTGTTTGTAAAAAAAATTCTCTTGTCAAATACTCGGACTTTGGCTTGAACCGGACTATTATTCAATAATTGTTAAAGTATTTGTATTCTTTTTTAAAGTAATTCACTTTATGATTTTCTTTGTTTTCAACTCATTTTCAATAGACATTTCCGCTAGTTAAATTTCGTATCTACTTTACAGATAAGTTTTTCATTCTTATTTTGCCTTGAGGGTTCTTAGGACTTGAGTTAAGAATCTTACCTTGAGTTTTAGGGACACATGACACTATAATGTGCTTGATTTGATGAGGTGCAAATCGGGGCGTTAAAGCTAAATTGGGACTTTTGGGACTTACTTGATGAGTTGTGTTAAGGCTTGAAGCCTTAAGTTAGTGTCTTGAGTTGCTAGGTGAGCAAAGATCATGTCTTTGTTTTTTCGGTGATCTTGGATTTTGATTTTTTTGGGTGATCTAGTTAAACAATCGGTTCAATGAAAAGAATACTGAGTTGCTTCTTTGTGTTTCATGCTTGAATCCAAGTAATTCTTTTTCTTATTTTGACGAAGAGAAGTTGGTATGTATTGGCATTACAGTATTGACACTCTCTCAAAAAACATGGATGACATGCATAAGCAACATTAACAAGCTAAAGCAATGGACATTTATCTCATTAACCATTGTGAAAGGTAAAATCATGCATCATTACAAATTAAACCTTGCTTGTTACTTCATCCAAAACTTTTGTGATGGGAGTTGGTAAAATCTTTACCTACAAGTTTTGCTCTTCAAAACTCTTTCTCTCTACTTTTCGGTAGGTAAAAGGGAGTAGGTATCTCTCCTTATTTTCATAGAGCAAACATTGTCTCCAAACACTCTCTACACTCTTGCATGTCCCGGTTGGACAAAACCAAAAGAAAAACCTTATCTTCTCTCTTTAGGGTAGGTGTCTCTCACTCATGTAATGGAGTCAGGTTTTTCAGTTTCATCTATTCTCCTTGCTGTCCCAATTTGGTGGATTTCAGTATGCTCCTTGCTGTCCCAGTTTGGTGAATTTCAGCATGGCATTTCCCCCTTTCAAGGAGATCCTTTGGATTCATCTTTTTGATGAAGGGCTAAGATCAACTCTTGAGCCTCCACTTGCTATACCGTTTGGCTATAAATACCACAACCATTGAAGCCATTCGGCACTTGAAATTTTAGGAAGAGTTAGAGTGTTTTCTCTTCTTTCAAGTCACTTTTATCTCTTGCATGTGTAAGAGTTATCTTGTTTTCCAAAGAGGTTTTCGGTTTGTCAAAACTAGTCTAAAACTCTCTTTTGTTCCTACATTTGTTAGGAAGTTTATAAAACAAGATTTTTCCTTCTTGAGATTTTACATCTCCGTAGGAAAGCATATAAAACCACTTTTCAAACTTGCATATTGTCATATTGCATATCATAGGTTGAAATGATGGTGCAATTTCGTTGGAAGCACTCTAGAGAGAATTAGTCGGTCGAGTACTAAGTTCTAGGAGAAGCTTCATTGCCACTGAAATTGTAAACACTTTTTCTGGCGAGAAAAGAGTTAGATCTTCAACTAGTTGCATGAATACTAGTAAGGATAGATGAGTGTCTTTGTATCCCGATGACTACTGTCTTGTAAAGAAAAGTGTGTTGCATAGGGATTGTAAACACTTGTTCTGGCGAGAAGATATATAAGTCTTAATCTAGTTGTGCGAATACTAGCAAAGATAGAAGAGCGTCTTTGTATCCTGTAAAGCTGCTCTCTCGTAAAGAAAAGTGTTTTTACATAGTGGAAAGATTTGTCCCTCAAAAGTTAGGGGCACGCAGTTTTTTCCCTATTGTAGGGTTTCTGCGTTATCAAAAATATCCAGGTGTTATTTATCGCTTTCCTTCTCATTGCATTTTATCAAGTTCGTTACTGGTTATTTGTGGATAGAAACACTCTCTACTATCCTCGAATTAACTTTCCAATGAAATTTTTTATAAAAGGCCCATTCACCCCCCCCCCCCCCCTCTGGGACCTTCAAGTGGTATCAAAGCAGCCACTAACTTTTGTTAGTGAGATCCTCTGTATCCTAGAATGAATCGTGATAGGGCCACTTCTATTAACGTTCCTCCATTTTTTTGAAGGAAACGATTACTTCCAATGGAAGATTATGATGTCGGCATTTCTCATCTCTCAAGACGATGGAAGACAATGGACTATGGTCGAGGACGGATACAACCCTCCCACTATCCCATCTTCTGAAGATGATAAAGTGCGCATCCCGAAGGAAAGAAGCATATGGACTGATGCCGAAAAAGCAAACTCCAGAATGAATACAAAAGCTTTAAACATCTTATATTCTGCTCTTTCAGAAAAGGAACGAAGAAGAATTCTTCACTATCCAACAACAAAATCAGCATGGGACTCACTTGCCACTACTCATGAAGGTAATATTAGGGTAAGAGATCAAAACCTTCAACGTTTAACCTCTGAATTTGAACAAATTAAAATGAGTGAAGATGAGACCATTGATGATTTTCATTGCCGTCTTCTTAACATTACTAATCAATGTCAAGGTCTAGGTCATCCTATTGAGCCGAAAGTTATTGTTCAAAAAATGCTTAGATCAGTCACTTCCTATTTTGAGCCTAAACAAATTGCAATCGAAGAGTCACATGACATGTCTACATATTCTCTTGACGAATTAGTTGGAAATCTTAAGACCTTTGAGGCAAGAAAACTAAATCGGAAGAAAGAGAAGACAATTGCTTTTAGCTCAATAAATAAGGAAGAACAAGATGATGAACCTTCCGAAATCTCTTCCAAAGAACATGCTTTTCTAACAAAACAATTTGGAAAATTTCTCAAAAATAGGAAAGTTTTTTTCTAGAAGTTTTTCTAAAGGGTCTAGCAGCCAAAATCCAAACCCAAAGAATTTTAGAAGGGATGAGAGTTCAAATATCAAAAATTTCAGACCAAAATCCTCTCAAAAGCCTGATTATAAACTAAAATGTTTTGAGTGTTCTGGTTTTGGACATAGAGCTGCAGATTGTGCAAATAGAAAGTCTAAATCACATAAGGTCTTGAAAGCCTCATGGAGTGATAGTGAGTCTGATGATGCATCCGATAAAGAAGATGAAACAATTGCTTTCATTGCTTCAGTTGTCTTAGATAAGTCTTATGAGGATGATGAAGATAATGACAGTTTGGATGAAAAATATTTTAATTTGTGTACATCATCAACATCCATGCTCACTAAAGTTGAAACCCTCACAAATGAGTTATCAAAGTGTGAGGAAACAAATTCTATCTGTCAAGAAAAATTCTTGCGTTTAAAGAAGAAATGGAAGCAAGAAAAATCCTATCTAGAAGAACATGTCAAGATGCTTTGAGAAAAATTAGATTGCCAAAATTATCTTGTTTCTTCTTTAACAAAAGAAAAATTTGATCTTGAACTTGCTTTGGAAAAGTCAAAATCTCTTTTTAATCAATTTTCTCTCGGATCAGAAAAATTAACCAAAATGTGTGGCATTGGCAAGACTGACAAAGACAGAACAGGGTTGGGATATGAAGGTGGCAAAAGCTCCAAAAAACCAACCAGGTTTGTAAAAAGTCAAAAAGATAACTTTGTATCCTCTTTCAAACCTCAAAAAACTTTTGTTCCAACTTGTCACCATTGTGGTATCATTGGTCACATAAGACCTAACTGTAGAAAACTGGGGAGAAATATGAATACAAGTCAAATGAACAGACTCACCTCTTTTCAATCATCTCTTGAGAAAACCCTTGATTATCTTTCCAAAATAGCCAAGAGTCTTTCTGCCAAATCTTCTGCACCCCATAAAAAGAGATCCTTTAGGAACAACAAAAACAAATCCAAAGGTCTGGCAAAATCGAACCCCATCCAACAAAAGCCTTGGGATCTATGTGGAAATAGTTCTGATAATGAAAACTTTGTAGGGAATTTTTCTTGCATTGACAATATATCTAATATGAAAAGCAACATAGTTACAATTTGCAATGTCGCTTTTACTAGTCTTGCTCCAAGAGATTCAGATTCCTGGTACATGGACAGTGGTTGCTCAAAACACATGACTAGGAACAATGACTGGTTCTCTTCCATGAATGATACACACCCATCAGGTAAGGTTATGTTTGGTGATGGTGCTCAAGCCGACATAATTAGATGTGGAACTGTAAATACACCAGGACTCCCTATGCTTAAAAATGTTTTGTTGGTAAAAAGACTAAAGGTAAACTTGTTGAGTGTTAGTCAAATTGTTGACGAATATGAATCTGTTATTTTTGATCATGCAAAATGCATGGTTCTGGACGGAAAAGGTAAAAGTCTCATGAAATGAGAAAGAACTAAAAATCATTGCTATTGCGTTTCTGCTAACCAAAAATTTCCTTATGAGATTTGTTTCAGATCACAAGTTTCAATCAATGCCCTAGAATTATGACATAAAAGAATGTGCCACCTCAATCATCAAGACATAGTCAAGTTATCCTTCAAGGATTGTGTGAGAGGACTTCCTAAACTCACAGGTAAGTCTGAAGGTATGTGTGGTGATTGCAAGATTGGTAAGCTCACCCGTACTTCACATTCTTCTCTTAGTGCGAAACCAACATCTCAATGTCTAGAATTATTGCATCTTGATTTAATTGGTCTAGTAGAAAAGCATGACTGGAAAAAATTATGCACTTATAGTCGTAGATGATTTTTCACGTTTTACATGGGTAAAGTTCCTGACAAATAAATCAGAAACGTTTAATGAATTTCTTAGTCTGGCTAAGAGAATTACTAATGAAAAACATTCTGAAAATAAAGTCATTATAAGAATCAGATCTAATCATGGAACTGAATTTGAAAATTCATCTTTTGCTAACTACTGTGATAAGTTTGGTGTGTTTCATGACTTTTCTGCTCCTATTACTCCCCAACAAAATGGAATCGTTGAAAGAAAAAATTGGGTTCTTGTTGAAATGGGAAGAGTCATGATCAACTTTACTAATCTTCCTCATTCCTTTTGGGAAGAAGCTATAGCAAATGCTTGTTATACTCTGAACAAAGTCATTCTCAAACTAGGGACAAACAAAACTCCCTATGAACTCTGGAGAGGAAGAAAGCCAAACATTTCACACCTCAAGGCATTTGGAAGCATATGCTTCATCTACAAAGATCGCCAATATCTAACCAAATTTGAAGCAAAATGCGATCGAGGATGCTTTCTTGGATATGCCTCAAATAGTCGAGCTTATCGGGTGTACAATAAGAGAACTTGCAGAATTATGGAAACTATAAATGTTGCAATTGATGATGCTCCTATTTGTCATCATATAACTCCTCATATTCTTATTGAACAGGTTGATGCGGAGAGACTCCCACCATCTGAAGTGGAAACTCCTATAGATGAACAAAATCCAGATTCTGACACGGAGTTGTCTGATCGTGAATCTGAACCTGACACTGAAGGAAATATGATTGATGAGACATTAGTTCGACAGCCTCCTCACAGACTAGGAAAGAGACAGGTCAAGAAAGATCATTCCCCTTCAGACATCATCGGAACAGTGCAGGAACCTATGAGAACCAGAAGTAAGGTACACGGATTAGTATATGATCTTTCTGTTCATAAATCTTTTTTGGCTATTTCTGAAAAGAACATAAATACTATTACCACCTTTGGTTTGGTATCATCTGTTGAACCAAAAAATGTCAAAGAAGCCTTAGGTGATGTTGACTCGATTATTGCAATGCAGGAAGAGTTAAATCAATTTGAAAGAAATGAGGTATGGGAATTAACCCCTAGACCAAAAGACAAGAATGTTATTGGAACCAAATGAGTTTTCAAAAATAAAACTGATGAATCAGGAACTATTACCCGAAACAAAGCCAGATTAGTAGCTCAAGGTTACAATCAAATTGAGGGTATAGATTTTGATGAAACCTTTGCACCAGTTGCTAGGTTAGAATCAGTAAGGTTGTTGTTAGCCATTTCTTGTCATCTAAAATTTACACTTTATCAAATGGATGTCAAAAGTGCCTTCCTATATGGTGACATCAAAGAAGAAATGTATCTGGAACAAACCCCAGGATTTCCTAGTCTTACGCACCCAGAACATGTATACCGCCTGAAAAAGGCCGTGTATGGACTTAAACAATCCCCTTGGACATGGTATGACAAACTATCTTCCTACTTGATTAAAAATGGCTACATCAGAGGTTCCATTGACCTGACACTGTTTGTCAAGTGTTCTGCTAACACTACAAGAAAACTGCACTTAGACCACGGACCATTTCCGTCGTCTAAGTGCAGTTTTCCGTCGTCTAAGTACTTGGACGACGGAAACTCCGTCGTCCAAGGTCCGTGCTCCAAGTGCTGTCGTCTAAGCACCTGGACGACGGAGATTTAGTGATCCGTCGTCCAAGTTCACTTGGACCTCGGACATTATGCGTGGCCCATGTACACACTTGGACGACGGAAACACTAAGTCTCCGTCGTCCGGGTGAACACCTGGGCCACGGACAGACTAGCAATGTCCGTGGCCCAGGTGTTCACCTGGACGACGGAGACTTAGTGTTTCCGTCGTCCAAGTGTGTACATGGGCCACGGATAATGGTAGCTTATCCGTGGCCCAGGTGTTCACCTGGACGACGGAAACACTACTTCTCCGTCGTCCAGGTGAACACCTGGGCCACGGAGAACGACAGGGTTTAGGGTTTAGGGGTTAGGGGTTAGGGGTTTAGGGTTTCACCTGGACGACGGAAAACATAATCTCCGTCGTCCAAGTGAATATTTAATTTTTAAAAAAAAATAAATTGAAATTAAAAATTATTATTTTAATTTATTATTATTTTAATTTAAATAATGAAAAATGCTAAAATTAAATAAATAAACTAAATTTTGAATATTAAAATTAATAACTTAATTATTAAATAATCAAAGTAAATTAATTTGTACATACGAAAAAACCCATAAATTAAAAATTAAAATATTGTTCGGAATGCGGAAATAAACGAGATAATATACTACGTGCTAGCTAATACACTGGAGGAGCAGATGCGGGGCCGAGTCCTCCGCCTCCAGCCGGGTCGTTGTCGTCGGGGTGTGGGTTCGGAGGAGGTTGACATACTTCTCGATTTTGTTCCATAAGGGCGATGAGTTGGGCTATTTGTGCTTGTTGTTGGTCAAGTCTTTGCCGCATTGCCTCATTCTGCTCTTGTGTCAGTCGATTCTCCTCTCGTGCCAGTCGAGCCTCTTGAATGGCTGCTTCGACGGCCGCAGCTTGACTCATTCTCCGCTGCCTCGAACCTCCCGTAGATGATGAGCCGGAGGTCGTCGACAAATCTCGTACCACCCTAGGCCCAAAGTGCCTAACCTCCTTGCCAGCTCTACGACCGTAGACCTCATCCGCGATTGCAATTTGGCTCTCTAAGGATAGAGGAGGCAGGTCTTCCGGCGGCACATCTGGGAACGCAAGCTGAGTGTTGGCCAACTCTTCATGCGCACGCTCTATCGCCCTTGCCTACAAAATTATAATTAATTTATTATAATTTTGTAATCATATTTAAATAATAATTACTATAATTAAAAGCACATATATATATATATCACTTACCCCGCATTGACTCGCTTCATTATCGAGCCCTGGAGTCACGTACGCGCTTACGCTTGCATCAATAAAAGGGTGTTTGGAACCCTTATCCTTGTGCTCCTTGGCAATTTGAATGAACTGCTTGGCGCCGGTAGTATGGTGTTTCTCCTTCTTCCCCCGGTTAGCTTTGTTGACACCGGAGAATTTCTGTTACACAAGATAATTAAATCATTAAAAAATGAATAACTAAAATTTAAATAATTCAATTATTTTAATTGAAATAAAAAAATTAAATTAATACCTTAAATTGTTCATCGGCAAAGTGGTTACACAACCACTCCCACTCATCTTCTCTCTCCCCTTGCAGCTCTACCGGGGGAGACACGGGACCGACATCTTTGAAGTACTTATGGAGCCTGTACTTCCAATCTTTGTAGATGGAGTTGGCGGTTTGATTGATATGCCTCAACATAGCCGGTGTCGGATCCACTTCAAATTGTTCCTATGAAAAATAAATAGAAAATTATAATCGTATATATTATGAAATTTTAGGCCGAGATTAACAATATTATATAATAACTAAATTGAACGTATTACGTACCGAAAGATCTTTGAAGACTTTCGCCTTCTCATGATCCGGCGCCTCCTTCCAAGTAGGGGCAGTGATACGAACCCGGTTACGGATGATTGACCATATCCCATGCGCCGAGAGACTTGCTAGTTGAGCTGTGGGAAGGCCACCGGTGAATTCGTCGTACGACAAGTCGATCTTTTTACCGGTCGCCTTGCAAATACGCTCCGCTTTCCCCCCTTTAACGAGACCCCGATTCCTTTTCGGTTTCGGGTCAGTGGGGGCCCTCCTTTGCCTACGGCGGGCGCTGTACATGATTGATTCGGCGGTGGAGGACGCCTGAGTACTTCCCGTTGAATGGGTACCGGGCGTCGGAGATTGGAAGGGGTCGACGTCATCACCGCTCGAGATGAATGGGGGAGCGGGAATTTCCCCAGAGGGCGCTACGGACGGACCAGATGATCCGTCCGGATTGAGAGCGTCGTTGGCCTCCGGTGGTAATTCCCAACCGACTTGGTCCGCCAAGCGGCGGAGCATGGCATCTTCTGCCTCTTGTTGGGCTTTCTTCTTGCCGGATGTCGTCTTTGGCGGAGCCATTTAAACCTAAGAGTACGGGGTTAAAATACATACTTACCATAATAATTACAACTTAAAAATTTACGCTAATTAATTAAGTACGTTTAAGATTTAAATAGAGTACACTAGCTTGGCATTTTCGGTCGTTCAATGGACGTGCGACCCGCGCGATAAAGTGTAAATTTTCAATTAATCAGCCTTGGTTAAATCGAAAAACATGGCCAGTTAGGGATAGAGATAACGCGAGAGGCAGGACTAATTTCGACAAAAGTCTTTCTTAGTCCAAATCCTGTCACCAGTCATAACCCGTTTCTAGACACCATGTCCGACATTCGGCCAATTTTTCGAAAATTTACACTCCCTCAAGTCCTTTGCAAACTCCGCCCTCAACCTCGTGTCCATAACTTCACTTAGGTTATGGTGTGCGGTGATGAAATCCACACATCACGAGGGGTTAAGGAGATAAGCAAGGAAAAGAGGCGCCATCTATTCCAAAGAGTGCGACTTAATAATTACCAAGCCTATGTACTAAATTTAAATCGAACACGTACTACTAATTAATTTACTAGAAAATAAACGTAAATATTAATTAATAATTCCTTTAATTAGATGCAATAATTTATATTTATTTATCATGCAACTAATAATAAATAATTTAATAGTCAATTCATTTAATCATGCAACTAATAATATATAAATAATTACAATAATTACAATAATTATGATTTAATTAATTAATAACAATAATTAATCATTTATTAAATATTTAAACTAATTAATCAATTAAATTCTACGAATTAATTATATTTAGAATTAAATTAATTAAATAAATAAAATTATTTTAATAAGAGAAAAATAGAAATTTACCGAACCGGAGTTTGCGGGAATATCGGCGGAGTTGAGTCGTCGGAGAAGAGGAACCACGGCGGAAATAATGTCGTCGGAGCGTCGCCGGAGGAGGATCGCCGGAGGAGAGGAGAGGAGAGGAGAGGGAGAGGAGGAGATGGAATGATGAGAAAATGAGGGGGGGGTGCTGTTCTATTTATAGAGTTTGACTTAGACGACGGAGCACTATTCTCCGTCGTCTAAGTGCACCTGGACGACGGAAACAGTGTTTTCCGTCGTCCAGGTGGCGGTTTAAAAATTTTCAATCGGCGCGTAATTAATCGGCGGGACGTTTTGAACCGCCATGGAATTGGATTTAGACGACGGAGATGGTCATTCTCCGTCGTCTAAGTGAAAATTCAAGCGGTCCCAAAAACGGAAGCGGTAAATTGAACCGCCATAATTTTGGACTTGGACGACGGAGATGGTAAGTTTCCGTCGTCCAAGTGAAAATTACATGAAAAAATTAAACAAAAAATTATTTGAACCGCCATGATTTTTGAACCTGGACGACGGAGATGGTCATTTTCCGTCGTTCAGGTGAACACCTGGACGACGGAAAATGACCATCTCCGTCGTCCAGGTTCAAATTACGTAAAAAAAAATTTTAAAAATAATTCGCTAGGAATTTAGCGATCTGTCATTCGAGTGAAATAGTCGTACAATATCGATGAACGCATCGTATATATGAACAGTTAAATTTGAACCGCCGATTAATTTTACGTATTGAAACATGTTAAGTATCGACTAATCTTTACGACTTAAGTGTTCATGAGTAGACGCTCATTTGCAGCAGAGTATTAACGAAATTGAATTTGGACAAAACAACCGTTGGATATGTTCGTCGTAACATAATATATAATTGTCTTCAAAGGACCATAAAATAATAAGTTCGGGAAGGGTTTGATCGGCACAGTCAACCGCAAAACCGATAATTTCACAAACCGGAAACGTGGATACAAAGCATTTCGCAACTCCGATTTTCGAACCGTCGAAGCTCACACACCAAGAATTGTTTACTCTAAAGTCTTGATGAAAAGACTTTGCATTGGAAGAAGGTCTAGATGGTCGTTGTCTTAGAAAAAATTACGATATCTGCACTTGGACGACGGAAATAAGCGTTTCCGTCGTCCAGGTAATCACCTGGATGACGGATATGAAGTTATCCGTCGTCCAGGTTCTAACCTGGACGACGGAGAATGACGTTCTCCGTCGTCCAGGTGTATAGACCCTGAATTCAGGGGTTAGGGCCTTACTGTTTAGGGTTTAGGGTTTGTGAACTTGGACGACGGAAAATGACTAATCTCCGTCGTCCTAGTGTGTACCTGGACGACGGATAATGACCATTTTCCGTCGTCCAGGTGCATAGACCCCGATTTCAGGGGTTAGGGCCATAGGGATTACGGTTTAGGTCGTCCCCGGTCATTTGTGTACGTGTCCGTTCAATTATTCTGATTCAAAAATATAATTAAAAAATTGATCGATCGATCCGATCGAACTGCTAGATTTAGGGTCTTGATAGGCAGGAATGTCTCTTTCTGGTTCAGCAGCATCTTCAGTCGTCGCCGGTGTCAATTGTCTCTGTATTCCATATTCCTCGGTGAGAGATATGGTTCACTATTTTCCACCCTTCACCGGCTTTCGGATCGTCGAGATAGAACACCTGCCGAACTAAGGTGGCGAGAGCGAAAGGCTCATCCTCATACCAGTGCGAGTTTGTATCGACTGATAATAGTCCCAGGTCTTCCTTTGTACGCTTGAACCATCTGCACTTGAATAGGAAAACGTTGACATCATTCCCGTAACATAGCTGAACCACGTATATAATAGCCCCGTAATATAGATCATTGTCTTTCCCAACGGCTACCCCACTGTTTTGTGTTCTTCTTCCTTCGTCTCGGGCCAATGAATGGAACTTTACACCGTTCACAAAACATCCGGGATAAATATAGTGTTTAACCGGCTTCCCTGCTAGCAAGTGCTTTGGCCATGACCACCACCCTCCGTGGTTATCAGTTTTTTGCAGATCAATCATCTGCGAAAAAGGGCAAATTAATATAAGGGTTTACTTTCTACAAACATGAGCGATATGTATTTAAATAATCTCATCCGAGTCGTATGTACGTACGTACCCATTGGAAGAAATAATCAGGAAACTTCTTCTTAACCATTTTCTCAATCCACGCCGAACTCTTGTTTTGATTTAACGCCTGAAGCCTCTCCCTGTATGACATCATGTACGGCTCAACTTCATCACAGTCTCGCAACACTACCCAATGTGCCTCAATAAGTTCTTCCCGTGTTAACGATTCCTTTAATACTCCTCTAAACGGTCAGACGACATTGGTGACGATAGAAAGATTGATGCGGGCACTGCGATCGAAGGCAGTGGGAGGGGGTGGATCTTTGAGGTACCTGTTGCAGTAAGTAACACACTCATGCATTAGGTATGTCTCTGCTATGGAGCCATCCGGGGCCGACCTATTTTTGACGAATGACTTATACTGTCCAAGCTGTCTACAAAATCAAACGTACACATTACATAAATACATATAGCTAGCTAGCTAGTATATATATATTCTCCAGTGGAACAAATTAATTAATTAGTTGTACGTACCTTTCTTGAGGATACATCCAAGTGTACTGGACCGGACCAGAAATGAGCACCTGCTCGGGCAGGTGGATCATTAAGTGAATCATGATGTCAAAGAAAGCAGGGGGGAAAATCCTCTCTAGTTTGCAAATGATGTGCACAATTTGTTGTTGCAATTCCACCACATCTGACTTCTTTAATTCTCTGGCGCATAACCTCTGCCACCACCTGCACAATGCCACTATTGGTTCTACGACGTCCCGAGGCAAGTATGGTCGAATTACCACTGGAATCAGACGTTGCAGCATAACGTGATAGTCATGTGTCTTTAGACCAACAAACTTGTGTTGCACCTCGTCCACTGCTCCAGTTATAGTAGCTGCATACGTAGCCGGATAACGAACGCTCTTAAACCAGTGAAATACAGAACGTCTAAGCGTCGGCTTCACTGTGTAAGGTGCATCTGGCATCTTGTTGTACACTCCTTTCCTATCCCTCCTCAACCACAAGGGACGACGTAGATTCATTGATTCTAAATCTTTGCGCGCTTTGGGAGTATCTTTAGTCTTGAACTTAATACCGAGAATTGTTCCCACCACGCTGTCGCACACATTCTTTTCTATGTGCATCGCGTCCAAGTTGTTCCTCAGCTTCAACTTCGACCAGTAAGGGAGTTCAAAGAATATACTCTTGTGATCCCAATAGCTCAGATCATGTGGAGGAATTGGATTGCATTTCTTTACATCCGCGTCATTGCTCAACACACCAAAGTCGAAATAGCTCAACCTCTCTAAAATCTCTTCGCCAGACCAACTACGGGGTTTAGGATTGTTCTCTACCGTACCGTCGAAATGAGCTTCATCCTGTCCCACGGGTGGTCGTGAGGAAGCCATCTACGGTGACCCAAGTAACACACCTTCCCCGCGTGCCAACTAGAGTTCACGTCGTCCAAACATATAGGACATCCATTATATCCTTTTGTCCTGCAGGCTGCCAACATCCCATAAGCTGGAAAATCGCTGATCGTCCACATTACGGCAGCCCTCATCGTGAACATCGTGTCAGTGAATTTGTCATAAGTTGGGACTCCATTTTCCCACAACAATTTCAGCTCGTCGATCAAAGGTCTGAGGTAGACATCTAAGCACTTCGATGGAGATTTAGGACCTGGAATTAATACGGTAAGGAAATTAAATTCCTTGTTCATGCACATCCACGGAGGCATGTTGTACGGCATCAGAATAACTGGCCAAGTGCTGACGGCGGAGCTATTACTTCCCCAAGGATTGAATCCGTCTGTAGATAGGCCGAGTCTAACATTTCTAACCTCTAAAGCAAAGTCTCCAAATTCTCTGTCGAAATGTTTGAAACCCTCCCCATCCGCGGCGTGTCGCAGGACATCGTCATCTATTCGCTTTTCTGCGTACCATCGCATCGCCTCTGCTGTGTGTATAGACATGTACAGGCGCTGCAATCTGGGAATCAAGGGAAAATATCGAACAACTTTCACAGGAATTCTCTTTTTCGAACTCTTCCTATTCAACTGGAATCTGCACTGGCCACATACGGGACAATAGTCCAACTCTTTATACTCTTTGTAAAATAGCACACAATCATTCGGACATGCGTCAATTATCCTGTACTTTAGGCCGAGGCTGCTCAGGATATTTCTAACCTTATAATGAGATTTAGGAAGATTGTGATCATCAGGAAGCAACTTACATATTTGCTCCTGAATTTCGTCAAAAGCACTCACTGACATTTTGTGCTTCACTTTTATCTTCATTTGCTCCATCACATATTGCAACACATTCTCTCGACATCCAGGGAACACCGGGGTCTGCGCTTCAAGTAGCATCCGGTTGTACTTTTCCATCTCACTGGTGTCAGTGGCCAAGCTAGCTGCGGGGAATGTGTCATCATGCTCATTGGTGGTACTGTAACCTCCGTCTTGGTGTTGGTGTCCACCATGACTACATCCCGGAAACGCATCATGGACCAAATCTGCAGTTGGGTTGCAAGCTGGGGGACCGGCACCACTGCCGCTGGATGAGGCACCATGGTAACTGTACCCTGAGCTGAAGTCTGCTGCGCTGAACTCTACTGCTTCACCATGCTCGCTCCATGTAGTGTAACTCCACATCATACCATTTTCGTACAGGTGTTGCACCATAACATTAACCTCCGCATACTGACAATTAAGACATTTCTGACACGGACACCTGAAACGTTTCTTTCCCTGACCATGTTCTATCGCAAAATTCACAAATTCGCTAATTCCATCCATATACCGGACATCACATCTATTCTTCAACTTCATCCAACTCTTGTCCATACTGCTACAAAATATTATAATTAATTAATTAATTATTACATATATATATATATTAGTCCATTAATTTACTCTTAATTATACGTACTCGATCTACATCGATCCATCAATTACGTACGTACGTAATTTAATCGATCTGTACATATATATATAGCGCGCTAACATCCTTGCATGTATGTACGTACGTTTTCACTAATTAAATATATATTAATTAAGCAAATTTTAACTGCGTACGTACCTGTTGCCTTCTCGATATCTGTACGTTAATTAAGCTAGCTAGCTAGTCAGCGGAGATCCCGGCCCTAGCCTTAATTATCCAGCGCGCCATCCTGATTCTTCTCGGCTTTAATTTCTAGCTAGCTCCCTTCTCCTTCTCCGATCCCTAGCTTCTATCTCTTCTTCAAATTAATGGATCGAATGAATTCAGTTTGAATTGGCATCGATCGGGCTTATATATATATATAATGCTTCACTTAGACGACGGAGGTGTCGGTACGTCGTCTAAGTGGAAGTATTTTACGCACTCGGACGACGGCGTGTCGGTCCGTTGTCCAGGTGATCACCTGGACGACGGATAAGGTATTCTCCGTCGTCCAGGTGACCACCTGGACCTCGGATAATACTCCGTCCTCCAGGTGATCACCTGGACGACGGATAAGGTATTCTCCGTTGTCCAGGTGACCACCTGGACCTCGGATAATTCTCCGTCGTCCAAGTGACCACCTGGACCTCGGATAATTCTCCGTCGTCCAGGTTATCACCTGGAGGACGGATAATACCTTATCCGTCGTCTAGGTGACCACCTGGACGACGGAGAATTATCCGAGGTCCAGGTGGTACTTGGACCACGGAGCCTTTTTCCGTCGTCCAAGTGGCACTTGGACCACGGAACAATTACGTTTCCGTGGTCTAAGTGATGTTTTCTTGTAGTGTAAACATGTCATTCTTGTACAGGTTTATGTAGACGACATTGTTTTTGGATCTACCTCAGATGAACTGGTGAAAGAATTCACCACAATGATGACAAAAGTGTTCCAAATGAGCCAATGTGGAAAATTGAACTATTTTCTTGGGTTGCAAGTCCAACAAAGAAAAGATGGACTTTTCATTTTACAAACTAAATATGCATTGGATTTAATTAAAAAAATTGGAATGGAATCCTCTTCTTCTGTTCGGAATCCTATGGGAACTTCATGCAAAATTAATGCTGATCTGACTGGTGTCAGTACTAATCCTACTTATTATAGAAGTATGATTGGAAGTCTTCTTTATCTAACTGCTAGCAGGCCTGACATCTCTTACAGTGTAGGAGTGTGTGCTCGATATCAAGCCAATCCAAAGGATCTCATGTCAAAGCTGTCAAACGCATCATGCGATACATCTCTGGGACAACTAATTTTGGCATCTATTATTCCTTTGATTCTGGCATTGAAATTGCAGGATATTCTGATTCCGATTGGGCAGGAGATGCTACCGATAGAAAACGCACCTCAAGAGGAAGCTTTTTCTTGTTTCATGGCATAGCAAAAAACAAAATTGCGTATCCCTTTCCACTGCTCAAGCTGAGTACTTTGCAGCAGGAAGTTGCTGTACACAAATGCTATGGATGAAGCACATGCTTCACGACTACGGTTTCCCACAAGGTAAGCTCTCCCTATTTTGTGATAACACTAGTGCTATAAACATCTCCAAAAATCCAGTTTTACACTCTCGCAACAAGCACATAGAAATTCGTTATCATTTCATTAGAAGCCTAGTCGAAGAAAATTTGCTTGAACTAGTGTTTATTCCCACTGAAAAACAATTGGCACACATTTTTACCAAACCACTTGATAATCATCATTTTGAAAGCTTAAGACAAGAAATGACTAGCAAAAAAAATCATCTGATTTGGGAGCTTGATCATCATTTTAGGGATGATCAACTTGATCATCTCTTCAAAGCATGATTTAGGGTACTAAGCATGATTTTAGGGATCCTTGTTATGCTTAGTACCCTAAAATCATCTGATTTGGGAGCTACTGATAAGTTCTTCGCTACATATTCTCAAGCAACGATCCCTGAAATTTATTCTATCCTTCGATGGATTCGAGATGGTAATCCTTTGAGTGTCCTTGTTACACATATTGCCCGAGGTCATTTGATCTTGGAGTCAATGATTACCCTCTTGCTACATGGATCTAAGAAGATGATTTTTCAGATGAGCAAACAAATATTGTGCAAAAAATAGGAAAAATGAGAAAAACTTTTTGTGGCTAAATTTAATATAAAAAAGGGGGAGATAATATAATTCATCAAGGAATAATCTTGCTACCCATGAAAAAATAATTTTCCCTTTACTATGCCACATGCATTTATTCTCCATTACTTTTTATGGACCACATGTGATACATTCATAGTATGATGAAAAATATGCCTATGAATACCTATGTAAGTGGGTCGATTCACCGATTTTACTAAGTATATACTAATGCTAGCATATTTTCTTTTCCCTTCATTTAACAATATATATTGTCTTTCTTTTTGAAGAGAAAATCACATGACCCACCATTGGTTGTTCTTATTCCTAATATGATTATCAAGTGTTCCATCACTTGTGGGTAGATTAAACATTGTGTACCTACCATTATGAGTCAACCCAGTAGCATCCGTACCTTCCTCATAAATCAACCAAATATTTGGTTTTGTCTAGCTTTGCACTATATTTGAGTGAGGTGGTACAAGTTGACTAACATTGACCACTTTGTTTGGTTATATTTGAGCCAAGTACATATGTACTTGTTATGAAAAGAAAACATTTTCTTTTTGGTTTAGGGCCAAGTCCATCATTATCCATATGGTGTGTTAACCAAATTTTTGGCTCACCTCTCCATAACAATCACGTTATGGAAGGCTGATTTCAGCAGAAAGTTGGTAGCTTTCTATTACCAAATCTGGTTTGTTCCTTTAGGGAACTTCCTTATGGACTTATGTTCATTACTGATGGTCACTTGGTTTTAAACCAACTCAATTATTGGCTTAATGGATCCATGCCCAATATGACTCTAGCCCATTAGATTTTAACCAAGCGAGTTACTTGGCTTTCTCCACTAGTCTTCCCGGTAACCAAGACCACCTACTTCTCACTCTGCTTTTTCTACCCATTGGTCTCTCTCTCCATCACTTATTCATCTTCTCCATTTCACCTCCTCACAATTTCGAAATCACTTCTCACCTCTCAAATTCATCTCACTCCATTTCACTTCTTTACCATCTCCAAATTATCTTTGAAATGAGGAGTAAAAACCCCCAACAAACGGCTAGAAACTTCGAAGCCACTTCATTGCGCCATGCATCTACGTAGCCGGGATTCTCCAGTGAAATTACCACCGGCGGCTTAGCCATAAGTGATGGTTCCCGACCTAAATCTCACAGCTCCTCCGGAGAACACTACCACTACTTTCATTGCATCCACCGAGCTTGAGTCCTTGGACCCAATTCCGGAGAAATCGATTTCCGACTCCAATGATGTTCCCTTGAAGAAAAGGAAGAGAGTGCTCAAGGATGTTCCACAAAAGGCTAGGAAGCTCTCAACCGTCTCTTCGGATAAGGAACCTCGTAATCCATACGAGAAGGAGTACATTCAGCCTTCTACTCGGCCTCCCTCTCCAATCGGTTCGGACCCCTCCAATCCAGCTCCAAAGTTCTTTGTTAGAAGAGGAGCAAGGAAGTCTGTAGCACCTATAATGTCTCATTTGAATCCAAACTCGGATCATGAGGAAGCCCCACCTGTGAGATGAAGTCCTCCTAAGAGGAAGGGGAAAGCTCTGGCAAGCAAAGGGAATCTTCCGTCACGGAAGGGCAAATCACTGGCCTCCACCTCCGCTGCCGCTGCCGCTCAAGCACAACGTGCTCCGGATACCCAGAATGCCTCGATAAGCCAAGCTCCTTGAGCTCGCAAAGTCACCATAGAGGTATCGAATTTGCTTATCCCTCCGGACCATTATTTTGAGAGTGTTGATGCTAAAAACCTCTATGTGGCTGTGACAATATCTAGACCAGTTATCCTAGAAAAGCCCTTTAATTTTGATGGACTACCTAATGATTTCCACGACATGATCGAAAAACTAGGATGGGTAGATGCCTTGAAATCCTTCCCTAGGGTTAATTTGTCTCAGGTTAGGGAATTATATGCCAACTATCCAAATAGCATGCCGGATAAAGTGGATTTACAATCACATGCATCCTTTTATGTTAATGTGAGAGGGAAACTCGTAGATGTGTCTCCTAGGGCCATAAAGAATGCGTTAGCTCTTCCAAATACCGAAAAGAAAATCCTTAAGCATGTAAGGAAGTTCATTTTTAATCTTAGCATTCATTCCCTAGCTTGGCAGTTTACTCTACTCCCATGAACACTATGTTCTGTGAATCCTACTTTTAAAGCCAATTCATGACTGAATTTTATAAGCTTATGAGATTTTTGGTGCGCACGTTGATTGCCCCCAATACTCAATCCTCCAAAATTACCTTTAGGCAAGCTGATCTCATTTCTTACTTGGTTTCTGGGAATCCTACACTTCCTGCCGAGTTCTACATCTACCATTCCATTAGGAATTCGACCCTAGATAACCAAACTAAGTTAGGCACCTCGTTGGTTTTTCCGGCTGTGATTACCCTCCTCTGCCTAAACTCTCATGTACCATCTCTTCCCACTGATATCATGGTTTGGTTGGCCAATCTATGGTTTATGTTGAGCCTTTTGAGATCACCTTTCTTAAGCGTGGTCAAAATGAGATGAAAGAAGCTTTTTGCATCATGAGGAATGAGATGCAAGCATCCTTCAAAAAGATGCAACAACTTCTGAAAATTAGGTAAGGACTGGTCTCTTCAGAGGATAGCTCTGACCCTTCCTATCCTTCAGCTGACGCTGCCACTGCGGCTGGTTCTGAGGGGGAGACAAATGTGGCTGTTTCAGGTGGTTCGTCGAGGGCCGATGACTATGGTTATGTCAACAATGAGTCCGCTGATGATGATGCCGATAATGAGCATCTTGACCACCTTAATGATGGTGATGAGGATTATTCCGAAACCGGGGATGATGAGTCCGATGACGAGTAGCTTTCTTCTACTTTATGTATGCTTATCTACTACTTCTCCATTCTAGGATGTGTGTTTATTACCTCGTTGGTTCTAAAACAATGCTTTTTTGCGACATGATTAGAATTGCATCTCTTTTGTACCCTTTGCCATACTCTACCACAAAGGGGAAGAACCAAGTGTAGGTTTTGTGGGTTTTGGTATGAACAATTAATACTTTGTATTATGTTTATTCGACATGGTTGTATTATATTTGCCCGTGTTTTGTAAAAACTCAAGCTTGTTGTAGTATGAACAATTAATGCTTGCTTAATTATGGGTTCTTCTTGTGATGAAAACCTACAATATCTTGTCATCAATTTTCTTGTTGGAAAAAGCTTATTATTGCAGGTTATGAAGCCTTGATGATGAGAAGATATGTTTTTGGTAGAGAATGCCAAAGGGGGAGATTATTGGCATTACAATATTGGCACTCTCTCAAAAAACATGGATGACATGCATAAGCAACATTAACAAGCTAAAGCAATAGACATTTATCTCATTAACCATTGTGAAAGGTAAAATCATGCATCATTACAAATTAAACCTTGCTTGTTACTTCATCCAAAACTTTTGTAATGAGAGTTGTTAAAATCTTTACCTACAAGTTTTGCTCTTCAAAACTCTTTCTCTCTACTTTTTAGTAGGTAAAAGGGAGTAGGTATCTCTCCTTATTTTCATGGAGCAAACATTGTCTTCAAACACTCTCTACACTCTTGCATGTCCCGGTTGGACAAAACCAAAACAAAAAACCTTACCTTCTCTCTTCTCCTTGCTGTCCCGATTTGGTGGATTTCAGTATGCTCCTTGCTGTCCCAGTTTGGTGAATTTCAGCATGGCATTTCCCCCTTTCAAGGAGAACCTTTGGATTCATCTTTTTGATGAAGGGCTAAGATCAACTCTTGAGCCTCCACTTGCTATACCGTTTGGCTATAAATACCACAACCATTGAAGCCATTCGACACTTGAAATTTTAGGAAGAGTTAGAGTGTTTTCTCTTCTTTCAAGTCACTTTTATCTCTTGCATGTGTAAGAGTTATCTTGTTTTCCAAAGAAGTTTTCGGTTTGTCAAAACTAGTCTAAAACTCTCTTTTGTTCCTACATTTGTTAGGAAGTTTATAAAACAAGATTTTTCCTTCTTGAGATTTTACATCTCCATAGGAAAGCATATAAAATCACTTTTCAAACTTGCATATTGTTATATTGCATATCATAGGTTGAAATGATGGCGCAATTTTGTTGGAAGCACTCTAAAGAGAATTAGTCGGTTGAGTACTAAGTTCTAGGAGAAGCTTCATTGCCACTAAAATTGTAAACACTTGTTCTGGCGAGAAGAGAGTTAGATCTTCAACTAGTTGCGTGAATACTAGTAAGGATAGATGAGTGTCTTTATATCCCCCCCCCCCTCCCCCCCGGGACCTTCAGTATGTCTCGCCATCTTTTATCAGAGTGATTTCTCAGAAATAGATATTCAAATTCTAGAAGAGCAACTAGAGAATTACATAATGGACATGCGTTTGAATGATAAGTTCTCAAAATTGCATGAGATTTCGGATCATGCACAAATGATGGTTGATACAAAAAAGGACAAGACTTATGCCTTAGTCTACTTGCTTCTAACTTTAGCACTTATTCTACCAGTTGCAACAACAAGTATAGAGAGTGTTCTCTACAATGAATATTGTAAAGACTCGGTTGCGTAATCGAATAAGAGATGAATTGATGAATGGTTGCTGGACTACTTATATTGAGAAGAAGATCTTTGATCGCATTGACAATGAGGCTATTATTCAACAATTTCAAAACATGAAGCCTCGTAAAATGCATTTGTAGTTCTCTTAGTCTCATTTGTTGAGAGCATTTTGTGTCAATGCATCGGTTAGTGGTTTTTTGTCATTCTATACCACTAATCAGAGAGATGTGGGCATTTATATATATTGTTTTGTGATACATTGAACTCAAGTTAGAAATAAGCATTTTTATTATTGAATCAGTCTATTGTATTTGTTATATTTAATATATTGACGCATGTTCAGGTTTACTTTTTCTTCTTCTTTTTTGGAGAGAAAAATCTCGCTCCACTTGGACATATTTTCTGACTCCGCCACTGTTTAGAAATGTCACCTTGCCAGAGATTCTGGTGTCAACGTGGAAGAGCAAAGTTCTGACCGAATTATTGGAATCCAAATGAAGTTGCTTCGAGTAGTTTCCCAGGAGACCATCATCAGCTAAAATGTCACGTTTACGGCCTTGGTCTTCCCTGCAGATATCTGTCCTTCTTCTATAGCATACCTAATCTCCACAAAATTATCACCTGCCACAGCGCCCTTGTAGATCAAGACCGCGCTGCAGCTGCTGTTGTTGTACTTAAAAACCAGCTTGTTTGGGTTCCTGACACAAAAGATTCAGCCCCACAATGACCTTGGTGGGAATGTTATGGATCATGCGCAGGTCCTTCAAGACGACCACATCCACCGTGGTTGTAGGGCCCTCAGCCTTGCACACTGCCACTAAGATCATCAGTAGTGTGTCAGATCCGATTACAATATATTTAGTCACCAAAGCACAGTATAAGTCTTTGATGAACCTATTTTGGTCCATAGTTGTATTTCAAATTCTACTTGATCATACCACCCAGTCGATCTGAACAGCTTCAATGCTGAAGATATATACATCTAACTCATTAGACTCTCATGTCCTCCTTAAGTTCAGCATATTATTTACCACTTTTAAGCTAAAACTCAGACGCCACATAAATTCTGCATGATGCTTCTAGAGCATGCATAATCCAAGACTTTAAACCGAGCTAGCTTGAAGGAAGGCGGATAGATTATGCGCAGTGTTAAAGTATGATATCGATATTGTTTGTTACAAAAAGGGGAAATGCATGAGCTCCATGCATCCATGATATGACTGTTTACTTAACTAACGGAAACAGAGAAGAGACAGAGCAACTGCATATTGAGAAGTTATATTACACACTTGAGTCAATTAGTACTGGCACATTGGCATTTCAATTGCTTACTCAAATTTTTTTAACAACATATATGGCTAGGAAATCTGGTGGATTGCACAAGAAATTTGGAGATGGTCTTTTGCCATTGACTATATATGGTGCAAGTGTTGACAATTAAGCTATGTACCACAGTACCACAGTTTGCTGGGAATTCCCAGCAAACATATTAGATTAAACGGTGACGCTGACATTCATGTATATATGCACATATGATTATGCTCTATCCTTGAAAACATCATGAAAATAAAGTAATGATGCATCCAGGTTTCTTTGGAAGATGTAGCGAAATCGGTTTTGATCCCACCTCAGCTGATGCAACTGAAAATGACAGGAGCCTACTTACGCTCAAGTTAGGATAGAAAATCAACATTAATTATTCAGAAGTATACATATTGCCTAAAAGTCTTGGTACACTCTTGTTCAATTACTTGATCTGTAGGGACATTGTTACCAAAATAGTCTGATATTTAGTTATTTACACATGTATATTAGTGTTAGATAAACTGTTGAGGGTACACTTGGTACTAGTTAGACAATGCAAAGCTAGTCATCTTCCTAGACAGTTTGGTTAACGTAATGTTGGCATTTTTAACCGTGGATATGGGTATCCGCGAGTATTATTCTGTTTTTAAAACTGGCGGGCAGGTAAAAATTTATTCCGTTATGTTAACGGACACATAATGGGTATTTTCAAAAATATTCAATAATTAAACGGACAGGTATGAGATATCCGTGGGTCTCACGGATATCCATTACCCATCCAAAAACTATTACTCTTAGGAAAAAAAATGAGAAAAAGACCAAGTTTAGACTTTTTCTTTCCTCAAAAACCCACCATAAATTTTCAATTCCAAAAAGGTCAATTCTGTTTTTAAGTTAGTAAGACACTAGAATTTTTCATTTATTTACAAAAAATACCACTGATCGAAAACCCCTCCCCTTCTAAAAAATCATCTCTCACCGAATCAGACCTCCTCCATTTCTTTCATCGTCTTCCTCTCGCTCCTCCTCTTCATCTACCCTCTCCGCCGTCACTGCTTCTCCGAATCTCTTTTCTACTGCGCCACCAAGATGAGCAAGCCCTCAAGGAGGATGACATCGTACGGAGAGTCATGCCAAGGACTTAACACTAGAGCAGGTGACGAAGACGAAGACGACGACGACTGACACCTCTTCAGCCGAGACAATTTCTTTTGTTACGTCGCCGCCATCACGGGACTCTGATTCGATCTCATGCTATGATGACAATACGATCTTCATTGCCTATTTTTCTCACCGAGAAGGACTAGGAGAGATATGTCTTCAAACGCCGTAACGATGGTAAATTATATCACATCTTCGTTTCTGAACTTGTATTTTACTGTGTTTAATCGCAACTTTAGAAGAGAAGAATTATGTACCTGATGAAAACCAGGCTCATTAGTTAAGCCTACGCCAAGCTCAGCCAAGCAAAATGTAATCCTCGAGTCACTTCCATAGAGATGGGGGTATCTTTCTATGCATGAATCAAAAATCTTTGCTAATACTTTGGCCAAAGGGTAACTTATATCAAAATCCGCACCACCATTAGCCATACCAAATACGAAAGTTGTGTTCTGCTCATACATCTCTGAGTTGGCCCCAATGTAGTACCAGAGCTCATGATCATACTCGGAAAGAGTTTTGACCAAATTCTCCGGGAAGAAAACAGTATCATCATCTTCAAAGACATACCACCGCACGTTGGAATGGTTAAGTGCAACAGTTTCAAAAACTACTTGAGCCACACGTAGTGCAGACCGGAGACCATTTTTGTATGTGTAATGAAATTTGGAATGTGTCCTCAGATATACATACTGGAGGCAGAGAAATATCATTGATATGATGTTGATCAATGATACTTCATAAGTAAGGTCCACGCACCACCTCGACACCTTTCTAGGTTGTATCTTCATGCTTGTGGAGAAAGTTGCAGTTCTAAGAGAGCTAGTGCAGCTAGAAGTATTATTTCAGGATTAGTCTTGGTTGCAAAAGCATGTGAAAATGATGTTCCAAGATATACATAATGTTTTTCATTGATTTTTGCATAGTGTTAACTTTTCTTTGTGTTTATCCCATATATATTGATGTTTCAAATGATTGTGATTGGTGGGAATAGATTTATGTGCTCATGTTACACATCTGCATGTCAAAGGATTGCATCTATTAATTGTTGAGGGAACATTCTGTAATTTGGTTTGTGAAACATTAATTTTTTTTCTCTTAATACAGGCTAACATTTTGGCTGTCTAATTCGATTGTCTTGAGAACAATAGTAAGCCACTCTACTGGGGACCCTGAACTTCCCAAGTCTACCAGGTCTTCTATTGACAGGAATGGAGAAAAAGGTAGAAATAACGCGTCATCTCCATTGAAATGGGAAGCTCCATCTTCTGGTAATAGACAAGGGATGAAGCTATTAACTGAAAGTTTTGGTGACTGGGAGAATACAAATACATTTATGTCCACTGTGGAGAAAATTGAGTCATAGATGGAAAATTGAATCATGGATCTTCGCCCAAATAGTTGAATCTATCTTATGGCAGGTGATAGAGTAACTCCTTCCTCAGCTTTCTTTTTAGAAATCTACCATCTACAATATATGGAGTATTAATTCTTTATCTGAAGATTTCACTCTTATATTTGCAGACTTTGACACCATATATGCAGTTTGTTGCTGCAAAGAGAATTGATCACGGTACTGGTTCAGGATCTGGTAAAAACTATACAAGGGCATCTAGTTCAGTTGACGAAGAGCAAAGTAACTTCTCATTAGAAATTTGGAAGAAGGCTTGCAGTGATGCTTGTGAAAGACTATGTCTAGTAAGAGCTGGTGGGCATGAATGTGATTGCTTGCCTTTGTTGTCAAGATTGGTACATCCTTAAACTATGATTTTTTTCATCATTGTGTTATTTATTAATAAGTATCTCCTCAAAGTTCTCGAATGTATTGTTCTGTTTCAATTTTTAAATATTTGATATTTGTTACTCTTTAATTTCTTAAAATCACTATATGTAATGATGTTGTATTTTTTCTCTAGGTCATGGAGCAATGGTGGACATATTAGATGTGGCAATGTTCAATGTTATTGTTCATGAATCTGCTGACGAGAACCCCAGTGACCCTGTGTCTGACCCCATCAGTGATCTAAACGTTCTCCCAATTCTAGATGGAAAATAAAGTTTTGGTGCTTGTGCACAACTGAAGTTCTTGTAATATTTTTCATAATGCATGGCTATATATGTGATGGAATTCCTATTGGAATCGTGATCTTGTTCATGCATTTTCTAACAGCATAAAACGTAACAAGAGATGGATTAAGCAGCCTTGGATCATCATCATGCTGTTGTTCTAAAAATGTAGTGAACAACTATCTTTGATACAAAACAATAGGAACAAATTCTTCTGCATTTTATCTCTCACTCATTACATTACTATTGTTAAACTTGATGAAAGATAGATATTTAGATAGATATTTGAACAAATATTTAGACTTTTGATACTTCTAGCAACTAGGTTATAGTCAAACCCTTATTTTTCATTCATTCTTCCAATCTTATTCTTTTTTGAAGGAAAGTAGAGATTTTCAACCTTATAAATGGTCTCGTTTATACTATTTGTTAAACTTGATGAAAGATAAATATTTAGATAGATACTTGAACAGATACTTGAACAGATATTCAAACTTTTGATACTTTCAGTAACTAGGTTATGGTTAAGCCCTTATTTTTCAGTCATTCTTTCAATCTCGTTCTTTTTTGAAGGAAAGAAGAGATTTTCAAACTTATAAAGGGTCTCGTTTACACTTTTTTTAAACTTGACGAAAAATAGATATTTAGACAGATACTTGAACATATACTTAGATGAATACTTGAACAGATACTTGAATATATATTCAGACTTTTGATACTTCCAGCAACTAGGTTATGGTCAAGCCTTTATTTTTCATTCATTCTTCCAATTTGGTTCTTTTTTGAAGGAAAGTAGAGATTTTCAAAGTTATAAAGGTTTTTGTTTACACTATTGTTAAACTTGACGAAAGATAGATATTTAGATAGATACTTTAACAGATACTTAGATAAATACTTGAACATATATTCAGACTTTTGATACTTCCAGCAACTAGGTTATGGTTAAACCTTTATTTTTCAATCATTCTTTCAATTTCGTTCTTTTTTGAAGGAAAGTAGAGATTTTCAAAGTTATAAAGGATCTTGTTTACATTATTGTTAAATTTGACGAAAGATAGATATTTAGATAGATACTTGAACAGATACTGAGACAGGTACTTGAACAGATATTCAGACTTTTGATACTTCCAACAATTAGGTTATGGTCATGCCCTTATTTTTCAGTCATTCTTCCAATCTCGTTCTTTTTTGAAGGAAAGTAGAGATTTTCAAAGTTATAAAGGGTATTGTTTACACTATTATTAAACTTGAAGCATGACAGATACTTAGACAAATACTTGAACAGATATTCAGACTTTTAATACTTCCAGCAACTAGGTTATGGCCAAACTCTTATTTTTTCAGTCATTCTTCCAATCTCTTTCTTTTTAAAAGGAAAGTAGATATTTTCAAACTTATAAAGGGTCTTGTTTACACTATTGTTAAACTTGACGAAAGATAGATATTTAGATAGATACTTAGACAGATACTTGAACAGATATTCAGACTTTTGATACTTCAAGCAACTAGGTTATTGTCAAGCCCTTATTTTTCAGTCATTCTTCCAATCTCGTATACGGTCTATGTTGCTGCAGCCAATGCCTGCATTTTATAGGCTTTTAAAGACATGTATGCTTATACCTACTTTTAAATGAATGTCCCCAGAGACTTATATAACATCATAAATGTCAATGAAGAGCAAATCTCCCTCATCCCTATAGTATCATAAGCACAAACATCCAAAACTCCCATGTCACGAAAACATTGTTGCACTATAAAGTTTCTAGGTGGAGCACCCAACTTTTTCATGCCCTCTAGAAATCTCCATTTACTATTCTAAAACCACAAATAAACAAACAGAAAATTCATACTCCATCAACTTTCGGAAATGAATAACAACACTACAGAAGAATCATGTAGACTCAGAACATGTAGACTCAGCTTCACGTGTTCCTCAAATAGTTTCCTACTCATTTAACTAGTAGCTCACTACTATGCTTCATGAATTCAACGCATACACATGTAGCATAAAGGTTGGAGCCTCCTATCCAATTACATCTCATAATTGAACACCAAGGAACCTAATTCTGTCTTCCTTGGTATTCCCAGAAACTCTTCAAATCAAGTTAGCAAAGGTATTTCCCAGTAATATACTAACTGAATAGAACAATTCAAATTTCATATTTTTAACCAACAGTCAATCTAAATCGATTGCAAATCGATTGCGGCATCCCCTTCCTCGAGCATTCCTTCTTTAGAATCGTCGCTATCGGAGTCGTCGATAATGGTCCCGCCTATCAGTAGTCCGCCGACGTTGGCCCCTGCAATTCTTTCGCCAGAGAGCGCAGGTGCAGGACTCGCGCATTCGGCAGAGGCGAAGCTGGGGGTGGAATCGACGGTGAAACGTTTGCCGTGGAGGACGGACTAGACACCGGATGAGGAGTGCAGGTGCGTCGACCGGATGTGGAGGTAAGAGTTTTAGTCGGCGAAGAAGCTGTCGGAAAGGCTTTGGGAGAAGAAGCAAGCGGAGAGGATTTGGGAGAAGGCAGAGGGTTGGAAGAGAAAAGGAGGCTGATTCAATTGGCTTTAGGGGTAAAATCGTTAGAAAAAAATATGTTTTATAACTTATTGGGTTCTTTTAGAGAAAATTACGTCAACTGAGCTTTTTTCCTCAATTTCTTCTCATTTCCTTCTCTCTCTCTCTCTCTCCCCTTTCTCTCTCCCCTTTGATCTGCCCCTCTTCTTTTATTCTCTCTCTTCTCACTCTCTCTCTCTCCGTCTTCTTCTCTCTTTTTCTCTGTCCCTCAATCTCTCTCTCTCTCTCTGCGTCTTCTTCGGTCTCTCTCTTTACTCCTTCTCTCTCTCTCTCTTTCTCCCTCAATCTCTCTCTATTATAAAATATACAAACAAAATAAAAAATTTATTTTCTTCTTTAAAAAAACATAAAAATCCTTATTTTCTGGATAAAAATAATAAAACTTGATTTTAAATGGGTCCCACAGGTTACCTGAAATTTGACTGCGCGGGATGGATACCCGTTCAACATTTCGTGGGTAACGAATATTAACGGGTTTTATCCGTTTGAGGATGAGTATTCCATTCACCTGCCCATTTACGCATATTGCTAACATTAGGTTAACACAATCATTTGTCGTTTGAAATCAAAATTGTTCAAAGATTTGTGAGACTGTGACCGAAATACCATTCAAAGATCGTCACGAAATGCTGTTCGCAGAAATTTCTCAAAAATTTAAATTAAAATACAACCTAGAATGCTAGAATAGTAAAGAAACTTTATAGGCACAGAAGAACATGGGAAAAAATGCTGGAATGCACCCTAATACTAAACACCGTAAGGCTAAATTCTAAAAGTGGCACGTTTCGCTATATTATTGGTCACTTGTTTCAAATTTTTCAAAGTGGATTGTGCTTGTGATAAGCTCTGCCCCTGTGATTATTTCTCTCTCTCTCATCGATGTGCCTCCCAATCTCGGTGAGCGTGTCCCGACCTCTAAAACAAATCGGCGAGCAGCTGCGCGACTTAAGGTGCAGCGGGCCAGCGGCAAGCCGGAGGTGGCCTAGCTGATTTTGGCTCCACTCGATCTCGACAAATGTGTTATCCTCGAAGCCTCCTTCGTCATCCAACCCGGCCCACACAAAACACCAAACGACGTCGTTTCCGATGCTTGCAACCCCAACGTCGTTGTTGCCGGAGAAGATAACATAAGCATCTTGAACTCGTTCTACACCACCAGAGGAGCTAGATTTGGCTTTTTCGGCTTCAAAGAGGACGCCAGTGACGATGCTCAAGATGAGGCTATGGTATGCGCCAGAGTTAGAGTTGCAGAACGGAGTTGTGCTATGGAGATGAACTCGTTCTGATGTGATTTTGGTATTCAGTAGTAGTGCACAGAGAAGTGAGTAGTAGCATCTCATGGAGGCGTTAGAGGCCCGGCTGATACGAAAACTGGAAGCTTAAACGATGAGGTGATAATTGATGTTAAAGAAATAAGCAGTACACCTCGAGGGACCGAAACAAGCTACATAGGTTCAACAATTCAGCAAACTAAAGGGGTCTTAGTCGTACTAAGAGTAGGGAGTCATTAGTATTCCTTATTTAGTCAGTTTCCTTATTTAAGTTTTCCTCCCATCACTAGACGTAGCTTATTTGGTAGTATAAAAAGGGATTGATGTTTGATGTTCAGCAGCATCCAAGAAGAAGATTAATAACAATACAGTTTGTTTCCAGTTTTGATCGACGAGTCTCGTTCATTACTTGTGGTTGGTGTTTGACGCGGTTCAGACATTGACTCGAGCTACAATTAATAGGTCTTAATTGTACTCACCATTATTCGATCTATAGGTCTAGATCGAGTAAATACCCCTCAACTACTACACAAGAAAACAGATCAAACACTTCCGCTTCGTTGCATATACGAAAGTCTCTGTTTTCGTATCATTAGTGGTATCAGAGCTAAGGCTCAAATCCTAATTCAATGGAGTTTGACGACGAAACACTACTCAACCAAGTCCGAGAGATGCTACGTAACAGACCAACGGGGAGCCGAACCGGATTTAGACAGCCGCAGGATGAATTCAAGGTCATAGAACTCCCAGAATTCACGGGAAAGAAAAATCGAACGCATGTTCGAATTCAAAGACCTCTCCAACGCGAAGAGCTGTAAGTATGCTATTCTCAAGCTTAGCAAGAACGCATCTCTATGGTTTGAGAATATAAAGTCATAAAGAGCACGCGAGGGCAAGGAAAAAATTACATCGTGGGAAACCTTAAAACGCAAGTTACGCAAAAGATTTGTACCCAAGACTCACAAACTTGAACTATATCGAAAGGTGGCCGAGTTGACACAAGGGAAGATGACCGTAAGCGAGTACGTAAGTGAGTTCGAGAAATTAGCTATGATGAGTGAGATCGAAGAAATCGAAGAACAAAAGATGGCACGGTTTCTAAGAGGGGTAAATCGAGGCATAGCAAACATCGTGGACTTACATCCCTACGCCTCGCTCGACATGCTAATTGAGCTATGTTTGAAGGTGGAGGGACAACTCAGCAAGAGCTGACATGACCTGTCCAGAGCATCAGCATGGACAAAACCAGCCAACAGCTTCACCTCCACAACTGCCTCCAGTTCAGCTTCCAACCCGAAAGCAGCCCCTGCCACACCCACGGAAGGAACCTCAAAGACCAATTCCCCACCGAAGGAACAAAACGTTATGAAGGTACGATGTTTTAAGTGTCAAGGATTTGGACACTACCAAAACGCCTGTCCTAACAAGCGTGTTGTCACCCTACGAGAAGCGATCTCCGTACGAGATGAGTTATATGATGAGGCAATCGAAGAAGAAGGAATATTCACAAGCAATGAGTACGAGGAAGGAGGGGAGAACGTGGAAACCTATGAAGCTCCTATTTACGATACCTCCTTGGTACTTCGACGTACTCTCCAAGCTAAAACAGAACCAGTTGCGAATGAGCAAAGAGACTAGATTTTTCACACCAAGTGTCAAGTTAACGACAAGTGGTGTAGTGTGATAATTGACGGTGGGAGTTGTACTAATGCTGCGTCGACGGAGATGGTTTCAAAGCTAGCACTAAATACCACAACGCATCCCAGACCTTATACGTTGCACTAGCTTGACGATGGAAATAAAGTGAAAGTTACGAAATAGGTCCGAGTGGGTTTAGCTATGGGTTCCTATCACGATGAGATATTGTGTGACGTGTTACCAATGGATGCTTGCCATATCCTTCTGGGACGTCCATGGCAGTTTGATCGCGACGTGATACACCGAGGAAGGGCCAATGAATATGAGCTACGAGATAAAGGGAAGAAGGTCGTGTTGAGGCCTATGACACCAGAAGCTATTCGCTCCATGACCACAAATCGAAACAAGAAGTCAAATCTCTCAATGTTCGCAAGCGAGCGTGAGATCGCCCAGGCCTTGGACAGTGGGGAGCGTGTGTATGCCTTGGTTACTAATGAAGTAGGGCGTATTGAGGCCACGGTTCGAGAACAAGGCACGCTGAAGGAACAACTTGAAGAATTCAGCGACGTATTTCCCAATGATCTGCCACCCGGATTACCTCCAATTCGAGGAATCGAGCATCAGATTGACCTCATTCCAGGAGCCTCACTCCCTAATAAAGCTGCGTACAGGAGTAACCCCGAAGAGACTAAGGAATTGTAGAGACAGATCGACGAACTTATGAGCAAGGGCTATGTTCGCGAAAGCCTAAGTCCTTGTGCGGTGCCGGCATTACTTGTCCCAAAGAAAGACGGGACATGGAGGATGTGTATTGATAGTCGAGCAGTCAACAACATTACCATCAAGTACCGGTTTCCGATTCCGAGAATAGATGATATGCTAGACGAACTACACGGTTCTGAGATATTCTCAAAAATTGATTTAAAGAGTGGATACCACCAGATTCGTATGAAGGAAGGAGACGAATGGAAGACGGTATTTAAGACGAAACACGGGTTATACGAGTGGACTGTCATGCCTTTCGGACTCACGAACGCACCTAGCACGTTCATGAGGTTGATGAACGAAGTGTTGAAGCCATTCCTAGGTAAGTTCGTTGTGGTTTACTTGGACGATATTCTCATTTACAGCAAAAGTATGGAGGACCATCTCATTCATCTTAGGCAAGTCTTTGAGACACTTAGAACACAACAACTCTACGGCAAAACAGAGAAGTGCGCGCTCATGGTGAATAACGTAAAATTCTTGGGTTACGTTGTTTCCAAGGATGGAGTTTCAGTGGATCAAGCTAAGATCGAAGCAATCAAGTCGTGGCCAAGTCCCAAAACCGTGACGGAAGTGAGATCATTTCATGGACTCGCTTCATTCTATCGACGGTTTATTCGAGATTTCAGCACGGTAACAAGTCCCATTACCGAGTGCATGAAGAAAGGAACATTCACCTGGACAGAGGCAGCTCAACATACGTTCGAATCAGTCAAAACAAAGCTTTGTACAACGCCTATCTTAGCCTTGCCAGATTTTTCTCAACCATTCGAAGTGGAGTGCGATGCTAGCGGCGTGGGAGTTGGAGCAGTTCTGATTCAAGGAAGAAGACCAATCGCTTACTTCTCCGAGAAGTTAAGTGGGGCAAGACTCAATTACTCAACGTATGATAAGGAGTTCTATGCTATCATACGGGCACTCGAGCATTGGAGTCATTACCTCCGTCCGAGTCATTTTATCTTGCACTCTGATCATGAATCTTTGAAGTATATCAATGGGCAGCAGAAACTGAATCCACGACACGCTAAATGGGTCGAGTTTCTTCAATCCTTTCATTTTTCATCAAAGTACAAGAACGGTAAGAGCAATGTTGTGGCCGACGCCTTATCACGACGTTACTCATTGATTTCCACCTTAGAAGTCAGATTACTTGGGTTTGAGTCATTGAAGTCTTACTATGAAGACGACGCTGATTTTGGCACCATATTTCAAGCATGTGCTTCTGGAGCCTACAAGAGTTATGTACAACAAGATGGGTTCCTCTTCAAAGATAACAAGCTATGTGTACCCAGGCATTCCGTTCGAGAGCTGCTGGTTCGTGAAGCCCACGGTGGAGGATTGGCAGGACATTTCGGCGTTCAAAAGACCTTAGAGGTATTACGAGAGCACTTCCATTGGCCAAAGATGCAGAGTGATGTTCATAACATCGTGAGCAAATGTGTAACGTGTCATGTGGCCAAGGGTACATTCAAGCCCGGTGAGTATATGCCACTGCCCGTACCGACACGACCATGGGAGGATGTCTCAATGGATTTTATTGTAGCTTTACCTCGTACTCAGCGAGGGCGGGATGCTATCATGGTGGTAGTAGACAGATTCTCGAAAATGGCACATTTTGTGGCGTGTAACAAGACGGACGATGCCAGTCACGTAGCAGACTTGTATTACAGAGAGATAGTGAGACTCCATGGTATCCCGCGTACGATTGTGTCTGATCGGGATTCAAAGTTCCTTAGCTATTTCTGGAATACTTTGTGGAGAAATGTGGGAACCAAGCTGCTGTTTAGTACCTCTCATCACCCACAAACGGATGGCCAAACCGAGGTGACTAACCGTATCCTTGGTACAATTCTGCGAGGATTAGTAAACAAGACACAAAAGGATTGGGACGTCAAGCTATCTCATGCAGAATTTGCTTACAACCGCTCGCCGACGTTTGCTACTAAGCATTCTCCATTCGAAGTTGTTTATGGAATTAATCATTACCTGCCCTTAGACCTGCTGCCCCTACCTAAAGACGAGTTGGTACACCAGGACGCAGAATCCAAGTTGAAAGCTATGCTGAAATTATACGCACAGGTGAAGGATAGGATTGAGTCAGTAAATGCAGATTACAAGCGTCGTTCAAACCAACATAGAAGCTCGTGTGTGTTCAATCTGGGTGACCTTGTATGGTTGCATTTGAGGAAGGAGAGATTCCCAAGCAAGCGAAAGAACAAGTTGATGCCGAGGGCAGAAGGCCCGTACAAGATCATAAGAAGGGTTAATGAGAACGCTTATCAAGTAGAGTTACCCGGCGACTATGGCGTTCATGCTACGTTCAATGTAGGTGATTTATCTCCGTATCTCGAGGATGATGGGTTGAGCGAATTGAGGACAATTCCTTTCAAAGGGGGAGGAGATGATACGAAAACTGGAAGCTTAAACGATGAGGTGATAATTGATGTTAAAGAAATAAGCAGTACACCTCGAGGGACCGAAACAAGCTACATAGGTTCAACAATTCAGCAAGCTAAAGGGGTCTTAGTCGTACTAGGAGTAGGGAGTCATTAGTATTCCTTATTTAGTCAGTTTCCTTATTTAAGTTTTCCTCCCATCACTAGACGTAGCTTATTTGGTAGTATAAAAAGGGATTGATGTTTGATGTTCAGCAGCATCCAAGAAGAAGATTAATAACAATACAGTTTGTTTCCAGTTTTGATCGACGAGTCTCGTTCATTACTTGTGGTTGGTGTTTGACGCGGTTCAGACATTGACTCGAGCTACAATTAATAGGTCTTAATTGTACTCACCATTATTCGATCTATAGGTCTAGATCGAGTAAATACCCCTCAACTGCTACACAAGAAAACAGATCAAACACTTCCGCTTCGTTGCATATACGAAAGTCTCTGTTTTCGTATCACCGGCAATTCAGAAATCATAATGTAGGAGCCAGGAGGCGACGACGACGGCGGCCTAAATCAGAGGCCGAGATGTTCTTCAGTCGAAAGAGTGATACTTATCTCATACCCTAAGCTTATCATAAGCTTGGTCAACATTGATAAAAGTTGAAAATTGAAAGGCTGAGATTATGCTACATGTCAATTTTTGAAAAAAGTCTATTAGGTGTTTACACCTAGGATGCATTCCGGCCTGCTCCAGAACATAGCCAGCAAGACTAGATATAAGATCAACTGTCTAGGATGTATTAACTTTATTATCAAGTACAAGCTAACATATGTATAAAAACAGCTCAGTAATAAAAAATAATAACTGGTCAGCAAGGAAGCTATATACCTTCTCTGCCTATATCAATCAAACAATTCAAATTTCAAAATATAAAAAAATGAAATCAACTTTGAACAACATGAAAGCTTAGTGAGTCTAGTGACTGCTGAGAAGTGAGAACAAGAAAGAGGATTATAGTTTAGTCTTGTACGTACAAACTTGGTCTCCGGTGGTTCCGTTACTCACATACACATTGAAGTCGCATGAGGAAGTCGACACCACATGAACCTTAAAGATTCCCAAGATTGTGACTTTACCGGAGATTTTAGTGACAGAGTTGAACGGGATCGTGCCGGCGACCACATCCGAGAAAAGCTCCGCCGATTTATGGAGGAACTGGTCGGCCATAACGGTGAGGGTAACATCTATGGCCTCTGTCTCATCCGCGGAAATCTCTCCGGCTCCGATCGGGGCCTGGCCTACAAGCTCACCCCTGTAGTAAAGATAGGCGTTGCTGCTGCTGAACTTGACTCCCACCTTGTTAGGGTTCTTGACAGAGGCTTCCACGTCCAAGGTGATATTCACTTCGACCCTCAATTTGGGCATGTCGAACTCCGTGTGCAGATCCCTCAAAACGACCGAGTTCACCGTTAGTTTCGGGTTCTTGGCTTTGAAAACCGTCAGACACAGTATGACCAGAATGAGAACGATCACGACGACGGAGACTGTCGCCGCAACGCAGATGTTTCTGCACTTATGAGATCGACGAGGCTCTGAACCGCCACCATTATAGGCTTTGTTCATTGCAGATGTTTCCTCGTTAGGCATTTTTTTTCTGCTCGGAAAATTTTTATTAGCAATGGTGTAGAGCAGTAGAGATTTTGTACATCTTCATGGTCCTTTATAAGCATTTAAGGCTCGGAGATGATTTAGTCCTGGCCTTAACCGACCTGTTTGAGCCCCCACCCTAGATAGTGTACGTTTAAAACTGGGGGAGGCACTAGGTCGATCTCAAGGTTTTTACTTGGAGAGAATTTTATGGGTTTTAGCTCCTAAAATTTAACTAGAAGTTTCTAGTCATAATATCAAACAAATATTTATACTATAAGCCTGTTTGGTGTAGCTTTTGAAAACATTTTCAAACATGAAAAAATATTTTTATAAATTTTAGAGTGTTTGGTTATGATTTTTTAGGATTTTTTTTTTTTTTGCTCAAAGATAGAGAATCACTTATAAGCCTTAAAAGTAATTTTGTAAGAAGTACATAGAATGTGTTTTCTCTTGGAAGTAATTTCTCATGAAAACGTTAATAGTGAAAATAACTTTGAAAATCAATCTTAAGCAGACACTATGTATTAAAGAATAATTACTCAAAAGTCACTTAAAACTATTCATTTGCTCAAAAAATCACTTAATTTCTTTGAAATTACCCACAAGTCGTCAAATTTGAATTTTAGTGACAAAAAAATCATTTCAAATCCTACAATTTGAAATTAAAGCTTTTTTCCACACGCACCATTTTACCCCTCCATTTTTTGTCCAATTTTTTTTTTTTTGCAAAAAAAAATTTCACTTAATTTGTTCTTCACGACTCAACATAAACTCAAAAAATAAGGATACCATCTCTAATACATAAAGATACCAACTTCAGTTCGTAAAGATACCATAACTTATTTTTTTTTTTTATTCTCACGACTCAACACAAACTCAATCGACAAGAATATTTTGTCGCGTTTATTTGATACCATGATGAGAGAGAGAGAGAGAGAGAGAGAGAGAGAGTCTAAGGTGTAGGGTATATGGTTTAGGGAATAGGGTGTATGTCATAAAGATACCATGACAACGTTTTAAAGATATCATCTCAATGTTACAAATATATCATCACTGTATCATAAAGATATCACCTCAATGTCATAGAGATAAAGTGTTGTAAGGATATTATGACAGCGTTTTAAAGATATCATCTCATCCTTATAAAGATATTATCACATCGTTATAAAGATACAATCACAGTATCGTAAAGATACCTTGAAACCGTTTTAAGGATACAACATAAGGATACCATGACAACATTGTATAGATACCATCACAATGTTCTAAGGATACCATTGTAGTATCATAAAGATATCAACACAGGTTCAAAAGTATACGTTATGTCTAGTTCACAAAAATACTGTTTAAGTTTATTAATGATATTATCTACGTTTACTAAATATATCATTTACGTTTATTAAAGATACTATGTATTACAAATTGTTAATAAAAGAAATTGTAAAAAAATAAATTGTTATGGTCATCCATAAACTCCCGCACCCAACGTCAATTGCAGGAGGCCGAGAGATGTCGTTGTTGGTCAGGGGTCGTCGTGCATGGGTCGTTGGCTCGGTTCTGTCGCTGATGCAGATCTGCATTTGAGATCTCCTTGGTCTCATCAGTTCCGAGATCGAGCTTTCATCGTCAGAGTCGAGCTTACATCGCCGCCAGGAGAGGTCTTCTGAGGGTGAGCCCAGGTTCGGTGATGGCCGAGATTGAGCTTTCATCGTCGCCGGAGTCGACCTCCACGCCACCATCGCCGGGGTTGAGATCAGAATCTAGCGAGTATGACCTAAAATCTGCCAGTGGCAGAAAAATTAATATTTATGAACTTCGACTCAATGGCATGTGCATAATATTTTTGAACTTTAGGGTGTTTTCCAACACATTTTAGAATAAAGTGACTTTTGGGTCACAAATAAAATTTGGGTGACTTTTAGATATATTTTTGATCGAGTTCTAGGTGTTTGTTGAGTCAAGGACACATATTAACTAGGGGTCGGCAAAAAGCCCGGCCCATGTATAGCCGGCACGGGCCGGGCCTCAACAATATTTTAATATTTGCGGGCCGGGCCAGACTTTATCTTTTATATAAGGATCCGGGCCCGGCCCATTCAAGCGGGCTTTGCGGGGTTTTACGGGCCGGGCCTTTGCGGCTTTTTACGGGCCGGGCCTATCGGGCTTTAATTATTAAAAAATTAAGACATTTCAAAATAAACGTAACCTTCATCCATGCACCGGGGTTTAAACGTACTCCGACGAGTCTAAATTTTACGTATGGTGTTTATCACTATAAGATGGACCTTTCTACATGTCCTCGTTTATCATTAAAACATATTTAATTCTCATGTTGCTTGAATTCTCCATATGTATATTAATGTTCTTACGTTTGTTCCTTTGTTATATGGAATGAAATACCTTTGTGAAACTTAATCGGACATATTTAATTATTTTATAAAATTGACAGTTGGATTGATTGGTTAGAATATTATAACCATGCCTTTAAAATTTTATAAATTTTGGACTTGATTTAGACATCGATCTATGTATTTCGCCAAATGTGACCATAGTACTCTTACAACTAAAACGGAAATTACCCCTCCCGAAAATAATTTTTTAACATCAAATTTTGGACACATATTCTTATGGAATACATATCTATCTCATAGTGTCAAAAAAATTGACATAAAAAATTGATTTATCTACTCCCCCCATAGGAAAATAAGGAAAATAAGATGTGTTTGAATTCTCTATATGCACACTAATGTTCTTACCTTTATTCCTTGGTTATATGGGTTGAAAGACCTTTGTGAAACGTAATCGATCATGTATCATCATTTTACAAAACTGACTGTCAGATTGGTTGTTCATAATATTCTAAGCATGCCGTTAAAATTTTATAAATTTTGGACTTGATTTAGACCTACATCTATGGGTTTCGCTAAATGTGACCGTAGTACCCTTATAACTAAAACGTAAATTACCCATCCCTAAAGGAATTTTTTAAGATCAAATTTTAACACACATTCTTGTAAATTACATATCTATCTCATAGTGTCAAAAAAATTGACATAAAAATTTGATTTATCTAGTTTCTCCATGGAAAAATAAGCAATATATAAGAGAAGGGTATTGATGTCATTTCACACACTCTCAATTAAACTCTCACCATTGAAAAATTACAAGATCTAATCTGAACTATCTATTATATTTACTGTTTCACTGTGTAAGGTAAATCGAAAAAAAAAATACAATGAAACCCTAAACCCTAAAACCTAAACCCTAAACCCTAAACCCTAACTTACTCTAAACCTCAAAATTCTTAAAACCTAAACCCTAACTTACTCTAAACCTGAAAAATTCCTAAACCTTGACTTACCCTAAATCTCAATCCCCTAAACCCTAACTTACCCTAAACCTAAACGCTAACTTATCATAAACTCTAAACAATGATTTAATAGTAAAATAGATACACAAATATTATATATGGAATTTCAATATTTGATCAATATGTATATGTAATATATTAATATAGACATACAAAAATATAAAATATATATCCTAAACCCTAAACCCTAAACCCCAAACCCTAAAAAAATTACAATAAAATCCTAGAACCGTAACCCTAACTTACCCTAAACCTCAAATTCCTAAATCTTAACTTACCATAAATCTTAATCTCCTAAACCCTAACTTACCCTAAACCTAAACCCTAACTTATGCTAAACTTTAAATAATGACTTAATAGTAAAATAGATACACAAATTTAATTATATATGGAATTCGAATATTCAATCTATACATGTATATGTAATATATTAATATATATACACAAATATAAAATATATATCTATATAGTATTAGTCTATTAGACTACTAGTCACTATATCATATATATATATATATGTCAATATGTGTGTAGGTAAACTTTAACTAGGTATAAATTGTATAATGATTAAAATCATTAAATGATTTAATGATATATGTCAATATGTGTGCGGGCTTTGACGGAACGGGCCTAACGGGCTTTGACGGGCCTGGCCTAACGGGCCTTGACAGGCTTTTGGCGGGCCGGACTTTAGATCTCTAAACCATGGTCGACCCACAAACCACCTTGGCGGGCTTTTGCGGGCCGGTCCGGGCTTTTAGCCCACGGGCTTGAGGGCCTCCACCGGCCCACGGGCCAAATGATGACCCCTAATATTAACACCCCTTGTTCTTCACTTTTATCAAATGTTCCAAAAATACCCTTTTTAGTTTAGAGAAATTTAATAATTTAAGTATAATTTAATAATTATTAAAATATATTTAATATATAAAATTTCAAAATTCCTACTTTCTCTCTACTTCCTACTTTTTTTCTCTACAAAAACTGTTTTACTCATTTGCAAAACTGATTTCTCCATTTAAAAAACTAACTTTCATCTACATGCAAGGCATGTGTGGCAGTTTCTAGTATCTATGAAGGACACAAATATGAAGCACTGTTGAGGAAATAAGAGCTGAGAAGTAACTAACACTAGACTTTCAAAAAAAAAAAAACTAACACTCTTTCTACTCATCTATCAGTTCACGAAAGGCTCAAAGCCTCAAAGTATATAAAAGAAGATATTTCCCAAATAAAAAAGGTCTGATTGATCCATATATATATAATTTCTTTATCGTGACGAACTCGTGTATGGAGATTTTATACTCAGAATCTTTTATGTTATTACCACCCTTCATCATGGAGAGCGACCATAATCTTTGCGCTAACATCTATGGTGGGACAGTCGGGATCAACATATATGTTAGTGTTGAAGGAGAAAAGTACAAAAGATACGTAATAGACTGAAATTGTACTTTATTTATTAATAGATGACATTTAGATAGACATTACAATCTGATACAATAAGTCTCTTGGTAAATCAGGGATTGAGAGAATCTATATATCTACTTAGGACAAGACACACACAGAGATACAAAGAATATAATTCTCTTAAACACTCTCCCTTGTGTCGCAATTCTAATGTATGATGCATAACATGTTACCTCACTAAAAACTTTGCCAAGCAAACAAAAACTTCTTGGGTAAAACAAAAGCTTGGTTGAAGAAAAAAAGAGTACAATGCATCAACTACAAAAGCGATCACATGTGATGTAGTCTCCCCCTGATGTCTACGAAATGAACTCCCCCTGATCAGTAACTCAATCTTGGAGTTCAGACATTCTTCGCATACCAATGCGTTTCAAATGCTTAGAAAATGTAGATTTATGCAGTGACTTGGTAACCAAGTCTGCAACATTATCTGCCAAACAAACCTGATTCGCATTAATGTTCACTAGCTACTATTGTTGTTGATTGAAGAAAAACTTCAGCGATATGTGCTTTGTATGATCATCATTTACGTATCCCAACTTCATTTGTTCAATGCAAGCCGCATTGTTCTCAAAGATATAAGTTGGTGTTGTAGTAGTAGAATGTAATCCACTAGTTCCTCGAATGTGGTGTATGATTGACCTAAGCCAAACACACTTCTTAACCGCTTTATGTAAAGCAATGATCTCAGAATGATTCGAGGAAGTAGCAACCAGGGTTTCGTTGATCTCTAAGAAATTGTTGTGTTTCCCATAGTAAACATATAACCGGTCTGAGAACGTCGTTTGTGTGGTTCAGAGAGATACCCAGCATCAGCAAAACCAACCAAGACATCACAAAGTGTCTCTGAGTAGGGGGTTGCACTGAATGTACAAACAGTGCTCGCAGCATGACCATTACTTGATAGGTCGAGTAGTTCCTTCGACGGGTCGAAGGTATGGCTCTAGTCCATCCATGGTGCAACATTTGAATCCCCTGGAATCAGCATGCTGCGTTGCAACCATCCCTTTTCGAGAATTTCATGTTTCTCTCTGTATCTTTGTAGGGGAAGAACAAACCCAACTCTATGGAACCCTTCAAGTACCTGAAGATGTGCTTTTATACCATTCCAATAATGTTGTGTAGGCACAGAACTAAATCGAGCTAACAAGTTCACAGAGAATACAATATTTGGTCTTGTGCATTGAGGTAAATACAACAAAGTTCTAATAACACTAAGGTATGGTACCTCAGCTCCCAATAGTTCCTCATCATCATCTTCAGATGGTACAAATCCTTATTGGATTCCAGACTGCGTACGACCATTAGTGTGCTAAGAGAGTGTGCTTTGTCCATATTAAATCGTCTAAGCATCTTTTGGACATAAGCAGACTGGTGAATAAGTATGCCACCAACTCGATGTTCTAATTCCAAACCAAGACAAAATTGAGTCCTACCAAGGTTTTTCATCTCAAAATCGAATTTCAAATAGATAATCGTCTCATTGATTTCATCAAGGGACCCAATGATATTTACATCATCAACATAGACCGCTACAATTGCAAATCCTGAACTTGTTCTCTTAATGAACACACATGGGCATAAATCATCATTCTTGTATCCCTTTCCAATCAAGTAATCACTGGGGCGTGTGTACCACATTCTACCGGATAATTTCAATCCATACAGTGAACGCTTCGATCTAATCACATTAGCACTCCGTGGTGTAGACTTACTCGAATTGGGTATGACTATGCCTTCTGACACTTTCATGTATATCTCGGAATCAAGGTTCTCATAGAGATATGTAGTCACCACATCCATCAGCTACATGCTCAGTTTTTTAGACACTACCAAATTGACAAGGTAGCGGAAAGTAATGATGTCCATAATCGGAGAATATGTATCCTCATAATCAATTCCCGGGCGTTAAGAGAATCCTTGCGTCACAAATCTAGCTTTATACCATATGACTTTATTATTCTCAATACGCTTCCGAACAAAGACCCATTTATGTCTAACCAGCTTCATATTTGGTAGGCATAACACTACCGGACCAAATACCTACCTTTTCTTTAGAAAGTCTAGTTCGACCTGCATTGCCTCTTTCCATTTCAGCCAATCTGCTCTCTGCTGACATTCAGCAACCAAGCGAGATTCCACTTCATCGTCGATGATATCCTGAGTGACAGAATAAGCAAAAGCAGCATCAACTACCTTGGATGTTATATCTATTACAATGCACGCATAATTGAATTTTAGTGAGATTTCACCATTTACTGACATCACATATGAATCTGAAGTGCTCTCCAGAGATGCCATTTGTGATTCTATGATATAACTGTAGTAAAAAACAATCTCATATGTTGGATTCACAATGTTGATGATGTAAGGATCATTTTATGCCTAGATGGCCTACCTTTTTGCTGGCAGCTCATTTGTGGATTTTCTTGGTCTCCCCCTCTTCCTGGTGGGAGACGAAGCCGATGCTACTCCATCCACATAAGCAAGAGGCAAATTACTATGCCATGGAGTTGCTTTAAAACTCCGATTGGGGACTTCCAAACTTGCAGGAATATTTGCAGCAGGAATGTGTGATCTCGTTACTTTAACAATATCAGTGAAGGAATCATGCATTGAATCTGCTACCTTCTAAAGATCAAGTATTCGTCACACTCCAATATCACTTTGAGATGTGCGTGGATCTTCTTGAAACATAGTGGGAGAAGCTTTCCACATCAATTCCTGACATTTAACCGGAATGGAGGCATTCTTATCTCCTCCTAACGTCGAGAAATATGTTTCATCAAAGTGATAATCTGCTTGCAGTAACGAGATCTCATGTTGAAGGTTCTAAGTAACGGACAATTATTGGTGATTCATAACTAACATATATGCCTAATCAACGTTGAGGATCCTTTTTAGTGCATTGTGGTGGCACAATCGGCACATACACTGCACAACCAAATATGCGTAGAAAAGAAATATCATGCTCATATCCAGTTACCAGCTAGTGTACACTGAATGGTTGTCATCCTACAAGTCTCAAGCAAAGAAGCATTTCTACATGTAATACTGCATATCACCAAGCAAATACCAAAAAATTGGTATACATAACCATTGCTCTGGCTAAAAGCTGTTACCGCTTGATTTGTGTCTCTGCTAAACCATTTTGAGAATGAACCTAGGGGACATGATGTTCAACGTCTATCCAATCGACATACATTAATCATCAAAAGTCTTTGATGTGAATTCTCCTGCATTATCCAATCGAATTGACTTGATTGGATTGTTCGAGTGGTGAGCCTGAAACTTAATAATTTGTGCAAGGAGTTTTACAAATGTAGCATTCTTTGTGGATAGCAAAGCAACATGTAACCATCGCTTTGATGCGTTTATCAAAACCATAAAATATTTAAATGGTCCGCATTCCGGTTTGATAGGTCCACAAATATCTCCATTGATTCTCTGTAAGAATGGTATATTTTCAGTATTATCAACCGCAAAGAAGGGTCTAACCTGCAACTTTGCCAATGAGCAAGCTTTGTAAAAAGAGCGATGAGCATCAAAGATTGCCATAAAATAATCTTGTAGAATAACACTAGGTGTTGAAACCGAATTGAAATCGTTAGTCTCATCCATTCCATCAAATTCGATGGTTTTGGGGATTTCCACATGCTTCTTGCCTTTAAAAAATGGATGACCATGAGAGTTTTTCAATATTTTGATCATCATGTCACGACCTGGGTGTCCCAGTCGAAAATATCAAAGCTTGTATGAGGTCGTGTTACACACAGTAGCCAGTGTGACAACATTGGATTCAATTATCTGAACTGCAGTAAGATATAATCCACTATGAATCATCCTTAACTTCTCCAATGTGTGCTTTCTATTACACTCCTCTGAAGTTATGCATAAGAATTTTTTTTCATTCTGACTATGAGTTTCCAAGTAGCATTTTGACGGGTCGAAGGAACCTAAAATAAAATTTGATTTTCCAATAACTATTTCTTAGACGGATCGAGGATGATTTTCGACGGGTTGAAAGTTGGAAAAATTGTCACAGAGGCAAACATTCGGCTGGTCGAAGGGATACCTCGACGGGTTGAATGAAACCAAAAACCAATATCGATTTTCTGATATGTTTTTCGACGGGTCGAGTCTATGACAAGTTCGAGACAGAACCGTGCATTCGACAGGTCAAAGGTAAATTTTACAGGTCAAAACATGTGCACAAACCGTTCCAAAGTGATACCATCGACAGGTCGAGGAGAATTTTGATGGGTCAAAAATCTCTAGAATCAAATCATCCTTTTATTTTGTCTCGTGTTTATGGAACTTTGATGTCATAATGCCATAGGATTTTGTACAATTTGAACATCGTAAGCAATAAGTATGAACATAACCATTCTTAATACTTTCAAATATCGAAAGAAATAACTTTTATTGCTTTGCCAACATCAAACTTACATCAAAAGATTGTTCTTATTCAAATAACCATGACTAAAAAATAAAGTCAAATACAATGATAAACTTGATTATATGGTAGAGATATCAATCTAAGCGAAATCTGTAGTCGCTAAGTTCATATATGAGATATCTTCTACAACTAGATTGGTTTCTCCGCCATCTTCCATCTCTTCATCCGCAGTGTAGTTGGTCTCGTGAGCCAAGTACTGCTTGCATCTTTTGTAGACATTCTGGATATCCTTTGGTGCATGACATTCCTTGTGCATATGCTTGCTTGAATCACATCTATAGCAAGGTGTTGACCTATGTGTCGAAGGAGCAGACCTTGAAGAATTTTCATTGTTCCTGGAACCAGAACTTGATTGATTCTTGTTGTTGTCTTGGCGAGTCCTAGTCAGATTCTGACTGTTTCCTCCTTTATCACAACCTTTTCCACCACGAGTTTGATAAGGTTCTGAATAATTGTTCTGCTTATCTTTTCGTGCCTTTCTAGTATGATGAGCCTTTGGAACTTGTACCGGTTGGCTTGACATTGTTGTAGAGAAGAATCTCTTGATGCCTTTCTTTCTTTGCCAGCACACTCATAAGATCACTGAATGATCTAAATCTTCCTTGCTCATAATCAATTCGATATTAGTGAGTAAGGGTATCCATAGAGGTAGGAAAGGTAGTTAATGACTTCTCAACCATGGCCTTGTCATTCTTGACAGTGCCGCAAATAGCAAGCTCGGATTGTAGCTCTAATATATCCTAGTAAAAATCGTTGATCTTGGGATAATCCAATAATCGGATTTGATCCCATCTCTCTAGGAGTTCAGGAAGCTGTGCATCATGCACATTGTTGAACCGTTCTTGTAAAGTTACCCACAAATCCACGGGATCGTTCATTAACAAGTACTGCTTCCTTAAAGTAGGATGAATGTGTCTCCGAAGAAACATGAGAGCTTGAGCTTTTTGAGCTATAGTATCGTCATTGACTTGAGTGCCTGATGGTAGTGGTTTGATGGTATCCTTGAGTTTCTTTCCGATGAGAGTATTCTTCACATCAGAAACCCACCTGTGGTACTCTGCTCCTTGAATATCAAGGATGTCAAATTCTGGTCTTGCTAGCTCAATCATCTACAAAATACAAGAGATGAATCAGTTTACCGATTGAAAAACCAAGATCACTAATCAAGTTTAGGGAATAAGAAACATGATCCATTGATGTATGGTCACAAATATCGATGCGATAACCGGTAGTTTCATATCACACCCCATAAAACCATGACTGACTCAAAGTCACAAAATATCGACTTCCTTTTTTTCATGCATACCGTGACTCCCCCAAGACCGTCACTATTGTTTAAACTTTTAGGAGGAGGATTTAATCCTTCACTCACTCATACCTGCAATAATCCATAGGAACTAGAGGCATATATAAAATTCCTTTGGCAACCTAATTCTAAATCGAAAAAGTTAGTCGATTTACCTCGAAGGTGTTATACTCGGTATGAAAACTTCACTAGGATCGAAGTTTGAAGAGAAAAAAATGAAACCCGACTACGAGAAGGATTCTGGCGATAGTTGAGGATGCTCCGGCTGTGGAGGACTTCCTACAACTTTGGAGTGATCGGCGGTGGTGATTGCTTCGTGCAAGGGAGGAAGCCGCAGTGTATAGGATTTTTTATTTATTTTTTTCGTTTAGGGGTTTGGGTTGGCTATCAACTCAATAGTTGCTGATAACGTGTTGAAGGAGAAAAGTTTAGAAGATACGTAATAGGATGAAACTGTACTTTATTCATTGATAGATAACCTTTAAGTAGGCATTACAATCTGATACTATAAATCTCCAGGTAAATCAGGGCTTGAGAGAATCTCTATATCTACTCTAATTAAGATAAGACACACACCGAGATACAGGAATATAATTCCCTTAAATAGTTGGAAGATTTAGAAATGGTTCCAGTAATTAACTTAACTTGTGCTTTGTCTTCTTCCTTGGGGATCGGGGACCTGTGGTTACGTCACGAACAAGCTTAGTTAGCTAGTAACTGAATATGTAATGGTTGATGACACTATATATGAAGCCATTGAAGCGCGTCTTGTAAATTTCTATATCAATGCCAATAGCTTAGATTGTAGAGAATAGCCTTGCCAAGCAAACAATAGTGTAGAGAATTATATCACTAGGATTAGCTTAATTACTTGCTCATCTTATTTCACACAAAGGATCGTATAAACTGAATCCACTGACCTGATAAGATGCTATCAAAGACAAAATGACAAATAAAGGCATATGCAAATGCAACAATGTGAAAAGCTTGCAAAGCTCAGTAAGTTTCGTTTCTTGGAGCAACAAAAATATTGTCGACAACTTTGTTTCTACCGGATTACGCGGGACGCAATCTAGCAGAAGCAAGTACGAGTAATCTCTTTCTCGTCCGAACACTCGGGTTGTTCGGATGGTCGAGCGCTTCTTCTTTCTCCGGGTGTTCGGGTATGCGTGTTCGGGTTCGGCTGTTAGAAGAATACAACGACAAACGGGCGGTCAGATGGTCGAGATAGGGATGGTCTGCCTTCAACGCTCCGATGCCTAAGTTAGAAGATGTATTGGATATAACAGTCAAGCGAACGCGTAGGAAAGTATGTTGAAATGTTTAATGCCAGAAGTCAATCTCCTCTTACCTGTAATAAATACCTTTCATATATAGGTGGTTGAGTTTGTTGCTTACTTGTGTTCTTCGATGTGGGATAGAGCTGTTCTGTCTGTCATGTGGAACGAACATTCGGACGTGCGCTTGTCGGGCGCGTGTGCACTCGGATGGAGTCGGTCTTGTGGGCGAAGTTGTAGCCTTCCTGGTGGTCTTTCGAGTGGTCGGGTAGGTGTTGGTCACCTGCTTAATTGGGTAAGTATGTTTAATTAACTAACTAATGCTGCTATACTAACAAGTCCCCCAAGTCCCCAAGTCAAAGTGACCTTTCTTGACTGGGGAGTTGAAAAAAGGGTTCGTGTGATTAAACAAAATACTTATCCGATTGAGCAGTAGTGCGTGGTCCTGTAACCCCCAAGTCCCCCAACTCTCCGGTCAAGAAAAGGCTCGCTTGACGGAGTGGGTACCTGCGTGTCCGATCGTGTACCTGTTCGTGCGGTCGTGTACCTGGGGCCCGACCTCCCAAACGAATCTTGCTGTTTGGAGCCGCGTGCCCTGTGGAGCTGTTCGGGCGATTATGGATGTGGATGTATGTCAGTCATGGGGTGAATGAGTGTGAATGTGTGTATGCGGACGTGTGTTAGTATGTAGAAGAAATCCTGCAGATGTTTATGATATAGATAGAAGTATGTATGGGTGAATGAGTATGCGGATGTTTGTGTATAAGTGCGAATCGAATGTTAGCGTTACGCGCACGGAGGGGAGGGGCCCCATGCCCGTGCTGCCCATCAGTCTTAGCGCGCGCAAGGAGGGGATGGACCCCATGCCCTAGGAGGGATGGACCCCATGCCCTAGGAGGGATGGACCCCATGCCCTCGAAGGGGACGGACCCCATGCCCGTGCCGCCTAATCCGGCAAATCGAATGTTAACGTTACGCACACGGAGGGGAGGGGCCCCATGCCCGTGCGGCGTAAGTTCTTCATTTAGCGCGTGCACTCTGGAAGGAAACTCGGACGTTTATCCTCTTCTGGGATGCCTAAATGGTGTTTGTACTATCCTGGTGGTGTGGCGTTCGCTTGCCTGGGAGATTCCTCGACCGCTTGGTCATGCGGGTGGTGCGTGAGCCAGTCCTAATGGCGGGAGTCGTGACGTGTGTTGTCTTACCTTGGGTGGGGTGATGTTTTGTCTGATGAGACGCTTGAGGTGACATTCCTTTTGGCTTCTCCTTGGGAACCATTGTGTAATAAATGCTAGCCGGCGTAATTAATGCTGGCGTGCCCTGTGCATTAAATGTTGATGACGTAGTAACTGCTCGAAGGTCAGGCGTCATGCGCGTGGGAGCGTGAGGTGCTGTATGGCTGACACGTGGCGAGTCATGGGAGATCGTGCTAGGGTTTGAAACCGAGGCGGGGCGGGAGGGTGAGCGCGGTTACTTAGGCGGGTAAGTGAACCATCTCGGGGCCACGTGTCACCATCTTACGGTGGACACGCGAAAATGGACGGCTGGCATTCGTTCGCGTGTTCCGTGCGATCAGTATAAATAGGCCTTCTGGTGTCGTCTTCCTCATCACTTTCACATTTTACTGAAGCTCTGCCAAATTTACTCTACATACTGTTCTTCTCTGATCTTTGTGTTCTTTGCTTTCTTGCCGGAATTCTTCTTCGACGTGCAACCTCCACCTTCAATCTTCAACTTTGGTGAGGCTCTAATCTGTTTTTCCTTTTGTTTCTGGTTTTTCCGGTTGCTTTTCTGTTTTGCCCTCCACGGTTTCTGGGTTTCTTTTGTCTTTTTCTGGGTTTGCGTCTCAAGAACAAGGCGTGTTCTTGAGGCGTGCCTGGTTTGATCTTGTTTGGGGTAGATTTTCTGGGTTTTTTGTTGTTTCTGGTAGTTTGTTTTTTTTTTTGCTAAGTGTTTGTGGGTTTTGTGTGCGTGCGTCTAGGAGATGGAGCCAATAGAGATATCGAGCGGCAGGTCACGTGAGCGGATATACGTACCGGGGGCGGGGTGGGTTAGTTGTAGTTCGTTCACGAGCGGGTCGGACTCATCGTCTGATTCCGTGATGAGTGTAACGCCTCTTCGGTTCATCCCTAACGCTTCTCCTGTCGTGCAGCCGATGGATCAAGAACAAGCGCTCGCTGCAGCAAGGTTAGGGGAATCGTTTGGGTCATCGGGTGGGTCTTCATCGTCTGGGCCATGGGGTGATGAGTATGTCCCTGTAGCTGTGTTCATGCGGTTCGATTACCAGGATCTGTTCTGCTCCCGAGATGCTTGGTCACCGCAGCACTTCGACAATCCGCTGCCCTGGTCCCGTGTGTACGGGGGCCGTGGCCAATCGGGCGAGCCTGTCTGCCTTCGTATTGAGCCCTTGGTGTATGTGGCAGATGTTGACGTAGTTGAACCTGCTGATCAGCGCCTTTGCGTGCTTCAGATAGGCGATCATGGACTCCCCCTTCGCTTAGAATTCTCCTCCGACCTGGCTCACCATCAACTGTGAGTCGCTAAATACATAGAGGTCGGGCGCCTCCGAGTTTTTGGCCAGCTGTAGGCCTGCGATGAGCGCTTCGTATTCGGCCTCGTTGTTGGTCGTCTTGAATTCGAACTTGAAGGCATACTCCGTGTTTAGCCCTCCTGGCCCGGTTAGAATGATTCTGGCGCCGCTCACCTTCTTCGTGCATGATCCGTCGACGTAGAGGTTCCACTCCGACAATGGTCCTTCTTTGACCCCTGGTTTGTCGGATGCCTCTACCGTCGGACCGTCGGATGCGTCGACCGACGTCGTCTCTGCTTCCGTGTATTCGACGATGAAGTCTGCCACTGCCTGCCCTTTGATGGCGGTTCGGGGTTTGTACTGGAGGTCGAATTCGCTGAGCTCGACTGCCCACTTCGCCAGGCGGCCACTGTGATCGGGCGATTGGAGGATCTGGCGCAGGGGCACGTTCGTGAGGATGTGGATGCTGTGCGCCTGGAAGTATGGCCTCAGCCGTCGGGCGGCGGTGATGAGTGCGAGCGCCATTTTCTCGATTGTCGGATATCGGGTCTCAGCGCCTGTCATGCCCTTTCCTGAGAAGAAAACGGGCAGTTCCGTGCAGTCCTCCCGGCGGACGAGGGCTGAACTGACGGCTGTGAGGGAGGCGGCCAGGTAGATGTATAGTATCTCCCCTTGAACGAGCCTGGATAGGAGTGGGATCGAGGCCAGATACTCCTTGATCTGAAGGAAAGATGCCTCGTATTCGGGCGTCCATGCGACCTCCCGCTTGTTCGTCGTTCGGAGAGCCTTGAAAAATGGGGCGCATCTATCTGAGTAGCGAGATATGAACCTGTTCAGTGATGTGAGTTTGCCTGTGAGGCTCTGCAGGTCTGCCTTCTTGACGGGTGGCTTCATGTCGATGATTGCCCTTACCTTGGCGGGCGAAGCCTCGATTCCTCGCAGGCTGACGATATACCCCAGGAATTTGCTATTGGTGACTCCGAACGTGCATTTGACCGGGTTCAACCTCATGCCGTTCCTGATGAGGATGTCGAGCACAGTCCCCAAGTTCTGGACGTGGTCGACCTCCTGAACGCTTTTTACCAGTATGTCGTCCACGTACACATCCACGGTGTTGCCAATCAGGCCATGAAACATCGCGTTCATGAGCCTCTGGTATGTAGAGCCAACGTTCTTCAACCCGAATGGCATAACGACGTAGCAATATAAGCCCTTGTCCGTGACAAACGTCGTCGCCTCCTGGTCCTCGGGGTCCATGAAGATCTGGTTGTAGCCCGAGTATGCGTCTATCATAGACAGGAGCTAGTGCCCGGCTGTCGCGTCTACCAACTGGTCGATCCTTAGCAGAGGGAAGCTGTCATTGGGGCACGCCTTGTTGAGGTCGTTGTAATCGATGCACATCCTCCATTTTTTGTTGTTCTTCTGCACCATTACAGCGTTGGAGATCCATTTCGGGTAATCCACCCTGCGGATAAACCCGATGCCTAGTAGTCGGTCCACCTCCTCGGGCATCGCCGCGTAGTGTTCCGCCTTGTACGCCCGTCGCTTATGTTTTACTGCCCGTGTGCCGACATTGACGCTCAGCTTGTGGGATATGATGTTTGTGCTGATCCCGGGCATGTCCTTATATGACCACGCGAACACCTCATGCTTCTCCTTTAGCAGCGCGATCAGCCGCTCGGCTATCGCGGGAGCTAACGATGCGTCGACCTGGATCGTCCTCTTCGGATGCTCGAAGGATAGCTGGATCGTCCTCAGCTCTTCGCGCTCGGGGACAGGGGATACTGCCATCAACCCGTCGCGCTCCGGTACTTCTGCTTCTGGTGTCGACTCCTCCATGGCTAGGACCTCTTGTCTATTCCGGGGCTTCGTTGCTTCTTCGTAGTTGTACCCTCGGACGTGTCCGACCCAGTGCTCTGTTGGGAACCGTCCCAAATGCATGTGCCCTGCAATGATCAACTTCAGCCTGTTGATCCCCGGCCTCCCAAGTATGGCGTTGTATGGGGAGGGGGTGTCCATGACGACGAAGTCTGTCCGGACCTCGCTGTGCGGAGAGTCGGGGGTGGGGAGGGGGTCGATCCCGATCTGAATGTTATCGCTTCCGATCGGGTATGATGTTTCGCCCGTGAAACTGGCGACGCACTCGTGGTCTTGCGTCATTTTGTGTGCGGGCCTGCCAAGCGCCGTGTACGCATCCAGATAGATCACGTTCACGGACGCCCCGTTGTCCACCAGCACCTTCTTCATGAGGAATCGGTCTATGATCGCGTCGACCACGAAAGGCAGGGTGCTGTCCTTCGGGCCTCCTTCTTCGTCCTCCGCCGTGAAGCTGATGGTTGGCGACTCCCTCCTTCCTGCCTTGTGCGTTCTTCTTGCCCCGATCGTCAGCACCTCCCTGCTCGAGCGATCGGGCGACGAAGTCCCCTCCTTGCGCTTTCCCCCTGATATCGTGCTGATAGTCCCCCGGGTCTCGATATTCGTCTCGCGCGGTCCCTCCTTTGCTCTAGGAGGGGTGATCCGACCATCCTTCTGCATGTCTCTGAGGACCTTCTTCAGCATGATGCAGTCGTTGGTGTGGTGGGTGGTGGTGTTGTGGTACTTGCACCAGATGTCTGGGGTTCGGCCGAGCGGGGTCCTCTCCTTTGACACGTTGTTCGGCGGTTGAATCTGGCGTTGGTGCCGGCGGAGCAGTTGTTCGTTTGACTGCCGGTTGATTGCATAGACCTCCTGTTCGGCCGGCCGGTGCCGTGGCGGTGGCGGTAGACGGGCCCCTTGTGGCACCGGTCCCCTCGCCTAGTTGTGTCAGTTGTTCTGATAGCTGCGGGGGGACGACCTCCGGTGATTTTGTCCTTGCGCGTCTCGGCCTCTCTTATAGCCCCCGGTTCGCTCTCCGTCGACCGCGGGTTGTCGCGGTTGAGCGCTTACCTCCTCCGGTCTGTTGGTGCTGGACTCGGAGACGGACCCGTACACTCGCGTCTCCACTGGCGCCTTCTGTACGATCAGGTCCATGATCTCGTCGTAGTCGAGATGTTCTTTCCTCACCAGCTTCTCTACGAACGGTGTGGCGAGCATGTTGTCCATCAGGGCTATCTTGGCCACTCGCTTGTCGAGATCCCTGCATGTGCTCGCCAGCGCCCTCCACCGATTGAAATATTTGGACAGGCTCTCGTCCATCCCCTGGCAGACCTTGAGGAGGATGCCCGTAGTGTTGTACTTCCCCTGGAGCCTGTAGCGCCTCTGGAAGCTCTCCGCCAGCTCGAGGAACGAATGGATGGAGCCCGGCAGAACCTCATAGAACCAACTCCGTGCTTCTTCGGTCAGCGTCTCCTGGAACAGGAAACACAGGGTCGAGTCCGAATACCTGGTTCCGTCCGTGGCGGATCGAAATTCATCGATGTGCATGCGGGGATCCCCACTTCCATCGAACCGGGTGATTTTCGCTGTCTTCGCGTGGAGGTCTCTCCCCCTCTCTAGTATGTGCGCGGAGAACGGGCTGACCCGGGGGGTGAACATCCCACCTTGCCCGGCAAGCTTGTCTTTCCGTAGGCGTGAGACTTCTTCCGCCAACTCTTCCATCCTCTGAAGGATTAGGGTGTTGTCTGTCATGGGTGCCGATTCCCCTATTGGCGTGGGCGTGCGGACCGCCTGGGGGCCGGTCCTGCCAGGCGGGTGTTGCTCTTCATTATCGGCGGTCTCTTGGATCCGTTCGTGTTGCGTCTGCTGTTGGCTGACGAGCGCATCCATTCGTTCCTCCAGCCTCTGTCAAATTCGGCGCTCCTGATCCCTTTCGAATGCCGCCTCTCGCAGCTCTTGGAGCAGGCAGTCGACGCGCTCCTCGCCACTGCCGCTCGTCCCCAGCTCCATCACTTGTCGCGCCCGTGCGCCTAGGGGTGTTTCTTCAACGGGTATATCACTAACGTTTGTCTCCTGGGTATGCATGTGGTCTTTTGGTTAGTGGTGTTTATACGAGGTTTGCAATTTGTAAGATTCCCACAGACGGCGCCAACTGTTTCTACCGGATTACGCGGGAGACAATCTAGCAGAAGCAAGTACGAGTAATCTCTTCCTCGTCCGAACGTTCGGGCTGTTCGGATGGTCGGGCGCTTCTTCTTTCTCCGGGTGTTCGGGTATGCGTGTTCGGGTTCGGCTGTTAGAAAAATACAACGACAAACGGGCGGTCAGATGGTCGAGACAGGGGTGGCCTGCCTTCAACGCTCTGATGCCTAAGTTAGAAGATGCATTGGATATAACAGTCAAGCGAACGCGTAGGAAAGTAGATTGAAATGTTTAATGCCAGAAGTCAATCTTCTCTTACCTGTAATAAATACCTTTCATATATAGGTGGTTGGGTTTGTTGCTTACTTGTGTTCTTCGATGTGGGATAGAGTTGTTCTGTCTGTCATGTGGAGCGAACATTCGGACGTGCACTTGTCGGGTGCGTGCGCGCTCGGATGGGGTCAGTCTTGCGGGCGAAGTTGTAGCCTTCCTGATTGTCTTTCGAGTGGTCGGGTAGGTGTTGGTCACCTGCTTAATTTGGTAAGTATGTTTAATTAACGAACTAATGCTGCTATACTAACAAGCTTCATATGAAGTATCATGTTATATATTTTGTGTGACGACTCTGCACATCAGTTTAATTAGAAAATGCATTTCAAACTTGACAAAAAGTGTAATATTTTGTTTTTTTGTTTCTGTGCTATTTTGAGGTAAATACTACCAAAAAGAAATGCCTAAATCCCCTTTTTTACCATTATGAATTTGCTAAAATTGACCACGATTTCCGGCTCAAAAACATCGGTTACAAATCAATAAGAAATGGCTAAATCCCTTTTCTTTTTCTTGCTTTTTAGAGAATTTACCAAAATTGACTACGATTTTCTGGCTAAAAACATCCGTTACATATCACATAAAAGGTAGGTCGAGTATCGATTTGGTAGAAATTGACACATTAAAAGTGACAAAAGTTACATGAATGAGCAATGAATCCCCACTTTCGACCGTTATAGAAATTAAAGGTTTTCTCAATTTTAGTTCCAACCTCGGAAACTTCATTCGTGAATCCGACCACATTTTAAGTTAAATTCCAAAATTACAGCCGCAGAGTGCACCCGTAACAGCAATCTAGTCCATCTTCGCCGTTTTCCATGATGAAGCTCTCATCCAATTATGCAACACTCCCGTAGGCCGTAGCTCACACTTGTGGCCTAGAACACAGAGTATAGGGTAGGGTGCTGCAGCGCTCGAGTGGGCCAAGTTTTATTGTACGCATCGATCGATGCCGATATTGACCGGTCAGGAATATCTGGCACAACTTTCGTACTAAAATCAGTTCAGTTTGAATTCAATGGCGAGAGAAAGAAAGAGAGAGATCAGAATAAGGCCGCGGTAGTTGGTGGGCACTCCCCACTCTCCCTCTTCCTATCTCTCTCATTTTACTGCACATTTTACAGTCACATATCACAACAACCACAACCCAACAACAGACTTAAACTTAGCTTCTTGTTCACTTAACCTTCGTGTCACACTGGTGGACATAGGTCTGTGGGGCCCAATAAGAGATGGGCATGGCCGGCGAGTTGGAGCGGCGGGTGGTGGAGCTGGTTGTGGCTGCGGAGGGGAAAGAGGAGAGTCCGGTGGTTTGGGCCATGGAGTTGGGCCAATGCGTGGAGGCAGCGCCGAGTGTTCAGTTGGGAGAAATTGTGGTGTCACAACTCTGCTTCCGCCACAACAAGCCTTGCCTATGGAAATTTCTCGACTTTTCTCTCTCCTCTGGCCTCCTCTCTCCTCTTCATGTTCTCTCACTCCTCTCTTCCAGGTTGAGACCTCTCTTTCTCTCTCTCTCTCTCTCTCTCTCTCTCTCTCTCTCCCATTTTCATGTCTTTGGAAATTGTGCTCACACATTTGCTCTATGTTTTTGCAGGGTGATTCCTCAACGGCGGTCTCAGCCGGAAGCTTATAGGCTTTTTCTTGAGCTTTTGCGGCGGTATGCATTATCATTTGGTCCAATGGGTCGAGATGGACCCAAAGAGAAGTGCGTCTGCTAATTTCATTTGGAAAGTTCAAGTCTTTTTGGTGATCACTGAATTTCTATTAAATTCCAAGTTGCGAACTTGGTGGAAAAGTTTGCATCTTTAGAGTGTATATATGGTGTTGGTTTTGGTTTATAACAGTGTATGAAGTGCAATCAAATTCATGAAATTCAGTGAATTGCTTTATTGGATTTCTACTAACAAATTTGGTGGAAAAGTTTTGAGCTTTAGTGTATATGGTTTAGTTTTGGTCTATGACATAAGCTGAAATTCTTGCAAAAGCAATGTAGGAATTGCTGGAGTTGGGTCTGCATTTCAATCAATGAATTGTGGAAGCTTTTTGTTTCCTCTATATGATGTCAAGTACAAATTCAGTGAAGAGATATAATCTTCAGTGTGTATGGTTTAGTTTTGTCTCATAACACTAGCTAAAATGCTCGCGAAAGGAATGTATACATTGCTAGCATGGTTTTTGGACTCCAATGAATATATGGTTTGCCAAGTAACTTCGCTGTTTTTCTTTAGTTCTCAAGTTACAAACTTGGTGGAAGAGATTTGAAGTTTTATGTATATGATTTAATTTCGGCTCTTAATATTCAATGAGAGGCTTGGAAAAGGTCTGTTGGTGTTACTGAGGTGGGTTTTTCAATTGCCAGTCAGTAGTGGTAAAGTGCTTTTGCTTTTTTATGTTGCAGGATAGTAGAATCTGTTGATCATGCTCTTCAGCTATCTGAGACATACAAGGTCCGTGTTGTGGAGTTTGGACATGCATTGGTCTTGTTCTTTTTGAGTACCATCAATTGTTTGATTGATAAAACGGTGGATGACTTGGAGTTGAAGATGGCTTCTAGAAAGAGACCGAAATTAGCTTTTGGAGGTTCAGACTACAATGACGGGGAGATAGATTCTAGAGGAAGTAGAGATGTTAAATGGAATGAACATCAGGAGAGGATAAGGAGAATTAATTCACTTCTAGCCATAGAAGTGCTCTTAAAACTAACAGACAGCAGAAAAGCTTTGGTTCTGCTTCGCCTCGTTCACTTGAATATGTATGTTTTCCATTCTTAGTCTCTTTAGCTTCTATCAAAAATGTATTGCTGTGGCAGTGCACATATTAAATAAGAATACTGCAGTAAATGCTTCACACTGATATTGTACTGTTTCTCATAGGCCTGAAAAATTCAATGACCTCCTGCAGCGGCTACGTTTCCTTGAAGATGGTCAATTGGCCTCATCAGATTTGAATTCTGCAGGGCAACTATTGGCAAGACTGTCGGGCAACATTCAGAAAGTCATGGGATTTGAGTACCAGTTGAATAAGCGCCAGCTCACTGGAATGCTTCTTGATGTTGGATTTCAGAAGCCAACATTTAACTGCAAATCAGGATTTGGTCCTTCTACTTGCTGGGTTCCTTTAGATATATACATGGAGAATGCAATGGATGGAAAACAGCTATCTACAAAATCAACTATAAATCTACTTGCAGGTAAATCCTGTGAAAATTCTCATAACAATATGTGACAATTTTCTGTATGTATGTAAATATGAAATTATCGAAGAAAACTCCAGAAAATTAATTAATGTTAACTCCACTGACCTAATTGCAGAAGGAACTATGACACTCCAAGTAGTTAACCAGGCTAGTTGGCAGGAAACATTCCTAGCACTCTGGCTCTCAGCCCTTCGGCTTGTACAACGAGTTGAGACTAATCTATGTTGAAATATCTTTTAAAAGGGCAGAGAAAACTAATTAGATACTTAATTTCATCTTCATTATTTGTTTGCAGGAACGTGATCCTCTTGAAGGCCCTATACCACATCTTGAGTCCCGACTTTGTGTCCTTTTATCTATTGTCCCCTTGGCAATTGCTATCATGTTGGAGGATGTGAACAACTTGAATGCCTCATCTCTCTATAAAGATGCAGCTTCCAAGATTGTGGAGAATGGAGATGAACATCACATGAATGTCAATTCAAATGCTTCGAGGAAAGATGGATTGATTTCTTCTCTCAAAGTGCTTGGGAACTTCTCTGGCCTCTTATGCCCTCCTTCATTAGTCATTGATTCAGCAAATTGTGCAGCAACAAAAGCAGTTCGCTTTATACATAATTCCAATACCAAAAAGGATGCATCAGGTGGAGGCATCAGCAGCGATACTTGTGTATCAGGTTAAAATTTGCTGTCTAGTTAATCTCACAAAATATTATGTTCTGATCAATTACTTCATATTTTATCTAGCAAGGATATTTTATGTAAGATAATAAAGAAGAATCATACACATGGATTCTATTTACCCTGTAGTCAATTGGGTTGGGTGTTTTCTGTCATACGCTTGCTATTTATTCATTTCTTCTTCAGGTGGTGACATGAGGCACCTTATTGTGGAAGCATGCATTGCAAGAAATCTAATTGACACATCGTCATATTTCTGGCCTGGATATGTGTCTGCATCCATGATCTCCCCAATAAATACATCACCAGTTCAAAAGTCTCCTTGGTCAACATTCATGGAAGGAGCACCATTTAGGGATTCCCTTATAAAGGCTCTTATCATTACCCCAGCTTCAAGGTATAGTGCAAGATATCTGAATTTAATAGTAAAACTAGCTAAGCTTAGCTGATTACATTCTTTTTCTCTATTCTAGTTTAGAGGAGATACAGAAGTTATATCATATTGCACAAAATGGGTCACATGAGGAGAAGTCAGCGGCAGCAAAGATCCTATGTGGTGCATCCCTCAGAAGTGGATGGAACATTCAGGTTGAACAATCATGCAATAATATTATGATTTGACTATATCTGAATTCCTCGTACATCTACAATGGTCTTCAAGTTTACTTATAGCACCTCAAATCTCCACCTACAACTTTACTGATAATTGTTGTTTCAGGAACATGTGGTGCAGGCTGTGGTCAAGCTTCTTTCTCCTCCTTTACCTCCCAATTATACTGAATCAAGTCACTTAATTGATCATATGTCCATGCTGAGTGCCATCCTCTTTGAAGCATCCACAATAGATACAGTTCATATACTTTCATTGCATGGTATGGTGAGTAGAGAAATCTCATACCGTATCTTATGGTATTGCTTTCAAGATTCTCTAAATATAAAGTTGAGGCAGAGGCATTATTATGCACTCAAAAAGCTTCTGTTTATTACAGATCCCCGAAGTGGCAGCTTCTTTAGTTCCACTGTGTGAGGTCCTTGGATCACTTAGGCCTACATCAGATACCAAATCAAGCATGGGTGATGAATCCTCTGTTTACATGGTTTTTTCTTTAGCATTTCTTTTTCTTCTTCGCCTATGGAAATTCTATAGACCCCCGCTTGAGCAATACATTGCAGAGAGAGGAGGAGCCATAGGAGGTGAGCTGACATTGGAGTATCTTTTGTTATTGCGCAATGGCCGTGTTGCCTCTGTCTGGAATGAAACAAACAGCATCAGGCAGCAATTTGAATCAGCTTCTGAGAAACCTATGTACATTCATTCCTATCCAAAATTACAAGCCTGGTATAATCAAAACAAGTCTTGCGTGGCTTCAACGCTCTCTGGTCTCTCTGATGGAAATCCTGTTTATGAAGTCGCTGATAAAATTTTGAGCATGATCTACAGGAAAATGACTAAAAATGGGCCCCCATCAAGTAATTCTTCTGCACCATCAAGCAGCAGAGTTAGTGACTCTCCTGCAGATGCTGGAGAGGATGTGCATCAGAGACCGATCATTCCTGCTTGGGAATTCTTGGAAGCCATTCCTTATGTTCTTGAGGCAATTTTAACTGCTTGTGCCCATGGCAGACTTTCATCAAGGGACTTAACCACTGGTTAGTTGGACAATGTATTACTGCACCTGGTCCTAGGCTCATTTTTCTCTTCTCTTTCATTTATTACTCATCTATCTTAATGGTTCTTTGAGGTTTTTTTCATCAAAATTCCTTTTCATGAGTTTTTAAATGCTTGCAGGGTTGAGAGACCTAGTCGAGTTTCTTCCTGCTTCACTTGCTACTATTATCGGTTACTTCTCTGCAGAAGTCACCCGTGGTATATGGAAACCAGTTCCTATGAATGGAATAGATTGGCCTAGTCCAGCAGCAATTCTTAAATCCGTTGATTCTGAAATAAAAGAAATACTCGAGTCTGTTGGTGTCAACATACCAAGCTGTTTCCCTGGTAGAACTGCCATTTCTTTTCTATCTAGTCTATTTGGCTCTATATTGTATCTAGAATTCACACCAAGTGTTCTGGGAAGAAATTTTGTACGCATCATCAATGTTAATTGAATGTACATAATGTCATTTTATATTGTAAAAAAAAATCATCCTAACCTCGGACCTTTTTGGTGCCTTGCAGATAGTTCAACTGTAATGCTTCCTCTTCCTCTAGCTGCTCTTGTGAGTTTAACCATTACTTTTAAACTTGAGAAAAGTTTTGAGTACATTCATTCTGTTACTGGGATAGCGTTGGAGAATTGTGCCGCTGGTTGCCCATGGCCTAGCATGCCTATTGTGGGCTGTTTATGGGCACAAAAGGTTCGCCGCTGGCATCATTTTATAGTTGTATCATGTTCTCGCTCTGTATTCAGACAAAACAAAGATGCCGTTGGCCAGCTGTTGAGAAGTTGTTTCTCCTCCTTCTTTGGAATCCACCATACTTCAACCTCTTTGTTATCTAGCCAAAGCAGCATCAGTGGTCTCTTGGGTTATACCATCACAGGCTGTAGTGCTCGTCCTTTGGTGGCACCTGGGTTTCTATACCTTCGCTCTTGCATGACAATACCTGTTGTCCAATATGTGAATAATGTGATCGTAGGACTTGTACGGGAGTATGCTTTGAAACTAACTAACAAATGGGCAGGCACAGACTTCCCTCGCTTGAATTGTACTCAAGCATCTCTGTCCCTGGCTATTTCTAAGGGAAAGGAGGCAGCAACACTTGGTGCATGTCTCTTATGTGCTGCAGGAGGAGTTCGGCTGGTCCAAGAATTGTACCAGGAAACCATTCCCACCTGGTTACTCTCACCAAAAGATCATAAGGCCGGGGAGGCAAGTTCTATTTCGTGTGTAATGGAGGGGTACACAATGGCATATCTAGTTATTGTGGCAGGTTCAATTCAATGGAGCTTGGGAGACAAGTTGCCAGCATGGGCACTATCTAGAAGATCCAACATTATCGGAATCCACTTAGACTTCGTGGCAGGGGTCTTACACGGAAACACATCACTAGGTTGTGATCCTGATACTTGGAAGTCCTATGTTTCTTGTTTGGTGGGACTAATGGTGAAGTTTGCTCCAGCGTGGATTAAAGACGTGAAGGTGGAGACTCAGAGGAAGTTAGCCAGTGGATTGAGAGGGTGGCATGAATGTGAGTTGGCCCTTTCATTTCTGGAAAGAGGTGGAGCTTCTGTCATAGGATCTGCTGCAGAACTTGTAAATGTGTTGGACTAAGTTTGAGCTCATAACTTATTCTCTGAGAAGTGAGAAGTACAGCTTTAGTCGATTTTAATAGAGATGATGCTGTCTTTAGCACTTGGCAGTAGTAGTAGCAGCTTTGATACTACAAGCAAGCTAGAACCAAACTAGAAGGGAACTGATTAACTGAACTAGGAGCCGTCTCTCAGACTCTGATGTAGCTTAAGAGCTGCTTAGCTAAATGCTTATTTGAGTTCTGGTTCGCTTCATGAGTTCATGAAATTTTACAAAAAATTTAAGATCTTATACATTTAGATGATGGGAATTTTTTGACGATCTTTTGTTGATAAGAAATGGTTGCAGACTTGCAGGAATATGTGCAATAAAAGATCAGAAGAAGTGCAAGTATGTAAAAGAGGAAAAAATCTGACTATGAAAGGTATCAAAAGTTGGGAATAAATTGGAGGGTAAATTACGTATAAAGTCACTTAATATTTCTTTTCCAAATAAGGTTACCTGATTCAACTCGTTCAATCTATTTACGTCTAATGTCATCACCCTCTCTCTCTCTCTCTCTCTCTCTCTCTCTCTCTCTCTCTCTCTCTCTCTCTCTCTCTCTCAAAATCAAATTGCGACTAAATTCTTCGTCGTCATCTCTGTGACTTTTCCGATCTTCGAGAGCTATGGATTATGATTACCAGAAGGCTCCATCGTATGGAGCTCAGATCCCACCGTATCGTCTACCACGTCATCTTCGCATCCGGCTTACGGACCTCCACAACCGTAATTGAATCTCTATCCTAGGGTCGGTCAACAGAGTCAATCGCCAATATCTACTCCGTCTCACGACGGAGGAGGTGGCGGAGGTCACCGTCCTTTTCCTCACCATCAGATTGCTACCGCTCCCGTTGCTTCCTCTACTACTACTTGTAAGCCCTCGTGCCTCGTGTAATTTTGTAATTCCCTAATTTGATCGAGAAATGTATGCGTAGGGTTTTCACTTTGTGCATATTACTAGTAAATAATTGAATTTTGTGGTCTGATGATTGCAACTGGATTGGGCATTAGAGTCACTATAAAATTGATGTGAGTAGTATGTAGTGTGGTATGTAGTAGTATGTAGAATTGATGTGAGTAGTATGTAGTGTGGTCTTTAGTAGTATGTAGAATTGATGTGAGTAGTATGTAGTGTGGTCTATAGTAGTATGTAAAAATGATGTGAGTAGTATGTAGTGTGGTCTTTAGTAGTATGTAGAATTGATGTGAGTAGCATGTAGTGTGGTATGTAGTAGTATGTAGAATTAATGTGAGTAGTATGTAATGTGATAGTATGTAGAAATGATGTGAGTAATATGTAGTGTGGTCTGTAGTAGTATGTAGAATTGATGTGAGTAGTATGTAAAGTGGTCTGTAGTAGTATATATGTTAGAAGACAGTAGTGTGTGTGATGTGAGTAGTATGTAGTGTGGTCTGTAGTAGTATTGATGCTAGAAGATAGTAGTGTGTATGATGTGAGTAATATGTACGGTGGTCTGAAGTAGTATGTAATGTGGTATGTAGTAGTATTGATGTTAGAAGACAGTAGTGTGTATGATGTGAGTAGTTTGTATGATAGTCTGTAGTAGTATGTAGTAGTATTGATGTTAGAAGACAGTAGTGTGTGATGTGAGTAGTATGTAGTGTGGTATGTAGTAGTGTTTTGGTTGTTACGCAGTAGTGTCTACGTTAGTCTGTGGTAGTGTGCATGTTAGTCTGTAGTAGTGTATACATATTGATGTACTTTGGTTGTTACACAATAATGCCTACGTTAGTCTATGGTAATGTGTATGTTAGTCTGTAGTAGTGTATGCAGATTGGTGTGTTTTGGTTGTTACGCAGTAGTGTCTACGTTAGTCTGTGGTAGTGTATATGTTAGTTTGTAGTAGTGTATACAAATTGGTATGCTTTGGTTGTTACGCAGTAGTGCCTACGTTAGTCTGTGGTAATGTGTATGTTAGTCTGTACTAGTGTATACAAATTGGTGTACTTTGGTTGTTTACGAAAAACTTATTTTCTTTTTTTTTATAATAATGGTGATGACATACAGGGCAACACCGATAGTGATCAGAGACATGAATTCAAGTCAAAAAGGAAACACTATAAGGTGGCAGAACCTATCGATGTCGGACGTGAGTTGAGGTTGAAAAAAGACATGATAGGCCGGCAAAACTAGTGAAACGCCAACTGAGGTCACAGAAGGATGCTCAGTTCGACTACGGATTAGGAAGAAGGCAACCGAAAGCATCAAAGCCTAAACAGTAGTTTAATGTTTTCTATTGTGTTAAGATCTGCTGTAGCTCCATGTTGTTAGGGTACGATGTAGTACATTGTGTTACAGAACAGTAGTATTTACCATATTTTGAAGTAGTACTCTGAATGTTTTGGAGTAGTGCTTACTATAGACAGTAGTAGTACACTGAGTTACAGAACAGTAGTACTTACCATATTTTTTGAAGTAGTACCCTGAATATTTTAGAGTAGTGCTTACTAGAAACAGCAGTAGTGCATTGTGTTATAAAACATTAGTACATTGTGTTATAGAACGGTAGTCCCCCATTTTTTTTTCTCTCTCTGAAATTTTGAAGAAGAAGAAGAAAGAAAAGTTAATATAAAGGGACAAAATTGAAAAGACTGAAAACATGGATAAAAAAAGTTACATTAATTATGATAAAAAGTATAAATGACCTGAAAAGTTAATATAAAATGGCAAAATTGGAAAGACAGAAAATATGGATAAAAAAAGTGACATTAATTAATATAAAAAGTATAAATGACCTTATGTGTGAAATGAGATCTCTAATTAACCTTCTATGTAATTTCCTATAAATTGAAATGATTATGTATAAATGTTTTCATGGTCTAGATAGTGTTTCAAAGACAAGAAATTAGACACATGCAAACATCAGGCAAGCCCGCGTCTCTAGTATTCTCTCAAGAGAAAAAAGTTTTTTTCCAAAAACAAACCAAAACCCTACTTAGAGATAGCCGCCGGCCTTCTCCCTCGTCCCCGATCTCACTCCCAGTTCACTCTCTCCCTAAAATATTCCTATTTCCTTCACCAACTTATTGAGATCTTTCTTGTGAGCTACTTGCATGTCGGATTCCGCCGATGATATTGCTCGTTAGCTCTCGGCAACCATGGAATTTGTTCAAGATGATGTCGAACTTTGGCCGGAAGTCGACCTCGAGGCAGATTCAGATGGTGATGATGTCGGAGTTGACTGTGTCTATGTGGTTAATTGCTAGGGTCTTCTCCCTCAAGCTGATCCAGAAAGAATCAGCTCAAAACCTTTTGGGCCTCCATGAAGCACCTATAGAGGATGCCGCATGAGCCGGCAAAGATGAGGAGTGTCATGTATAGTAGTCTGTGATTTTTCGATAATTCAACGATGGTGGTGGACCACTGGACCTTTTTGATGGCTTTTCGGATGTGATGGCAATAACGACATCAAAGGTGTGGGTCTGGGACGATGTCTTTGGTGTCTCAGATGGTGGTTTGGATGAAGGTTGGGCGAAGAAAATTGAGAGAGCTATTGGCAAGTATAAGAGCTATGATCTTCTCAAGCTCCAATACTCTCAATAGTTGCGGATTCAAGTGGTAGTGGATCTACGTCGTGGGTTGGTTGTTTGGCGCAAATTCAAGTTTCCACAAGGTTTTTCAGTAATGCTTTTCTTCAAGTATGAAAATTTGAAAAGATTTTCTGGCTTGTGTGGTTCATTGGTGAATTTAGAAGGGGTCTGCCCGGTGGTGGCGACCCGACATGAAGGTTCAGCTAGTACTAGCTCTATGGAGGCCGACGGTAGCAAGGCAACTGTAACGCCCCAATTTACACCTCCTTAAATTGAGCACGTCACAGTGTCACAAATCCTAGAGATCGCAAGCTAAGATGACCCAATTCACGACCTAAAGATAAACAAGGCAAATTTTATTTTTAAACACGTAATTAAATTCATTTCAGAGTAGACACAAGGCGGAAGTTATTGAGTTAAAGAAGGTGAAAACTACACTTATCTAATTAAAAAGCACCAAACAAAATGTGAAGATTAAAAGAGAGATATAACAGAAAGAACGATCTCATTACAAAGGTGATCTCAATAAGGAAACAAATATACTGATATAGTAAGTTTGAAACAAATCACCCAGCTCAGTCTCGAAATTCTCCTTGATTCTCGTGCACAGTGCCTGCAAAATCAACTGTAGTAGGGGTGAGATTGGTGATTTGTTTCAAACTTACTATGTCGGTATATTTGTTTCCTTATTGACATCACATTTGTAATGAGATCGTTCTTTGTGTTATGTCTCTTTTGTAATCTTCACATTTTGTTTGGTACTTTTTAATTAGATAAGTATTGTTTTCACCTCCTTTAACTCAATAACTTTCGCCTTGTGTCTACTCTGAAATGAATTTAATTACGTGTTTCAAAATAAAATTTGTCTTGCTTATCTTTAGGTCGTGAGTTGAGTCATCTTAGTTTGCAATCTTAAGGATTTGCGGTGCTGTAACGTGCTCAATTTAAATAGGTGTAAATTGGGGCGTTACAGAAAATAGTATTAGAGCATTTTCAAAATCATTTGCCATCGGTCTTCATTTTCTGAACTTAAAAGTACTTGGTTGTCCATTTTTACATTTATTTGATAAGAGTTTTATTATGCTCTTTGCTTGTAAAGGTTATGTGATTTTGTTTGGGGTGTATAAGTTTTACATTTACTCTCAAAAACCTACTAACTAAATTTTAGTTTTCCTTTATTAAGTTTACGTATGCTGGAAAGTTTGGAATAGAATATTTTTCAAATGAGGATTCTTATTTACTGGAACTTTGCACCTGTGTTAGAGAACCTGAATTTTTCAGTTTTCAGATTAAACTTCTTGGTTTTCAGTCTTAGACTTTTTAAATTGCAAATTACGTTTCATATTTTTGCAAGCAATTATGTTTTTAATCAAAACTAAGAGGACTTTGTTTCGGGAATATAGCATTTGTGTGAATTCAAACTTAGTATATGACATCCTCTATTACTATTTTTTTTTTGTAGTTTTAAACTTCAATTATAATAGACTCAAATTCTCCTGTGCTATATTTTCTCTAGAAAACCCACCTGGTCTCCTATTTTCAGATTTTTAAAGTTATTTTTACTCTTTTAAGATTTTGAACTAGTCTCTCCCATAATCATTTGAAATTCTCTTTCTTAGAATTGGTTTCAAGAGTAATCATAGTGCATTTCTAATGTTAATGCAGCGTTGTCGAATGTTTGCAGGATTTTGTTTGCGAGTTTTTATGTTGAAAGGTTATTTGATTATTCAAGTGGATTCTGAATTACTTCCAACTTTAGAAAATCTTAGATAACTTTATAAACTTCAATTCTAGAGTCTTTTACTTGCATTCTCCAAAGGATTATCTTATTTTATATTTGTAAAGCTACTCAATTTTTCTAGATTTTACTTGGGTCACTTGCATACTCTATGTTGAGTAGGATTACTTTCCTGAATCCTTGGATTTACCTTTCATTTAAAAAAAATACTTTTCTGGATTTTATTGTACTCTGGTCTCAAAGTTGTGGTGATCAAATTTTCAACTATAAACTTTCAAGATTTGTTTGAGTGTTCCATATTTTTTTTTGGTAAATTAACTTGTATTAAAGGAAGAACAAAGGCAAAGCCTAAACATACAACTTGGGAAAGAAAATCTTAGGCAACAAGAAAGCAACTGAAGGAAATAACTCCTACTAGAAACACTAACAAGCACCGCTTGCAAAGAATACTCCAAATGTGAGCTATCCGAGCATTAACAGTAGAAGACTTGAAAGATAAAGAACATAATCTACTTCTAACAATAGTAAAAATTGAATTCAAAACTACAGAGAAAAGTCTCCTTAAGTTGCTAAACAGGCAATTGTTTCTCTCCAACCATAAGCAATAAACTGTAACAGTGAGACAAATTTTCTTCACAGAAATAGATAGAGTCTTGCCCTTGCAATGATGGCCAGCCCAATCAATGAAAGAGGGCCAAAGAGGGTGAAGCCAGAGAATCTCACACCACTGCAAAATAACCTTCCAAATACTAGTACTGAAAGGACAATCAAAGAAAAGATGATTCCTTGACTCAAGAGCAACATTACATAGACAACAAATTGGATTTGCTTGAGGAGAATAAGAAATAACACGATCCATGGTGAAAAGTTTATTTATTAATGCTAACCAAAACACAAAACTAGCTCAAGGGATATAAGCTCTAAACCACACAAGATCAAACCAAGGAACTTTAGCTCTTACATCACGAATGTTATCCCAAACAGAAGTTGTAGAGAACTTTTCATGAGGATCAATTAGCCAAATAATAGAATCAGATCGAGAAGAATAAGACTGAATTGTCGCTGCATCATGGAAGATGGATAGGAGATCATCATGGAAAGTATTAGGCCAATACTACCCACTATGATCAATCACACACTCAACTAAAGCATCACAATGAAGAGTATAAGTATCAAGAATACCAGTTTCCCACCGAGAGATAAGGGGGCAATGAGGATGCCAATAATCATGGCAAAAGAAAGTTTTAGAACCATTACCAATAGAGTGAAAGATAAAAGGCCCAATGATACTTATGAGCTTTAGTAATTTTTTCCAATTCCAAGAGCAAAGAGAAGGAGTAGAAACAGACCAAAAACTCTTACCACGAAGATGATAAGCCTTAATCCACTCAACCCACAAGCTACAACTATCTTCACAACAAATCTGCCAAATATGTCTAATCATCAAAGCATAGTTCCACTGTTGAAGCCACTTAATACCAAGACCACCTTCATTTTTCGGAAGATAGACTTCTTCCCATGAGACTTTAGAGAAATAAGGCCCAGAGTGACTCCCCGACCATAGAAAACACCTCAACAATTTTTCAATATCTAAGAGAATTTTCTTAGGCATAAATAAGTGAGAAGCTTAGAACACTTGCATGCCGCAAAGAATGGCTTTGATAAGCTGCAATCTTCCACCAAAAGTGAGAGTCTTGTTTTCCCAACCTTTAATTGTAGATTCCACTCTTCCAAAAAAGCGTCACAATCATGGAAGCTTAACTTTGAAGTGATCAAAGGAATACCAAGGTATCTAAAAGTAAAGGAACCACTTTGAAAACCAAAGTTGCTAGTAATACTCAAGGCTTCATCAAGATCAACTCTTGCAAGATAGATATTACTCTTGAAGATGTTAGCTTTCAACCCGGAAATAGAGGAGAAATAATCTAAGGCTCCCTTAAGCACATTTGCAGGGAATAAATCACCGTCACAAAACAAAAGAAGATCATCAGCAAAGGCAAGGTGAGAAAGACGAACACGTTCACATTTTCAGTGGAATCTGAAATTTGAAGTATTGAAGATTAGATTTTGAACAATTGTAGAAAAAATCTTCATAGCAATCACGAAAAGAAAAGGCGATAATGGGTCACCTTGATGCAAACCCCTCTTTGAAGCAAAGAAACCAGAAAGCTCCCCATTAATAGCAACAGAGAATCAAGGACTGCAAATACAACTTCTTATCCACCCAATCAACACAAGAGGAAAATTAAAGGCAATTAAGGTATCAAGTAAGAAATTCCAGTATAAAGTAAGAAATTCCAATCTAACGTATCATAAGGCTTAAGGATGTCAACTTTAATAGCACACCAAGGAGTACCACTGTCAAGATGGTAGTTTCTAAAGAGCTCTTGCACCAACAAAATGGTATCCCTAATAAGTCTCCCACTCACAAAAGTAGATTGAGACAAGCTAATAATAGAAAGTAGAATTCTCTTAATTCGGTTTGCCAACAATTTTGAAATAATCTTGTAAAGAGTATTGCAGTAGGAAACTGGGTGAAGCTCACTCATCCTAGAAGGATTTGGTACCTTAGGAGCAAATAATAGGCCAAGATTGGTTTGAAAAACTCTTTCACCGCACTTTATAACATCGTCACCAATAATAGGCCAAACTCGATGAAAGAAAAAGGCATTGAAACCATTACGACCAGGAGATTTGTTAGGTTTCATGGCAAAGCAAACAGATCAAATCTCCTCATCAGTGAAATCACAAACAAAACTAGTAGCAACCTCATTAGGTAAACGGTTAACCAGCTCTGACAACCCAATGAGACCTTCATTAGGGTCTATACTATCACAAACACCTAAGAGATTCTGAAAAAAGGACACACCTTCAGTTTTAATCTCATCAATATTAGTAGTTGTAGAACCGTCCCCTTTAACAATGGAATTAATCTGATTACGATTAATCCGCTTGTTCACCATATTGAAGAAAAAAGGAGAATTTTTATCACCATGAGCAAGCCATTGAACATGAGATTTCTGCTTGAAGAAACTCTCCTCCAAAGAGAGAGCATCAATATAGTTTTTCAACAAAGACTTCTCTAACTCAATTAGATTATGATCATGAGGAGAATTTGACAAGTTTACTTGGCAAGAATCAAGAGCAGCCTTTGTTGTAGTAGCTGCAATAGAGATATCATGAATTTGAACTCTATTAAGCTTCTTTAACTCACATTTCACTAACTTCAACTTCTTAGCAACTTGATATTGAAAGGAGCCATGGATACGCGTACGCCAAGCAATAGAGACAATGTGCATAAACTTTTCTCTATCAGCAAAGAAGTTAAAGAATTTGAAAGGAACGATCATTCTCCTAGTAGAAATACCCATATCAACAAAACCCAGGAGAATGGTCATAGGCACCAAGAGTAAGAAAATTTGCTGAATTATTAGGGAAAGAAGCTAACCATGCACCATTGACAACCACCCTATCCAACTTTGTAGTGTTCCATATTCCATATTGGTTTCAAATCCTTATTTATTCAAGTTCTCGTATTCACGTAAGTCCAAAATCTCCTTTGGTTGACTCACTTCCATTGTAAAATTTTATGTTCTATTTGCCTTAGTTTGGTTCAGTCAATATATAAGATCCATTTTGTTTTAGATGGACCTCCTGTTATGAAAATGGTTTGACTTAGTTTTATTCTTGTTTCTTTTTCTTTTTAAATGAAGTTTCAGGTGTACTTCCTAAATGAGTTTAAAATGCATTTCAATTAGTGTTTATGAGAGCAGCATCCATATTTGAGTGTTGTTTCATGACTCTAATTCTCTCTTTTGCTTTGTTGTCTCCAAATGCCTCTTAAACTTTTCAACTGATGTTGATCCTTGGATTCTTTAAATTTGTCAGTTTTTCTTTGCAGTATATTTAAGGGCAATATCCCATAATGTTGTCGTATGGTTCTATATCAGTCAAGTCATTGTCTTGAGTATTCTCTCATGCTGTAAGCGTACACCCAAAGCTCATCCCACTCGTGCACAGACCAACCAATTAGAATATGTGGAAGTGAAAGAAGAGAAGGCAGCCATGGTTGAGTAAAGTTTGTCAATTAAGTTCAGCATGTATGTACTTGTATGGATAAGATGCATCTACCTGCAATGTTTACATCGCTATGAAATGAGTACCCGTAGTGTATCTACTATTTAGTATGGAATAAGTGTTGTGATATTGATGATAGTAAGAATGACTAAATGTTGGTCAAGTGACTGATCATTATTAGTGTGAGACTTCTGAGATGTTATGCAGTTCAACATCTTCGATATTTGAGGAGGCAACATAGAGGGAAAGAGGATCCCAAATATGCCTTTGTGTTATTTTTTAGTACGCTAAACTAGTAATGGTTTAGTCTTTAAAGTTGAATGACTGAATTTCTGAATGGCAAGAGATATTGGATCATCTCCTTCTCCAATCTAACTTTGGAATAGAGTCCAAACAAAGTATACTGGGTTTGGTTCATGGACAACTAGATGATCATGAAAACTGAGAAGAGAAATTGACTCTACTGTACAGTATTGCTGCAAACCTGATATAGTATGTGATTCGTACACTACTCCTTGGTAAAGTTCCATTATGAGTCACTGAGACCTGGAAGTTAAATACATGTTATAATCATCCATGAATTCCCTTGATTCTTGCTAAGTTGTTTTAGAAGATGATCAACACTTCAATTGCTACATTGAAGTTAACCAACAAAAGATGTTTAAGCTGATTCATGAAGCTTCTTTGTTTTGTATTCAAGTAGATACTTGAAGGCAAGAATCAACTACTAAGTGATTCTTTTATGAGTTTCATCTCTCATATCAGACTCTAGTTTGATCCTAACTCGAATTGTTACCGAAATCGTCTAATTCCCACAAATTTCACTCCATTTTGAATGTGATCATATCTCTACAGTTACTTCCATTCAGTTTATGAACTTTGAGTTTAGTTCAACAATTCCTGCAGTCTTTCATCATTTTTCTACCTTGTTGTGATCAGTAATTCTTTCTTCTATAATCATTAATTGGTTTTATTATAATCCATATCAATTGTGATTTATTTGTTTTACTACCCTGAACTAAGAATTTTTTGTATTGAAAAAAAAATTGATGAACGTGTTGTGCAAATCTTACGTATCATCTTATGATGTTAGTTTTTCATCAATTAGTCTTCATAGTTGGTTTTCTCAACTTCAATCTTGCCTCTTTTATTTTCTTGTAACCAAATTTTAAAATCTCTGCTAAATCTATTTGCTATTGTTTGTATCCCAAACCATGAAACGGTTTTCTCTACAGTACACCTATGAACACTCATCTCGGTTTATCTATTTCTTATGTTTCATGGTTTCTAAATTATGCAAGGGATTTAAAAGGTTGATTATTTTAATTTCAATTCATTGTTAAATGTTTGAGTTTTCTTTTCCTCCAACTTTGTTTTGCTTAAGAATTGAAGCTTGTAATTTCTCTAGCATCTTCATTTCTTTCTTCATTTTTAATTTCAATTCATTGGTTAAAATTTGAATTTTTGATGGTTTTTCAAACTTGGGAAGTTCGTAGCACTCCAACATGTTCTTGTCTAGGGTGTAAGAGCTGTATGATACTCTTTTGGAATCTAATTTCCATTCTAACTCTTGATATATTAGTATTCAATACTAATATCCATAAGTGAACTAAGTGCTTAGACGTAGAAATGGTTTGCACAGACATGAAGTGACAATCTGCAATATATGTGGTATTAGGACTTTAAGCAAGTTATGGACTTGGATTAAAAAATGGCTACTAATGGAGGATCCTGTACATCGACTTGTCACTGTGATCAACTATCAAGGTAGGGAAGCTTCACCCTAATTAGTGGCTTTTCGGAATTGCTAAAGTTTGCAATGGTTTTTGTTTTACTACTTATTTTTCTAGAAGATGACCTGAGAGTGAGCGAGGCATAGCGACTTCCTTGGGTTTCGATCCCCTAAACCTTCAAAGGGATTTTATGGACGGGATGGTGTCTTACATCCTTTGAGATATGGCATCAATCCTATGTGATAGGTTGTAAATGGACACTCTCGCTACTTCTTATCATTTGGTGGAGATTTAGATCTTCAGTAAGAAGATAGTCGGCTAGGATAGCAGGTCATCAAGTTTGATACATTATCCGGGTACTTCATTTGTTTTCATATGGTTTACTATACAAACATGAATTATGTTTACTAATTTCTCTTATGCATTTTACTCAACCGACGCCAATACTATTTAGATTTCAAACATAGTTAGGTTGTAGCTTGAGCAGTAAGGACAAAAGCTCACCCCTACTATAGTTAAGTTTGCAGGTACTGTGCACAAGAATCAAGGAGGATTTCAAGACAGAGGTGGGTGATTTGTTTCAAACTTACTATGTTGGTATAATTGTTTCCTTATTGAGACGACCTTTGTAATGAGATTCTTTGTGTTATGTCTCTCTTTTAACCTTCACATTTTGTTTGGTGCTTTTTAATTAGATAAGTGTTGTTTTCACCTCTTTTAACTCAATAACTTCCACCTTGTGTCTACTCTGAAATGAGTTTAATTACGTGTTTAAAAATAAAATTTGCCTTGCTTATCTTTAGGTCGTGAGTTGAGTTATCTTAGCTTGTGATCTTAAGGGTTCACGTCACTGTAACGTGCTCAATTTAAGGAGGTGTAAATTGGAGCGTTACAGCGATGGTGGAGGTACCGGTTCCTCTTGAACCACCTTCTAGTTTTAAAGGACCCAGAGTTGGTCCTATGCTTGGCCTAATGCAGGTGGTGTAGCAGCAAGTCAAAGTGGTTATGCCGAGGTTTTTTTTTGCTGTCAGTGAGGTTCTGAAGGAGGGGGTCAGTCGATGGCGCATGGTGCGGTGATGGGGCCATTAGGGAGTGACCCTAGCATGATGACAATGGGCCGGTTAGTTCTGATGGGGTTGTGAAGCATGCAAATTGAGTGCATGCTAACCATCTGTTTCAGTCTACTAGTGTTGATGGTATGATGACAATTCATGTCCTGAGGAAGAGGCATTTTTCTATTGCAAGTTCAGGTGGACATCTGAAAAATTCTTCTTTAGGCGGAGAGGAAATGGAAAATATTACAGGTTCTCAACTTATGGAGGTTCCCAGGCAAGTTCGTCCAACAATGTCGTTTAAGGCACCACATGCTGGATCGAAACAAACTGCACATGAGGAGAAATCCAGACAGAGTAGGCGACATTGATGCAAGTGGCCCTAGAGGAGTGCACAAGATGAAGTCTTCTCAGAAAAAGGTGACACGTGACCCTGCCGTTTTGACAAAGGAGCAAGAGGCACAACGTCTGACGCTAATGTAGATGAGGCGACATAATTAAATAAGGCGTGGGACCTAAGAATTTTTTTAGTATTACTTTACACCTAGTCCGTTCAGCTATGTTTAGGTATTTGAAATAATTGTTTAGTATGGGTTGCTTTAGGAAGTTCATCTGATCTGACCAATGCCGGTGAACTTCTTGTAACCTATCACCTTCATCAATTGACTACCATTACCGATTCATAAAAAAAAATGGTCTAGGTACATTTGAATGATTTGATAGTAACTACTAATAAATTGAGTAAGACCGGGTGTTATTTGAGCAATAACTCCATTGGGATATCAAAAAATATGAGCAATACATTATATACTTATGTAATATTACGGAGAGTCACGTCAGTCATGTGACATGTAAATGATATAATGTTTGACTCATAAATAATCCGGATCGAAAAAAAAAAAATCAACACCAACACGAACTATGAGATAATGTGAAACATTTCTATAATGAATCCAATGTTTATAGATCATGATTGAAAAAACTACACTATATATAACGTAAGTCTTCCAACACCGACACAGTCATCGACACCGATACCGACACCGACAATGACATTAACACTAATACCAACACGACGACATCTACATCGACACAAATAAAAACATTTAACGAATCTAACACTTGTAGATAATATTGTACTTTCTTCTCTAAACCCTTCTATTGTCCTCATTTCATTTTTGGTTCAAGCACTTTTATCATTCTTCTTTGCTTCTTTTTTCTGAAAACCACTTTTCTGATTCAAATGAGACAAATAAAAATAAAAAACAGCGACGAAAATATATCTGGAAAATTTTGATATTTGGGCATGGTGTATCACTGTATTGGCGGGCCATGTTTCAAATTTCAATGAAATTTCTAAACCCAAAACAGAAAAATAATAATTATATATCTAGGTTCTGAACCTGAGAGAGGCACGAGTGTATAGATTCATTAAAAATACAAATGGCCTAGCTTTTTCACCGCTTTATATATTTCTTCCATCATTATCATATTTTATTTTATTGTCCTCTCTTTCACTCACTCTCTCTCTCTCTCTCTCTGACACTCTTCTTCTCCCTCACAATTTCGACCCAGTTCGAAAATCTGAAATCTGGGTTTTGTGGGGCTTGGTCTAATCCCAAAAGGGTCTTGATTTCGTCGGGTTTTATGATTATCTGATAGTTGATTAAGAATGGAAGTCGGAAGGAGGATATCGGCCAGTCCTCGGCCGTGCTCCGGCCGGCGAGTGGTGGCGAGTAAGAAGAGGGCTGCCGGAGATGGGTTCGTCAACAGCGTCAAAAAACTTCAGCGACGTGAGATTTCTTCTAAGCGTGATAGGGCTTTTGGGATGAGCAATGCCCAAGAGAGATTCCGCAACATGCACCTCATGGTAAATCCAGTTCAGATATTTGGTTCAATTTTGTTCCTTTCAATTCAAATTGACTACTAGAGACTTGTGTTTAAATTGAATTGATTTTGAGGGCTAGTGGTTACGGCTTCTGTGTTTTCAGTTTGGTCCCATAAACTTGGGCTTTGAATTGAACTTAAGATAGATAAAGCTGCTGGAAATTTGATTAGGCTGTAGGGGACATTGTGGAACTAAATGTCATGCTGCTTGAAAGCTGTTTTCGATTGGCTGTTTCCGACTCGGTTGTCATGGTTATCACCTTAATTTGTATACTGTTTCAGTACCTAGGGTTTGTGTTCGTTAGGTGCTTCTGAAGCTGGACTTAGAGCAGAGATTTTGAGTGATTATAGTAACATATATCTTTCTTGTGGGATCACGTTTCATTAATTGTCTATCATTTGTATTGCGAAAGCATTAGTGGTCAAATTATTAACCTGCCTTTTTCTAGACCATAACCTGTGAAGTTGATGGTCAGGATGGTACTTGGCTTTATTGGCAATTGCAATCAAGGGGATTCTATAAATGTTAGGTATTTCTTTCTTAATTCCCTAGAAGGAGAAGGAAGTAAATGAAAATTAGTTTGATTTTAGGGTATTTTTTACTTTGGCAGTGAATGCCAAACTAATCTTTAAAGCTGCTTTCAGTGAATCTGACATGGTGATCACACTGAAGTTGGCCCAGGGGGTAGGATTCACGTATGTTTGATTCTACTGAAATTGGCCTTCAAGATATCAATATACACTATTCTCAAGTTTTTTCTTCAGAACTTTGCTAGGTAAAAAACATTTCATTTGTTTTTTCGTGGTTTTCCGGAGAAATAGAAGCTCAATATGATGTAGCAATTGTCTATTTTGCTAAAACAGTAATGTTGGTTTATTGATGTTTTAGTTTCTCTGTCAAATGTTATCAAAGTGGATGCTGTCACTGTCATGCGTATTTCTTTCTTTTGATATGTATTATTTTATCTCTGCTCCAGGCAGAATATGACACTCATGATCCCAAGGGTCATTCTTCCCCCATATTGCCTTTTTTGATGAAGAGGACGAAGGTCATTGAGATAGTTGCCGCGCGTGACATAGTCTTCGCGCTTGCACACTCTGGTGTATGTGCAGCTTTTAGTAGAGGTAATAAGTAGTAACATATCTATAACATGTAATAAATGGTATAACAAATGCCAGACAATATTATTTGTTTCTGTAATGAAGGGAGAGATCCATAACTTTATGACAGACGATTGAATATTATCCAAAATGACTAGAAAAAAAGAAACGTAGTCTTAGATAATTTGATCCTTTGAAAAGATCTTTGTAGACAGCTCTAATTCTGCAGTCGTAAATGGATTGCTAAACATACATAATGAAGAAAATAAGTCCTTTATGTGTAATCATTAGTTACATTTACTTTGTGGTACTGCAGAGACAAATGAGAGGATTTGTTTTTTAAATGTTAGTCCTGATGAAGTCATTCGAAGCCTGTTCTTTAACAAGAACAATGATTCCCTCATCACAGTTTCAGTCTATGCTTCAGACAACTTCAGCTCTCTGAAATGCCGATCTACAAGGATTGAGTGGGTAACCTTATCTCATCTTTATGTTTAATTTCACATGTTAACTATTTCTTATTCGAGATTGTCTGTATCTGATAGGTATATAAGGAGGAGCCAACCTGATGCAGGGTTTCCTCTTTTTGAGTCAGAGTCCTTGAAGTGGCCTGGGTTTGTAGAGTTTGATGATGTTAATGGGAAGGTGTTAACATACTCTGCACAAGATAGGTATGTTTTGTCTGTCACATGTATATGATCAGTCGATCACCAACTTGATTGAGACTCACACATTTATCTTTTTGTTTTGGGGTCCTGGGCCAGTATTTATAAGGTGTTCGACCTGAAAAACTATACCATGCTTTACTCTATATCAGACAAAAATGTACAAGAAATTAAGATCAGGTATCTACCTCCCCCCTCCAAACATCATTCTGACGTACTGGTGCTTTCATACTTAGTTCTAATGGTCTGACACAAACATGTGTAGCCTATGTCCTGATTCTGCTCTAGTTACTAACCTATCTTGGGTGCTGTTTGTAACAGTCCAGGCATCATGCTGCTTATTTTCAACAGAGCTAGTGGTCATGTTCCGCTGAAGATTCTATCAATAGAAGATGGCACAGTTCTTAAATCCTTTAACCACCTACTCCACCGAAATAAGAAGGTGGATTTCATAGAACAATTCAACGAAAAGCTTCTTGTGAAGCAAGAGAACGAGAATCTTCAGATTCTTGATGTAAGTAAATTACGGCACTTAATAATAGTTCTTTTGCAGCCTGATATGTTGAAATAACTTACATTTATGAGTAGGTTCGAAATGCGGAGCTGATGGAAGTTAACAGAGCTGAGTTCATGACCCCATCTGCATTTATCTTTCTGTATGAGAATCAGCTCTTCCTGACATTTAGAAATCGGACCGTGGCTGTGTGGAACTTCCGTGGAGAACTTGTAACTTCTTTCGAGGATCACTTGTTATGGCATCCTGACTGCAATACCAATAATATTTTTATAACAAGTGATCAAGATTTGATTATATCCTACTGCAAGGCTGACTCCGATGATCAATGGATGGAACCAAATGGTACTTGTTTTCAATCCTTTGTCCTAAAATAATTATGTTATCGTTAGATGCATTGTTAATTGCTGGACTCAGAACCGTGACCCCATTTGGTTTATCAGTATTTGTCTGACTTTCTTATAGCTTAATTGATAAGTTTATTGGAAATAAAGAAGTGAACTATAACATTTTTTTCTCACTTTGAATAGTCCAAGTTGAGACAGTGTTAGTTTGTTAGCTTTGGCATATGCATATTGTTAAGTGAAACCTGCAATCTGAAACACCTGTTAGTTTATTCTGAAATGAGCATGAAAGTGCTGTGTGTTATTTCTCAAAACGCGTCACTTCACTTGAGTGACTTTCCATGACATCTTTTTATGTTAAATATAAACAAGCATGGGACCTATTGATATTAGAAGATGATCAAGGCCATTCTTGGACGTCATATCTTCAAAAGTATTCAAGATTTTCAATTTTTTTATCTTTATATATGTTAATATATTGGCTTGTGATGACCAAGCACTGTTTTAAAGAATATATCTAACATATATGGTCATTGATGCAGCTGGTTCTATTCATGTCAGCAATATCTTAACTGGGAAATGCCTGGCCAAAATCAATGCAAGCAATGCCGGTCCCCAGGTTGATGAGTGTAGCAGCAGTTCTAGCTCGTCAAGGAAGCGGATCAACTCATCCATGAGAAGTACTGTTGCTGAGGCTTTGGAAGACATTACTGCTCTCTTTTATGATGAAGAACGCAATGAGATATATACTGGAAACAGGCATGGTCTCGTTCATGTGTGGTCAAACTGAAGGTCAGATCATTGCTTTGCATTTTGGGGAATATGAAGCTGCTGGCTAGAGAAGTAGTCTATCATGGAAAAGCTTAGACCATGCATATGGGGGAATGTAGAAAGTAGCCTTTGCATTGTAACATCAAATGATCTTGAAGTGTTAACGTAGTGTTGTGGTCTTGTGGATGTGCCTTTTTCTTTTGTAATATATGCTGCCTGATCGAGATGGAACTCGGCCAAGGTATTTTTGTTGTGAGCACCAACCTTCTTGAAATGATTAGTGTGATACAGAATTTAGAAAAGATAGCTCGTTCAGATTTATGTATCATGTGTTTGCGAAAATTTAAGGTACTCTTGTTCATTCAAAAGAGGGGTAGCAATTTTATGTACACAGAGCTTTCGACGAAGTTTGCTGCCTATACGGTCTAACTACAAGCAGCTGGAGAAAACAATGAACTGGTATATTACTACTGCGCGATGCACATAACAAAAGTTTGAGAGCTTTGCATTCCTTGCATGGTTGTCTTCTCCTTCCTTTACACCGAATCTGAGAGTTGGCTTATTCTGGTGGTGGACCTTTCCCTCTCCAAGGTTTCACTAGCTGAAATGAGCAAAGTAGACTTTTATCCACTCTCATCAACGCAGCTGCGTTGTTGAACTCTCCGCAATAGTTTGGTGCAGAGAATATGGTAACTAGCTGCCTCTCAGCAAAGAATTCGTAGCCATCTTCCACAACCTGTCAACCAAGGAGAGCAAACTATTTAGACTAATTCGAAAATCCTTGTAGTTGTTTGTAGCAAGGTGAAGACTGTATACGTCCAGTGTCAAATAAGGCAAGCGAGCACAAATTCCAAGTGTTCTACAAAGTTATGGTTACATGTTAGAAAGAAGGTAATATATTAGGAACAATCCGAAAGATAAAGACCTGGTGTGCTCGGCATATGAGATCCATATCATGTTTCATCAAGAACTCGGCCACTCTATCAGGTCCAAAAGTATAAGAAACACCTCTATCATTCTCTGCCCACCCTTTGATCTCTCTATCTGGATCCGACCAAAGCATGTCACACAGTAGTCCCTGGTCCGGCACGTCCACCGGTCTCTCTATAGCTCTGAGCTTATCCAAGCTATCCAACTCCGGAGATAGGCCACCATGCATGCAAAAGATCTTGTCATCAATGACCGCGGCGACAGGCAAGCAATTGAAGCAGTCAGTGAAGACCTTCCATAATCGGACACTGAACCGGCGTTTACACTCGTCATAGAATCCATAGATTCGGTTGATGGAGGCGCATTCGTGGTTCCCTCGGAGGAGGAAAAAGTTGTCTGGATATTTGACTTTGTAAGCAAGCAGAAGACATATTGTTTCAATGCTTTGTTTTCCTCTGTCTACATAGTCTCCAAGAAACACATAATTTGCATCCGGTGGAAAACCACCCAAGTCGAAAAGTCTCAAGAGATCGTGATACTGACCATGTATATCACCTGCGCAACACATTTCCAGATTTTAAGCCAACATGTATGTCAGATCATCTAAAACGTGAATACATGTGTAAGGTGTGATCTCTGCTTCCTTCAGGCTTCAGATAAAAGAAATGGGCGTGTATAAGATGTCATTCTCAGTTTCTCACTTATTTTTTACACCTTAATTGCACTAAGGCTCTTATGCTCAGACGATCAGACAAAACCTATGGTAACTTAAGATACAAGCAGAAGATCTAGTTTACAAATTAATTGAAATCTTTAATACATTTAAAACAACTCTAGCCACATACATGATGAAATATACAAATTTGGAATGGTTAGGGGAATTTGAGTATGAGATACACAGGATCTGATCCCTTTGTCTCTATGGAAGAATCAATGCGACAATGGCTGCAAGAACTAATAGACCAACTATATTTTGCTTGAAACATAAGACAGAGCTGAAAATTACATACCGCAAACATTGATGGGAGCTGCCAATTCAAGAAGATTAGGCTGCCTGAGAAAGACTTCTTTAGAAGTGATGCAAAGTTGGCGGACTTCAGCCTCTATTAGAGGAATCTTTTTGCCTCTGTGGAGCTTTCCTTCCAGCAATCTCTGTATTAGTGCATCCAATCCTTCCATCCCCCAATTTCAACTCCAAATCCAGCCTTGTATCTATTTGTTTTGTGAACAATCCTTTGTCTGAACCGCAATTCCTTGAAGAAAATGTGGAGAGAAACAATGAATCACCAACTAACAAAGGATTGGTAAATTGAGGGATCAAGTGCAAGAGAAGAGCAGGGAAGGGAGTAATATTTGGTGGGTTTAGTTTATTTGTTAAATCAAAGTTGGTCATAGGGTGTTGATGAGACTTGTTTCTTTTTTGGGTTGGTAGATTGTGACATAAACCTTAATTTTATGGATGAGATGGTTAGGTACTTCAACTAATTAGAACAAGGGAATAAGCACCTCACCCTTCTCCCGACTTAGACGGGTTGTTCCACCCTAAAAGGGATGATTCTACTATATATGATACATGTTGATAATAAGGATGAGATACGAGTACAGTTAACATTGACTACTTGGTGGACTCCCTTCAGCTCCTCCTACATGTATATATTGTTTGAACTGTAATTGTTTGGGCACAAAATAATGTTTAATTATTTGGTTGATATTAAAGCCTGCCGATTCTTGCGGCCCACGTGCATAATTATTTTTGAATCTGAATGAAAATCTAAAGTCAGCGAGAATTTATATGAAATAAGGAATATGTGGCCAATTAGATTAGATATTCATGATGACGCGGTGAGGATTTTAGATTTCCTACTTGGTATAGAGTTATGATCAGGATGTTGTGAACACGCTAATATAAATAGAAGGATTGAAGGAGAATTCTGGACCTCTACACACACGCAAATTTTCTCTCGGCAAACAAGCTCTCTCTCACGAGAAACAATTGACAGCGGCTAACTACGAGTTTTTACCAGACAAGGCATGACAAATTCGACTGTTTACTCTTGTCAGACGACGACAATCAAATGAGGGTTCACTAGACAAGGTGTGAAAGTTCCAATAGTTTACAAAGTCACAACAAATCTGTGTTCCCAACACATGCCAAGAAGATTGCTCTGCTTTGTACGAGACAGAATGTACAAAGTATCGATTTTCGTAGCTCTGCAACGAGACACGAACTCAAGTCCTAGGACATCTAGGCAGAAAGAATCCATCAAGGTTGGTGCTCTCCTCGCTTCAATCACTTGTGTAGAAGTAAGTCCAAGCGGCGCGACGCAATTCAACATTCTGCATTCGGCAGTGACACGCCAAGTACGTACATAACAGACAGTTTGTGATTACCTAATACATCTCTGCTGGGAAATCGAGCCAAACATTTTGGCACGCCCACTGGGATTGAGGTTTTAGTGTCTCATTGCAAACAATAGGTGATCCTTACCGTAAGGGTTACCCTAGTTGCACTAAGAACTGGTTATCGAAATTCTGAGAGCATAACTCAGTGCCTGTACGGGTTATCGAACACACAAGTCCAAGAGAAATTCGGTGCACTACAAACAACAATGGTTGTCAAACCGAAGACTACAACAGGGATCAAAGCGCTTGAATCCATGGGCTACAAGGATATATAATCTAATAAGACTAGCATCTCGATGGGCAGTTGGCCGAACTCATGAAGAAAGTCACGGCTAGTGACAAGACTCTAGAGCAGTTTTGTGACAATGTCGAGAACACGCAGAAGAGTTTGGATAATGATCACAAAGAGCAAGCTGCCCAGGAATAGCGTCTCGAGAAACTCACTATGGGCCAAAACAACTTGGTAGCGGAAGTGGCCACCCTCAGCGAGCTGATGGGGCAGAGCCTCAAGGACAAAAATGAGTCCATCGTTGGCCTAGCTGGGAAGAAGGATCTTGTCAACCAAGAGTCTCCATTTCCCACAGATTGGGAAAAGAAGGTCATTGACATCATTGCGCGGAGAATTCCTAGAGGACCAAAGTCGTCGGGCAAATATACTGACCATTTCCCTTTCAATTCCTAGTGGGTTTTGCCAAAGGGATACAAGCCGATTAACATCATCATTTCCAGCGACAATGGAATTGAGAGTGCGGCGACGCACATGACTCGTTTCAAACTTCAGTGTGGACCTTGGAGGAAAAATGATGCTCTCAAGCTTAGAGTCTTTGGTTCATCTCTCTCTGGACCATCTTTGGTATGGTTCACGGGTTTGGAACCCAACTCAGTCCCAGATTAGCTAACAATGAGAGGTTGTTCATTGACCACTTCGATGGACTTGACCCAGAAGTAAATGTCTCAACTTTGTGCCAAATGGTACAACAGCCTTCTAAATCACCAGTGGCTTATTTGCATCGATTTAGAGCAGACTATACCAAGAGCAAGACATCCTTGACCATGGCAGAAATCGTGGACATCTCCATTGGAGGACTTCAAGATCGGCTACACAGCAAGTTCGAGGGTACTAGATTTGCATCTTTGAACAATCTGATTGATGTTGTATCCATGGAATATAGTGCTTTTCAGGAGAGGGACAACATATATATGTAATGCGTCGAAGGGAATTTATGCTCTGAAAGCGCCGTACATTCTTGAGAAACACAAGTTAGTTGCAGCGGCCTACTTGGAGGAGGCAACAGTGAAAAGTTATGACTCTGAGGAAGATGACGTCTTGGAAATAAAGTTGACTGCTCGGAACACTGTGAAGTCCAAGAAGGTGTAGACCAACAAAGAGGCAATCACGATTTCGATAAGTACCTTCGCTAAATCAGAGTTCGAGACTTATACGTATAACGCCAACCTAGCTCATGAAATCCTGGATGCTTTGATTGAGAAGAGGATGACGAAGACTAACTTTGGACCTTTCCCAACCGCTGAGCATCAGAAGAGGATGAAATATTGCAAGGTCCATAACATTTGGAACCATACTATCAAAGATTGTGTTAAGCTAAAGGGTGTTATCCAGAAGTGGATTAAGGACGGCAAGCTTGTTGTCGACGCAGCTCCCACATTATCTTTGGTAGATGTCCAAGCTTCGCTGACCAAAATATGGGAATGGTAGACTTGGTAATGGATGAATCTTTGCAGCGGGAAGATAAGAAAGCTCAACTGTAGGCCATGGTATCAACAACGTCTCAGGTCAAGCAGCGATGCACCTTCCGAGATGACAAGACTCTCGATATTTTGAAACATCTTATCAAAGCAGGGATAGGTAAGGTACCATTTGGTTTAGAGCCAAACCCTCAGATAGTTAAAGGTAAGCCATATTGTAGGTTTCATCATGCTTGGACTCGTGCTACTGACCAGTGCTCCAACTTGCGGCGTCAGATCCAATAGTGGATCGATGAAGGAGAAATCACCATCTTGAAGGTTGATACAGGAGCTTCACCCGCCGACGAAGGAACTTTCCTAGTCGATACATTGGAGGCTTCATGGAACGACAAGACAAAGAGGCGATAAGTGGTGGATCTCAGTACTTCAGGAAAAGCCGAAGCAGCAGCTGACCAACGCAAAATAACCTTTAAGGGCAAGGAAAAGATGGAATTTCCAGAAGCGGCGCCAATCGTACTTTGCACCAGATGCAAAGCTAAGTGCGGCTTGAAGAAGACATATGATGAGTTCATGGAAGTAGTGAAAAGCTGCCCAAAGAGTCATGTCGCTGCCAGAAAACTATCAGTCTTCCTGCCCAAAAGGGATGGTTCCTCCGTTGAAGGATTCCAACGTTTTCAAAAGGATGAGAGCAGCAGAGAAATATATAAATCTCGATGCGAGCGAGGTAGAGCCATCTAAGTAGGTTACCAAGCCTTATATACCACTAGCATCCAGGTCCATCATCAAGGAAGATGTATGATATGTCAAGAAAAGGAAAAATGCGGCAGAGATAACCCTGTCCAGAAAGACAAAGCTACAAAGGCAATTTGGTGTAGCTAAAAGGATGCTAAAAGCCTTAGACAAATGCTTAGTTACTCCTGACCAGTTGGTGGAATCACCATAACAGATCCAACGGAGAATGAACAGGCTAGCCACTAACCCGGTGATAACTTTTGACAAGAACACTACTAGACCCAAGGTTAAAGCAGTAAGGACCAGCGTGTTCTCCAGAATCAGTGAACCTGAACCTATACCTGACGTTTAAAAGGCTCCTAAGAAGCCCAGAAAAGGGAGTGAGCCTGAAAAGATAGGAAAGGGAGCAAGGCCCCTGGTTCTGGAAAGGTTGCAAAGCATTCCCGATAGAGGCATAGTGGTTGTCAATTCGAGTGAAACCAAAGGTCTTTGGTGGCAGCCAAAGCCATTGGTAATCAAGGAACAAAAGAAGCGCTCGCTAACATATCAAAGGCGAGTCTCGTAGCAGAGAATGCATCACCCTCGACAACCATTCCAGCGACGTTGCAGGGAAAATAGTAAGTGATGGAAGCCTTAACATAGTAGAACCTGTCCCTGAGGTTCACTTAGTCGAGGTAGAGCCAACTCCAGTGGAAACAGCGGAGCCAATTGATCAAGAGATGGTTGTGGGAGTAAAAGATGACCTGAATGGGGACGAAGGGCTCATAGATTACAAAGATGAAGACAACATTGAGAATATTTATGAGGAGGATACACAGTAAAGATAGTTTACATTCTTCCTGCCAGGTTTGCCAAGCCCGCAGCAACAGCGGAAGAAGTAGCAACGCTCTCTAAGGCCGTGGAGGGTATCATATTGGGTGAGTCTAAGGTTGATGAAGGACCAACACTAATAGTGGACCGAGTCATTAAGAAATCCTTCATGATGTTCTCCAAACCTATAATGATAATGGAAATGCACATGCGACCCCTCTATATCACAGTAAACATGGGAGGCATACAGCTTAGCAAGATAATGGTTGACAAAGGTGCAGCGGTTAACATCCTCACCACCAGAGCTATGGCCTTGTTAGCTATCCCAAAGTCTTCAATCCAGACCACAATAATGACTATCAAGAACTTTGCAAGATCGATATCCAAGACTTTGGGCTTGTTGTTTCTTTATGTCCAAGTAGGGCATACAGAGGGAACTCACACTTTGTTCATTCTCGATTGTAATGCTCCACACAGTATAATTTTAGAACGGGACTAGATACATTGTAGCTATTGCATCCCCTTATTGCTTCATCAGCAGCTGCTACTATGGAACATGGAGACATGAGAAGCTGAATTGGTGAACGTTGATCTGAGACCTTACTCTGTGTCTACCAATGCTTTGGATGCCAATTACTTCAATGAAATCTTGAGACCGTTGGAGGTGTTTAGCGTCGATGACAAGGGTCGACCCATCGGAATAATGGCCTATGAACTAGTGCAATGGGGAATTATGCAGTCTCATGACGACAAGGCATGTCCTTGCTCCCTTGAGTTACCATCAACTGTCAATCAATGATACGACCTTGTAGAGAGTCAGAAGCGGAGGCTTGCGACTCTCTTTGTGAGTGATTGCAGACTTATCTATTAGCGAAGTAATTAGTGTTGAAGCCAAAACACTAAAAGTGGTTTGATCGGCAGCAATTAGGCAGTTCCTATATAAGGATATTATTTGCCAGTTGGGATTCCAGAATGCTTTGTCTTAGACAGGGAGGCAACGTTTATGTCAAGAGAAATTAGAGAGCTTATGAGAGACTTTGATATCCAAATTTTTCACTCTTCACCCTACTATTCTCAGCTCAATGGACAAGCATAAGTGAGCAACAAACTCATATTTCACATCCTGAAGTGGATGCTCACTGACAACCCTTAACTATGGTATGAAGAACTCTTCAGCACATTGTGGGCTTATCGGACATCAAAGAGGAATCCAACTGCCACTACACTATATGCCCTTATGTTCAAGCATGATGTTGTCCTTCCTTTGGAAATAAATGTGCATTCGTTGCGGGTCATGGATCACCACAACTTTATAGGGGAAGATTATGTCCAAGCAATGTGAACAACGATGCTGAGGATGAACAACGACCTGGCTTCTGGGGTCTGTAGAGGAGATAAGAAGAATCCACTGGTTAGCTTCTGCGGGAATCGTCTACCAAGGATGACGCGGGTTGTTTCTTTAGGAAATTGGTCTAGCAAATAGAATAAATTGAAGCATGTGAGGTATGTGAGGGGGTCGAAGTTAGCGGGCTTAACAAAAGTTTGTCCCAAGAGCTAGTCTTCTTCGAACGACCTCACTCTTGGAGGGCGAAAGATTGGAAAGTAGGTTTGGAGCCACAAGTCCAATATCCACAATGGACCAGTGACCTTATACTTCAGCGGTAATGCTTTGATAAAGGTAGGCGAGGACAGATTGAGCAAGGCCAATCTTGTTCCCATTATACATGGCTTCTGCTATCTTGGACCAGCTTGCTATAATCTTCTCCAAGGAGGTACATAAGAGAAACTTGCAGAGTCAGTACTCTAGGAAGGAAATGTCGCCTTTGTAACCATCCACATTTTTGTAGTGGTTACGCCAAGTAGTATAGGAGCTATCATGAGCCTTGTGGTAAGGACAAGCTTTGAGGTCGTATGAGGAATGATCTAAATCGCTGTGGGAGTATGGGGTGCAGGTGATGGACAATTCGATGATCGCGACCAAATACAGAAGAGTAATGCTAATTTCCTCACATGAGAATTTGAAGATATTAGTGCTCGGGACCCAGAAACACATGAGTGACGATGAACGGTGCTCATGTGTTTAATGAGGGAAGACTATCTTTAACAAGGGAACAATTCCTGCTTTTTCTCATCTGACAGTGTTCGTTTTGCCGCGAGCTTTATAACATTTGAGATCATCCTCGTGGATGGTGGGCCATCTACCCAATTTGCAGTTAATATCTTTATGGTCCCAAGCTAGCGGCGAGGTTCCTCCTTGTTGAAAAATGAGCGGTTGGTAGCACACAGGGGCCTGAAGGGTTTTGAGAAGATCTGAATGGAGGGGTGATTTGACCAGGGATTCGAGACGAGCAATGTCTTTGTCCTCTAGACAAAGCGAGACAAATGCACCTAGACTTCTTCGCTCGACCACGGTGCGTGCCCGCTTCACAAATTTTTGGGCATTGTCTTCGTTAAGGATTGGGTCAAGTTGATTTTGTGAGGGGTCATTTCTGGGCTTTGGATTGAAAGTCTGAAACTTTGCAAGGAAGTTTTGAATTTTGCAAGAAGATCAGTGGGAGAAAATGAACATGAGTTTTTGGGTTTGAGTGAACCATTGACGATTCCGTGGCCTTAAGTAAGCATTATGTCATAGGGCACAACTTTCCAAAAGAGTACTTGAAAAGCCTAAGCGAGGCTAGTTTCAACAAAGACCTCTTCGATTGCGTATGGGCCTAATCTCGAGGTCGAGGTCGAGGTTGGGGGAGGGCAATGTTTGGGCCCAAAATAATGTTTTAATTATTAGTTGATACTAAAGCCCACGGGAGCCGATTCATGTGTCCCACATATATAATTGTTCCTGAATCTGGAAGGAAATCTAAAGCTCGCGAGAATCTATATCAAATAAGAAATACGTGACCGATTAGATTGGATATTCATGATGTGTTGAGGATTTTAGATTTCCTACTTGGTATAGAGTTATGAGCAGGATGTGAACGCGCTAGTATAAATAAAAGGATTCAAGGAGAATTCTGGACCTCTATAGACATAAGCAAAATTTCTCTTGACAAACAAGCTCTCTCTCACAAGAAACAATCGACAACTACGAACTACAAGTTTTCACATGATATGACATAACAAATTCGATCGTTAACACTTAACAGACGACGACGATCAAATGAGGTTTCGCCAAACAGGGTGTGAAGATTCCAATGGTTTACGAAGTCACAACAAACCTATGTACTAGACAAGGTGTACAAAATATCGATTTTCGTGGCTCTACAACGACATGAAAGTCCTAAGACATCTAGGCAGAAAGAATCCATCAAGCGAGGTTGATGCTCTCCTTGCTTCAATCGCTTGTGTAGAAGTAAGTCCAAGCAGCAATCAACATTCTGCCTTCGACAATAGCACACCAAACATGTACAAAATAAATAGTTTGTGATTACCTAATATATCTTAACTGAGAAATCGAGCCAAACAGTAATCATAAACTTCTTTGTCAAAATGAATGTGAACCAAAGGAAGAGAATGAAATTCGTTCAAATTTCATATTTGTAATGAATCTTTGGAAATCAGGTGTCATGTGGGATAACAAATTATAGCAGTAATAATAAGATAAATTTGCACATAAAACCCTAAATATATTGGGATATAATTATACAATCAAAGTTGCAAACATGATAGATGGCATGATATTATCATCATCAAGATGATGATAGCCAACTTCACCGATTAAACAGTTGAGGAAAGGCAGCCATAAGTTCATCAATGAAGGCAGTTTGCAAGCAAAAGGATTATTCCGTTAGACAGCAGGACGCTTCAGAACTGAGACTTATCAAGGCTGTCAAAGTAAGGATGGTCCATTGCTTCTTTTGCTGAGATTCTCACCGCTGGATCATATTTGAGCATTTTCTGCAATTTCCATATGCAACACTATTAGAGACTATCAGAGAATAAGCATAAGCATTTACCAAGAGTAAAAATCTATTCATCGACCTGATAATGTCAATTCTGCTCTCTAATACCAAAACTAATTGCCAGGTCCAGCATCAATTCTATTACAATTTGAAAATGGTTCCGATATATTTGTTTATTTCACTGTTACACTTACCTTACTCGCGTATGTCAATTTGACCATCTTCATCATTTTAGAGTTTTGAAGGAAAAAAATCAAGTAATCAAAAGATGGATTCAAACCATCACACAGATATCTACTCACACTCCAGGGGTTTCTAATCAAAGCGGAGAACCGAAAAATGAACCTTGGATTCTCAAAATACCAAGCTGTGATTGCAAGTAGCTCATTTGATGAAGAACGGACAATGCAGAAACAAAGAGAGAGAGATATTGACTGTGAAGAAGCAGAAATAGATCATTCCATACAAGCTCCACTTAAAAGTTAACACACAAACAAACCGCCTCATTTTCATAAAATAAAACAACCAATATTGGATGAGTCGAAACTGCCTCCAATTTGTAAAGAAGCGAAACGACGAAATGCCTAAGCGAGTATGTATCAATTTCAAGCAAACAAGTAAGACGATTAAGCAAATAAAATAAGAAGGTGATCCGCAAGAAGCTTTGATAAAACTTACAGATAAAAGGTCTACACCATCAGGCACCAAAGCAGGAACAGCACGAGCCAAGTTCTGAGGCTCCCACACTGGATAAACATGCCAATCCCGCAGAGTAGTGACACCAGCCCACTGCTTCTCAGTCGGCGTCCCTAACAGCCTAAACACCACAATAACAAGTTTCAAGTCAACATTCTAGCTTAATCTCAATTCAAATTCCCATAAAATAATAAATCCAAACCGAGTGGGGACTTAAATCAAACACCTGAAGATGTGCAACAACTGCTGGAACTCAGAATCTCCGGGGAACAGCGCCTGCCTCCTTGCCATTTCCGCTGCATATTCATCAACCAGATATCAATTCAACTAACTAACAATTTCAGCACCACATCACTCAAACACTAATACAACAGCACATAGAGTCCAATCCATCATAAACTATCATTATCAATTCGATTACCTAATGGCAAAATTGAAAGAGTAAGAGAGCCACTGACCGAAGATACATCCGACGGACCACATATCCACACCGGTGGAGTAATGAGTCGAACCTAGCAAAACCTCCGGCGCTCTATACCATAGCGTAACGATCTCATGCGTGTAGCTCTTAAGCGGCACAGTGAAGGCTCTCCCGAGACCTAGATCCGCGATCTTCAATATCCCACGGTCCTTATCCAACAGCAAATTCTGCGGCTTCAAATCGCGATGCAACACCCCATGCGAGTGACAGTGCGCGACGCCCTTACAGAGCTGAAACAGAAAGCTCTGGATCATCGCCGGCGCCAAAGGCTTCGGATTGGGTCCCTTCCGAAAAGTGTCGATGAATTTCTTGAGATCGGTGTCGAGGTACTCGAAGACTAAGTAGAGGACGGGTTTGCCGTCCTTCTTGTTGTCCACGTGTTCGACGCAGAGGAGGCGGACGAAGTAGAGAGACTGGGAGAGCATTTGGAGGAGAGAGACTTCGCGGAGAGCGGTGGGAGGGACGCCTTCTTCGTCCATCTCGAGACGAGTCTTTTTCAGAGCGACGAGTTGACCGGTGGTTTTGTCTTTGGCTTTGTAGACTTTGCCGTATGTGCCTTCGCCGACCTTCTCAAGCTTCTCGTACTTCTCCATTTTTGATTTTCCGGGGGGCTGAATCGCCAAACCCTACGGCGGAGGCCTCTCTTTCTCTTTTGATCTAACCGTTCGGGTCAAGTCTTTTATGATTTTTGGTTTTGGGGGAATTTATTTTGAATTTATAAAAGTGGGAAGGAGCGTCGGCTGTGACGACAGTGTGAGTCTAACGGAACGGAAGACGTAATGACACGTGTTCGGCGTTAACTGTTGTGTCACGAAATTTGAACTCACATTGACCCCTCTTTCCCGGTTCTCCTCCTTCCAAAACCTATACTATATATTAAACAACAAACACTTGTTGTCAACCAAAACAGATTTGTTTTACCTTAATACCCTTTAAACATTAAAAGACATTACAAACACTAGTGGTTAAGGTTATAAAGGTAAATGTCAAAGTAAAAAAATATAAACAAAATAATAAAAAAACTACCCACAATCGTAAGTTTTACGTTAACTGGCTACTGCCTTAATTTTCTCCACTAAAAAAGTTGAAGAAAACAAAAACAAAACCTCTTACGGCAAAATCACAGGTGCAAATCCATAGGGTGCATGTTCATCTAGTCTCTACTAAACTAAACCCTGATTTTCGTTCTGTTTGTGGAGAAACCAAACCTTAAATTACTCTCTTGCACATTTGTGTTCTGCATATTGTAGAATTACTCATGTTGAGTGCATCTATAGTGTGCGGCACATTGTAGAATTACTCATGTTGAATGCATTTATAGTATGCCACACACTTGTCGCAATCTCAACCGTATTGGGCTTAGATAAATAGTACATGAGAGAAAGTAGACCTATATTAAACTCTTGCACGTTTGTGTTCCCCACAGTGTAAAATTACTCATGTTTGTGGTGAGATTTACTGAAGTGTTTCTTGAATAGCTAAAGCAACACAGGATTGTCGTGGGCGTCAATATACCTACTTAATCATCTCATTACGTACATGCTTAATCAATTGGGGTCGCATAACTATTTCTCACCGCTAGTACCAAAGCATAGACCGCCCAGAAAACAACAAGTTCGATGACCAGTTCAAATCCTGATTCGGAGTCAATCCCGCTCACTCTCCCGAATAAGGGATTGTCAGAGGACTCTTCAGCAAAATGGTAGAAACACTGATCCCACCTCGAAGTGGTAAGGGCCCTAACCTCAACCATATTTATAAGTCTGACAATTCAGCATTAATGGTACGCATTCACTACTCTTTTATGTTGTTACTCTATTAAGATTATATCTTGTTACTGACTTAGGCATCAGAAGGTTGAAGGCCGGCAAGTCCGATCTCTCCTTAACGGTTGTCCATTTTAACAGCATGAGTGACTGACAGAGAGGGAGCGTAAGGTGGTAACGAAAACAAACACCGAAAACAAATTCCGAGAACAATCATCGAAAGCGACTAACGAAAGTTAATAAGAGCAAATCATCAATTATTATCCCCGTTCAATATCTGAAGCTCTTAGTAGTTTCAGTGTTAACAGTTATCGAGACTCACCGATGCAATTCTTTTTCTCAACAAAAAAAAAACACCGGGGGAGAAGCTGAAAGTGATCAAATTACTCAAGCAGGGACAGCAATCTTCGCAATCTTACCATGATCATCACATCTTCGGCATAATACCAAACATCACTTTTGAAATGAACGTGCATCAAAAGTAAACCAGTAAAAGCAATTCGGCCTAAACTAGGAAAGAGCATTTTGAAGCAAAAGAATATGTACTAAAAAAGAAAAGAAGAGGAATATATAAGCAGAAAAATAGCAAAACTTCATTTCCATCTAAACTGTTCAGTCAGTCTTCAAATCACGAACTCACAGAGCAAACAGTTTCCACTTATTTGACAAAAAAAAATAGTAACCGACAGCCTCTTTGAAGGGCATTGTAGCCTAATGTCAAAATTTAAGAAATACTAGAGTGATAGTTCTTTTCCCTATTTCGCCTTGTGTCTCAATGGTGCTTAGTCAACAACTTCAATGAGGGATGGCTCATAGTCAGCAGGAGCCTCAAATCCATGAAGATTCATCACAGTTGCAGCAACATTGGCAAGTCCACCAGTAGGAAGATCCTTGCGGAATCGAACGCCAGGTGCAAGTCCAGGGCCTCCAATTGCAATTGGAACCTTAACAACGAAAATCAATTACCGGATTAAAACATTAGGAAGGGGACAGTGATCTTGATGTAAGTTAAGAAATGACAGGATACAATAATGTACAAAGGCTGAAGGTTTTTTTTCCATAATTATTCCAGGAAACTTACCGGTTGAAGAGTGTGGGAAGTAAGAATTTGAATGTTGCCAGCCTTGTCAAGAGCAGGTTGACCAGCCTTATTTCTCTTCACCATATCCTCAGCGTTACCATGATCAGCAGTAACAACATATATCCCACCCACTTGCTCTATGGCATCAAGAATTATCTATAACAAAAATCCAACCATCAGATATCCATGAATCAAAACTTATTAACATTTAGTTCACATAAAATCTACTGGCTCCATACCTTGACGGCTTCGTCAGCAACCTTGCAAGCAACAATTGTGGCCTCAATGTCACCTGTGTGACCCACCATGTCTCCATTTGGTAGGTTAACACGTACCTAAATAAAACATAGAAAGAATGAGTAATTATATTTCATTCTGGCTTGTACAATCTACATGGAACAGTGATATTTAACAAGACTATTGATCATTACCTGGTCAAATTTGCCACTCAGAATAGCATCCCTTGCCTTTTCCGCAATCTCCACTGCCTTCATCTTTGGCTTGACATTGAATGAGATTCCACTATCACTTGGAATTTCAACATACAACTCCATTTTATCGTTAAAGTATCCAGAGCGATTCCCATTCCAGAAGAAAGTCACATGGCCAAACTTAACAGTCTCACTGCATATAGAAAAGGCAGAAAAGGATCACATGAGTGTAAAGCTAAAAGTCTAAAACTCAGAGGAAGAAAGTGTTCCAGTATGAGCAAGTTGAAATTTACTTTATAAGTCAAAAACAGGTTTGAAGAGAAATAAAGAGAATTTGACAAAGGAAACATAATGATTTCCAACTTTTCCCAACTCCAATGTGTGAAATGTCCTGACCTAAAACAAAACTTACTACACCAATACAGATGACAAAAGAAAGACACCTTTACATTTTTTTTTTTTTTTGAGAAAGAAGCCACCTTTACATTAGAGGCAAAGATATATCCTAGAGTAAAATCATAAAAAATTGATAAAATAGCAACATTAACTAAATATTCAACACTCACCTGCAGGCGAAAGTTCGGACACCGTTGTGAGTTAGATATTCACCGGATGTTCTATCAATCTCTGGAGGCTCTACAAGGTAACGGCTTGGGAGCTTCAGCTCACCGTCATACTGAAGCATACCAGCATAACGGATTTTAGGAACTCTAACTCTATCGAATTTATCAAAATCTGCATACTCAAATGCCTTGGCAGCCATAACCATACGGTCAGCTCGGAAGTTGAATGTGACAACAGCATCACCATCGACAATTGGTCCCACAGGCTTTCCACAGTCGTCAACAATAACAAAAGAAGGTAAATACTGGTCATTGGCTTTTGGTTCTGCTCTCAGTGTCTTGATAGCTTCTACACAATTCTTGAATTTGTAAGGAGCTTCACCAAGAACTTGGGCATCCCATCCTCGTTTTACAACTTCCCAGTCATTCTGTACAGAAACAAATCCATTGATCAATAAACCTACTTTAGTACCTATGGAAGAACTCTAAAGGTCAACTTAACAACCACATCAAGTAAAACTAATGGAGAACAAATCTTCAATTCATGGTAACAAATGAACAGCTAATGATCTGCATGACGTGAGGAGGGTAGTAAACATGTGAAGTTGACCCGGAAAGCTGATCCAGATAACCCGACAAAGAAAAAAAAAAGCAGCTATAATTATAATATTAACAATTGAAAGATGAAATAGAATAGTAGGTATTAGTGAAGTTCATCATAACTATTTTCTCGCCCTAATGCATGTTCAAGTTAATCGTTCACATGAGCAGAGAACATCTTAATCCAACATAATGGGAGCTATACTATACACACAGTTCAGTGGACAATTGATAATCAAGGGGATCATCACAAGGCAAGTAACAAATAAATGACAGCAACACTAATACTAGATGATGATGACTTTGACCATACAATCATTGGGATGCAGAGCATGAGACTCACAAATCACAACACTACTTCTTCAACATAATCCCACTTCAAAAAAAGTCAACTTATCCATACCTCAAACAAAATTTGTTCCAGTCATTCGTGAAAATGACTTCAAGAATACAAACAACTCAGTACCTCATAACGATCCATAGTGACGTACATACGACCTCCACCAGATGCGACCTGTGCATCCACACCTTGCTCTCGTAACTTTGCAAGGTCATTTTCAAGTGTTTCAGCGAATCCCACACTTGAACCATCCAGAACATCACGCCCATCAGTAAGAACATGAAGACGGATTCTCTTAGCACCATGCTCAGCAGCTCCTTTTAGCAACAACTACACCAATAGAGGAGAAAAGAAAAGAAATCAAAAACGGAAAAGCAAATCATGACAACAGCAAAGAAACCATGACTGAGCTTATATATCACACCTGCACTTGATCGAGCCTGGAATGGACTCCACCATCACTCAATAACCCAATCAGATGCAAAGTTCCAGTGGGGAATACTTCCTTGACGTACTTGAAGCCTTCACCCTGGAAAATCTTTCCAGATTCAAGAGCAAGGTCCACAAGCTTTGCACTATACCCAATCAAAACAAACATCCAAAATCATTTACAGAACACTCACAACTACGCAAGCAATCCTAAATCTCTAACAATTGCTATAACACAAGTGACTAATGACACTGTACACTCACCCCTGGGCAAAAATACGTCCAGCACCAAGAGCGTTGTGACCGACTTCACTGTTGCCCATATCATCCTCTGTAGGAAGACCCACAGCTTTTCCATGAGCTCTCACTAACCTCCAGTGTTCCGGAGCACCCTATCAAAATCAAACACGCAGACATACTCAATACAAACTACAACTACAAAATCCAAACCCATACACACGATCATCACCATCCAATATCAAAAACCAGATCTGAACCGTTAAATCTCATCACAAGAAAACAATACCTTCTTAAGCGAATCCATGACGGGAGTCTCGGCGACGTGGATACAGTTGTACTGATCGGCATCGGCCTCGCCCCAACCGTCGAGAACGATCAGTCCGATCACCTTTCCCTTCGGAAGCTTCGGGTGATCCGCCAGTTTCCATGAGCCTCCTGCGCTCCCCATTCTCTCAGTCTCTAATTTCTACAAGCCACAATCAATTAGTTTATCACAATCCAAAACAAAACAAAATCACTAGCCGATGCTGATTAAATACTATCGTCGTGGAAATAGTACTAACCTCACAAATCGCAAAAATGGCGGAGCAGAGCAAACAGTGATGTGCGGAAGAGAAGCGTCGATAGAACCAGACCACTCTATACGACCACTTTATATAATAAAAACAATGAAGCTTTCAAAAAACCGGTGTCCACGGTAAGGAAAATAAAGCGAATCTGCGCCGTTGGATTGGTTTCCCATATTGGGTACTTCACGTGCAGTGGGAAAAAAGAACTCTACTGTACTGACTAATATCTAGATTGATTGGGTGATGGTGTAGGAGTTATGGTGAGGTGCTGCCATCGTGGGCGTCGACGTGGGGAGGAGGGAGGAAATGGACGGTTACGGAGAGCACGAGGGACACGTGACGTTAAAAAAAGTGGCATGATAATGCACGTGATGGCTTAAACCAGAAAAGGATGTCAAAGCGGCGTCTGCACCTACCGTTTTTGGCTTCTCTCCGACGTAGGGAGAAAGTTGGGTTGAAAATTTAGGCAACGTGGCTGCCACAAAACGAATATTCCACATATGCTCTTTTCCTTTTTCTGAAAGGGCACATATGAGTCATGCACCTATGGTTGACTCATCCCAACTTATTACTGAACGCTAGTGTTGAGAGCTATTTTTTTTTTATAATTTTTTTATTTTAAAGAAACAAAACGATATATCTCTTTCTGTTTCAACTTCATCAGGTTTCTTATTTTATAAATTTTATCATTCTTCTCAATGTTTTCTCTAAATTTATACAGATTGTTGTAAATATAGAGAACGTTGTTTACTCTCTCATCACATTTCCTATTTTAGAGAATTTGTTGGAGCAAAAGTAATCAAAATATTCCCTAAAATTGAGAAAAACTCAAATATAGGGAAACTGTTAGAGTTGCTCTAATAATTTAGAAAACCACTACGATCATCTACAAATGCCTAGAGTCATGCTCTGGTAGTCAGTGAATTCTGTAGTTAGTTATGGGGTCAACTGTCATTAGATCTGCATCCAATGATAAGTGATTAAAAAACAGTTTGAAGACAAATTAATATCATCTATTAGATGCAGATCTAACGGTAATTGACCACAACGGACCATGAACTCACTGACCAACTGAACAAGATTACAAATGCCTATTCGCTGTCGTTGACCACGATCTAACAGTATAATACCTCATCCTAATTCAATTTATAAAGCTGTCAAAGTTCGTTAATGATAAAATATTATAGAGGAATTTGCACCAACAGTACCTGGACTCTTATGCGCCCACCAAGTTAGTGGGTCTTTCAAAGTGATCAATGTAGTACTTAACTCACATTTCGCTATAATCGTAGTAACTAGACTCTTATGCACCCACCAATTTGGGTGAACTATGGAGGTGAGATGACAGTCTTACCCTCCTTTTTTATTGCGTGCAAGCCACGTGATCTCATTAACGTTTCGACGATGATAAAATTGGTAGATCTACTACAAATATAGCGAAAATGCAGTTTAGTTACTATATTGATTACTTTGAGAGACCGAGTACTAACTTGGTGGGTGCAGAAGAGTCCGGGTACTGTTGGTGTAAATTTCTCAATATTGTAACACATGGTTGGAACATTAAATATTGACAAAAAAAATTTTGTGGCACCTGAACTTTGCTGAACCTATAATTGTACTCCTTGAACTTTAAACTCTATCATTGTGATACATGAACTTCCAAAACGATCCGTCGGTGATACCTGGAACTAATTTTACGTCCATCTCCGTCACTTGTGCTGACGTGACAACCTTGAAATTCAAATTTGAGGGTTAAAATGCCATTTTGCCCTTTTATAACCATTTTGTTTCATTTTTCAATTTCTTTTTAATTTAGTGGGTCGATTTGACCCGGTTCATACCCGACCTGGTTCATTATTATTTATTCAATTTTTATTTATTTTTTTGGGACTCGTGGGTGGGTCGATCCGACCCGATCAGATCTCATCAAGTCAGGGTATTTCCTCGTCAGTGGAAGACATGGTCACGAGGAGGGGGTAGGGCCGTACGTCAAGGAGGAGGGCGTGACAAGGCGAGGCGGGTATGGGGTGAGGCGAGGCGGGGGCAGGGTGAGGCGAGTCAAGGTGAGGAAAGTCTGGTTTGGGATTCAGGAGGGCGAGGCCAGGTGTAGGGGTTTGGGAGGGTGAGGGTTGGATCAGATCATTTCGTCGTCGGAGAGCCAGGTTGGGGTCGGGTCGTCGGGTTCGTGTTTGCTTGATTTTTCGACAGATAAGTAAAATAACTACACAATGTTTTGTAACCAAGAGAGTTGCCTCAGTGGCCAAGGTGGTCGTCCCCCAACCATAAGGTTACGGGTTTGAAACCCAGTGTTACTTTTTTTCTTTATTAATGTATACATTTGTATTAGTAAATGTATGTGTGTGCTATTCTACTAAGTGATCTTCATGGTCTAGTGGTAAAAGCTTTCTAATGTTTCGATGAGATCTAAGGTTCGAACATCAGGTATTGCAAAATTTTTTTACATTAGATTATATAAAAATATCATTAAAATAATTATTAATATATATGAATATTTATAAAAAAACATTTCATATTTGAAATTACATTCTTACCCCTCAAATTTGAATTTTGAAACTGTCACGTCATCACACGTAACTTCGACAATCAAAAAATTGATTTCGAGTATCACCAACGTATCGTTTTGAAAGTTAAGGTATCACAAAGATAGATTTTAAAGTTCAGGGAGCACAATTATAGGTGCAGTAAAGTTCAGGTACCATAGAAATTTTTTTGCTTTAATTATTATATGACAAACTTCTGTTTACCCTCCTTAACTTTGGCTCAAACATCATGTTAATCCCTTTTGTTTCAAAGCTGGATGTTTTACACTTAATATTTACAATTCACATCAGTCTTACCCCTTAATTTTTCATTCAAATTTACCGTTAAGTAGTGACATGGCAACTGCCATGTCAGCAGGTGGGTCTCACTGCCATAAAGCTAAAAAATTATTCATTTGAGGAGGGCTAAGACCCTAACTTGCCTATGTGTGGTTGTATATCAACAAGCTTAAGGGCATCTCTAATGGAGAAGTCTCATAAGGGGGTCTTATAGCTATTATGAGACCTCAAAGGGACACTATTCATATAAGACTTGGTTCAACTCCAATGGTAAGGATTCTAACTTAAAGTCCTAAATTTATATATTCAATTTTTCTTTATTTTGTGTTGTTCTAAATAATAATTTGTATTTTTAAACTATTCTAGTACATGATAAATAAATATAATATTATTTTTTTTAAAAAAAAATTGGACCCCGTATGCATTATCCATAATCAGACATGATTTCGATTGACATATGTCGGTGTATAGGATTGTAAATTAAATTATACTTGACACGATAACTTATCACAAATCGTCGCAGATTTTGTGCAACACGTGTCAATATCTAATTCGTTGTCGAGATTTCATTATCATCCACGTGTCAGTTTCTATCTTCGAAGATCATGTCGATCTTCTATAAAACCGGAGTCATTCACTCCTTCATACTCACCAATTCACAAACACTCCTTCTCCCGCAACAAAGTGTGGTTTCTAAGTTATTGTTTCATACTTTGAGTTTTGTTTTCCGCCATGAATAGGTTGTGGAAACTACTGAAGAAGGAGGAAGAAGAAGATGTACCGAGAAGGCAACAACAAGCCGTCTTGATGTCTACGGCAGCCCACCAAGTAGAGATGATGGAAGAAGATGAAGCCTCATAATGGGGCGATTCTTCGGAAAGGCGGAAGTACATGCTAAATGATTGGGAAATGATGGATCAGTGCTTGAAAGCTCTATATTTTACCAAACCGTGTAGGTTTGACGACGACACCTTTCGAAGGCGCTTCCATATGTGACCTCATCTCTTTGACAAGATGATGCATAGCGTGGCCAACCACGACCCGTACTTTGTATAGACTATGGATGCCACCGGCAGACTCAGTCTTTCCACCGAACAGAAGCTAACATGCGTTATAAGGATGCTCGCGTACAGTCTACCGGCTGACTTGACCGATGAGTTCCTTGATATTGTTGAATCCACTGCTCTTGAAGTGTTGGATCATTTTACAAGAGCTATATGGGATGTGTATCGTAAAGACTATCTTCGAACACCAACAAAGGTAGATCTACAAAGGTTGACAGACAAAGCTACAGATCGAGGATTTCCAGGTATGTTGGGTAGTCTTGACTGTATGCATTGACAGTGGAAAAATTGTCCCGCTGCGCATGCCGAGTAGTTTCAAGGTCACAAGGGAAAATTGACAATTATCTTAGAGTCAGTGGCTACGTATGATACTTGGATTTGGCATGCATATTTCGGACTTCTAGGTTCTTTCAACGATCTCAATGTCCTGGGAAGGTCACCATTGTTCGATAAGGTATGCAGAGGTGAAGCTCCTTAACTGGATTTCAAAGTGGGCAACAGTATGTATGATCAAAGTTATTATCTGGTGGACGGCATCTACCCTAATTGGGCAACTCTTGTCAAAGCTATAAAAAATCCTACCACTTCGGTGACAAGACACTTTACAAGGATGCAAGAGGTGTTCAAGAAAGATGTGGAGAGAGCATTTGGTATTTTCCAAGCACGTTTTGTAATTGGGAGGGGTCTAGCTCATTTGTGGAGTAGGAAAAGCCTACAATAGATCATGATGACGTTCATTATTTTGCACAACATGATAGTAGAAGATGAGCGCGACGAAGATGAGCAATATGAATTTGACTTGGACGACATCCCAAGAAGAGCTGATATATATGATAAACAGAGTTATGATCATGGGGTGGAACGTGATCCCCTAGAAATGCATGCATTTGTACGTAGTCGTTACAAGAAGATGCGATATCCAGTGATATCTGCTTCACTAAGAGAGGATTTAGTGGAACGCGGTTGGGATTTGAAGAAGTGGAGAGAGCGCAACAATGACTAAGTGGTGTCGCTATCATGTGTCAATAATTTGCATTATTTGCCATAGTGTTGTTATTTGCATTTAATTTTGTGTGTGTTTGTATGAATTTAATTTTGTGTGTGGTTGTAAGCATTTACTTTTATGTGTGGTTGCAAGAATATAATTTTGTGTGTGGTTGTAAGCAATAATCATTTTTGTGTGTGCTTGTATGAATTTGATTTTGTGTATGGTTTTAAGCATGTAATTTTTTGTGTTGTTGTATGAATTGAATTTATAAGACCATAAATATAACAAATAAGGACTTATCATTTTATTTAAAATGAGGAAATAGACTACATAATTAATTAAAAACAACAATTTAAATTAAGCAACAACATAAATTAAGCGACAACATAAATTAAGCCTCAAGTAATATCATAAATGAGATCGAACTTGTTCTCACGCTTGATCATTATTAGGATATCACTCTGTTTGATCGAGCGGAAGATAGGGGGAAGAACTTGATCCGCCATAAGGGGGTGTAGATGCTTGAGGGGTACGGAATGGCCAGAAAGATTTTGATCCATTTCCACTTCCTCTCGCTCAAGTATCATTTTTTGCTTCCTCTCCCAATACCCTCTTTTACAAGGTGAAAATGTAATAGGATCTACCATCATTATGCGAGCATCTTCATCCCTTTGTTGAGCCGCCACAGCCTCTTGGTAGAGTTGTTCCCAAAGCGAGACAAGAGGTCCTTAAAATCGAGGAAGCTACCGTCTAGTCCGCTTCACCTAACGATCTTAGGGATGGCATCAACGCCCTCAAACCAATGGATAGCGGGGACTCCCTCATCAAGGTGGAGCTTAACCCTGCTCATCCTGATCGCAAAGTCAAGATTGGTGCCTAGCTTGATCCCACCATTGGAGCAGAACTAACACAACTACTCGTTGAATATCATATGGTGTTTGCTTGGTCCTATGTGGACATGCCTGGTATATCTACTGATTTAATTTCCCATAAGTTAAGTATTGCTCCCAACACCAGACCTGTCAAACAAAAGAGGCGTGCTTATGATGCAGAATGCTATGCAACCATGCAGGCAGAGGTAGACCGCCTGCTCAAGATTGGTTTTATCTGCCCGGTTCATCACCCAAGTGGATCTTAAACTGTCATGGTCAAGAAAAACAATGGTAGTTGGCAAATGTGTGTTTACTACACAAACCTCAACGTAGCCTGCCCCAAGGACAGCTTCCCGCTCTTACACATCGATCAATTGGTGGACGTCACGACTGGGCATGAGCTTCTCGTTACTATGGACGTTTACTCTGGATACAACCAAATCCTCATGCACCTAGATGACCAAGAGGCAACAACCTTCATGATTGACAATGGTCACTTTTGCTACAAAGTCATGTCATTCGGCATCAAGAATGCTTACATCTTTAGACATATGGACGGTACAATAGTGGAGGTCTACATTGATGAAATCTTGGTCAAGAGCACAACCGCCAGGGGCACACAGCCAATCTCCACACCGTTTTCCAAATATTAATAGAGCATGGCGTCCACTTGAATCCAATCTCTGCACCGTTTTCCACATTCAGCGTTATCGCCAACAAGTTTTTAGGTTACATTGTTAGCCAACGGGGAATCCAAGCAAATCCTAAAAAGATCAAGGCCATCATGACTATAAAGTTGCTCACCACTAAGAAAGAGCTCTAAAGCCTCACATGCAAGGGATTTACAGACGCCGAGAAATGTTATCCAACGTTTGACAAATGGGCGTTGGCTCTGGTCACGGATTCTCAAGGTCTTTGCCCATACTTCCAAGTGCACCAAATCCAAGTCCTCACCAATCTCACGCTCCACCAAATAATCCAGTCTCTTGACCACACTGGCTGCCTGAGCAAGTGGGACATCAAGGTCAGCGAGTTCGATATCGAATACAAACCCTGCACCATTGTGAAGGGATAGGCGATGGCAGAATTTATAGCTAAATACATGGACACAGAGGATGAGCACGCCCAACAGGAACCTGCACAGCCCACTATCACTAACCAATTGTCACTGTGTGGCACTTATACATGGACGGGTCAGCAAACCAACCGGTTAGTGACGTTGGAACTATCCTCACAAGACCTGAGGGCGTTTATGCAAAGTACTCCCTCAAGTTCAACTTTAAAGCCTTGAACAATAAAGCCGAGTATGAGGCACTCATTGCAAGTCTAAAGCTATCGTGCCTATCAGACGCCTCTGACATCAACATAGATAGTGATTCACAGCTGGTTGTCAACTAGATAACCGGGGACTTCGCGGAAAAATGGGGGATCCATGGCTATTTACCTAGGGCTTGCTAGGCACGACCTCTCCAAGTTCAAATTCTTCAATATTACACAAGTGCCTCGTGCCCAGAACGTTGAGGCCCGCGCTTAGCTCACCTTGCCACCACGCCATACCCTGCATTTATTAATCAAACCAAGGTGGAAATCCTTGAAAAACTAAGTATTATCAAGAGCTTCTCTGAGATTTTGCCCATCATGCCCAATGAACCCAGCTGGATGGATCCCATCTTCGCTTACAAGACAAGGGGCACCCTTCCAGCTAACAAGACAGATGCCAGAATGATTGTGGCATGCACCACAAACTTCAGAATTCGAGGCAGACAACTGTACAAGCAAGGGCGGACATGACCCAATCTTAAGTGTCCCACTACCATATTAGGGAGCGTACTTTTAGAGGAGGTTCACATCGGTGCGAGCAGACACCATGCGGGCAGGCGCACGATCCATCGCTCTCAAGGTCTTGAGCTACGAGTTTTGGTGGCCCACCATCCATGATGATGCAAGCGAGGTCAAAAGCGCCCGCAAGGCCTGTCAATTCCACGCACACAAAGTTCACTCCCCAGCTGTTCTGCTCTTCATTATACTGTCACATATCCCTTTTTCCTAATGGGGCTTGGATCTTATCGGAGAGCTTTCCAAGGCTAAGGGACAGTTTCGTTACATCGTAGTCATCATTGACTACCACACAAAGTTTATCGAGGCAGAGCCACTCGTCAAGATCACGACCGAGAAAATCACCAAGTTCCTTTGGCGTACATTATTCTATCACTATGGCACCTCAATCAATATCAATACAAATAATGACACTCAGTTCAACAACGCTAAGTTCATTCAATTCTGCAAGCGGTAGGGAACCAGTGTTCTTTTCTCTTCTTCCGCTCACCTCCAGAGCAATGGGCAGGTCAAGGCGGCTAACAAGATTATTAAGGATGGCCTCAAAAAACAATTGACCGCCATGAAAAAAGGACACCCTAATTACGGTCGTTGGCATGAGCTAGGTGAGATGTTGTTCACCCTTACATTTGGTATTGAGGCGCTACTCCCACTTGAGCTCACCCACCAAAGCCCAAGGGTAGAGGCATACGATCCAGCCACCAACGATGTTGGACTCGCCTGGACAATGACCTGTTGGAGGAAAAACGCGATGTCGCTCACTTTTGCAACACTACTAATAAGGAAAAGATCGCTCGCATTTATAACCAGTGCGTCTGCGCACACCCTCTACAAGTTAGCGATTGGGTAATGAAGGTCATTCAAACCATAGTCAAGAGCCTCCCCTCATCTTGGGAAGGACCGCACAAGATAGTGGACTTTACCACCCCCGACACGTTCTTCTTTAGCAACAAAAAAGGAATTGTCCTCTCCCACCCCTGGAACTTTGCCACTTACGAAGTTACTATCACTAGAGAACCCCGCTCAGGCTTTAGTTCACTCAGTTGAAATGTTCTTATTTCATCTATGTACTCCACAGTGTACTATGCTTTTCTAATGAAATAAGAATACACGTATGCCTATATTGTGTTATTTCCATAAACACTCCGATCAAAATTACTTCGACTGCTAGAACACTATGTTTGAATACTACTTAGCGGAAAAAATCATCCATAAGCTTACTCTCATCTAGTTTACGCAAAAATACAAATTTCTACATCAAGTAAAGCACTACACAACCATATTTTAATAAACGGTAATATAATCAAAGGTAATTCAGCAAAAGAACCAATTGCTTACCACTCCAGCAGCAAAATTTTTGTCCTTATACATTAAAATGTGAAAGAAAAAATGCAAAAGGAAAATAATATACATTGTCTTAGACTACATCAAGTAAAAACTATACAAGCACCCTTAGCTTTGAAAGCCCACTACCTTCCCTGCCTGTTAATCCCCTTCATATCGTTTCCAATCGAAATAGGGGGTATCCTTCAGCAGATCGAAGGTCATGTTGACAGCGGCCATCGTGGCTTCTTATTGATTCCACTCAAACTCAACAGAGGTCTTGAATGCTACCACAGCATCCTACCCCAACCAACGTTTGGCGACATCATCCAACATCTGCGCCTTTAGAAAGCTGACCTCCACCTTAAGTGCATCCACCTCAGCCAGCAGTTGGTTTACCCACTCAACATCTTGGGCATGGAGGTCCTCAAGCAACTGCTTTTCCACACTCAGCAGATCCCACTCAATCACAAGCCCATTGTACTTTTCTTGCAGCTCCCGCTTGGCTTGGAGGTCTCTTCTGTGCCCTGCTAGAAGGTTCTCACCTTTTCACACAGCTCTGATGTTTTTTTTTATATAGAAATAAGATCATGGAACTGGTAGAGCAAGCCACAAAAATAGACGAGAATTATACAACAACCGATGTCGGTCAAGAAAGTTGTTCATATGCAAATCCCTTAGATGATCTGAAGTCTAGAAAAGTTGCCTCAAGAAGTAATTCAGATGAAAATTATCTCTTCTGTCCAAGCGCTAAGACCCTTCAACCTAAAGACCATGATCATTTTTGGAGGCACTTGAAGAAGTGCGAGCCCGTTATAGTGAGCAATGCTCTTCAAAATGGGTCAGGTATGAGCTGGGAGCCAAAAGTCATATGCAAGGATTTTTGTCGAGCCACTAGTCATGTGCAAGTGATTGATATGTCAAATTGGTCTGACATTTATGTCATTATGCATCAATTCTTTAGAGGATATTCGCAAGGCAAATTTGATCAGAGTTACTGCCCTAAAATTCTAAAACTAAAAGACTGGCCGCCATCAACTGAATTTGACCAGCTTCTTCCTCACCATGGCGCTGAATTTGTTTGTTGCTTCCCTTTCAAGGAATACACTTATCTAGTTGATGGTGTCTTAAACCTTATTTCCCATTTGCCCGAAATACATGCCAATACAGACATGGTGCCTAAGTCATACATTACATAAGGCTTTGCTCTGGAACTTGGAAAGGCAGATTCTGTCACAAAACTTCACAATGACATGTCTGATGTAGTTAACATACTCGCTCATACTACTGAAGTAAAGCTTGAAGATAAACATCTTATTTCAATGAAAAAGTTGAAGAGAACACATTGTCGTGGTAAATGTGGGAATGAGCCTTTGGGACAGTTTGATGAAGCCTTTGATGGAGGTGCTCTGTGGGATATTTTTTAAGTGGATGATGTTCCAAAACTGGAGCATTACATCAAGAAGTGCTACACGGAATTCAAGGACTACATGGGCAAATCATTGCAGCAGCCGGATCATCCGATACATGATCAAATTTTTTATCTTACTGTGGAGCATAAAAGAAAGCTGAAGAAGGAGTACGATATTGAGCCATGGACGTTTGTCCAGAAGCTAGGGATGTAGTATTCATTCCTGCAGGCTATCCACATCAGGTGAGAAACTTGCAGTCTTGCATTAAAGTTGCCAAGGATTTTGTTTCGCCCGAAATAGTAGGCTAGTGCATGAAGTTGACTAAAGAGTTCCGCACACTTCCAGACGACCATAGGGCTATTCAGAATAAGCTGGAGGTAAAAAAGATCCTAGTTCATGCCATATTTTATGCTATGAATGAGATTCTTAGTGACGAATAGAGTCTGGCTCATTGAACATCTAGGTAAACTCTTAGCCAACTGAGTAAAGGGAAACCCATGTTTATACAGTACCTATCTATATGGTGTTCATTTTGGTATAAGAAGTTCCAGACCCATCATAACTATAATGGATAACCTGGTGGAAATATTAATGTGTTTTTTTTACTTTATATAAATCAATTTGTCTAGTCAAGATATATTTCATAAAAAATCTATGATCAAACGTGAATAATTTTTTACTGTATAATCAAAGAAAACTATGGGGGAAAAATAAATCCTTGTACAATTATCTGCAATTATGTTTATTCAAAACGGGACTGTATCCACTATGAACATATTCATTAGGATGATATTTATTACAATTCTTCAAAATGCTGCATTGCTTAAGGATTTGGACTATATTTTCCAACAAACTAAGCCATTGATTTCTGCTTTCACCGGAATACAAGAAAGGTGACGAACTGGTAGTTATACTCTGCTATCAATCATGGATAACAGTCTTATTTGGCAATCTTATTTCAAATATATGCACTCTTACTAATTATGCATTATTATTTGGCAAGAATTATTCCAATTATTATCTACTACTAATTGAATAAATTGATAAATATTTTTCAGCCATCCACCCTCCAAATCTCTTCACTAGTGCCTACAAAAGTTTTTTTAACAGTGTAGATGGTGAGGCGGCTTACTTGAATCAGATCATGTGAGTATATACTTCAAAATATTTTATTTATTTTCATATTATGTATAATTTTGATTTACCAATAGCTTCAAATTGCCTAAAATATTATTTTCCAAAGTGCTAGCCAAATAAGTGCTTGCCAAATGTCCTTCCCCTATGGTCAATTGACGCCTCTCCGGTGATAATACCGATGAGCAATCAATGCTCTCAACAACCTACATCCAAATATACTCTCAAACGAAGTGTTGTTGCTATTACTTTCTTTCTAACTGTATCACTCACTCTCTTACTTTCTTCCTAACTGTTTCTCTTGATGTTTGACCCCAGCATTCTCTATGGCCGGCAAAGAAATCCAAGGTAAATATTTCACTCCTCCCTCTTTTATGAATAATTCTAGAATCTTCAAATCTTGCTTCATTATTGATGTGAATCAGGGGAACATAGTTACAAAGTAGGGCTTTTAGATTCATATGTTAGGGGTAAATTGGGGCTTTTGTATTTATAGATTAAGGGCACTCGATCTGTGATTGCATGCAGCATCGTATAGTTTGAAGCTGCATAGTTTCAATCAGCAACATTACCGGCTTTTTGTTATACATTTATGTAACTTTAATAATTGTTTCGATAAGAAAAGATCTGTAACATCTTTTCTGTCTCTACTATCTATGTCCTGTACTTTGTTTTCTTCTACTTAGATATTGACATCTGATTCAATTATTAGGTACACCGAAGGACAAGAACTTCAACAACGTCATCCTGAACGAGGAGATCCTGTGAGCTCTCTGACACATTCTCCAACCGCAAGTACAAAACCAACACTTGCCTGTACCACCACACTCTCCATCGCCAAATACCTCACAACTACCACCTCCATCATTTACAGAGCCTCAAAATCATGATTTGAATGAGGATAAAGGAAAGGACAGAAAGATCTCAAAGGTAATACAATATGGAGGCACGGTCGGGTTAAAGAGGCCTGTCATAAGAAAAGAGAAGAAGGTTGTGACGACCCGAACCAGAATCTGATGCATATTCGGCACGATTCTCGAGATTGAGTTTAGTCGCAGTTTATTGCCGTAATTGTGGTTTGCCGATTCGATTCGCGACTATGTTTTCGGTCGAGAATTTGAGTTGGGTGTCTTCACGGAAATTGTAGAGTACGTGATTTCGAGCTCGTGGGCGGTTCCGGAAGATTTTTCCGATAACCGAGGAATATTTTATGATTATTTGAAGTTTTGGTTTTCGACGAGTTTATCCGATTGTTTCGTGCTTATCCGAATCATTTCGTATATTCGTTTTGGACCGTCGATCGACCCGAGGCTCGAGTATAAATAGCGGAATAGTCGAGAATTGTCGTAAAATTTCATTTTTTGGGTTGACCATCGTTGACTTACCATTTCGGGAAAATTGACCAGTTTGACCGAAGAGGAAAGTTTCCTCTTTGAGCTGTGCCGTCCGACGACCTAGATTCCGGCCACCTCCGACTTCGGCGAGGGTATGGTTCGATTCCTTGTTCAATTTTGAGTTGAATGATGTGTGTGTTGATATGAATTGGTGGGTTTTTAGTTGAACCCGATTCGGGTTACGTTGCCGAAATTCGCCCTTAACGGGGGGTGGTTTTCCGGTGACCCTTGGTGGCCGAGGGGTGAGGGCTTTGACTCGCCTTACCCCAAGGAAGCTCCCCATGTGTTTTATTTCGGGATTGGTGGTGGTTTGGCTCGAACCCGATTGGGTTTTCCGGTGAGATTTTCCGGTTGGTTTTCGATGGAATTGATGAGGTTTGAGTTCGAATTGGCTTGTGTACCAGTTAAGAAAAGTGTTTGGATGAGTGAGACCTTGAAAACTGGAGCTTTTCGCCGTGAAACTCCACGGTTGACGGCGCGCCGCCGCCGGCGGCGGCGGTCAACGGTGGAGCTCCGGCCAAAAGTTGACTTTTCAGATTTCGACGTTTTTAATGTAGTTTTTCTCGTAATCGCGCCCTGGTTATCGTCCAGAGGTTTTCGGGTTGATTTGGTTAGCCGATTTTCAGTCGAGGTTTCGAGTGGGGATTTTGGGAATTTCCGTAATTCATTTTGTATCGCATTGCATATTTCCGGGAACGGTTGGTTTCCGTGCATCAGTACAGTGTTGTGGATTACGATATTGATCAGTTATGTTTATGAATATTCAGGAGATCGAGATCTGGATCGTGATCGTGCTTCAGGCGAGGGATCTTCCGCCGGACCACGAGATTAGCGCGAGTGCGCGTTACGCGAGTCTGTGAGTGGACAGTTTATTTTCACAGAATTATTGCGAGTCCTTTATATACGTTTTATGAACTTGAGCATGCAGTATGATTATGATTTTACGAGTATGAGTTTTCTTACGAGATTATGTTTATATTGAGCATGTGTTATGTGATTATATTATATGTTGTTATATGTCCACGAGTGGCCCCATGTGGTTTATACACATGCTCTATACGCGTGAGGAGTTAGAGTCTCCCTCGTGTATGTATACGTGAGGAGTTAGAGTCTCCCTCGTGTACCTGGACACGTGAGGAGTTAGAGTCTCCCTCGTGCATTATTTAATTGTTTATACCTTCGACTCGCATATGTTTTTAAAGTATATATTACTTGGTGAAAGACATTTATTTTCGTCCACTCACTCTAACGATTTTCATGTCTTTCCCCTGGGCTTTTCGGTTTCCGTGCCCAGTTGCAGTTCAGGTTTTGGTGTTTTCACGTCGCGGTTTGGAGGCTAGTGATCAGAGTTACCTGTGCTTTCCAGTAGGTTCTTGTTTCGCCTACTGATGTGTATATTGTATATATTTTACTTTAGAGGTCGCTCTGATACATTCTGATACTTGTTTATACGGATTTTCTCGGATATACATATATACATTGTACAGTTTGATTACTGTTATTGATTATATTGATGTTGAGAAATCCGGATGGGATTGGTGCCCACGGTTTGGTTTTTGTGGCATAGGATGAAGTGTTAATTTCTGGGTGCAGGTTATGGTAATTCCACGTTAGTAACGAAACTCTGCCGGAATTTTGAAAAATTTTTGTTGGTTCATATTTTCGAAAGGGTTTGATTCCGGTTTAGGTAACTGAATCGGGATTGGATCCTTTCAAAGGTATTGGGAATAGCCATCCCAAATATTGACAATAGTGTTGACCCTGACCCAAAGAAACCTAGAGGATGACCAAGGTTTGTATTCATTTTGGTACAAACTGCAGTGTTATATAAAGTTTATCTTTCACCTATTACTTTCCTACTTCCCTACTATACTGAGTAATTGTGCTTGAATTCAGAAATACATGATGGTTTCAATTTTTTTTAGATAACTTAGGACCTTGCTCTCTATTTGTTGTTAGAATTTGATGTGATTTACCTCACATTATTTGATAGGGAACGTAAAATAAAGGCTTTTATAGCCATAACAGAAAAGAAGACAGGAGGCTAGCCTATAAGAGTGGCAAGGAACCCTGGGAAAAGGTTTGTTCAAATGCAATTTTTATGCTTAATTAATTAATTTTCATTCATTTAGGATAACTACTTGGATATTTTTTTCTTGGAAAATTGTTATTACTGAAGAAACCCCCCTGCCAATGGACAAATTAGGATGGCCATTAGGAAAACCAAGGAACCCGTTGCTTCGTGTCACTAATGTGTCAAGCACTGGGCAACAAGGCACAACTGGAAAAACATCTGCAGATTTCATCTCCGGTGAAGAAAAATCCATCGAGTAGCATGAGACATATGGAAAAACTTCGTCAAGGGTGAGCTTAGATGAAATGGAAGACATTCGGACCACTGTAGGGATTAAAGACAGACTCTTCAGTACTAATGTCATCATTGGAACTATCAAGTGGCTTTTGTCCGATCAAAACATGCTAATTAAGGAACAAAGAAAGCACACAAAAGAGTTGAAGGAGCTTGTTTCTAAACTTAGAGACAAGTTTTAGGCCTCTGCTCGGTGAAATATCAGGTCACCAATACATCAATTCCAAGTTTCTAGTTCTATCATTGTTGGTTTGAAACTGAATTGAATGAACTGTATGCGTGTGTTGCTATAGCATCATGTTGTGGTGTTGTTAGTCAAATAATTTCTAATGTTAAATACAACAATCTAGCATACTAATATAAGTTGAATAATTATTACTGTCTAAAATGAGACATAATGAAGTTTGTAGGAAAGTGTATTATTCTACCTCACTATATAAAACCCTATGGGCTAAAGCATTTTACCATTGCATTTATCTCTGAAACATCGTACACAAATCTAATTAAAGCTCTTCTTCAAACCGGTACTCACATCTAGCACTCTTTTGTTGAAAGTTGCTTTTTGTTGAAGACCAGTGTATTATTTACATAGCTCAATGGAGTTGGCAACTTTTGTGCTTGCTTATTTAGAAGTTAGTTTAACTCATTTTCTAAGTAGAAGCTGTTATGTAATATAATGAGAACTCATGTATTCGGTTATGTACTTAGATTCATTCATTAGCTTGATGAAAAAGTAATTTTGTAATCGGAGTACTATATGATGTACCAAATTTCTAATTTCTACTTTCTTTCAATTTATGCATTCTTAGAATTTTTCTATCTAAACCTTATTTTTAGGCTAGTTTGATCATCGTTTAGTCCTTGATCTACACATTACCTTGACGGTCATTTTTGCCTCTATCATCGTTATATATAAGCACTAAGATAAACGCTATTGTACATCCATTTGGGAATGTAAAAAGTTATATTTGCATACATAGGTACTCCTTACGATGTCTTGGATGCGAGGAGAGCAAAATTTGAATTGTCGAAGTTACTGATAAGGCAAAGTGAGTGAAATTAAAATATAGGGATATATTCAACTGTGTAGTTTGACCGAATAGATTATGACCGAGACCACACCAAAATTAACTGAAGTTTTAACCTCATCTGTATAAGAATTTAATGACCACATCATACGGTCCATTTATTCAATATATTTATAGATCATTAAAAATATTATATAGATGTGGTTAAAATTTGGGTCGATTTCCTAATAGTTTCGATCTCGATCCATCAAGTCAAACTCATTGGTCAATTATGCCCATATTGTTTATTTCCACTAGTTTTACCTAATGCATACTTCAACAATTCAATATTTGGTCTCGATACAACCATGACGTCATACGAGCCTCCTTAGTATACCCATATGAAAAATACTTTTTCAGATGTCATCGTGGTACCACTCTCGCTTGTGATTTTTACAAATAGAATAAAGGGGCACAAATGACCATTGAGGTTGATCGTGTGGATCAATGCCGAAATGGTGTTCATAGTGGCTATTTTTGTTTACTTCGTATAAAAAATTACTTTATGTCACACCCCCAAATCCGGAGCCAGTATTATACTGAAATATGGTGTAAGGATTTGTGATATGAATAAGAAACCCAAATAATTTCAAAAATCAAGGTGTCTGAATAGTACATTTATTGAAAAGAAAAGGTGTTAATATTACAATACCGAAGTTTTTGAAAATAATAGTCATTACATTTATTCAATTCAAAATACAAGTAGAAAATAATTCGTTTATTTAGTAGGCGACGTATCCCATTTTCCCCAAGCATTCTACTCATCACCTGAAAAGGAGAAAGATGTAGTACCATGAGTCACACTGACCCAGTAAGTACAGCTTACAAGCATATACTAAATTATTTCTAAGAAACATCAAACTGAACAACCAATTCAAAAAGGTGAAATATTGAAACCGGTTATTCTTCCATACTTATACTTGCGTCTTTGTAATATATACAATTAGGTACATAATATATATATACACATACTTGTATAACTTCACATCTACACATAAACACGCCAATACTTCCGAAGTGAATTCTTTTAGATTAACTGGTAATTACTCAAAAGAAATCATGTGCTTAGTCTCACAACACCAGTACATATAAAGCCACAGCATTCTAAGGCCACCTGCCCAAGAATGTATACTCCCGGTTTGATACAATTCATTCCTTAGAGTATAATAGTGCACTATCTGTAAGGGACTAGGGCCCTTGGCTAACTTCCATAATAACAAAACGATTTACCAGTAATTCACTTAAGCACGAGTTAATTCGTACTATACACCCGACTTCACACTTCAACCATAACGGTCACAAACAAGTCTTTAATTAAGATTATGTATATAGATCATAGAGTATATATTTACATCATAATTTTGTAATGAATATATACATAATAGAATTTGTAAAGGAAGAAAGATCAAACTTAAACGTATTTCATTAATTAACAATTTTGGTCCAAACGTTTCATTCGGCGGTAGTCCGCTCGAAATCCTCCATTTGTTCCAAATTATATTTGAGAGTAAATAGATAGAGCGATTAAGTAGATAAACTTGAAATAAAAAAATTAGTTATCACTGGTTCAAAAGTTTCATTCGGCGGTAGTCCGTCCGAAATCCTCCATTAGTCCCAAATCAAACTTAAGAAGTGAATAATGCGAGTAAGTAAATAAAAATAAAGTACAAATGCAGAAAATAAAATTATTAATCCTTGGACCAAAAGTATCATTCGGCGGCAGTCCGTCCGAAATCCTCCATTTGATCCGTTTTAAAATTAATCCATATTATGTCCAAATCAAAGAAGTGAGTACACCATCACGAAGTGTTTTTCGAGAGGAATCCAATGGTGATGATCACAAAGTTCGGTAGGGAGTTCTCAAGTCCAGAAATAAAAATGTTTAGCAACTGTCCAGAAATGGTTACACTCGCTATTAAACTCATTTGCACGAATTAATTAGTTAGTAAGTATTAATCAATGCCTTTCAAACTTTCCAGATTGATAGTTGAACTCCTAAGCTTCGTTTTGATATAAAGAACACTAAATTTGGTTAAGAAATGAGTGAGATATGAATATTTCAAGTTAAGAGCACATTAAGAGGTTTCGAACATGATTAAGGAAAATATTAGCAAAACTTGTTTTAGCCATAACTTTCTCATTACTTAACCTTTTTAAGTGATTCAAAAGCCAAATTTGAATAACTTTTTGTGTAGAATCTGAATATGTAAAAATATTTGACTAATTAAAACTTTAACAGAAACAAAAATATTAAATTTACACTAATGCTTATTATTTCTCTTTTATTCTTAGCTATGCACTTTTATGTAATCTTAAAAATAAAGAAGTATAGGAATGTACTCATGTACTTACTCAAGAATTTCAGTAGGTGATGGAGGTATTTGATTAACTTAAGTGACCCTCTTGAAGCAAATGAATTAACTACTAAAGTATTTGGAAGAAATGTAGTTTGGTGTGGGATTTTAGGGGAGTTGCATTGCAACTTTTGGGAGGACTTCAAATCAGTACGTAAGGGGGAGATTGAAGTGGTGCAAAAATCAGATTGAACTCAAAGGTGATTTATATAGACATGGGAGGAGACATGGGAAATAAATTCATAACTATTTTTGTAGACTTTTGTAGACAAGTTGACAATGGAATAGTTGGGCTACTAATTCTAGGGTTAAAATGCACTTGTAAAAACAATAGTAATGTGCTTGGAAATCTGATTGAAATGTTGAAATGTGATTATGTATGCATGTGAATGTAATATGTAATGTGATGTGTGAAAATGTATGGTTTTACTAATAAAGTGTAGTGTAGTGTAATATATATATATATATCAACCAATAATAATTAGCACCAAATTGATATATGAGCATGACCTCTAAAGGTATGAATTGCAATATTAAAATACAAAGTTAGATTCGGAGAAGAGATTCGAATAAGGAAAATTTGGTCGTTTTGCTAAAATTCCATTTCCGAAAAATCGGCTAGTTGGAATTAGAGTTTCTTACCGTTTCTAACTAGAGTAAAAATATTTTTATTATTTTTACTAACCTATAAAATGGAATGTTTCATGATTCCAGCTCGTGGCCTCGAACCCAAGACCAGGGAGTACCTGACTTGAACTTGAGTATCCACTAAACCATTTGCCTCACTCCGTTAATATTTCTATAAACCTCGTTTTTATACATTGTCTTCGCCGGACAATTATTTTATCGAATTTCTAAAACCTCTAAGGTCAAACTAAATTATGGTCATTTCTAAGTTTAATGAGTCATACGATAATCTAAACTATTAAACTAATTTTCGGGGTATTACACTTTATGTCCGCATCCTATGGTCACTTTCTACATGTTAAGTTTTGGTTTAACTTTTTAACTTTATAAGTTTACATTCAGTCGTAAGCATTAAACAAGTCATACAACACTAGTTGGCATACTATCCATTCGTCCAATCTGTCAATAATGTATTACAATATGAATTTTGTGAAAACTTTGGGCTCATTGATCAACCTTTATGTATCGGTCAACAAATAGGCTAGCATAATTAGATCGATATCAGAGTTGCCTTTATGGATTAAGGTCCAAAGCAATGTATTTTAAAGTAGCTACCTTATAAAGCGATCATTGAACTATTATAAAAATGTGGTTAAAATTTCAGCCGGTTTCGTGGTGGTCTCGATATCGATCCATTCGGTAAAATGTGATAGTCATTTATGCCTCTATTTTTTTCATTCTTCTAATTTCGCCTTATCGGTGACTTCGGCAATTCTAATTTTTTCTCTCTTTGGATCCAAGACATCGTCTGGGATACCTCTGTATGCAGGTAATGCATTTTACTTTCCCAAATGGATGTGCGAAATCGTTTTTCTATGTGACTCATATAAATTGACGATAGGGGGATAAATGACTGTCGTTGTTGCCTGCACGGATCGAGGTACTAACTATGACCAACCAGGCTCAAATAATTACACTATGTATATAGTATATATGCCCCTATCCCACGGTTCATTTTTTCATATTCAATTTGTGACTCATTCAAATATACATTAGGGGCATAAATGTCCGTCAATGTTGACTACATGGATAGAGGCCGAATTGATGATGGAAACAACTAAAAATTTTACCTGGCTTATAATTCATCATTCGCATCCTGTAGATGGTTTCTTCACTCTTGTTTTGCTTCTATTTTTTTTCACAATCTAATGTTTATTTTTTCATAAGCATTATACAAGTTATACATCAGTAGTAAACACATTGTCAGTTTGTGCAATTCGTCAAAAAGAACGTCTCAAAAGTCAACTTTGACTTTGCTAATGTCTTTAATGCATAACTATATGCATTTTGTGAAGAAATTGATCTCGTTGATCAAACGATCTATTGGTATCGATCAATAGTTATAATAACACGATAAAATGTCGAGTATTGTTCAAAGAAGAGTCGAATTCGTCAATTGCCTAAAATAAGACACTTAGAGTGAAGCAGGCACCATGAAAAGAGAGAGTGTAAATTTTTTTCTATAATTTTTTGAATGACAGAGCTAATTATTTTTATTTGTTTAAAGTAATAAATATGTTATTTGAATCAAAATAGGCACTTAGCGGCCTAATTCTACTTCTAAACCATATCAAAAGATAATTCTGTAAACTTCGTGAGCCTCCTTCACAATCGTTCTGGTTGGTGTTCTCGGAACTCTGAGGTCACCTCTGAGGGTAGAATTATGGTGGGTTCAACTACTTAAAATGATGGTTCTTTCTTCTTTTCAAGCTTGGTCTCAGATATTTCCTATCGATTGCTTTATGTATTCTATCGACCCTGTGGACTGAGATTAATTGTCATCATCGTCGATTGAATAATATATATATATATATATATCTTCTTTTCATGTTTCTCAATTGACTATTAACTCGTAATGGCTTTTACTATTTCATGAATGACTGGCCTATCTTCTCTACTGTTTGATTTCGCCAACTTTATTTGTTAAGATTTCAACGTGCTTTATTTGTTTATGATTGTTATCCACCTGGATTGAAATATAGTCACGAATTACCATATTGCACTGCTTGGATGGGATTAAAACTATTGCAATAGTTGCCATTTCCCAGTTGAAATTTATAGGTTGTTGCATTATTTTTGTATTTCTAATCTTGGTATCTTGTGTCCATTATCAACATAATGCAGGACCTTGTTGAAAATATGGTAAAAAGTTAAACTTTCTAGTAAAACCTCACCGAAAAAGGCCCCACTAAAAAAAATGCATCTATAAACACCAATCAGAAAATAACATGTCAGGATAACGACCAACCTCAAACATCCAAATGCTGTTTGAATAGGGTTCGAGCTTACAAACCCAAAAAAACTGGAATACGTCATTGTGTGAGCTTTATATCGATGCAGACGCCCATATATCATCCAAGGTATCATCCTTACGTATGAAGCTTATATTGTCAATGATTATGAAATGATGGGAGCAGTCAATTTTGTTGATTTTTTTAATGGTTTTACGAAATGGATTATATTTCACCTTACATGTCATTATGCATTTGAGTTACCAGTTTGCTTTAGCATGAATTTTAATATTTAGTAAACAGTTTTTTCCTTTGCGTGTTAATGTACATGAATTGGCAGCTGATAATATCAGAGTTAAAAGGAGGCGAAAACTTTAAGATGATATGTGAATGGTATGAAATATTTACAGACAGGATCAAACAAAAGATTTGCCAATGTGGATTTCGAGAATTTACAAAGCTTTTTATTAAAGAGGGAAGGAGGGATCGATAACTTCTGACTACGCTTGCTGAACGGGGGTGGAATACAACCCATACTTTCCATTTTGACAACGTCGGTTAAATGACCATGACACCTATAGACTTTAGCGCAATTACCAGTATTCAATTTAGTGGTGAGCCATTGGAATATGACATGTCTGCACACCACAATAAGGTTAAAATTACCAGGTACTTAGGCTTTGAAATCCTTTGATGTTCAGTGGTGTTTGTGATGCACATGTTACATGGGTACCGGCAAATCCTGAGGATGAAGACAAGCTTGTGTGCTTGTTTATACTTGTTATGTTGTCTTGATCACTGTACGCCGGCAAGTCAAATGCAATGAAGTTGTATTTGATGCCTTGTATTAAGGATTTATCCAAGATGTCGTCATACAATTAGGGGGTCCCACACTAGCCTCTCTTTATCCGAATATGGATGTCGTCTCAAGAGGGTTATGTGATAGTATTGGTGGCTTTTGGAGAGCGTGGGAGGTAATTTTAATTATTATTTTATTATTATATTCCGTTTGTCATGTTATCAAAATATATCTATCTCTTTGATCATGTTTGTGTCATTAGGTATGGGCGTGCGAGTATCTAAAGCCGTTGCATTATTCAAGCCTAATGACATTGGTGACAGTTGGCCACGTGCAACCAGTTGGTTTGGAGCCAGAGGTACACGTTAATGCAAGCATAGATTACCAGAATTCAGAAAGACCCTTACTTGTTTGACTCGACAGAAGGTATGATAAATATATTTTAATACTTTCCTAAATATAATGGTCAAGAACCATATTGTTGGTGAAAGATGTTATCGACCTCACACAAAAATCATTTAATATAGTGTTTTGTATAAGGAGGGAATTTGTGTTGAATTTAGTGAATATAGATGTTATTGTAAGTTGCACCTATGTATATCTTTCGATATGTTATCCTAATACGACATTTGAATTACATGGCATAGATTGACATGCATCCATTTGGTTATGGTACTACCAAATGGCCGATTTATGTCCAAAACAGTATTGCATGCATCGGTAAGCGGATTCTATTATATGGTCCTGTCGGCTATTCTTGGTACCTTGGTGAACGGGTGTCGATGCAAAGCTTGAGAATGGATGCTTTTCATGTGCCTTAACTACCACCAAAGTCAATGCTTTCAGACTACCGACGACACAATTCAGAAATAGGCATTGCAGTGCAAGGGCAGGATGCTACCAAACTTTTCGATGAAGACATTGAAATGTATTATGATCAGCTTAGGAAAAAATATGTTGCCTACACGCACCAGCCGGTTAAATTTGTAGAGGTTAGCTTTGATATCGTGTTTCCATTAATTCTTTTTAAGTTCAGTAAAACGTACATGATGCACGACAAAAAAACTTTTAACAGGGATCTCACAATATTGACACCGAGAGTTTACATGATATTTCCTTTCCATTACCTACATTGCCACTCAGAAGTTTGACAGTCATGGATTGGAAAACTGGTGGATGCGAGGTGATACAAATTCTTCCAATTCGCGAGCTGAAAGCCCCGTATCTTCCATTACCAGAAGGAATAAAACATGTACGTGGATAGTTACTAATTCGTTATATCTGTCACATTTGATTCAGTTTCCATTATAGAGTTATTATCTATTTTTGTATAGGCTGACGCGGATCAAACGCCAGAGGTGTTGGATATTGTTGCTGGCCAAAATGCTCTCATATTCGGCTTATGTTTAAGAGGACGCGAGGTAGTAGAAGTAAGAAATAAACTTCAATAGGATAATGTGAGTTGTATACTATGCTTTTATACCACAGTCTTGTAAATACAAGGCAAATGGACTTTTGTGTTGACCTATGTTGCACAAACACGAATACTGACACAGATACGGCAGGACACGATAATTAATTTAATATAAATATTAATACTTAATATATAACCAACTAAAATTAAGTTGGACAAATTTTAAAAACTCCATATGCCATTAAAGAAAAAAACTACGCATTGAACTGAAGAATAAGCTAGAGACAACAATAATGTACAGGTTAGAATGATTTATATATATATATATATCCAATCAAATGCAAAGCTTCGTACTGAAACTTTAGTGTGAAGTTCCATATTACGCAAAATTGACAAAAAAATTTGAAGATTGAAACCACTCATCCTTTAGATACCCAAGCAAGGATCATGCTTGCAAAATTTTAGCTCAATCGGAGATGTTTTGACAATTTGATCTTCATATTGTTTAACAATGCACACAGATTGTCCAATTTGGTTCAAAATTTGATGTGGTGATCAAATGGTCAAAACATCTTTGATTGAGCTGAAATTTTGCAAGCGCGATCATTGCATGTGTATCTAAAGAATGAGTATGTGGTTTCAAAATTCGAATTGTTTTGTCGATTTTATGTAAAATGGAACTTCACACCAAAGTTTCAATGTGAAGTTTCGCACTTGATAGGATATATATATATATAAAGGCTAATGATTTTAGTCATGTATGAAGACTCTTAACGTTAATACAACTTTGGAATATATTTATATCTCCAACTCAATCTCCTAATTCTATAGTCAATATGATCTCACTAAAAATATAAAAATATATATATTATTTGATGTGCTAAAATGTCCCCAAGTGTCAAAAGAGTGTCCCTAAATGTCTAAGGAGTGTCTCCAAATGTCTAAATAACAAAATGTTGGGACACACCATGTGCCACTTTGGACACGGCGTCCCCAAGCTTCCCCAAGTGTCGGAGTGTCCCAAGTGCTGGACACAGACACATGACACGTACGACACTAGAATGGAGTGTCGGTGTTACATATGTGTTAACCCTTTTCTGTATATTTGCCAAAATATTCACCCGCTCGATTTGATCTGACAATCTTAATGAGGTTTTCAGTTTGTCTTTCAACCTCAGTTTTAAAGATTTTGAAAGTATCTAAGGCTTGTGATTTTTCAGAAATTAAATAGATGTAGCAAAATCTGGAAAAATCATCTATAAAGGTAATAAAATAAAAAAAATTCACACATGGTTTTAACTAGAAAGGGACCTCAAATGTCTATATGTATTAACTCAAAAAGTGTTGCACTTTTTTTAGTTCCAAATTTCCTAGTCCTAGTCATTTTTCCTCTTAAACAATCCAAATAGGTTTGAAATCAGTGAAATCTAAATCTGGAAGAATTTCCTGCTTAATCAGTAACTTAAGCCTCTCTTTCAATATGTGACCTAAACATTTATGCCACAGAAAAAATGAGGTTTCCTGATCATGTTTTCTTTTTATACCATAACTTTTGTTTATGTTAAAAATTTCTTTATTAGATAGTTCGTGTACACAATTGACTTTCGAATAACCATCAACAATAAAGGTTTTTCCAAAACACTTGGACAAATAAGTTAAATACATAATATTATTATTACTACTAAAATAAAAACCTTTGTTCATGGCATACTGAGATCCAAAGATCAAATTCCTACTTATACTGGGAATGTAGTACACATTCTCAAGAATTAATACAAAATTATTAAATTTAAGTTGACAGTTCATATTGCCTTCATAGCCACTTTTTATCCATTTGCAGCACATACCTTTGTCTCTTGCATACTTGAGACTGTTTTCTTTAGCCAGTGTCAAACCACCATGTATTATCTATTTCAAAACGTTTTCACTCAATAGTAAAAATTGGTTTTAAAAATGTACCTTTCTTAGATAGCCAAGCCTTGAAACGTTTGCAATCTTTCTTGTAATGTCCTTGTTTCTTGCAGAAGAAACATTTCATTAATTTGGACTTACTTTTATTAATGTCAACCTTAGGTCCATAATTGGATGAACTACCCCTTGTGCCAGTTCTACTTGCCTTTGGAGATATAGTTAACAAACATATCCTTGCCCTCTTCTTGATCTCATTCTCTACTTTAACACACAGTGATATCATCACATTCACGCTCCAATTCTCCTTTTGTGTAAGTGACCTTAGATTGACATATTCGTCTGGATGATTGTTTAGTAACATGTAGACTAGGAATGAAACCTCTATTGTCATGTTCAAATCCTTCAATTTGTTTGCAATGTCGGAACCCCTCATAATAAACTCCCCTACACTTCCTTTGCATTTATATTCCAGATGCATTAAAGCCTTCATGAGATTGTTAGTTTTTGCCTTGTCTGAGATTTTGTACTTCTCTTCTTTAGAAACAAAGTACTCCTTTGTAGTCCTAGATATAGGAATGATTCCACTAACATTCTCGGTCATGCATTTTTTAATCATGATCAATGCCATTTTGTTGTGTTTTGTCCATCTCTTATGCTTCTCATTGTCTTATTTGCTTGAATCTGGTGTGAGTTCAGCTAGTGGATCATCCGGTCATAATCCAGTATCCCCAAGTTCAATTCAATGTCAGCTTTCCACTTAAAATTTGAGCCATTCAGCAACTCGATCTGTTTTATGCGCATGGAAAAATGCGTGGCTGCACATGAAATCAAGTCCCAAATGAATGAAAACAAATCTTGAAAATTCATTCATATTGTAATATATACCAACTAAACCAAAAAAAAAAAAATTTGACACCTTCGGATGTATTGATTTTCTGAACGATTATAAAGGTTCATTTATGTCTTTGTATATGTGCAAATCTGTAAACCAAATGCTTAACATATTCTTTTTTGGAAGTTTATCAAACTGCATACTTAAAGTATTGATGCATACAATAGATTTCTAGTATACTAAAAGTACTTTGGTAACAGATAGTGAGTAAGTTCCAACAACATCTTTACTTTAATCATGGTGTGAATTCTGGTATCACATTAACTTTGGTAATATATGAATTGAATTCGATGATTGTGTATCACAATTACTCTGTTGGTATATATGTAGTGATAGAAGAAACTTAAACCGAAGTTTCATAGAAATGAACAATCAATATCAAAATGCTTGATGCAGTCAGAAGTAAGATGCAACTTAGTCTTAACAACAATCATTCATACGAGTAAAAAAAACACCCAGATCATTTTGCAATTAAGAAAGAAAGTGAAAGGAACCAACTCCGATTTAGTTTCCTAAACTGGAATCAAACCCTTTCTGAAAACACGAACTTGCAAAAACCACAAAAATTTCGGCAGAGTTTCGCTATAACGTTGAATTGCCATTAACCTGCACCCGAAAACACACTTCATCCTATGCCACAAAAGTCAAACCGTGGGCACCAATCCCATCCGGATTTCTCAATATCATAACAATAAGGTAAAGTAGTAATCAAAACTGTACTTTACAGAAATCCAGGGAAAATCATACGAAAACATATCAGTAGTATATCAGAGCAATCTCTAGTGTATATGTATACAAAAATATACAACAGTAGGTAAAACAAGAAACCTACTGGAAAAGAAAGGTAGCTCAAACACTAAGACTCCGACCGCGACGTGAGACACCAGAATCCGAACTGCAAACTGGGCACGGAAACCGAAAAGCCCAGGGGAAAGGCAAATAAAATCGTTAGAGTGAGTGGGCGAAAATAATCATATGTCTTTCACCATTTATTTATATCATAAAATAAAGCAAAGCGAGTTCGGAAAATAGATGGAGGTGTCAGGCGAATCTCTCAAGCCCGACGATCAGGCGAATCTCTCAAACCCGACGGTGATAGACTAGGCGAATCTCTCAAGACTAGTGGGCACATCAGGGGAATATCTCAACCCTGGATTTGGACTACCGGTGATCAGCCGAGTAGCCAATACATCGATGCTAAGTAATGCCATCACCATATAAAATATAAAATAATACCTCCAAAAGCAATAAATAATCTCAACATCGTATCGTAAATAAATACAGAAATCATGAACTCCCTATGACAGTGAAATAAAAAGGGTACACTCACAGATAGCACAGCGCTAGACAAGAGATCCGGCGGAAGATCACTCGCCCAAAGCACGATCTCGATCCCCTGAATAATCACAAAATATAACTGATCAAAATCACAATTCATCACACTGTACCACACCTCAGAAACCAACCATTTCCGGAAACATATAACTCGATAAAAATAATCGACGAAATTCCCCAAACTCTTCACATAAACCCTCGACTAAAAATCTGGTATCCAAATCAACTCGAAAACCTCAAGGCGATGATCAGAGCGCGATTACGAGCAAAACGACATATAACTCGTCGAAAACCAATAAGCAACGGGTCGCTAGAGCTCCGTCGTTGACCGTCGCCGTTGCGGCGGCGCGCCGTTAACCGGAGGAATTTTTCGGCGGCCAAGCTCACCGTAGCTTCTCCTCCTCGAGCCCAACACATCACTCAACTACACCAAAGGCTAAATCGGACGGCAAGTAGCCCAAAACCAGCTCGAAAAATCACGGCCGAGAATCGCCAGAAAACTTTCTAGGTCGATTCCGGCGCCGTCACGGCACCTCGTCCCTCAAAACCAAAGGGGAAATCATCCTAGAGAAAAACCCAAACGATTCCACCCAAAAAACTCACCGGAAAGTCACCGGGGCGCCTTCCCCAAACGGAGCCGATTCCGACCGGAAAACTACGAACTTCAAACACTCCGTTCTCCCTCAAATCGACACCAATTTACACAAATCCAAGTTCTAATCAGTTGCAAATCAAGAGAGGAATCGATTCATACTCAAATCGGAGCCGGAGGTGGCCGGAAATGAAAGGTCACCGACGAGTCAAACGGTGGCCGATTATTCTCCTTCGGTCAACGCGGGTCAACGCTCCAAGACTGGTCAACGCCGGTCAAACTTCCAAACAGTGCTTTTTGACAATTTTTCGACTATTTCCGATATTTATACTCGCGGCTCGATACGATCGACGGTCCAAAATGGATCACATCCACGTTTCGGATAACTCAAATACAAACGGATAAACACGACGAAACTCCATGATTTCAAATATTCATAACATATTCCTCGGTCGTCGAAATAATTATCCGAAACTGTCCACGAACTCGAAATCATGCGTACTACAATTCTCGTGAAGAGACTCATCTCAGATTCTCTTCTAATAATTAAGTCGTGATCGAAACCGCCAATTCAATTCAATTTACGGAAAACTGTAATTACGCCCAAACACGTGGATTAAGCCGATTACAATACTGATTCTGTTTCAGGTCGTCACAAAAAGTGACAAAATTTTATGCATAACAGTTTTAAAAGATGATCATATTTAAACTGTATGCGGATTAGAGTTCTTATATCCCAAGATCTTACTTAACAAAACACAAAACATGAATCTTACAGAAATAATCATGCTTTGTACATATACCTTCACTTATCACTAATATTACGTACGTACTTAACCTAACAACAAGACCTGAGATAATCTCACCTCCGACACGAGAGCTTTGACCACCCAGAAACCAGTAAGATTGATGACCAAAGCCCAACGTGATTCAGAACCTATCATGCCCAAGCGTCCGTCTAAGAAGACGTCAAATAATACACATTAAAATGGTAAGAGAACTAATCTCACACCAAAGGAGTTATGAAGGTACCTACCTCAACCACCTTTATAAGTTGGGTCGTTCAACATTAATGGTATGCATTCATTACCTTTTTACGCTGTTACCTTGTTGATTTCATATCCTATTACTGACTTAGGCATCAGAGGGTTGAAGGCCGGCATACCCAGTCTCTCCTTAACAGTTGCGTATCTTAGTAGCGTGATTAGTTGATAGAGTGGGTGGAAAAGAGTAGTGGAAGCAAGAGAACGAGATCAACTTAATTATCACCCCGTGCCTACCGAAAACCCCTCATGGTTTCGGATACGAACATTAGAGTCGTCTATGGGAAACCATACAAATGTTTTTTTAAACCAAGAAGCTACCATCGAGAGCAAGTCAACGAATCATGGATACCTTACTCACTCTCAGACTCACACCGAATACACATCAGGGAACCCCCCCCCCCCCCTCGATGTCGTCGATTTAACTCTGTGAGCAAGCGAGACCCAATAAGAACTGTTGACCAAGCGCCGACCCGGAAAGGAAACCTCCGTGGAAAGAGCATGTACAGAGAAGCAGACACGGGCGGAAAAAGACAAACATGCCGAAGGATTGAAAAGGAAATATGAGATAGTAATGGAGAGATTCCTGGAGTTCTAGTAGGTGAGAGACTTTGAGCACCAGTGTTACCTGCAGACCGAAGCAAGGCTAAAGGCAACAGAGGAAAGGCATGCATACTCGGAATCCGTGGCCGAATTAACCAGCAATCCAACCTAGCAAGCCCGATCAGCAAGGAGAGAAGTATTCATCAATGCACCACTTCATCCTGAGCAACTGGGCAACCAAGGTCTGGCACCACGTCCGGTACCAATTCAGTGTAACCTTCAATGAGAAATGCGAGAGGCCGCCTGAGAACCATTCGAGCAATTCTGCCCAAAGCGAAACCACACAACGCAAGAACATGCTAACCCTGGGGAGGATGTGGCAGCGAGACTAGCAAGGATGGAAGAAATGATTTGCCAGTTGGCCCAATCAAGGGAGAGCTACCACAACCAGAGGCTACCAGCGGTGCGGCTCAAATCATTTTCGACAAAAATGATGGCTAGGGGTCGACACCCTATGGCGAAAGTCAATATGGAACGATATAAGGGCAAGATAGACCCATCCCTACACACTGATGTTTTTGTCTCAGCGACCACCGGAAGGGGTTACGATGACGAGACGTACTTTTACTTATTTATTGAAACCCTCACGGGAGACGCACTGGATTGTTTTTTCAGCCTCCCACTGTGATCCATCAACTCGTTCGGATAACTCATAAGAGCATTCCTCAAGCGGTTTATCGCAATAGCAATCCGCTCCCTGACCTACAACCAGCTGCAAACTATCAAGCAAGAGCCAACGGAAAGACTTTCAACCTTCATCACTCGATGGAACACAGTGATAGCCAACTGTTGTGAGCTAACCAACGAAACACCATTCTACCTCCTCAGAGTTGCTTTGCATCCCAGGTTGCTAACTTGGAAGCTCAATGAAAGCCCCATAGGCAGTTATGAGGAGCTACTCAATAGGGTCACATTGCATGCACAGTTGGAAAATTGCAAACTTTTGGTGTAAACCTACCGCCAACACAACAGGTAAATTTTTTCTCTAATGCCACAGTTGCTAACATGCAGGCTCCCACACCGGTAGTGTCCGCAAAAGCGACCCCGATGCAAGCCTCAGCACCTCAAAAGCTCGTGCCACCCAGACAATCCCACAATGATAGATATCGAAGGGGCGAAAAATAGCATAAACCATAGCAAACGTAGTAGCGGCAAAAACAACTACAACGAGAATAATAAGCGACCAAGGGAGTAACGAGCAGATAAGCTATAAAACGAGCGGACTTGGCCCCTTCATGCACAACAGGTCTTCACCATCCTTAACGCAAAATATATAGATATCATGGCAGAAAATCAAGATTTGTTCACATTACCTAAAAGGCATGAATGCACAATACCAATCTGTAACACGAGCAAATGGTGCACGTACCATGGCAACGAGTCTCACAATACGGAATAATGCAGCAATGTAAAAGCAATAGTTGAAACACATATCAAGAATGGCGAGCTGGCCAGGTATAAAACCAGAGCAAAACCGTAGTAGGCAAAGGGAATCGCGCACCTCAGAAGAATCAATACCATCTCGGGTGGGGGAATCAAACCCAACCGGAAAGTAAAATGCGCGGTGTTCAGTCTCCAACAAGGACCAGCAAAGGTATCTAATCTCGGATGGGGATCGATCACCTTCTACGATTCAGAAGAGGGCAGGGAAGACCACCCGTAATAGAAGACTACTCGTTCCTCATTTATGTGGTGGTGGATCAATGTAGTCTGGGTCGAGTATTGGTGGACACAGGATTCGCTGTCCATGTAATTTTTCTACAAACATACAATGATCTCGAGCGATTAGAGAGGAATTTAGTGATTGACAATGAACTGCTCGTAAGCTTTTCGGGGGACAAAGTACAACCACTGGGAAGTGACATGCTACGTCTAGTTGGCCAAGACGGCTGCTACGCGGAAACATACATGGAGTTCCTAATTGTTGATTTACCCATATACTATAATGCTATCATTGGTTGCAATGCACTCGGCCGACTCGAAGTCATCCTCTCGCAACACATACTCCTAATGAAGTTTCCTACATCATGGGGAATAGGGGCAGTACGAGGATCAACGCTAATACTACCGATCATCCCCATTCCCCCACCTGTATCCATATAGGGAAATTTGTTTGCTTGCGGCGAACCCGTCTTCCGTTATGCCTGAAGACCCACGGGAACGACCACTAACAGCCAAACTAGTGGACAAAGAGTCACTCAAAGTTATTCAAATCTCGGAGGAACACCAGGAAAGGACAATTCAGATAGGCGTGAATATAGAACGAGACTTAGAGTCAGCACTAATCAACATCCTCAATGAGTGCAGCAGCATTTTCATATGGTCATGCACTGATATTCCTTAAATATCAACATACATCATCTCGCACCAACTAGGGATATCTGCAGAGGTAGCACCGAGAAAGCACAAGCAAAGAGCATATAGTAAGGAGCAGTATATGGCAATCTGAGAGGACGTTATGAAGACATTGGCTTCATCTGGGAGGTACACTATCTGCAATAGATGTCTAACATGGTGATGGTGAAGAAAAGCAACGAAAAGTGGTGAATGTGCGTCGATTACACCAATGTAAACAAAGCTTGCTGTAAGGATTATTTTCCAATGCCATGGATAGACCAATTGGTAGATACAACAAGTGGCCGCGAACTACTATCTACCATGGATTGTTATTCTGGGTACAACTAGATAAAGATGGATCCGTCGGATGTAGAAGCTACATGTTTTATGATAGACAATGGACTTTATTGCTACACCGTGATCTCCTTTAGGATGAAGAATGCTAGTGCAACATACCAGCGGTTTATAAGACAAACTCTAGGCCCATTGATAGGCGTTTCGGTAGAGGTTTACGTAGATGATCTCGTTGTCAAGAGAAAACACAAGGAGGATCATATTGGCGACTTAAAGGGAGCCCTGGACATTATCATCTGGAGCGGAATGAGATTAAATCCAGGAAAATATATTTTCAAAGTCATGGCTGCCAAATTCCTCGAGTACATTGTCAACCAGAGAGGCATAGAGTCCAACCTAAAAAAAATCCAGGCGATCCTCAACACCACGGCCCCAACAGCGAAGAAGGAGCTTCAAGCCCTAACTAAGAAACTCGCATCTCTTATGCAATTCATATCCAGATACACAGATAAGTGCCACCCATTCTTCAAGACTATTCAAACCACAGACAAAAAACATGTCAAATGGACCGAGGAGTGCGAAACAGCCTTAGCCGAAATCAAACAATACGTTAGCCATATACCCTTCTTATCCACCTCGGTGCTAGGTGAGGTGTTGTACATTTACTTAGTAGTATCACTAACAGCTGTCAGTTTCGCCCTAGTAAGGCAGATACGGAATTTCCAGTATTTTATACAAGAAAAGGTCTGGAGAAACCTGAAATAAGGTACCTAACTTTGGAGCAACTCGCGTTAGCACTTATAGTCTCGGCGCATCGGCTCAGACCCTACTTCCAATCACACACGATACATAACATGACGAATTAGCCACCACGCCAAGTGCTGAAAAGTCCCAACCACTCAGGGAGGCTTACCAAATGGGAAATCGAGCTCAGCGAGTTCGATATAAAGTACCTTTCATGAAACGCGACCAAGAGTCGAGTGGTGGTGGACTTTATAGCGGAAATTACACCGACAACTGAGGCAGAACCCCATATAGCAATATAAGCAGCTCAGTTGTCAACGGAAGTGACTCCAATAACCGAGCCAGAATTCGGTGCCATAGACGTAAAAATATTAAGTGATTCCCAATTGGTTGTGAGCCAAGTAATCGGACTCTTTGAGACCAAGGGCACACAAATGTCAACATATCTTGGGTATGTAAAAGCACTCTTTAATAAATTTTCTTTCTTTAACATAACTCACATTCCCAGGGAGCAGAACACAAAAGGGGATGCACTGGCGAGACTGGAAACTGCTCCAACCCACACTGCACATGAGAAAACCATGGTGGAAATTTTGAAAAAGCCAAGCATTTCAAAAAAAATCAGGGAGGTGTTTTCGCTCGTGCTCAAAACACCACTACTAACCAAGAACTGGAGAACAAAACTCATTAAGTACAAGCTGTGCAGAACACTACCGACCAACGGATAGGATCAAGGCAAGAAATCTCATTAGAAGAGCAGCGTATTATAGTGTGCATGAGGGAAAGCTTTATATGAGCAAGAGGGGATTCACAATGCTTAAGTGTGTCTCACGCGAGGATGGATGAAAGATCATGGAGGACATGCATAGAAGCAACTACAGAAATCATGTCGGACCAAGAACCCTCATACATAAGTTTTTACGGTATAGTTCTATTACAAGAAGATGCAGACAGATGCAAGGAAGATAGCAGACGGATGTGAAATGTGTGCCTAATATGCACCCATCATTCACACATCAGCGACATCAATGTCAATCATTGTTAGCCTCATTCTGTTCGCTCAGTGGGGACTGGACCTCATTGGCCCACTCAAAGCATCTGTATGTCAGTTCAGGTATATAGTGGTATGCATCGATTGCCACACCAAGTACATTGAAGCGGAACCACTAGTACTCATTACAACTTAGAAGATCATCAACTTTCTTTGGCGGAACATTTACTGCCACTACGGAGCACCACTCATAATTATCACAGATAACAGAACGCAATTCAACAATGACAAGATGAAAAACTTCACAAGTGACTTGGGGACTCGCTTGCTTTTCCCATAGGTAGTGCATCCCCAAACCAACGGTCAAGTGGAAGCAATGAATAAGAAGATCTAGGACAGACTCAAGAAAAGAATGGAAAATTACAAGCATAAGTGGGCGGAACTCATTTATGAGGTTCTCTAGTCAATACGGACAACTCCAACAGAAGCGACAGTTGTAACACAATTTTTTTCTAGTGTTTAGAGTGGAAACCGTGTTGCCCCTGGAAATCATGCACTGGAGCCTCAGATTTGAAGGATTTGAAGAGGACATGAACAAGGAAGGACTTGAAATGGAAAATGTATTACGAGAAGAGCAGGATGATGAAACCTGAGTTGAACTCCTGAAAACAAGCAATTGGTTGTACGCCACTACAATCGCCGAGTCAAAGTATGGAAACTCTTGGTAGGCAACTTAGTCCGGAAGGAGGTCATCCCAAAGCCAAAAGGTCTCGAGCCAAAATGGGAGGGGTTGTACGAGATAGTAGATAGCATAGGACTAGCAACATTTTACATCAAGGACCGGGCAGGCAAAACGCTACCGCAAACGTGGAATGCGGAACATCTCAAGTATTGCCACCGATAAATAGGTTATACGTTACACACTTACTTTACGCTCTCATTTCAAAACAAAATATAATCATGTACGTTGGGCTAACCCTCGGACAGTTTGTACCACTGCCTTCAGCGCAATCAATGAAATGAGAATTCTTCCCACTTTTGCTTATCATAACACAGTTAATTTACTTCACAATTCACCTTCTCATTTGCTCGGCTTGAAAGCTTCACCAGCAAGCATGAGCGAGATAAGCAAATGAATTCCTTTCACACTTTTCATTGACAGCGAAAAAAAGCTAAACAAATTACTCTATAACACTTGGCCAAAAATTGCAACATAATTTTACTTGTTCCTTCCCAGTCAACAAGGTTTGGAAGTACCATGTCGTTGGTCGTGCCACTGACCAGGTTACAAAAGGTCCCAAACACGGAAAGTACAAATTAGCAAGCGTAAAGTAAAATTAGATTGTTCAATGAAAAAAAAAATAGATACACAACTTAAAGTATGCAAAAACCAAATCCTGGACAGTGCTTTCAAGCTTCCTCTTCTTTGCCCATCGCGTCCTCTTCTTGCTCCTTGTAACATTGAGCAAGCCCAAACATTACCTCCTGCTCTCTTGCCCATTGCTCCCCCGAAGTAGAGTACAACCCTGAAGCAGTCTAGATCGGAGTCAGAGGATGATTCCCATTGGAAGACAATCCATTACGCATAATTTTGCATCTCCGCTCCTCCTACTCTTTCTTAAAAGTGAGGTGCAATCTCGCTTCCTTCCTCGCTTTCTCCTCCTTCATCCGGTAGGTATCCGCATTGAACTTTTTGCTCAACCACTCATTATCTCTACACTTGACAAGGAGTTTATGGGCTCCTTGCTGATATGCCTCCTTCAGAAATTGCTTAAACTTCGAATCGGACTTGCAATCCTCCACAGCATCAGTCATCTCCTGCTCGCGCGTCCTTTCCAGGGCCGCCAACTGGTTTCTAAGTGAGGTCACTACTGCCTTGGCCTGGTCACGCTCATATATCACAGCATCCAATTGAGAGTTAGCCATCACAAGCAAACCCTCAACCTCTGAAACCTTGTTCAGAGAAGACTGGATGTTAAGGCGAGCTCCTTCTTTAGGTCTATGCACTTCTGAGAAAGAGTGAGCCACGTCTCGCTGGCTTTAACCAGATCTTGCTCTTTCTAGGAAAGCTCTTCCTTCAACTTCCACACATTATTCGTAGATGTATTAAGTTCCTTCTGTTGGTGGGAGAGAAGCACACTGACCGAATGCACTCATCGGTCCCAGCCTCAATGTTAGCTACAGTTGAAATCTCGACCGGAAGCAGTGAATTTTTTTTCGTAGAGTACGGCTGGGGAGGTGCCTAAGAGCTAGATGCTGGGGCACCGAGCGGGAAAATCTCAGCACTCTCGCCTTATTCCACCTGGTGATTCACTCTGTCGCTATCACTAGAGTTTGAACCATCAGAGTGCACCAAAACCACTTGAGCAGTAAGAACCACCACCCTTCTTTCTCGGTGCATTTGACCTGCGCCAGTCACGGTCTCAGGACTCTGCTGCCCAAGTATCTCAGGGGCTGAGGACATGCTCGAGGCCTTGGCCATCTTGGTTGGCCAGGAGCCCTTGGACACTCCTGAATTCTTTGAGCCCTTTGTGGCGGAAGACAATCTCTTCTGTTTAGGGGAGACACCAACATACTCTTCACTCTCCTTATCTGTTATCTTTGGAGAAGGTTGATGAATAAGAGATGGTACCGAAAGCATGACCTTATTCTCGCCCTCGACATCGTAATCAATGAGCTAGAAGGAGATCCCAACGTCAGCAAACTCCATCAATATCTCATCCAACTCCCTATAAGTAGACATCTTCTTGGAGGGGGGAGTATTGCCTATGTCAAATGAAAACAAAACATAGCAAGTCAGTGCTGAAAGAAAAACCAAGGCGAAAAAACAATGAGAGGAGAGAGAAAAGGAGAAAGCAGAAGCTTACGAGTAGCTTTAGCAAGGCCTACATGCTCGAGGAAGGCATAATCATTCAGAAGATATAGATGCCAAAATCTCTTTGGAAAACCATGCTCAATGCGGTAACAACGTCGAATCTCAGCCGAATAGAGACGGTAGCGATGACTAACTGTAGCATAAAAAAAGTAACTAACGAAAACAAAGACCGTAAAACAATAAACAAACAAACAAGTGAAACAATGAAACCCTAACCCACCTCCAGATAAGAATCTAGGAGGAATGTATGGTAGAGGGCTAGGTGACCGATGAGTGATGTATCTGGCGATTAAGGTGAGTGGACTCTTGCTTTTCGTAGTCGCGTATGCAAGTTATTAAATCCGAACTATTTTTCTAATCTACTTCGATTTAACAATTACGTTTTGGGATTTCAATCAATTATGGTCGAATTTTTATTAGCATTTAAATTCCAGTTCAACTAGTTCTTTATGTTGTATATATTCAGTTTAGCTCGGCTTGGTTTTTAGATATTTTCAACGTCTATGATATATGATTTCAGTTCAGCTAACTCGTTATGCATGTTGCTTTCAAAGTATCTTAGTGATAAATCTTAAATCGCTTCAATGTCTACGTTTCATGATTTCAGTCCAGCTAGTCAGATTTTTTTTTTGTTTATTCTAGTATGTAACGCCTTTAGATTAGCATCCAGTTTAAACGTGTCTCAGTGTATAACGCTCTCAGTTAAGCGTCCAGCTCAGATGGATCTCAGTTTACAACATTTCAGTCTATGGCTCTTATAGCCGTTACCCTGGAGGCCAGTTCAGATCAGTTTACGTATGCGCATACGAATCACTCGACTGATCATCGAGGGACTTATGTCATCTAGGCTAGCTAGACCCTAGACGACATTAGGTGACAGGTGCTAGTTAGACCGCTTGATCACCGCCTCCCTTAGGTACACCTAGGATGGTTGAGTTATCAGTTCCTAGAGTGCCAGCTTGATCACACAATTATCCTAGATATTTTAGCGTGTCACGTTAGTCACGTGCTGCCATGGATGCTAGGCTCCTAACCGACATTGGACGACCCTTATTTGATTTATTTCAGTTTCAAATCTTTAGTTTTTAGATTTAGCACTCTTCTGTTGGATTTCAGTTTTTGTGTCAGTTTTGTTGTCTTTAAAGTCAATCGTTATTTTCGTTTACTTGTTGAGTACAATATGGGATTTTACATCACTCGCATATAGTTTTTCATAGAAATTTTAGTGGAATGACATAACTTTATTTTTACAAGTTTTCTTACGTTATACTATTTTTTTCCACTCATTTTAATAATTTTATGTTTTTGAAATGTCATTCCCTGAGTCCTTCAGTTTCAAATGCCTAGGTTGTAGAGTTTTAGCGGAGGTCAGGCACACACGGAGTTCGAGGCATAGCAATTCCCTTTGGTAGGATCTATAGTTGATCCTACAAGTAGTAGCTAGTTGGTGTAGATGTTTCAGAAGTGTTAAGTCACTCTGATGTCAGGAAATTGATTTACCTTTTATGAGTATATTATTTATTATAGATTAAGTGATTTTGAGACTTGTGTAAATTGTAGTATCGAGATTTCCCTATATATTTATTAGTAAACACCTCAAATAGTAGCATCTTTTGGGCCTAATCCCAGTTTAGCCAACTAAATCGGGATCGGGCTATCACATGCTACATCTGCTTGACATCTAAAATCCCTCCATGTCTAGGTTACTAGAGATCAATTTAGTTCCAAGGCTTATGAAACTTTGTTTCATACTAAGTAGTGGAGCAGTAGCTAGAAATGTGGTTAGGAAAGTTTTATATCATTTTGGAATATATTATGTGATAGTCTTGTCACATAAATCATATATGCTTCATGTGAGATCGATCGAGAGCAATTTTTGGGCAGGGCCGCCCTATACTGTTCTCATACGGCACAACCAATAACATGGGGTTTGAAAGGTAAGTTTGGACTTTCGCAAACATTAGCAAGGGCATTATGGGTATGGTGTTTTGTAATGATGAAATTTGATTTGCTGGCCTTATTGGCCTTGCAACGTGGAGTCCCCACCGAAGTGCAGCTCTGTGATATTGCTAGCAATTGTTCACAGATCAATGTCTTATCATGCATGACTCATGAGTCCTCAATTTCATCTTATTTCTCATCTTCTTTACCACAATTTTCATCTTTTCTTCTCCATCAGGATCTCATCTATTTGAATTCATTGTTTACATTGTTCAAGTACTAAACCCTTCAAGAAGATGTAATATGAGCTTTGTCGCGGTCAAATCCCAACTAGCTTTCAACATCGAATGGGACTAGACATAGCAAGCCTCTGAAATTGATGTTGGCAAGGCATAAATTTACTATATAACAGTAGATGACGCAAAGAAATATCAAAACAACCCTCCCATGAACGGTGATTAGTAACAGTGCTTAGCTACAGTAACAACCCACCCTCCCCTTGCAGCAATGACGCGGGATGCTTTTGTATGGTTCCTGTACACCCGATATAGTCCGCACATGTTACAAGATATTGTTTCTGAAGATAAAATTGATGCGGTCAATGAAATAGGATTTGACATGTTGATGCAATTATCATTTAACTGGTTACATTGTAATTGATGTTGTTCATTGATCGATAAGTTAGACATACTTTCCTTAAATAGGATGAACGAGGGACAGTTCTCAAGTGAACTGGGTTCACCCTGAACCTAGCACAAATACCTCCCCCCCTTACTCTGCTGTGCAGGACATGTGATTCCCCAATTTATGAACAATACAAACTGAGTTCACCCTGAACCCAGTTCACCAGAGCCATACCGATGAATAAAGAATAAAGTTAGGTGTTATACATTTTGGATTACCATGTATCTATGGGTAACCCAAAATGTGTATCACTTACCATTATTTTTGTAAATCTATAAATACATAGCACATACATATTTTTTGATACAATATCATATCAAAACATTTGAGATCTGAATATCAAATTAATGCGGTCAATAAAATGGCATTTGGCATGTTGATGTTATTATCATTTAACCAACTACATTGTGATTGTTTCTACCGGATTACGTGGGACACAATCAAGCAGAAGCAAGTACGAGTAATCTTCTCTTCTTGTCCGAACGTTCGGGCTGTTCGGATGGTCAGGTGCCTGCTCTCTTCGGGCGTTCGGGTATGCGGATTCGCGTGTTCAGCCCCTACTGTTAGAAGAATACAACGACAAACGGGCGGTCAGATGGTCAAGACAGGGTCGGCCTGCCTTCAATGCTCCGATGCCTAAGTTAGAGGATGTATTGGATATAACAGTCAAGCGAACATGTAAGAAAGTAGGTTGGAGTATTTAAAACTAGAATTGATTCTGTGTTGAATTGAATGCGATAGAGTTAATTGTCCTCTTACCTATATAGGTGGGTGAGATTGTTGCTTGCTTGTGCTCTTCGATGTGGAATAGGGCTGTACTTGCTGTCATGTGGGCCGAGTATTCGGATGTGCGCTTGTCAGGCGCGTGCCCGGTCGGATGGGCTCGGTCTTGCAAGTGAAATTGTAATCCGCTTGGTGGTCGGGTAGGTGTTGCTTACCTGCTTAACTGGGTAAGTATGTTTAATCCATGAACTAATGGTGTTATACTAACAAGTCCCCAAGTCAAAGAGACCTTTCTTGATTGGGGAGTTGAAAAAGGGTTCGTGCGATTAAACAAATACTTATCCGATTGAGTAGTGATGCGTGGTCCTATAACCCCCAAGTCCCCCAACTCTCCGGTCAAGAAAGAGCTCGCTTGACGGAGTGGGTACCTATTCGCCCAATCATGGACCTGTTCGGGTGATCCTGTATCCGGGTACCCGACTCCCAAACGAATCTTGCTGTTTGGAGCCGTGTTCCCAGTCGTGTACCTGTGGAGCCATGTGAACATGTATGTTTATGTATGCGGGTGTATGTCAGTATGTATGAGTGAATGTGTATGTATGTGGTACAGATATACAAGTAAGGATGAGTGAATGAGTATGTGAATGTATGCAGATGTATGTATGATCGTGTGATGCGATTGAGTGATGATGTGTTTTGGGTGAATGTGTTGATGTATGCGTGTATGCGGATGCATGGATGGTTCCGAGCCACTTATCCGGCCCCGCGACGAATGTTGTTGTCCGGAGTCCGCCAAGGATAGGCCTATGGAACGGCCTTTCTTGAAATGCATGGATGGTTCTGAGCCACTTACCCGGCCCCGCGACGAATGTTGCTATCTGGAGTCCGCCAAGGATAGGCCTATGGAACGGCCTTTCTTGATCCATGAATGGTTCCAAGCCGCTTGCACGGCACTCCTAAACGGATCTTGCTGTTCAGAGCCCGTCAAGAATAGGCCTCGGAATGGCTGTGCTTAGGTTCCCGAGAGGAGATCCTCACTCTCGGGGCCGACCTATCATAGCGTCAACGGTGGGGCCCCGACCGTTACGTATATGTGTTGCAACGCGCACGGAGGGACGGACAGCATGCCCGTGCCGCTCTTCGGTTTAACGCGCGCACGATAGGAGCTTCCCGCTATCATGCCGCCTAATTTGGCGAATGGTAGTGTTACGCCCTACGAAGGAATGGGGCCACTCCCGAGTCGCCCGTCATTCGGCGCGCGCTCTGAAAGGTGCGTGTCTCTTTCGAGCCGCCCGAATGATCATGCGGTTTACGCACCCCGGAAGGTAATGAGTGACGTTAGCCGCTTCCGTGTTGCGTATCCTGAACGGTGGGTCACTTCTTACTAGGTGTCTAGGCGTGGACTCACAAGCGGCCACTTGTGCTCCGGCTTGGCCAACAGAGTCAGGGAGATGATACCACGCGCCGTCTACGGTCCATTTAACGCGCACACGCCGAAAAGGGAACGCGGACCGTTAGCCTCTTTCGGGACGCCTAAATGGTCTTGCTTTGAGCGCGCACACGCCAAAAGGAAACGCGTGACGTTAGCCTCTTTCGGGACTCCTCAATGGTCTTGCACTAACCTGGTGGGGTGGCGTTTACTTGCCTCTGAGATTGTAAGGTGCTTGACCATGCTGGTGATGCATGCGATAGTCCGAATAACGGGAGTCGTGACGTGCGTGTGCGTGCCTCGAGTGGTGTGATCTGACTGACGGACGTTTGGAGTGACATCTTTTCAATTTCTCCTTGGGAACCGTTGGGGGTGCAATAAATGCTAGCTGGCGTAATAAATGCTGGCATGCCTGTCGTAATCAATGTTGGTGACGTAGTAACTGCTCGAATATCAGTCATCACGCGCGTGGGAGCATGGGAGGCTGCATGGCTGACACGTGGTGAGTCGTGGGAGATCGTGCTAGGGTTTAAAACTGAGACGGGAAGCCGAAGGGTGAGCGCGGTTACTTAGGCGGGTAGGTAAACTGCCTCGTGGACACATGTCACCATCTGACGGTGGATACGCGAAAAATGAACGGTAGGCGTTCGCTCGCGTGTGTCGTCGAGTCAGCATAAATAGGCCCTGGTAGTGTCGCCTTCTCCCATCGCTTTTTTACTTTCACAAACTCTGCAAAAAAAGTTACCTCGCGTACCTGTTCTTGTTTCTGAAATCTGTTTGCGTTACTTGCCGGAGTTCTTCGTCGACGTTCACCTTCAAGCTTCAGTTATCAACTTTTGGTGAGGCTCTAAACTGATTTGTGTTGCTTTTCATTCTGTTGTTTTTTTTCGCTTTTCCGGTTTCCTTGCCGTTTTTGTCTTTCTCGTTTCTGGGTTTTTTCTGGGTTTTTGTCTGAAGAACAAGGCGTGTTCTTGAGGTGTGCCTGTTTCGATCTGTTTTGGGGTAGATTTTCTGGGTTTTTGTTGTTTGTGGTAGGGTTTTTTTTTTTTCTAAGTGTTTGGGTGTTGCGTGCGTGCGTCTTGTCTAGGAGATGGAACCAATAGAAGTTTCGAGTGGCATGTCGCGTGAGCGGATATACATTCCGGGGGCGGGTGGTTTAGCTGTAGTTCATGAACGAGTGGATCGGATTCCTCGTCCGACTTCGTGATGAGTGTAGCGCCCTTGCGGTATATCCCTAACGATGATTCTACTGTCGTGCAGCCGATGAAGGAGGAATGAGCACGAACCGCTGCCGAGGTCGTCGGGTTGGGGGATGCGTCCGAGTCGTCTGGGTCGTCGGGTGGGTCTTCTTCGTCGGGGCCTTAGGGCGAGGAGCAAGCGCGAGGGGAGAACCCTGTGCCTCAGTTTGTAGAGGGCAGACGCGTGCATTGGGTGCTTCCCGACAGAGTACCGGTGCAGGAGCCCGAGCGAGCGCCCTCGGTGAAGGAGATGGCAAGGTGGGTACGCGACTACCACATCTCTTCGTCCATGAAGCTGAGGATCCCTGGGAAGACCAAGACGTTCACGCGGCCTCCGCCTGGTCACATATGCGTGAGCGAGTTCCATCTGCAGGCGGGCATCAAACTTCCTTTGCACCCCTTCTTCCAGTATATGCTGGCGCTGCTGAGGGTCTCGCTCGGTCAGTGTGGGCCCACGCTGACCCGAACGTTGGTCACCTTCTTCAACATCTTCCGCCTGAGCGGGCTGGATTACCCAATGCGGGCGGAGTTCTTGCACTTCTTCTGGCTTAAGCACTCCTCCCGCCGATGGGACTCGGGCACCTTCACCGTGGAGCCGCGGGTGAAGTGGTGGTTGGTCGACCCGCCGAGTTCGTCGACTTCATGGCGAACGATCAGCTGCCTGGTCGGAGGCGACTGGGAGTTTGGCTCCTTCTCCCCGGAGTATGCAGCTAACGCTCACCGCATCGATCGAGTCCCCCAACGCTTCTATTCTCTCAACACCAACGAGTATCCGATGATGCCTGTGGAGGAGGCCAGGGTTGCTCGTTTGAAGTATGTCTTCGACTCGGCGCCCGAGGCGAGACACTTCTGGGTGGCGTGTCATTGGGATCTAATCGAGTGCACGCATCTGGCCAGAGCACCCGGTCTGTTCGGGCATCTAATACTTGTTTCATTTTTGCATGCTTTACGTACGCATATTTGATAACTGTTACTAACCTTTCGTGTTTGTTTTGCAGCCAAAATGACTAAGTTAAAGGCCACCGAGAAGGACGAGGCCCTCCAGCGTCGTATGGAGCTGCTCTTGTCGAGTACCGAGACCGTGCCCCGGGTCGTGGATGACGGGCACGGTGGACTGGTTGTGGGGGACACCATCCAGGCGAGGATCCCAGCACCGAACGTCTCCAACCACGCCCTACCGTGCGTGCGGCTGCTATTATCGTCCCCCGAGTGCGGGTTGCTGGTGCTGCTGAAGGGGTTATTCGTCTGCCATCTGCGTCGTCTGCTACTCGGAGTCAGGACCGGGCCGAACGGGATCGCCTCTCCCGCGAGAAGGAGCAGCGACAAACGAAGCGCGACCAGAGGTGCGTGGAGAAGAAGGACCATCGAGAGGCCTCCCTGAACTCGGGCTCGCGGGGCCGGACCTCCCAGTCTAGTGGTGCAAATCTCTACACTGGCTCGCCTGCTCCTGAAGGTGGGGCCGTCCGTCCCTTCAAGTGCTTACGGACGGATGCCGCTGGTCCGGTGGTGGAAGGTGGGGATGCTGCTCGCGTCCTTCTAGAGAGTCTTCGCCAATCCCTGGGCGAGGGCGTGTCGTCGCTCCAACAACTGTTGCAATCGGGTGCTGCCCCTGCTCCCGACGGTCTGAATCGGGCCTTCAATGCATGCGTTAGGCTGCAGTACCAATTTTTCTGCCTGCGCGCGCGGGAGAACTTGGAGGACTTGGCACGGTTGAGGGCCGAGTCCCGCCAGGCTGCCGTGGCCCATGAGAAGCTGCAAGCCGGGCTCTCCAAGGCGAACGAGCTGGCCGAGCGAAAGGCTACCCGGGTGAACGAGCTGACTCGGGAACTCCAGGAGGGCGTTGAGCGGGAGACCGTGCTTAAGGCCGAGCGGGACAGTGCCTTAGCAGAGATGGAGCGTGTGCACATGGAGACTGCTAACAAGCTGGCGGAGATGGAGTCCCGGCTGATGGAGGCCGAGCGTTGCGCTTGGACTCCGGATCGGGTCCAGCTTACCAAAGCTGAGGCTTTTGCTGTCTTCAAGGGGAGTCTGATGATTTCTTGGAGTTGGTTACGGCTGAGGCTGAGGAGCAGGTGACTGCTTTTCGGGTGGCCGTGGCTCCGTTCATTGATCTGGCGTGCTACAAGGCCCATCTGCAGGAGCGCGCGGCAGGGGCGGCTGGCCCCTTCACCGGGAATGCGGAGCAGAAGCCCGAGCAACCCGAGCAGGCCCGAGGCGGTGGTGGCGGATGCGGAGCAGGCGGAAGCAGATGTAGAAATAGTGTAGTGTAGATTTTTTTTTCTTTTTTTTTTGTAAGTTGTAGGTAGGATTTTGTAATTGGCCGTTCGTGCCCTTTTTGAGTAATGAAGTTTCTTTTTCTTCCGTATGCGTGTGCTTGCTCTCTTTTTTTTGATCTTTTTTTTGAATGGTATTTTCACCAAGTGTTACATCAACGCGAATAGTCTATCCCCAGTCCCCGAGTATCGGGTGGACGGATCAAGAAAATACATAACGTAAAGTAAATACATAATGTAACAAAATAACTTAATGAAAGTACTTCTGCAAGTACTGGATGTCCCACGGGTGTTGTAGTCGTTGACCTTGCATGTCCCTTAGGTAGAAGGTGCAGGAGCTTACCACCTCGTCCACGATATACGGGCCTTCCCATGATGGACGGAGTGCCTTAACCTTTTGTTGTATCACCTTCATGACCCAGTCCCCCTGTTGGATCGGTCGAACCCGAATGCGCTGGTTGTATAGTCGGGCGATTCTTTGTTTGTTCGCGGCATTATGGAGGTGTGTCGTGTCCCTCCTTTCTTCTAATAGGTTGGTGTTGAGTCGTAGCCCTTCCTCGTTCGTGCTCGGATCGTACCCCTCGATCCGCGGGCTCTGGTGGGTGATTTCTAGAGGTAGCATGGCTTCGGTTCCGAACGTCAGGCTGAACGGAGTTTCGCCTGTGGCCGTGTTGGCGGTCGTTCGGATAAACCATAGGATCTCGGAGATGATTTCGGGCCAGCGCCCGTATCCTGCCTCCCTGGGCTCGATGTCTTCGATTTTCTTCTTGATGCCTACTTTGATGATTTTGTTTGCCGCTTCTACTTGCCCGTTTGTCTGGGGTGCGCTGGTGATGTGAACACGAGCTTTAATCCTTGCCGTTTGCAGAAGGCCGTGAGCCGAGGGTTGTTGAACTGTGGCCCGTTGTCCGTAATGATGCTGATCGGGGTCCCGTAGCGACAGAAGGGGAACCGCTAAAGGAAGCGTTCGACCTTTTCTGTCATGATATTTATCATTGTTTGAGCTTCGATAAACTTGGTGTGGTAGTCAATGATGACGATCAGGTACTTGTACTGCCCCTTGGACTTTGGAAGTTCCCCGATTAAATCCAGTCCCCATTGTGCGAACAGTACAGGCGATAAGAGGATTGAGAGTGGGACGGCGGGCCCGTGGTAGTGGTATGCGTGCAGCTGGCACTGGTGGCACTTGCTCGTCAGTGTCGTGGCATTCGCATGGATGGTGGGCCACCAGAATCCGCACCGGAGGACCTTGTGCGCGATTGATCTTGCTCCCGCGTGGTGGCTGCATGTGCCCGAGTGGATTTCTTGTAGGATTGCGTTGCCCCTCGTCGGGGTGACGCACTTGAGGCTCGTCCAAGTCTTTCCTCGTCGATAAAGCGTGCCGTCCCGCGTGCTGAAGTTTGCTGCCCGTGCGACGACAGTCCTGGCCTCTCGCTTGTCTTCTGGTAATTCACCCATTTCTTTGTATGTGATGAGTACATCCATGTAGTTGCGCTCGTGCGGTTCGATTGCCAGAATTTGTTCTACTCCCGAAATACTTGGTCATCGCAGTACCTCGACGATTCGCTGTCCTGGTCCGGAGTGGACGGGAGCCATAGCCAATCGGGCCAGTTTATCCGCCTTCGCGTTGAGTCCCCGGTGTATGTGGTTGATGTTGATGTATTTGAACTTGCTGATCAGCGCCCTTACGTGCCTGAGGTAGGCAATCATAGACTCTCATTTTGCTTGGAATTCACCCTCGACCTAGCTCACAACCAACTGTGAGTCGCTGAATATGTTTAGGTCGGGTGCCTCCGAGTTTTTGGCCAGATGTAGGTCTGCGATGAGCGCCTCATATTCGGCTTCGTTGTTGGTTGTCTTGAATTCAAATTTGAGGGCGTACTCTGCATTTACTCCTCCTGGCCCGGTTAGGATGATCCCGGTGCCGCTTGCCTTCTTCGTACATGATCCGTCAACGTAGAGGTTCCACTTCGATAGTGGTCCTGCTTTGACTTCTGGCTTTTCGGATGCCTCTACCGTCAAGCCGTCGGGTGCGCCGGTCGGCGTTGCCTCTGCTTCCGTGTATTTGGCGATGAAATCTGCCACTGCCTGCCCTTTTATTGTCGTTTGGGGCATGTATTGGAGGTCGAACTTGCTAAGCTCGACCGCCCACTTCGCCAGACGGCCGCTGTGGTCAGGCGATTGGAGGATCTGGCGCAGGGGCGCGTTCGTAAGGATGTGGATGCTGTGTGCTTGGAAGTATGGTCTCAGTCGTCGGGCGGCGGTTATGAGTACGAGAGCCATCTTCTCGATCATGGGGTATCGGGTTTCGGCGCCTGTCATGCCTTTTCCTGAAAAGAAAACGGGCAGTTCCGTGCAGTCCTCCCTGCGGACGAGGGATGAGCTGACGGCTGTGAGGGAGGCAGCCAAGTAGATATACAATACCTCCCCTCGGGTGGGCCTGGACAGGAGTGGGATTGAGGCCAAGTATTCCTTGATCTGGAGGAAAGATGCATTGCATTCGGGCGTCCATACGACCTCCCGCTTGTTCGTCATTCGGAGGGCTTTGAAGAACGGTGCGCATTTGTCCGAGTAGCGAGATATGAACCTGTTTACTGATGCGAGTTTGCCCGTGAGGCTCTGTAAGTCCGCCTTCTTGACGGGCGGCTTCATGTCGATGATCGCTCTCACCTTGGCGGGCGAAGCCTCGATTCCCCTCTGGCTTACGATGTACCCCAGAAATTTACTGTTTGTGACCCCGAACGTGCACTTGGCCGGATTCAATCTCATGTCGTTCTTGATTAGGACATCGAGCACAGTCCCCAAGTTTTGGATGTGGTCGACCGCCTGGACGCTCTTCACAAGTATGTCGTCCACGTAGACGTCCACGATGCTACCTATCAGGCTATGAATCACCGCGTTCATGAGCCTCTGATACGTGGAGCCTGCGTTCTTCTGTCCGAAAGGCATGACGACGTAGCAGTACAAGCCCTTGTCCGTGACAAAGCACGTCACCTCCTGGTCTTCGGGGTCGATGAAGATCTGGTTATATCCCGAGTATACGTCCATCATCGATAGGAGTTCGTGCCCGACTGTCGCATCCACCACCAGTATGCGTCCATTTCTTGTTGTTCTTCTGCACCATCACAGCGTTGGAGATCCATTTCGGGTAATCCACCTTTCGGATAAACCCAATGCTCAGCAGTCGGTCCACCTCTTCGTGCATCGCTGCGTAGTGTTCTGCTTTGTACGTTCGTCGCTTCTGCTTCACCGCTCTCGCGCCGGTGTTGACGCTCAGTTTATGAGATATGATGTTCGTGCTGATCCCGGGCATGTCCTTGTACGACCATGCGAACACCTCCTGCTTCTCCTTCAGTAGCACGATCAATCGTTCGGCTATCGCAGGCGCCAGCTGTGCGTCGATCTGGATCGTTCTCTCCGGATGCTCGGAAGATAGCTGAATCGTCCTCAGCTTTTCGTGTTCGGGGACGGGGGATACTGCCATCAGCCCGTCACGCGGGTTGTTTGGTATTTCTGCCTCTGGCGCCAGTTCTTCCAAAGCTAGGACCTCTTGCCTATTCCCGGGCTTTGCTGCCTCCTCGTAGTTGTATCCCCGGACGTGCCCAACCCCGTGCTCCGTCGGGAACCGGCCTAGTAGCATGTGCCCTGCAATGATCAGTTTTAGCCTGCTGATCCCTGGTCTCCCGAGTATGGCGTTGTATGGGAATGGCGTGTCCATAACGATGAAGTCCGTTCGGACTTCGCTGTGCAGGGAGTCGGGGGCGCCGATCCCGATCCGAATATTGTCGCTTCCGATCGGATATGATGTTTCGCCCTTGAAGGTTGCGACGCATTCGTGGTCCTGCGTCATTTTGTCTGCCCAGTGCTGTATATGCGTCCAGGTATATCACGTTTACGGACGCCCCATTATCCACCAGTACTCTCTTCACGAGAAATTGATCTATGATCGCGTCGATCACAAACGGCAGGGTGCTGTTCTTCGGGCTCCTCTCCTCGTCTTCCGCCATGAAGCTGATGGTTGACGGTTCCCTTCTTCCTGCCTTGTTCGTCCTTCCTATCCTGATCGTCAGAACCTCCCTGCTCGGACGGTCAGGCGATGAAGTCCCCTCCTTGCGCTTCCCTTCGGATATCGTGCTGATAGTCCTCCAGGTCTCGACGTTCGCCTCGCGCGGTCGTTCCTCGGCTCTGGGAAGGGCGATCCGTCCGTCCCTCTGCATGTCCCTGAGCACTTTCTTTAGCATCATACAGTCGTTGGTATGGTGAGTGGCGGTGTGGTGGTATTCGCACCACCTGTCCGGGGTTCGACCGATCGGGATCCTTTCTTTTGATACGTTGTTTGGCGGTTGAATCTGGTTTCGGTGCTGGCGGAGTAGTTGTTCGTTCGACTGCCGGTTGATCGTGTAGACCTCCTGCTCGGCCGGTCGGTACCGGGGGGCCTCTCGGGAATGGATTCTCTGCGGTGCTGGTGCCCTTGAGCGATCGTGTCGGATGCTTTGATAACCACGGGAAGACTGCCTCTGGTTATTTTGCCCGTGCGTATCTCGGCTTCGCTTGTAACCTCCGCCCGACTCTCCTCTGTCGTCGACGATCTGTCGCGGTTGGGCGTCCGCGCTCTGTGGTTGGTTGGTGTTGGATTTGGAGATGGTCCCGTACACTTGTGTTTCTACTAGCACCTTCTGTACGATCATATCCATGATCTCGTCGTAGTCGAGATGCTCCTTCCGTACAAGCTTTTCTACGAATGGTGTCGCGAGTATGTTGTCTATCAGGGTGACCTTAGCCACCTGCTTGTCGAGGCTCCTGCATGTGCTCGCTAGCGCCCTCCACCGGTTGATGTAGCTGGATAGGCCCTCGTCTGCCCCCTGGCGGACCTTGAGAAGGATGTCTGTGGTGTTGTACTTGCCCTGGAACCTATAGCGTCTTTCGAAGCTTTCCGCCAGTTCAAGGAACGAATGGATGGAGCCTGGCGGAATCTCGTAAAACCAGCTTCTTGCCTCCTCGGACAGTGTCTCCTGGAATAGAAAACACAAAGTTGAGTCCGAGTACCTAGTTCCGTCCGTAGCAGACCGAAACTCATCGATATGCGTGCGGGGGTCCCCACTTCCGTCGAATTGGGTGACCTTCGTTGTTTTTGCGTTGAGGTCCCTGCCTCTCTCCAGTATGTATGCCAAGAACGGATTGACTCAAGGGTGAACATCCCACCTTGCCCGGCAAGCTTGTCTTTCCGTAGGCGCGACACCTCCGCCGACAGTTCCTCCATACTCTGGAGGATCAGGGTGTTGTCCATCGGGAGCGTGCCCCTAGGTGCGAGTTCCTCCGTCGGCGTGGGTGTTCGGGTTACCCGGGGGTTGGCCCTTCAGAACGCGTGCTGAAGATCCTTAGCGTTGGTGTTTTCCCAGATGGGACCCCGCCCGTGTTGTATCTGTTGTTGGCTGACGAGTGCGTCCAGCCGTTCTTCCAGCCTCTGCCAGACCTGGCGCTCATGGTCCCTTTCGAACGCTGCCTCTCGCAGTTCCTTGAGCAGGTAGTCGGCGCGTTCCTCGCTGCTCAGTCCGGGGCTGCTGCTCATCCCCAGCTCGATTACTTGTCGCGCCCGTGCGCTCGGGGTGTTTCCTCGACGGACACGTCGCTGATGTTTGTCTCTTGGGTATTCATGTGGGCTTTTGGTTAGTGGTGTTTATACGAGGTTTACAATTTGTAAGGTTCCCACAGACGGCGCCAACTGTTTCTACCGGATTACACAGGACGCAATCAAGCAGAAGCAAGTACGAGTAATCTTCTCTTCTTGTCCGAACGTTCGGGTTGTTCGGATGGTCGGGTGCCTGCTCTCTTCGGGCATTCGGGTATGCGGATTCGCGTGTTCGGCCCCTACTGTTAGAAGAATACAACGACAAACGGGCGGTCAGATGGTCAAGACAGGGTCGGCCTGCCTTCAACGCTCCGATGCCTAAGTTAGATGATGTATTGGATATAACAGTCAAGCAAACGTGTAAGAAAGTAGGTTGGAGTATTTAAGACTAGAATTGATTCTGTGTTGAATTGAATGCGATGAAGTTAATTGTCCTCTTACCTGTAGTAAATGCCTTATCTATATAGGTGGGTGAGATTGTTGCTTTCTTATGCTATTCGATGTGGAATAGGGCTGTACTTGCTGTCATGTGGGCCGAGTATTCGGATGTGCGCTTGTCGGTCGCGTGCCCGGTCGGATGGGTTCGGTCTTGCGAGTGAAGTTGTAATCCGCTTGGTGATCTTTCGGGTGGTCGGGTAGATGTTGATTGCCTGCTTAAGTGAGTAAGTATGTTTAATCCATGAACTAATAGTGGTATACTAACAGTGATTAATGTTGTTCATTAATCGACAATTTAGATATACTTTCATTAATGTTGTTCATTGATCGACAAGTTAAACATACTTCTCTTAAACAACACGAATAAGGAATAAAGTTAGGTGTGCTACATTTTGGATTACCATGTAGATGGATTACCATGTAGATGGTATCTATGGGTAACCCAAATAGTGATTTACTTAACATTATTTTTTTAATCCATTGGTATGTATATTTAATTTCATTGATACAATATCACATCAATCCTTGACATTTTTATACCTTTGAATTAGGGAGCTCATTGCAATTAATCATATTACATGATGAAACAAATCATTCTTTTGGATTTCTCTCCATTGAGCGACAAGAGGGGAATCTCAGTTTTAGGTCTAAGTATAAATATGTAATTTATATTTTTAGTTGTACTTTTTTTATTAATTTTTCAATAAATTGTTGCTCGTTTATCCTACAAAAACTATATGTAAGTAAAATAATAAGGCGAAATGAATATATAAACTCCAACTGAAAGTACATATAAGTCTAAGTAGACCGTACCAGTATTACATAGCTAATGACATAGCTAGAGAACATTTGGCAATAATAATATCACTTTGGGGATGTAAACACCCAGAATTATTTAACGCTTAATATTATCACTTTGGCAAATCACGTTCGCTCATCACTTCACGCTGCAACACCAAAGATGAAAGAAGAAGAAAAAGTATAAACTTCAAGTTCCAATTGCGAAAAATATAAATTATAAAAAAAGTAAGTATATTTGCTCTTACGTAGCGCAGTTGGTGGAGGTACTGATCTTGTATGGAATGCTGACTCCACACTCGCTGGGAAGCCTGCTGCAAGGGTTAGGGTTGAGTCCACTCATGCTCCCGGCAACTTGTTTGATGCAATTACATGCGGTCTGGCGGTCCGCAGTGATCTTGGCCATGTTGTTGAGGTTTCTGATTCCGCTGCAGCAAGTGGCAGGGACAGCGCTGCCACTCTTCACTAGGCTGCGCACGGCGCAAGGCTGCCTGAGACTTGACCGCATGTGATGGCTTGGGCTACGGGCAGAGCAACCACCACCGTGTACAAGACAGCGACCAAACTAAGCTTCATAGCTGATGTGCTAGCCATAACTAATGAACGATATGTTGATGATGGATGAGCAAAGAGGTCGATCTTCTATATGTTGGGTGCGTATATATATATATGTATGTAATCAGAGGATTTAGGAGCTTGAGTGAGTAGTGACGGAGTAACGAAGATGCGTGGGATTATATAGGGCAAGGGAATGATCGAGGTGCATGTGTTTCCTTACTAGTCGCTTCAATCAAGCAAAACGTACTAGTCACATTGTGTACGGATTCCAATTCAAGGTTAGTGTGATATCTCTATCAGACTTTAAATGGATGATGCTCAAATGGAGTACGTGTTTGACTACTGCGAGATGTTGAGGATGAAGTCAGTAGTAGTTTTTTTCGATGAAGGAATTCGTTTGCAGTTGTGCTCGTGAGTTTAATGCTTAGTCACTATTCGTTCTTTGGGTTCTAATATTGCGGTTGAGCACGTTCTTTCACCATAAAATGGCATCTAACAAGGGAACACCTTGACATATATATATTTCCACCGACTATTGTTGAAATCTCTATATTCGATGCCGTCTAATTATTTTCAACAAGCTAGTAGGTTGGGGAAAGCTAGCTTAATGGCTAAGATTCGATTCAGAAACTGTAGTATTTAGAACGAAATAGAAATAGGAAAAAAAAACTGATTCAATTAAGATTGAATCCTAGCTAGCTAAGAATTTAGATGCCAACTATCATGCAGCTAGTTAAGTAATGTAACTGCCAAGGGGAAATGTAATGGAAACGGCCTTCACAAATTGCCTAGCTAGTCGATCTGGTGACAGAAATCACAGAATTGTGAATTTTACATTTTTGATCGATACCATTTTTTCTTACACTAAAATGTAAGCACCCTCAAATCACGATTGTAAAGTTTTGTGCTCCTGAATTGTAATTGATTATTTCCAGAATGATTAATTTTCGATGTACACTAGCTAGCTAGCTAATTTTCCTGAGAAATGAAATGATTTCGCTAATGACTGTAGGGAGATTAAAGTTTCCAATCGTCCCTTGTATCTCTATACATACTCTCTCATTCGGGAGTAATAAACTGAATCTAACGATCGCGATCACCGTGAGAAACATTATCATGCTTCGCTCAAGTTGTAATATTTGTAAGTAAGACTCAATTCTAAGAAGCCAGGGGAGGGTCACTATTTCATCCTCTAATCCGGACTTTAAATATAACCAAAATCGATCTCAGGCTCTCAGCTTTCTGGGTAATCCAAAAGAAATTTAGAAAAAAGGTAGCAATTTTTGTGAACATTACTTTGGTTCAAATTAATACCAATCTCCAGATCGATAACTTATTGAAATAGTGTTTTTAGTTTGCCTACTTTGCATATAATGTAATCGATCCCTTCCAATTTCGACGAGCCTCTCGAATTATGCTAGTACCTGTTGCCTCTATCCAATTGTGCATATATATGCTTCAATTAAAATGAATTCAAATTCCATCAAGTCCAAAGAGGATACATAAATTACATTTAAACCAAAATCTCATCTCACCACTCTCATGTGACTATTCTACAGGTGACTCATCTCATCGGAAAGAAGGTCAGACGGTGCAGCCGCAGAAGACGTAGAAGAAGAAGAGCATCGAGACCAAAGCTACTGACTCGAACGCCGTCACCACAGGCCAGACGACGTCGTCCACCACCATACACATGATCAGCTCCGGCTGGAATGCTGACGCGTACCCCCACCACGCCATTTCTATCTAATTGCTAACACTCTCGTCTCTCGAACAATTTCTACTCGATCTGAGTAGAGAAAGAGGACCACGACGATGCAGAGTTGTAATTATAGAAGTGATCGACGGCTAAGATTAAGGGCCGTGGACAGCTGTAAATCTCATCTAGGAACTTGTTCTTATTAATGGAGACAAAATTTTGCGGTATATTTGAACAAAGTGGAGGGAAAATTTCAAACTATTGATTTGAATATGTTTCAAATTGCCTACAGCTGTTGGACCACTTGAACAATCTTCAAAATAATGGATCAACGATCCGTGGAATTAGCCCACAATGACTGATAAGTTGGGCCACGGCCCAGTTCATGAAGTGTTTTTCTTTTCCTGCCCAAGAAATCAAGCAATCCACTTCCCACCGTAAAGTTTTGCAGAGTGGTGAAAACCTAGCATGCTAGGGTTTCTAGTATCTCGTTTGTCGCCGATCTTGATTTGCCGACGGGTGTTTCGCCTTAGAGCTAATGGAAGTACTGTCCTGGAATATCCGAGGAACGAAAGAGAATGCAAAGTTAACAGCGCTGAAGTCGTTGGTGGCGGCACATCATCTGCGGTGGTGTTTGTCATCAAAACCAAGACGACGAAGCCGGAGCGATTCGAGCAGTTCCAAACCAATTTAGGGTTCAGGTTTGGGCATATGGAACCGTATTCGGCGCGAGGTGGAGGATGTTTGTTTTTGTTCTGGTCGGATGAGATTGACTTGCACTTGCGTGACCACGGCCCTAGTTTCTTTGATATTCAGATTAAATGGGACTCGGATGGTGATTATTGATGGAGATAAACCTGTTTATATGAGGAATCTCGTTCCTCGATAAGATGGTGGACATGGGACTTATTGCGGGATCTAGTTCGGCGTCAAGGTCCAGCTAAATGGGTAGTGATTGGTGATGTTAATGAAATTACTCGACAAATGTAGAAGTCATGAGGCCCTCTCCGGCCGGATTGGCAGTTGAGGAACGTGGCTCGATGTATGAATGATTGTGGCTTTACGGATGTAGGTTTCACTGGGGCGGCATTCACTTGGCATAACTTAAGCACTCATACTTGGATTGATCGGGCTATGGCAACTTTCGACTGGCAACAGGAATTTCTTACGAGTCAAGTTATTCACTTACCTCCCTTGATTTCGAACCATGTCCGAATTCTTCTGCATGCACGAAGATCGCCATTGATCAAATTCCCTGGGAGGCTACACTTCTTCAAGTTCGAATCGATGTGAGCAGCAGAGATGTCCAGTGTGGAGGTTGTGCGTGACACGTGGGGTAGGCAGAATGGAGCTTCCTTGGTCTTCAATGCACAGTTTGGATTGATGAAGAAAATAAAGGAGACATGGTTGAGATTTTGTAGCTGGGCGAAGCATACATTTGGTTCCAAGAAAGAAGAACTCAAACAAATCCAAAAGAAGTTAGCGGTGTTCTTGGCTACCTCATTTGATCCGAGTACAGTTGATGAATGGAGAATGTTATACGAGAGGCAGGAGGAATTGTTATCCCAAGAGGCTAGGTACTGGCAACAACGGTCTAAACAAAAGAAGATGCAGCATAGAGATCGAAATACTAAGTACCATCATCAAAGGGCATCTAATCGAAAAAGGAAGAATCACATCTCGGGGCTTCTTTACGAGCACAACACCTGGTAGTTGACCCCTACAAGTATTGAAACAGTGGTTCTTGATTATTATAGATCTTTGTTTGCTTCAGGAGGAGTTGATGAAGAGAAGATGGTGTTCGTCTTGTCCTCCATACAACCAAAAGTGACACACGAGATGGTGGAGGAGCTGCATGTGTGGATTATAATATATAGGAAGTAAAGTTTGTGTTATTTCAGATGCACCCTAGTAAAGCACCAGGTCTGGATGGGATGTCGCCGTTATTCTTTCAAAATTATTGGTCCATTGTGGGTAATGATGTGTTTCAGGCAGTTCGGGAGATTATTAATTTGGGTCATATGTTGAAGTAAGTGAACTTCACTCATGTAAGTTTATTGCCTAAGGTACAAACGCCAAGGAGGATCACTGAGTATCGCCTGATTGCATTATTTAATGTCATGTATCGCATTGCAGCAAAGGTGCTTGCTAACAGGCTGAAACCAATGTTACAGTACTTGATTGATCCGTGTTAGAGTGCTTTTATTCCAGGGAGACTAATTACTGATAACAAATTTGGGTAAATGAGGTAGCGCATCATCTGTGGATGAAGACTATTGGTGGGGCTCATGAGATGGTGTTGAAACTTGATGTTAGTAAGGCATATGATATGATGGAATAGGGGTATTTGGAGGAGGTGTTGCGGCGGTTGGGATTCCTGGATAGGTGGATACGTACGATGATGTTGTGCGTGACAACAATGAGATATGCCTTGAAGATTAATGGATTTCTTAGGGGGTATGTAACACCGATTTGGGGGCTTAAACAAGGCGATCCTCTATCACCTTCTTTTAATTTTGTGTACAAAGGGGTTGTCAGCTTTGATGAACATGATGCATACATAGGGCTAATTGCAAGGTATTGATAGCTTGTTGGGGGTACCACACCTGCACCATTTACTTTTTGCACATGATAGATTATTGTTTGCTAAAGCTACTCCAAGGGCTTGTGACACGATGGAGGTATTGTCAACTTATAAGGTGGCGTTTAGGTCAATCGATAAATTATGCCAAGAGTAGTGTTTGTTTTAGTAGATCTATGTGTGAAGACGGGCATAAATTTTTGACTGAGATATTGGAGGTGGTACCATACCATGAGTAGTATTTGGGATTACCTACCAGGATAGGCCATAGTAAGAAAGCTGTGTTTGCAGATTTGAAGGATAAGGTGAGGAACCGATTGAAAGGTTGGAAACAGGCTTTACTGATTGTAGCAGGTAGGGAATTATTGGTGAAGGTGGTAGCTCAATCACTTCCAACTTATGCTATGAATTGCTTCTTGATCCCGAAGAATATTTGTGGAGAACTACAACAAATGTGTGCCGATTTTTTTTGGGGTGACACAGCGGAGAAAAGAAAAATACACTGGTGCACCTGGGAGAGTATGTGTCGACCAAAGGAGGTAGGTGGATTGGGTTTTAGGGACCTCTATGCGTTCAATCTAGCTTTGTTAGTTAAACAAGTTTGGAGGATAGTTCAAAATCTAGACTTGTTGATCAGGAAAATCTACAAAGCTAGGTATATTTGGCATGGCACTATTTGGAGTGCAACAGTGGGAGGAGGTCTTTCTTATACTTGGAGGACTTTGATGATAGCAAAGAAGGTTATTGACCGAGGGTCTAGATGGCAGATTGGTGATGGTAGATCGGTAGCCATATGGGAGGATAATTAGATGACAAAACTTGGGAACTTCAAACCACGAGAGAATCTAAGGAGGTCGACTACTGTTCATAAGGTGTCACAGTTGATTAGGCCTAACCATACTTGGGACATGGAATTAGCTGGGGAGTATTTACATGCAAAGGGGGTTACAGTGATGGAATCTATGCAGCTTAACAGGTTCCAAGGTCGGATTGGATAATATGGCACTTTAATGTGAAAGGTGAATACAAGGTGAGTAGTGTATATCGACTGGCTCGAGATCAAATCACGCTGCCTCAGTATGCAGGTGAAGCAAGGTCAAAGATGTAGAGGACGTTCTGGAAGGCCAAAGTCGCCCCGACAACATTAATGTGTATGTGGAAGACATATAAAGGGTATGTGGCAACAGATCAGAGATTACGCTCTAGAATGGTGGATGTTTCGGCTTCTTGTGTGTTGTGTGATGAGGTAGCCGAGACCTAGATCCACTTGTTTCGTGACTGCCCGAAAGTGAGACCGATCATTGATAGTATGGTTTCCGGTTTTGGTGACTCTTGTGCTACATTCAAAGATTGGTTTGAGGTATGTATTATTGGCCTTCCATCTGATCAGTTTGCTTGCCTAGTTACTATATTGTGGTATATTTGGAAGGGCCAGAATGATAAAGTGTGGAATAAAATTGAGTTTGATACTCAGTCTATTAGGGTGCAGGAAGGAGCTTGGCATGATCATTTTACCATGATCCACAAGTCTCCGGACTGCCCGCCTAGAGTGCCTCAAAAATGGAGGCTACCTCCTATGGGTTCCTATTCTGTGTGTATGGATGGAGCCTATGATACAACCACACGTATGGGCAGTATTGGTGTTGTGGTGAGAGATTGGACAGGACAGTTTGTGTGAGGCTTAGCATGCAAAGTGGAGTGACAGTTTTCAGCTCTCTCCATGGAAATAAAGGCAGCATGCGAAGCAGTGAATATAGTGAAGCAATTCGGGTTGGCCCTTGCAATTCTGCAATCATACTCCCTCATTGTGGTGAAAGCCATGTCAGACATTGAGTCGGCGTTAGTTAACCACATGTACTCTTTATTTGAAGTATTAGAAAACACTCCTAATGCTAAGTTTCAGCATCTAGGTAGGGAAGGTCTGCTCATACTCTAGCTAAATGGGCAATACGAGGTATGTCTCGTAGATCCATGATGATTAATCCACCAAATTTCTTGCACGATGTGCTTCTAGCAGATTGTAATTCTTAATGTTTGTAAATGAGAATGATCGTTACTGTAAAAAAAAAACAATATATTTCCCTACATAAAGTACGTATCTCAAATTGGTGTATTACTTTAAAAAATAATAATAAAATAAAAGGATTATCGTAGACAATGTGAATGAACATAGACTATGTCAACTCTTTCAAACAAATGTGTAGTTTGTTTGCGAAGTTTGGACGTATCTCAAATTGGTGTATTACTTTAAAAAATAATAATAAAATAAAAGGATTTTTGTAGACAATGTGAATGAACATAGACTATGTCGATTCTTTCAAACAAATGTGTAGTTTGTTTGCGAAGTTTGGAGGACCAACACAAAGTAAAACTACGATGATAAATGACCTAAATTTCCGATCTTGTGCCGCAAGAACTCATTAGGTGGATTTCTGCAGGAAAATATGGGTAGATAACATGAAACTATTATTTTCTGACCAATAGTAACTCAGTTCTTCAGAGTTCCTCATATGCGAAAGCAGAGAGGGAGCCATATAGATCAAGGAAAAATAGCTATAATGATCATTGTACTTTGTCACAATTGACAATTTGATCATTGAATTTTTAAAAATATTATAAAAAATCACTAAATTTTAACTTTGTCTATCAATTTGGTCACTTTATCTATTTTAAATATTAAGATTTGTCGAATGCTTTCCTTATATAGATAAGATTGTGAGGGAAATGCACATGGCATAAGCAGGAGAAGTGTGAAGACTGATGATGAAGAAGAAAAATTGGCATCCGAAATGCACATAATTATCGCATTAATATGTGAGATAATAGTTCAATGATCATTTTGATATTTTTAAAATTTAAATAACTTAATCGTCGATTGTGACAAAATTCAGTGAACATTATAATTATTTTCAGTTTAAGGGAATAATCTTCATGGTATCCCGGTGTGTGTCTTGTCCTAATTAGAGTAGATATAGAGATTCTCTCAATCTCTGATTTACCGGGAGATTTATTTTATCAGATTATAATGTCTATTTAAAGGTCATCTATCAATGAATAAAGTACTGTTTCAATCTATTACGTATCTTCTCTACATTTATCCTTCAACATGTTATCAGCAGCTCTTGAGTTGATAGCCAACCCAAACCCAAAAAAAAAACCCTAACCCCCAAACAATACAAGCTCCATCGCCGGCCTCCTCCTTGCCAGAAAATCCTCCATCGTCGAAACTCTCTCACATCGCCGGATCACCATCGCCGGAGCACGTCCACCGTCGCAGGATTTTTACTTCAAACTTCGATCCTAGTGAAGTTTTCATACAAAGCATAACACCCTCGAGATAAATCGACTAACTCTCTTCAATTTAGAATTAGGTTGAATGATTTAATTACCGGAACACCCTAGATCTAGGTCTAGATTTAGGTTTAAATACCGTGAATTTTATATATGCCTCTAGTTCCTATGGATTATTGCAGGTATGAGTGAGTGAAGGATGAAATCCTCCTCCTCAAAGTTTAAACAATAGTGAAGGTCCTGGGGGAGTCACAGTATACATGAAAAAATGGAAGCCGATAATTTGTGACTCTGGGATAGTCACGATTTTATGGGGAGTGGTATGAAACCAGTTATCGCATCAATATTTGTGACCATACATCAATGGATCATGTCTTCTTATTCTCTAAACTTGATTAGTGATCGTGGTTTTTCGATCGGTAAACTAATTTCATCTCTTGTATTTTGTAGATGACTGAGTCAGCGAGGCCAGAATTTGACATCATTGATCTTCAAGGAGCAGAGTACCACAGGTGGGTCTCAGATGTGAGGAATACTCTCAAAGGAAAAAGACTCACCGACACCATTAAACCATTACCATCAGGCACTCAAGCCGATGACGACATTGTAGCCCAAAAGCTCAAGCTTCAATGTTTCTTCAGAGACATATTCATCCTGCTTTAAGGAATCAGTACTTGCTAAAGAACGACCCCGCGGATTTGTGGGTGACTTTGCAAGAATGATTCAACAATATGCATGATACATAGTTTCTTGAATTGCTTGAAAAATGTGATCAAATCCAGTTATTGGATTACCCAAAAATAAATCATTTTTACCAGGAAATGCTAGAGTTGCAGTCTGAGCTAGCCATTTGTGGCATTGAAAAGAATGATAAGGCTATGGTCGAAAATTCGTTGACTACATTTCCTACCTCCATAGACACACTTGCTCACCAATATCGGATTGATTATGAGGAAAGAAGATTGAGATCATTCAATGATTTTATGAGTGTGTTGGCTAAGAAAGAATGGCATCAAGAGATTCTGCTCCATAACAATGTTTAGTCAGCCGATACAAAGAAAGTCTGTGAGGCTCATCTTACTGGAAATGCACGAAAAGATAAGCAGAACAATCATTCGGAACCTTATCAAACTCGTTGTGGTAGAGGTCGTGGCAGAGGAGGAAATAGTCAGAATTTGACTTGGACTCGCCAAGACAACTCAAACAACAAGAATCCATCAAGTTCTGGTTCCAGGAACAATGGAAACTCTTCAAGGTCTGCTCCTTCAAAGTCTAGCTCAGTACCTTGCTATAAGTGTAGTTCAAGCAAGCATATACACAAGTAGTGTCATGCGCCTAAAGATGTCCAGAATTCCTACAAGAGATGCAAGCAATATTTAGCTCATGAGACCAACTACACTGTGGATGAAGAGATGGAAGAGGGCAGAGAAGCCAATCTAGTTGTAGAAGATATCCCAAATGTAAACCTAGAGACTACAGATTTTGCTTAGATGATATCTCTGCTATGTAATCAAGTTTAGCATTGTATTTGACTTTATTTGTAGTGATGGTTATTTGAATAAAAACAATCTTTTGATGTAAGTTTTGATGTTGGCAAAGCAATAAAAAGTTCTTTCTTTTGGTATTTGAAAGTATTAAGAATGATCATGTTCATACATATTGCTTACAAGGTTCAAACTTCACAAAATCCTATGATATTATGACACCAAAATTCCATAAAAATGAGAAGAAAAAAAAGAATGATTTGATTCTATAGATTTTCGACCCGTCGAGATTTTTCCTCGACCCGTTGATGGTATCACTCTGGAATAGTTTTGTATTTTTTGACCCGTCGAATGCACGCTTTTGTCTCCCCTCGTCACTAAACTCGACCCGTCGAAAGATATTGCTTGAACCGTCGAGAAAGATATCAGAAAATCGATATTGGTTTTAGGTTTTATTCGACTCGTCGATGGTACTCCTTGACCCGTGGAATGATTGCATCAGTGATAAATTTTTCCAAATTTCGACCCGTCAAGGAAATAGTTATCGTAAAATCAAATTTTATTTTGTGTTTCTTCGACCCGTCGAGTGGCTTTTCTTGACCCGTCGAAGATGCTACCCGAGAATGGTGTTTTTTTTTATGTATTTTACATCGGGTTTCTTATGTCATATCAACACTCTTTAAGGGTCACAACCCTTTGGTAAATCTTTAAATCTTTACTTAAAGTGGCCAACAAGTCTTGAAGACTAATTAATTCAAATTCTTTTTTAGATGTTTGACAGCGAGATCGAGTGTCTAAAAGATAGTGGTACTACTCATACTATCCTGCAGAATAGGCATATGTTTATTGATCTTGTGTCATATACATCATCAGTGACAACCATGATTGGTTCCGTGCCTGTTATACAGGGGCGTGGTTTAGCACAATTCTAGCTACCACATGGTACTAAAATTCATGTCACTGATGCATTGTACGCGCTAAAGGCCAACCGAACCTTGATAAGTTTTAAAGACATAAGAACCAACGGTTTACACTTAGAAACTCATAGTGAGAATGGAAAAGAATTCTTATGCATAACTTCAAATGAGTGTGGTAGAAACCACACCTTGGAGAAGTTAGGGGAAATTCCTAGTGTATTATATCTTACGACAGTTCGGATCATTGAATCCAATGTTGTCACACTGGCTACTATGTGTGACACGGCCTCATACAGGTTTTGACATTTTCGACTGGGACACCTAGATCGTGACATGATGATCAAAATATTAAAAAAATCTCATGGTCATGCATTTTTCAAAGGCAAGAAGCATGTGGAAATGCCTAAAATCATCGAATTTGATGGAATGGATGAGACTAACGATCTTTATCCGGTTTCAATACCTAATATTATTCCACAAGATTTCTTTATGGCAATCTTTGATGCTCATCACTCTTTTTGTAAAGTTTGCTCATTGGCAAAGTTGCAGGCTAGACCCTCCTTTGCAGTTGATAACACTGAAAATATATCATTCTTACAGAGAATCCCTCGTGATATTTGTAGACCTATCAAACCGGAATGCAGACTATTTAAATATTTTATGGTTTTGGTAGATGCATCAACGTGATAATCACACGTTGCTTTACTATCCACAAGGAATGTTGCTGTTCTAATCAAGTCATTTCGATTGGATAATGCAGAAGAATTCACATCAAAGACTTTTGATGGTTACTATATGTCTATTGGGATAGACGCTGAACATCTTGTCCCTCATGTTCATTCTCAGAACGGTTTAGCAAAGGCATAAATCAAGCGGTTACAGCTTGTGGCCAGAGCAATGGTTATGCATACCAATTTACCAGTATCTTCTTCAGGATATGCAGTATTACATGCAACAATGCTTCTTCGCTTGAGACCTGTAGCACATCAACCCTTCAGTGCACACTGGTTGGTAACTGGATATGAGCCTGACATTTCTTTTCTATGCATATTTGGTTGTGCAGTGTATGTGTCAATTGCGTCACCACAATGCACTAAAATAGGTCATTAACGTCGATTAGGCATATATGTTGGTTATGAATCTTTAACAATTGTTCGTTACTTAAAACCTTCGACAAGAGATCTCTTTACTACAAGATTTGCATATTGTCACTTTGACGAAACATACTTCCCGACGTTGGGGGGAGATAGGAATGCCTCCATTCTGGTTAAACGTCGGGAATTGACGTGGAAAGCTCTTCCCACTATGTTTCAAGAAGATCCACGCACATCTCAAAGTGAGATTGAACTGCGATGAACACTTGATCTTCAGAAGGTAGCAGATTTGATGCCTACCTCCTTCACTGATATTGCTAAAGTGAAGAGATCACACATTCATGCTGCAAATGTTCCTGCAAGGTTGGAAGTCCCCAAGGGGCAGTTTAAAAGCAACTCCGGGGCAGAGTAACGTGCCTCTTGTACATGTGGATGGAGTAGCATCGGCCTTGGCTCCCACCAGGAAGAAGGGGAGACCAAGAAAATCCATAGATGAGCTGCCGGTGAAAAGGCAGGCCATCCAGGCACAAAATGATCATTTCATCATCAACATTGTGAATCCCACACATGAAATTATTTTTAACTACAGTTATGTCCTAGAATCACAAATGGTATCTCTGGAGGACGCTTCAGATCCATATGTGATGTCAGTAAATGGTGAAATCTCACTAAAATACAATGATGCGCACATTGTAATGGATAGAACATCAAAGGAAGTTGATGATGCTTTTGCTTATTCTGTCTCTCAGGATATCATTGCCGACGATAAAGTGGAACCTACTCGTTTTCTGAATGTCAGCGGAGAGCAGATTGGCCGAAATGGAAAGAAGCAATGCATGCAGAACTAGACTCTCTAAACAAAAGGCAGGTATTTGGTCCGGTAGTACTATATCTACCATATGTGAAGCCAGTTGGACATAAATAAATCTTTATTCGGAAGTGTAATGAGAAGAATGAAGTCATGCGATATAAAGCTAGACTTGTGGCACAATGATTCTCTCAACGCCCTGGCATTTATTATGAGGAGACATACTCTCCGGTTATGGACATTATTACTTTTCGCTATCTTGTCAGTTTTGTAGTGTCCGAAAAGCTAACTATGCAACTGATGGATGTGGTGACTACATATCTCCATAGGAACCTTGATTTTGAGATATACATGAAAGTGCCGAAATACGTGATCATACCCAATTCAAGTAACTCTATACCACAGAGTGTTCATGTGATTAGATTGAAGTGTCCACTGTATAGATTGAAACAATCTAATAGAATGTGGTACACACGTTTCAGTGACTACTTGATTAGAAAAAGTTATAAGAACCATGATTTATGCCCTTATATGCTCATTAAAAAAACAAGTTCAAAATTTATCATTGTAACGATCTTTGTTGATGATATGAATATCATTGAGTCTACTAATGAAATCAATGAAACGGTTAACTACTTGCTTAAGCAAAAAACCCCATTTGCTTGAGTTAGCTTAAGCACGGGTGCAGCAGATGCTCTAACTCTATAAACAGAAAGGGACCCTTTCATTCTCTCTCTCCGTGGGGTCACACTCTTCTGAGTCTTCTCCCTCTCTCTCTCCCCCAAATCAAAACCCTAGAATTTCTCGGCGAGTACCGTAATCCCACCAAACTACCGGCCCGCATGGGCTCCGAGACGGCCCTCCAAGACTACCTGTCCCCGGACCCACCACATCATCAGCTTCCACTTCTTAAGCGCCAAGACCGCAATAAAAACCAAAACCAAAACGTCGTCGTTCCGACTGCAGTGCCCACCACCACCGTGACTACTGCCACTCCCAACAACAACAACTCAGGCAGCGCATCTCGACAACTCGCCGTCCAGCCACGGAGGTCGGGGAACACCAAGGACCGGCACACCAAGGTCAACGGCCGCGGTCGCCGCGTGAGGATGCCAGCCATGTGCGCCGCTAGAATCTTCCAGCTGACGCGGGAGCTCGGCCACCGCTCCGACGGCGAGACAATCGAGTGGCTCCTCCGCCACGCCGAGCCCTCGGTAATCGCTGCCACCGGCACCGGCACTCACCCGGCGCAGCTCTGCACCTCCTCCCCCGCCATGCCCGCCTCAATGCCCGCCCTCCCCTGCCCCGCCGCTAACACCTCCGGCGCCGGTCAGGTCATTTACCAGCTCCACCACCAGCCGCCGCAGCAGCTGAGCTGCCGGCTCGACTTGTGCCAGCCCTTGCCTGGTGGCGGCAACAACGGCGGTTACCAGAACAGCCACCAGGCCCACGAAGGCTACGGTCACACGTTCACGGCGCTGCTTCTGCAGCCTGGAGTTGGAGTCGGAGTCGGAGACGGAGAAGGGCAGGAGACCGCCGAAGGAGGAGAAGGGTCTGAGAAGCTGGACTAGGAAGTTCGAGTATGTACATCATTAAGCTTTGAAATTATAGCAAATTAGGAAGTTCGAGTACAAAAATGAGATGTAATGGAGGAGGTTAGACGGTTAGAGGAATTGAGGCTGTGTCCAAGTGTTCTTGTTTAGTGTTTCTGTGTAGTAGAGAGTCCTAGACTTGATGCAAGAGATCTTTAATCCAAAATGAACTGAAATGAATCATGGGTTAACTTTAGAACAACATGTTATATATTGCACCTTTTAACTATGCAGTCTTCAGCTACTCGTGTTAAATAATACAATTCAACAATAAATCTAAGGCCATACAATTCTACAATCCGTTGTTATTTTATTCGGACAGTATATATTTCAGCAATATGAAAGAAAGAATTTCACTTCGGTATATCATGGAAAGCACAAAGCAACATTCGGAGTCTACACCAAAGCAGAAGAACCATGTCTATATCTGCTGTTTCTGAACTGCAACACTCTGCATTGCAAACTTGCAAAGTATACTACACCAAGGACATTAACATTTTAAAAGGTAAAAACTAAAATCCCCGGCAGTTTTACATTTCAATAGGATCTTAGACTGCAACCAGGCAACGAAGTGCAAATCGTGGTAGCAAAGACTATACATATTGTCTCATTTTGTTCAACATATATCATGTTAACTACAAATTAAAATGTTTACAGAGGGTGACTGAACCAAATTAAAAGAAGGTAAAACAATCTTCTTCAAACAACAAAATTCTTTAAGGAGCTATTGATAAAAACTATAGTCGAACCAATCAACCAATGGTTCTAAGCAAAAGACATAAATTTCATATAATAAACAAGTTTAGTCTTCGCTGCATAAGTCCTCAGGCAAGAAGTGTAGCATATATCCCCATACACAAGAATCAGTTTTACATAATAAATGGTTAAAAGGCTACAAACACCTTGTTTCCCATCACTATAACTCCACCAAAAATCTTGAATATAACCACTCTTTAGGCTTGGTCCCCTTCATCTCACTAAAGTCTCCATGTAGCAGAACAATTTGCTTCATCACTATTGTACTTGCCGTTTCATACAGCTTACCAGCTAAGCAAATCCAACTTTTGTTTTTCTTTATAACGCACCCATTTACAAATTTTTGTGAAACCTATATCTTCAAATCAAGTGTCTAGTCTATGTTTGCATATACTATACCTTTGTATTCTCCTTTCTTTTCTGAAAAAATATATTTAATTACCATTACTGTTTGTTCCAATGATACCGGACAGTTTTGGCATGATGATAACATCACATCACACAAGCAACCAGCCGTAATAATAGTAAAGTTGGAAAAAGAAAAAATATACCAACTCACTAATGAGAGAAAATCCACCCTTGACAATCAGAATTTCAGTCGTTCCTGACATGAAGCATGCTGTCCCAACGTTCCTAAGTTCCTAATTGTTATTCCCGAATATCCACCACCTTTTCTTCTTTCTATACTCATGTGACTGATGCGAGGGTGAGGGTGTACCTGAAACAAAAAAGAAAAAGTGAAAACACTGGAGGTCACGAAGCCATAAGGTAATGATATCCACACTTACAGGGCTTAATACAAGACTACAAGTTAGATGTGACCACATTTAAATATACTGATCTTGTTAGTTTAACAAGTTACCGCAAGTCCAGGTTTAAATTCATTCAAAGATCAGCATGGGATGCCACAAAAATGTACAAAATAGAAAATATTTACCTTCTTGAGGATAAATTGAGTTGTAATGCACCTCTGCCCAGAAACTCAAGATAAGAACTGAACAAGACATAAGAAGTTCTGTAATGCAACTCAATGTAATATACATACATCTTTCTGTATTTTGCGCTGGGAATTAATATTAAAGACATCACATGGAATGTTCAACTTTTATGAAGAATTCTGGGAGATCTGTTTGTTTGTAAAATGACTAAAATCTAGAAAATAACAACGAATACAAATAAATGGGTAACAGTCAGTATGAGTGAGTTTAGAAACCAAATCGCAACTGAAAATTTTAATTATTCAAGAACAGTCTAAACAAATATTGAACACACAATCAAATTTGACATATACAAAAGTCAACTAAATAATAGAACATCCAACTCCCTATGAAAAAAAACCTATTTAATGCACGAAAGGTTTACCTCGTTTTGATGTTTGGATCTTTAGAAGAATCTCAATGCAACATGTATCCTTGAATGAAGTCAACACAATAATTTTCATACCATACTGCAGTAAATAATCTAGTGAATTAATTAGCGATAACAGTTGAAAAAAGAGAACAAGACGCAGACAAGTACATCAAACAATAAAAAATCACGGCATGTTGCAACCTATTCACAAACATTAATTATCAAAGGAAAATAATTACCAAATCAGCAGCAGCTTGCAATGTAACATGATCACCCCACTCACCACTCCTGTTTTCATTCATATTGATGAGTATAAATTAAATGATCTAGCTCAAACATTAATTATCAAAGAATGAAATAAATATTATGCGTTCGATAAATACATTGACATTTTCTCCAAATAGTCATCATATGCCATAGGAACGTATCCCTCGTAAACGTCTGGGTGAGATTTAAGCTGGTAGTAGCAGATTGCCAAGAAAAATCAGAAACCAAGGATGCACAAAAATTTCAATTATACAAAGCAGAATCATATCCAAAGATGACAAACCTGATTTACAACTTTCCTTCTGACGTCATTGTGGCTGTCCTGTGAGTGATACAATTGGTCTGATAAAGCATGGAACTGAAGAAAGGAAGGATGTTATAAACATGTATTTTTAGAAAGATTAAAGGTCAGCTTCCACTTCCACGGATAAGAAAGAAACTGATAACATACATGTCAAGGAACTTTATAAACACCCAAAACAGACAAAGGTACAAAACAACTAACCTGACAGTTACCATCTCCTTGAACTTTATGCTCTACCAAACCTTATCATTGCAGTCTACATTCAAAGAAGGGAAATTTTTTTAACACCCCAACAATAGTATCACATAACATTTGGAAGTATTGATGTTGTATAGTACTTTACTTTGAAAGGAAAATTGATCCGAGTATTACCTGTCGACCAGCCTTTGATGATCTGAAGTTGCTTCATCACTTGAAGGAATTTCTCCATTGATTCTAGGAATATGCTGGCCAAAGTTTAAGACTCGTGTCAACATTTTCATTAAGCAAATACCAAATTAGATATTTATAAATACAATCAAAATAATCATGAAATATTAAACTGCAAAATCATATAATCTTGACATGTCTATCTAAAGCCCCAATCTATAATTCTACATTCCAACTCTCCAGATTAGATTATTGCTTCATCAACACAAAGTGACAAGGTAAGCTTTTCTCTAAGGTCAATGGTGAAAACACACTCAAAGTAGTTGGTGACGAAACCAGCACCAATAAGTTCAGACTTCAGTAAAACATGGTGATGAGGCAGAAGCAAACAGTGATATATGAACCACGTGTCTGTGTGTATCTTGAATGAAAAAGATCTAGAACTGACATAGCATAAACTTACAGGAACAGGCATCACTTGATTGAAGCTCCAGCCTACTTCTCCATCAACTGCACATTCATCGTTTAGCTCCGAATGACCAGGGCTAGAACACGAACTAGAAGGCACCACTGTGTCCGCTTGCTGATTTTCATAACCATTTTTTACATGGTGTGAAATAAATTTCTATCAAGACAACTACGAAATAGGATACTACACCACAAAAGGTGGTACAAGCCAGAACCAAAAACAAAAAAAACAGATTCTCAAATTTCAACAAAATCTAACACCAAAAACACAGAACGAAAACAAAAATAAAAAAATTCTCAAAATTCCAGAAAATACAAACCTAATAATCACAACAAATTCCTTCACTAAATCAACATAACGAAAAATAAATTTCCATAAAGACGGACAACTCACCCGATCAGACTCTGGACTCGAGCCCAGCGACTCAGACCGAGTCACGAGATAGAGAGACTCGGAAGAACTTGTGGTGTGAGTGCGTGTGTATTTATGGGAAGCGCGTTAATGTTAATGCAAATTTGAGCAGAGAGAGAGACGAAGACGACGAAGCATTTTGAACAAATAAGCAGACTGAAACAAAAGCACAGGAGAAAAGGCACTGGACTTGCTATTTACGGTGAAACCTCTCGCCACAAGAAAAAATTATTAGTTTAACAGAATAATTTATTAATTTACTGATAAATTAACAAATTATTAATTAATCAATGAATAATTTATTATTTTATCGAGAATTTTTTATACTTCCTAGTTAAATTATATTTATTAATAAGACTTGTTTATATCTCTTATTCCCTGTAGATCAGTTTATGTAGTCTTTATTTAAACTCTAAGTTCACTACAAGTTTACTACTTTAAAAAACTTTTTGCTACAAAATGGAAATTTTTTTACTAATTATGGTGCACGCATTGTAAAAAATCAAGAACGAAGTTAAATTTGGTCTAGATGCAAAAAAGAAACAGGCTATAATAAAGTCTTCTTTTCAGAAATAGCTTAACTGATAGAAAATTGAAATTTGGAGCTGAAAATTTTATTTTTTATATAATTGTTTAAATTATAATAATATTTTTAATATGTTTTTCAATGAATTATTACTTTATATATTCGAAGGGACCTAAGAAAAATAGAAAAAGGTTATTATCTTATGCATTTAGTGAGGTTGCTAGTAATATGAACTGGTCCCGAGTCGGGACCGAAAAAAATATTACTTTAGCGAGATTATTACTTTATCGAATATTCATTTATCGAGGTTTTACTGTATACGGTTTGCTCCGGGAGTTAAAGCGTATTGGACGACTGAGATTGAAGTGGGCAATTAAGCGAGAGGGGTTGGACAGTGGAAGTTTGTCGTGTCACATTTAACGGTGGCGATTGGGTTACGCAATTGGGCAACTTATGGAGTCAAAAGAAAAGAATATTGCATCGGAGCTTTCTATAGAAATACGCCTTTTTTTTTACCAAACATTACAGAAAAACACACGAAATATAGCATTCGTTTAAATTATTTTGTCATTTAAGTTCGAGTTTTCGTCGTCTAAAGTCCTTCGTTCAAGTGTCGTAGTCTAAGTACTTAGACGACGGAAATATAGCATTCTGTCATCCAAGTGAATGCTTAAACGACGCAAATAATATTTTGATCATCCAAGTACAACTTAGACTATGAAATTGTTTCTTAGTCTAAGTCATTCCTTAGACCACGAAATTATTTCGTAGTCTAAGTGATGACTTAGGTTACGAAATTTTTCCTTAGTCAAAGAATTGACTTAGATTACGAAATATATTGTTTCGTAGTCTAAGTCATCACTTAGACTACGAAATCATATATGATTTTGTAGTCTAAGTGAATTTAATTAAATTTTTAAAAAAAATTTCCTTAAAATTTGAATTTAAAATAAAATATTGTTAAATTTAATTAAGTAATAAATTTAATTAAAATATTAAAATAATTAAAAATTGTACGTACATCGATATCATTCGAAAAAAATAATATTAAAAACAACGTACAAACTAAGTAAATACGGCAAGAGTAGACGCGCCGTCGAGTCCCCCGCCTCCGGCCATATAGTCGTCGTCGAGGTGTGGGGTCGGAGAAGGACGACAATCTTCTGGAACCTTGGCTTGCATGAGGGCGAGAAGGTTGGCTATCTGCACTTATTTCTCATCAAGCCTCTGACGCATATAGCGTTTCTGCCCGTGCGAGTCGAGCCTCCACAAGGGCTGTTTGGACGGCCGCATCCTGACCACTCTTCCTCATCGAGTGTGTCGTAGATGAGTCAGATAAATCTCGCTGCCCTTTGCGTCCCAACTCCCTAACCTCCTTGCCAGCTCGACGGCTGTATACCGCATCGGTGATTACAATTTGGCTCTCCCTCGATAGAGGAGGCAGGTATTCCAGCGGCATATCCGGGTGTGCAAGCTGCATGTTGGCCAATTCCTCATGCACCAGTTCTAGCACCCTCGCCTAAAAATAATAATGAAAATTAAATAATTATAAATTTATACGGGATTTTAATAAATAATAAATATTAATTACGTTAATTGAGAGGAAATATATACGCCACTTTGACTCGTTTCGTTATCAAGCTCAGGCGTCACGTAAGCGGTGACGCTGACATCCAGATAAGGGTGTTTAGAGCCCTTATTTCTGTGCTCCTTGGCGATTTGTATCATCTGCTTGGAGCTGGAGATATGATGTTTGTCCTTCTTCTCCCGATTGGCCTTGTTTGCGTCCGATTTCGTCTATTCGAAAATAGAAATGATTAAAAAACTAAAAAATGACTAAAAATAAATTATTCGATTTCGTCAATTTAAATAAATAAAAAAGACGAACCCTATACGATTCTTCTTTGAAGTGGTTTACCAACCACTCCCATCCACGCATCTTCCCTATCCCCACGCAGCTCTACGGGGAAAGGCGAGCGGCCAAATTGGAGGTAGTACTTGTGAAATCTGTACTTCCAATCACGGTAGATGGCGTTTACTGTGGTGTTGATGTGCCTAAGCATCCCCGGTATGTCATCCACATCATACTGTACCTACAAAAAAATAATAAAAAATTAAAATCGTATATGTTATGAAATTACGATTTTTATTCGTTATTAAAAAATAAATTTAAAATTATATTATTGAGAGTTCTCTAAACACCTTCCCTTTCTCCAAGTCCGACAACTCCTTCCAGTTAGGCGCAACCATACAGATGTTGTTGTGAATAATTGCCCCGATGTTGTGCGATGAGAGACTAGCTAGCTGCGAGGTGGGAGGGCCATTGGGGAAATCATCATACTGCAACTGGATTTGTTGCCCTGTCGCCTTGAACAACTTTCGGATTTTCCGCCATTTTTGAGTCCTCGTGTCCTTTTAGCTTGAGGGTCTGATAGGGCCCTCCTGACCTTGCGCCGTGCGCTATAAAGAATAGACTCAGAGGCCGACTCCTGAAAACCTTCTGACATCGATGATCGGGACAAAGGGATGTGACCGTCGTCACTCGCTATAACTAGGGCATTAGGAATTTCCCCAGTTGCCGCAGCTGAAGGGTCCGGAAGAGCCGCAACGGTGTCCAAGCGTCGCTAACCCACTTAGTCTACCAAGTGTGGAGCAGGGCATCTTCGGCCTCTCTCCGTGCCTTTTTCTTACCCCATAAGGCCATTTTAACCTAGGTACTCCAATTATTAAACATATTTTATCATTATAACTATTTTACAATATTTACTATTTTTCATATTTACCACAAAATTTATTATTTTTAGTATTTACCATTTTTTAATATTTACTATTTTTAATATTTACCATTTTTTAACATTTACTATTTGTAATTTTGACCTTTTTAACAATTTGCCATTTACCATGTTTTGATATTTACCATTTTTTTATATTTACCATTTTTAATTTTTACCATTTTTATTATTTACCTTTTTATATTTTTACCAATTTATAATTTTTTACCAATTTACAATATTTACCATTTTTTTACCAATTTATAATATTTACCTAAATACACTTTATTCAACAAATTTTACCTAAACACATTATTTACCATTTTCTACCAATTTATTATTTTTTTACCAATTTATAATATTTACCTAAATACACATTATTATAATATTTATACACATTATTATACGTAAATACACATTATTATACCTAAATACATTTTAAAATAAAATTATACGTACGTACGTAAAATTTTAAAATTTTGAATTTTACCGTGGGAGGGGCGGTGAGAGGAGTTGGAGGGAGGTGGAAGGCGGCGGAGGGAGGAGGCGGTGGAAGAGGTGGAGGAAGATGGGAGGCGACGGAGGAGGTGGAGGCCGGTGGGAGATGGTGGATCCTTGCCGGAGGGAGGAGGAGTTTTAGAGAGAGAGAGAGAGAGAGAGAGAGAGAGAGAGAGAGAGAGAGAGAGAGAGAGAGAGAGAGAGAGAGAGAGAGAGAGAGAGAGAGAGAGAGAGAGAGAGAGAGAGAGAGAGAGAGAGAGATAGATTATCAAACTGCTGGAATCTGCAAAATATACAGTTTCACCTAGATGACGAAAGGCCCGATTTCGTCGTCTAGGTGATGGTGAATTTAAATTATACGATGAACACTATGTTTTCGTCGTCCAGGTGGACACTTAGACAACAAACACTTCGTCTCGAGTTTCTCCTCGAATTAATTGGCAGGTAGAAGTTGACCGCCCAAAATTTGAACTTAGACGACGGAGGGTGCCATCTCCGTCATCCAGGTGATCACTTAGACGAAGAAATTGGCTTCCTCCGTCGTCTAAGTCAGTTTCGGCGGTTCCTAAAATAAATGGCGGAGAAATTTGGATTGCTCAAAATTTGAACTTAGACGACAGAGGACGCCGTTTCTGTCGCCCAGGTTATCACTTGGACGATGGAAACGGCCTCCTCCGTCGTCTAAGTTAGTTTCGGCGGTTCCCAAAATAAATGGCGATGAAATTTGGACCAATCAAATTTTGAACTTAGACGATGGAGGAGGCCGTTTTCGTCATTCAGGTGAGCACTTGGACGACGAAAACGGCTTCCACCTTCGTCGTCTAAGTAAAATTTCACTAAAATATTATTTAAAAATAATTCGTAAGGAAGTTTCTTATCTGTCTTTTGATTTTTTTGGTTGTAAAATATCGACTAAAAGATCGTATGTATAAAAGTGGGATTTAAGACGACGAATTAATTTACGTCTTCAAACTTGTTAAGTATCTACTAATGTGTATAACTTAAGTGTTATTAAGTATAGTCTCACTACACCTCAATATTAACGAAATTGAATTTGGATAAAATAACCTTTGGATATATTTACCATAAGACAATATATAAGTAGAATAATTTTCATTAAATAGTAAGTTCGTTAACGGTTTCATCGGCACAGTCAATCGTAAAACAAAATTTTTAACAAAACAGAAACGTGGATACACGAAAATTCGTAACTCCTATTTTGGAACCGTCGACACTCACACTCCAAGAAATATTTAATCTATGCTCTCGATGAAAAGTATATGCATTGGGACATGGTCTACATAGTCATTCTCTTAGAGGTAAAATTATGATAACATGACTTAGACGACGAAATGTTCACATTTTCGTCATCTAAGTCATTACTTGGACGACGAAAACGTGTCATTTCATAGTCTAAGGTAAAAGATTTTGGGTTTAGGGTTTAGGGTTTAGGTTTATATAATTGTGTTTACTTAGCCGACAAAAAGTCGTTCCATCATCTAGGTTTTAGGGTTTAGGAAAAATGTGACACTTGATCGTCCGGATTTCGTCGTCTAAGATCTTCGCCTTTTACGGGTCGAAGCAACCTCTTTAATTAATTTGAAGTTAATTATGCGAAAAAGTTCAGAATTATAATTAATTAATTAATTATTGTACTCCTCATTCAAAAAAAGTTCAGAATAATTGTACTCCTCGTCATAATATAATTAATCATCATTACCTAAAAAAAGTGTAATTACAATAATTAATTACCAATTAATATCCCTCGTCGTTATATTGTACCCTTCATCATAATCGTCATCATCATCACCCTCCTCACCACTGTTATCCGATTGCTTCTCCTCATCATCATACTCAATGTCGTCCGACGAATATCCTGAGTCCTCGTCTTCATCTTGTGGCTCGCCTTCACTTCCATCATTCTCTATATCTATAATCTCATCTTAAGTTAGATCCGTAGAGCCATCAAGCATGGGTAAACGTTCACCAATTTGAACCATTTCCATTATGTCGGAGCGGATGACAGAAATATTAGGTTTTTGATATGCAGTAATGTCTCTTTGCGGTTCTACATCTTCAGTCGCCAACGTCCCTCCAGCTGTTGTGGTATTCCATATTCCACGATGAGAGAAATTATTCACTATTTTTCACCCTTCACCAGTTCTCGGATCATCAAGATAGAACTGAAAGGACCCAACCCCAATTTAGTTTCCTAAACCGGAATCAAACCCCTTCTGAAAACACGAACTTTCAAAAAAACATAGAAATTTTAGCAGAGTTTCACTATATCGCGAAGTTACCATTAACCTGCACCCGAAAACACACTTCATCCTATGCCACAAAAGCCAAACCGTGGGCACCAATCCCATCCGGATTTCTCAAAATCATAACATAATGAAAAGTATTAAGCAGAAACTGTAACTTTATAGAAATCCGGGAAAAACCATATGAAAATATAAACATCAGAGTATTCAGCGCGACCTCTAGTGTATATATATAAATACACGGCAGTAGGCTAAACAAGAAATCTACTGAGAAACAAAAGTAGCTCAAATACTAAGCATCCGACTGCGACGTGCGACACCAAAATTCGAACTGCAAACTGGGCGCTGAAAACAAAGAGATCAGGGAAAGACATATAAATTGTTCGAGTGAGTGGACAAAAATAAATGTCTTTCGCCGAATAATATATGTTATAAAAACATATGTGAGTCTAAGTGCATAAAATCAAATGGTACACGAGGGAGACTCTAACTCATCACGCGTACAGAGCATGCATCGTAAAATCCCGCGGGGTCACTCATGGACATATCCGCGCTAGTACAGTCCGAATCACGGGATCCCAGACCCACACGTGATTCAAGCTAGAAATGCCTCAGGTCAGAGGTCCCCCCCCGGTAAAGGCCTCGGGTCAGGGGTCACAGCCTCCACCGGTAAACATCTTCGGGGATCAGCCGGGATGCAAGTGTATCGATACAACCACATATACTAAGACTGTACTCTGTGTAAACCAAATCATAAATAGTTTCATGCAAATGTATAAAGCATAATTTAAATGCATATTCGTAAATGAATAATCGTAAACACATGCTCGAATAACTCATAATTGTATGTGCTTGCTCATGCTCGTAAAACGTAATATAAAGACTCGCAACCAATCAGTGAAAAGAAAAGTGTCCACTCACAGACAAGCACAGTGCGCAAACGCGCTAATCCCAAGATTCGGCAGAAGATCCCTCGCCAAGCGTACGATCTCGATCCCCTGAATAATCACAAAATATCATCGATCAAAATCACAATTCAATACTCTGAACCACACCTCGGAAACCAACCATTTCCGGAAATATAACTCGGATAACGAAAGAATCGCCAAAAGTCCCAAAATACTCCACATAAACCCTCGACATAAAATTCACTACTCAAATCAACTCGAAAACCTCAAGGCGACGATCAGGGCGCGATTACGAGTAAAACGACATAAAACTTGACAAAATCCAAAAAGTCAACACGTCGTCGGAGCTCCGCTGTTGACCACCGCCGCGCCGTCACCGGAGAGATTTTCTAGCGACCAAGACCACCACAGCTTCTTCTCCTCAATCCAAGCCTAAAAATCTTCTACACCAAAACCTAAATCGGTCGGCAACACCTCCAAAACTGCCTCGAAAAGTCCACGGCCAAGAATCGCCGGAAAACTTTCCCGGCCGATTCCGGCACCGTCACGCCACCAAAACGCCTTAAACCAAGGGGGTTTTCACCCTTGGCTTAAGCCCAACCTATTGCAACCCAAAAACTCGCGGAAAACACGCCGGAGCACCACCCACAGTTAAACCCGATTTCGGCAACTTTCACCCTCAAAAATCTCCAACCAAAACTCACCATACATATATCAATCGAAAGCCCAAGTCCTATGCTTCAAAACCTTACCTTTATCTCTGGAAACCGTGCCGTATTCCGGCAGCCACCACGACGGCGAGTTCGTGACTCACTGAGTCAACATAGTTGACTCGGTCAACTCGGCCCAGCTCTGGTCAACTCGGTCAAAATAATTCATTTTCGAACTTTTCGATAACTTTACGACTATTCGGCTATTTATACGTCGCGAATCAACTCTATCCACAATTTGGATAACTCAAACTCAAATGGATAAACACGACTAACTCGGCAATAATTTCAAATGTTCTTTTTATATTCCTCGATTATCCGAAAAATCTTCGGAAAGCTCCTACGGACTCGAAATCAAATTCTCTACATTTCCCATGAACAAACCCAAATCAAATTCGTGTCCGAAAATTAAGTCGTGATCAAAATCGCATAACCGATTAATTATGATAAATCTCAATAACTCGTAAAACTCGCAGATTAAGCCGATTACTATTCCAATTCTGGTTCGGGTCGTCACAAGAACACCTGCCTAACTAAGGTGGCAAGAGCGAAAGACTCATCCTCATATCAGCTTGAGTCTGTATCAATTGATAAAAAGTCGAGGTCTTCCTTTCTACGCTTGAACCATTTTCACTTGAATAGGAAAATGTTGACATCATTCCCGTAACATAGCTGAACGACATATACAAGAGCCCCGTAATATATATCATCATCTTCCCCAACTGCGACCCCACTATTTTGTGTTCTTCTTCCTTTATCTCGGGCCAATGAATGAAACTTTACACCGTTCCCAAAATATCCAGGGTGAATATAGTGTTTAGCCGGCTTCCCTGCTAGCAAGTGTTTTGGCCAGGACCACTACACCCCCCCCCCCCTTCGTGGTTATCGGATTTTTGTAGATCAATCATCTATAAAAAGGGAAGAATATAATTAAAGGGTTTAATTTCTACAAACATGTATATAATTAAATAAGTAAACATATGTACCCATTGGAGGAAATAATCGGGAAACTTCTTCTTAATCACTTTTCAAACCACATCGAACTCTTGTCCGGATTTAACGCCTGAAGATTCTCCATGTACGCCTTCATGTAAGGCTCGACTTCGTCACAGTCTCGCAATACTACCCAATGCGTCTCAATAAGTTTTTCTCGTGTTAACGATTTCTTTAATACTTCTCTAAACAGTCGAACGACAATTGTGACGACAGAAAGATTGATGTGGTCATTGGAATCAGAGGTGATGGGAGGTGGTGGTTCCTTGAGGTACCTGTTGCAGTAAGTAACACACTCATGCATTAAGTATGTCTCTACTATGGAGCCATCAGAGGCCGACCTATTTTTCACGAATCCTTTATACTGTCCAATGTGTCTACAAAATCAAATGTTCAATTAATTAATTATAGAATAGGTACATATAGTAATCTCAAGTGGAACAAATAATGGATCAGAAAACCCGTATAATAAATTAATTGTACGTACCTTTCTTGAGGATAAATCTAAGTGTACTGGACCGGACCAAAAATGAGCACCTGGTCTGGTAGGTGTATCATTAGGTGAATCATGATGTCAAAGAAAGCAGGGGAAAAAATCCTCTCTAGTTTGCAAATGATGTGCACAATTTGTTGTTGCAGTTACACCACATCTGACTTCTTTAACTCTCTGGCGCATAACCTCTGCCACCATCTGCACAATATCACTATTGGTTCTACGACGACACGAGGCAAATATGGCCGAATTACCACTGAAATCAGATGTTGCAACATAACGTGATAGTCATGTATCTTTAGACTAACAAACTTGTGTTACACCTCGTCCATTGCTCCAATTATAGTAACTGCATACATAGCCAGATAACGAACACTCTTAAACCTGTGGAATACAGAACCTCTAAGTGTCGGCTTTACTGTGTAACATGCATCTGGCATCTTGTTGTACACTCATCTTCTATTCCTCCTCAACCACAAGTGGCGATGTAGATTCATAGATTTCAAATCTTTGCGCGCTTTGGGAGTATCTTTAGTCTTGAACTTAATACCGAGAATTATTTCCACCACGTTGTCGCACGCATTATTTTCTATGTGCATCACATCCAAGTTGTTCTTCAGCTTCAACTTCGACCAGTAAGGGAGTTAAAAGAATATACCCTTCTAATGCCAATAGTTGAGATCCTGTTGAGGTATTGAATTAAGTTTCTTTACATCCTTATCATTGGTCAACACACCAAAATCGAAGTTGCTCAACCTCTCTAAAATCTCTTCGCCAAACCAACAACGGGGTTTAATATTATTCTCTATTGTCCTGTTGAAATGAGTTTCATTCTATCGCCATGGGTGATCGTGAGGAAGCCATATACGGTGACCCAGGTAACACACTTTCCCCGCGTGCCAACTAAAGTTCACGTCATCCAGACATATAGGACATCCATTGTATCCTTTCGTCGTGCAGGCTGCCAACATCTCATATGCTGAAAAATCTATGATTGTCCACAATACGGCTGCCCTCATCATGAACATCGTGGCAGTGAATTTGTCATAAGTTGGGGCTCCATTGTTCCACAACAGTTTCAGCTCACCAATCAAAGTTCTGAGGTAGACATCTAAGCACTTCCCCAGAGATTTAGGACCTGGAATTAGCAGAGTAAGGAAATTAAATTCCTTGTTCATGCACATCCACGGAGGTAGGTTGTACGACATCAGAATAACTGGCCAAGTGCTGATGGGAGAGCTATTACTACCCCAAGGATTGAATCCATCTGTAGAAATTCTAAGTCTAACATTTCGAACCTCTGCTGCAAATTCTCCAAATTCATTGTCGAAATGTTTGAAAGCCTCCCCATCCGCGGTGTGTCTCAACACATCGTCATCTATAAGCTTTTTTGCATACCATCGCATCACGTCTGCTGTATATAGAGACATGTATAGATGCTACAATTTGGGAATCAATGGAAAATATCGAAGAACCTTCACAGGAATTTTCTTTTTCGAACTCCTCATATTCCCGTCATCCACATATCTGCATTGGCCACATACGGGATAATAGTCCAAATGTGCATACTCTTTGTAAAACAGCATACAATCATTTGAGCAGGCGTCAATTATCCTGTACTTTAGGCCAAGGCTACTTAAGATCTTTCTAACCTTATAAAGGAATTTCGGAAGATTGTGATCATCAAGAAGAAACTTACATATTTTGTCCTGAATTTCGTCAAAAGCACTGACTGACATTTTGTTCTTCACTTTTATCTGCATTTTCTTCATCACATATTGCAACACATTCTCTTGACATCCAGGGTATACCAGGGTCTGGGCTTCAAGTAGCATCATATTGTACTTATCCATCTCAATAGTGTCAGTGGCCAAGGTAGCAGCGGGGAATGTGTCATCATGCCCATAAGTGGTATCGTAACCTCCCTCTTGATATTGGTGTCCACTATGACTAAATCCTGAAAATGCATCATGGACCAAATCCACATATGGGTTCCAAAAAGGGGCCCACACCACTACTACTTGATGAGTCACCGTGGTAACTATACCCTAAGTTAAAGTCTATCCATGTTCGCTCCACGTAGTATAACTCCACATCATACCATTTTTGTACAGGTGCTGCATCATAACATTAACCTCCACATACTGATAGTTAAGACATTTTTTGCACAGACACCATAAACGCTTCTTTCCCTGACCATGTTCCATTGCAAAATTCACAAATTCACAAATTCTCTGATTCCGTACATACACCGGACATCACTTCTATTTTGCAACTTTATCCAACTCTTGTCCATACTTCTAAGAAATTTAATAATTATCATATTAGTCAACTATTATATATACATATTTTCAACTACCTTATTAACGTATAATTAATTAAAATATTTATTAATTAACAGTGAATATACTATAGATCAATTACTTTAATCTAAAATGCATGCATGTACATTTTAACTAAATATTAATCAAATTTTAAAAATCCATGCATACTAATTAATTAACTAATATATATATATATATATCTCGATCAATTACCTAGCTTAATTATAAATATTGTGTTTACTTAGACTACGGAACGATTCTTCGTCGTCTAAGTAGTTACTTAGACCACGAAGTGTCAGTGCATCGTCTACATTCTTACTTGGAGGACGTAGCGTCATTCCGTCGTCTAAGTATGACTTAGACCACGGAAAAATATTTAAGACTGCGCAATTTATTTTCGTCGTCTAAGTTACTTTTTCTCGTAGTGAAAATTTGTATTAAAAGATCTACAATATATACTAGCCTTTCTGCAGGCACATAAGTGCATGTGATTTATACGCGTGCAAAAGACGTCGCGCTCGCGCGGGAATTGTCGTATATTTATTAAGTGTGTGCACTTATATTTTTTTTGTGTGCACTTATATTTTTTTTTTGTGCACTTATATTGTCAATGTATTGCCTCAGAACATGTGGACTTCATATGAAGTAGGCTAATATTTTTTTTGTGCAATAGATAATTCCACATTAGTTATTCTTCGCAACGTTGGTGTATTTAGCGAGATTGTGCAATTATACTATTTTATGAAATATATAGTTCAATCACTACCACCTTTGGTTACCCAATCATGGAGACGTATGAAAATGAAACGGAAAACATACGAAAAGAAAGTGTTAAATTAAATATAAGAAATATAACTACAATAATGTCGTGATCTCCAATAAAGTTCAACCACATTCTTTATCATGTAGAACGACTTGTCACTCCAACTAAAAATAAAATATAGAAGATTTATTATTAGAGATTTATAAATAGTCAGAGACATGTATATGTAGCATAGAAAGTATTACGTAATTACCTCAGTTACTCGCAACAATTTTTTTACATTTTTCGTAAAACTGTACAACATACAAATATATTGTCAGAAAGTTTTAAACAATTTTATGTTGATCATCAATGCTTACGTCTCATTTAAGTAAAAAAATTATAAAATAAAACCTTGTGTAAAAAGCTATTCACTAGTGATGACGTCTCTTCCTGGTAACAATATTGGCAACTGTTAAATTTTTAGGGAGAAATCATAAATTGAACCATATTTCAATTAATATAAGGCATATATCTTAAGCGCAAAACTTTTGTTCATGTTTGTGTGACTTCATATAACGTTTTTGTCATCAACTCTCTTCGTACAATTTTGTAGCGCCAACTAATGATAATATTCAAAAATTTGTAGTCAGGTTCATTACAAAACTTGAAATATAACAAAAGAAAAAGTGATTGAAAGTTCATATTGTTCATGCTTCTTTTTCTTTCATTCCTTCAAAATCAAGTTACTGAGATAACCAGTATTCATTTTTATTGACTTTCTTATATGCCAACCAACCGAAAATATTGGAACACGTCGAGTAGTAGTGGTTTTGTCCATTTGAATTGTTTTTATACCTAAGAACAAACATAAAAACTTATAGAAAACATAAAAATTGCAAATAATTTTGTAAGTGACTGACTTTAGTATGTTAAACAAATTGGATATACCTAATAAGATGCAAGATTATTTGTGTTTGAAGGCAACAAAACCTCTTTAAATACCATATTCCTAGTATATACTCCATCTTGACCAGATATAGACTTTTTAAAACTAGAATATTGGTAGTGGACTCTGATGTTCCCCTCGACAATGCTATATACAATTGGTCGTGACCGAAAACATGATCCGGGAGGTATACACCAACGTGAGGAATTGTCTGACCTTGAGACTTGTTTATAGTTAAGGAGAAGCTCAATTTGATTAGAAATTTCTTTCTTATGAGTTTGAAAGATAGACCAACATTATCGGGTGGGCTCAACGGGATTCGAGGTAGAAAAACTCTAGTCCCAGCAAACTGTTCAGTTAGAGTCTCAGCATCTAAGAGATTCTGATATGAGCCATGACATAACAATCAAGTTCTATTCATCAATCCCAAGTTTGGGTCAATATTCCTCAAAAGCATAATCGGAGCACCTATTTTTATAGTCAACTTGTATGGTGGGAGCCCTCCAATTGTTATTGAGTTCAAGAACTCATGTTGGTATAAATTTCTGGTGTTATCTTGCACTGAGTCAAAAGAATAAAACATGATTTGTTCACCGGGAAACATGTTGATGATCTTTTCATTTAACATATCCACGTCATCATTTAGAGGAGTAATTAATGCTCTCTCCACCATATAACTTGTATCATATACATGATCACCCAAATTGGGAAAGATTCAATCTATGATTTGATTGATAGGTTGAGCTCCTACCCACGGAATCATCATAGATTGCGATAAATTAATCATTTTACCATCTAAGGCATGTTCACTGCCATCGCCAATACGAAGTAAAAAATCTAAAAATTGAGGGTCATTGATGGATCTCATACCAATGTATCTGTAATTGTTAATACCTATTTCTCTAACCATGTTTTAAACAAAGCACCGAGCACAAAAAATACCAGACTTAGTTTAGGTAGACTATCTCTGACTTTACAAAAAAAATATAACTTTCGTTACCTCTAGCAATATTATTCAGCATCATATGACTAAAATAATTAAAAATTAGCTAAAATCATATACAGTATTGAACAGACTTTGAATAAAAAATAGTTATACTAATTAATGAGTATGCCTTTAAAAAAAATAACGAGTATGACGTCTTACTCAAAGTTGAGAGAGAGAGAGGGAGAGCGAGCGCGACGTCTTTCGTACGCGCAAGCGCGACGCTTAGCGCGTGCAGGAAGGCTAGTCTCTATTAATTGAGGGAATAGTTAAATAAAATTTAAAAAAAAAAGAGGCAAAATCATTTTCTTCAACCACATAACAGACTCTCTCTCTCTCTCTCTCTCTCTCTCTCTCTCTCTCTCTCTCTCTCTCTCTCTCTCTCAACTTTGAGTAAGACATCATACTCGTTATTTTTTTTTGAAAGGCATACTCATTAATTAGTATAACTATTTTTTATTCAAAGTCTGTTCAATATTGTATATGATTATAGTTAATTTTTAATTATTTTAGTCATATGATGCTAAATAATATTGTTAGAGGTAACGGTAGTTATATTTTTTTTGTAAGTCGGAGATAGTCTGCCTAAACTAAGTTTGATATTTTTTGTGCTCGGTGCTTTGTTTAAAACATGGTTAAAGAAATAGCTAAATTGATATTAAAAATTAAAGATACATCGGTGTGATTAGTGCAAAGTATAGCCAAAAATTAATGCATAATGAATAATTGAATATATGTGCAAGATAAATTATTTGTTGCCTTGAAGAAGCAACATATGTAATAATTGAAGATTTGTAGTTATCAACTAACGGTTATATTACTTGTATACACATACACTTTTGAATTTTAAATATGAATATCAAAAGATACATGTAGTAGTTGACACTTTTGTTTCACCTCTGAGTCTGCCTCTCCACAGCTGACAACGTTTTTTTTTGTAGAATAAAGGACTTGTATGAGATTATCAAAATTAAGTTAACTAACTATCATTATCACTAGGTTATGTTGACATTTAATAGGTCAACAGATTCTATTTCTTTCATGAAAATCAACATAGTGATGTAAAACTAAAAATGGCGTACCTCAAATTCTTCATTGTTTAAGGTATTGCTCTACTTCACAGTCTAACTCAAGTCATGGAGGATCTCTTTGGTGGTTAATAGTTAGTATCCCGTAATACCAAAAAAAAAAAAGCAAGCATATAGATAACAATGAGTCACAAAAAGATCAACCATAAACAGAGATAATCAACTCAGAAATTAACCTAATTAGAAACCATATTCAATTCAACACAGTAAGTCACTAAACATAACAAAAGTTTAAACCATTGAAATCAGTCATTTGAAAAAAGGGGAAAAAATTTAAAGTAGACAAATTTGATTAAACTTTTAAAGATACATCTTACACCACCAATTCAATATGATTGGCGAGTCTGGCAAGCAAAGCTTTAAACCTTTGCATACCTTACTCTCTCACAACCTAGACTTAACAATGAAGACTCTTCAAGCAACGCTATAGATGTAACTGACATACTAAAAAACCAAAGTAACGCTTTAGTCTGGTAAGCCAATAAACTAAATTCACCAAATAGAAACTGCAGAAGAAGATATGCAATTGTTTTTTTTTCTATTTCAGAGCAGGTGTGGTGAATGACTCCAAGCATAGAAATTGAAATTGAATAAGATCAGAAGAGGTGACCACACTTGATGACAAAACAACGTTGACAAAGTAATAAAGATTTGGAACGGTGACTCTGTCTCCAAAAAATGAAGAAATAAAAATAAAAATAAAAAATCATGAACTCACACTAATATGCCATTGATGTAGCTCTGTATGCAATTAGATTTGAGGTATGAGAATGCTAATGGGTTAGGGAAGTATTTGTAGTGATGTATAAGGTTGGTTCTGTATGCAATCTTCGTTGAAATCAAGTTTAAGAAAATAGGATTGGATGACCCTTGAAAATCTCTAACTAAATTTTACTATCACAATGCTAATAGATTTAATTCTCTACTCTACCTAAGATTCTAACTCGACATACATATCTACAACTTTTTGAAAAATTATAGGAACCTAACCAAATTGAAAGTGATAACTCCTCTCCACGTTTTGTGCAGTCGATCAACACTGTTTGACAAAGAATAAAGTGAAAGAATAAAAAAAAGGCTGATAACTTATCTATAAACAAACCAAATCAATTAGGAATAAGCTTAGTTGGACAACAAAAAAACTAACTTAAGAGTCCTTGATCAGTTAAGTGGTTAATACAACGTACTCCATAACTCCCTTTCTTTGGTCAAGTTATTTAGAAAAAAAGTGGTGATGTGTAGACTATATATGTTAGAATAATATGATGGAAGAACCTATGACCACAGACTTAGTTATGTACCCCAAAAATGAATGAAAGTAAATTATACCTAGGTGACTGGCATATATTTAATACGCACACGGTTTGATGACTCATACATCAACTAAACTAATAAAATTTATCAAACACACTCGACAATTGTACAAAATGAATTGCATAGATTTGATATCAAGTGATTACCAAGGGCCTTCTAGGCTTTCAACTTCGCGCCATGGATGTAGTAGATGTAAGAGTTTAAACACCAATCTCAATAAATAAAAAGAGAGAGGGAGAAAACACAAAACTGAAGCATCTTCACTTCAGCAACCAAAAAAAGGTTTACCCTCTTCATCATCCTACTTAGAGTAATCAAAGAAAACCCAAACAAAGATACGATTAAAATCACAAACTGAATGAAAATCACGCAATCAACAAACAGAAGTAACCAATTGGGTAAAAAAAAACTAACAAAGACAGCATAAGATAGCGTATAACATGTTTATTTTAGCTCTGGTCATCATCAATATGATTATAGGAACGCTACTTGCTTGGTCTTTGATATATTAAATTTAAATAGCATGCATATACCTGAACAAAAACATCCTTACCAAAAGCAAAAAAAAAGAAGTTATTGTAGAGTAATGTGCAAATCAAATAACCTGGGAGTTAGTTTAATGTTGGGAGTTAGTTTAATGTTGATATTGATCGCACTGATTCTTTACAAAAAAAGAGAGAGTTAGAATCTTGTTGAAATTGGAATAACCTCATAAACTTTAACGGATAAACACAAAAAGTTTTTTATGAACTCACCGTTGTCAAAGTTAAACAAACCAAAGTTTGATGAAATATATGATTTGATCCAAACAAAGAACTAATTTTGCTTGATCATCACGGCACTGTTTCACACTTTCACCCATGCTTTGAGACCTTCAATTGAGCCCTCTAACGGCATCTAATCCATAATGTAAGCCACAACAACCTGTAAAAGAAATACTACAATGAATCAAGTCAATGAGTCACCATCATATCAGACCAGAATGTAGCAAGAATTAAAGAACCTACAATTGAAACAAACTAAGAGAGAGGGATGGGCTGAACAACACCGTCGCCTGGATTGTTATGAAAACTACAATTGGTTCATTTGCATTTCAGGATTGGGCAGCGGTTGAAGACATGAGCATCGGCCAAAACCGCCAATGCTCTCTCGGTTCTTTTCGCTCTTCAAACCATTTAAATTGATCGGGCATAACCTCTACAAATCAAAATCTTTATGATTCACATCAGAAAATAAACTAGAGAGCATCTTCAATGCACCGGGTACACTTGCATCAGACATGTGCAATACAATCTCAACCATTCATTTGATCTAATTATTTATATGGCATTAACATCAATGTTAACATCAAGATAATGAATTGTTGAGATTATATCTTGCATGCCTTTTGCACTTGCACCTAGTGCACTGAAGAATCTTCCGATAAACTAATCCAAAACTTACCAATTGACTTGCTGGAGCCGATTTAATTTGTCATTCCCTTCTTTTGGTGCTCTGATTATGTGCAAAAACTTAGAAGGTGATTGAACAATGATAACATTCTATATCGACTACGGTTACCTCCACGCTGTGGCAGCCGTGGCAGTTTTCGTAGTCCCATAATCTTTCACGTTACCCAAGCAGGTTTTTCCACCTCTTTTCATTCTGAAACAGTTTCCGGTCCTTGTTTTCCTTTTTTGTCCATGGAAAGTATATTTTTGCTGTTTTAGAAATTTAATAAGCCAAGTACAAAATCAAGGATATTGAAAGTTCTACCTTGATAATTGTGTAAGGAAAGTTTCCTTAATTTATAGAGATACGTGGAGGTTGGAGCTGTCACACAGTCATGTTGTTTGTTATTAAATTTTGATATCTTGTACATATATTTCATAATTTAATTCAATATCATGTAATGGTAGTGAAAAAGATTATAATGCCACGCCTGATCACCATTAATTATTCACATTATTTATTTAAGAACTGTTTTAAGATTATTTGTACATTTCGTAGAAGAGAAAATAATTATGAAAATTTCAACCATTAATAATGAGTTTATTTGTACGTGGTCAAGAAGAGACGAACAAATATATGTTCGTGAAAATTTCAACATAATTAGTGAAGATACGCTTAAAAATATGATTATTGTCATGCAAAGATTTGAAGCATTATGCCTTAAAAAAATATTTGAAGCGTTATATTTTTAGTTATAAATGTCATAACTAATTCTAAATTCGTATAATTTTTTTTGTTGCTTTTTTTTTATAAAGAGCTCTCGGCTACCATTATACCTCGATGAATTAAATGATTTACAAAATAAGGACATAAAACTTAAACTCTATAAAAAAAACACCCAAAATACTAATGAAATACAAAAATGGAGTTTTTTTTTTGCGAAGTAAAAGATAAAAGATAAATATACTGATAAATCAGGTAATGCAATCAGTAGCACGCACATAACTGAAGGATTACTAACATACATAAGGCCACTAAGTCATAGCATGGGCAACATTATCACCCTCCTCGTTGAAGATGCACAAAGATAGAATTTGGAGTTGGTCACTTCTCTTTCTTTTTTTTCTTCTTTTTTTTCCTTTCTTTTTTGAAGAAATCAACAACTTCTCTTTCTTTCCTAAAATGAGTTTGTCATTCATGCATACTCAAATATTTTCGTAAAACAAACAAGCTTATACACACTCACTACTTTATCTTAAGAATATATTCGTTTCAGATTAATTAGTAGTTACCATAACCAATATTCCGTGAAGGATTAGCACTAATGAACTTGTTTAAGCCTCGAAGGATGGAAAGTGCTTAAGCTTAATGCAAGGGTTGGCTGGCTGGCATGCGCGTTTGTTAATTGCTACTATTTTACGCGTAACATTTCTTCCTAACCACGTTTACTGTTACGTTACACACAAATCTCTCTTTGGCGTCTAGCTTGTTGCTGTCGATCGATCAAGTTGAGATTTCAATGTTTGAGTGCTGCCCCTAGTTTCCAAGACGTGTGATTTAGGAACACCTCGGAAAGCTACATGCATCAGGTTTAATGCAAATTGTATATATGATCGACCAGCACAACGTTATATTCTCAAATAGCCAGCTCACAATTCAAATAGGAACACCACAACTAAATTCTCTTTTGTCACACCCATTTCATTTTTTTTAATACAAAGAAGAAAGGATTAGAGGCTAAAGCCTCTGATACAAGAGCTACTAGTCCACTACCATGTAGGAGAAAGGCATTCCTAGCACAGCTAGGAATAGTCCTTTCCCAAATATACAAACCCATCTCATCTTCCACTTATTGTTTTTCTCTCCTTTTCTTTGATTTTTGGATGATATGCATAGAGTTTGAAAAACCATGGATTAATCACATTCTTCATGAAGTAAGACAGAAAAATAAAACATGAGTTTAGGGATACATTGTGTTTATTGATAAGTTGGAGAATATGGTTACGACGTTTACATGAAAGACTAAAGATATAAATTGACGCAACTTAGTTGCTATAAACCTAATATGATTAACGTACACGATCAGAAGTTCAGAACCATGGCATTGCAACTAAATCCTAATCAGGGCAAGATCGATTACTGCGGTTTAAACTTTGATGGACATTAGCTTAAACGGGGATGCTTTGGTTAACATTTGAGTCGTGGCAATACTGTCATCGAGTTGTACTAATTAGAAGTAAGAACGAATATCTAAAAATAGTCAAAGTGACAAAGGGGTTCGGGGGTCGGCTAGCTCAAACAATCTTTCAAGAAGCATGATCGATACTTGCTAAACAAGTTCATAAGAAAAATAGCATGTAGCGCATGCTGCGTTTAGATTGTCAGTACATGCATGCCATCTTTATCAGCTATGGATTCAACAGATCATACGGTTGTAGTGCCAAATTTATCTCATGAAGACAAGAGAGTGGAGCTGTTTCCTGTATTGTCTAAAATTCGTATGAGAGAACCAAAATACACAGCAATATACAAATGAATGATCCAAAATGTTATAAGCATTATTGAAGGTTTCGTCAACCCCAAGTTCTTATCGCTTAGCAATTTAGCAAAAGCCCCAAGTTTGTGACCTGGATTGTTGGGAGCATTCTTTCTCAAAAGTCAAAAGCAAGAGTCTTGTCCTTATAAAGATTCATTACGTACACTTCACTTTGAAACAAAATTAAAAATGCAGGGTAAAGAAGACAATTGCACTTACAGACATTGTGACTACCTAGATTACTAGTAAAACTCTAATTTCCTTTCCAGGTACCAAAAGAACCACCATTAACCAAGCACAAACAAGCTATTCCTCTATAATTGAGACCACTACAGTTAGTATCTGCTAAAACTTCTTCAATGTCTCAATAAATCTTCTGGTAGAAGGTTCGCGAATTCAGCAGATCTGTCCATATATATTGGCAGGGAAGAATGCGAAGATCAGGGATTGTTATTTACAAGTTATTACACAGATTAAGTCATCTGTGCTTTCTGTATCGAATCATAATATATGCCTCGGATAAGTCGTGGACAACCACCAGGACTGATGCCTATAAGGGATTTGAAATCAGCATGTCTTTAAAAGCTTCGGTGTCCACATGCGAGAAAACCAACCAGCTTCTCCCCTCCTCACTTCCACATTTCTTTTCTTGCTCACTGAGTCATATTCCTGAGAAGTTTTTACTGGTGCCAAATTCACTGGTGGCAGTGGGAGACTTGCTGTTCCTGATGGCACCTCCATGACTCTATTTTGACCTGATGACGCCTCCTTGTGTCTATTTTGGCCTGATGGTGCCTCTGTGGTTCTTTTTGGGCCTGATGGTGTCTCTACAATTTGATTCACCATTTCCAACACCTCACTCATCTTTGGACGGTTTTTGGGAAGTCTGGACAAACATCTGTTGGCCACAATTGCTAGCCTTTGAACTGACTTGAGAGGGTATTTACCTTCAAGCCTAGGGTCTATAATAATCCTGAACTTCTTTAAGTCTGACAGGTATGGCTTTACCCATTCCAAGAGCTTCTGCTCACTCTTGGGGCGGTTTCGATCAAGAGGACGCCTACCTGTAATAAGTTCATACAGAAAGACCCCATAGCTCCAAACATCATTTTTAGATGTTAGCCGCCCGGTCTGGATATACTCGGGTGCTGCATAACCCATGGTTCCAACAACCTGATGAAAAATTATCAGTCCTGTAAGTGCAAGAGTAAAATATATGGATGAATCATATGTTCTAGTGGTTTTGACAATCTATTTTGTGGAACCAGGATAAGGAATTGTGGTACAAACAAGGACAAAAGCGGTAATAAGTTTATACACTATTACTTAGACACCCTGAAAATTTGAAGCAGAGATAACCACTAAATGCTGCCATACATATCCACATAAATAGTATTTATTCAGATTCAGCTCCAGTGACAAGCAACACTATCTGAAACCTTGACCTCGTTGGAATTTGCCTTTGTTAGACTTATCTATTGCATAAAAGAGTCAATCTAATCCATTTTATTTTTTACATAATCAAGAAATAGTCAATCTAAGCCTTTTTATCTATCAGATACTCACGTAAATTCACTACTGGAGACAAAAGAACTCGTGTTTAACATGATAGAATATCAACACAAAAGCACATTGAATTCAATTAAATCATCTTGGATCTGAAGTATAACAGAATAGCTAATTTGACATCCATAGCCCATAGGGATTCCCTAACAAAGCCAAATTTTCTCATTAATCACAGACATGGTAACTCATTTACAAACACTGATTCTGAGCTGAGTGAGCTCTTTGTTGCTACAAGTATGTTTAAGGTGCAGAAGAAATCTAAGTTCAGATTATGATCTTAAATGCGGGTAATGTCTTAGTTGACTCAAGCTCTATAAACACAGCTTCAGTTATATGGCTCTATGAAGCAAATTGTACCAAGTCTCTAAATCATTGCAATTTACATGTTAATATACTTGTATGTTTAAATTTTACAAGTTACTACAATTTCAAAAGCTTCGCTAAAAGGAAAGAGTAATTGCAGGTTTGACAAGTCACACTAACATACAACAATAAAGAAAGTGATCCACAGCAGTCCTGTTTAGTTAATGTGTCATTAGAATCTTTTTAGTAGCTACTCAGGTAAACTGGTAAAGTCCATGAACTTGGAGCATTTCCTATTCTAGATATACTTTGCAAGTAATAGCTAGCACATATAATTAGAGTGTCTGAACATACCGCTGTTGAGACGTGGCTTACTCCTTCTGCTGGACCCAACCTAGCCATTCCAAAATCTGATAGCTTGGCATTCCAATCCTCATCCAAAAGGATATTGGAGGATTTGAAATCCCTGAAAATGATCTAGAACAAGATAGAAAGAATATATAAAGAACATGTCAGTACAAGGGGCTCTCATCTGCATGGTTTCACTGTTTCTTTTTCTTAAATTTTGATGTCACCATAAATACTTGCGACTGTGAAGTGCACCATAAAGTATAACAAACCTTACATATCTTGAGAAGCAGAAAAGGATATAAATTTACCTGAAAATCCATTTCTTCATGTAGGTATGTCAAGCCACGAGCAGCATCTTGTGCTATTTTCAATCGCCTAGCCCATGAAAGAGGTGTATTTGAATGATTTGATAAATGGTTCTCTACACTTCCGTTAGGCATGTATTCATAAATTAAAAGCCGCTGGATTCCTCGTTCATCATCCTCAGCACAGTATCCCACTAGTTTGACAAGGTTTGGATGCTCAACGACCCCCAGAACATTAACTTCTGTCACCCATTCCTTGTGCCCCTGAAAGCAAAAAGTGGGACAAAATATACACGCATGAATTAGTTAAAAAGTTTGCACCAAGTAGTCCAACAATCCCTATAATAAGCACACAACAAGGTCAACAGTGCCATATGTTCTCTTCATCAGGAAGGAGAAATGTATTCTGATATAGAGAATACAATAATTAACAATCAAAACCAATATAAGAACCTGTCTGTTAATGTACACCAGCAGTCCAGTATTACCGTGCATTCATTTTCAGAAAATAAATTATTATTTAGCTTAATGAGTAAGTGATGCAGAATGTAGTCACATTAGGAAAGTACTGTATCTATGATTTGCTTAGGAATCTATAAAACTAGGTACACTGTTAGGAATCATCTATCCTTGTTGTTCTAGTATTGTCTTATAGTCTCTATAAATAGAGGCATTGTAATAGTTGTTAGGCAAACTGGATGATAAAGAATAGTTATCATTGCTCCCCCGACTTATCCTTGCCGTCTCCCCTAGTCTTTCAGTTTCTCACCCTGATTCATCTATTTTCTCTTCTAAATCCCTAATTGTCCTCTTCTATCCGTTGTCTATCTAAGATCTAATCTGTTTATCGATTGCTCCTACATCAGTAAGACAGTACACGTTTAGTATTTAGCTTACTGAATACTGACTATCAACCACCAACTTTGTTCAGTGCAAAGCCAAAACTCAATAGATACTGAAAAGGAGCCGTCTAAATTCTGCCAAAAGAATAAGAAACTGTTACCTGCAATCCTCTTTTACTGAGCTGTTTCACTGCGACTTCAATCTTTTTAGATGGATCTTCTGCACTCTTAATATGCCCCTTATAGACGCACCCAAATCCACCCTCTCCAACCATGCCGGATCGACCAAAATTCTTTGTGGCCGACTTCAGCTCAGAGACTGTGAATATTCTGAGGTTGCTGGCTCTCTGAGAAAAACTAGGATATTGGTTCCTCCTCATGGACTCTGAACTGGCATCAGAGATATTCTGGGAATCCAATTCAGATCCTGATCTCTTCATGTCACCGTCAGTAAAAGTTATGTTGGGACTCTTCAGTTCATCCTTTCTGTCTCCAGTGTAGAACGTGAAGCACTTCATATTTTTCAGCACTGCTAAGCACATAATCAATTAACTGAAAATAACAAGAGTTGAGGAGCCATTAATCACAAAACCACTGAAAGTTAAGAACAATACAAGACTTGAAGTTGAGCAAACACTCGGATATCAAGTCTGAAACTGCAAATTACTAATCCGATCAATAGATATCCACAAACTAAAATTCGAGACTCTCTGGTAAAAGTTCCTTTCAAGTACCCAGAACTATATGCAGATATTTGACACAATTCCTAACTTATACCCAGGCTATATTTTCATTCATTTTCTGTTTTTTATTTTGTTTTTAGTTTGTTTTTCTCTTTGCATAATCCAACTACTTATCACAGCCCAAACTCAAATAATGAATCATTTTTTTTGCGAATCAAATAATGAACGCCCAAATCAGCTCGACAACAAATTCCAGAAAATTGAAACTAGAATTAGAAATTCTATGCAATTCCAATATAATATGCCTAAAGTTTCAAACTTTCACTTCATCAACAAGACCCAACACATCAATTCTCTCAATCATACAGTGTACAACTAACAAAACAATCTCAAAGTCAAGAACGCAATGATAAACATGAAGACTGAAAATCTAAAAGCACATACCTTGCTCTAACAATCTCAGTCTGGTTGCACAAAAATATCTTCTTGACAATTCTCAGATTCACACCAATAAGGAGCAACGAGAGAAACCCATCTGATCCATTAAGTTTCAAAAAGACCTGTAAAGCGTAGGATGGTTTTAGCTTCTGATAGAAGGCTCGACACGGCAACAAGACGAGGTCAGCTTTACCTTACCAACCAAATGGGTTAAACGAAGACCAGCATATGAGTCGTGTAAATATCTAATAGAATATAGATACACCTCGATCTACTGGGTACAATCCATGTGGGAAAGGACAAAGCTTGGAACACAGAATACGTTAAACTACGGTAGGTTATCTTCGTCTATACTCTATACACTATACATTTGTAACATTTTGTTCGAGGTCTTCCAGAGTCTTCGAGACTATTATGGTATTAGAGCATCTCTAACGTTCTAATTATTTGTTATACTTAAAATTATTCAAAAAATAAATATAACTAATATTCTTTTAACTTCTTTCTCAGCAATAGTTATTCTTAAACTATTTTAAATTCATCACAGAATATAATAAAAAGCAGTACATGAAGATTTGACTGAAATTGAAATTTTTGTCTTTGAAAGATTTAACTTTAAGTTAAAATCTCTCTCCAATTTAGTTAGATAAAACTAAATATTTTAACAAAACGTTACATTTAATTTAGTTATAGAGTATCTCTGTTGGAAGTGTTTTTACCCAAAAAACAGTTAAAATTCAAAATAAAATAACTAAAAGATATCAAACCCCTTAGAAAATTAGGGTTGATCAAATGATCAGGATAGTCAAAATAAGTAATTGAAAGGAAACTGAGTTTTTTTTTTCGTTTTGTTTGATGGCGCTTTACTGAAATCAATAATAGCAGTCAAATTACAACTTCCTATTATTTGTAGTGAGCGGTAACCGTAATCAAATTAGTTTACGACTTTACGGATAAATAAATAACTCGTTTGAACATTGAATGTTAGAAGAAAAAAAACAGTAAATGAGAGCTAAATCTATAAGAGAACTCTCGTGATTGTGAAGCTTTGGTATATTAGCATAAAATTATGTTAAGGTGATCGGTGTTATCAAATTTAATCACAGGAGCTCAAAGCCTCGAACATACAAACTATTTGATGTCAGCTAGCATGGTGTTTACGATATAAGAGAACATGCCCTTAATTAATGACAAAGTTCGCAGAAACTGGCGAATTATAGTGCGAGTAGCCTAAATAGTAGCAAAAAACAGGAAGGCAAGCTGGCAAAGTATACAAGTTGCAAAAAGCATAGATCGAGTTGCAAGAAGAACTTGTGTGAGACGGTACGCAGAGACGGACCCATGGTGTCCTGGACTCTCTCTCAAATTATGTGAAAAAAAATTAGTATACCATTATCTTTATTAATTAAAAGAATTTACTTTAAAGATAGTTAGAGGTAAAATTTTTAAAACATTTTTTGTCCTTATTGTCATAAATATGTTTAACCCAAAAAAAATTAAGGATATCAAAATAAAATACAAAAAAAAACAAGAGAGTAAATCGGAATTGCACTTACCACACACAGAACAAAACTGCTCCCCTAATCAATAATCCATGTATCTAATAACAACTATCCCTAAATTTTTTTCACTATTCCGCAAGGTGATTTGGCACAAGTACACACCTATTGGGTATGCGTCAAACTCTAGTTATTATATGATATAAATATTATAATTTATTCTAAATATATCTAAACTTCAATGACGTGTATGAGTGCATGACTAATTTAAATCCGATGACTTTGTAAGAATATTATTTATATATTATTTCAATAATGAAGTCTAAATATTAGGTCAATTATGATTCAATCTCTTACCAGGTTTATGATTTTATGGTATTTTTTTCTTTATAAAATCTCTACCATTCTTGAGATTAACATACAATTATTTTTATTAAGTTTATTATATATAGAGAGATACTTCAAAAGAAAAGAAAAACCCCTTTCTTCTACTCCAACATCAGATGAGCAACCACCTACGAAAATTCAAAAGAAGAATAATAACAATATGAAAAAGTCTCCTGCTGGAGATATTACAAAAAAGTATCCATTGGATCCCGCTAAACGCCAGCCAATTTCAAGTTATCATCTTAACATTCAAGAAGAAGCTCGAAGATATTATCTACAACAAGTCCATTGTCGACCTAAAAATCATACTTTTCATTTCACGAAATTTGGAGAAAAAATGAAGAAAAGAAGGTTTATTCGTGATTAGTTTATTGAATTTCTATATTGGTTAGAGTACAGTATTAAAGAAGATACTGCATTTTGTTTATGTTGTTATCTTTTCAAACCAGTTATTGGAGAACAAAGCGGCGGTGAAACTTTTATTGGTGGTGGTCATGGATTCAGTAATTGGAAGAAGAAGCAAACATTAATATCACATTTTAAATGATCAAATATTACTCATAATCAGGAGGCGAGTAATTGATTATTTATCAAATCAAAAACAACACATTGAGACTATTTTGACAAAACATACAAATCAAGATCAAATTAACTACCCTAACCGAGACTATTTTTAAGCTTTTTATTTTGGCTCCCCCTAACTAAGAATTCTGACTCCATCCTTGACAGTACGTGCATGCATGTTTCAATGAAGTACAGTGTAGACAAAAGTAAGTACAAATGAGTGCCTAGGTCGTTATAATTATCACTCAACAGATGGTCGGCATATATGATCATGATTAGATTAGTGGAACGTAAGTATCATGCACGTATAAGGTCGGTGTCGATCTCTTTTTAAGGTGAAATTTGAAGCAAGTGATAGTAACTTAGTAAGTGCTTGGTGGTGGTCTTCTGGCTATATGGTCGGCATATATGATCTGATGATCGACCGTCGAGTGGAGGCGGCGATAATGGCAAACCCTCGTGTTTGATGACAGTCGGGCCTGAGGATTAACCTTTGGCCCAAATTGTTTTATATTAATTAGTTTGTGTTATTTAGTTTCAATTAGCAGTCGTATGTTAATTTAGTAGAACTAAGTGGGTGTTATGCCGGTGTGTGCACCACTGCACCTTAAGTATTTAGTCTGTCCTGACGATGATGATGATGTGTGTCATGGTTGAATGGGTGCATTCTTTTAGTGGCAAGATGAAATTTATAGTCAACAATTATATTGTCGTTCGACGACATACTAGGAAAGTTGTTCAAAATTGGGTTTGTATAGAACACTTTAGCGTGAAAGCAACATTCAGACATTTCCAGTATGTCATCACCTTTAGAAGTTTGTGGGACTTGAGTCCCACATGGAAGATGTTAAAAGGCTTCTACCCTTGATAAGGGATACCCTTTGTAGGGTAGTAATGCAATTGGATTAAGGTAATTGAATTGAATTGAATTTCCTCCCTTTAGCCCACTTCCATTTGTTGAAGATATGTATTATAAGTATGAATTAATTCTATGAATCATAATAAGTATCACTATAAACGTAAATTGTATACATAATTTTATGAAACTAAATAACAGAGAATTAAATTCGATAAAGATTTTGATCAAAATATAGAAATTGTAATAGAAAAGGCAATTCGAATTTACTAACTTGAATTGATTATCGAGAGAGGTTTGCATACGTAATGTCCTAAAACAAAAATTCGTCCCTATACTTCTGCTTGTAAAATAATCTTGACGTTTGTCTCTCAGGATACAACTCTCAATCCAAGGCTTGCAGAATACCTTGAATTCTTACTCATGCTTCAATTGTGTTTCTTTCTTGTATAGTACGGAAGATTTCGTAAAACGAATTAAGTGATGAATCAGATCATTCGTGCCTCTTTTATAAAAGTAAAACGCATGTTCAGCGTTTTGAACGAAAAGTCATCTTTTTTTCAGAGACGAAGAGTTGCATCTCAACTCTTCAACGTCAAAATGTTTTTGTTCAAAAATATAATCATATTAGACAAAATTCTATTGAAGTCCTAAATTATTATCCTATATTAGATTTAGTCCTTATTGATTTTCTTTTCAATTGCAGTCATATAACATTAAATTTATTTCCTTTTCTATCTCATTTAATTTTTTGTATATTATTCTCTCTCCGATTTGCCCTTATTTAGTATAGTTTTCATAAAATAGTAAAAAAAATAATATCTTAATTGATTTCTTTGATTGATTGATTTTCATTATTGTAATTTATAGCATTGATTTCTTACATTTTTTCCAAAGTGCTTCTTCAGCATATAAAGTCATTCGTATTCTTTTTCCACCTTTCAATTTTTTACCTTCTTCCCTTTTTCAATGGATATCTCAAGCACCAAGACTGTCTCTACTACATTGGCAAGAGTTACATATTATGTCCAAGCTTTTGTATGAGAATAAGTATATACCTTTTACGTATATAGATTTCTTTTTATCTTCTTCATTCACGTACAAAGGTACAAATGTATTGCTATAATTTTATCTTGTCAGAATCTATTAAATGGGTATATATATTCTGAAATTTATTCTTATTCATCATGAATGTAATGTTAAATTTGAGATTTTACCTTTCTAGATGCAGATTGTCCAATATTTTTACCTTTCTTCTAGACAAATTTTTTTACTAGACATGGATCGATATTCATATCTATATTTAAGGTTAAACATATATGCTTGCATATCTATATTTGAGACTAAACATGTATGCTTACATAGTTTGAGGTTATTTTTACTACCTTTCATATAGACATATATTGACCATCTAGATAGTCTTATATTTTTACCTTTCTTCTAGACAAATTTTTTTGCTTGACATGATCGATATTCATACATATATTTGAGTGAAACATATATGTCTGCATACCTACATTTGAGACTAAACATATATGCTTATATATATTTTGAGGTTATTTTTACTACCTTTAGTATAGACATATATTACCTTTCTACCTTTCTTTCAAACATATACACATATGATCTTTCTACAATTATATTGGAGGTTGTGTTTCTACCTTTTATATAGACGTATATTACCTATCTACCTTTCTTTCAAACATATTCGAGGTTATGTTGATTTCAAGTTTTTCGGAGGTACCCCATTGGTAATTTCATTTTTGTACTAGTTTTTGAAAAAAAAATATTTCCGCATTTCCTCACGCTTCGCTTCCACGCACAAATACTCGTTTCCATGCAACCTAGGAAGAACGAGACACAATTGATCACCCGGATCCCGACTCTGATGCCAAAATATCCTCGAAGAATAGAGACATAGTCCAAAATTCCCGTAACCTAATTCACTAGCTTTTAACATAATCAGGTTTGCTACTAATTCATTGAAAATGACTTCTCTCCACTGCAGCGCAGTGGTGAAAGTTTACCGGTGCAAGTGCATTACACCCTTTAATTCTCACTACAAGAAAATGAGGCTCAGTGACACTGTATGTGGTCACAAAAAATAGCAAATTTGATCACAAATTCAAGATTTGGTCAATAAAGCCAAATTTTCATGTCACTATAAACTGAATGGATTCGTATTGATATCAGTGTCGAGTATAAAACTAACCAAGACAAACCGACCAACTTCTTTTTCGCCTCTCTCGATTTAACTTGATCCCAAACCTAGTTGCTCCGCCTTGCTCTCTACTTTTCTCCATGTCTCCGCAGAGACCAAACCCTAAAAACTTTGTTCTCTCCCAAAACCCACAACTAGAGATTCTCCTCCGTCGATGAACAACCCACATGCTCGTTGCATCACGAGTTCGATGAACGTGACCTGCTTGAAGATTTAGTCCGAATGATTAGCCCTGAATAGAAATTCAGTCAGACCAAACTTTTTATTAGAATCTGGACATTTCCGATTAATTTGGGTTGGGTTTGGTTTTGGGCTGAAACCGACCCTATCCCAATATGTCCAAGCCTATAATTTTTTCTTGAGCATTGTTGGACTTGCTGACTTTAATGTAGTTAGTTGGTGAATTGGGTTCTCCTAGAATCCGAATCGTTTGTATGTCGCGAAAATGCCCAAGTCCATGCTCATATCCTTGCATAGACAAATTTAATCCGGAGGGAGAAGTATTTTCAAGAGGAAGTATCTCCCATGTGTTTTTAAAAAAATTACTTTAAAGACTTGTAAGTGATTCTTTAAATTTTTTCGAAGTGCTTTTAATTGTAACTAAATATCGGGTCTGTTTGAGATGGATTTCTAAAGTGATTTTCAGTATTAATGCTTATGTGAGGAAGCACTTTTAAGAGAAAACACTTTCAAGAGAAAGCACATCTCATGTGTTTCACAAAAAATTACTTCTAAGTATTCTAAGTGATTCCCTAAATTGTCTTAAAGTACTTTGTATTATAACCAAACACCTTGAAATTGATAGAAGTACTTTTTGAAGATTGGAAGTGTTTTGAAAAGTCATACCAAACAAGCCTTAATCCACGTCTGTCAAAGATCATTTTCAATCTGAGAACTAATGTCATCTCCAGTCCTGAGGGGTTATATTTGCACTGGGCTATAATTTAGTCTCTCAAATATACTATTTAAATAAATAGTGAGAGCTATATTTTGTGTTGTCTTCAACCCGTAAGAGCTATAATTTTAATTTTTATATTATTTTATTAATTCAAACTTTTAAACATATATATATATATTCCAATATGTTCATTTATGACATGGTTTATTAATTCAAACTTTTATTAATTGGATTGTATTTATTATATTTATTGATGATTTATTTAACAAATAAATTATTATTAATATTTTAAAGTATTACATTATTGGTATTTATTTGTTATATTATCATTGGGTCTATTATATTTACTAAAATTTGAAAAAATATATTTGTAATGTTTCTAAAGTAATGTTTTGGTTATATTATTTTACGAAAATATTGTGATTATCGTTGAAATTAAAAAATTAATATAAATTAATTAATTAAATGATATCATTATAATATTTAAATTATCATGAAACATCAACTTTTAATGTTTAATTATAATTGTGGTGCTTATAAAAATATAATTTAGGACTATATTAAGGAGCATATATAGTCCACATTTACTCGAGATCGAACTACTTCGTCAATTTTTGATATAGGTTTATCAAATTTTATCAATTTGGGAGCTATATCAAGGCGTTGGGCGTGGACTGGCCTAACGATTATGCTGCGCGCAGAGAGAGAGAGAGAGATGGCCGCACATCTCTTCACATTCCCCCGAAATCCCGGCCCTCCTCCAAATTCTCTACCCAAAAATCCTCCATCTCTACACTTTTCTCTCCCTCGCCGCCCACCACCACCATCGTTATTTCTCATTATTTATTTGTCACTGAATTGCGTTGAGTGGATGGTTTTGTTACAGAATAATAATTATGGAGATCTCCAGGGCCCGTCACGTATTATTACGCCTCCTCCTCCTCGTCGTTGTTGTTTTGACCCAATTGCGGTGTGGTTTCTGCCTCGATGGCGATGAGTTCAGTAAAACCCAATCCCCGGCCTCGCTGCCTCTCGTCACTCAGCTCATGTACAACAAGCTATCCAATCTCACCCAGTATTTCTACAACGACCTTAGACAGCAAATGGGCTACTGCATCAAGAATGTGTGAGTCATATCATCAACAACAACGTACCCATATTTTTCCCGCGCCTTGGTTTCTTTTTGCGGTTGTGTTGTTTCATTTCATTTTCGTTGTCTTGCAGAGAGGAAGACTGGAACGGAGCTTTCAATTACTCGGGGACGCTCGAGTTCTTGAGCAATTGTATAAAAAGCTCAAAAGGTTCTATTTTCCCTTGCCCGTTGCATTTTTTGTATTGCTTTATATACATGTGTCTCTTCTACCGTTGCTAAAAATGACCCAGGTTGGTTTGATATGAACAGGAGATATCAGTAGTCGGATATGTTCAGCAGCAGAAATTAGGTACTATTTCCAGAGTTTCACCAACATTGGGGCAGGAGATACGGAGAAGCATACCACCTCTTACTTGAGACCCAACATGAACTGCAATTTGACTAATTGGGGAGACGGATGCGAACCTGGTTGGGGTTGTAGTCTCGATATAACCCAGAAGGTGGACCTCAAAGCTCCCCGTATTCCTGCTAGAACTAGGGATTGTCAGCCTTGTTGCGAAGGTTTCTTCTGCCCCGAAGGCATTACTTGCATGATGCGTAAGTACGCATTAACACCTCCATTGTTATCATTATTAGTAGAGCTACAGCCTATAATGTAGTCTACATAATTATTTTCTTGCTAAGAGTATCTGTTTTAAGTCTTCATTGGAATTATTAATCTGAGATCAGTACATGCTTTTTTAATAGAGTTACTAGGTTTTCTGTTCATACCCACACATATGTGATTCTTATCTGAGATTAAAATCAAAGTGTGCCGTAATCTTTTATACTAATGTACAAGTCTGTTTACCAAGCAAAGAAAGATAGAACTCTTGATACCTGCTTGTTGTTCTTTTATTGGTTAAGTTATACCCAATTGTTGTACAGGCTGTAGATATTGTATTGATGGTATCAGATGATATATAACCTTTTATTTTTGTTCAATGTAGCTTGTCCTTTAGGCTCTTACTGTCCCCGTGGAAAACTAAACCAAACGACTGGATTATGTGACCCGTGAGTTCATATCCTTGTCTTGGCATATTTTATCGTCTCCTATCCCAAATTTTATTGGGTTTATACTATGCATTAATGCTCATTGGTGGATTAATTCTGCAGATATACGTACCAAGTACCCGCAGGACAACCAAATCATACTTGTGGTGGTGCAGATGTTTGGACGGATGCTAGTAAAACTGATTTATTTTGTTCACCTGGATCATATTGCCCCTCTACCATAAAGAAATACACTTGCAGTTCTGGGTATTTATTTTCATCCTGTAACTCACCTATGGATCTGTGGTGTACTCAGGATTGTATCTTCTAATGTCGGGCTCTCCTTTAATTTCAGATTTTACTGCAGAATGGGTGCTACTCACCAAAGAGGTAAGCTTAGTTATGTCATAATTCTTTTTCATTTTCACTCTTCTATATATAGGAACTAGTAGTTAACGTTCATGCACCCATCCCATCTTACTACCAATAAGGTGTGTCAGGAAGCCATATTTCTTAGCGCTTACCCTTCTTACTCACATTTCTGTGCACTTTAAGCTTCTGTGTGATATTTCTAAGTTTCACCAATTATTGGTTTGCACCAACTATTGTGGTAGAAAATGTAATATTGGTTTACACCAATTATTTGCAGCATGCTTGAAGTTGACTGCCTGTGGTCGAGGTACTGCAAATCAAAAGATTCATGCATACGGGGTCTTCCTTGTTGTAAGTGTTTCCTATCTGCTCGAAAGATGAAAATCTGACAATAAAGCTATAGGTTAGTTGTGATTTGGTTAGTTTTGTGATGGATTTAAATCTTGGTTGTGGCTTTCAATAGAATCTAGTTCTTAAAACGACATCCCTTATACTGGGGAAAATTGATTAATCAGATTCTGTTGACTTGTGTTTCCAGGTTGCATTGAGCTTTATTTGCCTTATAGTTTATAACTGCTCTGATCAAGTTCTGCTCATTCGGGAAAGAAAAGCGGCCAAGTCCAGGGAAGCAGCAGCAAGACATGCAAAAGAAACTATGCAAGCACGTGAAAGATGGAAAAATGCAAAAGATGGTGTTACGAAGCAAAATAAAGAGGGGGCAATAAGGAATGTGTCAATGCATATCAGAGACAGATTTTCTCGCAATAAATCTGAAAGGAATGCAGAGCTGCCGAATGTTTCAGGTCAAACCGTATTACCACCTAAGATACCAGGCACATTAAGCTCATCTGAGCAATCGGCATCAGCTTCAAAGTCAAAGAACAAGGAACCAAGCAACCTTACCAAAATGATGCAAAACTTAGATGATGATCCACATAGTAATGAAGGCTTTGATTTTCAGATTGGAGATAAGAATATCAAGAAGCAAGCTCCGAAAGTTAGGAATCTGCATACTCAAAGTCAAATTTTTAAGTATGCATATGGGCAAATTGAGAAGGAGAAAGCTATGCAACAACAAAGCAAGAACTTGACCTTCACGGGTATAATCCAAATGGCCCAGGACACAGATGTGAAGACCCGCCCTGTGATTGAAGTAGACTTTAAAGATTTAACTCTCACTCTGAAAGGAAAAGACAAAAATCTTTTGAGGAGTGTTACCGGAAAACTCATGCCTTGTAGAGTTTCAGCAGTTATGGGTCCCTCAGGAGCCGGGAAAACAACATTTCTTTCTGCATTATCAGGAAAAGTAACTGGATGCACTGTGACGGGTTCAATATTAATCAATGGAAAATCGGAACCGATGACTGCATTCAAGAAAATAATTGGTTTTGTGCCTCAAGATGATATTGTGCATGGAAACTTGACTGTGGAAGAGAATCTCCGATTTAGTGCAAGGTGCAGGTATGGGAAATCTTTACTGTTGTATGAACTCTCTATCCCTTACGAGCTAAATGATATGGCCACTAAGTCTTTTATCTATCTAGTTAGTTTTGTTTCAGTGAGTTCTGATCTCTATATGGATGGTGGACTTCTTCATACTGCAGATTGTCTTCCAACATGCCAAAACCTGATAAAGTTCTGGTTGTTGAAAGAGTTATTGAGGCCTTGGGACTAGGAGCAGTGAGAGATTCCCTGGTTGGTACTGTGGAGAAGAGAGGAATCTCAGGAGGGCAAAGGAAACGTGTTAATGTTGGGTTAGAGATGGTGATGGAACCTTCATTACTGATCTTGGATGAGCCTACCACGGGGTTGGACAGTGCGTCTTCTCAATTACTTCTGAAGGCCCTTCGACGTGAAGCTTGTGAAGGGGTAAACATCTGTATGGTACTTCACCAGCCAAGGTATTCTCACTCAATAAAATTTCTCTACATTACAAAATCAATAGGAATTTGTGAGGAGCACATTTGATTATGTTAATATGTATAGTTAACCATTAGGCACAATGGTGATTAAGTCACAGCCACTACAGATTATTTATGTGTAAAAACATGGTCTGAGAAACAATGAAACAGAGCACTTCTATTTCGTTCTTTCCAAAGTTACTCGTGCCACTGGGAAGATAACCATCGTTAGTTTCTTTATTCAATTTCTGTATTTTAATAATATAAAGCAGTGTCCTGATCTTTGTGGGCAGCTACACCTTATTCAGGATGTTTGATGATTTCATTCTTCTGGCCAAAGGTGGTCTTACTGTATATCATGGATCTGTAAAGAAAGTTGAAGAGTACTTTGCTGGCATCGGGATTGTTGTACCAGAACGTGTTAATCCTCCTGACTACTTCATTGACTTTTTAGAAGGTATAGTGAAACCAGACTCGGGTGTGACTCATGAACAACTCCCGGTAAGGTGGATGCTACATAAGGGGTACCCTGTACCTCAAGATATGATGCACTATCTAGATGGAATAGCTGCAAGTTCAGCCGGTCCAAAACCTGTAATGAAGAGAGATCAATCTTTTGCTGGAGATTTGTGGCGGGATGTGAAGACTAATGTTGAGGTGAAAAAAGATCACTTACAACATAACTTCTTTGTGTCTAAGGATTTATCTGACAGAGTTACTCCTGGTATTCTTCGACAGTACAGATATTACCTTGGGAGGTACATAAACATCCATTCTTCAAATTTTTATCATTTGCATAAATATATTCTCTCTACATCTTTGATATATTGTAGGTGCATAGCATTATGTCTTAAATGTGCATTTTACATAATACATTTCGTTTCCCAAAAGTCTTGCCAGCTTTGCCAGTTTTCGCAGGTAATCTTTTATATAGGAAAGAATGACTAGATTTTCAGCATCATAGAATTACAAGTTTGTGAACATGCAACTTACTTATTCCGGTTAAGATTTTAATGATTATTTTTTCCATTCATTTTGCTAAACCTTCAGTTAGTTGACTCATGCTCTTTTGTTGGTTTGTTTGTTTGTTTATTTGCGGCTATTAGCACTTTACACAACCAAAGAAGTACTCTTATGAGCCTGGCATCTCCTTATAGATGTGTTGGAGATTGAATCTGTAGTTTATTAGGGAAGAAGTATAATTGACAATTCTTGTTTGCAATTAAAGTCCATGAACCTTATATTTTTTGACATGAAAGTTTTATAGGTAACTTATTTCAGGGTGGGTAAGCAGCGGCTACGAGACGCTCAAATGATAGCAGCAGATTATCTGATTTTATTACTCGCCGGAGCCATCTTGGGAACTTTTTCACAAATGAACGATGAATCATTTGGTTTCAACGGTTACACTTACACTGTCATTGCTGTTTGTAAGTAACAACAAGCCATTTGTCAACTTTAACTGTAACTTGGTGGCTTTAGCCTTTTAATATACATTGAAGGAGCATGTGATTTCTTTGAAGCTTTATAATATCTTCATAGTTCTAACCTTTTCAAATGATTGATCATCATCTCCTCTGCCAAAGTGTTTAATGAGCAGACGGTTCTCCTAATGTCTGTTCGTGTGCCTTGGATCATTGCGAATAATCTTAATTTTACCGTTGCAGCACTACTTTGCAAAATTTCAGCATTGAGAACCTTTTCTCTTGACAAATTACACTACTGGAGAGAGAGTTCATCTGGGATCAGCAGTCTGGCTCATTTTTTGTCCAAAGATACACTGGATCATCTCAACACGGTCATCAAGCCATTGGTTTACTTATCCACATTCTATTTCTTTAGTAACCCAAGGTCACCGTTTCAAGACAATTACGCTGTTCTGCTCTGCCTTGTGTACTGTGTGACTGGCATAGGTTACGCACTTGCCATCTACCTTGATCCAAGTCCCGCTCAACTGGTATGTACCTGAAGGAAACGTTGGTACAACTCATTCACGTGTTTATGTTGTGTGGTACATTATTATTTGTCTCAACCTAAAATCAGTTCTTGTTAATTTTCTCCAGACATCCGTGCTTCTTCCTGTTGTCATGACCCTCATTGCAACCCAAGCAAAAGATAGTGCAGTTGCAGGAGCTGTAGCACGTTTTACCTACACAAAATGGGCACTTGAAGCTTTTGTTATTGCAAATGCTGAAAGGTTTGTGGTTACTAGTGCTTCCTCCTCCTCTCTCTAGTTAAGCTACTGGTAAATTATCGATGACGCCGAGTTACATGTACTGTTTTTTTCTTCTCCTGATCAGGTACTCTGGGGTGTGGCTGATTAGTCGCTGCTCAGTATTACATAAAAAAGGCTATGATCTTAGTGATTGGACAATCTGTCTGATCGTCCTCTTGTGTATTGGTGTACTTAGTCGCATCTTGGCTTTCATTCTGTTGCTGATTACCCAAAGGAGGTAGATGATGCGTCTGCAGAATCCCCTTCTCTGCAGATCTTGTCGTCTATAGAATACATGTCAAAAATGAATAACCTTGTAAAATATGTATCATAGTAACTGACCAGGGTGAGCAACATTCATTAGCAACAAGAATGATGGCTACCATTCTAATTGCTAAGCAACAGAGGATGTATAGATCAGTAGATTAGAAGCCACAACCTTTGTTTTGCTTTTGTACAAAGCAGTAACAGTATTCAGTTTAACTTCGCTGGTTATGCATAGTAGTTACATTAAGGGTATGTTTATTTACCAAGAATGAGAATCAAAAGTGGGGAAATTATTCCTATTTTCCTCCATATTTTAGTGTCAACTTGCATATAAGAGAATTAGAATGGAGGTGGGTCTTACCTCCTTATTATGAATGATTTTAAATAAATCCGGAATTTGATTCCCAATGGGGGAGGTGAGTTTGGGGGAATCATTTCTCCCGGGATCAACTTTTGTACCAATAATATCCTTATATATATTTTTTTGAAGAAAATATTATGTACTATTAAATGAATCTAATTTCTTTAGACTTGATATTTTAATATGTTTTTTAAAATGCTATTACGAATGGTTATATTTCAATTTTTTCTAAAGGTATTATGATCATTATTTTATTGAATTTGAAGTTTTGTCTAGTTATAGAGCTTATTAGATTTGACGTTTTTTAGTATTTAGTTAGCTTTAATAATTTGTTCTTATGTCGGTATTGTTTTAATCATTTTTCCTATGAACCTTGCTTAAATTCATAAAAAAGTTATTGAATATAAAAATATAGCTATTACTTTGTATAGGTATTTCGGTAATCAAATTAGTTTTGATTCTGATTCCTGTTATGATTTCAAATGGTAAGTAAACAACTAAATGAAAATGACATATTCCCATTTCGATTCCTTTCGATTCCGATTTCAGTTAATTCCGATTTCTAGTAATTTCGATTCCAAGTAAGTAAACGTGCCATAAAATACACTAACATTTACACTACATAATTCCGATAGGTTCTCTTAGGTATAGTGCTTGTCAAAATTAATGTTGTTGAGGTTGTGTACATATTTTACCAAATATAGGAACAAATCCAAAATCACTCATGTCTTGAGATTTAAAATTAAGAAAAATATTGCCACCTTTTATTACTCAATTATGAATTTATGATTTAATTGGTATTCTAATTATTCAAAATTAAAAAATAACACTTTAATCACTCTTTTTACTTCAATATTTGGTGAGATATGAGTTACCAGAATAAGTATTGAATATTGAACCAAGACAATGTGCCACTACGATCATCATCCAAGTTCAGTACGTATCCCTTTTCACTGGCGAACCCAGCATGTGCCTAAGGGGGGCTAGTACCCCCACTGAAAATTTTGGATATATGTATTTTGCTATACAAATTTTCAATTAATTACATATTTTACTAACATATGCCTTCACTAGCCACAAATTCTTGTATTTTTTCAATTTTGCTCCCTCATAAATAAATTTTTGGAGCCGCCACTGCCCCTTCCAACTATCAACTTAAAATAAGAAAAAGAAAAAAGAACGAGATACAAAATAGGGTTATTGACAATGATTTTGGTCTGTTTTATATTTTCTCCCGAAGAAATAAAAAAACACAGAAACGTATTCGGTATTCGGGTCGGAGCTCCGGCCCATTCTATCCATAGTCCCTACTCTCCTCCTATGCGCGCAACACGCATCTATGAAAAACAGGGAAAACCAACCCTACCCAAAATGAAATCACACTCTCTCTCGCTCCTTAAACCCTAACCCTAATCCCCCCTCCTCCACTCTCTTCTCTCTTCACCTCCTCCTCCACTTGCCACCATCTCCGTCGTCCATCACACCGCAGCCATTCCGCTCCGTCTCTCCGATCGCCACAATCTCTGGCTTCAAATTCACATCCATGGCCGGCATTGCACTCCACGCGCCGCTGGAGAAGCAGTTCGAGGACTTCCGCTCTCAGCTGGAGGAGTCCGGCGCGCTGAGGGAGCGCATCCGAGCGGTGGTCCTGGAGATCGAGTCCACCAACAGGCTCATCCACTCGAGCCTCCTCTTGGTCCACCAGTCGCGTTCGACTCCCGGTACGGCGCCGTTTTTGTGTACTGCATTTTAAGCTATGTGATTTGTTTTTTCTCGATTTTATTTTATTTTTTATGTATGTTGAAGCAGAGGTTTTGGAGAAACCTAAGGCTCAGATAGCTGTGCTGAAGGAGCTGTACAATCGGCTAGCTGAAATTGTGCGTGAAAGCCCCGGGTGGTATTATAGGTTTGTGGAATCGGACAATTTGACATGGTTATATTTTAGTGGAATTCGAGCTGTCCTAGTTTCGTATCAGAGATTTCAAAATGTGTGTATGCAGTATCATCTAGTGACTGTAATTGGAACGAAATGTTGGTGTGGATTTTGAGACTCTTAATTGTGCTGTTTTGTACAGATATCATGGTGATTGGAGGACAGAGACTCAGACTGTGGTTTCACTGCTTGCTTTTATGCATTGGTTAGAGACAGGGACACTTTTGTTGCACACTGAAGCTGAGGAAAAGCTTGGGTGTATGATTCTCTACTCTCTGTTATAGTTTATTTAAGGTTACATATGGATATATTCGATGTCTGCGGTGAACTTTCAATTTTGATATGAGTAACAATGCCAAATTTAAATGTAGAATATTCATGGTACTCACATCTGTTCCGTATGGTTAAGTTGGCTGTTGTGCTATTAGAATGAGCAAACAGGATCGAGTTCTTTAATTAAGTACCAAGTAGTGAACAGTTTTCAGGATTGGCAATAATCAAAGTAACATTGGTAACAAAAGGTCAAGCGAAAGGTTTGAGTATGATGCAAGTTAAAAGTCCTTGATGTAGGTCTGGTGAGCTACTACACATTAGGTTCATGGCTATCTCATAATCTGTAGCATTAGCTCTTTATGTACTTTAGCTTGTTTTGCACATTACAACGACTACTCTATATATTTAACTGAAATATACTGATTTTCAGTGAGCGGCTCAGAATTTAGCCTGGATGTTGAAGACTACCTTGTTGGTGAGTGTCGTAAGACTTTTAATTAATTATTGCATGACTGATTGTTGTCGACCATTTAAATTTGTACAACAGAGTGTTTCCTAGTTGGTTGTGAGGCACACGATTTTTGATAGATACCCTCCATTCTATGAGAAAGCAGTAGCAGACCATACAATCTTCCGAAGCAATGATTTCCACAATATTATTATGATGAATTTCTTAGTAGGTTAACGAGCTGATATTCCCTTAGGTATTGTCCAGTAGGCTTGTATTGATTATTGAAAATGCCGAGTGAGTCTAGTAATTAGCATCGTTGGTTTTTATTTTTTGTTTTCTTTTTGTTTTTTTGTACTACATAGACACTGATATGAAGACTTTTCTCATATTGCAGGTATTTGTTTCATGTCCAATGAATTGGTAAGGAAGTAACTGCAGTTATAGCGTGCTCTATCTTGCTTTATTGAGTCTCAAATGAAAAAACAATGTTGTCCGAGTCTGATTTTTGTTACCTTAAAGGTAAGGAAAACGTTATCATGAGAATCAGGCGATCACAGAGTAAATAAGGAGCCTGAAATCTTAATTGAAGGTCTATGGTGAACCATTAATTAGGCATGTATGTGTAAGTAAGGATGCCATGTGCATGTAGTTATTTACAATGCCTATTTAGTTTAGGAGGAAGCCATGTGCTTCAATTAAGAAAATTCATGCGGTAGATATGCTTATTAATTGACAGATTATGAGGCATCCTTCAAATATGTACATTAATAAGATTTTTATTAGAATTAAGCTTGTTGTCCCATACATTGCTGCAGCCTAGGTATGTGGTTAACCAAGTGACAGCTGGGGATTATGATTGCCCAAGAAAGGTGATGAAGTTTTTGACAGATCTACATGCAGCCTTCCGTCTGCTGAATCTCCGAAATGACTTTTTGCGCAAGAAATTTGATGGTAAGCTATTGATTATATTCATTATAGTTCTAATTCATAGTCCTCTTCCTCTCTCTAAGTTTCATGGTTGTCTCAATTCGTTTCCGCATCCACTTATGTGAATCTTTTGTGAACCGTGGCAGGTATGAAGTATGACCTTAGAAGAGTTGAAGAGGTTTACTATGATGTAAAAATCCGAGGCTTGGCAGCCAATGGTGGTTCCGTGGAAAGGCCATCAGCCGAAGAACAACCATAGAGTACAGAATTCTACACTTCCTCTTTACATATTCTAGTATCATGCTCTTCTAGAGAAGCAGATGTGCACTCGAGTTTTGTGTCAGAAACTAGGAACTGTACTAAGCTGAATTTTGCTTCTAGTCACTGCTGAGGGAAAGATGCGCAGAACAGGAATTGACTAATGCGTAGAGGTCAATTAGACTTGTATAATTAAAATCCTAGAACATCCTTTCGAAAAAAAAAATTCCCAGAATATGGTTGATGTAGAAAGAAGTTTTTAGTTTGAGAATCCATCTGGAATTTGGTATTATTCCCCCATCAACTTCATGAATACCATTTCCCAGGCTAGTTACGTCGTCACAATTATTGGTCTGTATGAACATATTTTTCTTCTTAATAAAGGCATGTGGGCCTGCAATGGATATCGCATATAATGTTGGCACCCCAAGTTATCTTAACCTGTCACATCGGGGTGTATCATATCACTCTCTCGCTCGGAGACTCTACCCACTCCTATTGCTTTTCTGGTGGATTTGTCCCAGCCTATCGTTACTGAGGCCTTGTGCTTCGCCGTCCACACAATTTCACGAATCTTGTTTTTCACTTTTCGTACATCACCTGTCAAAACTTCTTAAAAGATAAAAATCATTAGAAGACAGATATGGGACTAGAGCCTTATCCAAGTTCATTGCTTCGAGTCCTCTGGTATTTTCACATTGTGCTCGATTTTTATAAAATACCGAATATTTCACAGTAACTTGGGAATCATTAGGGACTGCACAAGTATATTCGCACAACACCCAAAAAATTAAGGTTGTCTAATACAGATATTTATGAGTAAGGACCACGACTTAAAAACGTGACACTTATATTCTCTAAAGATTGTCTAAATAGGACTGACTGACCAAACCTTCATGTAGGATTTGACTAAAGTATTACTCGGGCAGTTAAAGCTTAAAAGTGTTTTTATTATCCCAGTTTCCCATGCACACGCTATTGCTAAGCACACCACAGTAGGCACGAAAGAAACGGGCCACAAATAAAGGATATCACATCGGCCACAATTGACGGCGTACTAACGGCGTTAAACCGGAGGAGGAGACGCAAGCGCAACCACTCCATTCCAATGTCGTCCACGTGTCGGTGGTCCGGCGTAGCAAACCGAGACCAAATCATTAAACAAACCCACAAATATTTAGAAAACAGATATATTTAAATAAGAAAATATAAAAAACCAATTTTGGATTGCGGAGCCTCTAGACTATAGTAATTACTAGGATTAAATTTATCCGTGGTATCCATAATCTTGATGACATATTAAAAAATGTTTCAAATTTTAAAATTTATCAGAATGGTACTTAAATTTTAAAATCGTATTACAATGGTACTTAGGGCATCTGCACCGGCGAGCAGCCGGGCAGACGGTGATCGAGCAGGTGGTGGGGCACCGAAGGTTTGCTCGAGCAAACCGAGTTTCTTCCTCGCACCGGTCAGCTGGTGCTCGCCCAGTCAACGGCGAGCTGCTGCTCGTCCAAACGCTCGAGCGTTTCCTGCTCCGGCGTCTGCTCGACCGCCTGGCGGGCCCCACGCCACGTGGGTGACGTCAGGCGCGTTGGGTTTTTTTTTATAGCTGGCGCGTGTAACACACGCGCCGGTTAAAAGTTAAAAAAAAATAACCAACCAATCAGTAACCGCCACGTGGCTTACCGAGCAGTAGAATCAGAAACCAACGGTAAGTGAATCCAGGCCATCCATTTTGAAATCTGAGGCCTCATCCAACGGTCCGATTTTGAATATAACGGCTACTGATTTTTACTGTAGCATCAGACTGTCTTTCTACTTAAATAAATCCAAACAATACCTAAAAAAATTCAAAAAAATCACAAACTCTCCCAAATCTTTACCTATAAATACTACTTCAAGTTTTGCTCAACTCACACCAATTTGAGCATACCATTACACTTCTCCTTCTATCTCCTCTATCATTTCGTTAAGCTTTTTTTAGAGTTACAATGGGCACACATTGGCTTCCTTCCGAAGATTTGCAAATGTGTATTTCTTTTGTGCGTCATAGCCTCGATGAATACGACGGCAACAAACAAAAGAGGGAGAAATTGTGGGAGACAATTCATGCGGATTATGTGAAAAATTGGGAGCCAGCACCCGGTGATCCTCCGAAAGAGCCGAGGACCCGAATCGCGCTTTCGTCTCACTACAACAAATTCAAGCGACTCTTGCAAAAATGGGGCGAATGTTTGTACGCGGCACAACAACGTATAGCTAGCGGCACTTCGCTAATGGATGAGGTAAGTTTATTTATTTGTAACATAATAATGAATTATATTATAATTTAAATTATGTAGCATACATTATATAAATTTGTATGCGTAGCAAATTTAATGTATAAAAATTTAAATAATGTATACAATTTATATATACAATATTGTGCTTCAATTTAAATATATAAAATATTGTGCTTAAATTTATATATACAATTTGAGGTGGTGTATACGACTTATATATACAATTTAAATAATGTATACAATTTAAATTATGTAGCATATATTATTTCTTTTGTAGCATAATTTTGCACGTACTTTATACAATATTGTGCTTAAATTTGTATATACAATTTAAATAATGTATATGATTTATATATACAATTTAAATAATGTATACAATTTAAATTATGTAGCATATATTATTAATTTTGTAGCATAATTTTGCACGTACTGTATTTTTGTAGCATAATTTTGTAGCTAATATAATTATTTTATTAGGTCAAGCAAGCTCAATCATGTTACTATAAGGATATGAAGAAAGTGTTTACACACTTTGAATGTTGGGAAGTGGTTAAGAATCATCCTTCTTTCATTTCGGTGCTACCAAGTACTCCATCTCCATATGCAAGTAGTGACCAACCTACTCCTTCCGCCGCCGAATCATCTCCAGCCATTAATTTGGATGACGAAGAAGTGAATGAGACACCTCAAAGCCACGTGCCCGCTCCCGCTCCCTCTAGTCCGCCTAGACCAATGGGAACGAAGGCGGCAAAGGAAGCAAGGCGACAAAAGAAACAAGGTAAGACTCCTATTGAGCAACGAGTTGAGGTTTTGCATACCATTGCTAGTGACCAAGCTTCGTGGCAATCCAAGAGGATAGCGCATAATGAGAGTGAGCTTAATTATTACGCGGAGTACATAGAAATTCAAAGGCGGAATGAAGCAAGGGCGGATGAAGAGTTACGATTGAAGAAACTTGAGGAGGAAACGAGGATCATGACTATGGATTTGGAGGCAATGACCCCAATCTCAAAAAGATATTTTACAAAGAGGAAATTAGTCATCCTTAATGCCGGAGAACCTAGTCAAGATCAACATACCGATGAAACATACTCTGATTGTTATCACCCAAGTCGCGTGCTCTTTCCGTAGAAGTTATAGTATTGTACTAAGAATAAATCTGGGCTTGGCTCGTCATTTTCTGTAATTTAAATTTTATGTAATTTAAATTTTCAAGAAATAAAGATGCATTTTATTCATTAAGATGAAATTAAAATACACTTGAAATAAAAACGGAAGCTTCATAATTAAACACACGTACAGAAATTAAACACACGTACAGAAATTAAACACACATACAGAAATTAAACACACATACAGAAATTAAACACAAGTTAAATATTTAGAGTATCTCGCCGGTTTCCAACCTCCAATTGTGCTTCACCAAGTCCTTCTGAAGCTCTGTATGGATGTAACCAGATTCAAGATCGGCAACACGGTCGTGAAACCTATGTATATTTGCTCCATCTCTACTAATTGGCTCAAAAGGAATTCGATTCCCTTGTTGATCCACCGGCCCATCATAAACCCGGAAAGCTCTCGATGGATTTTGCACGTCTTCTTCTTCCTCATTCTCATCCTCATCCTCCACGTACTCTTCTTCAACAATCATGTTATGTAATATGATGCAAGCTAACATGATTTTAGTCATTACCGATTTGTGGTGCAATGTACAACTATGACGAATAATTGCCCATCGAGATTGTAAGATGCCAAAGGCCCTCTCCACATCTTTCCGGTATGCCTCTTGTTTCTTTGCGAACAGTTTATCTTGCGGCGTCTGAGGATTAGAAATAGTCTTGACGAATGTAGAGTACCTTGGATATATTCCGTCAGCCAAATAATAAGCGTGGTTGTACCTCTCTCCATGGACTTCATAGACGGCAGTTGGGCCTCTTCCTGAAAGGACCTCTGAAAACACATCCGATAGGTGGAGCACATTAATGTCATTTTTGGCTCCAGGACAGCCGAAGAAGCTGTGCCATATCCACGTATCATACGAGGCCACTGCCTCCAAAATAATAGTTGGGCGACCCTTTCGACCTGAGTACGCCCCTTGATAGGCGGTTGGGCAGTTCTTCCACTCCCAGTGCATGCAGTCAATACTTCCGATCATGCCAGGAAAGCCTCGGCGTTGGCCTTTAGCTAGGAGTCGCGTGAGGTCTGCCGATGTTGGACTGCGGAGGTACCTTGGACCATAGATTTCATACACTTGGCTGCAAAAATCCTTCATGCATGCCAGAGTAGTCGATTCCCCCATCCTTGTAATTTCTGTGCACTGATCCGCGGCCGCCCCATACGTTAACATTCGCAGAGCACCGGTCAGCTTTTGTTCAGGAAGAAGCCCTAGCATTCCAGTCGCGTCTGGTCTTTGATGCCAAGATTGGTCGTGAGGGTTCATCGTCGTCTTGTGCTTCCGCAATGACCACCTGATTGATGAATGATTGCTCCATATAGTCATCCTCTTCTTGTTGACGTTGTCTCCTCCTGAAAAAATGGGGGAAGCTGAAAGGATCCATCAGAGTGATGAACAAGAAAATGTTGCTAAGTGTTGAGAGAGATGAGTTATGTACTCGGATTCTTGTACATGGTGTGAGGCAACTATGAAAGAAAGATGATCGTTTTATAGACAATTGTAGATAATCCGATCGTCAAATATGAACACACGTGTCGCATCGTAATTGGTCAAAAATCTTACCGGAAATCTGGTTCAATTATTTTGTCGACGACGCTATCTCGCAGTGACACGTGTCGCATCGTAATTGGTCGAAAATCTTACCGGAAATCTGGTTCAATTATTTTGTCGACGACGCTATCTCGCAGTGACACGTGTCGCATCGTAATTGGTCGAAAATCTTACCGGATATCTAGTCCAATTATTTTACCGACAATGACACATGGCGGTGACACGTGTCAATTTTTAATTAGTCGGAAATCTTACCGGAAATCTTGTATAATTATTACCGATCAAGACACGTGTCACATTATTATTGGTGGTAAATCTGTCCGGTAATTCATTTTTAAACATTTCACTACATGACAAAGCTGATTTGCTTGAAGCAAATAGTGAATGGGTGTGTGCAAAACTTGATTTGCTTGAGCAAATCTTGGATACATCTTGCTTGAAGCAAGTCTTGCTCTTGCTCTGCTTCTTGCTTCAATCATGGGTGCGGATGCTCTTAGAGTGTTTTTCCTTCAATGAGCCGTTAACTTTGTTGATGTGACAATTTTTTTTATAATAAGGATAATTTAATTAATTTATATTAATTTATATTAAGGGCATAGATGATGATGATTCGTGAGGACGGTTTGAATGAAGAGGGTGAGAAGATTAACAGGTTTTGTAATTGATAGAAACTTGAGATTTTGCAAAGCTTGACAATGTTGAAAGAGATATATATGCACATCATATGTTCGATGAAATGCTTTAACAATATTTTGATTTTTTTTTTCTATTCGAGAACCATCACATTGTTCATAGATTTGTGGCGACTTACAAACTATACCCGCGCGACAATGTGAACAGAAGTGCGAGGTCGAGCTATGGAAAGCAATCGCTATCGCGAGAAAGCGCAGAGGAAGCGATGAGCTAAAACAAATTGGGGATGACATTGATATCATTACAAAAGTTTGAGTATCAGGTTAATATTCATTAAGTTGTAAGTAACGTAAATTGACTAAATTAACTTTATTATAAAAAAATTACCACATTAACAAAGTTAACGACTCATTGACGAAAAAACGCTCCAAGTACCACGATAAAATTTGGACCATTTTTAAAGTTTGAATACCATTCTAATAAATTTTAAAATATGCGAACATTTTTAATATAATACCAATTGCAAGAATTTGGGTGCCGCTTGTGAATTTAATCACTAAACCAAACGCATCCCCTAATAACTCGTTGGCTTCATTTCATTTCGTGTCGCTTTTTGGCGGTTTTGAGCCTTTCGGTTTCGAACATACGCACGAATTTCTCTGACGCCTCCTCTCCCTCTTCTCGACGAGTCACTCATAGGTCAGATCTCTCTCTCTCTCTCAAATTTGCTCAGATCTTCATTTTCCGTTTTCGCCTTGCCTTAGATCTTCAGTTTCTCCGGGATCGCGGATCGGCGCCGCTTCAGCTCCGGCGGTTTCCGATGCTCGTTCGCGAGGTACTGTTTGTTTCTTTCGCGTTTTTCCGATCTGAAAACACTTTATCTCTATGCGTTTGATAGTGATGCTTAGCTGTTTTTTGTTGATGAGAAAACGAAGCTTACGAAGGATTTGATTAAGCTTTGACTTGATTGAGCTGATTTAGGTGTTTGGAGGTTTATTTGTTTCCATTTTTATCCTCATGCTTAACATAATCAACTGAATCGGAACTATATTTCCATTTTGATTATTTATTTCACTTTCTAAGTAACGAAACGAAGCTTTTGGATCTCGTCTTTTTTTCTTTTTCTAATTAGAATGTCTTAAAAGGTCAAAAGTATAAATGAATTTTTTTTGTACTCGAAGAAAAAAAGTGTTTTCTGGTTCGTTGCGATCAGATGAGTGGTAGTCTAATTTTCGTCAATTATGCTGTACATTTGTGTTTAATAATAATATATTTTTTAAAACAATTGAGCCCGTTGATCAAGGGTTCATAATGTAGAAGGTGTAACTTGGCTTGTGGTGCTAATCAGCCACACTTGATATAAATTGAACGAGGTGATTTAGATCGTCTGTGTACTTTGTTTTGTCATGGTGATGATTTGATCAATTGAATATTAGAAGCTGAGAAGTTATGAATGTTGAGAACTGTAGGATAGGATCAACCTTAAATGTTGAGAACATTTGCCAACATGAAATCACAAAGGGTCAGAGTTTGTAAAATTTCCTTTAACTGCTCTGTTCGAGGATGCTTTCACACAATAAACTTCACAGAAATAAGTTCGGAACTATATGAATCAATCTTATTTTTCTTCTGCGTGTGCCATTTTACATTTATTATGAATTCAATTTGTAGTCCAAAAGGTAATGCATTGTCCTGGTATCAAAATTGTACTTCTTAAGATCCTTGAGTGGAATTGTAACTTGTATGATGCTTTTCATCTTTTCTTTTGCAGGGGAAAGTGGTAGATTCTTTTGCTCCTAGGCTAGATGATGAAGATGAAACCATCGAGCATTTACTAGCAGAACCTAAAATGGATTATGCTACAGTGGATGGTGTCCTATGTTTTGGCAAGGCGAAGGCAGAGAAGTGCTTGAACCTTGATGATTTTTCTTCTGGATTTGCCTGTGGACCTAATACATATTGTGGTAATACTACTAAATTTTCCTGTTGATATTGTTAATTCCTAACATCTTGATGGACTCTTATAATTCATGTTCTAGAACTTTTTCCTTATTGAAGGCTGATAAAAAAATTTAGGGAAGTTTCTGTACTGCCTGAAAGCGCCTTGTGTATACATCCTCGCAAACAATTTTAACATGGTTTTAATATCATCCTGACCTTTGACTGCTAGATTGAATTTTTTTTCTACTATCTGTGGAGTTCCTTTTGCATGGAGATACCAAGATATTGCAGAAGAATAATTTTCTCCAAAGGAACTGTAAACATTAGGGCACCTGCATGCAATGATTTCTTGTCTTTCTAATGGTTGAATAATTACAGAATACTGGTATTTTCAATGTGTTGGTTATATTTCCATTTGGATATTGAGGTTCATTATATGAAACAATGTGATCTAGTATCGTTCTATTGCATTATAACATATGGTTTTTGCTAGGTGGGCGGCATTCTGCTCATCCTCGTGGGTTGCGATTTGCTCATCCTCGGCAAGGAGACTATGAATTAGAACTCGGAGTATGTATCTAACAGCGTGGATTAATTAATATCATGTCAGATCTATTGTATGCATTCTTTTCCAGAAACCAGCTTCTCCTTGAGTTCCCCCATTCCCCCACTTTTTATTTTATATAAATCCAGCTCACTCTACATGCCATTGTTTTGGGGAATTTGTAATTAATTAATCTATTTATATGTTTCTGTCTATGATTGCTCTTTTGATGAGATAGTGATTTAGTAGGTTCTTGATGGATTGCTGGATGAAGTTGAAGAAGTGGAGGATATTCATGCAACAAATGGTCTTGCAAGTCCATGTGATGATTTTCTTCTAGGTGATTATTTTTGTTCAACTGTTTCTATGGTTTGTTGACTGATATCATGAGCGAATTTATGAGATCAGATACGGCCTCTCTTGTTTTCTTACATTTTTTTAAAAAATATTTTATCTGGTTGCAGATATTGGATTCACAGAGAAAGTTCCTGAACTGGAATTTGGTCCTTGTGAAAGGTCGAATCTTGGGAGCTCTGAAAGTGGGTCTCCAGGGTTAAGTGGCAGTAGTAATAGTGCTGTAGGAGTTTCAGAATCCTCAACAGTGACGGTTCAAGAATTAGAGTGCAAAAAGTCATCACCTCGTAAGTTTCCTGAAGACTTCAGGCGAAGAAAAAGACGTCAGACACCAGTTGAAGAAATTATTTGTCCCAGTTCATCAAGTTTACACAATCTTGTTAAGTTAGACTATTATCCGAAACCCTTAGCAAGTGGAATATTGTCCAGTGAAAATGAGAGAGGCTCTATTGAAGCAAACACATTTGGTGCTATTTTCAAAGAGCAAAAACTGCCCAAGTCTACTCAGAGACTCCTTGAAGATTCTTCAGAAAACAAAGCAAATTTGATAGGAAGTGAGAAACCTTCTCCTCTTGCTGGGTCAGGGGATCAACAATTGAAGGTTGGATCTCAAAATAAACTTCATCATACAAGACCTAGGACATTGTTATCAGTTCCTGAGGAGGATTTAATCACAGATAACCTGACACTGTCTGAGTTCAAGATTCGGATAGCACGTCCAAGGAAGCAGGTAATGATTATTGTAGGGAAATTCAGTCATCCAATCAAGTTATTGGATTGGATCTTCTCTTTCATGTCCTTTATCTACATTTGTTCAGTTTTTCTCTATCCATGTGCACTTAGATTTTGCCTTGTTAATTTATCAGTACTTTGATAAAAAGACAAGTTTAAGCACTTTGAGTGCTATGGTATTATCGTCTCTACATCACCTCATTAAAATATGTATGATGATTTGCGTGTTAAGATTATGTGTCATTGGTACTACCCCTTAGTCGAACTTGGTGGTATATTTTGCATCTCTTGTCTGGAGGACGTGCTACTGGCTTTCTGTAGCTTTACATTTTATTGATGTTAGGGGTTGTGAGTTATGTATAGCCAACGCGAACAAGCTCTTTACATGTCTCATTAATTTGAAAAGGATTTGTAGTATCTACTGAGCTCCTTACTGGGTATATGTGTTCTTGTTGCATTGAAAGAACAGTTGTCCTGATGTACCACAAATTTGAAAGCAAAACATATGGAAATCAGAAAGGAATGTTATCTTTTCTTTCCATGGTATTCTAACAGTTCTGAAATTTCAATTGGCACAGGCAATTCGGACTGAATTTCAACCCATCACGTCGGAGTCTGAAGATGAAATTGTGACAATAGATATATGTGAAAAGCATGATCCATGGAAGCAACGACCTATTAAATCTGGTTCAGAGAATGAAACTGTGCTGAGGAAGAAATTAAAAAAACATGATCGAAGGAACCATGGACCTATTAAGTTGGAGTCAGAAAATGAAACTGTGACAAGAAGAAGATCTATGAGGCATAATCGAAGGAAGGATCAGTCTGTTAACTCTGAGTCTGATGATGAATTTGTGATGAAGAAAAGATCCAAAAACGATCGAAGGAAGCATCAAAGGATGTGGGATCTCTCTGAGGTGATGGCATTGGTTGATGGCATTTCTGAATATGGAGTAGGACAATGGACACGCATAAAGAGACTGTTATTTGCCTCTTCCCCTCATCGCACGCCAATAGATCTCAGGGTACATCTTCCTTTTCTACCCATAAATGAATTCCATATGTACATAAAATGTAGACGCCTAGTGCTCCATCACTATGTGGATGGTCTAATTGCAATATGCAGTCCAGAGTTTTACTGGCTTTCTCCATCTAGTGTACATAGGGGGGAGCTCTGATTCAATTTCAACAATGTCTTTTTTTCTTGTTATATTTCTCAATTCAGTACGTGTTAATGCTGCAGGACAAATGGAGAAATCTATTGAGAAGCAGCTGTCGAAAGGAACTGAAGAAAGAGGCAAGCTTTCTAAGCACTTTCAGGTCACTTTGGTTCTTTTGAAAATTTCGATGTAAACTGATAGTGTGTTGTGGTGTGGCTCAATACAGGTTGAGGAAAATGAGGCAGATGACATGCATATACCAAAGTCTCTGATATACCGTGTCCGTGAGCTGGCAAAGGAACATCCTTACCCTAGGCAGCGTGGTAAAAACTGTGCTCCTCCCATACTCCCTTCTGAACGCAAACGTGGTTCATCTGACCGTATCATAAAGTATGTGCGAAGGAAGAACCGTTCTTGAAGCTCGATGTCGGTAACTCACTAGGCAAGACTGTACTTAAGTTGTAAAAAGCCTATGTTCGTATTAAAAAAGCTTTTTTCATTAACATCAAGTTCTTGGATCATCAGAAAAATGATAACTGAATGCAGGCTGTCTGCATTCCAGTGGGCCGATATTTCTTATCTTTTTGACTAGAGATCTATATGGTATCCATGCATACCCGTTCTAGGAATTTATCTGGGTAATTTGCAAACTCTGTCGCCGCTGGACAACTTATAAATGTATACAGTTTATAGGTTATCAGGTTAACGTTATCTGAACTCCACTACATGTACTCTCGTCTTTCTTGTGCATGATGAGTTGTGTTTTTAGAGCAAGATAATGTGGGAAAATCATAAATGCCATTATATCCTATCTGTTGCAATGAACGGGACTATGGTTTCTGGAGAGCAGCAGGATTTGTGAGGCCATATCTATGCCATTTCTAAATTTAATCTTCATAAGTTTTCGACTTTAATCCCATCCAATTGTAACTCTTGAGGTCACACAACACAAGAAAGCATGAAGAATGAAAATGAAAGAAAAGGAAAAGATTTTTTACGTACTGACATACAAGTGATGCAACATTCCTGCAAATAGGCTCCAAAGTATTAGTATGGATGGAGCTAGAGATACTCAGAGTCTGGAACTGTTATATCCATACAGGGATTATAGGTAACTTCTACATCTACTATAAGGGTTAACATCTATGAGAATACCAAAGCACAAGAGGTATACAGACTAAAACGCATCTTACATTACCCAGCAGTTCCATCATCACCTTCGCCTGAAGCACTTGGATCATTGTAATACTGTCTAGGTATGCTGTGATGGTTGTTGATTTTGTGGTTGTCGATTCGACTACCTGTGTACTTGGCATTGCTCTTGTCCATGGCAGCACCTTTCGTGCTTTCGCCGTGGTGGTGGCGCTGCTCTTGTCCATATATTCCTCCCAGCATAGCCCTCCTCGGTGCTCCTATGCCCAAGCCTCTGTTGCACCGACACTTCCTCACACTCCGACACGGCGCGACACCGTGTTCTTGGCGTGTCTGAAAATGTTACATTTTCGATATTTGTCAAGTCAGTACTTTTTATTTTTATATAATTAAAAACAAATCAAAAAAAATTCTGAGTTTTTATGATTTCATTTCCTATTGAGATTTTCTCTGGTATAATAACTAAATAAGATATGGATTTCATAGAAATAATGTGGCTAGGATGTTATCCATCTATCCATGTATCTCATAGAACTAATAGAAATCATTAGTCATGTGTTTCATATATATAGCTATTATCTATTCAATTTATAAACATATTAACAGAAAAATTATCAAAACTTTCTTATTTCAAACTGAACTAAGAGCTAATAATAAAGTATTTCATGCTAAAATCTTTCATTTTTGCAGCTTACACCTTTACTCTCATGTTTTAGTATTTCTTTTATGTATTAAAAATGTTTAAATATATTAATTATTTGGAGTTTCGATGCCGTATCGAGATATGAGTTTTTTGAATTTGTCGTGTCACTCTGTCGCGTCGTGTCCGTGTCGCGGTGTCGGTGTCAGTATCCATGCAACATAGACCAAAGCAAGAGCTTGCCATGAATATCAACACCAAAATTAGTACTCCTACCACCTTCATTTTACAACCAAGGTTATAAATGTGAATAGATGAAGAGAGAAATGTGAGAGGTTGTTTTCTGTGGGGTGTGATGGGTTAAATTAGCGAGGAGTTGGCTGGTTATATAGAGTAAGGGGATGAAGGAACTTACAATTAATTGGAAGTTGGTATTAAAATCACTAGTAGTGATGGTGTCTCCACCAGATATCAGACAAGATTGAGTGGGCTTGCCACATTATTCAGCTTAATTATATGATTTTTTGAGCATTAAGACTACACTTGTTTGTGTGAAGCCACATCTCAATAGGGCAATTCCACCTTCCAATTCAAGTGGGGATTTTAGTATTCACTAAGTGCAAGTCAATTCCAGCTTAATGGTTTCTGTTGTTTGAGTCACTTTCTTAATTATATCACTTCACAAAGTGAAGCGTATACATACCAGACAAATGTTTAGATTTAGGTAAAGCGAAGTCTAACCTCCTTGTAATCATACTTGAGCCATTTATCTAAATGCTTTGTTAATTGGCAAATGTGAATAAGAGTTTTCTACTGCTATAATGAACTCATACTTATCTTCTGTAAATTAACTAGAAGATAGTGACAATTAGCTAATCTTTGGTCTCTATCTGGATTTGTTCCTCCACGGAGAAGTGAGATGAACTTTTCAGAATCATGAACATATGGTTATAAATTAATTTGTGACTTGTGATAAGTCATGTTTTGTTTTTTTTATTATACCAAAGATCGATTTGGGTTTAATACTGATCGATAGTGTTGCTCTCTTAGTTATTCATTCTGAACTGGCAAACAAATGCAGAAGCAACAAGTGCTTAATTAATTAGTTTACGTTTTATTACCACTGCAGTGGGAGTGACTCAGTTTCAATGTCTGAATCAAGTATCACCCTTTAGAAGATATTAAAGGCTTAACCCTAATTAGGCCTTGCAGGACGCACAACCACCAAATAAAAGGACTGTGTCTAGAGAGTAAGCATGACCTAATGGTGACTTGTGGTACAAGTTAGAGGATGTTGTTTTCACACTTTGAGTGCTTTTGACAGAACTATAATTTGGGCCATGTAACTAGCTATGTGACAATATTATTCTGAACCCGACCTTGGGCTTTACCAAGATCGGAATAGGACTCGAGAGGATCATAGCAATTCGAATTCAAAGATACTATATGATCGCCAAGATCAACCATGGTAAAACAAACACATTAAAATTAAATGGGGCCATAGAAATATGTAATTGAGACATTGCTCGAAGATGTAACAACAATGCCTTGTATGATGTATCTAATGGGGCATTGCTGGATACACTCGAGCGTGGTGGAAGTTAAACAAGTCTACTACTGCATGTAACCAGCAAACGTACTATACGTACTACAGTATATGAAGAGATAATTTTTGTTGTTGTTGGAGATATACAGATATAAGATGAATATATAATTCATTAATTTAGTGTATTTTGGGATTTTGTCACATCCAATTAATCTACTTCCAGTTATGCATGTGTTCGATTATGTTGTCAGGTTGTTCTTCCCATAGTCATAATAACCTGATAGAGGGCATTGTCATTTTCATATGAATATATGCCATACAAATGATTGATCATTTGATATGGTTGCATTCTGGAGAATATCATGATATGGTTCATTTACTAGCTACAATCGTATTGATCGACTTGGGGAGATTGAGGAGGCTTAATTACCATGATACGTAGTTACGTACAGGTCGATCTGTACCCCGTGAACTTAATTGGTATGTTTGAGGCTAGCTTTTTATAATCATATGAATTCTCTCTATGAAGTTTTGTTTATTAAGAGAATGATGAGCTCATCAATCATGAGCCGATCAATATGGGTGACCAAATGTGTCTGCCTTTAAGAAATGAACATGGTGAAATTTAAGCATTCTACGGGTACATATACCTCAGCTCCTTAAACACTCGGTTTACAAATCTTACGTACGTACTTAACCGCTAATCACGACCTAAGTTAACTTCACCTAATGCACAAACTTGATGACAGCAGCGAGACCAATCAAAGTCACAACCAGAGTTTCGCCCAACGCGGTCTGTAAACCGCACACGCGCCAGCCAAAGTTACCTCCAGAAGACTTGCAACATAAAGTAAATAAGTTTGTCCCATATCGAGAATGATAACAATGTTCCAATCCCAACCATCTTTATACCTATGTCGCTCAACATTAATGGTACGCTTTCAATACAGTTGAAGGCTGGAACAACCGGTCTTTCCTTAACGAGTGCTTATCTTAACAACATGAGCGGTTGACAGAGTCGTGAGAAAAAGGAAGCAAGAGTTTACAGTTTACTTGAAGATAAAGAAAGAGATTATTCTTGTGTGACTACTTAAGACCTCTCGCAGTTTCAAGTACGAACATTGACACCGTCTATGGGAATCCATACAAAAAGTTCATCACATAGAACATCGAGTCATTTGGAAGAATCATGGAGCCCATATGAGCCAATCACGGAGTCGGACACAGAACTACCCCGGTAACACAGCAAGCGCCGGAAGAGCCATACGTTATTGATATTACACCAACAACAGTTGCAGATGTCGAGGATGAGTGGATCCTCGTCACGCAATGGCCCGGGAAACAACAGGTGCACGAGGGAAATCCTGTAGAGGAGCAAGTGCGAATCGATAAAGAGCGATACATAGCCAAGCTTGAGCACAAATATTAGATAGTAATGGAGAACTGCATGGAGTTCCAGCAGTCCAGGGACTTCGAGCATCAACGGTACTTGCAAATATGGGAGCGCCTGCGGGCAGTGGAAGAACGACACCTCTGCTCGGAGGACACAAGAGAGTCAACAGATGCGATTATCCAACTCGGGCGTGAGCATCAAAGGGTGTGTACATCAATGCGCCACTATGTCCTGTGGAGTTACAAGGCCGGTGACCACCATCACCTCCTCAAGGTGTGCAACGTAACCTTAGTCTATAGAAGCATGAGGCCGCCCAAGTGCAGCATATACCACCACACTTCCCTGTGTGTATGCTGCAGGTACTTGTGGCCAATGGTAACGATGACGGGATCACGACACGACTCGCCAGAATGGAAGAAATGATCCTACAGCTGAACATGCCTAAGGAGAACTATGTTAACTGCTCCATACCTTCTATGCGAGTTGAGCCTTTCTAGGCTGAGATGGATAGGTATAAGGGCAAAACAGACCCGTACTTGCACACGGATATGTTCGTCTCGGCCACTACCGGGCAAGGATACGATGAGGTGACGTATTGTTACCTGTTCCAAGAAACGCTGGCCAGAGATTCTCTGAGCTAGTTTTTTAGCCTACCTCTATGTTCCATCAACTCTTTCACAAAGCTTGCTCGGGCATTTCTCAAGAGGTTCATCACTACCGCCAGTCACTCTGTCACGTTCAGCCAACTCCAATTGATTAAGCAACAAGAAACGGAAGGGCTGTCAGCTTTTATAGCCAGGTGGAATACCGTGACAACTAATTGTCGAGACCTAACAGAGCAGTCAGGATTTTGTTGTCTTAGAGCAGCGCTTCAGCCCGGCTCACTTGGAAGCTCAATGAGGATCTCGCGGACAATTATGAAGACATACTAGACATAGTCACTTCACACGCCTAGCTGGAGTTACAAACGTTCGGCATGAACCTACCGCCGACGCAACATGTAAATTCATTTTCTAACATAACTGCTGCTCCCATACAGGCCCTAGTTGTGGAAAAGGCTCTGGTACCCGCAGTAGTCCATCGTGAGCTTTAAGAGCCATACTAGAACGGGAGCTAACGGGAGCCACAAGAGTCATATCAGATCGAAGATCACCATGAGCCACAAAGGCAGTATCAGGGTAGAAATACAGTCGCTGCAGCTAGAGCCGCGACAACAGAAAGAATTATGAGGGAGGTGACAAATGGTAGATGGATGAACGACAAGAGTAACCATGGCACGAGGTCACCCACTCATGTCTTGCCCAGAAGGTGTTCAGTGTACTCAACACGAGATATAAGAACATCATCGCCAGCCACCTTGCCTTATTCTCGGAGCCGAAGTGAAGGAATCGCGCGACTCCACTACGTAACACGGGCAAGTGGTGTAAGTACAACGATAATGAGTCTCATGATACAGAGAAGTGCATTAGCATGAAAGCCCTAGTCGAGATGCACATCATGGATGGTAAGCTGATCCAATACAAGGTAGGAGGCGAGCTGCAGTGCACTGAGGGTATCACTGGGCTCCGGAGGATCAACGCAATTACAGGTGGGGGATTGAAGCCTGATCGGACAGCCGAGCGAGAAGTGTTTAGTCTGCACCGGGGACTAACAAAGATGAGCAAGTTGGGTTGGGGATCCAACACGTTTTACTAGTCCGAGGAGACAGAGGGTCCTCGGAGAACATCAAAATACAAAGGCCTCAGACATTTAACGAAGAAGCTGATACAGGATCACGAACCACTTGTGAGCTTCTCTGGGGATCGGGTGCAACTGATAGGCAACGACGTGCTGCGATTGGCGCTAGGTTAGAATAACTTCTACACGGAGACACACATAGACTTTTTGGTACGTAGTTGACTGCCCCACGTACTACAACACCATTATAGAGTGCAATGCACTTAGCTGACTCAAAGTCATTTTATCGCAGCACATGCTTCTGATGAAGTTTCCAACCCCGTGGGGAATCAACGCGGTAAGAGGCATGACCCCAATCACCCCAACCGGTAATGAGCCTCACCCCTAACCACATAGAGAAATCTGTTTGCTTGCCACCGATGCATCCATCTCTATTCTAGAGGATCCCAGAGAGTGACCATTGACTGCAAGGCCGGTGGACGAGGAGTCATTGAAGATCATACAACTCTCGGAGGAGCACCTAGAGAGGATTGTCTGCATTGGTGCCAAACTGAACCCAGAAGTAGAAGAAGCCCTAACAAAGGTATTGAGGAAGTGCAGTGGCATCTTTGCTTGGTTGTACGCTGAAATGTTAGGGATTTCCACGTATATTATCTCACATCAGTTGGGGATCTCACCCAATGTGGTGTCGCGTAAGTAGAAGTGTCAGGCATATAGCGAGAAACAATACGTCTCCATTAGGGAGGAGGTAGCGAAGCTACTTGACATTGACTTCATCCAAAAGGCTCAGTACCCGTAATGGGTCTCAAATGTTGTAATGGTAAATAAGAGAAACAAGAATTGGAGGATGTGGGTGGACTATACCAGTGTAAACAAGGCTTGCCTAAAAGACTCCTCCCGCTCCCACGGGTCGATCAACTTGTCGATGCCACCAACAGGTACGAGCTATTATCTACCATGGATTGTTACTCTGGGTACAACCAAATCAGGATGAACCCAGTGAATGCGGAGGTAACATGCTTCACAATGGATAAAGGAATATATTGTTACACCGTGATGCGGTTTGGGATGAAGAACACGAGTGCTATTTACCAGCAATTTATGACAGGCATCCTACAACCGCTCATTGGCGGCATAGTGGAGGTCTATGTTGACGATCTCATTGTGAAAAGAAAGTACAATGGCGGTCATGTTAACGATCTCAGGACCATGCTAGACATCATCATCGAGAGCGGCATGTGATTGAATGTGGAGAAGTGCATATTTGAAGTCATAGAGGCCAAGTTTCTCGGGTACATTATCAGCTATAGGGTCATAGAGGCAAATCCGGAGAAGTTTCAAGCAATACTTGACACCAATGCCCCAACAAACAAGAAGGAGTTGTAGGCACTTACCGGGAAGCTAGCATCTCTCTCCCACTTTATTTCCAGATACATGGGACAAGTGTCACCCATTCTTCAAAGCAATTCGCATCACCAACAAGAAGCCTTTCAACTGGACTGCATATTGTGTCGAGGCGTTCGTAGGAATCAAACAATACTTCAGCCACATACCCTTCATATCCGATCCCATCACAGTTAAAACACTATTCATTTACTTAGCAGTATCACTAATAGCCATTAGCTCTGCTCTTTTGAGGTGAAAGGCAGACACAAAACTGCCTGTTTTTTTGTCAAGGAAAAGTTTGGAGGGACCCCAACAAAGGTACCCGACCCTAGAGTAGTTGGCACTGCAGATAAAAGAAAGATTTCTCCACGTTGTTCAGCAGCAAGCAAAAACTGGATGAGAAGTTGGAGAAGTATTTCGAAAGGTTTAGAGATGAAATGGCAGCCATGAGGACCAATTCCAAGATTGTTGTGGTCGTATTCCATGAAGAATTGTTGGAAGAGTCATCTCCATTTAAAAAACTCGTCAAGAAAGTCCCAAGGACTATGGATGACATCTTGGATCGGGTGGAAGGAGAAATCCGCCTTGAGCGAATCAATGGGGCAGGAAAAGGAAGAGTGGCTACACTGTGTGCGGGCCTACCCAGCCAGTTCGTCACTCAGAGGAACCTCGAAATGACTTCATGCCCATTCAAGAACGTTATTCCCGCTACAATTACGAAAGAGTATACTAGCAGACGCGGAAATATGTGGGACACTCACATTATCACTTTTGATATTTTTCTCTCTTTTGAGCACCACATATTACCACCCCTATTGGGCGCTACAAGGGAGTACCCCAAAAAGGGGAGATCCTATGCGGGAACATCGCAGTGGAAATGGAAAACTCACTACTTTTCGTTCCCACCACTACAAATAATCATTTTGTTTAAATATTGCTACAGGTACACAAGATACTTGTGGATCAACCTTGACTGGAGAGTGGAGGGACTGCGGGGTCAATATCCCTTGGCTGAGCGAGTTGGGGGACTTGTACATATATAAATACTCGATCACCTTACATATGTACTTAACCGCAAATCATGACCTAAGTTAACCTCATCTCCCACACAAGCTTGATGACAGTAGCGAGGCCAATCAAAGTCACGACCAGAGTTTTGCCTAGCGCGGTCTGTAAACCGCACATGCACCTTCCAAAGATACCTCCAGAAGACTTGCAACAGAAATGTAAGTGAGGTTTTTCCCACATCGAGAATGATAAAAAGGTTCCAATCCTAACCACCTTTATAATCCCGATCGCTCAGCATTAATGGTACGCTTTCAATACTCTTTACGTCGTTACTCTATTAAATCTATTACTCGCTTCTGACTAGGCATCAGAGGGTTGAAAGTCGGCACACCCGATCTCTCCTTAACGAGTGCTTATCTTAGCAGTGTGAGTGGTTGATATAGTCGGAGGAAAATGTTGCGAAAACAAGACACTATTACAGGAAATAACATTTGCGAAGAAACAATTTGCAACAACCGAAAAATCGTCGCATTATGTAAGCAAATGCGAGGAATTTGTGGTTGTCGCATATACTATTTTATGTGACACCCAATTCCTCGCATTTGACCTATACATCGACGAATTTTATGAGTAGTCGCATATAGTATATGTGGAAACTATAAATTCTGAGGATATTATAGATTTTGTGACGACTTGTACGAGTAGTTGCACTATTACATATGCGACGATAAAAATTTCCTCGTATCATAGATTTAAGTGACGATCTTAGAAGTTGTCACTTATTGATTATGCGACAAATGAAAAAAATTCTCACATTAGATCAATAGCAAGGATTTGTATGAGTCGCAAATTAAATTCTCACATTAGATCAATAGCAAAGATGTATAAGTGAGTAAATGTCTCAAAAACTTCTTATGATTGATTATGGTTAAACAAGTTCGTTTAAAGAACGAAACAATCAATTATATTCTTAATTATATGGAAATTAATTCCCCAAGGTAATTCAAATAGCCAAAAAAAAGGTTTAAAAAAAAAACTCAAACATGTTTTATAGCATACAATCTCATCATTATTACATATAGTCGATGTATCGAATAACATTAATCAAAATGAGAATATAATATTTATTGTCATAAACAAACAAATCATATAATTAATACAGCAACTGACGAATACTCTACTTTCATGGTTGGACTCATTTGCTCCGTTATTATAAATTCCTAGCTACAAAAGAAACTGGACCTCATCATTTGGCCCGTGCAGGTCCACGAAGCCCAAGCCCGGCCTGGCCCCAAAAAAGTCGCAATAGGCCGCCGGGCTGGGCTTGGGTTTAGTGTCTCAAGCCCGGCCCGTAAGAAGCCAGCCCGGCTCGGCCCGAAAGTCCGTCTTGTATTTTAATTTCTAATATTTAATATATAAATTAAAATTTAAACCTATATAAAAAATTACAATAATGAAACTATTAATGTTGTAATCTCTTTACTAGTTCAATCTTCTCTTTATATAAGGAAATAAGAATATAACAAATTACAAGTTTAATCAACTCTTCTTTTTTATATGTAGTCACTCTTTAAAGTGAGAACAAACTCTAGTATTTATTTTTTTTCATATTACACTTTTCTTGTCTACTTGGATAGTTGGATTTGCTCTTCGATTCTCAATTTGCTTACTTGACCTTAATGAATAAATTTTGTTTTATATATAAAAAATATATTTTATTCTTTATTTTGAAAATAATATATGAGTTTTGTTTGATTTGATGTTTGAGTATTGATCTAATGTTTGCGACTAGTGCGTTGAAAACCTATTTTTTATGTAGAAAATAATTAGGCTCAACCCGTTGACGACCCTAGAAGAAACCATATATACGGTCAGTGTAATATACTGTTTGAAATAATTGCACAAGTTTAAAAAAAATTAATAAAAAAATTTACATTGAAATAGATTACAAATGAACAATTTATAATAACATACCTATTCACAATTTGGATCACTATGAGAAAGATTCTCATCGGTAAACTCATCATCATAATTAATAAATTCGTCATCATTTACGAATTCTCTCTCATCATCGGCTTCCTTCGTAACAATAATTTCAGATTCCGGTTGTCACTTTTGTGATGTGGTGTAGCAGTGAGTGTTTACTTGAAGATAAAGAGAGTGATTATTCTTGTGTGACTACTTAAAACCCCTCGCCGCATGCAAATGTATATATATTTATTCTCAACCTGCATGTTGACAGAGCATTTCATTCATGTTTGATATTGTACATGTTCCACAGATCACAAACGTACGATAGATTTCTAGTACGTGTTAAGTTTTAATTTCGTACTACTTTTGAGCATATATATTGCAATTCTCATAATCAAACTACTTCATTGGCTAGATGATTAAAACCCAATTTAGAGATGGATAAGAGAATACTTTTAAGAAAAAGTACGAATGTGTACGTATAAGAAAAATAATGAAGCTGGGGGAATTAAACAAGAGGCATTGCTTCTTTGGAGGAAGCATGGGGAGGAATTGAATGTAAGTTATGGGAGCTAGGGTAGTAGTTGATATGGTGAAGTTAGGAAAATGAGGTGCCAGGAGGGACAGCTAAGAAGAACTGACGAATACACGTGCATGCAGAGATTTTAGATTCCAAAGAAATCATTGCTCAATGACGAAAGGCTTCTTCTTTCCTTCTTCTCGATCTCCTTCTTCTTCTTCATCTGCGGTCTATCATGCATTCTCTATCTTCGATCTATATATGCTTCTGGTATATCTGCTTCTCACCCACCCGTGAGCTTACTTGGCCCCAACCTCATGTGCTTCTCTCTCTCTCTCTCTCTCTCTCTCTCTCTCTCTCTCTCTCTCTCTCTCTCTCTCTCTCTCTCTCTCTCTCTCTCTCTCTCTCTATGACCCATCACAAGAACCCACCATGTTAATTCTTCAGTCGATCTCAAGATGATAAACATCTTTATTTCATGCATGCATGCAAGATAGAGTATGATCTTTCCAGATAAAGTACTGCGTTGAGCCATTCCTTGTGAGTTGTGACACACGGCAAATATGTTCGATCAGATATTTCGGTGTTCCCCTTAATTCAGTCACTGTAAATAATCAAACCAGTTTACAGTTTTTAAGTTTTAACCAGGTTTTGATTGATCAACTCGATTGACTCATTACGTTAACATTACATTCAACTACAGCTTATCGATCGGTACGTGGGACTTTGCTCTAATCCAGACACCAGCGAAACCTAATTAAAGCTTCTGCTTTGTTGTTGTCAGGCGTCAAGTGTTGGGAATATCAGTCCTCAGTTGATACTAATTATCTGCGCTTGTTGCGGAAGCTAACACACCAAACAGTACGAGATCGAAAAACACACACACAAGTTTAACGTGGTTCCACAACAAGGTTGTGTACGTCCACGGGGAGTGGTATCCTGAATTCACTATGATGAATAAGAAGATTACAAACTTACTTACACACCTAAACAAGAATTCCCTTATACCTCACCAACCCTCTAGCTCTCAATGCTAGAACGAGGAACAACTTCTAGCTCTCAATGCTAGAAAAAGAACTCTCAATGCTCTTCAACTTATGTTCTCTCTTCAACTTGTGATCTTGTTGTTCTATCCCTTATGCCTACATGCTCTTTTATAGACCAAGGCATGTAGACTTACATAATCCAAATAGGAATCGGATTCCCCAAAGAAAACCAAAACCGTATATGTATCGGTTTCCTTCCTTGGTACTGACTCATCGAAGTCAAAGCCTTCATCGAAGTCAAAGCCTTCCTCTAGCAAAGCTCGCTAGACGCTTTACATCGAGACTCTTCGATAGAACACTATTGATCGAGATGGGCCGTTCGCTGGACCACTCGCCAGCCCGCTCGCCAGACCGCTCGCCAGACCTCGATCACCTAAGCCCATTAATTCCTGATCTCCTCCATCGAGGGATCCCAACAAATCTCCCCCTCCCGAGCCATGGAGGAGAGGGAATTTCCGTCACATCTCAGTGACAGGGAGAACGCACCAAACTGAGTCCAGCTTTGGCGCAGCACACTTCATGCTTACTCTTTGGCAAGCCCTTGGTCATCATATCTGAACCATTTTCATCCGTGTGAACCTTCTCCAAAAACAGCTCCTTCTCATCGAGAACTTTGCGTATCCAATGATAGCGAACTTGTATATGCTTGGATCGAGAATGGAAACTTGGATTCTTACTTACATGGATAGCGCTTTGAGAATCGCTATAAATCACATACCTTCCATGTTTTAATCCAATTTCCCCGAACAATCGTTTCATCCAAAGCATTTCCTTGCAACCCTCAGTAATTGCAATGTACTCGGCTTCCGTTGTAGACAATGCAACACACTTTTGTAGGCGTGATTGCCAAGACACAGCTCCCCCACCAAAAGTGACCAAGTACCCAGACGTAGATCTTGAACCATCCACATCTCCCGCCAAATCGGAATCAGAGAAACCTTCTAGAATTGGTTTCGATCCACCGTAGCACAAACATAGCTTGGAAGTACCTTTTAGATATCTCAGTATCCATTTCACGGCCTCCCAATGTTCCTTCCCCGGATTAGCTAGATATCGGCTTGTGACACCCACCGCATGAGCAATGTCGGGTCTTGTGCAAACCATAGCATACATCAAACTCCCTATCGCTGAGGCATAAGGAATCTTGTTCATCTTAGCTTTTTCTTCTTCACTTGTAGGACACATCTTCTTGCTTAACTTGGTTTGAGAAGGGAGAGGGCAGCTAACCGGCTTCGCTTGATCCATGTTGAACCTTTTGAGAACCTTTTCAACATAACTCTCTTGAGATAACCATAGCTTGCCTTTCTTCCGATCCCTAGTAATTTGCATACCAAGGATTTGTTTTGCATGTCCCAAATCCTTCATCTCAAACGCCTTCGCCAAGTCTTCTTTCAACTCGGTGATCCTCATCATATCCTTTCCAATGATGAGCATGTCGTCCACATACAAGAGAAGAACAATGTAATCTTCCGGAGAGGAACCCTTCACAAACACACAATGATCCGAACTTGTCCTCTTATAACCTTGACTCGTCATAAAGGACTCAAATTTTCGATACCACTGTCGAGGTGCTTGCTTCAATCCATACAAGCTTTTTCCTAGCTTGCAAACCTTGTGCTCCCTTCCTTTGGCGATAAAACCTTGAGGTTGTTCCATATAAACATCTTCCTCAAGATCCCCGTGAAGAAATGCCGTCTTCACATCCATTTGTTCCACCTCTAAGTCTTTACAAGCGGCTAAACCCAATAACACTCGAATTGAGGTCATCTTCACCACCGGAGAGAAAATTTCATCATAGTCAACACCTTGTCTTTGTCCGAATCCTTTCACCACCAACCTTGCCTTGTATCTCGGCTTAGACTTTCCGTCCTCTTGTTTAATCTTATACACCCACTTATTCTTCAGTATCTTCCTCTTTGGCGGCCTATCAACAAGCTTGAATGTGTGATTCTTGTAGAGAGAATCCATCTCCTCTTTCATAGCAATACTCCATTCTTTCTTGTGATCATCATTAAGAGCCTCCTCATAGCTTAAGGGCTCACCACCATCGGAGAGTAGAACGCAGTGTGTGTACGTACTTGCCGGATACCTTGTGGAAGCAATTCGGTTCCTTGTTGACCTTCTCAATCCTTCGACTTCCTGAGGTTCATTATCGAGCTCTTCATGAGCTTCATCATCCGATCCTTGACCGAGGTATTTACCAACCACTTTGTCTGCAATATCATCTTGGTCGTCACCAAGCCCTTGAGCACCCACATCATCATGCGGCTCATGATTTGCACCATCATCGGATTCAATTTCATCTTGCTCCCCCATAGGAGCAATACTTGGCATGACCGGTTCCTTGAAGTGCACTAGATCACCAACATAGTTATCTAGCTCCTTGCCCTTCATAAAGTCAAGCACCGTTTGGTCCTCTAGAAAAACCACATCACGGCTGCGACGAACCTTCTTTGCAATGGGATCGTAGAGTTTATAACCCCACTTCTCATCACCATACCCGAGAAAGATACATTGCCAAGCTTTATCATCGAGCTTTGTCCTCTCATCCTTTGGAACATGGACAAAACTTCTACAACCGAACACTCTCAAGTGCTCATAGGAGACATCACCTCCTCGCCATACTTTCTCGGGAACTTCACCATTCAATGGCTTCGACGGAGATCTATTGATGAGATAGACCGCCGTTTGCAAAGCTTCACCCCAAAAGGACCTTGACAATCGTGCATGACTTAACACACACCTCATCCTTTCGACAATGGTGCGGTTCATCCTTTCGGCTACGCCATTGTGTTGAGGAGTCTTGGGAACCGTCTGCTCATGTCGAATTCCTTGGGTCTTGCAATACTTTTCCAACGGACCAATGTATTCACCGCCTTTGTCTGACCGGAGAACCTTTAACTTCTTCCCCGTCTCCCTTTCCACCATGCTGTGAAAAGCCTTGAAGACACCAAGTACCTCATTCTTGGTCTTCAAACAGTAAGCCCATAGCTTCCTGGAATGATCATCTATGAAGGTGACGAAGTAAGACGCTCCAGCGAGAGTCTTCTTCTTTAGAGGCCCGCAGACATCCGTATGTACTAGATTAAGTACATTTTCCCTTCGATGACTAGGTCTCCTTGCGAAGGTTATCCTTGTTTGTTTACCTAGTAAACAATGTACACATTTACTTAAATGTGTACCCTTAGGTTTAACGAACACCTTCTGCTTTGCAAGCTCATCGAGTCCTCTCTCACTTATGTGCCCAAGCCTCTTGTGCCAAAGCTCCATAGGGGGCTCCCCCTCAATGGTATTAACCGCATTAACACAAATTTTGGCACTAGTCTTGTAAAGAGAACAACACTTCTTTCCTCTAGCAACGACTAGGGAACCCTTGCAAAGCTTCCAAGCACCTCCACCGAGAGTGCTAACCATACCTTCGTCATCGAGCTTTCCGGTAGAAAGTAGATTATACCGGAAATCTTCCACATGTCTGACATCCTTCAACCTTAAGGTTCCTCCAACCTTAGTTTCTAGGACAATGTCACCTCTACCGACAATCTTTGATGATCCGTTGTTACCCATTCTCACTTCACCGAAATCACCGGCTTTATAAGTAGAGAAATATTCTTTATGCGGCGTCACATGAAAGCATGCACCTGAATCTACAACCCATTCTGTACCTTGTGAGGATGATGTACTCAAGCATGAGTCACCACATTCTGATAAACAATAGATATCGCCATCCGAATCTGAAACTATATTCGTAGTTTCTTCATCATCTTGCTTGCCCTTTTTCTTGTCTTTCTTCAAGCAACCTTTGGCTTTATCATTCAGAAACTCGTGACACTTCTTCTTGAAGTGTCCTGTCTTCCCACAATAGTAACATGGGAACGTCTTCCCGGTTGGATTCCGTGACTTGCTTCTTGTCCTGCCACGACTAGAACTGCTAGTCCTCCTTCTATCGGAAGTCACCAAAGTTTCTTCCCTTGACGAAGAGCCGCTGCTTTCCCTTCTTAGCTCTTCCCCTAACAATGCGGATGTGACGATCGACATTGTTACCTTTCCACCTGGAGCGGAGTTACTTAGAGAAACGCTCAATGTTTCCCAACTATCCGGAAGAGATCCAAGAACCAACAGCGCTTGTACTTCGTCATCAAAGGTAATTCCCAGTTTTGTGAGCTGAGATATTACCTTTTGAAACTCATTGAGATGTGCGGGAATCGTTGAACCATCACTATATCGCATATGAGTGATCTTCTTAATCAACTGGACTTTATTCCCTGCCGTCTTTCCTGCGTACATCGTCTCCAATTTACTCCAGACACCATATGCCGTGGTTTCATCTTGTACCAACCCAATGATGCTCTCGTCAATCCAACGACGTATGTAGCACATAGACTTTCTTACCAACGAGTTCCATTCCGCGTCTTTCTCTCTGTAAGAGTCAGGTTGAATGCCCTCTTCTTGAAGAGGCAAGTCCAAATCTTTGCATACCAGCAAATCCATCATCCTGCCCTTCCAACTGTTGTAATTGGTGCTATCCAGTATCATCATCCTAGACTTCTCTCCCATGACGATCGACTTCTTAACGAAGCTCTGATACCACTTGTTGGGAATATCAGTCCTCAGTTGATACTAATTATCTGCGCTTGTTGCGGAAGCTAACACACCAAACAGTACGAGATCGAAAAACACACACACAAGTTTAACGTGGTTCCACAACAAGGTTGTGTACGTCCACGGGGAGTGGTATCCTGAATTCACTATGATGAATAAGAAGATTACAAACTTACTTACACACCTAAACAAGAATTCCCTTATACCTCACCAACCCTCTAGCTCTCAATGCTAGAACGAGGAACAACCTCTAGCTCTCAATGCTAGAAAAAGAACTCTCAATGCTCTTCAACTTATGTTCTCTCTTCAACTTGTGATCTTGTTGTTCTATCCCTTATGCCTACATGCTCTTTTATAGACCAAGGCATGTAGACTTACATAATCCAAATAGGAATCGGATTCCCCAAAGAAAACCAAAACCGTATATGTATCGGTTTCCTTCCTTGGTACTGACTCATCGAAGTCAAAGCCTTCATCGAAGTCAAAGCCTTCCTCTAGCGAAGCTCGCTAGATGCTTTACATCGAGACTCTTCGATAGAACACTATTGATCGAGATGGGCCGTTCGCTGGACCACTCGCCAGCCCGCTCGCCAGACCGCTCGCCAGACCTCGATCACCCAGGCCCATTAATTCCTGATCTCCTCCATCGAGGGATCCCAACATCAAGGTCTTCAACTAATTACAGCAGTTGAAGCATACAGTAAAACGAAAGTTTCTAATCGACTTCATTCTTTTCTAGGACAAAAATCAAACAAAAAGAAAGTATGCAGTTGCATTGGATCTTAAGAAGCATACATGCATGGAAATGTTGAAAGACGTTTGACAGAAGACTAGTCAATAGTGATGGATGGATATATATTAATTGGCTTGCAGTACGTCCCTCTCCATATGTCTGGAGAAGTGTTGGCAGTTTTACTCGAAATGATTTGTCTCCAAGTGAGTGAACTCACTATAGCGCTTTCAACCAACCAAGCACAGCAAACTTTGTCTTTAGGGGGATGAACCAGTGCGCTGGCTCTCTCAGTCATATCCCAGCTCAAAAAAAACTTCGAGTTAAAACATCTGAACCCACCCTGAAACGTACTGATCGAACCAGTCGATCACTATCTCGATCTATTCTCCAGCTAAGTTACACAATTCAAATCAGGTTATTCAAGAAACTGTCCCTCTTGAATTGGTCTCCTGAGCTGTTTGTAATGTACGCCACAGAAGATGAAATGAAATTCACATACACGGGCTGTCCTAGATATTAAGTGCATTGCTACTTAACCCTTCTGTACGTGCAAAATGGGATACTTGCATGCATGTACATGTAACATTTAGCTTAGTCATAACATACATATTTTTAGTTTGCAACAGGCTTTAATTAAGTTTTTGCAATTGGTTTTCTCTTTCACAAGACTCCACGCACAAAATCCTTGATCCTGATTCCTGAATCTCCTCCTTTAGTCGATCGATCGAATTTGAAGGTGCAACCTCATAAATGTTTCATTACAATTAAAAAGCGATTAAAGGAAAATTTATTGCATTAGAAAGCTGCATTCCGATTTAATTGTTAAGACTTTGCCTAAATGATTTTGTGGGTTTGCAAGTTGCTGTAATTATACGTGTTCTCACTAGCTCATTCGAATTCAATTAATAAGCTATACATCGTTGAAGAACAACTTCTCGTTGTCGATCTACAAAAAAATTAAAGTCTAATAGCTGTGTAGAAGTGGGTAGATCTCGACCTAGAGGACTTACTTATCAGTTGGCCTGGCAACTTGGCATGCAGAACGACATTTAATTTTTCATGTAGTCTCAAATCTCAACTAGTTGATATGCATTTGCAGGTATTCCAAACAATCACACCTCAACCCTCGTTATTAAACATGCACTACAAAACATATGCACACAAAATCTGTTATATTTTGGAGATCGAAAACCTTCATCTGGTTGGTGAGGAAGTGCAGCAAAGCTAGCCAGAATGCTTCAACGATGTAGAATGAGAATTTAAATTTGTTTTGCGCGAGATTCAAAAAACGTCATGACCTCCATCCCCTTTCCTTAGGTTGGTATATGCTTAGCCCATCTCTTGCTTTATTTCACAAAGTCAGACTGCAAAGATACGCAAAACTTATCCCAAATCGATCTGCTGCTTCTGCACAAACGCAACAGGACTAAGTAGTGCGGTACCGGTACGGATTGTACATGCATGCATACTATAGCTTAATTATTATAGATAGATAATCTTAAAATTTACATAAGTGGAGGACTGGAGGGAGATTTGAAAGCCATGCCAAATATAAAAATCACCAACTTCATGTATACAAATCTAAATCTGTATCTGGAAATTTTCTGTTATCGAGGAACTGGAACTGTAACAGAGTGGTGCAGCTGATCCAAGCAGTTTTTGTGCAGATTGATCCATATATATTAAATTGAGCAGAAAAATCATTGGACTCGCTAGTGCAAAATAAGTGGGATCGATCATACACTTTGTCCAAGAAAGCTTATCCCATACCTCGTTTCATATCTTATCTTTTCCATACTCCCAACTTGTGGGGTACGTCTTAACTTCGAGAACGTAGAAAAAACCACTCACTCATCATCAAGCACCATTCTTTCTTTCTTTCTTTCTTTCTTTCTTTCTTTCTTTTGACAAAGAGAAAGCTCGAGAGAAAGAGAGGAATAAAAGGCTGCTTTTTATGGAGATGCATGTTCGTACAATACCGTATCAATGTGCAATGATGCATAACTTTAAAGGGATGAAGGGTACTGCAGGGCTACAGCACAGCGATAGCCTATTTGTTGGGACTTAAATGGGATCAAGTCTCCAGCTCTCTCAAATTGTACTGATATTGCACTCAACTATATGTTTGATCATCTTAAAGGTACCGTGTTGTTGTGTTATGTAACTCGAGTATTATTCAACTTAACATTGCTTTTCGACTCAAGACAGTTGTATTTGATCTGCATAATTCCTAAGACGAACTGTAATATTGTATGCATCAATCCTGAAAAGGAAATTAAGATCACCATCTTTTCATCACTAGCTATAAAGGGGAGAAAGAGTACGTACAACAAGCTAGGTAAAGTACAAGCTGCCCAACATCGACTCTCCCAGCTTATTCAAATATGGTGATCAACTAGAGTACGTTTTTGAGTAATTAAGAATTGAATTAGACAATGACTATATCTGGATGATCACCAAGTCTAATGCTCGTTTATCTTGACCAAAAGCATGGCATAATTCGTTCAAATTAAAGCCAATTAACCTGTGCAGTTTTAACACGTACTGTGAAAAACATGGGCATATCCTAATATAATTACTCGCATCACTCTGTGAAAAAGAAATATCATCACCCTTTAGCTTCCCCCTTGGCTATCCTATCATGTCAACCATTTAATGCTCCAAACAATGCCTCTCTTCCGCACTTGTATATATACCTTTCACCATTGTACTTTGTACCATCATCTCCATCTATTAATTCCAATTCTTTCTCCTCTCTCTATACACAAACATGATGAAGGGGAAGTTTGCAAGGGTGTGTGCTAACAAGTTAAGGAAGATAGGGAGTAAAGGGACTGTACCTTCTTCTTCTTCTTCGTGCTGCGAGCAATGCTGTCAATGGGCTCTGTGGCCTAACACCATGCATGAAGAAAACTCGATCCCAAAAGATGTTCCGAAGGGTCACCTAGTCGTGTATGTAGGCGACAACCACAAGAGGTTTGTAATCAAACTCACCTTGCTCAATCACCCTCTCTTCATGGCACTGCTGGATCAAGCTCGAGAAGAATATGATTTCAATGCTCACTCAAAACTCTACATACCTTGTGATGAGACCCTGTTCCTCGAAGTGGTTCGATGCGCTAAGCTCTCCAGATGAGCAAGGAATTCCTGTTTATGAGAGTTCAGTACTAGCTAATGGAGAACACTGACGTTGTATTTAATTGATTCATCATGAGGAGGTCTGTGCTACAACAACAATGCAAGCATATAGCCTTATTCTGTTGTAACTATGTAGAGTTGTATGACATTAATCTATTAATCTGGGGAACCCTATGTATTCTCAATTGAAGAAAAGTAGATTCTGTTCTGCTGATAAATTACTTGTCCAGGGATTCTGTTTTTTGTTTTTCATTTTTATGAGCTTGACAAAGACTAATGCACATAACTGGTCCAAATTACTTACATTCATCAAAGCTAAAATTTGGATGCTCACTTACACTGGACCATGGCAGATCAGACCCGCCAACTGTGACCATTGGCAGTTGTAATTGGCCAGAAATCTTAATTTCCTCATGCAATAGCAGAGAGAACAGATAGATTGGGATCAATGTATAACTGTGGCCAATGACAAAGTGGTTGGCCAGTTGTACTTGTCAGCATTTCACCAAAACCTTAAGAACAGGAGAATAAAGAACAAAGATTTCGAAGATATGATGTATGAAAATTTGGTGTAAGATCTAGTTTTGACTGTAACCATATAAACTCAAATTGTAGATATGCTACAGATCCATTATTATTATAATATTTTTTTAATGAATAAACAGATCCATTATTTTTAAGGACACAAAATTATATCAATGCAGAAGCTATAGCAGCAAACTACCCTAATGCTCCTTACACAAGTGTGTCATTTTTTTTCTTCTGATATAGTTCTATTACTTTTATATTTATCACTTTATATTAAAACTTTATGTATATGCTTATGTGTAAATCCTCGTTTTAACTAAGATAAACAAAAAAGAAGAAAGGCAGTAGTTTTATTGGTATATGAATTATGAAGCATGGGCAGCTTAAATGAGCTTCTTCACGCACAAAAGAGTTGTGTTATTATCAGGATTGTGGGATCTGCACATATGACCAGATAGGGCATGATCTTATTATTTTTCACTTTCTTTTTATCAAATATAGGGCATGGCTTTGAGTTCCAGATTTCAATGGTAAGGTGAACTATCAATGAAGGAAGATAAAGAGGTCGTTTTCTTTTCAAAAAAATATATAAAATAAAAGAGGTCGTTTCTGTAATTATGTTAATTGTAAGAAATAGACCAAAATGGGTGATGATGGACAGTGATACGTAGATGGACAGAGATGGCTACTAGTCAAAGCTACTGTCCCCATACTCGAGAGCCCAAACATAAATCTCAACTGAACAAGATGCCGGAGAACACTTCAAAAGAACCGAAGCTACCACATCCACAAAGAATCAAATTTACATTGTGACCAAGGACCAGCAATAAACAGGAGTGTATTGAAAGCCAGCTAAATGTGAAACAACTTATCAGGCCACTGAAGGAGACTTCCAACTTGGAACAATACGACCTTCATGGACAATGCAAAGACCACAAACGGCAAAGAGATTCAGCACCAGAAATTTGTCTACAGTACATGTTCACCTACAACTTGCACTACGCTGTCCAGTTCTAAGTCAGTCATAAGCTTAAACTTTGGCGTGAACAGGATGCCACATGACCTCACTCAATCTAGTGAATTCACAGTAACCATCAGACTCCATAAAACAGAGACTTGTATGTTAATATGACTGATAAATTAGCCTGGCAACTTAATCCACATACCTACTCATCAAAGGTTTCAGAATATCATTCTATAGCAACCACTAACTCAAACCCTCAAAAACAGTCACAAGCACTGTGAGTTCTGAAATGAACAATTCTTTGTGGTCACTCAAGTTTATTCCAGGTTCTTACTCCAAACAAATCTCACAAAATTTCAAACATTCAGATGCTAGTACAAAATCTATTCATATTACAGTCCTTGTCACAAAGAATTTGTATGGTCGGCTCACCACACATGATCACGATTTTCTTTACTGTTGCCCCTGCCCCTACCAACACCGTCACATCTCCCCCTCTCATAACATCTCCTAGATTCATCTGCCCGGCTATCAAGAACACACACCTATATACTCTCCAAAATGTTTAAAAATTCCATCGTCCTGAAGGTTTTACTGTCAGACAAACATTATTACATATCACGTACCTACCCTTGACCCTCTCATACAATAAAGTATCAGAATTCCTACAAAGCATGCATAACCAAATTAAAGAATGGCACTGATTAATAGCAAAAAATGACTAAAAAATGAAGGCTTCATTACTGCAGTAGACTGAGATGTTCTTACAATGACCATTTTGATTTCTTACATCATCAGAAAAATCTCATAATGCAGGAATTGATACAATGTACAATGAATGCAACACCATGTACACATGTAGGATTGATCTTTGTGCAAGACACAAGTAGTATATTGCCTCGTGGTAAAGTACATACAACAACACTGTCTAGCAACCACACTAAACAATGGAAGTGCTGACCATAAGAAAATCCTAAGCAAGAATGCACAGAGCATTGAATAATTACCAGTAATGCTGTGTTTACAATTGAAGCCTGGTAGTGAAGGAACTGTCAGCCGATTAATGCATCAATGGCTCCTCAGTGAAGTGCTCCGATTCTATTCCCCTGTGTGTTAGCATACCTACACCTCTCCCTTGCTGCAAAGTAGAATATCAACCAAGCCACCATAAAGTAAACCTCCACGGTCGACTGAAACACCTTCGCAAAGGATCTCCCAAAAACTCGAGTGAGACCCCATTTCACAGAAGACCCACAAAACACAACTTCCAAGCACTTTATCTGCACAGCTTGGTAAAACATTGATCCCACCAAATGCAACCCTTCCTTAACAATCTCCTTCCCACTCTTCCTAGAATCCACTATCGCAATCCAAGCATCCACAGCGAACACGAAAGCCACCACGGCATCCAGAAACACCCACATTAACAAGAACCCGGATATCTCCTTCTCGAAGCCCCGAATCCACGGAGGCATAACCGAGAAAGGCATCAACTTCAGCCTGATGAAGAGCTTGAAGAAAGAGTACTGGTCCTCAATTTCGCCGAAATACCACAACCCCAAAAGCTGAGTAAGAGCATCTCTCACAGCCCACCTCATCAATATGAACCCTGACAATCTCTTGACCCCCAATCTAGAACCATCCCAGACTAAACCAACAAAAGACGTAAATCTCCCTATCAGGTCATTCACAACAGCGGTGAACACAATGCCGAGCACCCATGAATACGTCACCAGAAACCCTAGAATCACCCAGCCGTAGACTGCAGATAAGAAGCTGACGAGAAAGAACAAGGCCGCCACGTCACCTTGACCGAGCTCCAATCCTTTAATCAAGAATTTCAAATCCACAATCCGATCCATCTTCTCTTCTTCTTCGCCGTCTTGTTCTTCGTCTTGTTCATTATTCTCATCGTCGTCGCCTGCGTCTTTGTATCTGTGTTTATCGTTCCCGATTGTAAACTGCTCGGATTTGAAGGCGAGTTCGGAAACCCTAGTTCCATTAAACCCTAATTTGGAGGAGGAGGAGAAGTGGGAGAAGATGAAGAGTCGTCCTCCGGCGCCGGAGTATGAGTCGTCGGTGTCGTCGTCGCCGGAGAAGAAGTCGTCGTCTAGGGTTCCGACGCGGGTGAGGTGGAGGAAGTGGCGGTGGCGGTGGCGGAGGGAGAGAGAGTCCCCGGCGGAGGAGGAGGAGCGGCGGTTGAGGTCGGCTCCGGCGGCGAGGTCGAGGCGGGAGAGGAGAGACTTGAGAGAAGGGTCGCGGTCGACGAAGGAGGTGAGGAGGTGGGTCCCGTTTTCGACGAGGGAGCGGAAGGAGAGGATAAGGAGGGAGAGGAAGAGGAAGGTGAGGAGGTTGGAAGCGAATGAGGAGGAGGCTTGGCTGAGGAGCTGCCGGGTGCTGCGGAGGTGCCGGAGACGCGGCTGATGGTGGTGTTGATCGTCGTCATCGCTCATCGCGTTTTTTTTTTTTTAATCTTTTGGATGTTTTTTGGTGGTTTCGTTGGTTGTGTGACCTGTCTCTGTGTGTGAGAGGAAAGAGAGAGAGAGAGAGAGAGAGAGAGAGGCGAGTGGCGGAGGATGGACTCGCGCGTCGATATCACGCGCATTTGAAATGAAATAAATGAGTGATGTAGCGGGTCGGGTCGGGTCGGGGAACAAAGATCTCACAATCCAGTAGTTTTTTACTTTTTAGTCCAGCAATGAACTGGACTGGACTGGAACCAGTAGCTGTCTAGCTGAGTAGTGAGAAGAGAGAGAAGGAGAATCATACAAAATCAGGGAAATTATTATAAATTTATGACTTATCGAGGGATAATACTGGAATTATTGGGCTATTTTCTAAATTTGTCACGTGTTAAAATTATATTGGTTCATTTTGTCAACATTTATCAAGTTTAACTGTGCTTATCATAAGCTCAGCCCAAAACTTCCTCTCTCTCTCTCTCTCATCGATGTGCCTGGCTCTGCTCCTCCGTCAGTCCCTAGCTGGACTCTCTTCACCGCTCGCATCTCTCTCCTCGCCACCGAAACCACTCTCCTCCATGTCAATACTTTCTTCTTTTTCATGGAGATCACATAAGCAAAACCCATATTAAACAAAAACAATACACTCTCCTTAGATCTCCATCTCTCAAATTCTGTCTCCTCTTTTCCGTTTTTCAAATCTCCTCCTTTCAATGCCTTTAGGATTCAACCATCCAAGTGAAACCCAGTCTTTTTCCTCTCTATATTTATGTACATGAACTGCGTCATGTCTATTTGAAATTTATTGAGAGCTTTCATGTTTGATATGTGATATTTATATTCAAAATCAAATCTTCATTGTTCTTGTTTAGAAAACCCAGTGTGCCCACATTACCAAGATCTGAACTTTCATCCATTCCATTCTCTATTTTGAATGTTTACCTCTACGGTGAAAAGAGTCCAGTTAGGATCGCCAATGACGGCGGAGGCGGAGGGTTGTACAGGCCGACGGAGGAGCAGAGCCAGGCGCATCGATGAGAGAGAGATAGAGAGAGAGGTTTCCCTACGGCGATTTTCTGAATTTCTCGGCAAAAGGAAGGATCACGTGTACTGAGCTTATTATAAGCTCAGTCAAACTAGAAAAAAGTTGAAATGATGAAAGGTTCAGATTTTGCCACGTATAACTTTTGTTAAAAGTTTAAATGGTGCATAGAGTTAGGGTGCATTCCAGATTTATCCCACAGATAAATTACGTGGCACAACAGACTTGGACACACGCATACTTCTCAAATCTCTAGCATATATACTAAATTGTGATCAAGGTATGAGCTGCTTCTGGTCAAGGTATGCAATATCGATATGAGCTGCTGAACAGACTAAATTAGATCATATGAGCTGCTTCTGGTCAAGGTATGCAATATCAATAATTCTGGCGAAATTATCATTTTTTATCACTCTGATAGAATTCTAGCATTATATCGCCGATATTAAGATTTCAAGGAATATGCCAAGTTTCTCACCGAAATTACAGGTAGACCGCCCTATTTATCGAGGCGCGAGCCCAACTTTCAGCAACTTTCAAACAAAAATCAACTCAGTCTCAACACCCAACCAAGCCGCTATGTAACTTTTAAAACTTCTATTCATCTATAATGTATATATATTATCTTTGATTTTTAGATCTGATAGAAACTAATTAATTCTTCTTTTTAAATCTACATAATATCTTTCAAAAAAATTATTTGTATTGATATTTCTATCGAAATTTTCATATTTTTAACGATCGATATATCATCGATATCTGATATTTTATTCCTTGCTTCTAATCCTGCATCAATTGAAATTGGGCTTTGAAAGTTAATTAATTAACCCGAATCCCACCGACTTTCCTTTTTGGTGCCTTTCTCCGGTCATATCAATACTGTTATTCGGTAAAGATCAGGGTTGGGAATTGGAATGTTTGATTCGTTTCACCTATTTCACATGTATTGATTGGGTATCTAACGTACCTTGAATAAACAACGTTACATTTTGAAAGTTACCAGACAATTGGGCATTCACTTCGCTTTGTTATAGACATGATTTTAGTTAAGCTCTCTGACATGCTACCAAGCATTTTAATTATGGTCTCAGGTATATACGTCGAATTGTGAAGGGGGGAAAAGTGAAGCAATGGCTTAGGAAGGAAATGGGATTTGGGAAAAGAGAAGAGTCCATGGTCTGAGACTTCGAAGAAGAAGAGAAAGTGAAGACTGGAGATTTGAAGTTTTGAACACTAAAATACCAGCTTTCAGTTTCACACCCACGGCAACGCGTGGGCTCTTTTACTAGTAAGTAGCTAGTAACCATCAAGCTTGAGATCAAGCACAACTTTCACCCGAGAAAAACCCGTTTAGAAGCATACTAAGACTCCCAACAGGAGCTGTGAGCACTTATCAGAGTCAAAATTTGACGCATCAAAATCAAGTACAAAAATGCTACAATATGAGCAGGCAGCCACTACCTTTTCCTTTTCCTTCTTCTGTTTGCAGTGATGAGGTAAAATAATGTCTTATGAACTTGAAAAAGGAAGGATCCAACTAATTATATGTGATGGAAACCAATTTGTTTAGATTTTACGGAGTATCATAATCACGGCTGCAACTTATTATAAAGGAAAATATACATTGCTCAACGCTTCTGCAGGCCACCAGACAAGTAGTAAAACAGCATTTGGTTTTCTACCAAAACTACATCAAGGATCCACTAGATGACCAATACTCGATAAAGCAGGCAATTAGAGATACATTTGGATAATCAAATTTGCAGCACTGGAAGAAGAGAACAAAAGGACTGATGGCTCAGTTAAAATCAGGTTTCTCTGGATAGGTGCAGCCGGACCTTTGGATAATCACACTTGCAGCATAGCAACCGGCTCTCACACACTCTTCGGTAGGTTTCCCTTGAACTAATTGTGATAGAAAGCCTCCAACAAAAGCGTCCCCTGGAGCCAAAAGTAATAGAGCAGCATTAGCATACTTCTTATGCTGTTTGCCACTAATGTGCTAGTGTTTGCTGACATAACTCTTCCGAGATCAGATAGATTATCATTATCACTACAAATTTTAAAAGAGATACCTGCTCCAATGGTATCAACAATCTTTTCCTTGGGCAACAATATCACTGGGAACTTCTTCACATTCCCATCCTCAGCAACAACTACAGGATCTTCCCCCTGAGTAATAACAGTAATCCTCTGGTGTGCTCCTGATGCTTTTGGCCACTGGGATATCTTTAAAGCTATTTTCTCGACATCATCAGTCTGACAATTCAAACAAACTAGCTCGATCAACTATACGAAACAACGCCATTAGTCTTGTAACAACTGGTACCATTACCTCCCAGCCATGTACTTTTGAGAAGGTTCTTGCTTCAGTCTCATTTCCAAAAATATAGTCCACAAACCTAAATTTCAAAACATGGGAGGCCCTATTAATTGAACTCTTATACCAAAAAGGAAGGCAAACGAAAAAAGAAAAAATGCCTACGGTAGAGCTTTCTCTTGGACATCCTTGAAGAACTCGCAGATAAAAGTAGCTGAAAGGTTCATACCAAAAATCTGCAGATAAATAGAGTTGTCAAGGGTGTCTGTTGCAAGTTGAGGCTTTTGAACAAAAAATCAAACACCTTGTTGTTTGCAGCTGCATGTTCAGCAACAAGCTGAATGGATTCAGGCGATACAGTAAGGAAAAAACCAGCAATATACAAGTACTTGGCCTTCTCAACTTCCAAAAAAAAATTCACAATCAGAAAAATACATACTGAGAGAAATGAAATAAAAGCCTAAAACAGAAGGCTTAAAGTGAACTCACCCAATGCCCAATTCTCTGGTCTTTTCAAATGCTCAAATTTGTAACAGTTAGCAGCTGATAGATTGGCAACAAGTGACCTACATTTATATGAACCATATGTAATTTAGTGCAATTACCAAATTGGCAGGCATGATTAGTAAGATTAAACAGGCTAAACATAGGAAATAAGATGACCTTTCATCACCCACGATACAAATAGCACAAGTTCCTGTTGGCGTAGACTCATCCTCATGAAAGTGAGCCTGTTTTTGAAAAAGAACCCAACTATGGAGTAAGGGGAAAGGTGAAATCCATGTATATGTTGAAGATGCAAATTTGGATGAACACTACAGTTACTTGCTGCAGTTAAACAGAACATGTAGAGTTCAAAAATTTCTTGGCTTTGTTCGTGTACTAATAACACATTGTATAAGCAGTAAGGGATAGGAAGAGGACAATTACATTAATACCAGCAAGTTTTGTGCTCTTCTTCATCTCCTCTCCATACTTGTCCTTCCCTATGCAACCCATATAACTAGTTGCACCGGGTACTTGAAGCATCCACTGTAGAAAGTTAAGTAGAAAATCATGGTCATGACAATTGAATTATAACATATAAGTGATCAGAATACTTGTATAAGAAGAAACAATTCATCAAGTACCTGGGCAACTCGAATGGTCTTATTAGTAGCACCTGTAACATGAAAACTTTCATCTCCTAGTTATCGTATTTTCATTCCGTAAATTCAGATATGCACAGCAAGTGAAACCCAAACCAAGTTTACTGGATGGCTTACCTCCAGCAATGCACTCCACGTTAGGGTTGGAAAAGAGTTCCTCATATCTGAAATAAGTATATCCAAGTCTATCAGACAAGTTTCTACTTCTAACAGAATGTCTGTGTTGTTTATGGTTATCTACAGTTACATTATGACAGATACAGCACCATTCCACTCAGGTATACAATTTTTTGGTCATTTTCAGCTATAAGGCATTACACCAACTTTTCAATCATATTTTACCATCTCCACCGTTCAGATCTTAGGTCTTAATGTGTAGGACATTACATCATTTTGGCTGAAAATTTACAAGCTTAATCTACACATTAAGATCTAAAGATCTGAACGGTGGAGATGGTAAAATATGATTGAAAAGTTGGTGTAATGCCCTATACTTGAAAATGACCAAAAATATGTATATCTTAGTGGAAGGGTCTCATGACAGATGACCCTAACTATCAACAGAATATAATTGTAAACAGTCCTAAGACCTTGGATGAAATGAGATGAGTACTGACAGTTGAAAGCTGAGAGCTGTTTTGTGGAGAAAATTTCTTACATGGGTTGGTGCTTGTCCTCTGCAAGAATCGAATTATTGAGTTGGAGATCATATCTGGTAGACAAAGTGTATCAAACACCATCAGCCAAGTCTCAAGTCACAGTCACTCCAATGACAAATAATTTCCCAGTGTTCTTAAAATACACCTTAATCAGAAAACATGTCCAAGAGTATGGTGAAAATGTATTGCTTACTTTTTCAAGAAGTCTTGGTCCACAACGACGGAGATGTCAAGGAGAGGATTGCCCATCCCCAACAGAACTCCTTCAGAGGCCATTTGCTGAAGCGAGAGAGCTTAGCTGAGGAGCAAGTATATAATTTAAGCAACAAGAGAAGGATTCAGATCAGATCTGCTGAAGCAATCTGTCTATGCTTTTATAGGTACAGATCGTGACTGCCGTAAACTCCCCAAAGTATTTTGCATACAAAAGCCCAGACATTTTGCTTTCACAAAATTGTGAAAGAAACAACGGACACGTCCCTATTATAGCAGCTACATAATGCTGCAGTGTAATTTATTTAATTTAATTTTTTTCAGTTATTCTTAAATTTTGATTAATGAAATAATAAAATACAAGTGTTACGACCCGGAACATCATTATACGATAATCGGAACTTATGTGGTTAGTCACTAATTTATCACGTTAATCGTCAATGATAATTAGTTTTTATCGTTAGTAACTTTTGTTGACGTTTCGTCGAGATTTTATCGATTATGTTTTTTCGAGAAATTTATTTTGATTAAGTTGTAGAGTTTGTCGATACGAGTTTGTGACCATGTCAAGTGTTGAAATCAGAGTTACGACGAAGAAGATATGGTCAGCGAAAATTTTACGAAAGTATCAGAAGACGCGTTACCGTAAAATCGCGAATATATATAGGGTTTTCCATTTTGGGAAAATCAGAAATTTCTATTTTTGGCAACCGGGTTGACCGGTATTAACCACCTCCTTCGGCCCAGTTTTAGCCGTGAGGTTCTCACCTGTGGTGAGCCTCCGGCCGACCACCTCTGGTCGTGATACTTTGTGTAAATTGTTGGGTTCCATCTCCTCTATCGATTGGTGGTAGCATCTCCGACATTGATGCCGGTGGAGGACGAATCAAGGCCGAGAAAGTGGCGGATTCTGGGTGATTTCGACGACGACGGTGGTGGTGCACACGACGACGTTGGACGTCGAACCCAAAGGGGTTTTGAAGCCTTAGAAGAGACGGATTAATTGCGATGGGTCTTGGACCATAGTCATGGCCGGATGGCGACGAACGGAGGAAATGATTCCGGCGAGGGTTTGAAACTTCAACGGTGGATTTCGTTATTTTTCGATTTGATTTTGGTTTTGTATTGTACTACAATGTTATTGGGCTTGTTGAGATGAACAATTTGATGTGTAGGTTGCTCGATTTGGAGCCGGTGGGATTCTAGCCGCCGTTGGCAGTGGTGCATAGCCCCACTCGTCGCCATGCGCGGCGGAGCTCCAGTGAGGTTGAATTTTTGGCAAAATTTTATGTCGTTCCGCTCGTAATTTCGTGTCGAATGCAATGGTGAAGTTCTTGAATGGATCTGAATTTGATTAATTTAGACGTGTGTTTAATCGGATAATAATCAATTGATTTTACGATAATATTAATGGACGATCCGACTATCAATTTAAATTTGAGTCTCTTGATGTTTGAAATTTTTGTTGCGACTTTAAAATTGATTTACAGTTAAGGAATGCAAGGAATTGAATTCGAAATTTGATTAAGTTCGTATTTAGTTAGAAAATACATTATTCTAGAATGTGAGATTCTTGACATTATTGCTCGTCGGATTATGAGGCTAGCTATTTATTATGAATATTGATGAGTAGATATTAATTATAATCGTGGTTTTAGGATTACGAGGTAGCGGGACATGTCAAATGATTATTGTGTCGTTTGGCAGGTTTCAGCTTTATGAATATTCTGACACAGTATGGTCAGTGGACTTTTATTTTTCACAGTCGTTTGCGAGTTCAAGGATTTATATTCACACTGTACTTTCAGTTTACAAATTATAGTTTTCAGTTTACAGTATATTTTAGACCAGATTAAATTTGAAGGTTTTTTTTTTCTTATGATGGCTTATAGGCTAGTTGCATCGATGCACTGACTGTTCGGCTAATCACCGAATAGTCCTGGTCAGGGGAGGTCAGGTTGCCTCATCGGACCCGTCAGGGGAGGTCAGTTGCCTCGTCTAACCCTTCACCTTTTATTTTTATTTGTCGTATCTACTAATCAGAGGATGTCAGGATGCCTCGTCTGGCCTATTGTTCTATTCATCGTAACTACCAGTCAGAGGAGGCCATGAGTCCTTGTCTGACTACCTGTATGATTTCAAAAAAATCAACGAAAATGCACAAATATAATATTTTACTGTTTTACACTGATTGTGAGTTTTTATTCACCCACGCTTACATTTTTATGTTTTTATCTGCCTTTCCCTGGGCCTTTTAGTTTTTCGTGCTCAGGTTGCAGTACTTCTCCTGAGCTGAATTTTGATTCCCAGAGGCTTTGAGTCCGCTGGATTATCATACTTTTTCGCAGGTTTCGGTCCACTAGCAATTTATTTTCATATATTTTATTCTATTCCTGGAATTCCTTCTGAACACTAGTGTTGTAAATATTTTTCGGTGCTGGTTGTGAATTGTTAGTATTGCTGGATTATGAGTTTTCAGTTCATGTATTATTATCTCAACATTTTAATTAATTTACTTTCCGCACTTTACTGAGAAATCAAGATGGACATCGATGGTCCACGGTATTGTTTGTGAGAAATCCGAAACTTGATTTTCTTGTAGATTTCTGGTAATCCACTTCGTAGAGGAAACTATATCAAAAATTTTACAAAAATCCGTAGTTTAAGTCTTGTCGTTAGGGCGTGATCCTAGATTACTAGTTAATCTAGGGTTTGATCATTTCAACAAGAGAGGACATAAACTCTAAACTCCATAAGAAGAGAAAATCCGAAATAATACCGCGCGACTCAACTAATACATTATATTCTAAACTGTACCATTTAGCAAATAGTGCATTCATGACAACTTCATTTGCTTTATATTAAGGCGACATAGTACCAGAAAGATAACGCGACGCATCAATTTACTTTGACCAGCTTTTCAACTATGTTGCTGATAAAATCTGTTGGCACAATATCTCATCTTGCCACTAGGATGGTGCGCTCAAGCGGCAAACCAACGAACACCCTGATCTAGAGCAGAGAAGAAGGCACCAAATGTGCACAATTTGGGACAAAGCCCACATCTGACAAACTCACACGAATATTGACTTATTTTTGAAAAAGCAACTAAAAACAGAAAATAAATATAACTAAAACTTAAAATGATTAAATAGTGGGTTAGGCCCACCAATTGAACCCAAATCCAAACTTTCATTAAGGTATCATATAGACAAGTCGGCCCATGTTCCAGGCCCAACCTGGATTTCTGTCTCCGTCGCATGTGCAACGCCGTCACCGCCGCCCAAAGCAAAGTACCTGCCATCGTCCACGACCTCTGTGCCACCGGAATGGGAAAAATCCGTTCAGCGTCCCCACCGAAATGGGAGATCTGTTCACCACCTGCGGAGTAGCCAAACCAGACTCGATCACACGTCACCACCGGTTAGCAACCATTCGTAACTTAGATCAAGCCCAACTCGAACTTGCCCCACCACCCATAACGCTCCACCATTTGACCTCGTCTCCTCCTTGCTTGTCGCCGCACCCGACACCAAAATCAGCAGCCGACCAATCTCTATAAGTCCAACACCTCAGATCTCCATATCGGAGGACGAGGCAACCACCGCCGCCAACAGGACACAGGTCCACCCAGCCCTGCCTGGCTGCACCCACACTCGCCGGCGAGGCCAAGGCCAGCGCCAGACGGAGGGCCGCCGGGCAAGACGCAAACTGTCGAGGAGAGAAGTTTTTCTATTGTTTTGGTTTCGTTATGTTGCTGCAGTTGTAATTTATATGCTAACACTATTAAATTCATGAAACTGATTGATTAAATCTGCATTCATACGACATTACGAGCCACCCTACACAAGTAAAGCTCGCTCTCGAGATAATTTGGCATGGTTAAGCTGTATATGAAATCAGAATAGGTTTTGCAAGTCACTCACTTTTTAAGGTCAGAACTAAGGAGGCTGGCTGGAGAAACGTTTTCTCGAGAAGGAGAAGAAAGGTTGCTTGCAGAGTTGCAGATAACTAAAGAGAAATGAAGGCATATCTAAGTTTGCAGCAGGCTTTACTATTCCACCATATACGATGTCGTCTATGAAACATGTCAAATTTCAAACCAAGAAACATCTGCTGCCTTTCACATATTTGGCATTTCATTTCTGTAACTTGAACAAACAGGAACGTTTACTTCTTTTCACTCCAGTTTATGATTTTGGACACAAATACAATGTATGACAAATGTAATTCAAATGACAGATCCAGCTAAATATTTTAACCATTGGAACCAACTGAATCAAAGGGACCAATTATTAAGCAAAACTACATTTCATTTTGCCAATACAGTACAATTGGTATATATATTCATCCCATCTTAAAGGAAAGGGGTGAAAGAATCAAATCCAATACCAAATAACTGGCTTTTGTGGGCACTTATGCATGCATCCACCAAATGAACAATAGTTGATGAGCAATTACAGACTTCACAATATCAAAATTTCAAATAGAGCATAGGAATTAGAGAATAAAAGCAATCATGCCTCAATTAAAACTCAGGCTTCTCAGGGTAGGTGCAGCCAGACCTCTGAATGATCACATTTGCAGCATAACAACCGGCTTTCACACATTGTTCAATGGGTTTCTCTTGGACTAACTGAGATAGAAAGCCTCCAACAAATGCATCACCTAGAGCACAGAAATAATATAATATAAATCAACAAATTTATGATGTAGTTACCTCAATTTGTATGTGTTATCTGTCTTAAGTCTCTACCAGCAGTTCAGCAGCTATATAATCACTATCACTAAAAAAATTTAATCGCCTACCTGCTCCGTTGGTATCAACAAGCTTTTCTTTGGGCAACAGTATCACTGGGAACTTTTGCACTTTCCCATCCTCAGCAACAACCACAGGATCTGCACCCTGAGTAATAACAGTAATCCTCTTGCGTGCTGATACTTTGGGCCACTCAGAGATCTTAAGAGCTATTTTCTCGACATCGTCAGTCTGGTATTACAAACAACATAGGTCAATGATATGAATGCAAGCCATTAATATGGTAAGATTCAGTACTCTTGTAATATATTCATAATTGACCATTACCTCCCAGCCATGAACTTTTGAGAAGGTTCTTGCTTCTGTCTCATTTCCAAAAACATAGTCTACGAACCTAAGTATACAAAGAGTCATAAGCCTTACATTAGCTTGTCCATGTTACTTGATTCAAAGCAAAAGAAAACAAGAAAGAGATGTAAATCTTACGGCAAAGCTTTCTCCTGAGCATCCCTGAAAAACTCACAGATAAATGGAGCAGACAGGTTCATGCAGAAAACCTGCAAATAAATGGAATTGTCAAGATGTTCATGCAAATGCTTCTAAAAGCAGCAGATAAGACAGACTTGAGAAGATATGAGATATCATATACCTTGTTATTTGCAGCTGCATGTTCGGCAACAAGCTGAATGGATTCTGGTGATACAGTTAGGAAAAACCCAGCAATGTAGATGTACTTGGCCTTCTCAACTGCATAAACAGGATTTAGAAGCAAAACCAATTCAGAAAAATGTGTTACATAGATAAATGAAATAGAAACCCTAAAACACAAAGCTGAAAGGGTACGCACCCAATGCCCAATTTTCTGGCTTTTTCAAATGCTCAACTTTGTAGCAGTTAGCAGCTGCCAAATTGGCAATAAGTGACCTACATTAATAATCCACAACCATTGTCAGTTCGCCAGACTGAAGATTCTGTAAGTGCATATATATTCAAAAAGACGGGAAGTATTCCAATGAAACACTAATAGTCGTAAGAGGCATACCATGGATATGTGAAGACTTGAGAATACAATAAACATTGAGGTAGGCATAATTTGAAATATTTCAAACAAGATTGAACCTAAGCTCACCTCTCACCACCCACTACACAGACCCCACAAGTTCCTGTTGGTGCAGTCTCATCCTCGTAGTAGTGAACCTGTTTTAGATAAGAGACCAGTAGTAGGGAGATATTAATTAAACATGGTGGAAAGTTGGAGGAAAACAAAGACTACACATGACTTATAGGAGCTCCTGTTTTGCTTCATTGACTTAATTCTATATTATATGAGGAATAGAGGGGAAAAAGGAAATTACATTAACACCAGCAAGTTTGGAGTTCTTCTTCATCTCCTCCCCATACTTGTCCTTTCCTATGCTACCCATGTAACTGGTTGCACTGGGCACTTGGAGCATCCACTGCCGAAAATAAGAAAACAAGAATCATTATACCGCAAGTACAATCAAAGAAATTACAAAATGACCTGTTTACTTATTTGAGTATCACAATGAATAATCCATCAAATACCTGGGCAACTCTAATGGAGTTCTGAGTAGCACCTGCAACAATCAAAAGTTACATACAACTCTTAGTCATCGTTCTTAATAATCCCACAAACCAACGACAATACCATCGCGGAAACTAAAGTGTAAATGAATGCTTCACCTCCAGCAATGTACTCCACGTCAGGGTTGGCAGCAAGTTCGTCATACCTGTGACACATCCATGTCTGTCGGTTAATTTCATCACATATATTATTAACAAATAACAAAACAATACGCCTTGGCAATAAGACAATTAAGATTTCTTATAAAGAGCAATAGATTTTGTTTACACTTTAGAGACTCAGTAACCATATACACCCACTCTGTTTTGTTAGATATTTCGCTCCCTTTAAATTAATAAATGAGTAAAATACACAACGATTTACAATGAACTACATTATGTGTTGAATTATTTCAAAAAAAAACAAAAACATTATGTGTTGATACGTTGGCTTACATTGGAAGGTGCTTGTCCTCTGCGAGAATGGCATTGTTGAGCTGGAGGTCGTATCTGCGAGTCACACATACCATCAGGAATCAAATCACATAAAACACTGAGCAAATATAGATCTGAGAGGATATGAGTTACTTTTTGAGGAAGGCTTCGTCGACGACAGCAGAGATGTCAAGGAGTGGGTTGCCCATCCCCAACAGAATACCTTCCGACGCCATTTCAGACAAGAATCGAAGCGACTGAGTAGAGAATAGAAGAGGTTTTAAGGGAAGAAGACAATACTAGCGAGATTTAGATCAGATCTGCTGAGAACCAAAATGGTGTTGTGGTTGGTTTTATAGGTAGAGACCGAGTGAGATACTGAAAAAGTAGGAGGCCCCTCTCTCGCTATTTCACCAAACCCACCGATGCCCATAACACCTTGGTTTAATTTTAGAAAATTATTTAAAAACTCAAAAACAGATAAAAATTCTTTAAAAAATCAAGACATTAAGATAAAAAAAAATTCAATTTATGACATTTTTTTCAAAACTTTTTATCATTTTCTCAAAAAAAAAACTTAATAAGTTATAAAATATATTTTTAACTTCCAATTTCCCCCTGAAACAATTGCTTCTCTCGTCGATCAAATGTCGCCTCCTACTTCATGACTCCCTCAACCTTCTTGCTCTTTCTCAACGACTATCACATGGTTAACAAGTCCCAGCCTGGCTCGTTCTTGCCGTTTGCCAGGACACCACCATCGTCTAGACACCTGCCGCTCTCTCAAATTGAGCTCGTCGCTAAGTCGTTGGTCCACGTCTGTGTCGACCCTCTCGATGCATCCGACCTCGCGTCATCGAACACGGTCGTCGAGCAGTACCTCCAGTTGCGCATCTCCGACGTCGAGAAGTCGTCGTTTTGGGATATTGCGCCGCAAAGGGAGGCAGACCGCAGAGCTGCTTTGCTGATTAAAGAAGGGAGATGTCGTGTAGATGCTTTTCATTATTGATGTTGTGAGTGTGTTCTTGTTTGAGAATGAGGAGGGAGATGAAGGAGTTTCGGTTGGGGGTTTAGGAGGGCCGCTAACCAACATTGTTGTTTTCGGTGTGCTATTGAGTGAGAGTTGTAGTGAGCTTTAAAGATTTTCAGAGAGATTATGTGGTGACGTTTTTGTGTACTGTTGTTTTGGAGCTCTTCTATTTCACTGAATTGTCACTGTGGGGACTTTTTCTTTGTGGTGTCTTGTTGTACATTGTTGTTAGGGAGTTGGAGCCGTATCAAATGAGTTATCTGGAGTTGGGAGTGGAGTCTACGGAATAAGCCTACTAGGCATATTTTGAGCGAGAGGAAGTCAAGGAAAATTGTGATTTTCCTATTGATCAATACCGCGTACATGTTTGTGGAATTCGTTGGCGGGTTCATGACCAATAGTCTAGGGCTGATATCGGATGCCTGCCATATGTTGTTTGATTGTGCGGCTCTAGAAATTGGGTTATATGCTCCATACATATCGCGTTTGTCTGCAAAAATCAGTTCAATTATGGCTGTGGGAGATTTGAGGTTCTTGCGGGATATATGAATGTTGTTTTTTTGGTTTTGGTTGGAGCACTAAGAGTGTTGGAGTCGCTTGAGAGGATTTTAGACCCTTAGGAGTTGTCAACTAGCAGATATCTATTCAAGTCTAAATATTTATCTTTCGTTAAATTTAACAATGGAAAAAATTTACCAGATGTACCTGAACTCTTGCATACATATGATTTTGATACTTGAACTCTCAAAACTATCAATATGATACTTGAACTCATAAAACACGATGAACATGATACCCCATCCAAGTTTTCGTTAATGACCCGTCTATTTGATGACGTAGATTTTTTTGTGACAAAAAAAATTGAGAATTGACCTAACTACCCTTGCTTAATCCCTAACTATTCCCTAATTACCCTGACTAATCCCTAACTATTCCCTAACTTGGATTAACTTTTTTGAGCCCTGCCGACCTCAACCGTGCGCTGCCGTCGGTCTCCACCTCAACCACGGTTGGAAGGTTGGAATAAATAAAGGACCGGGCTTCCAACCAACCTTGGATATACTCTTTCTGTTGTCGATCTCTCCTTCACGACCTCACTGCACCGCCTCTCATCACAACCTTGACCACCGTCTCCTCTCTCCAAACTCGACCTCCACCGCGGCTTTGCAACTTCCTGGCGTTCGCCAACACATCTCAGCAGCCTTGTGCATGATGGCAAGCACCGCGATAACCCTACCTCCCCCTGCCCATGCCGCCATGCGACGCTATCCCAACCGTGAGCGCGATCTCTCTCCTCTGTAACTTCCGGCCCGATATCGTCACCTACGTGGGTCATCGAATCGAAGATTGTTTTCCACCTTATAGAGTTCGGGGACTTCAATTCGGAGGTTGACTAAGCTCGAGCATGGCGTCACGACTAGCTTGGACCACTCGCCAACGTCGAAGGTGGCGATCGAGTCGATGTCGGTCATTAAAATCGGCGACGGACTAAAATTTGTATTTGATTTAAGAGACGTAAAATTACCATTATACCCCTCAAGCTGAAGTTAAAAATATGCCACATCAGTACACAAACAGTTTGTAAACGGAAAACTAGAAGAAAATATCATGTTCATCGTGTTTTAATAGTTCAAGTATCATATTGATAGTTTTGAGAGTTCGAGTGTCAAACTCGTATGTACGCAAGAGTTCAGGTACCTTTGGTGAATTTTTTCCTGTAACAATAGTGTAAACAAGACCCTTTATAAATTTGAAAATCTCTACTTTGCTTAAAAAAAAATGAGATTGGAAGAATAACTGAAAAAAAATAAGGGATTGATCATAACCTAGTTGTTGAAAGTATCAAAAGCCTGAATATCTGTTTAAGTATCTGTCTAAGTATCTATTCAATTATCTGTCTAAATATCAATCTTTCGTCAAGTTTAATAATGGTGTAAATAAGACCCTTTTATAAGTTTGAAAATCCCTACTTTCCTTCAAAGAATGAATGAGATTGGAAGAATGACTGAAAAATAAGGACTTGACCATAACCTAATTGATGGAAGTATCAAAAGTTTGAATATCTGTTCAAGTATCTGTCTAAGTATTTATCTTTCATCAAGTTTAACATTAGTGTAAACAAGACCCATTATAAGTTTGAAAATCTCTACTTTCCTTCAAAAAATGAGCAAGATTAGAAGAATGAATGAAAAATAAGAGTTTGACCATAACCTAATTGCTGGAAGTATCCAAAGTCTGAATATATGTTCAAGTACCTGTGTAAATATATGGTCAAGTATCTGTCTAAGTATTTGTCTAAATATCTATCTTTCGTCAAGTTTAACACTAGAGTAAATAAGACTATTTATAAGTTTGAAAATCTCTATTTTCTTTTAAAAAAGAATGAGATTGGAAGAATTAACTGTAAAAATAAGGGCTTGATCATAACTTAGTTGCTAGAAGTATCAAAAGTACGAATTTCTGTTCATGTATCAGTTTAAGTATCTGTTCAAGTATCTGTCTAAGTATTTGTTTAAGTATCTGTCTAAATATCAATCTTTCGTCAAGTTTAACAATAGTGTAAAAATAGACCATTTATAAGTTTGAAAATCTCTACTTTCCTTCAAAGAATGAATCAGATTGGAAGAATGACTGAAAAATAAGGGATTGACCAACCTAGTTGATGGAAGTATTAAAAGTCTGAATATCTGTTCAAGTATTTGTCTAAGTATCTGTTCAAGTATCTGTCTAAGTATCTATTACAATAATAATAATAAAAACTACGTGAGCAACCCCTAATGCAGCAGTAATAGCACATATCCCCATCTAAGGTCCAATTCCTCCACTCCATGACGTTTTACAAATCAAATTACAATATGTCCCTTCAACATGTAATAGATGCAATCCTGTGACATGCAGATCTGTAACATAAGCACATACCTATTACTACCAATCACAATCATTTCAAACATCAATATATATGGGACAGTGACACATACAAAAAAGTTAACACAAAATGCAAAAAACAGTTATGTATACCTTGGAACATCATTTCCACGTGCTTTTGCAACCAAGACTAGTCCTGAAACAATACTTCTAACTGCACTAGCTCTCTTAGAACCGAAAATTTCTCCACAAGCATGAAGATACAACCTAGAAAGGCACCGAGCTGGTGCGTGGACCTTACTCATGGAGATTCCATGCTCAGCAACTACTGAATGAAGAGTAGACTCAATAGCTGCAGCTTTTCTCAGCTCTCCCTCAAGCATATTTATTCTGTGTTCTAGCTTATTAACCTTGCTTTCTAAAATGACACTTCTTGTATATTCGGGATACACCTTCACATCTTTCCTTTCTTTAAACCTGGGGTTTCCAACTAGACCCGCACCCTTTTGTGATTCTCCCTGAATAACAAGCCTCCTTTGATTCTGCAAGCTGGTCATTCCTCGATGAAATGTTCTTATTTAAGTCGCCAACTGACCTAACAGACTTGACTGTTTTTGGTTTCTCATGGTTAACGGTTACTTCCTTCATTCCATGTGGAACTTGTGTCTCGTTACCATCACCTCCAAAGAAAGATTGACCTTTCCCAAAATCGTTCTCCCCATCCAAACTTTTCGCTTGATCTCCTTTACTCTTGTCTTTGCTCTCCCTAGAACATTCCGAACCTTCATCATCAACAGTAGTTTCCACAAAATCTCTGTCCACTCCCTACAATTCTCATCAGTCTTGATACTCTGTTGAATCTCTTCACTAAGAGCATCCCCAATAGTAGTCATATTTATTAGTTATATTTATCAAAATATCAAATTTAATTTACGTTTATTTGACGTCTACTCCAACAGTGATAGCTATTTTGAATTATTCAGTATCAAAATTAATAGTTTTTTGAGCGGGAATTGAAAGAGAGGATTTAAGTTTGAGTTAAATCTCTAGCTATATTTAACTTGTGATTTAACTAAAAGTCAAATTTAACTTTTCTTTAGGGTGTTTGTTGGAGCTATTTTTGTGAAAATTTTAGTTAAAATTTAACTTTAATTTTAAAATAGGGTACGTATCTATTGGGGATGCTCTAACTATACTTCTTCCATTAACAACCTTATCATAAAACTTCACTGCTACCAAGAAAAGAAATGTAAACCGGTTAATAAATGAAATATTTGTTTATAATCATAGAATAACACAAAAACATAATGTTGCATACAACATTTTCAAATGATATCAATCACACCATTCTTGGTTCTTACTTCACTTTAAAATTACTCAAGGAGCAACCTAACCACTGTACCAAGAATTCTAACCTAATGGAGCAAGTTGAACAGAGTTCAATGTCTCCTAAGGGTTTATCTGTATGTAATTGTTCAAACTACTGTTGTTACTACCAAAACAGTGATCAAATTAACAGTAACGCAATGAATTGAAACCAAACACAAGACAGAGATACCAAGCCACAATACCGCACAAATACGATTAAACACAGTAAAAAATCATTGACTATCTATTTTGCTCCAAGTAAACTAGATACGATCACGATTAAACAAAATACAAGTTAAGAGACGAAGATGTGATATGATTTACCATCGTTGCGGCGCTTGAAGACATATCTCTCCTAGTCATTCTCGGCGAGCAGATCAACGCCGACATTAGTGACAGTGTAATAGGCGATGAAGATCGTATTGTCGTCATCGGCACGAGATCGAATCAGAGCCCCGTGATGGCGGCATCAGAACAGAAGAAATTGTCATGGCTGAAGAGGTGGCAGTCGTCGTTGTCGTCATCTCCATCACCTGCTCTGGTGTTGAGTCCTCGGCATGACTCTCCGTCGTACGATGTCGTCCTCCTTGAGGGCTTGCTCCTCTTGGTGGCGAAGTAGGAAAGCGATTAGGAGAAGCAGTGACAACGGAGAGGGAAGACGAAGAGGAGGAGCAAGAGGAAGACGATGATGAAAGAAATGGAGGGGCTCTGATTCGGAAAGAGAAATGATTTTTAAGTGGAAGGAGCTTTCATAGAATCAGTCACATTTTTCGTTAATAAATGACAAACGAAGGTCCGGTACATGCTTAAAAACAAAATAGGTTTTTTTAGAATTGAAAACTTCTAGAGAGTTTTTGAAGAAATAGAAAGTCTAAACTGGATTTTTTTTATTTTTCCTTTAATTTTCTCATTTTCTTTCTCCATTTTGTGCTTTTTCAAAAAAAAAAAATTGATACAATTTATTTATTTTCTCCTGCTCAATGCTACTGTTTTTTTCTTTGGATTAAAAAAGCATTTCTTATTTTCGAAATATACCACCAACACACTTTTGTTATGAAACAAATGAGTTTTTACATCATATTTTTAAGGTCGAAAAGGTTCATTTTGTGCGACATGTCCCTCAAACATCTCAAATGTTGGGGTCTTCAATTGTCTCAAATTATTAGACATAGATGAGTCTCCAATACAATCGCTTAATGCTCACAAACATAGTAGAATAAAAAGTTTGAAAAGAGTTTACATGGACGTATCCAAAAAACGATTTACATTGCCTTGGTAAATCCAATGAAAACAAATATCATATGAGTATTTGAAAGACTGCACAGGAAGTTATACGGGCATATGTATTCATGGCATACCAGTGTTAACATCTTTTGTCCCTCAATGAACCAAATATCACCATGACTAGATGAATCTCTTCACGATCATCAAATTGATGTGATCTTATTCCCCATCAGAAACAACAGCAATATGTGAAAATTTTGAAGCCTGGCTCCAAGGAGTCACAACAAATCATGTGTTAACTACAATTTGAAAACCCGAGTCCTATCAATTCTTTTGAAGATGGTCGATAATTGCTTGTGTAAAGTCACTCGTCGTTGATTTCCCACCAAGGTCAGCGGTACGGTATTTTCCCTCTGCAATTGTTTTCAGAATTGCTTCCTGAATCATATCAGCTTTATCATGGAGCTCCAAATGGTGAAGCATAGTAACAGCACTCAAAAGTAGGGCAGTCGGATTTGCCAAGTTCTGTAAGAATTCAACCACAGCATAAATAATTTGGCTACAATAACTCAGAAAAGCTATTCACGAACAAAGAGTAAGGGTAGGAAGCATTAACAACAGGTCTAGTCATAATGATATGTTATGTACTTGATAATACCAAGTTCGAAAAAGAAAAAAAAACTTTCAGTATCTAGGCACTCGCCTCAGCTCTACAATACTGGTCATCAATACCGAATTTCAGAGTTTACTAACAGGGCATAGTAGTGTCAAACACCACCAGAACGCTAGAGCAGATCACAAGTTTTCAGAAACTTCTCGTGCTGAAAACAAATGCAATCCTATAATAAACTTCTACTAGAAAACCCCATTTACTTACCACTTTTGCTTTACACTTACTACGCTACTTTTTTCTGCTCTACCACAATGACCTAAACATATGCAGCTTTTGAAACATATTAGGAATTGGCAATTCTTTCATAGGAGAGCCATACATATCCAGTTTTTTTGCACTAAAATAGATTTAGGAGGCTTACATCAAACTATAACCTAAGATGGCATAGGCGAGGGGGTCAATTAGACATACATGTGATTATATGGTAGGAGATTCTACTTCACAAGGTTCAAGAATGCTCACCTTTCCAGCAATATCAGGCGCTGATCCATGTACAGCTTCAGCAAGGGCGATGCCTCCTTCACCAATATTACAGCTGCGTTGGAAAGTCAAAGATGTAAGACAAGCTTTATATTTAGAAGGGAATCACAATTCCACACACGCACAAATATGCAGCATACCTTGGTGTTAAACCCAAACCCCCTATCAAACCAGCACAAAGGTCACTTATAATATCACCATAGAGGTTTGGCATCACTAATACATCAAATAGAGCGGGGTTTTTCACAAGCTGCATAAGATAAAGCAGTTAGTTAGTAAAGCCTTAGTAGTACTTGAAGCATGAGAACACTGCATTACTGTACATGTTTTGTATTAAAGTTGTCAACTAACTGACACACACTATTTAAATACAATCCTAAATTCAGAATACTGTAGCAAAATTGAGATTAATCCCAACTAAACAAAAAAAATATACATCACGAAGATTTCTTAGCTCATTCCTTACCCCTCACTTTATTTTGGTATGTTACCTACAACTTTCACTTTCACTTTCAGGGTATGAAGGTTCTTTAGTCCTATGGTTACCTAAAACACAGTTCTAATTTTCTTTTTTGATTGCAACAAAACTATAAGGAAACTCGTTCATACCATCATACAACAATTATCAATGACGACTTCCTCATATACTATATCTGGGTACTTCTCTGCAACCTCCCGGCAGCACTGAAAACAAAGATGGACCAATTTTATATGAGGATACATGGGAAAAGATTGAGAGAAATATTTAAATACAGGAACAACTGGTGAACCTTGAGGAAAAGCCCATCGGTTTTCTGCATAATGTTTGCTTTGTGTATAGCAGACACTCGTTGTCTGCCATGAGCCTTGGCATAATGGAAGGCATACTCGGCCACCCTCAAGCTAGCTTGACGAGTAATGATTTTGAGGCTTTCAACAACACCTCTCACCACCTACCATCAAAACAAGAATTTTAATAAATCAAATTTATACAGAATGTCAATATTCATTTGCTTATGGAAGACTTACTTGATGTTCAAGTCCACTATACTCCCCTTCGGTATTCTCTCGGATAGTGATAAGATCCACATCATCGTAACGAGTTTTATAGCCAGGAAGGCTGTAACATGGTCTGACATTTGCATACAAATTCAGCTCTTTCCTCAGAGTAAGGTTTAAGGAACGATGACCTTTCCCAATTGGCGTGGCCATGGGGCCTTTCAAACCAACCTTATTCCTTCGTACTGATTCTAAGCTTTCCCATGTCAGAAAACTCTGAGTCCTGGGATCTATTTGTTCCCCAACATAATGTTCTTCCCATTCAATTGGGACATCAGCTGCAGTAAACACCTGCATACACCGCAATTGCAATACCATCATCAGCACCTCTAACCGCAACAATCTAATCAAAACTACGTGAATCTAAACAACTGACATCTCACATCCATCATCCATTTCACACTTAGGACAACATATTAAGCACGCTTATTCCAGCTTCCCACTCATTTTTAGCATCTAAATTATCCAAATTCTATATGTTAAATTACACTGCTACAATGGATGGCATTAACCCTAACTTTACAGACAAAAAAAAAAAACAAACAGCGCCTTGCATAGTTTCACAATCAAATCAAATAATCAAAATTGCGACTGTAGAGAATTCAATAACTTCATAACAAAACCAATAACCTATACCGAATCTGAACTTTAGTATCTAAAAAGAACAGTAAATTCAAGTTCATGTGAGATGCGAGTGTTATATACAACGTCACAAACATATAGTCAATCATACAAGTTCCGATGCAAAATAATAAGCGAGGCGTGATTTCGAATTAAAGTGAATAAGGATCGGAGAGAGGACCTGTTTGACAGACTCGGCGATCTCGGGGCCGATACCGTCGCCGGGGAAGAGCGTGGCGGTGATCGGAGTGGAAGAGGAGGAGAAGAAAGCCCTAGCTGCCGGAGAAAAAGCCGGGAGAGGATTCGCGGCGCCGGAAAGAAAAGTCGAGCGGCTTCCGATTACGCGCCTCAATAAATGGGAAGCCATTGCTGCTGCTTTTGTTTTGGCGATCGGAAACAAAAATGACGAATAAGTCGTGAAGTTTTGGTTCCTATATAAATTGAGAGTGGGATTCTTTGACTCTGAGAAAAAAATAATAGAAAAAAGCTTGGGGCTTCTAAACAAAAATCAAAGTGAATGGAGACTTGGGGCCGAGGCATAAGAGGAGCCCAAAATAAAACCAAGTAGACTGAAAACCCAACTCAAGGGCTATACAAAGTCCTCAACAGCGTGGCTGCCAGAAATCCCAGAATCAAGGTCAGACAAAATCCTACATAGGTGTTTTATTTGGACAGAATTCTACACATGGTGTACTAAAAAATTTACTTATGTGAGAGCAAAATACAAAAAAATATAAAAATTTGAGGCTAACGAAAGCATATATCATTTAAAATTTTAAATTAGTTGAAAAATTATATTTGTATCATGCACCCAAAATTTTAAGAGCAAATGCACCCATTTGGGGAGGGGAGGGTCAATTTTCCACCCAGGTCAATACACTATTCATCTGAATTGGTCCTTGGTCCTTGGTTTGACAATGCAACAATGAGATCAATTCGAAGACTAATTACTATTCATTCAATTTATATTTAATATATTTTTTAGGTTTTGTTAAGTACTTAATGATTTAACATTATTGGTGAATAATTAACCAAATTGAATATTTAAAAAAAATCATATAATTAATTTCGAATGACGTGCATTTTCGATAAGAATATGGCAACCAATGTACGTACGCCACGTGTCACCCCCCTCAATATCGTTATCTTTCAGCCAAAATTATCTGACATTTCCGAATAGATTTTCAACCAATTGGTGAGGAACACGTGTCCATTGCAAGATTCGTTATCTTCAGAAATAATTGAGACGATTTTCGATAAGATTTTCAACCAATTGGTACACGCCACGTGTACTTTGGTATAACTTTTTAGCTTCCACAAAAGTCAATAAATAAGGCCGGTACTTCACTCTCTTCTCACACATTCCTCTCATTAATCTCTTCCCTCCATTTTCAGATAGAAAAATCCATTTCATTTGTCATATTTTCTATGGATGCTTTGAGAAATTATTTGAGGATCAGGGATGAAGAAGATGAAGAACACATTCAGCAAATTCAAGCCAACAATGCTCAAGCATCTGCAATTCTCGGAGCGTATCATTCAATGGAGACTCCCGAAGGTCGTGGTTCACGCCCCGGTCGTGCCCCTAACGTCGAAAGACACCGGGAATCAAGAGGTAATAACATGATGGAGGATTACTTTGTCGAACGTCCAGTGTACGGCAATGTAATTTTCCGTCAGCGTTATAGAATGCAAAGAACTTTATTTAACCGTATTATGGGGGACCTTTGCAATTTTGATGTTTTTTGGGGGCAAAAACCGGACGCCACTGGGAAGTTGGGATTGTTCCCGGAACAAAAAATGACAGGTGCTCTTCGAATGCTTGCATATGGTGCTGGAGCTGATCAATGCGATGAATTCACTAGGATGGGGGCATCTACTGCCCTAAAATGTTTGAAGAAATTTTGTGCCCAGGTGGAGTATCTATACGGTGATTGGTATCTTCGTGCTCCCAATGCCGCTGACTTGCGCAGGCTTCTGCTGAAGGGGCAACAACGCGGTTTTCCGGGCATGATTGGGAGCATCGACTGCATGCACTGGAAGTGGAAGAATTGTCCAAAGGGGTGGTCTGGAGCATTCTCAAGCCGCAAAGGCTACCCAACGGTTATTCTTGAAGCTGTGGCCTCGTATGACACACATATATGGCATGCCTTCTTCGGCACCCCATGAGCTCAAAATGACCTAAATGTTCTCGGTGCGTCTAACGTGTTCGCGAGAGTTATAAACGGAAGTGCTCCTGAGGTATGCTTTAAGGTCAATGATAACACATACACAACTGGGTATTACCTTGCAGATGGAATCTGCCCGAGGTGGCAGACGTTTGTGAAATCAATATCCAAACCCAGGAATGCAGATGAGGCACACTTTAGCAAAATGCAAGAGTCTTATCGAAAAGATGTTGAGCGGTGTTTTAGTATCCTCCAAGCTCGGTGGGCTATACTTCGTCACGGTGCTAACTTGTTCAAGTTGGAAGATCTGCGTACCATCATGGTACGTTGTATCATTCTTCATAACATGATTGTGGAAGATGAGTTTGTGGAAGAAGAGTTTGTGGAGCCTAATGAAGATGATAACATGCATCCATTATTGGCAAGCGTTTATGATAGGCTGGTGGATTTAAACGGAAATGTTATTCGTCATGAACCGGTTTTGAGGGATGGAGAAAGTCTTCCGGCTTTCTTAGATCGTGACTTCCAATTACATTCTGCGTACCTCCACAAGGCCTTGCAAGATGACTTGGTCATCCATATTAACAAATGATTTGGATCATTTGTATTTGTTTTGTAATTTTAATTTAAGTACTTTTCTTTGTGTGCTTTCAATAATGATGTATGTGTGCTTTGGCTTGTAATTTTAATTTGTGTGCTTTTGTTTGTGTGATCATGTTTCAATAATAAAGGTATGTGTGCTTTTGTTTCAATAATAAAGGTTTATGTTTCAATTTGTATAAAATACATTGTATACTTTTGTTACGTACACAATATTTATTAATAACATTCAACTTTTATTTCATGAAATTTAAGATACATAAAAGACAATCCAAGCCTAGCAATACAAGAAAAATAAAATTTAAAACACTACAACATTCTATTGTGGGGATTGTGGTTCTTGAAAAAGAGGTCTATAACAATCCGCATTCGGATTGGTTTTTTTCATGATGTTGCTCTTCAACTTTTTGTACCACTCTCTTGAGTCCGGGGAAAAATCACTAGTCTTCATGGCCATGATCCTTGCATCCTCTTTCGCCTCTTCAAACTGATATATTTTCAAAGCTTCTGCTCGGCGTTCCTCGTCTCTTTTCTGCAGAAGCTCCATGGATTTTTTGTTGCTCTCATTAATGGCTAAAATTGCAAGGGCCACATCACTTCCCAATTCTTTATTCTTTCCTTTCCTCTTTGCTTCTTTTGCAGCCTTTTGTCCCATAGGCCTTCCAACAGAGCTAGTAGGAGTATCCAAACCTACATCAGTATCCAAATCAATTGGTGTCTCGGTTTCATCAAGACTTACCGTCGGATAAACAAAAGGAGAGACGGGAGCCGTTGGTGGATCTTTAAAATAAGGGTGATCCTTCACCGCGTCCCAACATTCCTCATTTCCAAATTGCTTATTAGTTGTTCTAATGAATTCCAATTGAATTTGACGGGCCTAAAAAAAATTGAAAATGTTATAATGGGATATAAATGATTGTTAAAAAAATAAAAAAATACACTATAATGAGATATAAAAAATAATGGGATATAAATAATTAAATCACACTATATTATATTACCTCATCCAATTGATTGGTGCCGCTTGGTCTATGATGACGAGCTTGAAGTTTTGCATTATGCCACTGTTTGAGAAGTTTTTTCAAAGGTTTGAAATGAGATTGGAGAGCGATCGGAGTTCGTACCGCGGTTGGACCGGACCAATTTTCCACATAATCTTCACGTACCTTTTGCCATAACCTTGGAAGGGTTTGAGCATTGTCGGTGATCGGGCATACGGTGACACGCGCCCAAGACTCGCACAATTGAACTTCCTCCGCGGTGTTCCAATTAGTACCCGATTCTCCCATTTTTTGAACTAAAATGAAGAAATAAGAACAAGGTAGGAGAAACAACAAGATGGATATGTGAAATCTCAGAAATTTTTGGTGTGAAAAATGAAGAAGAGTGGTTTGGTATTTATAGAATTTTTTGGAAATTTTTTGAATTTTTTTATACAGGTTTAAAGCATATTCCCGTTTGGATTTTATCTGAGCCGTCAGATTAAATCCAACGGCCCAGATCTGCCATTGTTTTTTTTTCGTTGGTTTAAAAAAAAATAAAGGATCCGTTATGTTTGAATGCTGACCGTCCAGATCAGATCGGACGGTCAGCATCACATAACCGTTGCAGCCGGCAGTGTGCAGGCCGTGGGGCCCACAAGCGAAATTTTTTTAAAAAAAAGGGAGCCGCGTCTGACCAGCCGCGTGGCTGACGTCAGCGGGCCCCACCACCAATTCACCCAGCCCAAACCGAGGGTGAAGAATCAACCCTCTCTCTGATCGATCACCTGGGCCCCGCCACCAATCTCCCCTCCCCCCAGCCCAATTAATACCCGGTGGATCATGGAATCTCCCCTACCCTCAACCCAACCCAGCAAATCGGTCATTGGGTGCATTTGCTCTAATGGGGGCATCAGCCCCTACTCACCCCTTCTTACGTCCGCTACAACTTACAAAGGTTAGGAATCAATAGGCTTTATGGCATCAATGTTTCATTCTGTACTTGTAAGAACAATACGAGATATACGTGATAAAGCTAGTGAAATAGATTTAAAAATATTTTACATAGCTAAAGTTTACTTGGTTTTACAAATCTTAAGGTTTAGCTATCTAGATACTTGGTTGAACAGTTCTAGTGTAATTTATTATTGGGAGATTCGTTTTTATCTAATCGAAACACCGATTAATTATTTATATTCTACTATTTTCGTCAATGGTATACTATTATCCTCAAAAAAATAAAAATTGTAAAAGATTTTAGATACATAAGTTGAACATTAGAATTGATCACGTGCGTACGTACAAGCTAGAGGTGGTTCCTTGTCTATGAATTAACCTTGGTTCAGATCGATCAGTTCCACATACTCGTCAATCCTAGCTAGCACGCTCCTTGTACCAAGAACTAATTAACGCTTCCACGTATGCATTTGCAAGTTTGATTTAATGAAAACCACCAAATTGGTTCGGAAGAAAGTATTTGATGAACCGGCCGGAAAACTATCTGAGACTGATTGATACATGTTTGTTGTCTCATCAAGAAGTAGGACTCTTAATCGGTACAAACAATTCGGTTAATAGGTCGAATATAAAATTGAATCGTATATTTTAATCGATTTTGTTCGATTCTGTTATCTTGATTTTTTTAAAAATTGATTAGAAATGGTTCGGTTCGAATTTTTTTCAGTTTTTTTTTCCTATTATTTCTAAAATAAAATAAAAACAGCATTTATTTCTTTCTAAAAAAAATATTGTTTCTTTCGACTAGTGTCAAAAATTTGAAGTAGATCTTTATTAGCTACTTTTTTTAATAACTTTGTGCCGAAAGTTTATGTCAAATTGAATCAAACTACAACAAATATAATTAGTCACAAATCACACATTCAAAGTTTCAAACCATAGCAAATGCTTACCGAAAGTTTACATCACAAATTCAAAGTTTCAAACATCAACAAATATAAACCAAAGTCCACACTCCACAGTCCAAGTTTAAAACAGTCTACAATCCATCCAAATAAAAATACAATCCAAATATCACATAAAAACACTCAATTAAATCTATTCTCAAACTACACTCAACTTGTTCACCATTCTCACTTTCTCAGCTAGGGGGTTGATAGTCGTATATTTATACGTCTATTCGGTATTTAATTTGTTCCTTATGTTTAGTTTATTTTTATTAATAGAGTGAATTAATTATATTTATTTATTTTTAGGTATTTTGGAGATTAATGAAGAAAAAGAGATTAAATAATATATTTTTGGAGTTTATTGGAGAAGTGGAGGACTTACGAAGTAAATGAATCCTAATTTGAGAAGAATACTTGTTGCCCACGTGACTTTGGCGAGGAGAAGGTTTGCAATAGAGCTAGAGTCTAGCACATGTCCTTGGCTGGTTAATTGCTTTATTAAAGAAGGACACTGGAGATTGTTGAGCACATGGGAATATATATATATATATATTTATATATTTGGAGAGATGCCGGCGAGTGATTGATAAAGAGCATTTTGATGAGGAAGCCTTGGCGAGCAAGTTAGGTGAGAGAAGTAATCAAATAGGAAACATCAATTGAAGAAGTGGGCTTTGATTGAAGTTGCTTGGCACATGGGCTGTGCTTGGTTAATTAATCAAGCTCTATATATATAGCTAGCTTGGAACAAGAGGGAGGACCACTGACTTTGAAAGAGAAGAAGAGGAATAAACAAAAAGAAGTCAAGAAGAAAGAGGACTCTCATGCATGAAGCTTAGCCCGATCCTGTTAACGTCGAGAGTTTATTTCTTTTCTTTTTTTTGTTCATATTTTATGAATTCTTGGATGTTATTATCTGAGACTATGAGTAGCTAAATTTCCTTTGTTAAGGGACTGCTTGAAGTCCCGTACATGAAGTCTTTTTGATGCATACACTTTAACCTAGTTTTGCATATTCTTTGAATGAGGTTTCTTTCTTTGAATGATTCACTGTATGAATTCTTGTATGTTTGCTTTGGTGGCCAACTTAGTATGCATGCTAGGATTCTAGTTTCATGAGATACGGGCGACTAAAGATAATTCTTCCACCGGATTCTCTATAGTGATACACTGATTTTACCGTCAGAAGATTGAAATTTGTAGGTCTAGCGAGACACGCCCATAGTGTACTTGTGAACCCTTGTAGCTTCTCAAACCTTTTCTAGAACTTAATGCTTTCTTCTTTGTAAACCTTGGGGTCCATGACTATGGGTTCATAGAGGGATAGATGTAGGGGAGGTCCATGACAAACCTGCATAGACATAAGGATTATGTAATAGGATGTGGTTGTAACGATCAACTCTTCCTGGAAACTTTCATTCATTGGATATGTGCATTAGGTTAAGTATGTGTTGGATAGATGGAATGGTGGTGGTGGATTGCATTCCTCTTAACTCTTTAATCATATAGTTTAAATCCATTTGCATTCATTAGCATATTTTACTTTCAACATTTATTTTCTGCGTTAGCTGTAGCTTAGCCAATTCAGTTCGGTAACCAAATCAACTCAGAAAACCCTCAAATTTTGTGTGGTAGTCTGCTACTGTGTCTAAATTTCGTAGTATTTGAGTCTGTCAAGCTTAGGTTAGTATTGTCATTAGTATACTGTAGTCGAGTCTGTCAGCATTTCAGTTTTGTGTTAGAATTTAGTTTCACCAATTCCTTGTGTTCGATAACCCCTATTTATCTTACTACATTGATATATCCAGGTTGTGAATATGGTATCTTTGAGAGGTGTTTACCTGCCTTGTCAAATTTTGGCGCCGTTACAGGGGAGTTGCTTAATTCTAAGTCCTAATAGTCTTTAATTTTCAATTTTGTTTTGTTTTGTTTTATTTTCTTTTTCTTTTGAGTCTTACTATTTCTTCCGTGTGCAGAAGCATTGTTTATGCGTACTAGGCACACTAAAAGCGTTGAGCCATTACTACTTGATCCAGAGATTGAAAGCTCAGCAATGCAAAACAGAAAGAAGCAGGGACAACGATCCATGAACGTGATCAGTGGTGGTGAAATATTTGAGCAAGAAAGACATTCAAGTTTAGAATCTGAGTTTGAGGAAGAGAAAAATATTCCAACACCACCACCATCACCAAAAAAAATGGCAAATGTAACCATGCTGAGAGAGTCATTTATACCGGGCACAAGTGTTGCAGATTCACCAATCGTTCTACCAGAGAATTTGGAGTCTTATTCTATTCCCCCATCCCCCATATCGAATCTGCCACACTTCAGAGGAACGCCTTCTGAAGATCCCCAGGACCATCTCAATGAATTCACAGCATTATGCAGAATCCAAAGATTGACTAATATGGAAGAGGATACTGTGAAGCTCCTCTTGTTTTCGTTCTCTTTGAAGGAGCAAGCAAAAGCATGGTATAATTCTTTAGCTCCTCTATCTATGGACACATGGGAGAAGATGTGCTATGCATTTATGAAAGAGTTTTACTCTGCTTCCCGCACCAAGAACTTGAAGAAACAAATTAGCACATTCAGGCAGAAAGACAATAATGAATTACATGAAGTCTGGAGCCAGTTTAAGGGTCTTCTTCGACAATGCCCTCACCATAAGTTTAACATCAACACTCAAATGGAGTTCTTTTATGAAGAACTTGATTCTTTCAACAGATCAAAGCTTGATTCAGCTTGTGAGGGAAATTGGTGGAATATGACTGGAACAGAAGCCAAGAAAATTGTTGAGAACCAAGCAGAAAATTCAAGGAAATTTCAGTCAAGGGATAGATCTATGAGAGCAAGTAGAAGATCTCTCAATGTAGTTGCAATCGATGGAGTCATGGAAAAAAGATTAAGTTCTATGGAGAATGATATTGCTCCGATTGCTAGTAGTCTGAAAGTGAGCAAGAAGACAACAGTTGCTGCAGCTCAGGTTGTGTGCACTTTATGTTCAGCTACAAGCCATCTAGCAGAAGATTGTCCCAAGTTCAGAGTAGATGAAGAGGTTGATCAAGAGGAAGAAGTAAATTACTTCCAAAGAAAACCCCAACACATATGGTGGAAATAGAGACCTGTTGAGCTATAGGAGCAACAATGTGCTCGATCCTCCTATTGTTCCACCTGGATTTCAGACAGAGACAACCTACAGGAGATAGGCAGCAGTTTGGCCAAAGGCGTATGCCTCAGCAACAACAAGCTCAAGCTCAAGCTCAAACATCATCAGGAAATTCTACCTTGGAAGCCATGATGCAACAAATGATGTTTGACAACAAGAAGGAATGAGAGGAGAGTAGTGCCTTTTGCCAAGATATCAAAGCTACAACTCTACAGCAGGGGAAGGCAATTGACTTGCTGGAGCGACAAGTGAGCCAAATTCAGCAAACAGTTGCTCAAGTCAAGGAAGGAAGTCTTCCCAGCAACACTCTTCCAAATCCCAACACAAAATATGAAGTTTATGCCATGACTTTGAAGAGCGGAAAGATGTTGGAAGAAATGTCCAAGTCAACAAAGAAAAAGTGGGAGGAGCCCGTGCTTGAACAACTTATCCCTTACAAGCCGTTGGATAAGCCGTCAGAAGATTCTGCAGGAACCCCAATTCGAGCCGTCGAAAATGCACCTGAAACAGAAGAATTGACAAATCAAGGATCAGGCCAGGTATCCTCTACTCCTTCTCCTTCTATTATTCCTAATGTACCTTTTCCTAGCAAGTCGAAGAAGCAGGTGAAGGTTGAAAAAGAGAAGGAGATCTTGGATGTGTTCAGAAAGGTAGGAGTAAACATCCCATTGTTGGATGTGATCAAGCAGATACCACAGTATGCAAAGTTCCTGAAAGATTTGTGCACAAGAAAGAGAAAATTCTATGGAACTGAGACTGTGGCTGTGGGAGAGAGAGTATCTGCCGTGCTTCAAAGAAAGCTTCCACCTAAGTTGGGTGATCTAGGATGATTTACGATCCCATGTACCATTAGTGATCACAGGTTTGCGGGTGCTTTACTTGATTTAGGTGCTTCCATTAATTTAATGCCATACGCTGCTTATGACAGGTTAAAAATGGGAGAACTTATTCCCACAGGTGTCACCGTTAAACTTGCTGATCGGTCTAACTGTTACCCTCGAGGTATTATTGAGGATGTTTTGGTGCAGGTGGGAGATTTGATATTCCCAGCAAATTTCTTTGTGCTGGAGATGGAGCAGGAGCCTATGCCATCAGAAATACCATTGATCCTTGGGAGACCATTCTTGAGAACAGTGCGTACAAAGATAGATTGTTTTGATGGATCATTGAGTATGGAAGTAGCTGAGGAGAAAATTCACTTCAATATTTATGAAGCTCTCAAACATCCAAATAATGATAATGCTTATTCATGTTGTTCAATTGACATTTTTGAAAGTTTTGTGCAGGAATTCATTCAATATTCATTGGAGAAGGATCCTTTGAGAAAGGTCATACAAGTATCCGGGAAAGAAGACATTCCAGGTCTAAAGCTTGGCGAGCTTATCAAGAAGCTTGGCGAGGGAGGACTGGAACTTGGCGAGAAGAAGAAATTTCGACCTGTTGAATTTGAACCTATTTTTGAGATAACTTCGGCTGAGGATCTTGAAATGGAAAAGGAGTATTATGCTATGGAAGAAGTACTTAAATCCCTACCAAGTATAAAAGGTAAATATTCTAAACCCATTTCTCTTCCAATTTCAGATGACGTTCTTGTTCCGTCTATACAGGTGGCACCTACTTTAGAGTTGAAACTTCTTCCTGAGAATTTAAAGTATGCTTTCTTGGGGGAGGATGATACACTTCCAGTTATCATCTCTTCCAAGCTCTCAACATTACAAGAGGAGAAGTTGCTGAATGTACTTAAGGAATACAAGGCCGCCATTGGATGGACGGTAGCCGATATCAAGGGCATCTGCCCAACATTGTGTACCCACAGGATCCATCTGGAGGAGGGAGCTAAGCCAACAAGGGAAGCTCAACGTCGTCTCAATCCTCCCATGATGAAAGTTGTCAAGAAAGGAGTAATTAAGCTTTGAGATGCAGGTATCATTTATGCTATTTCTGACAGCAAATGGATTAGTCCTGTGCAGGTTGTGCTCAAACGTTCAGGAATCATAGTGGTAAAGAATGATGAGAACGTGTCGGTGCCTCAAAGAGTCTAAACAGGATGAAGAGTGTGTATTGACTACCGCAAGCTCAATGCCACCACAAGAAAAGATCACTTTCCACTCCTATTCATTGATCAGATGTTGGAAAGGTTGGCAGGTCATGCATATTACTGTTTTTTAGATGGTTATTCAGGATACAACCAGATAGCCATACATAAGGATGATCAGGAGAAGACCACCTTCACATGTCCCTATGACACTTTTGCTTATAGGAGAATGCCCTTTGGCCTATGCAATGCACCTGCCACATTTCAAAGGTGTATGGTAAGTATTTTCTTAGACATGGTTGAAAAGATCATTGAGGTATTTATGGATGATTTCTCTGTATTGGGTGATTCTTTTGACATATGCCTTCATAATCTAGCTATGGTTTTAGAGCGTTGTGTAGAAACTAACATTGTACTTAATTGGGAAAAATGCCACTTTATGGTGGAGCAGGGTATAGTTTTGGGACATGTTATTTCAGCTAGAGGTATTGAGGTTGACAAAGCTAAGGTTGATATTGTGCGTACCTTACCCCCTCCTTCTATTGTGAAGGAGGTGAGATATTTCCTTGGACACGCAGGATTTTATCGCAGGTTTATCAATGATTTTTCCAAGATATCCAGACCATTATGTGCATTGCTCCAAAAAGATGTAGCTTTCAACTTCACCAATGAGTGCTTCCAAGCATTCAATAAGCTTAAGGAATTGCTCACTACAGTTCCCATTATCCAAGCACCGGATTGGAGTCTGCCATTTGAGCTAATGTGTGATACTTCAGACTATGATGTTGGTGCTGTTCTAGGCTAACGCCCAGAAAGACTTCCACATGTCATCTATTATGCCTTCTGTACTTTGAATGATGCACATTTGAATTACTCAACTACAGAAAAGGAGCTCTTAGCAGTGGTTTTTGCTCTTGAAAAGTTTAGATCTTATTTATTGGGAACTAAAGTTATCATATTTTCTGACCATGCTGCTTTGAGATATTTGATGACTAAACAGGATGCCAAGCCCAGGTTGATTCGATGGATGCTCTTACTTCAGGAGTTTGATATCGAGATCAAATACAAGAAGGGTTCGGAGAATGTAGTAGCGGATTACTTAAGTAGACTCACCCATGGTTCCAACGCAGAAGAGAACAATCTTCCTCTCAGAGATAGTTTTTCTGATGAACAGCTCCTTGTTCTCCAAGATATGGTGCCATGGTATGCCGACATTGTTAACTACAAGGTGAGTAAGTACATTCCACCCAATTTCAGCAAAACTCAGAAAGACAAACTAGTCAAGGAAGCCAGGTATTACGTATGGGATGAGCCATACCTCTGAAAATATTGTACTGATGCCATCATCCACAGGTGCGTACCCGAGTCTGAATTTCAATCTATTCTATCTTTTTGTCACTCACATGCAGGTAGTGTACACTTTGGAAGGAAGAAGACTGCTCTCAAGGTGCTTGAGAGTGGATTTTATTGGCCAACCTTGTTCCATGACGCTCACGTCATGTACAAATCATGTGAGCGATGCCAAATGACAGGTAATCTCGGCCCAAGAGACCAAATGCCTCAACACCCTATTCTTGTGGTAGAAATATTTAATGTGTGGGGTATTGATTTCATGGGACCATTCCCTATTTCTCAAGGTTATTTGTATATTCTTCTCGCTGTGGATTATGTTTCTAAGTGGGGTGGAAGCTAAAACCATCCGCACTAACGATGCTAAGGTTGTTCTTTATTTTCTGAAAGATATTTTTGCTAGATTTGGAACACCTAGATGCATTATCAGCGATGGGGGATCTCATTTTTGCAATAGAACCTTTAATGTTTTGCTCTGGAAGTACAATGTAACACATAAGGTGGCCACACTTTATCATCCTCAAACCAGCGGACAAGTGGAAGTGTCGAATAGGGAGATCAAGCAAATCCTTGAGAAGACAGTTGGGCCAGCCCGGAAAGATTGGAGTCAACGCCTTGATGAAGCGTTGTGGGTTTATAGGACAGCATATAAGACACCTATTGGAATGTCTCCTTATAGGTTGGTTGATGGAAAATTTTTCCATCTTCCAGTGGAATTGGAACACAAGACATATTGGGCTGTCAAGAAGTTTAATTTTGATATAGATGATGCGGGTTTGCATAGGAAGTTGCAGCTGAACGAGCTTGATGAGATTAGGCACAATGCCTATGAGTCCAGCAGGATTTAAAAGGAAAAGACTAAAGCTTTTCATGATCGGAATATTAAGAGAAAATAATTTGTTGTTGGTCAAAAAGTTTTACTCTTCAGTAGTCATCTACGCTTGTTTCCAGGTAAGCTAAAAAGTAGATGGACTGGACCTTATGTTATCACTAATGTCTTTCCTCATGGTGCCATAAATATTGTAAGTTCAAAAATAGGGAAGACATTTAAAGTGAATAGACATTGACTCAAGTCCTTCTTTGAGTCATTTGTGGAGCATGTCGTGGAGGATGCAAATCTCGAAGAGGTGGCTCATTGTGTGGAGTGATGTGAATTTTTGTCTGGCTGAAGACGTTAAACTTAGCGCTACTTGGGAGGCAACCCATGTGGATGGAGAATCTGGCGACCAGATTTGAATTCTTATCCCTTCTCCTTTTCTTTATTTTTCTCAATGTTTTGTGTGTTTTGTGATGTGCTATGTGTCTCATTCCATGCTTGTTTGATGTATTGTATATTTAGTTTTGTTTTACATTGAGGACAATGCAAATTTCAAGTGTGGGGTGGGGTTTATATCATATCCTTAGCGTCTATGTATATTTTTTTTTGTTTTTCGGTACTATACAGTTTGCTGTTTTGTGTAATTTATTTTCCATAGCTAGAGTCTCGTAAATTTCTGAAATTTTGAGGTAATTTTTTTACACGTGTCTAGTTTATGCTCTTAAAATTTCAGCTCATTCCAATGTGTGATTAATTTTGTATAAATCTAGCGAGTGGAGTTGCGCAGGCGAGCCTGAGGGGGTCTTTTCCGACGACTAGTTCGTCGTGGAAGGGTTTCCTTGCCAGAATTTGGTATTTTTGAATTTTTCTTTGTTTTTCTTGTGTTTTTCAGTGTCTTATTTGAAAAAAAAAAATCAAATACAAAACTAAAAAGTGTCAAGAAAAGAAATACAAAAAAAGTCTCTTGTTTTGAGTCTTAGGTGCCCTTAACTAGTCCATGATGTGATTATATCTTCCGGATTGGTGACTAAAAGATGATTTTGTTATTTAAGTTTCTTTGGTTAATCTTGATATATGATGCATATGCGAATGTGTAGTGGATGTAGAAACGAGTTAACATGGTACAGATTTTTGACATGTTTAAACTTTGTTGAGATTCATTTAACTTGTGAGTGATTGAGCCTAAATGTGATATACATGCTTTCTTTGTTGAGTGTCAATTGCTTGCCACAGATTAAGTTAATGGACTCTAAATATTACTAGAACTTGCTCTTGTGCTTTTCAAAGCTTTTAGTCAATACATGTTTTGATTGAGGAAGTGATAAAGGCATTTAGGGGACACCACCATAGCCATATAAGCCTGTGTCCTGATTCTGTGTACACAAGTTCTGCACCCCTTAGTTAACCACTTTGAGCCTACATGTTTAAAATTTATGTCATCACCCACATATCTCTGACCTTAAACTTTAGAATAGTTATATCTTTATCCTTGTTCTAGGACTTGGTAGAGCTATACATGAGACAATATGTGAAAACGACGACAATGTCGAAAGGTGATGTAAAGAAATAAGTGTGGGGTATCAAGCTAGTGTGTAAAAAAAAAAGAATGAAAAAAAGAGAAAAAAAAGTGTGATGTCTAGCTTGATACCCGAATTAACTGTTGATGAAAACAATGATGTGAATGTCCAACAAGATGAAATTCGGCTACAAAAGTGAGAAAGTTCATGGTTGTAAAGTTTGAAGAAGTCTCTTATTTTGTGCTCTATTGGGTTCTAGAATTATATTTGAATTCCGTATCCATTTATTCTTTAACCTATGAGCCAAGCCCCATTACAATCCATGAAAGTCCTTTTTGATCCTCAAGATGCAGCCTTTGATCTGTTGAGATTAGTCACACGAGTAAGCATATGGTGTAGTCCATTTGTCAAGTAATTGAGTTGAGTGAATACCTTAGACATACTTTGAGAGAAACACTTTTGAGAGCATATCTAAGTGAGGTTGAATCTTGACAATTTTTTCGCATGCTACAGCTTTACATTCACCATGATTATGTCTTCGCCCTACATATTACATGTGTATCATACATTGAAATTAACTTTTGAAACTTTGCGGAATGTTAATTTGGAGTCATACTTATCTTGGTGTTACAATTGTGGAAGATTGATGAGACAATTTTTTGAGGGCGTTATAGTCATATAGTTAGAATTATATTGAATTGTTTTAGAGTCTTAGTTTAGTGTATTGCTCGAGGACTAATAATGTCTAAGTGTGGGGTATTTTGATAGTCGCATATTTATGCATCTATTCGGTATTTAATTTGTTCCCTATATTTAGTTTATTGTTATTAATTGAGTGAATTAATTATGTTTATTTGTTTTTAGGTATTTTGGAGATTAATGAAGAAAAAGAGATTAAATAATATATTTTTGGAGTTTATTGGAGAAGTGGAGGACTTACGAAGTAAATGAATCCTAATTTGAGAAGAATACTTGTTGCCCGCATGACTTTGGCGATGAGAAGGTTTGCAATAGAGCTGGAGTCTAGCACGTGTCTTTGGCTAGTTAATTGCTTGATTAAAGAAGGACACTGGAGATTGTTGAGCACGTGGGAATATATATATATATATATATATATTTGGAGAGATGCTGGCGAGTGATTGATAAAGAGCATTTTGATGAGGAAGCCTTGGCGAGCAGGTTAGGTGAGAGAAGTAATCAAATAGGAAACATCAATTGAAGAAGTGGGCTTTGATTGAAGTTGCTTGGCATGTGAGCTGTGCTTGGTTAATTAATCAAGCTCTATATATATAGCTAGCTTGGAACAAGAGGGAGGACGACTGACTTTGAGAGAGAAGAAGATGAATAAACAAAAAGAAGTCAAGGAGAAAGAGGACTCTCATGCATGAAGCTTAGCCCGATCCTGTTAACGTCGAGAATTTATTTCTTTTCCTTCTTTTGTTCATATTTTATGAATTCTTGGATGTTATTATCTGAGACTATGAGTAGCTAAATTTCCTTTATTAAGGGACTGTTTGAAGTCCCGTAAATGAAGTCTTTTTGATGCATACACTTTAACCTAATTTTGCATATTTTTTGAATGAGGTTTCTTTCTCTGAATGATTCACCATATGAATTCTTGTATGTTTGCTTTGGTGGCCAACTTAGTATGCATGCTAGGATACTAGTTTCATGAGATACGGGCGACTGAAGATAATTCTTCCACCGGATTCTCTATAGTGATATACTGATTTTACCGTCAGGAAATTGAAATCCGTAGGTCTAGCGAGACACGCCCATAGTGTACTTCTGAACCCTTGTAGCTTTTCAAACCTTTTCTAGAACTTAATGCTTTCTTCTTTGTAAACCTTGGGGTCCATGACTATGGGTTCATAGAGGGATAGATATAGGGGAGGTCCATGACAAACCTGCATAGACATAAGGATTATGTAATAGGATGTGGTTGTAACGATCAACTCTTCCTAGAAACTTTCATTCATTGAATATGTGCATCATGTTAAGTATGTGTTGGATAGATGGAATAACGGTGGTGGATTGCATTCATCTTAACTCTTTAATCATATAGTTTAAATCCATTTGCATTCATTAGCGTATTTTACTTTCAACATTTATTTTCTACGTTAGTTGTAGTTTAGCCGATTCAGTCCGGTAACCAAATCAACTCAGAAAACCCTCAACTTTTGTGTGGTTGTCTGCCACTGTGTCTAAATTTCGTAGCATTTGAGTCTGTCTAGCTTAGGTTCGTATTGTCATTAGTGTACTGTAATCGAGTCTGTCAGCATTTCAATTTTGTGTTAGGATTTAGTTTTACAAATTCCTTGTGTTCGATAACCCCTATTTATCTTACTACATTGATATATCTAGGTTGTGAATATGGTATCTTTGAGAGGTGTTTACCCGCCTTGTCAGGGTTTTTTTGGCAACTTAGCATTCATTTTCTTGAACCTACAAGAACCCCAATAAATCATTGTTAAGTATCAAACTATAGCACATACCAAATACTACTTTCATATAGGACAAAGAGAGATACTCAACAATATACCCAACAATATCAAGCTTGATTGACACTTGTAAAATGACGTCATTTTATTCATTTCGATTCAAACGATTCGGCTCGATTTTTTTGGAACCGAAAACCGAAATCGAACCGAATTTTTCGGTTCAGTTATTTTGTTTTTCGATTCAATTTTTGTTCGATTTCAATTTTTTCAGATACGGTTCGATTTCAACTCAATTTTTTTTTTCTGGTTTTCGGTTCAGGATTTAATGCCCAATCAGGAAGTACGTACTTGTTGTCTCATCTGAATCTCCTTTTGAATGATGAACGGCAATCAGCTTATTTAATTTCTGCGAATCCGATCAGTTCACAATAGTTAAAGATCACATTAATTACGCTGGATACTGCAAACCCTTGACTATATATGTTGGACTAGCTAGCTTGTCTGCTTAATTACTATGTCAATTAATTAAGAAAATTTAAATAAGCCAACCAATCTACTAATGGAAATTAAGTAGGACTCGATGAGCTTGATAACCAGAAAACATCTTCAATACACAGAGTTTACTTGCACCAGGTATATATAATGAAATCTTAGTCATTCATTTAATCTAATTTTATATGACAATAATATCGATGTTAACAACATTAAGTGAATGAATATTAAATAGAGGTAAAAAATTAATCAATCATGGTAAACGTCGAGGTGAACAATTAATGTCGTTAATTAATATTTTTATTATTAAGGTAATAAACCCTATATTCCAAACTCCAAACCTCAAACCATAAATCTCAAACTCCAAACTCTATACTTTGTACCCGAAACATAAATCCCAAATCATATATTCTCGAATCCTAAAACACCAAATCCAAAACCCAACAATCAAATTAGCAAATTAATTTTTCCTCCACATTGTTGGTGCAGGAAGATATACTTTTAGAGCAAATTTAAAACATTAACAATACTGATATATTTATTTGTGCAATTAAACAATCGATGATGGAAAACAAAAAATTCAGCATTACCTATATACTCGTGGCATATCATGATATATGTACGAAAGAACTAGTCTCGTATATTTTTGTAATTTTTCTTGTCTAGATCAAAATAATAAACTATTAATACTGACAATTTCAAATTATTTTTCTAATACGGTATTAACAAATCATTCCTAGATTAATTTTCAGTATTTTTTAACATGTTTTATATATTTACCAAGCTAAGTATCGATCATTCAGGTATCATTGTACGTATTTTTAAGTGATGGGCTCATCTCAATTAAGTTGATATAAAATAAATCCAAATATCTGAATATATGTTTTGGTTCTTTAAGAAAAATATATGTTTGATTTATCACATCAATTTACGTCAAAGCGAGGATGAATGTAAATTATTCCTTAATATAAATTCTAATATTCACATCAACCAAAGTTTCCTGTAGACTATTTTGATATTGCAAGGTATACATTTTTATATGGTCAATTCATTTGTATAGAGACATTAGTATGGATATATATAAGAATTTTATACAATTCGTAACACTAAAATTGAAATGAAAATATTTGACATAAGTTTGAGTATTTAATTATCACATAGTAAAAGTTTTATACGTAAATATTAACCCTATTTTATTTTGAGAAAAATTAACCCTATTTACGATAATTTGTGAGTGAAAAAATGTAAACCACGACAGTAGACAAACAAAGAATTGTTGGATCACAATGTAAAAATATAATAGTAGACACACATTTGACAATACTCATATAGTCAAACGTTATATGCTATGTGACACGCAAATGGGTACAGATTTGGATATGTAGAAACGATAATACAGTTTAAATAATGAATATAATTTACGTGCACATTGTTAGTATAAACGTATATATAGCTAATCAAAAGTTTAACCACCAATACATTAATTTCATACAGTTTGATTGGTTGAATTATTGATTTTAAAATTCGGCATTAAGTAATGACTATATACCCATAAAATTATAGTAATACCAACTTTTTTGTTACGATAATGCCAATGGTATAATATGACAAGAGTTCAACAACAACAAAATTTATTTTTTTGGGATAAGCTACCAAAAAAAAACCAACGAGCATGCAAAATGAATGGGGAGAGAGAGAGAGAGAGAGAGAGAGAGAGAGAGGGAGGGAGAGAGTATTTAATTTAATTTTTACTGTGATAATTTTTGGGTCAAATTCTATTAATTAACATTTAATATAGAATAGCTTTGGGGTTGCTCCATTGGTCAAGGCATTGAACTTATCCACTGACGAACCATGTTCGAATCCCAGTACTCCCTGTTTGGAGAAAAGCTAAGTTATTATATTATAGCTCATTCTTTCCTACAAAAAACAGCCCATTGAGAATTGGGGTTGCTCCATGGTCAATGTGTCGAACTATCCTCTGACGAGCCACGTTCAAATCCTAATACTCCCTTATATCGTCCAAAACTTAAACCAACTTGTATTGGTATGTGGGGATGCCATAAAATGGTTTTCTCTCTAGCGATAGAGAGAAGCAGCTGACAAGAGTTTCTTTCAGGGTGGGTTGAGGGCCCGTCCAGTGGCTTGCTTCGCTCGTGCTGGCCTCTGGCCAAGCCATGATGTCGTGAGTGCGGCTGGATGAGCAAGTTTTGAGAATTATGGTTCGAGTTTTTTTGTAGGCAATGATGGTGCGACGTGTTTTAGGAAGCTTAAGGGGCTGGACGAATCTACTGTGCCGACGGTCAGAATGATTATGTTGATTGGTGGTGTGTCACGACAAGAACTCGGAGGACGGACGACGGTTGACCGGTGCGGGGTTGCACCTGCTCGAATCTTGCAGACCTGACAAGTCAGATCTACTTGGGTTCTAGGTGGGTTATACCCACACGGGGTTGTGCCAGGCAACTTGGCAGTATACAGAGGATTAGCTAGGTCGGTGTCATATGAAGGACGACGGCTCAAGCTAGGTTTCTTCTCATATGCTACTATACTGTTATTGCTTGTTGGGTTTGGGATTCCTCGTGTCTGAGGATTAGCCTTTGGCCTAAGCTTTATTTTTCTAGTTTTTGTTGTTGTTTTGTTTTGTTTCTCTTTTGAGAAATAGTGTTGAGTTTTATTTCTCTTATAAGAAATAGTGTTGAGTTTTTGAGTTGAGTTGTTGTGTTGGGAGGGACCTTCATGGTCATTTGTTTTATTATAGGGGATCGTTTCTATTGTACCGGTTACCAGTCGATTCCTTGTAAATGACTATTTCGATAAAATTCTACCGTCTTCTGTAAAAAAAAAAAAATTAATATAGAGCTATTAACATTTCTATTAGTATATGTGTGATGCACACGACTTGTGGAAATGTACTCGATGCACTGACGAATTTTCCAGATACTATCGCTATAGCTGTAAACGCTGCGCCAAAGGTATGATCATGTGTAAGAATATGGACTTATCACTTGTCTTAATCATTTGAGATCCAATCTAATCGATCTAACATGATATGGATATAGAAATAGAAACAAATCAATAGTCTAATATGCTTATATTTAGTTTTAACATGTTAGAGGCTAGCTACAAAGAAAAAAGACTTGAAACGAGTTAGGTACGCACTGTTTAGGCGAAAAGTAAAAATGAACACGTTCTGCTCTAAAGTAGTACGTCTAAGAGCTGGGGAAACTTGTGAAATGAGTTGTACCCGACGAGCACTGTACGTACGTACTTTGAACCAGAGATGCAAGAGCAAAATATAAGCTATGGATCACGAATTTATATTAATGTCAAAAAGAGATCGTTATGTTTGTTCTACTTATAAGCTCGATGATATGTGTGCTTATCAGGATCTTAAATATTATTGAAGAAGACAATACCTCATCAAGCATTAGAATAGTGTCAAAATCAATCAAAAAATTTCACTACCTGTTTGGTGTTGTTCGTATAGGTCATACACTACCAGAATTCCTAACTTAGACAACGAAATTTTTTCGGTTTCGTCATCTAATATAGACTTAGGCGACAAAAAGTTGTTTCGTCGCCTAAGTATAGATTTTCGTCGTCTTAAAACGATTTTAGGCGACGAAAACTGGTTTCGTCGCCATTTCGTCGACTAAGTTATATGTAAGATGACCAAATCATGTTCCGTCACCATTTTCATCGTTTAAGTATTTTTTAAACGACACCAATAAAGTTTCATCGTCCAAGAAAGTTGTTAGCCGACGAAAAAGTTTCGTTGTCTAAGATAGTAGTTAGACACGAGGCATGTTATTTTTCGTCGTCTAAGTCAAACAATTAACAAGAGACAGTAGCAATTTCAGATCGAACCTCATCTTCTCACAACCCCTCAAAAACTATCTCAACACCTACCTCCTCCGGCGATTTTTTGATCTCTAACAAAAAAGCTTTCATCGAGGCCTCCTAAAGCATTCCATCAACTTCTTATATTGGTTAGTGTTTTTATATACTCTTTTCTTTGATTTTTTTTTCTTTCAAATATTTGGGTGTATTTTGAAGTTTACTGTTGAATGAATTTCGGTAAATGAATTCCGACAAAATTGTTTTATAGAATCACTTGATAACTATAATGCTTTTGCATGTTAATTATATATATGAAATGTTAGATTAGTATGAAGTTTGTCAAATTAATTATTTTTGGATTAAATGCATGCATATATTAATTAGTTTAGTTTGTGTTATGTAATTTATTGGGTGTACGTAAGAATGATTCTCATTGTGTAATTAACTAGTTATGTAGGTTATGTTCATGATTTATCCCAAAATTAGCTATCTAGTTTCTTGAAATGTGGCAAAATTAGCTATATAGGTTCTTGATAGTGCATGATTAGGGCTCTAAATAGATTTGTACATGAGCTTGTTAGAAATGGAATGCTAATGTTCTTGAATAATAGCTATATAGGTTCTTGAATACTTAGTGCATGTTCTTGAATAGTTTTGTTTCGCTCATTAGAACTTACGCATAATATGGACAAGAGATGGTTAAGGTGGGAAAGAGGTGATCCTAAGTATATACAGGGAATTTACGACTTTATGAAGTTTGCAATTGAACGTGGTCAAGGAAAGGATCATTACATTTGTCCGTGCAAGAGATGTCGTAACTCAGAGTATCTTTCGGTTCTATTGATGTTCTAGCACTTGTCTGAATATGGTATGATGTGGGAGTACACTTCATGGGATGAACACGGTGAAGTATCAGATACTACTGTTGAAATGGTAATGACAAAATTCAGATCAGGGTATCAGGGTGCTACATCTAGCAATACTGACGGACCTTCTCGAAACCCCGTTATGGAACTTGTGCATAATGCATTTCCGTAGTATAGTTTTGGTGGATTCAGTTTTGAAGAGGGACATTACGATACTCTCAATCATGAGACAACCCCTCTTGCTTCCGGCTTCATGAGATCCACTAATTACGATAAGTACAACAAGCTTCTACTGGAAGCCCATACACTGTTGTACCCAAAGAGTAAAGAGACTATTTTGAGTACCATAACGGAGGAAATGGGGTATAAAGTGAAGCCCAAAATGTCGAATGCAGGTTTCGACGATGTCCATCGACATATATCTAACTTGCTTCCAGGTGATCACAAACTTCTCGATAGTTATTATAAGGTAAAAAGGATCTCGGACGACCTTGGTCTTTCATCGACAAAAATCCACATCTGTAAAAATAGTTGTATCCTGTTTTACAAAGAACACGCAGACCTTCATCATTGTCTAGTTTGCGGCGAGTCGAGATGGAATATGGTGAAGAAGAATAAGAAGAAAAGTGTTCCTTGGATGGTGCTTTGCCATTTTTTCGTTGATTCCTAGACTGGAGTGATTGTACATGTCTCCGTACATGACAAAGGCAATGAGGTGGCATAGGAACAGAGGAGAGACGACGATGTGCTGAGACACCCCGCAGATGGGGAGGCCTTCAAATCCTTTGATATGACATTTACAAACTTCGCATCGGAAGTTCAAAATGTCAGATTAGGACTTTCTACTAACGGGTTCAATCCTTATACTGATGGCACGTATAACACTTGGCCTGTTATTGTCATGCCGTACAACCTGCCTCCTTGGATGTGTATGAGCAAGAAATTTAATTTCCTTACTCTGTTAATTCCAGTTCCTTACTTGCCTGGAAAGTGTTTTGATGTGTTTATGAGACATTTGATTGATGAGTTGAAATATGTATGGGAATTTGGCGTGGGAATTTGGGACAGCTACACTAAAACTTCATTCATCATGAGAGCAGTAGTGGTGTAGACCATTAGCGATTTTCCTCCTTATGGGATGTTGGCATCTTGCAGGACTAAAGGATACAAGGTTTGTCCTATCTGCTTAGATGACGTAAACTCTAGCTATTATGCGGGGAAATGTGTGTTACTTGGGTCACCATAGATGACTTCCCGAGGATCACCAATAGAGATCGGTAAAGGCGAGTTTCGATGGGATGGTGGTGAATGGTTTGAAACCCTGAGAGTAGTCTAGTGATAAGATTTTAACAGACGTTGTACGGTGTTGATTTTGGAGTGTTGAACAAGTGTCCATTTATGAAGGCCAACAATCCTGTGATTGACGACAATCTTACATATTAGAGTCACATGAGTATTTTCTTTGAGCTGTCTTACTGGTCGAAGTAAAAACTCAGGAACAACCTAAACGTCATGTACATTGAGAAGAATATATTCGATAACGTGGTTGGAATAATTCTCAGTATTGATTAAAAGAATAAGGACACTCTTAAACCACGTGAAGATTTGCAGTATATGAAAATCAGCCATCACTTGTGGTTAAAGAAGTCGAGGGCGGGCAAACCTGAGATACTTATTGCACCTTACACAGTGAAGTTGAACAACAAGAAGAAAGTGTTCGTCTGGTTTTGTGGTGTTCGTTATCCATCCAACTATGCAGAAAATATATCTCATTGTGTCAAAGTTAAGGATATGAAGTTCCGTAATCTAAATACTCATGATTATCATGTCATGATGCAACGTCTTCTTCTAGTGGTAATTCAACCATATATGCATCGTGACATGGTGGAGCCGTTAGTAGCGTTGTCTAGGTGGTGGCAGAAGTTATGTGGTAGAGAGTTGAAGTAGTCATGTGTGGTGAAATTTAAAGAAGACATTGTGTACATCATTTATAAATTTGAGAGGATTCCCCCCTTCTTTTTTCGACGTCATGATTCACATAATGATCCACATTCTCGACAAGTGTTCTTATCTGGTCCAGTACACTACACTTGGATGTATCCTTAGGAAAGGTACATTATGTTATAAAACTTTTGTGCCACTACTTATGGCTTATATATGTCTCACACATTGATGATTTCATAATTTTTGTAGACAACCCGAACAATACAAAGGATATGTTAAAAATCGGTCTAGTCCTGAAGGGTTTATAGCAAAAACATACATTAGACATGAGTGTGTGACTTACTGCAATGTGTATTTCAAAGATACCATTGAGCCAACCCCTTCTAACTCCTCCTTGTCGTCACTTGATTGTTATAATCTTTCTGACGTCACAGATGTTGTACACGTGTTTGGACTAGTACACGAAATTTCAGAAAGATTAAGCGAAGATGAACTCATTGAGACACATTGGGTAGTGTTGCAGGACTGTGATGAGGTCGACGATTTCATGACAAGACATTTTCAGGCGCTTCAGAGAGATAATCCGCACCTTAGTCCTAAACAGTTGTTTGCACATCATAAGAGGTTGTTCTAGATTATTTCCTTGAATGGGTATGTATATATGGTAAATAAAATTATTAATTGTACATAATAGTTTCATAATCTTCATATTATACTTTTTCATAATTTGGCAGATGACAACTGTGACGACCCGGACCAGAATCAGCAGTATGATCAGCTTGATCGATGAGTTACTGCGTAGTCGCAGTTGTCCGACGGATTATTCGAATCGCCGAACTTGTTAACGACTAAATTATTGGCCGAGAATTGGAGCTGAGTCTCTTCTCGAGAGTCGTAGTATATGTGATTACGAGTTCGTGGGCGGTTCCGGATCGTTATTTGGACAACCGATGAATTAGTTATGAATATTTGAAGTTTCGACGGAAACAGATTTAAATGGCAGGTTAGTTCGCGACTAAATTACCGGACGAGAATTTGGTCTCGGCTTCTTCACGGAAGTTGTTCAGAATTTAATTTCGAATTCGTGGGAACTTCCGGAGCATGATTTGGAGTTACGAGGAATTAGTTACGAATTTTGCCGTTTGTTGATTATTTAGTCGATTTAATGTGTGTTACTTTGAAGGGTTGACTTTTTATTCGGTTGGCCGATATGTTTGACTTTGGGTAATATTGGAAGAATATGTCGAGACGAGTATGTGGCCGCGAGAATTATCGGAATTGGAGTTACGACGCGAAAGTTATGCGTGTTTAAAGTTCGTCGAAATGGATAAGTTTGAGTTTTCATTTTGGGAAAGCTATAAATAGTGACCTGCCTAAAAGGGAAAGTCAAAATCTGGTATTAATTGGCATTGACCGGTCAACTGGGTTTGACCGTGGAGGAGGAGAACTCACGACGGTGCACTCGGTGGCTCACGGCGGCGTGGGGTTTCCGGCCACCCCACGGCCTAATCTTTGGCTGGACCGACTCGCCTTGGCCCCCTCTTGTCGTTTTCGGCCACCCCTCACGGCGAGGGTGGCGGTGGAGAGAGGATTATTCTGGCCGAAATGGAGGTTTTTAAGTTTAATGGTGGTTTGTGAAATTGGCCGATTCGAGCTACAATTCTTAGTGGGCTTTGAAGCTCTCATTCCCTTGATGCTCCCCTGTAAGTTTCGTGTTTCAATTCGATATGTGCAAGGAGAATTTTGGATTGGAAATTTGTGTGTTCATTCGGGTTTTCATGAAATTGACCATGTTAGAGTGAGAATTGGACTTCGGTGCAGTTGACAAAGTTGCTCAGTGGGTGATTTTGAGTGGAACAAGAGTAGCTCCGCCGTGAAATTCTCCGGTCAACAGTGGCGCCGCAGTGGACGGCGGTCAACGGTCAAAGTTTGACTTTTTTGGACTTTCGGCAAGTTGCATGTCATTTGACTCGAAATCGCGCCCCGATCGCAGTGGGGAGGTTCGTTTTTCGAGTTGAGCGTCCGAACGTAAAGCGAGGTATTGTGGTATACATATACGGATTTTCGACGATTCGTCGATTTTGGATTTCGTGTTTCCGAGAACGGTGGTTTCTTGTGGTTTGATTTGTATTGTCGGATTATGATTTTGAATATTGGACATTGTGAATATTCAGGGGTTCGTGATCGTTGTTTTGGCGAGGGACTTTCCGCCGGATCACGGGTTAACGCGATACCCGTTACGCCAGTCTGTGAGTGGACATTTCTTTTCACGGATTATTTGCGAGTCTTGATATACGATTTATGAACTTGAGCATGCATATGAGATTTCGGATTACATGAGCATGTGTTTTACGATTATACTTATACGGATATACGTATACGAGTATACATATACTTATATGTTGTTCATGCATTTGCATCGAAATGTTTATGATTTGGTTTACACAGAGTACAGTCGTGGTTACGTTGTTGTATCGATACACTTGCCTCTCGGCTGATCCCCGATGGTAGGCTTTATTCCAGGGGAGGCTGTGACTCCTGACCCGAGGTCTTTACCGGGGGGAAACAGACTTTTGACCTGAGGCCTTTCTGGCTAGAATCACGTGTGGGTCCGGGATCCCGTGATTCGGACTGTACTAGCACGGGTGTGTCCACAAGTGACCCCCTGGGATTTTATGCATGCTCCGTATACGTGAGGAGTTAGAGTCTCCCTCGTGTACTCGGACACGTGAGGAGTTAGAGTCTCCCTTGTGTACCATTTGATTATTTATGCTTTCGACTCGCATATGTTTTTATTATATATATTACTTGGTGAAAGACATTTATTTTCGTCCACTCACTCTAACGTGTTTATTGTCTTTCCCCTGGGCTTTTCGGTTTCCGTGCCTAGTTTGCAGTTCAGGCTCTGGTGTCGCACGTCGTGGTCGGAGGCATAGTGCTCGAGCTACTTTGTTTCATCCAGTAGGTTTATTGTTCTACCTACTGCGGTATGCGTATATGATTATGTATTAGAAGTCGCTCTGAGCTTCCTATTGTATATGTTATACGATTTTACTCCGGATTTTCCGTAAAGTACATATATATTTACTACTTTATTTTACTGTGGATATATTGAGAAATCCAGATGGGATTGGTGCCCACGGTTTGCTTTTTGTGGCATAGGATGAAGTGTGTTTTCAGCGTGCAGGTAATGGTAATTCCACGCTAGTAACGAAACTCTGCCCAAATTTCGAAAAGTTTTTGTTGGTTCGTGTTTTCGAAGGGGTTTAATTCCGATTTAGGAAGCTAAATCGGGGTTGGGTCCTTTCAACAACCCTTAAAACAAGTAACCACCGCGGGTGGTTCACACTGACATTGCACAATTTGGCTAGTAAGCCGCAAAACCATGAGATATATTCTGCGTGTGTTGTGAACGAGGTTAAGTTTCAGACATTGGTTAGAAATGAAGGCAAAAGAACACAAGATTGTGGAATCTTAGTAAGAGAAGGCGATGATTTATACTACGGGGTTCTTGTTAACGTCGTTAAGTTAATTTATAGGAATGGAATGCCTGTTGTGCTTTTCAAATATAAATGGTTCAACACTGACCCAAACTGTCGAAATACTACAAAGAAGGATCTTGGTCTGTTATCGGTAAATACAAACACAAGCTGGTACGAGGATGTGCCATTTGCTCTTACTACCTTGGTTAAGCAGGTGTTCTATCTGGATGATTCGAAGGAGGGTGGTGGTTGGAAAGTTGTAAACTGTATCAACGAAATATATGGAGCGTAACAACACTTGAAGGAAGGTCTGATATAGAACAAAGTGACAGGAATGATGTCAGTGATCCATATCAAGAGCCTAGTATTGTAGACTTACCAGACACAACTCCTATTTGCATGAACAAAGACCCTATTGCAAATAAACTCGAGACAAGAAAGCTTACCTGGACTGAGGTGCAGGAACTAGAGACAAATAGCACGGATGAAGAGGCCGATGAGGACGATGATGACTTATTATACGAGGAGGAAGACTCATATGATGGTGAGGAAGATGAGGAGGATGACACAGATTATGAAAGTGAATGATGCATGCCGCCAATACATATTTGTAATAATTTGTTTGAATATATGTCTTATTTTGAGTACGTTAATTATTTTGAGTGTTTGAGTGTTTCAAATGAATGATTTTTGGTCATGAGTATGTTTTAAGCAGGAAGGAATGATTTTGAGTGCTTCAAGAAGGAACTGTTTTAAGCAATGCAGGAATGCTTTAAAAAAAATCAAGGCTCTGTTCTGTTTTACATGAACTCTTACTCGATGAAGTTCTGTATCTTCATCGCCTAAGTAACTCTTAGACGACGAAAATAACAGTTTTTGTTGTCCAAGACAAAATACCAAATGTCCCCTTTGATCCATCGAGGATCTCGATCCGTCGTAGATTTTTTTCACTTTGGGCAGAGCCATCCCTTAGACTCGTCAGAGGTTTTTTTTGATCCATCATACACCAGACGACGAAATATGGTATCTTCGTCACCTAATGAATGTTTCAGAGGACGAAAATTGGCTTTCGTCATCTAAAAATTAATCCGACCCTAAACCCTAAACCCTATCTCCCAACCCCTAACCTATGATTCCTTAGCCGACGAAATTGTTTAGTTTCGTCTCCTAATGATACATTTACACGACGAAAACTGTAGTATTCGTCGTCTAAGTCCTAGTTGACTGCCAATCATCTAAGGACACGACTATACATATCATTTTATAATTCATATTTTTTTTGTCGAGGACATATGCTAACCATTTCTGAGATTGTAAGTGTCTCCTGTTTGGAATACGGAGTTACGAATTTTTGATTGCGAATGTTTCTGTGTCATTGAAAATTCAATTTTATGGTTGACTACTATGATCAAAGCCTTACTAAACTTCGAATCTCTCCAAATTTTGTCTAAGTATATATTATGTTGTGCTGAATGTATCTAACAGTTGTTTTGTCCAAATTTAATTCCGTTAATATTGACGTGTAATGAATATAAACATGCGAACACTTAAGTTCTACAAATTTAGTAGATGCATATATTGCGCACTCGTTTTTACCCGAAAATATCAATATATATATATATATATATTTTCTATCCAAATTGTATACATAGTGTAAGTGTGTGTCTAAATAATATATATAGGTACTGAAATTTAATTATTCATAAATGATCTGAAAAATTAAAATTAAATATCACTTAGGCGACAAAATATACATTTTTCGTTGCCTAAGTCATTCTTAGATGATGAAATATGTGTGTTTCATCGTCTAACTCCAAAATATTTGGCGGTAATTTTTTTGCCCTAATTTTTTGGGGAATTTTAAATATCATTGTGACGAAATTAGTTTACGTAGATGACGAAACAATTTCGTCGTCCAATTTTGTTTTAATAAGATCGATTTGTTTCGATATTATTTCTCGAATCCTCTACTAAATCCCTAATTGCTTCGTTGTCGTCTCTCACCACCTCACCTAGACGCCGACAAAGATCGCCACCTCACCCAATAGCCACAACTCCACAACGCTGCCTCACCTCGACACTGCCACCGCCTACTCACCCCGAAGCCACTACCGCCACCTCACCCAGAAGCCGCCACCGCCCCCTCTCATCAAAGCCACCACCCGAATCTAAAATCGCCACCTCACCCGAGGTTCAAAAGTCCAGCCGGTAAGTTCCCTAAACCAATCTTTGAATTTCATTCTCTTAAGTTTAGTTAGATGTCTCAAAAATTGGTGATGTTGATATTATGGAATGCCTGTGTGTGTTGAATGGAGTTATTGATGCTAAAATTGATCTGTAACATGCTTAAGGTTTTGATGGAGTTTGAATGCCTGTGTTAGGATGCTTAAAATGGATTATGTCAATTGAATGGAGGTTTTGATTATATTGAGTGATTAGTGTCAAATAGGATTGTTAACTGTTTTATAGATTGTGATTTGTACTAGGTGAATGTTTGTGTTCAAATTGGATTGTCAACTGTTTTGTAGATTGTGATTTGTACTATGCAAGGAGATTTGTGAGTATTCTGCTGGAGATTATTGGCCTGTTGTTGCTGGAAATGGATGTTTTCATTTACTGTGTATTTGGATGTAGCAGAAGATGCCAGTTAGGAATTCGAAGAGGAAACAACAACAAGAAGCAAGACTTGCCACATAGCAATTGTGTCAGAGGAATAGTGGTGATACTTTAAATGACCAGACGACCCAAGAGCTATGGGAAGGAGAAGGCTCGCCTAAGGCCCCACCAGTAAATATTCCGACCCCTCCGACTCCATCACCATCTACTTCCTTAGTGGATGAAATGTGTATCAGTGCCCGCCGCAAAGGGCGTAACACCATGGATAAATCTCTTATGCGATCACCTACATGTTTAATGGTTATATAAATTGATTAAATGTGTTCATTAAATACTAATGTATTTGTTAAATTTTGTTGTAAGACCGGCCATAAAATGTACCCGAGGGTTATGTAAGGGGACGAAAGCTTCTCAAATGGTGAAGATGAACAACAAAAAGATCGAAGACACATACCATGACTTTGCAAGAGGACTTTAGACAAAGCAGCAGAGCTACCTGATTACCCACCAAATTGGGGACGCCATAAGGAGCAAGGTGGTGATGAAGGCACCGACATGGAGCGAGCTCCCACAGGCTGAGAGAGACAAAGTGTACGTCTATCTCTCGGTAGAGTCTTCCAATTTAAATTAAATTAATTAGTGTAAATAATTAGTAGTTATGATATATTTTAATGTATTGTCATATTTTTTGTAGGTAATCTTTGACTTTCCAGAGAGTCTAGAGATTTTTGAGTTCATTGAGGAACGAGCTACAAAAAGGTATGCAGATTGGAAGTACACCTTGCACAAGATCTATAAGGAGTTCGGGTCCCCTACCCCTGCCAAGTTCAAGAATCGGGAGGATGAATGACAATGGTTGGTCCAGCACTTCGAGAGCAGAAAGTTTAAGATAATGTGTTAAATATCGAATAGAAAGTCTATTATTTGAATAATTTATTCATATTCAATTGTTTCTTACTGTTTCCTATAACAAACAAGGTTGGAGGCGAATGCGAACAACCAGGATCAGAAGGATCTAAACCACCATATTAGCTCAACTTCGGTCGTCTACCTGGTCATGAACCATTTGGAGAAGGGTTCGCAGGTGCCATTCTTAGATGCGTACAAAGATATGTATGTGAATCCCGATGAAGAGAAGGAGATTTTGAATGCTGTAAGTATCCACTTAATTCGAAACAAACAATATTTTTCTTTTTTGTGAATGTTTATGCGACACAACCTTAGAAACATCTTCCCAGTATGCACATAGGTTAGAGTAGATGGTGACCAGAAGAAATTTACTTTATGTGCGCTGTTTGTTTGATTGATGAATCAAAATTCAAATTGTTAATTATTGAGCATTGAAATACAGTTATGGGGTTGTTTGTTGCTAGATTGAAAATGTAGTTGTTTCGTGTGCTAGAATGGTACAATTTTATGTATTTTCAGGTTCATAATATAGTATTGAGTTTATCGATAAGGTTCTCGACTTTTTTTTATTGATTTTAGTCCTAGTCGGGTATTTACTAAAGTTATCCGTCTAATTTATCATTTTGATGATTTTCAACAAGAGTTGAGGTGTCACAACAACAACAGAATAATTCACAAACAGCTAACAAGCATAACCATTACCGGACATCGACATCGGGATCATATTCGCTCGAGGGACTACACTGGCACTGCAGACACTGGTGGACTACACCATGAAGCTGAGAAGAATCGAAACCACTACCAACATCACCTCATGATACCACCCACCTCTACGACAACCATTCCGTAACCGTCATGCCGCGATGACCCACCTCTAGCGGAATCAAATCCACGACCTCAATCTCACCTCTCGTTCTCTCTGTCTCAATCTGGAAAAAAAGAGAAGTAAATGGGGCCAGGGGACTAAATCAACGGGGAAGATACGGTCAATGGAAAGGGGAAAAAAAGGGGGGGGGAGCTGAGAAACTCGCACCGAGCCTTTTTGGCCCAACCTTATTGTTGGACCATACTGATCTCCGAGGTAACAACTTGTGTGGAAAAGAATGGAATGTATATATGGACGACCGAGATTAAAAATCAGAGAGAGTGAGAGATGGAGAAAAAGATCAGATCAGTAAGTGGTTTAATCTCAACCGTCCATGTGTGCATCCCATTGTATTCCTCAGAAATTGTTATGTAGGAGATCAGTTTTGTAAGCTAAGTACTCTCTCCATTCTCATGTTTTCTGTTTACGTTAGCATGTTTACAATTCACTTATTATCATTTCTTAAGTTACATTCTAGCTCACACATTACAAACACATATGCTTCATACATGCTCCTAAGTAACGATATATTGGCCGCTGACTTACATACTATTTATTTATAATTAATATATGTTGAAAGTTGTTGTTAGAGCTTAATTAGATAATTTATAGTTTTGATTGGGTCACTTTGAATTGGTATCCCTTACTTCATGTTACGGTTACATTTCGTCCTCCATGATGTGATTACGATTACGTCATCTGTGACAATATTCTGATACTTATGATACTCATGTACCAACTCATACAAGACTCAACTTACTATGATTTTGCCTAAATTAGTACTCAAACAAAATTTTACACTTATATTAATTATACTATTTTGCATCAATGAAATGAGAATTCTTCACACTTGTACTTATCCTTTACACTATTTACATTACGTTATGCATCGAACCAATATAAGCAAATCAATTCTCTTTATTCCTTTCATTGATAAAAAATAATGTCGCATGCTTATCAATGTTACTTGTCACAATCTTCCATGTCACACTTGAGGAAAATATTCATGAATTTTGATTCACTCATCACTTTACTAATATGTGCATTATATGACTTTGTGCATTATTTAGGCGAGGCCCATCTCATTTAAGGAGTTGAGGGACTAGGAGTTCCGTACCGCACTCATGGCTGGTGACTTTTTTGTAACTTCTCAAGAAAAAATTTCCTCTTACTTGAAGAGTTGAGGGACTTGTTCGTATAGGTCATATGACCTATGTAACCAAGCGCTCATGCATGAAAAATTCCAGCCATGTCATCCTAATCGGAAGTCACCAACTCATTACTGTAAATAAGCAAGCTTAGTTGTTGTTAGTTAGTTTGTGACTTGAGGGACTTCCCCTCCTACATTGAAAAAATTGTAAAAGGAGAAACATCCCTTAATTATAAAAGGGAGTCTCTCTCCCACTACAGATCCATCTCATCTTTTACCCATCACTTGGGCTCGAATCCTCTTTGGGCTTGAGATCCATAAACCCAAAGTGGACTATCCAATTCGGTGAACCACTATAGTTCTCGTGTTATTTACTTATCGCACTTTACTTATCGTTATTCTTGTTTCTTATCTTGAATCCCTTGTGATTCTCAGTACTTAATTGGTTTGAATATTGGAAAGTGTATATGCCATAATTGTAATTAGTTTAGCTGATTACGTAGATACTTGCCTTGTAAATTTTCCTTAATTGTAGTAGTATTGTAACAATAGGAATATAACTCTGTCCTGTATATATTCAACAACGTATCAATGAAAGAAATATATTTCTGCTAATTGTTCTTATCTTTTCTTCACATGATATCAGAGCAGGACTAAGTTCCTGACTCATCGCTACACTCTAATCTCTCGTGTAGCATCTACGTCTCATACAACCTTTCATCACCTCATCTTTCGTCATGGCTTGTGAAGCACAATAAGATCGGGAATGTCTTATGCAAAAACTCAAACAACTTGTATCACCTTTGGTATCTTTAAAGCCAATTTCAATGGCTTTTGGATCAATTGAATGTCAAACAAAGTGAAAGTATTACTCGCCAAGAACATACTTCAATCGCCAAACTGATTATGCCTAAAGTTTCTTCTCCCTGCTAGATCATTGATAGCGGTGCAACATACCATACTATCTCATCATCAAGCTTGTTGACAAATAGCAACATAAATCATTCATTGTTTTCTGTATTACTTCCAAGCGGTGATGGAGCACAAAGTACTTCTATTGGATCAATCCCATTGAATTCATCTTGCTATTTACATGATGTGTTATGCGTGTGGTGTTGGAAAAATGGTGGGTTTCCACCATTTTAGTATGACAATTTAAACAAAATAATCAAGTGAGATGCATTTAATATTAATGAAAGAGAAACATGGATTTGTGTTATGAGGTGCAAATCTTGGTTGGACTGGACTTGCGATATGGACTTGTGTTACACGAATACCTATTCGATTTGGGTCGAGTCGCACGAGTTTTCTTTTGCACTCAGGAAAACCTGATGTGACTCTTGGCTTTCCTTATTTGATCTGTTACAACCATTTTGGCCTTCACTTTTTTTTGGTTACAAACTAATTGCCGGATTCATTTTCCATGGTTTAATTGATTTAACTCGGATTTAAGATGCATGGGTTAATATGGGGTAACTTGAGACCTTTTGGAGGCTGATCTTCATGGCATACTTCAACCCCTACATGTATAAATAGAGATTTTCTCCTCCTCATTCTTCATCCCATAAAAAGCAAACATCTCCTCTTCTGATATTTTATGCTCTTTCTCAAGTTCTTGTGCTGTGTTACAATAACTTAGAAGTTGTTTTATCTTGGGAGAACAACATCATACAACCTTATGGGCGGCGTAAAAGTTTTTAAGGAGAACGTGTGATACACGTGACTTTTCCTAGAATTTGTTCTTCGATTATTTGTTTATATTTTTCTAATTAAATAATTAGTTTTTTCTAGAATTTATTTAGTTTAATATCACTATTATTCCTACATGCCGAAGTTTAAAGTTGATTTGATGTTTGTAAGTCATATTAAAAGAGGTTTGGGTTGTTTAGTGACATTCTCTTCTGATTGGTGTGTTTTACAGGATTTGGTTTTAAGGAAGACGATTGGTTTAGGTAAGCATCGTGATGACCTCTATTATTTGATGACATTAGTGATGGAGAGAAACATATCCAACCTACCCAATCAACCAACTTGTCATCTCATCATGTCACTAGCAAACCTTTGTCATTGTCGTTTAGGTCATGTTTCTCCACATCCCTTAGATTGCATTGCTAAACATTTTTTAAATGTCTCTGCTAAGTCTGATCATGTTTGCGATGTTTATCCACTTGCAAAACAAAGTCTTCTTTCTTTTGGTACTAGTTCTATTTCTTCCGTTAAATGATTTAATCCATTGTGATATTTGGGGTCCTCATAAGCATTCTTTTGTTACTGGTGCCCATTATTTTGATATTATTGTGGATGATTATTCTCATTTTCTTACCCTTGTTTTAGTGAAACATAAATATGAAACTCAATCTTTGATGAAGGATTTGTTCTCTTTTGCTTCTAAAATTAAAAGTGTCCGTAGTGATAATGGGCTTGTGTTTCTTTCTCTTCAAAATTTCTTTAAAGATAAAGTAGTTTTTCAACGTTCTTTTGTTTACACGCCCCAACAAAATAGGGTGGTGGAATGCAAGTATCGTCATATTATCCAAGTACCACGCACTTTCCACTTTCAAGCTAATCTTCCTCTTAAATTTTGGGGAGATATAGTGTGTGCTTATTGCTCTTCATGTCATTAATCATCTTCTCACTCCACTTCTCTCATTTCAGATACCTTTTGAACGTCTCTGTTCTAAACCTCTTTCTTTTCATCATCTTAGTGTTTTTGGGTGTCTGGCTTATGCGACCAATGTTCATGTTACACATAAGCTTGCACCTAGAGCAATCAAGTGCGTCTTTATCGGTTATTCTATTGGTCAAAAGGAGTACAAGCTCTATGATCTCTCAACGTACTAGTCGTGTATTTCTACCAAATTTCGCTGGGGTCTTCGATAGAGATATGGGTACCTGTTACAACAACATGTAGATGATGTTAGAGGTTGAGACAGAATTGGCCCGCCTTCGATGCTCCTTTTCCTAAGTCAGTAAGCGTGTAGAGTAATAAGTAAAATAATTAGACTAGAAGAGATTACCTTGAGTGTAGTGAGAGGCTTCATTATATAGGCAAAGGGAGGCGACATCTTTTATCCTTTAGCAATATGGGAGTGTATGCACACTTCACATAGTTGAGAATAGATTGGTTATTCACTCATATTCATGAGTCATCAAATGCACATTAGAAGTGGCCTATAGAATATTCTATTTTGATTCTTTCTCTTTGGCTTCACTAATATAACTATTAAAGTGCTAAGTGTGGCCTAATTTAAGGGTTAAGCCTTGGTGTACTAACAAGTTCTCTAAGTCCACATGTCAAGGAGATTGATCTTAATTGGAGAGCTGAAAATTGAAATCCCTAAAGTGGCCTGACTTAGCACCGCTAGTCTAGTGTAGCGTACCCCGGAGTCCCCTCGACTCCTCATCCAAGATTGATCTCCTACACATAATATACGTTAACAAGATATTGACTGGCGTTTGGTAGGTCACGCTTGGCAAAGTGCATTTAGAGCAGTAGTTGCGCTAGTGTAGAATTGTGTCATTAGGCTTGAAACGATGTGTGTGAGAGCAACGTGCATTTAAGAAGGGGATGACATGCGCGATTTAGCATGGGTTAGGTTCGAAACGTCGTGCGTGAGAGCTGTGAGCATTTAAGTAGGAACGGCATGCGCGATGCACCGTGCACTGAGCTTGAAAGGTCGTGCGTGAGGGTAGCAAACGCTAAGCATGGAGCAACGTTCTCTGGGGTAGTGTGCATTAGGCTTGAAATGTCGTGCGTAGGAGTAGCAAACGCTAAGCAGGGAGAGACATGCGCTAGGGTAGTGGCAGCATGCGTTAGGCTTGAAATATTGTGCGTGAGACCAGCGAGAACTAAGCAAGGAGCAACGTGTGGCAGGGCAGTGGCCCCATACGTGTGGCTTAAAACGTCGTCCGTGAGAGCAGAAAGTGCTAAGTAAGGAGCGATGTGCGCTAGGGTTGCCACAGTGTGCGTGAGGCTTGAAACGTCGTGCTTGAAAGCAATAAGCGTTAAACGGGGAACGATGTGTGCTAGGACAGTGGAAACATGCATGAGGCTTGAAAATTTGTGTGTGAGAGCATCGAGCACTAAGCTGGGAGTGATGTGCGCTATGGAAATGACAACGTGTGTGAGGCTTGAAACATCGTGCATGAGGGAAGCGAGTGCTAAGAAATGAGCATCGTGCACTAGGGCAGCAGCAGCATGCGTTAAACTTGAAGTGTTATGCGTGAGAATAGCGAGCGCTAGGGTAGTGGTAGTATGTATTAGGTTTGAAATATCGTGCATGAGCAGCGAGCGCTAAGAAGGGAGAGACGTGCGCTAGGGCAGGGGCAACATGTGTTAAGCTTGAAATGTTGTGCGTGAGAGCAGCGAGTGCTAAGTAGGGAGCGACGTGCATTAGGGAAGCTAGAACGTGCGTGAGGCTTAAAATGTCATGCGTGAGAGCAACGAGCGTTAAGCAGAGAACGACGTGCACTAGGGCAACGACAGTGTGCGTGAAGCTTGAAACATCGTGCGTGAGAGCAGCAAACGTTAAGCTCGATGCGATGTGCGCTAGGGCAGTGGCAACGTGCATGAGGCTTGAAACTTCATGTGTCAGAGCAGCGAGGGCTAAGCGGGGAGCGACGTGCGCTAGGCCAGCGACAACGTGTGTTAAGCTTGAAATGTTATGCGTGAGAGAAGTGATCGCTAATTTGGGGGCGACGTGCGCTACGGCATCAACAATGTGCATTAGGCTTGAAATGTCGTGTGTGAGAGCAGCGAGCTCTAAGCGAGGAGCAATATGTGCTAGAGCAGCGGCAGCGTGCACTCAGGCCATTTGAGGCCGCTTGATTTTTGACAATGGCGTTGGGGATTTTTTGGGCCCGAGGAGAGTTTATGTCCCTAGGTAGCCAATGCCGCTAGGTCAAGCACTATGTCAGGGGACATCCCATCCAGGGTGATCAGCGGCTGGGAGATTCCGTTTGTGGGAGCAACCGTCTTTGGGCGCTAGTCTTCTATGAGTTATGTTAAAAGAGGAAAGCAAGTGAGACTGGGGGAGTAGAATTCTAAGGTATGCCATAGCCCTTAGCGTGTTTAGGGGTTTTTAAGCGAGTACGGGTGCTCTTCTGTCAGGGCGCAATCCTTTAGTCTGTTATGGGACACAGCATGTCTAGCGCTATCGAATGCAGGATGTGTACCTTGATGGCGCCTATTATGGTAGCTCCCCTTGTGCTAAGTGAGTTAGTGGCAGGTGCATGTCCATGAGCCGTTTGTGGTGATGTTAAGCGGGAAAAGTGTCGATTGACATGCCACAAGGCCGAGAGCTAGGCTAGTGACACACGCTTTTTCGCTAAGTCTGAGTTATTGAGAGTTTTTTCATTTTATATCATGCACATGGGGAACTCGTCGAACCGTAGCGCTGCCTGTTGTAGGCGGACACATAGGTGAATTTATGAAACCATAGCGCTGCCCATTGTAGGCGGACGAGTAGGTGAAGTGATACTATAGAGTCCTCTGTCACATTAGTGAAGCATATAACTTGAATTTTATTTGATTTCATATTATGGCATATTTAGAACATGCTTGTAGCACTTATATGTGAGGCACCATGCATGTAGCGTGTAAGTAATCACTCTAGCAAGTTTAACTTAATCCCATTAGCACATGCTTAAATATAGGCGTTCGTGAAGCACTTAGAACATATAGATTGTAGCATATAGGAAAAAGTAGTTGCTTGGTGTATCAATCTCAATTGGGTCATATTAATTGAGTCAATGACAAGACCCCCCAGATTGCCGTAGTAATCAATGGTAAGTCTTGCAGGACCCGTATTAGAGTATCTAGCACTGACTAATTGATACTAGCTACCCTAGCATGAGCAACCTAGAACTACAACTAAGAACCTACACTGAGAAGACAAAAGCTGTGGATTGTCATTCCTTGAACTCTGGAGGGCCACGACTTCAACCGGCTAACCTACAATCTGAACAATTTAAAATAAAGGGCCCAGGGAAAGGCAAAAAAACATAAAACATTAGAGTGAGTGGACAAAAATCATAAACTGTGTAAATCTGTAAAACTATAACTGTATGCCTTTCCGCTGATTTCTGTGAAACAATGCGAGTTCAAGTATCATAAACTAAACTGCAAATAGAGGTGGTCATTCAAGGTGTTTGTCTTAACCCGGAACGACTATATAAATAAAAACTACAGGTGATGAGAGTATCTAGGGTGTTTGTCCTAACCCGAGACGATCTGGGTTGAGTAGGGTATTTGTCCAAACCCGATTCGACCGGTTATCTGGTGATCAGACGAATAGCTAGAGCATCGATGCAACTAAATAAAACCATAACAAAGTAAACCTCTAAATTAAAATGCTATGAAATATACTGAAAAACGTACTATAATACTTTAATGCTGAAATAAACTGAACTCGCAAGTGACTGTGAAAATAAAAGGGTCTACTCATAGTACTGTGCCGTGATTTCCACCAAGCAAACGCATGTATGTTGACTTTCTAAACGTCTAACACTGGATGTTAACACATCGTCCTGAAATAATGATTATTATATAATAACTAATCGCTGAAAGTCATATCGAATAATTAAATTTGTTCACCAATGAGCTTTATCGTCGAGAGTGTCGCATTTGATCTAATTTCATATTCTAAATCTTGAATTCTTTTAAAGTTCGTAATACGTTCCTTGAATGTTACGTGACTCGAGGTCAATTTGACGTTCGACTCAACCGTTTATTTCTATTGTAAAATCATTTAATTAATAACCGATTAAACATATATACGATTGAAAAAACTATATCCAAATCAATTCAATAACCTCTTCATTACAATCGGTACGTAATTACGAGAAAATAATATAAAGTATACATCAAAATTCCTCCATCGGAATCGCCGCCGCCAGCAGAGGCGTGGCGACGCTGGTGATTTTTTCTGGCGACCCGAACACCAACATGTGCAAAATCAACTCAACAACTTTTATAACTACGCCAAAGTTCAATTCTCAATAAAACTCACCCAATTTCATTTTCAAGCCAAAAACACCAAAAACACCAAATTCTTCAAATCATCGATTCTCCCTCCTCGGTGTGAATTAGAATGAGTTCTTGATATGGTTAGACTCGTAATGATGACAGCTTCAAATCCCAGTGTTTCTCGGCCGATTAGAACCCAAATTCAAAAATTCCCAAATTCTAGGTTCTTGAAATTCAAAACTTCTTCACCGAATTTGTGCAAAACTAGAGGTGTATAGGTTCTGGGACTAAGGGTAAGTGATAGAGGGAGTGTAGACGAAGAGATTGACACTTCAGGAGGCTGTTTTGATGGCTGGACCGGTCAGCTCCACCGCTGGCAGTAGCAGCCCGTGAGGGAGAGAGAGAAAAAGAGTTGACCTAAAATGGAAAGTTTTGACTTTCCATTTTTGGTAAGTCATATGTATGTGCAAGTTGTGACTAACTGATTCCGTAAAATCGTATGAAGCTTTGGCTAACCATAATATCTTCATCTTAACTCCAATTTTAACACTTCACGTGGCTACGAACTCACTCGATAAACTCTACAACTTTCCACAATATAATTTCCTAAAATAGAAAGTCCTATTTATACTCGTCCATTTATGACTATTACATTTCCGATAAAATTCTGTTGATCAAAACTTTCTTGTCGTAACTCCATTTTTGGCATTCATCTTGTATACAGACTCGTCTTAATAATTTCTACTACTTCCACCCGAAGTCAACAAACTTCGACAATCTAATAAAAAGTACACTAAAAATCTCTCAATATTTACCGACGGTGACAAAACTAACTACCTTTCTTGATTAATCCTAAATAAATCATAAAAAGAAATTTTTCGGGACGAGATGTCACAATCTACTCCCCCACCCCTCCTAAGAAAATTCGTCCTTGAAATTTATGCACATATTAGTAAAACACCAACGGGTATTACTCCTGCATGAGTTCTTTCGGTCTGCGAGTAACATCCACTGGTTATTTGTAACACCTTCACCATGTATCGCTTTATGACAAAGTTGTGTTCTCCTGATTGAGAGTCTCAAAAAACCACTTACTATTAGCATGGTACATGAAAGGGTCAGGTTGTAATCCTCGATCGAACCTGAGGGGAGCGTCTCGTACCACTGTAGAGTGTGGTCCTTCAGGCTTGCCTAAAACATCTTACACATCCAAGCGTTATTTGAATGGCTAGTGGCCATAGCCGACTGGTAGTTCCTAACGTGCTGGTATAGGTCTGAATCTCCCGAGTATCTATCAAACCTGGGGTGACTCCACCTCCTGGGGGGCTCAACATCTTGGATGAACTGAGCCAAAGGGTTCTGAGACATTCTCCGAGCCCTCTGTTCTGCTTCCAATTCCATCTTAAACATCCCTTCCTTCCTCAGTCTCTCAGTTTCTTTATTGGTCCATACGTTATGGGCACGCTGCATCTCCATAAACTCCTCTATCATGTTCCTGAGGGATGCGACTCCCTAGGTCTTTGGTTCGGTCACCACCTCTTGTTGGTTGTCTTGCTTGGCCATTAGGACTCCTTGTACCTCCGGCACTGGCGGGTTAGGCGGGACCAATCCTTGGTTTTTCAACAGTTCTACCAAGCTCAACAAGCTAGTCTGAACGGCAGCCACGGTGCCTGCCAACTCATTCGTGCTCCTAGTGGCCCCCTTAGTAGATTGTTGCAACGTAGCCATGTCGATTCTTAGGCTAGTGTATCATTCCTCGGCCCGGTGGAGGTCCTGATTGACCTTGGCCCTCCAGCTCCTGGCTCTTTCGTTTTCCTGGTCGAAACCATCTTTGTCGCTTACATGCCCCTCTTCCACGAGGTTCCTCGGCTGAACCTGATACGTGAGGGTACTCCCGCGTTTCGATGCCCCTGTGTCAAGAGTGATCTGATTGTTTCCCGTCGGCGGGGTTGCTTCCTTATCGTGCTGATTACTTGTGTTGGTGTTGTCTTCCATAGTTTTTTCGTTCACGGGAGTTAGCCTAGGGTTCCTCTCTCAATGAGAGCACCAATTTATGAGAGCAAATTTATCCGACTTCAGCTTAGATCTCCACGAAGCTGCAAAACAAGTCAGAGCATGGTGTGGTAACGTGCTTAGACCTTTTGATGATCAAGTCAGTACTTCTCTCAAGAATCGAATAGTGAATAAGGCAGAATTACGTTACCTTGGACCATGTGGAGAAGTTCTATATATAGCGATCAAATTAGGTCTAAGCATAATCCTTATCAAATAGAATTACTTTACTTTCAGAAAGAAGGAATCCATTAAGGAATGGATCTCCATATCCTGGGCCAATCAAATCTCATGATTACCACAGACCCTTTGGCATAATCCTACTAGGATACATACAAATCTTTCCTTTTCCTCCTCGGATTCTGTCAACCCCCCAAGGTCCGATCAAACTGTCCCTTGAGATCACCAACCCCCTTAAGGTCCGATCTTACTTAGGATTGTCATGCCCATCGAAAATTCCATAAGACTTTACACCGTTCCAAAGACTTCTAGAAACCCCTAAATCATTCGGCCCTTAATCGAACCCATAACTGTCCAAGCCTAGGCCCATATCTGGCCTCATTGAACCTCATCCAGAATCGTTCTATCTGAGCTCATTCGTCCCCAGCTCGGGTGGCCAAAACTGACTCCCACAATATTAATTGCACCTATCAGATATCTATAGAAGGAGATATGACAAAAGTTTCACAACGTGTCGGAGCGCAAAAACTGGCCAGACAACCCTTTCAAGAATTGGATACCATGAAAGAACGACAACAACAAGGATGAGGAGGTCACCGGAGTAACTTGGGTGGATTAGCAAGGGGTTACAAAACCCATGGGTGATCTTGCAACCCCACGAAGTCCCAATAGTCCGACGAATTCTAGAAAATCAAGTTCATCGACTAGTTTCCTAATAAACCAAACTCTTAGAAAAAATGCGTGCAAATCTCTATGAAGACAATAGCTTCCGACTATGACAACCGGCTACCGATAAAGTAACCATTTTGATCGAAAACAATAACTAAAGCACGCAAACAACAGTTTTTTACGAAAAGAAGATAGCTCTCCGAAGTGTATAGTTTTCAGCAAGGGCATGGAATATGGAAATTCAAAGGCCTCGAGCTTTCCGTGAAGGGAAAGTTGGGGTGATTTTGATGAAATCAAGGTAACGCCATTGGAGGATTGGGAGGAGAACACTCTCCTGATTTTGAATGGTTTACTAGCTCGGCTCTTGTGATTTTCAAACTTGGAATATCATATACGAGGAGGAAAGATGTAGTCACACTTGACATCTACAAAAAGTCACAATCAACCTCGAGGGTCTATTTCCTATTCACGAGTACGATCAATTGATTTATACAAAGAAAGTTATGAAAGAAGTTCTACAACACGATGACATGTTGCAATTTGCAACAGGTCATGAAGTAACATGTTGGATCAGACGATCTCTCAAGAGTAATCTAACAATCAATGAGGTGCACTTGCATATGAACTACCATCATTATACAACACGAATAGTAGAGACTTGAGGGTCACGAATCCAACATTTCCATGAAACCTTTGAAAGCGGAAGATCAAATAGAAAGCTTTGGTCTGAGGGTAGAAAGTTCCACGACCAATGATCAATATTTTGTCGAACTATGCACGAGTGTCTCAAAGCCTCAAGAGAATAGCCAACACCTAGGAGTTTGGAAGATGTATCCAAGTACTGGAATAATTTTGGAATAAATAAGAACAAAAGGAGAACAAGAGAGGTTCTTAGCTGGAATCTAGAAATCTTTGCATACAAAACAATTGAATTCAAAGAATAGCTGGGAACATCTTAGAACGAACCAGATTACGATCTTTATATGCATGGAAATATCCAGATGTCTAGTTTCCAAAACATCTTTCATATCGCAATTCGGATGTATCTAGAGAAAGTTATGGTCATTTTAGTACACGGAGGTTAGTCTGCTCAGGAATCTTAATTTTTACCTCATCTTGAGGAGGAGTTCAAGGACAACCTTAGGGAGCAACATGACAAAGAATGACTGCTAGAAGTAGAAGAAGATGATAAAAAATGGTAGGCTACTCTCAATAACGAGCTCCAGAAACTCAAGAAGGCCAACCAAGATCTCTATCTCAACAGTACTCCACCATATAAAAAACGAGCCATAATTAAAGAGATTTCTCCCACTCTCGAACTAATCCAAGAACAACTAAAGGGACTCCTATCCCTACAGCAAGGTGAACGATCATGAGATAATACATTACTGAGTCCTTAAGCAACACTTTACCAAGCTTGTTGGTCAGGGGTATTTCTATGAGTATTTTCTCGATGAGTATAGGAAAGAGCTCGAAGATTTGTTGAAGCCTCAAGGTGGAGCCAAGCATCCCAAGAATGACGAGGATCCCACCACCACCACCACCAAAGGGCCAAGAGAAGAAGTATCTAGTGCTAAAATGTATCAATAGATCTCTAGAATATCCTAGAGGAATGATTTTTTCAAGCATCAATTGTGTAATGGCAGAGGTCGAGGAACTGAGGGTATCCTCCAGCTTAGAATGCTCGAGGTATGTTGAGTGGAAAAATTTGAAGACTTGGGAGCATTCTCAAGCTCAGACTGCTTGAGGACGTGAATAGAAGGCTCAAGGCATGCTGATGCTCGAGGAAAGATAAGCAAAGATCGAGAAAGAAGGCGAGAATCATCGGTCAAAGAACATATTCCTTGTCCTCCACCAATGGATGATTTTGCAATGTTGTACACCACTCAACTGGTGTCAGAATCCTTAAAGGTTCAAGAATCTTCCGACCCACGACCAAAGAGCTCGAGGTACCCTAAGGTCGACCAAAAACCTCGAGAGTGACAGGTTAGGAAGGAGACCTAAGTGGAGGTCTCAGGGGAGACCTCGAGCAAAGTTAGTTCGGTGTAGCGGGCAGCAAAATAAGGCCAGAAGGGAAGCACTGTAGGGACTTCCATTAACCGAGAGCTGAAACTTCAAGGTTTCCACGGGAAACAACTTCAGAGCTCATGGAGAGCTAAAGGAAAAGGAGATGAAGACTACAAATTCCCTTGTTAGATGTGGAAGGTCATTGATCATAATATGAATGATACCTTTAATATGAAAAACTCATAGTGTCAAGCTTTCCGTCAAAGTTGGGGGTGATTTTTCAGGGAGCTCTGAATTAGATATAGAAATCTTGGGGCATTGTTCCCCTTAGCTCGAAGATTATTGGGGGGTAAGTTTACTACATCTACAGACTCGAGTATTGTGGAATTCACCAAGAAACTGTAAAATTATGGAGGGGACCATGAGGGTACACACCTAAAATCCCATAAAGCTTAAGGGATTTAGAATCTAGAGGACGGTGGACCACTTCGCTCTTGAAAATTTGTGGGACGATTATCGGAACAAGGATCGAAAGCACAAGGGGTCGTGTAAGAAAAGAATTCAAGCTAAGGGCATTAAGTATTCTTCAAGATTCAAACAAGTCTAGTGTAGGAGTCAGTTTTGGCCACCCGAGCTGGGGACGGATGAGCTCAGGTAGAACGATTCTGGATGAGGTTCGATGAGGCCAGATATGGGCATGGGCTCGGACGATTATGGGTTCGATTAAGGGCCGAATGACGATTATGGGTTCGATTAAGGGCCGAATGATTTGGGGGTTTCTAGAAGTCTCTGGAATGATGTAGACTCTTCTAGAATGTTTGATATGCATGATAATCCTAAGTAAGATCGGATCTCAAGGAGGCTGGGCAATCTGACCTTAAGGGACAGTTTGATCGGGTCTTGGGGGATTGACAGAATTCGAGGAGGAAAAGGAAATATTTATATGTATCCTAGTAGGATTACGCCAAAGGGCCTGTGCTAATCATAAGATTTGATTGGCCCTGGATATGGAGATCCATTCTTTAATAGGATTCCTCCTATATGAAAGTAAAGTAATCTTATTCGATATGGATTAGCCTTCTACCTAACTTGATCACTATATATAGACCATCTCTACATGGTCCGAGGTAACATCATTCTGCCCTATTCACTATTCAATTCTTGAGACAAGTACTAACTTGAGCGTCGGAGGGTCTAAGCATGGTACCACACCGTGCTCTGACTTGTTTTACAGGTTCACGGAGATCTAAGCTAAAGCAGGATAAATCTGCTCTCACAAATTTGTGCTTTCATTGAGAGCGGAACCCTTGGTTAAATCTCGTGAATGGAAAAACTATGGAAGATAACATCAGCACAGGTAATCAGCACGATAAGGAAGCAACCCCGCCAATAGGAAATAACCAGATCACTCCTGACATAAGTGCTTCAAGACGCGGGAGTACCCTCAAGCATCAAGTTCAGTCGAGGAACCTCATGGAAGATGGGCATGTGAGCGACGAAGACGGTTCTGACTAGGAAAATGAAGGAGTCAGGGACTGGAGGGCCAATGTCAACCAGAACCTCCACTGGGCCGAAGAACGATATACGAGCCTGAGAATCTACATGGCTACATTGCAATAATCTATCGAGGGCCGTTAGGAGCAAAAACGAGTTGGTGGGCACCGTGGTTGCCATTCAGACTACCTTGCTGAATTTGGTAGAACTATTGAAAATCCAGGGATTGGTCCACCAGCACCGGAGGTATAAGGAGTTCTAGTGGCCGAGCAGGACAACCAATAGGAAGTGGTGACCGAACCAGAGACCCAAGGGGTCACAACCCTCATGAACATGATGGAGGAGGTTATGGAGATGCAACGTGCCCATAACGTCCAGACTAACTAAGAAACTGAGAGGCTGAGGAAGGAAGGGATGCCTAAGAAGGAATCAGAAGTGGAACAGAGGGCTCGGAGAATGTCTCAGAACCCTTTGGCTTAGTTTGTCCAAGATGTTGAGCCTCCCAGGAAGTGGAGTCAGCCCAGGTTTGATAGGTACTCGGGGGATTCAGACCCGTACCAACACGTTAGGAACTACTAGTCGGCTATGACCACTAGCTAGTCAAAACGATGCCTAGATGTGTAAGATGTTTCAGGCAAGCCTGAAGGACCACGCCCTACAGTGGTACAAGACACTCCTCTCAGGTTCAATCGAGGATTGGCGAAGTCTAAATGCGGCTTTCTTCAAAAGATAAGAAAGTAACGCCGAGGGAACAAAAGATGTGACCTACCTCACGTCCCTCAAGTTGAAAAGGGGGGAAGGCCTGAGGGATTGGGTCACGAGGTTTAGGAAGGAATATACGATGGTCGATTATAAAGATGATACCGTAGCGGCCACGACGTTCATTAATGAACTCGACATGGATTCGGAGTTGGCTAGTAAGTTGATTAGAAAAAAGACCAAGGACTTATCCACGGTCTATTATGAGGCCTTGGATTACGCCTGGGTGGAGGACATGAGAACCTACAATGCCAGGGACACTCTAGTGGATAAGGCGCCCAGAGGTGGAACCAGCTCCAATTCGCGGAGAGACACGACTAACAGTAATGCGAGTTAGGGGAGGAGCAACAACGATAACAAGAGAATGGCCTCAGGGCACCAGCCTGCCAGACAGGGTGAATTTTTTTTCATTCCTCCCACAACAATCCCTGTATTGACCATACTCCGCCACATCAAGAACGAGCCCTGGCTTAAAAGGCCACCACTGATGACGGACAAGGGCGATTCTAGAGACTTTTGCACTTACCAAAAGGTCAATGGGCATAAGACGATCGATTGCGGAGTCCCCAAACGACATATCAAGGAGCTGGTAGAAAATGGGTACTGCTGGGAATACCAAACGAAGGATTACAAGAAAAAGCTCGAAGATTCATTGAGGCCGCAAGGTAATGGCAAGCGTCAAAGAAACAATGGAACCTTGCCACCACCACCTAATGGCCAAGAGGAGAAGTACCTAGTGTTGCACTGTATCCTTCAGGCCCCAGAGTACCCCGAGGATACCAGCTTCCCCGACTTGAATTGTATTATGGCAGAGGCAGAAGAGTTGGGGGTCACCCTCAAGGAAAAGGAGCACGAATCAAAGAAACTCAAGGTCAGGGGTGAACATAAGGTCTAAACGAGGAAGAATGTGCTCGAGTTTTCAGACGCAGACCTCCCTCAGAAGGAGGAGGACCACAATGATGCCATGATCGTCAACATTAAGATAACCCAAATGACGGTGACCAGGGTCCTAGTTGACAATAGAGCCGCCGTGAATGTTATATTCAAGGACGCTGTTAAGAGAATGGGCTTGATTGAGGCAATCAAATATCATGGAACGACCCTCATGGGCTTCGAGTGATCAAGGGTGAGGACCCTGGGAATTATTCCCCTCTAGGTGGGCACGCCCATCACCAACCCGACCACATGGTTCACTGTGGTAGATGACCTATCCCCCCATAACGTAATCATGGGGAGGCCTTAGCTCCATCAGATGGGGGCGGTGGTATCAACCTACCACCAGGTCATAAAGTATCCAGCCCCTGAAGGCACCATCACCATCCAGGGGGACAGAGCTGCAGTAAGGTTGTGTACGGTGCTGGCCACCAAGGGCATGAAAAAGGAAGTAATGGGCAAAGCTGGAGGCACGTTTCCCCAGTCTTGCCGGCATAGCAATCATAGAATGACAATCGGAATGCTTCAAATGATGAGTTAGATATAGAAATCGACCCCAAGGAACTACCTTTCAAGGAAAAGGCAGAGGAAGATGTAGTGCTTGAGCCTTTCGATCAAGATCGACCAAATCGGTGTGCAAGAGTTGGGTCAAGCCTAGGTGGAATTGAACGTAAGAATCTTATGGACTTGTTGAGGCAATATAAGGATGTGTTTGTATGGTCAGCATGTGACATGCCGGGGATTGACATGAAAGTGATAGAGCACCGGCTTCACGTGGACCCTAAATTCAGGCCCATAGCATAAAGGAAAAGAACATTTACTACAGAGCGTAACAGGATAATCGAACAGAAGATGGAAAAGCTACACGTAACAGGGTTTGTCAAGGAAATCCCACACTCAGAATGACTCTCTAATGTAGTCCTTGTTAAGAAGAAAAATGGGAAGCCAAGAGTCTGTGTCGACTTCACAGACCTCAACAAGACATGCCCCAAAGACGGCTTTCCCATCCCCAGGATCGATCAATTGGTATACTCCACTGTAGGTTACGAGCTCCTTAGCTTCATGGACGCTTATAGTGGTTACAACCAAATCAAGATGGCAGAGGATGATGTGGCAAAAACGGCATTCGTGACAGAAAATGGAGTCTATGCCTACAAGGTAATGCCATTTAAGTTGAAAAAGGCATGGGCGACATACCAAAGGCTGGTATACAAGGTATTCAAACCCTTGATTGAGGATACGATGGAGGTGTACATGGACGATATGTTGGTTCAGAGCAAGAGAAAACAGGACTACGTGTCCGACTTGAAGGGATGCTTCGACCTTCTACGACAGCACAACATGAAGCTGAGCCCCGAGAAGTGCACGTTCGGGGTAGGATATGGAAAGTTCTTGGGATACCTGGTGACGGCAAGGAATAGAGGTTAACCCAGACCAAGTCACATCGATTGTCAAGACGAAATCCCCATCTACAGTGAAGAAAATCCAGAGCTTGAACGAAAAGTTGGCAGCCTTGAGCATACTTTACCAATATCTATAAGCTAGTTCTCACAAGCCTCAGACTCATGAGATCCAGCAAAGGGAACTACTCCCACCTTTTTGGCTCTAATAACTAAATCATCATTTTCCTCACGTGGTGTTGGCATCATGCATGTAATTAATTCACGCATCTATTGAGTTAAACATTACGCCTTATCCTATTAAGCTGGTTGTCAAGGCATAATGACCTACAAGTCCACACAAAATTGAACCCACTTAAAGAGACCAAGAGAAAATGGCTCAACTAGGAAACTCTAGACACTTAATAATGCACAACACTTTGAGTTGTGATGGGGATCCACCGGCCGGTCGGACCATCCTCCAGAGAGTGTTGTACATTATCAAATGCATGTACTGACATGACCAAAGAGTCTACAAAATCTGTGACCTAATGCTCTGATACTAAACTGAAAGGACCCAACCCTATTTTAGCTAGTAAACTAGAATAAAGTCCTAACGACTTACTAAATTTTGAGAAATAAAATTTTGACATAATTCCCCTTGAAAACTGGACGACCCAAAAACTTGCAAGAAAAGAACACTTCTAAACCAAATTCCCAAAAACAAATTGTGGACCACCGATTGTCCATCTGAATTTCTCAACAAATGTCATAAACAACAACCAGAAACTCAACTCAAGAGTTTAAAGATAAAATTTACAATGTGCTGGTTCTAAATACAAAGGAAAGTAAACTCGACTACTACTTGAGTAACTGAAAATAACATAATACAACTGATATTCATACAGACTTCTATAAACATATACAACATATGAAATAGTCTAGTAGTGTATTGAAACCTACTGAATAAAGAGCTAACAAGTGAATTCAAAGCCTTCGACGATACCACGCAAACTCAGGATTTACACTGCAGCCTGAGCAACAAAAACCGAAAGGCCTAGGGAAAGGCATTTAAAAATATAAAATGTTAGAGTAAGTGGACAAAAATAACATAAACTACGTAAAATGGTAAAATTGTAATATCACGCCTTTCTGCTGATTTCCGTGAAATAATGCAAGTTCAAATATTATAAACTAAAATACAATGGAGGTGGTCATTCAGAATGTATGTTCTAACCCGGAACGACTGTATGTATGAAAGGTAAGATGATGGGATCGTCTAGGATGTTTGTCCTAACCCGAGACAATCTAGGTCGGGCAGGGTATTTGTCCTAACCCGGTTTGACTGGCTATTCCGTGATCAGCCGAATAGCTAGGGCATCGATGCTACTAAATAAACCATCCCAAAGTAAACCTCCAAATAAATGCTCTAAAAAATATACCGTAAAGTGTAATGCATGAAAACATGAACTCGCTATCGATTGTGAAAATAGAGGTCCACTCACAAGTTTGCGTATATTACTGGGGTCCAGCTGATTTCCCTTCACTACTGGGGTTGCGATCACGATGTCCTGTCCATAAGGATTACATAATATCAGAATATGCATTAAACTATGAAAATCTTCCCAAAAAACAACCCCTGAAACCTCGTCAATGAATTCTACAATTTGCCTAGCTGGAGCTCCGTCGTGGGCGGCACATGAGGTGAAAGTGTTCAGATGATGAAGTTTGACCTCTCACTGGAAATTCTTAACGAGGCCTAACACTTTCATAACTGGACCGAGGTCCAATTCAGCGACATTGGGGTCAAAAACCACCTTGAACGACGCGGATCCAAAATTCGGTAACCGCCACCAACAACGGCATTATGGCCCTCAAAACACTCCTAATCTCGAACCCAACCAAACCCCTAAACCTACGCATTCCAAAAATACATCACATGGACGGAATCGATCTCGAATGCCACGACCCTAATTTGGCCGAAAATCTTCGTGGCGTCGAACCTCCGCCGTGAAGCTTTGATGGACCAAACAACCTACCCAGATAGACTCAAGAGGGGAAAAGCTTCAATAGCCCCCAACTCTCGACCCCCAAAACTCACCGGAGCACCACCTCCGGCGACGGCGATTTGACGAATTAAAATCCGTATATTTAAATATTTTCTCCCATCAACTTCCAATAATCACTAAAAATAGCTCGTTTATCCGAAAAATTTTCCGAAAATTCCTACGAGCTCGAAATTAAATTCTTTACAACTTTTGTGATGTAAGTCAAATCAAATTCTCACCCAGTGAAAAATTCGTTAATAACCTCGGTAGTGCGACTAATTCGCGATGTAGCTTAATACGATTAGATAAGTGCGTAATTTCGGTTCGGATTGTACCACCTGCCTTCAACAGTCTGATGCCTAGGTCAATAAGCATGTAGAGTAACAAGTAAAAAAATTAGACTAGAAGATATTACCTTGAGTGTGGTGAGAGGCTTCATTATATAGGCAAGGGGGCCTGCCATCTGTTCTCTTTTAGCAATGTGGGAGTGTATGCACACTTCACATAGTTGAGAGCAGATTGGCCATTCTCTCATAGTGATGAGTCATTTTGATTCTTTCTCTTTGACTTCTCTAATGTAGCTATTAAAGTGCTAAGGCATACTCCAATAAGGGAGGGCTATATTGGCACAAGGCTAAAATTTATCCCTTCAAATAATATTTGTTTAATTTTGGACCTGGGCTAAATGTTGATGGTCTCCAATAAGAAAGAGACTAAATTTGGTCAAAGTCAAAATCAAAAAGCAAATTCTAGTTTATGTCAAAACTAAATCATCATTTAATTATAATTTAAGTCATATACTAACTCATTTTAATATTTAAATCATAATTTAATAAAAAGTAAATTTCAAATAAATTCATTATATTATTCAAAAAAAATATTCATATACAATTATTCAGCTAAATGTATTGTGTTGTAATTACTTACCAGATATTTGATTAGATATATTGTTCAAGTGACAATGGTTATATTTTTGGATATTTTTCACTAACGAAATAATCCAAATAAATTTATTGTTACCATATGACATGATGTAATAATTTTTTTTGTTATAAAAAATACATTAAATAACTGTAATATATACTACTAGCGGTTAAAAATAGAATTAATTACATATCCCCCTCATCAATTTTTTCATAACGACCAATAAAAGAGTGTCACATGGCAGTGGACTCCATCTTTGCCACTTACAAAAAATTTGGCTCAGGCTAAATGAATAAATTTAGCCCTCTGAACAACCCTTTTGGTTTAAATATAGCCTTTTGACCCTATAACTCTTTCTTACTCGAGTTCGTTTTAGGGGTAAAATTTGACATTTAGCCCTTTAGCCCCTCTTACTAGAGTAGGCCTAAGTACGGCCTAATTTAGGGGTTAAGTCTTGGTGTACTAACATCGTGATGTTGTTTTTCATGAATCTTCTTTTTCATATGCTTCTATCTCTTCAGAGTCTAGAAATTCTCTTCCTCTTGCCCACATAATAGATCCCCCCTCTTCTTCTCATGAGTCAACACAAGGTTTTTCGCCAACCCAAATAACGAGTTCAATCCCTTCCTCCATCTCGAGTCCAAATCAAGAGCTCACTAATTCCTTTGAAGCCCATGTTCCGAGCCCATTCCACTAAGTCATTCTGATCCGGCCTCACATTCTAATCCAACTGTTGAGCATAGTCATCGTTCCCAAAATCACCAATCTCCAATCCCGTCGTCGCCTTCATGCGACTCGACTTCTCCTCACAATGCGTCTCCTCCTCGCGGCTCATCACCACTGTTCTAAAAATTAGCCTAAGCGCTAAGCGGTCATGAATAGTTAAATTTTGCTTAAATCGTGCAAAAAATCATTTTCTCCTTCTAGGCAGATCGACCTAGATGGGACTTTTTATTTTTAAATTTTTTTTAAATTTTTTTAATTAGCTATCCTAGGCGGGTCAGTTTTTTAAAAAAATAAATATAAAAGCTTAAAATTTAGGGATCTAACCCTAAATTCCTAAATTGACTCGTGACATAATGGCTCTGAAGTTTTACATTGCGACAGTCAATCACAACTAATTAATTTCAATCTCTTCACTTTGCAGCTTTTCATTGTGTTATGGTTTTGTATTGTGTGGATAGACGGATTGTAAAAACTATAAAATCTTAACATTGTGTCATGTAACTTATAATAAAGACTCGATGGTATATTTTTATTTAGTTATTGTGACTATAATTATCTCTAAGTTGGCTTTAAAAGGATCTTTATTATTAATTTATTATATATATCAATTAATATATATTCAATACAAACTGCCTCAAAACCGCCTAAAATCTGATTAATCCCCGCCTAGGCGCTAGAAGATACCTTCACCGTCTAGGGACGCCTAGTATTTTTTAGAATCTTGCTCGTTGCTACCACACGAGTCACCGCCTCTGCGCACACCACCATCTCAACCTTGTCCGGCTCATCATCCTTGTCACAAAACAGTAGACCAGGCTGTCAATCCCAATCTCAATTTCGCGACACCACATCCACTGGTTGTGCCATATTTCCCAGCCTACTCCAATCTGAGCTCGTCATCTCCTTCATCAGAAAATGTGAACCCAACACCATCACAATCTCCTTCATCGCCACCGAACCTCACTGCTAGTCTAAACCCTGAACCTGTGCCTCAGCCCGAGAACGACAACCCTCAGTCATCCTAAAAGACTTTGACTGTTCACAAGTCAATTCTTCTTCCCAAAACTCGTCTTCATCGTCTCCGGGTTCTCGTAAAGGTAAAGGTACCAGGTATCTGTTGTGCATTTACATATCATATCATCGATATAAACCTGGATATCAGTCTTGTGTTGCTTAAATTTCATAGGAAGTTGAGACACGTAGCTATGCATGGGCTATTTCTTATTCAGAATGGCAACAAGCCATGCATTTAAAACTACAAGCATTGATGGACAACACTGCCTGGACACTCACTCCTTTACCACCATTGACTGTTGGTGGGTTTACAAGATCAAAGATCGCTCAGATGACTTTGTTGAAAGGTACAAAGCCCAATTGGTAGCTAAGGGCTTCACTCAACTAGAAGGTATTGATTATCATGATACTTTCTGAAAGGACCCAACCGTAGGTTAACTAGTAATCTAGGATCATGCCCTAACGACAAGACTTAAACAACGAATTTCTGTAAAAAATTTGACATAATTTTCTCTACGAAGTGGACTACCAGAAACCTGCAAGAAAATCACATTTCCGATTTCCCACAAACAATACCATGGACCACCGATGTCCATCTGATTTCTTAATAAACTGCGGAAAGTAAATTAATTAAAATGCTAGAACAATAATACAGGAACTGAAAACTCATAATCCAGCAATACTATCAATTCACAACCAACACTGAAAAATATTTACAACACTAGTGTTCAGAGCGACTTCTAGGATTAGAATAAAACATATGAAAATACATTGCTAGTGGGCCGAAACCTACAGAAAGGTATGATAATCCGGTGGACTCAAAACCTCTAGGGATCAAAATTCAGCTCAGGAGAAGCACTACAACCTGGGCACAGAAAACCAAAAGGCCCAGGAAAAGGCAAATAAAAACATAAAAATGTCAGTGTGAGTGTAAGTGGACAAAAACTCACAATCAGTGTAAAACAGTAAAATATTTGATATGTGCCTTTCCGCTGATTTTGGTGTAATCATGCGAGTTCAAAATAATAAACTGAATAAAATATAGAGGTGGGCGCTTAAGGTGTTTGTCCTGACCCGAAGCGATTCCATGACTGTAAATACAAGATGAAGGGATAATCCGGGGTGTTTTTCCTAACCTGAGATGATCTGGGTGTTCAGAGTGTTTGTCCTAACCCAGTTTGACCCGACTAGTCAGTGATCAACCGACTAGTTAAAGCATCGATGCAGAAAATAAAATCATCACACACATACCTCCAAACTCGACTATAATAAAATACAGGAGACCATAAATATGCATAAACATGAACTTGAAGCAACTGTGAAAAAAATAAACGTCCACTCACAGTACTATGTCGGGATATTCATAAAGCCGAAACCTGTCAATCGATGCAATAATCATCTGACATGGCCCACTAACTCGTAATCCTGAAACCACGATTATAATTAATATCTAATCGTCAATATTCATAATGAATAGCTAACCTGGTAATCCGACGAGCAATAATGTCGAGAATCTCGCATTCACGAATAACATATTTTCCAACTAATTACGAACTTAATCAAATTTTGAATTAAATTCTTTACATTCCTTCACTGTAAATCAATTTTAGAGTCTCAACATAAATCTCAAACATCGAGCCACTCGAAATTAAATCGATAGTCGGATCGTCCGTTAATATTATCGTAAAATCAACTAATTATTATCTGATTAAACACACGTGTAAATTAATCAAGTCCAAATCCATTCAAGGACCTCACCATTGCATTCAACATGAAATTATGAGCGGAATGGCATAAAATTTTGCCAAAAATTCCAACATCACAAGAGCTGGAGGCGGCCGGAATCCTACCAGCTCCAAATCAAGCAACCTACACATCAAAACGTTCATCTCAACAAGTCCAACATTGTAATACAACTCAAAACCAAAATTAAATTGGAAAATAATGAAATCAATCGTTGAAGTTTCAAACCCTCGCCAGAATTCATTTCTTTCATTCACCGGCGTCCGACCACGGCTAAGTTTGAGACGCATCGTGGTCAACTCGTCGTCTCCTGGGCTTCAAAACCCCCTCGAATCAACCTCTAACGGTCACTAATGCAAGAGATATAGCCACAAATAAATAGATGAGATGGAACCCAATAGTTTGCCACCAATCCCACGGTTGAAGGTGGCCTGCCGCTAGTGAGAACCTCACGGCGAGGAAACTGGTCGAGAGAGGGGTCAACGCGGGATCAACCCGATTGCCCAAAATAGTTTTTTTTTTTACTTTCCCAAAATGGAGACCCCTGTATATTGTCGCGATTTACAGTAATGCGTTTTCCGATATTTTCGTAAAATTTTCGTTGACCATAATTTCCTCGTCGTAACTCCAATTTCAACACTTGACGTGACCACGAATTCGTTTCGACAAACTTTACGACATTTTTTCCAAAGAAATTTCTCAAAAAACATAGTCGATAAAATCTCAACAAAACTCCAGCGAAAGTTACAATAGTAAAGACTAATTACCATAGACGATTAACGTAATTAATTAGCGACTAATCGCATAAGTTCTGATTATCACGTGATATTGTTCCGGGTTGTTACACTTTCTCTCCTACTGCAAAGATTATATCTGTTTGCTGTTTGTTATCTTTGGTTACTGCTCAGAATTGGTCAATTCATTAGTTAGATGTCCACAATACTTTTTTACATGGTGATCTTGATGAAGAAATTTATATGTCTCCTCCTCCAGATCTAAAAGGATCCGACTCCGATTTAGTTGCCTAAACCGAAATCAAACCCCTTCGAAAACATGACCTTAAAAAAATTTTTTGCCAGAGTTTACTTTGAAATACGTGAACCATTATTAGAACCTGCAAAGAAACATACTTCGAATATTCCACAAAAGCCAAACCGTGAGGCTCCGTTCCCCATTCAGATTTCTCAACAATATATATATAATAAACCAAAAGGTTTACAAGGAATCCAAAAACATTGAGGAGTAAACTCAACTGAAAACACAACATAAGTATTCAGAGCGACGCCTATATACATCATATACAATCAGTAGGTTGAACCTACTCGAATTGAAGTGTGATCTGAACACTACGCCTCCACAGTCGACGTGCAACCCCGGAATTCAAACTGCAAACTAGGCAAAGGAAACCGAAAAGTCCAGGGGAAAGACAAATAAAATCGTTAGAGTGAGTGGACGAAAATAATAATATGCCTTTCACCATTTTTATATTCATAAAATAATACGAGTTCTTAAAATAAATGAAGGTCGCCACTCTGGCGGATTTCCCTGCCACAGTAGCATGTCAGGGGAATCTCTCAAGCCCGAAGTGATGGACTAGGCGAATCTCTCAAGCCTAGTCGGCATATCAAGCGAATCTCTCAAGCTTGATAGATGGACTACCGGTGATCAGCCGCGTAGCCAATGCATCGATGCTAAATAAATATATGTCATCACCAATAAAATATACAATACCTTCAAAACGATAAATAATCTGAACATTTTACTGGAAATAAATACTGAAACCAAGAACTCGCTACGACAGTGTAAATAAATGTCCACTCACAGTACGAAGCTAACTTTGAGGTCCGGCGGAAGATCCCTCACCAAACACTCGATCACGATTACCTGAATAACAGGGATACGATCAATACATATTGAAACACAACATACGGAGCTAATACGTCAAGAACCCCGCATTCTCGAAAGACGTATCGCTCGAAATATCGACGAGGATAGCAAAATTCCCAAAATACACCCAAACAACCCTCGCCCCAAAATAGAATACTCAACTCAACTCGAAAACCTCACCATTGCGTTCGGCACGCGAAAACAAGCGAAACGACATAAAACTTTCGGAATCCGCCTCGCACTGCGGCGCGTGGGGCCGCCGTCACTGGCCGCCGAAATTTCCACCAACCCAGAAAATGTCGACCTACACATCAGTTTGAAAATCTTGACATTTCCAACAACTTTATAGTTCAAAGCTAAGCCAAATTTTAACCGAAAAAGGTCTAAAACTCACCGTGAACTTCGAAAACCTCGCCGGAATTCCATTTCTCCGATCGGCCACCACCGGGCACGGCAATGGCTGAAACCACTTGGAATAGAGTAACCTCTCCATAGGCTACAAAACCCCCATAACCTCAACCCCCATCACCGCCGTCTGAGCCGCCTCCGTCCACCGCCGATTACTGCCGGAATTCCCCAAACTTTAACAAGCCATAACTTCTTCATCCGGCAACCAAGATGTCTGAATAAGGCACATCGACGCCGAGAAGGTCACGGCCCAAAACGGGTCAGTTTTGACCCGTGGGTCAACGCGGGTCAACGGGTATTTCCAAAAATAGAAAGTTTCTCAATTTGTTTCGTATTTATACCATATACATACCGTACATATACCATTCCCAAATCAACGGCTATAATTCAATTTGATCCAAATTGGACTGTCACGATTAAATCTACATTCATCAACTGAAAGGACCCAATCCCGATTTAGTTTCCTAAACCGGAATCAAACCCCTTCTGAAAACACGAACCAACAAAAACCATAAAAATTTCGGCAGAGTAACGCTACTAACGCGGAATTGCCTTTACTTGCACCCGAAAAATAACACTTCATCCTATGCCAAAAAAGCCAAACCGTGGGCATCAATCCCATCCGAATTTCTCAATATCATAACAATAGCAATAAACAGTAAACATAACTGTATAATATAGAAAATCCGGGAAAAAGCACATAAAACATGTATCAGTATCGTATCAGAGCGACCTCTAGTATATATATATACAGAATATACAACAGTAGGTGAAACAAGGAACCTACTGGAAAAGACAGGTAGCTCGAACAACTACCCTCCGACCGCGACGTAAGACACCAGAATCCGAACTACAAACTGGGCACGGAAACCGAAAAGCCCAGGGGAAAGGCAATAAAACGTTAGAGTGAGTGGACGAAAATAAACATATGTCTTTCACCAATTTCATATACATAATCAATGTAAAACAATGCAAGTTCGGAAAATATATATAGAGGTTCCAGGCGAATCTCTCAAGCCCGACGGTCAGGCGAATCGCTCAAGCTCGATGGTGATAGGCCGGGGGAATCTCTCAACCCCAGCGGCATAACATGGGAATCTCTCAACCCTGCCCAGAGGAATCTCTCAACTCTGGTCAGACTACCGGTGATCAGCCGAGTAGCCAAAGCATCGATGCAAGTATGCCATCACCATAAAACATAAAATAATACCTCCGAAAATAATAAATAATCTCAACATCGTATATAAATAAATACGAAAAATCTCGAACTCGCAACGACTGTGAAAATATAAAAGTGTCCACTCACAGGTGAGCAAAGTGCGCTCTCGCGCTAATCACATGGTCCGGCGGAAGATCCCTCGACCGAAGCACGATCTCGATCCCCTGAATAATCATAAAATATAACTGATCAAAATCATAGCTCACAACACTGTACCACACCTCGGAAACCAACCGGTCCCGGAAACGTATAACTGATACAAAAATAATCGACGAAATTCCCGAAATCTCCACTCAAAACCCTCGACTGAAAATCCGGTATCTAAATCAACTCGAAAACCTCAAGGCGACGATCGGGGCGCGAATACGAGTAAAACGACATTAAAATCATCAAATTCTAAAAAGTCAACGGGTCGCCAGAGCTCCGCCGTCAACTGGAGAGATTTTCCGGCGGCTAAGCTCCCACAAGGTTCTCCTCATCAAGCCCAACAACTTTCCTAACTGTGGCAACCACCAATTCCGGCGAGGTTGGCCGGAAAACAGCTCGAAAGTCCAAAACCCCAAACCAGCCGGAAAACTTCCCGGACCAATTCCAGCGCCGTCGCGCCACCTCGTCCCTCCAAAGCAAAGGAGAAATGATCTCCATCCAAAACCCAACAGAACCCACCAAACATCCTCACCGGAAAGCAACCGGAGCGCCGCCCCCAAGCAACGCCGATTCCGGCGAAAATCATGGATTTCAAACCCTCCGTTCTACCTCAAATCGACACCAAATCAAGAAATTCCAAGTTCTAATAAACCAGAAATCAAGAGAGGAATTGTTTCATACCCAAATCGGAGCCGGAGGTGGCCAGAAATGTCAAACCCGACAGCGGCAGCGCGTTTCGCGCGGTGGAGACTTTGGTCAACGGAAAGTCAATGGTCAGCCTTCGGTCAAACTTCTCAAACAATGCTTTCGACAATTTTTCGACTATTTCTGATATTTATACTCGCGTCTCGGAACGATCGACGGTCCAAAATGGATAACCATTACAATTCGGATAAACTCGATACGAACGAATAAACTCGACGAAATTCTGAAACTTCAAATATTCATAAGATATTCCTCGGTCGTCGAAATAATCATCTGGAACCGCCCATGAACTTGAAAGCACGTGTACAACAACTCTCGAGAAGAGACTCAACTCAAATTCTCGGTCGATAATTAAGTCATGATTAAAATCGGCAAATCAATCAATTATCGGAAAACAGTAATTACGCACTAACTCGTGAATTAAGCTGATTACTCTACTGATTCTGTTCCGGGTCGTCACACCAACCGACTTCAAAACTCGATAAAACATTGCTCACTTATCCAAAAAAATCTCCGAAAATTCCCATGATCTCAAAATTAAATCCTCTACAATTCCTGCAAAGGAACTCCAACCAAATTCTTACCTAATAATTTAGTCGTTAACAAACCCACAAGTACGATTAATTCACAATAATCACGGCTCAGACCAATATGTGCACATTCCATAGTTTGAGTCGTTACAAGGTCTTCGGTGGATAGAGGGAAAACTTAGTTTGTCACATTAACAAGTCTTTATATAGTTTAAAACAAGCTTCTCAACAATGGTTTGCCAAATTTTTGGATTGTATTCGTTCAGCTGGTTATGTTCAAGCACATGTAGACTATTCATTGTTCACAAGAAAGTTAGGAAAAAATTATTCACTGCTTTGTTGATCGATGTTGATGATATTTTAATTACTGGTACTGGTCATGTGGCTATCTTCTGTTTAAAGGCATTTCTGAACAGCTGCTTTATCATTAAAGATCTTAGTGATTTGAAGTACTTTCTTGGAATATAAGTGTCTCGTTCAAAGAATGGAATTTATATTTCTCAGCAAAAGTATGCCTTGGAGATTATCAGTGATGCATGTCTATTAGGAGAAGCCCCTATTGATACCTCTATGGAGCGTGATTTGAAATCATCTAATAAAGAAGATCTTCTTAAGATGTGGCATGCTGCAGAATATTTGTTGGTAGGTTGATTTACCTTACCATCTGAAGACCCGATATTACATATTATGTGTGTTTTGAGTAGACTTATGCATGAACCACGAAAGTCTCACATGGAAGCATATTTAAGAGTGGTTCGTTATCTTAAGAAAGAACCAAATCATGGTCTTTTCTTTTCTTCAGAGAATGACTTGAGGCTTCGATCTTATTGTGACTCAGATTGGTCTAGTTTTCCTTTGACTAGAAGGTCTACAACCGGAAATTGTGTGTTCTTTGGTTCTTTATAATTCTCTTAGGGGTCCAAAAGACAGATAATTTCTTCAGCAGAAGCGGAATATAGAGTAATGACATGAGATCGTTGTGAATTGACATGGTTGAGGAGTCTTCTTAGAGATTTGAATACTCTTCATAAGGAGCATGGTTTTTTTTAGAAGGTCGATCAAATATCCATTAAAAGAATGTGACATTAATACAGAACTCCACCAAATTACCCTTCCCGATATAGAGAAGTCTTAAAGCATTACCATACTAGAATACAACTTGAAGCATAAATACCCTAGACTAACAAACCGAAGTAGCAATGTTAACTGTAAAAAAAAATGTACCACTCCTTAATTAGCTAGGCATCTTCTCCATTGAGTCGCTTTGCACTGCAACTCCTCAACCTCCATCTCTACCAAAAGTAGAATAGGCTTTTTCTGGGGGAACTCCTGTTTGTGTCACTTCTCAGAGGAAACCCAAGTTTGGATCTCCCCTTTGGGTTGCCGAGGCGGCTTCCCATACTCTCCTGGACTGCTAAGTGGCCAAGAGAGTCAATCATCTTCCCTGGACCCTGACCTGAGATATCTTTTGCTTGCCCAGCCGACTGGACCAATCCAGCCATCGACTCTGAAGCACACGTTGCTAGTTCCATAGACATAGTGATCACCAGAGTCAGCCCGCTTGTTCAATCTTAGTCGGTGGCTGACAAAGCAGAAATTCCTGTGGGATTGACATTATCTCTCAGAAGCGGCATGAATCAAAAAACTTGTGCGACCAATGCAGCCACATGTGGTTTTACATCCATCACTGGGGGACCCAAAGGTCTTGAGAATGGTTGTTGATCCTCCTAATCAACCTGCAAAACAAAAAATGTGGTGTGTCATCCAAGGCTACAGGCGCAAACTGGATGATATCCTCCTCAATCTCTTCCTGTTGGACATCTTCATTGATACATTCTGCCATTGCGATGGTTGGCAGACAATCGTAGACATGCGACTCTATTATATAGGTTTGCAATCTCGCATATAGAGAAGCACAAGCCTCTGCCTCCTCGTCCTTAGACGGTCGTATCATTGATGTCTTATGGAGGCTAGCTCGAGGAAGTAAGGTCGTGCTTTGTCTTCTCTTGCTTGCACTATTCCCCATCGAGCTAATTCTGAGGTCGTTACCCCAATAGGTCAGCCTTTATTATCGACGCCGCAAACTTCCAATGGTCGGAGATTCCTATTGTAGTAACCAGAATCTAACACATTCGCAGAGACTGAGTATGGTCGTGGATCTGCGTTGACAATGTGTGATTCTGATGTCTCCATATCCCAGATAAGGAGCTGTTGGTGAGGCGATGAAGGTACGCAGTAACTCCTGTGGATTCAATCTCTACCCAGTATTGCACTGAAGGGTGAGTTGCACTCAATGAAAAAGAAAGTATGAACCTCTATAACAGGTCCAACTTTTAATTCTATAAACAACAATCCTAGTGTCTACGAGACTGTCCCGTAAAATTCTTGATCGTCATGGATGTCGCTTGAATGGCTGATCTTGGAATACTCAATAATGTCATTGCCCAAGTAGTCAAGACATTCACTGTTGCTCTGGCATCTACCATAACTATGCTAAGTTGGATGCCCCCCATGCACGCAGTGATATACAATAGTCTCATGTGCGACGCCATTGTGGTTGTTGGTTGAGAGAACATCATGCAAGATGTGCGTATAACAGGATCCACGATTAGTCCCCGTTCCTCTGGCTCTTCTAGCTCTGCTAGAGTTATTTCTTGAACTGATTTGTTTACGATGACCATGTGCTTTACCTTGACTGGTTTGGCAAACTTGGTCGGTAACATGTACATCATGCCTACGTGCATGTCTTCAGTGTAGACCTCCTCTACGTCCTCACTATCTTCCTCGTAGTTGACTAATTGCTCATCTCCGTAGTTTTCTACTTCAGTCTCAACTAATGGTGGCTCTTGTTATTGGTCCTCGCTGGGAGGGTTCAGTTGCTTTCTTATGTAGACCTCTGACTTAGGTCCTTTTGAGGAGTCTTCCTTCGCTGTGAGTTCCGACTCACCAACCGTGACTTCCTTGATATTGGATTTGGAGCTAGAAGAAGTGCTAGCAATTTTCTTTTGCTTTCTTCTATTGAAAGGGCCTAACCCCGATTTCGCTCCCTAAACCGGAATCAAACCCTTTCGAAAACACGAACCAACAAAAACCGTAGAAATTTTGGCAGAGTTTCGTTACTAACGTGGAATTACCATTACCTGCACGCGGAAAATACACTTCATCCTATGCCACAAAAATCAAACCATGGGCACCAATCCCATTCGGATTTCTCAATATATCAACAGTAAAGTAAAACAATAAATATATCTATACTTTACTGAAATCCGGAGTAAAATCGTATAATATATACAACGGAATACTCAGAGCGACCTCTAACGTATAATCATATAAGTATACCACAGTAGGTAGAACAATAAACCTACTGGAAGAAACAAGGTAGCTCGAGCACTATACCTCCGACCACGACGTGCGACACCAGAGTCCGAACTGCAAACTGGGCACGGAAACAGAAAAGCCCAGGGGAAAGACATGAAAACCGTTAGAGTGAGTGGACGAAAATAAATGTCTTTCACCAAATAATATATACGTTATAAAAACATATGTGAGTCGAAAGTATAAATAATCAAATGGTACACGAGGGAGACTCTAACTCCTCACGCGTCCGAGTACACGAGGGAGACTCTAACTCTTGACGCATACAAACACGAGGGAGACTCTAACTCCTCACGCATACAAACACGAGGGAGACTCTAACTCCTCATGTACACAAACACGAGGGAGACTCTAACTCCTCACGCGTACAGAGCATGCATAAAAATCTCACGGGGCCACACGTGGACACATAACATCATATAAGTGTATATACGTAATATACATACTGGTATAGGCATAATCGTATAACACATGCTCATGTAAACCGAAATCTCATATGAAATCTCATGCTTGTAAAAACCATAATCATGATGCATGCTCAAGTTTGTAAAACGTATATAAAAGACTCGCAATCAATCCGTGAAAATAAATTGTCCACTCACAGACTAGCGTAACGCAGTTCGCGTTAACCCGTGATCCGGCGGAAAATCCCTCGCCAAACGAACGATCACGAACTCCTGAATATTCACAAAATCCATTTCTCAAAATCATAACTCGACAATACAAAACAAATCACGAGAAACCACCGTTCTCGGAAACACATAATCCGATTACGACAAACTGTCGAAAATCCGAAAATCACACCTCAATACCTCGCTATACTTTCGGATGCTCAACTCAAAAAACGAACCTCCCCACTGCGATCGGGGCGCGATTTCGAGTGAAATGACATGCAACTTGTCGAAAACTCCAAAAAGTCAAAGTTGACCACCGTTGACCACCACCAACGGCGGCGCCGCCACCAACCGTGAAATTTCTCGGCGGAAAAACCCCTATTCCACTCAAAATCATCCACTAAGCAACTTTCACAACTGCAACGAAGGCCAATTCTCACTCTAACTAGGTCAATTTCATGAAAAACCGAATGTTCACACAAATTTCAATTCCAAAATTCTCCATGTACAAGATGAATTGGAACACCAAACTTACATGGTAGCTTCATGGTGATGAGAGCTACAAAACGCAGTCCTTTTTGCAGCTCAATTTGGCCGGAATCGGAAACCACCATTAACCCCAAAAACCTTGAACTTTGGCCGGATAATTCTCTCTCCACCATGGACATCACCGTGAGAGGAGGACGGCACGGGGTCGAGGGCAACTCGGCGAGTTGGACGGGCCAAGGGCCAAGCCCTGGGGTGGCCGGAATCATCGCGCCACCGTGGAGAACCGCCGTGAGCTTCATCTCCATCGAGTTGACTCGGTCAACCAACATAATGAACCTTTGACTTTCCCAAAACAGTAAGTTCACTATTTATACTTTCCCAAAAAGGAAACCTCCAAAAATACATTTCGGCAAACTTTAAACATCTGTAACTCTCGCGTCGTAACTCCGATTCCAATAATTCTCATGGCAACAAACTTGTCTCGACATACTCTTCAATTATCACTCGAAGTCAAACACATCGACCAATTGGATAAAAAGTCAACCATTCAACCCAAACACATGCATAATCCGACTAAACAATCAACAATCGAAAATATTCACAACTAAATCTTCGTAACTCGGAATAATGCTCTAGAAGTTCCCACGAGCTCAAAATTAAATTCTCAACAACTTCCGTGAAGAAGCCGAAACCAAATTCTCGTCCGGTAATTTAGTCGTTAAGAGCACCACCATTTAAATCTGATTCCATCGAAACTTCAAATAGTCATAACTTATTCCTCGGTCGTCCAAATAACGATCCGGAACCACCCACGAACTCGAAATCACACGTACAACGACTCTCGAGAAGAGACCCAGCTCCAATTCTCGGCCAATGATTTAGTCGTTATCAAACCTGGCGAGTAAATCCATTATCGGAAATCTGCCATTACTCATAATCTCACAGACCAAGCTGATGACACTACTCAATCTGTTCTGGGTCGTCACATATATAGACCTCTAACTTAGGTCCTTTTGAGAAGTTTACCTTCGTTGTGAGTTCTGACTCACCAACCGTGACTTCCTTGATACTGGATTTGGAGCTAGAAGAAATGTTAGAGAGTTTCTTTTGCTCTTCTACTACCAAAGGCTTAGGCCTCCATCGCAGTATCGACTTCTTTCTTAGCTCAGCGACTGATTCTGCCTTGGACTCAATGCGTTGAAAGACTGATTTCCGCACTGGTTTGTCTTCGATCTCTCTCAAGCTCTCTTTGGTGCTCGTTGGGCTTCTACATCAGGTTCTTCCTTGTCTATCCGAAAAAACACACTTGGTCTGGTTGCTCGTATCTTTGGCTTGTTGGAGCCTTTGTCAAACGTAATCACTGGTGTAGCTGCATGAAAGGACCTGATCCCGATTTAATTGCTTAAACCGAAATTAGGCCCTAACGACACCACAACTTACAAAAAAATTTGCCAGAGTTTACTTTATAAAACGTACAAACCAAAAACCTGCAAGAAGATTACACTTCACAGATAAATTCCCAGACACACCATGGACCACCAATATCCATCCGGATTTCTCAAAATCCATATATAAAACTAAACTCAAGGTTTACAAGAAATCCAGAAAATATTCAGAAGTATAACTCAAACTGAACAACACTACACAAGTATTCAGAGCGACTTCTAATTACAAAATATACAAGACTAGCAGGTTATCAGAAACCTACTTGAAGGAAAGTGTGATTTGAACTCTAGGCCTCCTGCGATGACGTGCAACCACGAGAAAGATACTGCAATCTGGGAAGCGAAAACCAAAAAGCCCAGAGAAAAGCATATAAATAATAAAACTGTTAGAGTGAGTGGACGTAAATCATAATATGCCGCATAAATAAATCCAACATACTTTTCACAATAATTGCACATAAAATCATGCGAGTCAAAACAAACAAGCCCAGGTCAAGTGCTCATAAAGACGTAACTCTCCTGGGTATTGTGTGTGTGGAGGCAGTAACTTGAGTACATTTTCCTCAAAGTTACAACACGCCCGGGTTAAGTGCTCATAAAGACGTAACTCTCTCGGGTATTGTGAAACACGGGTCAGGTGCTCATATAGACGTAACCCTCCTGGAGCATTTCGGGGATCAGCCGACAGGCCATAGCATCGATGCATCCATATATCCATACTCAGTGTAAAACAAATCACATATGCCTCCAAATAAATGTATGCTCATAAAATGCATAATCATAAATGCATACTCGTAAATGCATAATCGTAAAGCATACTCATAGACTCACAAATCCACTGTGGAAATCAAAGTGTCCACTCACAGATAACAGCTAGCCCTGAGGCCCGGCAGAAGATCCCTCGCCAAACACTCGATCACGATCACCTAAATAATAGGGATACGATCAATACATGTTCGATTTCAACATACAGAGCAAATACGTTAAGAACCCCACGTTCTCGAAAAGCGTATCACTCGAAATATCGACGAAGATAACAAAATTCCTAAAATACACCCAAACAACCCTCCTCCCAAATTAACACACTCAATTCAACTCGAAAACCTTACAACTACGATCGAGGCGCGATTACGAACAAAATGACATCAAAATATCCGAAAACCTCAAAAGTCAACCCCTCGACAGAGCTCCGCAATGGACTACCACTGCCGGCGGCGGCGCGGCGCCTACCGTGACCAACTCCAGTGAACCATACATCAAAATGTTCCTCTCCTCAAGCCCAACCAAACCCTCAAAACCACATCTCCATCCAACCACCACCATGGCCGGAATTTGGCCCTAAAATCTCGCCGAAATCTCCCTCTCCGGTCACCACCAAGGCACCCCTAAAACCTCAACCTTATCCCAAATTAACAGCCCAGAAAGCATCAAGGGGTTAAAGGGAACCAAACCCCCAACCAACCCGACGCCAAACCTTGCCGGAAACCGCCTCCCGTCACAGGTGAAATTCTGAAACTTCACCGAGTACGAACTCATTCCAAACTCAACCAAATCTCACAATGAATACATGAATCAATAGGAAATCACAAGAGCTTTCTAACCATACCAAGAACACGGCCGGAGGTGGCCGGAATCGTCGGGTTCGACGACGAACTCAAACCGGGTCGGTGGAGCTTAAATGGGTCAACTCGGTCCAAATGTGTGATTTTCCGATTTTTACGACTATTCAATATTTATACGTCACGAACCGACCAAACCCACGGCTCGGATAACTCCAACACAATCGGATAAGTACGACTAATTCGACGATAATTTTAAATATTCATTTTATATTCTCCGATTACCCGAAACATCTTCCGAAATCTCATACGAGCTCAAAATCAAATCCTCTACAATTTCCGCGAAGGAAATCAAACCAAATTCTTGCTCGATAATTTAGTCATTAACAAACCACATATATACAATCAACTTGCGATAATCACATGTCATGCTGATAATTATATACTCAAAGTTCGGGTCGTTACACTGCGAGCCGATTCATCCTTCTCTGAGTTTGTTCCGATGACTCCACTAACTACTCTAGTTTGATTAACCCTTTGTCTAAGGCCTCTAAAGTCCTTTTCGCTGTTCCGAACTGACGTGTAGCTTCCTTTTCCTGGTGGGGGTAATTTCCACAGTCTTTCGTCCTGACTTGACATACCACACATCTTCCTTAATCATAGATCTGCTTGCTGGAGGGATGTAAGGTTTGTTCGGTACTGCTCACTACCTATCACCAACCGCTTTAGTCTTCTTCTCTGTCATTCGTATTCATTTGAATAGATTATACTCCCTAGCAACTGTGCGTAATTCCTTTGGGCTTGCTGGCTAGTAGTTCTCAATTGGAGATTTGACTGATGATCATGCTCGTACTGCTTCCACAAACTCTTCATAGGTCATCTTAAGGCCACACTTTGCCTTGTATCGAGTACAAAGCACTACCAGAGTTGCCTATATGTATACCTCTTTTTGTTTCCCTCTGGGGTCTTCTTTCTTGCTACTGCTAGAGGCTACTTCATTGGTGGTTTTTAGATCCAATGTGTGCTTCCTTTTGGCTCATTCGCTCTAAGATACCTCTAGAGTACCTACCATGAATACTCCTTCAGAGATTTTTTCTCCTCGCAGCTTGGAATTACAATGTCCCCTTCATTTATCCACTGCTGGATCTAGTCTTGCAAATCCTCACATTAGTTTGTGTCGTATGTCCAAGCATGATGAAACTTACAATATAGTCCTCTCTGCGAATATGATGCTGCCGAAACAGGTACATTTTTGATGCCTGCTTTGATTAGCTCATCCAAGATTTCCTTCATCCTAACGCTGTGCAATGTATTGATGGCTTTTGACTTTACTAGCTCTACTGCTCCTACTGAAGTGTCTATGAAAGGTTGTCGATCGAGTAGTGCAATCTATGGTGATGCATCTATTGCAAGCTTCCCTTCGTTAATCCACTTCTGGATTTGATCCTTTAGTTTGATGCAGTCTTTGGTAGTATGGTTCCACATGTTGTGAAACTTCCAGTATTTCTTTCCTTTTAATTTCTCTGCAATAGGGTATTCTCCAAAGTCAGATTTGGTCAGCTTCCTAGCAATTAAGTCTTCTATGATCTCATGAGCTATGTTTGCATCATAGGTTTGAATCAAACTCCGATTTTGTGAAAGTACTGGTCCAAACTCATACTTATCCCTTTTGAGGGAATAATCTTCTTCGACTTGGCTGTACTTTTGGCTGTTAACTCCAAACTAGCCACTGTCACGTCGTCTGAATCATATCCATCAGATTCTTCTTCTTCTTGTACAGCTACAATCAACTTAAGACGCTCTCGGTATAGTGTTTTAAGAGCATATGTTCCCTTAGATGCGTTGCGCCTATTGTCAGCTTCCTTATATGCGGCATGCGTTTGAGCTACTGCATCAATGAGAGCATTTAACGATGTGAAATTCGCATCCACGTAAATTGTATGCATACGTTCTTCGAGTCCTCCTACTACGATGTCTACCAATTCCTCCATAGTGCATAAAGTCTTGCTCTAGGTATACTCGATCCTGAACCTATGCAAGTATGTCACAGGAGATTCGCTTGGCATTTTCACCATTTGGCATAACTTACCAAGCTTCACAGCTGGTTCAGATCCGCCAAAGTGTTAGGTGAACAATCTTTCCATCATTACCCAATCGCTGACCAAGCCTTGTGGCAAGTTTGTATACCAGTGTAGCACTGCTCCTGATAGTGAAGACACAAAGACCCTTAGTTTGAACTCGCCGAGCCTTCCTCATGGTCCACATTCTACCTTGAATCGAGCAACGTGGGTGAATGCTGGCTCTGCTCCCTCACCGTTGAAGCGAGCGAACGAGATGGGTCGATAACCTTTTGACCACTTCCACCCGAATGGTAGGGGGGAGAATGGTTCGTTGTAGGCTACTGGAGCTCTTCCTGCACTTGGCAGCCTCTGATTGATGATGCGATTAATCCTTTCCTCTAATTCTCGCTCCGGTTTTGGCAGAAGAGAAGGTGGAGTTGGTATATCATCATCTTTGACCTCTTCATCATCATGAAACAAAGGTTCTCGCTCTCCTAATATGTCGTTGTTTAGTGTGGAGCTAGCTATCATAGTGTTGGTGAGGTTTGCGAGAGCTGAGGTAAGGGTTTTGAATTTTTTGTTGTTATCAGCGTGGTCGACCTCCCGAGCATCGTAAAGGTTATCCAGCCTATTTTGAACTTTAGACACCACCTTGTCGTTGGCTTCCATGTTGTTCAGCACTCGTTCGATGTTAGCATTTCTTCATTACTCTTGCTCGAGCGAGTACTCCCTATAGGTCTCAAAGTCCATGGCCCTGATTTTCTCAATATTTTTAGGTTCTGATAATGATGATAATGATGATGATCTACCTTTAGTCATCGTTACTCCAAACCTCTGTATTACTTCCTCATTGCTTAAACCCTTACAAGTAGCTGAATTGTGTTTCTGGAATGTATGTGTTAGATGTTTAAGGCAACTTATGAAAGTTCTCTGATACGGATAAATGATTATAAGGTACTAAACCTGAGTCCCACTGGGCGTGCCAAAATATTTGGCTTCTATTTTTCTCCAGTCAGGTCGCTGCGATTGGAGATGTCACAAACTGTCTCTTTTGGTCCGTTGGTGTAGATGTGTTGTGTGCGAGATGTGCCACTGCCGAGGGCAGAATGTCGTTGTGTTGTGTGCCGCGTAGTCTCTGCTTCTTGTCAAGCGATTGGAGAGAGAAAATCACCAACCTCGCTCGTTGAGTCCTACTTGTCTTGATGGTACGCAAGACGTAAGCTTCGTGTCTCTCTGCCGAGCCACAAAGAATTGATATTTTATACCCTCGGGCAAGTATAAAGCAAAGCAATCCTAAGGACAAAGTGTTGAGAACACAGGATAGGGTGACTTCGTTGATCTTTAGAATCCTCATGCTCTGTCGAGTGGCCTGGACTCCTCCAATTGCCGTCGTCTAGCTCGAGTGAATCTTTGAATCCCCACGCTTTGTCGGGTGGCCTAGATCCTGAATTCGCTGTTGCCGGTTGGGTAGCTTGAGTGAACCTTCGAATCTCCACGCTTTGTCAGGTAGCCTAGATTCTGAGCTCGCTGGTCGCTGGTTACCTACTCGCAGCGGAGTAAGATTTGTTTGCGCGCAAATTGTATGTATGTGTAGAGGTCCCAAACTCTTCTTTGCTTCTCCTATTTATGGAGGTTGGTGCTCCAATTTTCCTAGCTTGACAAGGTAACATCATCGATTAGGAAAGAAAAAGAATAATATATTGCCTCTGGATTTTCCCAACTCATTTAGGAATCGCATAGGCTTATCATTTCTCGATTTGTAGCTCTAATTGGGCCGCATGTGGTCAGCCCATTCTGTCTCCGAGACCCAAAAAGTGTCAAAATAAATATAATGTTTATTTTGGGCCCAAATAAACAAGTATATATAAGTTTATAAATAGAGAAATAAGTTTTCTACAAAACTCATTCAAATGTTATAATCATGATGGAGAAGAAATTTAATCCCTAGCTCTCTCTCTAAAGAATCTTCATCAGAAAAGTAAAACTTGAATTGACTATTAGTTTTGTTGACGTTGATGAGTAGATTTCATCGTTCACTTATTGATTGTGATACAATTCACTGGAATTCTGGGGGCGCACCTCCTTGGAGAGCACCTCCCTGGAGAGCACAAGCGCTCTTGAGCAAGGGAGCAAAAAGAGGAGTCAAAGGAAACATTTTGGCCAGACAACCTTCATCGAGAGAAAACGAGGCCTTGCAACAATCTGCAGAAATGCTGCCGAATAGCGAGGTGGAAAAAGATTGCAAGATTTGCTCAGTACATCCTTTTATACCGGAAAGAGATGACCAACACTCGAGTGCACCTTGAGAAGTTAATGGTGGAAACGGAAATGGTAGGCCCGGAATCTGTGCATTGGCAATTCGTGGTTGGGATAACACTAAGGTGGTGAGAAGTGTCGCTAGTAGCATGGAGCACACTACTTCAATTTTCATCGACATAGCTATTGAGATTAATTGGGACTAGATAGCTGGTTTAGGACTTGAGACTAAGTTTGAAGGACGAGTGAAAGACAATGAAATTTGAACACAATTTATAGGCATCACAAATGAGAGGGTAATTGACCAAGGTTTGGCAAGCATATTCTACACAAGGATATCAGTCAAATAGAAAGTTATGGTGTTCCAACGCTGTCGAACATGTATTTGGAATGAAAATTATGGCATATTCAGTAGGTTAATCAGTGGCATGATTTTGTATTTTTATCAAGTCAAACGATTTGGTATGCATCAATGCATGTAGATGCATTAGTAAAGGTACTCATACGAGTCATATATCATAAGTTTTCCAGAAAATAATTAAACCGTTATTAATTTTATTATTTATTTTGCAATGCTTAATACAGTCCTGATCTAGTGGTCAATAAATTTCGTGGTCAATTATCGTTAGATCTCCATCAAATGGCTGATAATAAATTATCCTCCAATTGTCTTTTAATCAACTACCTACCGTTGGATGTAATTGCAACGGTAGTTGACCACAACTGACCACATAATTTATTGATCACCAGATCAGGACTCATACTTAATAAGCCCGAGTCACATAAATCTTTTTTAAGTGATTCAAACCCTTGACCTCCTCTTTGGGAATAATAGCTGGTAGCCACTTAGTGATCAATGACAGACCCCGAGCCCGAGTTTTTAATACATACATTTTGTTTTTATATAATTCAGTACACGAATATTAGATGGTGTAGTGATTTTCATGCAGAGATATACCAAATTATTATGGGTTCGAAACTCAGTGACGGCAAAAATTTGAAGTTTTTTTTCTCATTGATAGCGTCTAGCTCAAAATGGGAAGGTTTCCTTGATGATGAGGTGAAATGTCTTATATCATGAATGATTTATTATACACTAGTTTTGCTCATTTGACCTCTTCTTGTTTTGTATTGTGTGATTACAGAATTCTCCTCATGTAAAATGACAATTTTAGACTATAAAATTAATTACCAACATTACTTTCTCTAGAAACCTACTATTCCACTATCAAGAAACATAAATCCTTAATCTCATAAGTTTTTGTGTCCTTTGTTTCTTATCTTGTTGTGTTCTTCGAACTCTGTATACTTAATCTATGATCATCTTTCACAATATATAGAGGCACTAAAATGTATTTGTTTCAAAAAAAAATATTTGGAGCTTTGAGTATTTAACTTTTTCCCATAGCAACCATTTTCTGATTTAATTCTCTCCAAGTTGAACTATGTTCAACAAATAAAGTGAAGAACGCCAGCGTGCTTCAGTTTAGTAGGTCTTTAGATTGTTGTCATTGGATAGCTAGAGATCTTCTTTGAGAATAGATCTTGCACCAAAGCCTTCTATGAACAGGTTGCTTTTGGCTATGCTCATGATATAACATATGGAATTAGGGATTGGACCTTGGAATCTAACTCTATATATAGACTTCAAGCAATTCGTTGCTGGGTTTTGTATCCATATCGATGGATTGATCGAAGGTTTTTATTTGTTTTTTGTTTTTTTAATGAATTAAGCAAAGGTTGTTATGGGAATTTAAAGAGAAGGTATTATGAGTAAATTCATATATTAAAAAACAAGATGGAGGTGTAGAGGGTATGGAGGTGGGATGAACAAATATAGAGGTCTCAATTGAAATTCTCTAGAGAAAATGGCCGAAATGGTCTCTCAAGTATGAAACGTTATAAATTTTTGTCTCTCATGTATGACATATATCACTTTGGTTTTCGAAGTTTATGTTCTGATTTCACTTTGGTCACTCAAGTATGACAACATATCTCATATTGATAACTCAAATATGCATTTCAAATTCACTAAAATTGAGTGATCAAAATGATAGACGAAAGTAAACTTGAGTGACCAAAAATAAACAAAGGTAAACTTGAGAGATTAAGTGATATATGTTATACATATGGGACTATTCAAGCTATTTTCTCTATTTTTGATAGTAAATTTTTCCGTGTCATGCACGTATCGATATTGACTTCTGAGCAATTAACTGTTCGATCAACAGTCCAATGCACAAGGTAGTGACAAACACAGAAAAGGAGATGAGTTTCTGGCTGTGTTTTGTGTCCTGGATTCACAAAAAACAGAGATTGAATCCTTTGAAATCCTATTAAATGAGTCAAAGCCAAGGTTAAACAGAAAAGCAGATAAAAACTGCGTCGACCCATCTATGTTAAGCAGCTAAAAAATCTGTTAGCTCTCTTGGCCGGTTAGGCATCTTCACAACTTAAGTCTATGCCAATTTGGTGTTGTTGGTGTAGAGATGCAGCATGGTTAATTGTAGCCTCGTGTCCAGCTTCGCCCTGCTATCATATCTCAACTTACCTGAACTTTATGCGCATTTCTGATTGACTTCCAGACAGTTTTGGTTGAGCAGATTATCTTGAGATCTCCTCTTTACTTATCAGAGAACTCCAGCTCAGGATTGATGTTTAGCATACAACCACGGTCCATGGCTCATGGTGCTCTGACTCTACACGTATTCTTGAGTCCCAAGGTATAACAAGGCAAGTAACAATTACTCTATAAGAAGTCCAGAACATTGACAATTTGACATCCTTCTCTTGAGAAGATTGAACATAGTTCATTCTCAAGGAAGAAGTATCATTGTTTTCTACCCTGTTCTCAGAGCCAAATAGAGAAGTTTTTAGATCATTTCAAGCCAATCTACCAAATGTAGTGTACTTCTTGAAAGCAGTCGTACATATTATAAGATTGTAACAACATTTACATTCCTACTTAAAAGTCTTTTTATTTAAATTTTTACACATTGACAAGGTTCTCTATCTCATTGTATTATTTTACCTCAGAGCAATTATCAGAGCCTACAGGTTCTCTCAAGCAGCTAGATATTGCTGTTACTGCAGCTTCAATCGATCCATCTTCACCCTGTTCAATTCATCACATACACATATTTTTTATTTTTTATTTTCAAACAAATCAGTGGAATGCAATGTCATGACATAAGAAATATGGTTACAAGAAACTTCACCTTCTCTTTCCAATAAAACATATTCCCATACTTTCCAGCCAAACGGCTCCAAAAGCTTCGCGGAACATCTAGATCAACCAAAGCTCCCACATTGAAGTTCAGTATATTGCCTATTCAAACAGATGTATCCAGCTACCGATTAACGCAAATGATCTATGTTAGATGTTGCAAAATAAGCATCCAGAAAAATGGCTTGTATGAATGCATTACCAAAAGTGGGATCAGCCACAAAGACAATAGTTCTGTCATCCACTTGCCAGAAATCCTTTATCGCCAAACCTACGTACACAAAATCCGAACTTTATAACTATTTCACCCAAAACAATAATAATTAAACCTTTCACATTCTTAGTATTCATCAATTCCTAATTTTCACTAAACACACCTGGTGTATCAGGATAGTTCTGAGCAAGAACTCGCAACTTGTAGCCAGTATCCTTCTCTATATTAGCAATCTCTTGAGCTAGTCTTTTCTCCTGAAATTTTGCACACATTGTTGCTTTAACACAGTTTCAAGGTTTACAATTATCAAGTCAAGAATGGAATACGTGATCAGCTTTAACAGTTCAGACTGCAGAGTTGATATAATGAAGCAAACCTGGCCATCAGAAAGGAAGCCGGCAACATCAATGACCGGAGTGAAATCTTTTGGAAGCAATTCCGGCTTATTAACCCCAACCAATGCATGAGCAAGTCCTACTCCTACACAAATTTAAAGGGTCGACATTTTCAGCGAAGCTAATCTTAACTTTGCTTGAATGGCACCGAAATGGCTAATGAGAATGCTTACCTGAGAGAGATAGTCCAAGCGTGAGAGCACCAGAGAGCGCAAAGTTTAAATATTTGGAGCCTAGTGTTGAGACCCAATTGGTGGATTTGATCGGATTTGGAGTTGGGGAGAGATTTGACGACGCCGTGATCGGTGGTGTGAATGCGAGACGGGATGTCGAAGATGAACATGGAGGGAGGAGAAAGGCCATTGTTTCCTAGTTCGGCTGGCACTGTGGTAGCTGCAGAGGACTCGAGAGACTTTTGGATAAGAGGATAATTGGACAGTTTGGGTTTTCTTTCTGTTTCGCTTCAGGACTTGTTGTAAAGTGCAAACTAGTTCTTTGTTCTTGTTTTTGTCGTTTTGTAAAATGGTCGCAGCCTTAATCGAGATGAGACTTTTGAAGAGCGGGAGAGTTTGCGATTAAGGTTGCAAAAGTTTCTCTCCATCTAATCTCCCCAATTTTTCAAGAACGAAAAAAAATACAAGCAAACCAAAATGCAAATAACTGAATCTGTGACAGAAAGTGCTATATATTCCTGTCATCTTGAACTTGCTTAGTGATCGTATTGTCATTCTATTATGCTTGGCGGATGACATTTTCCGTGTTTTTGAACATGATATCATGTTATACTTTATGCTTTGGATGTTTGAGGAACTAGATTTAAGAACATGATAACTTCTTATAGTAACAATGCACCCCAAAAAATTTATAAAAAAAATACTTCAAATAGTAACAACTAACAACATAGCCTATACAAATTACTTTATGCTTTGGATGATGCGATAGTTGTTATAATGCAGAAAAATGCATCATTTAATAAGACAAGTTGGCAAACCACACAAAATTTTGAAACCATGGAAAAAACAATCCAGTTATTTAATCCAGGATCTTCAACAAACTAGACAAATCAAGGCAAATTTCACAGATATATTCTGCCAGAATTTTTCACACTAGCTAGTCTTGAATGTTAGCTAATTCTGAGCGAGTAGCATGTCCAAATGGTCATACCCCATTGTAACACAACACTTCAAGTAGTGGATCACATGAGTGACATGACCACATCTCTAAAGACTTCTCGTAAATAAGAGAATAGAGTTGAGTCATGTAGCAGCTCAGCTGGTGAAGTTCATGAAGCAATGTTCTGTAGCTCTTAAGGAGGTACCAAATCGAATACATGTAGTGTGTCATAAAATCAACCAATTTATTCAACTACCTAGGAATTACAGTAATTACACTGAAATCAAAACTACTGATATGCATGCTTGCTTTCAGACGAACACAAGCTTAGACACCAACAGGGGCGACATACGTTACTCTCTACTACATCAACGAGTCACCAATGTTTCACGAAATTCAAAACCACAATCATCGCAAATTCGTGGTTGTTTAAACTTCAAATCAGTAGTTAGAATAGCAGAAATCGCTCAACTTAGTAAAGATCATCACACAGGACTTAAATGATTATGAGGAAAGGCCCTGAAAATGAGCAGATCTTGAATTAAGCTTTCAGTACACAAGGCTTTCACAGTTTCTTCTGAGCAACATGAGACAAGGCTAAAACAGTTCAAATAGCATAAACAAGAGCATTCCCAGTGGAAACATACAATTAAACATCTAAGGGAAATAAATCGGCCAGTTGATATAGTAGGCATCTCTAAGGTCCTTGTCCATGTACTCATTCCACTGCACAAGAAATAATAATCATATCAATCCTCAAAGAAATTTCACCACCAACAATAAAAGATTGAGCCTTTTAGGTCAGTGAAAGACAACACTACCTTAAACTTGTAGGGCTCCCCTTTCTTCAGGGCCCTCCTCCAGTGATGCTGTTCATACAGCATTGCCTTATCATGCCAACTACAACACCAAACAATATCACAAACTGGGTCATCACCAAAAATCTGAAATCTTTACCGAAATCCCAAACTGGGCATCACCCAAAATTACAGAAGCTACTCAACGTACTTGAACTGATTGGAGAGCTGCCAAATGTACGGATTGAACAACGTCAGCACAGAGAAAGCTGCAGATCCGATCCATATATTCACGAAGCGCTCCGGGTCCGCGTGTGGGACCCCCGGGTCTCCCCTGTACGCGTTCCCAAAGTACTTCTCCATTTTCACTCTCAGAGAGAGCTTCTTCTTCTGAGTTCTGAGTTCTGAGTTTGCTATTCTTATCCCTATCCTCCGATGACAACAAAGAAAGCTTTTTTATATTTGTTTTAAAGTTGGGCCGGGGCACCAGGCCCATTAAGGCCTCGGTTGGTTTTAGTGGAAAGCCTCTATAAAATAAGACCCAAGGAGTCCTCGACTCTCCTCATCGACTTCCCTTGTCACGCTTGTCTTCCTTCTCTCTCTCTCTCTCGCAAATCTTCCCTCTTGGATTTGCCATCAGGGTCTTACCAGGGATTTGTCCTTTTCAAATCTCTGAACTTCCCTCCATATACCTTACCCTTCTCAGCTTTCCATAAACCCTAACTCTAGCCGGGGTTCCCTAATCCCTCTCCCTCTCTCTTTCTCTCTCCTAGGGTTTTCCGGCGTTTCTTTTAAATCTGAGCCGTTTCTCTTTCGGATTTATGTTTCGGAGTCTTCGAATTGTTTCAAGGCTCGGGCTCCGAAAATTTCAGCTTCTTGGCCCCAATTTTTGACCGGAGACTTTTTGTTCCGGTTTCTAGGGTTTCGGAGTGCGCGCATTGTTGCTCCGGCCCAAACTGCTTACATGTTTCTGTTTGGTTTCCGGACAAAGGAGCGGCGATGCGGCGGCGGTGCGACCGGGTTCTCGGGTTATGATGCGGGTTCAAGAAGAAGCTGAATTTGATATGAGGGTTTGAATATGAGCCATGTAGATGCGGAAAGTAGCAGCAGAGTGAATGAGGAACCCGGCGGAGATGAGTTTGGGCGGGCGGTGTCGAAGGTTGCGGTGGCGCAGATATGTGAAGGGGTGGGGTTTCATGGCGTCAAGGATTCGGCTTTGGACTCGCTCGCCGACATTGCCATCAGATACCTCCGTGACCTAGGAAAGATGGCAAATTATTATGCTAATTTGGCCGGTAGGACTGAATCTAATGTGTTTGATATTGTTCGGGGGTTGGAGGATATGGAGTCGCTGCAAGGATTTTCGGGTGCGGCCGAGTTGGGGTATTGTCTAGCTGGGTCCGGCACGGTGAAGAGTCTTGTTGAGTATGTGGGCACCGCGGAGGAGATCCCTTTTGCTCAGGCATTGCCGCAGTTTCCGGTGGTGAAAGATGGGAGATTGATTCCGAGTTTTGAGCAGATGGGGGAAGCTCCAGTGGGGAAGCATTTGCCGAATTGGCTGCCGGCTTTTCCTGATCCGCACACTTATATTCACACTCCAATGTGGAGTGAGCGGAAGACAGATCCGCGAGAGGACAAGATTGAGCAAGCCAGGCAAAGGAGGAAAGCCGAGAGGGCTTTGCTGAGTCTGCAGCAGAGGTTGCTCTGCAATGGCTCAGCTCCAGGTTCAGCTTCGACCTCGGTGGCTGCATTGGATGGTGGTGGTAATGATGGGAAGGGATTACAGTTACAAGCTTGTAACGAAAGCAATCCGTTTCTTGAACCGCCTCTGAAGGCGGGCGAAAAAGATGTGTCTTCGGTTGTGTTGCCGTCCAAGTTTTCGCATGAATTGGTGAAAGGAGGGAGCCGTGGCTCTTTGGTTTTAGAGGCATTTGCCCCTGCCATTCAAGCAGTTCAAAATGGACAATGGACAATGGATGGAGAAGGAGAGGGCCATGAAGAGAGGAAGCTGCTTCCGAATTCAAGGCCTCTTGTTCAGTTGAATTTTAAAACCGGGAAGAAATTTCTCGGCGAGACTACAGACTTGACCCTTCAAAAGAAGGATCTAAGGAGACCAGCGAATTGGGTTTTGCGAGATGAAGAGAGGGATGAAAAGAAGAGGAGAGCAGAGTTTATTCTTAGACAGTCTATGGAGAACCCACAAGAACTAAACCAGTCATAGATGAATTCATTTTACCCGGGTTTTCACAATGGACAATGAGATGTAGTGACTAGTTGTAGTCAGTCCCCACTAACATTTTTTGCTTTAGATGTGTAGGCTTTATTTTTGGATTCCATGTTTGTGTTTGCACTATTTTTGCTCACCAGTTTGAAATTGTATCTCATTGAATGAATTCTATTATTTTTGTGTCTATGTAGCAAGTCTCTTTTAAATTACTACAATTGACTGGACTATGGTAACAAATTTAAGTATCCTTTGGTTAAAGCTACAAACTAAATACAGTAAGAAAGTCCGAGGAAACTAAAACAAAACGAGGCGCAATGTTTATGATTTGCCCGATGCTGTCAAATCACACATAGCATCATTAAATGGCCAAATGCTACCATTTCCTCGTTTCTCTCTCCAGAGGCCAAACTGCTCTGGTACACCCCACCCCAGTCCACCAAAATGAAACAACCTTAGTGTTTCGGCTTGAAGTCCATCTCCACAGGAAACACTTTGCCGCGATGGTTGAAGATCATGAAGTCTAGGTTGGCAGGTAGGGCAACTATCCTGCAGTTCAGAATCATATGGTTGTCAAACATATATCCAATCTTACTATATGGCAGAAAACTTTTCGCAGCTCTGATTCTAAGTACGAAAACCATATTCTAAATAGCAGCAACTGAGATATCACATCACCAAAATCTAGGCTTTTGCAAAGCTTGCATTTATAAATTGCTTAAGAGAGCTGGCCAATTGGTCTTTGTACACTACTCTCCACCTCTTGTTGGTTTCCTAATAACTCATTTCCCTGACTTCTGTCATTACAATGATTACATTGATTTCCCTCCTCCCTCCCCCCTCCTCCATCCTATTATCTCACTTCAAAAGCTCTCAATACTTGAACTATAATAGAACTCAGTTATGTCTCTGCAAAAACTCCTTTTGGAAGACAGAAAAGGTGTTTCCATCATATGGCATTATGGAGCTCGTTCCTAAGCTATGGCCAGAAAGAAAAAAAGTTAAGAAAAGATTAACTCTTTTCCATTGGTGGGAACCTTTACACCATCTCCACAAAAGCCTGTTAAACAGATTACAATTTGCCACAGGTCCCTAAATCATTCATCCTAACTAGGGGTGAGCAGGCTCATTAGAATACAGCATCTGTCCCTTTACTTCATTTCTTGGATTTAAAGTAGAGTTACTAAACTTGCAAACTTGCAGATAACCTGACTCATCACCTTCTTTCTATTCCTATCATCACCATTTTTCCAATAAGCCATGGCTCACCCATTTGACTAAGCACGTCTGTGCATGGTTGTTATGTAGGAGGCAAAAGCAAGGCCCTATTTAGCTGCTGTACAAGGTAGAGAAAAGAGGCAGAAGGAGAAGAAAATGGAGGGTGAAAGCCAACAGTTTGAAAAAAGTAAAACAAAAAGGGGATATAAGTTAGTTTCAACCAGTAAGCAGTACTGGCTTCTTATGGTGAGCAGCCAGTGTAATCCATAACCGTATCAGTATCCCCACTGTAAGCAGATATAAAAATGCAGCCCACACCCTATTCGTGTTTTACATATCAACAGCTCTAAAAGAGATAAAGAACTAGAACCTTTGTCCTACATAAGTAACCCAAATTGTATTTTCTTTACTTACTTGCCTCGATCAAGCTCACTTTCTGTTGGTCATTTAAACTGTCACACAACACTTATAAGCTAAACTTCACAAGTAATAAACAGCAACGCGCAAACCTAAGCATCGGTATCTGTCCCATTATCAATCTTCCCGCTCAAACAATAACCAGAAGAAAAAATCCAAACAAAACACATCCAATTATCAATTTAAAAAAGACTAGCTCAAAGCATACCTATTCTCTTCCGAGTAGGGATGTATCGAGTGAAACGTGCCTGGAACAGTTAGCCCTGCCCACATACTCAACACCAACCCTAGAAGCAACTCCGCTACCACCTTTATTCCAGAACAAACCAATTTCAAATACTTAAACAGTTTCAACAAAATCAAACCCAGTCTTAGCTTTTCAATTCTTAATCTTACACTGAACGGAGGCCCTGAAAACTCTTCCTCCATAATCTTCAACAAGCTCCTATCTGCAAACCATAAAATCAACCCAATCTCAACTACGATCCAAAATTACCAATCACTACGAAAACCCTAGAAACTATAGTTGCTCTCACAGATTTGGGGAATAGCGGAGCTTACAATGGATGGTAGCATACGCGGCATGAGAGAGAATCAGAACTCCGAAGATTCCGACCAAGAAGCCCACGCTGAAACCCATCTCAGCTCCGATCTCCGGTCAGCTACAGCTCTCCGGTATCGGACTAAACGACGTCGTTAGCGATCGTTCACGATTCTCACTAGTCCCTACAAGCTTCTCTCCCTCTCGAGAGTTTCAGCTATAATGAGCAGTGCGTTTGTACTTATGAATGGTTCGGACTTAATAAACGACACATCGTTGTATAGAGACTACAAGTCGTTTCTCTTGTCATCTTCGTTTTGGCTAAAACCTCCTCACCCCAGAAGCAGAAAAAACACTATCGAGTTTTAGAAGAGCTCTGGGCTCTTAGGCTTTGCATTTTCACATGGGTCTACTTGATCTTCATACAACTCTCTCTTTACTCCACTTTAATGCATTTTCATTCACTGTTCTAAAACCTTACAGTGTTGAGTTTCCCCAGAGCAAATGCAACATTCAAGTGTAAGGTAAATGCTAACTAGTATACGAGGCAACAATACTAGTTTAATCTGGAAAAATTTGAGTTCTTTCTTGTTTTTTGTTATTGGTTTTTGTTAATGTGAACTGGGTTTTTGATTTTTTTAGGCCTATGGTGGAGAATTGGAGGCCTTGACTCACTTGCACTCTTAGAAAATTTCCAAAGGAGCTAGTTGACAAAGTTGTCCTGGTCAGATTTGATTCCACTCTTTTGCTTCAGGAACGTGCAGAAGAGTACAGGTTTCGGTCCAATGCGCTATTCACTATTAAATATTTACACCAGTCTGGAGCTAAAGTAGTTCTTGCTAGTGATTGGAGTGTTAAAACTAGTCTTAAAGTGATTGCATGTATATACAATGCTTCTAATTAAAGTTTGTTACAAGTATTAATAAGATATTGATTGAGGACAATTGATACTTGATACCAATATTATCATTAAAATTTTAAAATGAAACCAATAGTTTAAGGTAGTGATTAGTGGTAGATGAATATTTCAGAGTTGTTGTCATGGCTTCTTGACTACAAAAATTGTTCCGGTACAATGCATTTCTCGTAACTTGGTGTCAAAGACAGAAGGCTTTGAAAGAGAAGATATACTTCTTCTTGAGAATCTTTCTGATTTTAAAGGGGAAGTTGCCAATTGTGCTAAGTTTACTCAAGTGTTGTCATCGGGAGTTGATATTTTCATTAATGACTACTTCTCCCGGTCTCATAAGATTCTTGCATCCACATGCGGAGTTGCCCGTTTCTTTTATGCTTGTTTAGCTAGTTTTCACTTTGAGGAGAGCCTATATCGACTTAGAAGGATTGTAGAAACCGACACAAAGCCTTATGTCACACTTGTATGTCTCTACTGCTTATATGAGCTTTTATTGTTGTGTTTGGTTAAGTGAATTGGGTCATACTGAATATCTAAAGATTTTTCGTCAATGCAGATAGGAGGCAGTAATTTTGTTGATAAAGTGGCTGCTTTGCATACCTTAGCCTCCAGATGTGATGGGTTAGTGTTTTTTGGAATTATGGCATTCCAAATAATGCATGCATTAGGGCTATCTGTTCCGTTGAATTTGGTGGAACATGGAGCAGTTAAAGTAGCTTCAGATATAGTCCAGTTTGCAAAACATAGAAATTTCCAGATCCTATATCCAAAAGACTTTTGGTGCAAGAATGATCGTCTTCCAAAGCAAATGAAAATATTTCCTACACATGATATCCAGGATGGTGAGACTGCATCTGATTGACCATGTATGAATTGCATGTTTCATTTGGTCACTCTACTAGCTATTTATGTTTACATGTGTAATAGTTTTGTATTCTGATGATCTAGATATGTCAAAGATCATTGGCTCATTGTGACAATGAGTTCCTAAACTTATTTTTCCCCTCTTATGTGACTAGGGTGGGTACCTGTTGATAGTGGACCTGTGTCATTGGATGAAATAAACTCCATTCTTATAAGATGCAAGGTACATGCAAGCACTTTTGAAATAAACTTCCACAGATGAAGAATCATCTTTCATCTTTATATTATCATTTGACATTAAACAATAAACATAGAGGTGGCATGATAACACTGTAAAGTTATTTAAGATTTAGAATGCATTGCTGATGAAATTAGATAGTGTGTTTCACTATTATACCTATGGACCAAGTCTAGCAGCTTCATGCAGCCCTGGAAACTGTCTACCACTACCACTTGGCTGATATTTCATCTTCAACTCATCTGTTGCAGATGAAATATCAGCTAAGGGTCAGGCCTTCCTGATAGTTTTTAATCATCTGCAGAAAGTAATATGGATTGGTCCAGTGAAATTTCAAGAGAACAGAAGCACGGAAGGATCTTCTAAAGTGGCAGAAATGCTTAATGAACTAAGTAAAGGCAACAGCGACATAATTGTCGTTGGGAATATGGCATGTGACGCAATGGTGAAGGAATCAAATTCCATCTTTCATTTCAATTTGATTGAGAATGCTTCAGTTGTATGGGAGTTTCTCAAAAGAAGAAAACTTCCAGGCATTATGGCTTTAGATAGAGTAAGTGTTATAGTATTGATTTGTGAGTTGTCTAGCATTGCATAGTAGTGATAATACTGATGAACAAATAGTATCAGCTAACTTATAATAGTATTTTAGTGCAGGCTTACCCTTTTGATATTGACTGGAATGCTGCTTATTCAGATCCATCTCAACCTTTGGTAGTTGATATTAGAAGTGGTATAGTATTACATCATCTTTCCCCCTCTCTTTTTTTTCTCCTTCTCCATTTCTTGTTGGAGAAAGTTTGGGAAAGTGTAATATATGCATGATTGTTTTCTCTCGCAAGAAGCTAGAAAAGATGCAAAGTGACAGAAAAACTTTGATTGGGAGGAACAGATGCCTAGGCTTTTTTAGTTGCAATAGTTGTATGAATTTGGATAACCCCTTAGAATTTAGGTTCTAGGTATAATTGTTTTGCTAGTTTCGAAAACTAATTGACAGGTAATGGAATGTTCCTTTTTGGGATGGCTGAAAGAAGAACGGATTTGAATTTTCTTGGTTTGGAGATAAATAAGAAGGTCACCATGAGTTGAATAATATATTTTTTAAATTTACTTGCTTAGATTCATTTTTTTTACTGGTGACACATTCATAACTTCGTTTCAGCTAGTAAAGCGTTGCGTAGATTCCACTCACCAGAATGATATAAGCAATGGGTACAGTGGCTTAAACTGTATGACTTATGGACTTCCTGGATTTCTTGATCTAACTCTTTTCTGCATAATGTTGGTGTAACTGGGTCAGCATTTCTTCGCAGCATGCTTCTTAAAATATGTGCTCTTACTTTAAGTAAAATATAAATGAAACCATCCTGTATATGTGGGGAAACATGTGTTGTTGAGTTTGAGGTTAGAGGCAAGGAATTGTAGTGTTTCTCTGGATGGAATAGTGTATATTAAAAGTTTTAGGTCTGTATTAATCATTGATTTCATGCTAATCTCATTTTTGTATTCACATAGGTACTTCATCGCAACAAATGCAACATCAACATTCCGTTCCATATTATCTAGTTACCCTGGAAAGCTAGTACTTGTGTCAATACAGGTTGGAATATCAACTCTATATCTATTATCAACTTGCAGTGATTTCTTGTTCTGGAAAGTGTCGAATGATATAAAGTGTATATTACACTTAGCAACATAATATATTTTAAAAGTAATAACCTTTTTATGCATAATGAAGTTGTACTTCGGAGACATTCTATTGCTGATTGCGTTCTCTTTAGACTTCAGACTTCCTTTGATATTGATATGGTGTATGTAATTCAAATTTTCTTTCATCTCTTTTTCTTCAATCAGTGTCCGAATCCTGATTTCAACGAACCAGAATATAGATGGAGAATGCTGCAGAGGTCATTAGTTGAAGCAGTTGCTGATCTCCTTGCACCTGATGGAAAAGTAAGACTATTTTGCAGATGCTCCTCTGTGAATTTCCATATGAACTCTTGACTTCAGTTTCTCCTCCTATTCACCCTCGAAACCAGCCACTGTAAACTATATATGATGATGCATTGCTAAAACTAAAACTAAAAAGTATTTGGATCAGCCACATCCCACATTCAGATAATCAAGTCATATGCTAACTTGTTCTGTATTTTTGTAGGTCTTTCTGCAATCTCATGTCGAGTTTGCCTCTCGGAGAATGAAAGATCAGTTTGTAAAGTATAGCAAGAGCAAACTTATTACTATGCAAGAAGAAAGTCATGCCATAATTAATGGAGGCTGGCTTAAGGACAACCCATTTGAGATTCAGTTTGATTGGGAAAGACATGTCTTGGATCGAGGAGATCCTATGTATAGATTGATGCTTTGTAAATCAAGCTCTTGTGAATGAAATTACTTCAGTAGCCAATAAATGAAGCTGGCTACAGCTTATATCAATGGAACTGAATGGATATATCTTCTCACGTCAAACTGGTCCAGGGTCCTTTCTTGGTGGCATCAATCTGTGTCTCCAAACAATGTTGTCTGTTACTGGTAATGGACGTGAGTTGCTGTCTTCTAGGAATCTTCTTATAAATCTTGAGGATAGCACTACACCACTACTTAGTTCCAGATTCCTGGCTTGCACTTCACCACTACTTAGTTCCAGATTCCTGGCTTGCACTTCACCTAATAAATGGATGAGAATATTGCTTACTGTTGAGCTGTTTATATTGTAAAGTTTAAAATGAATATGCTGACATTTATGCAGGATTGAGAAGTTATGGTAGCTAGGTGAAGCAGATAGAGAATCCAAAGGAAACGGAATATGTATGAGAATGCTACCCAATTGATAAAGTCGATTCCTGCGTACAAAGGAAGCATTGGACAGGATTCTATAGCAGCCATCTGATGATACCATATATATCTGTATTCCTTTGATCAATATGGCTGATTGTAACTTGTTTATAAAAATTTAAATGCATATAATGTAAATTCTGGGGTTGTAGAACAATGTTCATTAGTCATGTTCTTACTGCCAAGAAATTCCATCTAAACTTGAAGGCCAAAACAGCCTGCATAAGCATGTCCGCAACCTTCTGGCATCAACATCAGGAGCACCTTACTTCATTCTGGTTTTAACAGAGCTGGATGAGCAGTACTGTTTAGCAACGGACCAAGTCCAAATGAATTGAAGCCTTGTTGTAATGTACCCTAGCCTTTTGGCTTTCTATTTCTTTTGACATTTGCTTTCCTAAACTACTATTGCACCAATCCTACCACGGATCAGACTGCTGTGCACTCAGGATCTAAGGCCATCTCCGCTATCTGGGGGGGGGGGGGGTGGGGGGGGGGGGTTATTTGGCCATGCGCTATAATTTAGCCTCTCAAATATACTATTTTAATTAATAGTGATAATATAATTAATAGCGATAATTTAGTCTCTCAAATATACTATTTTAATTAATAGTGATTACTATATTTTGTGTATTCTTCAACCCATAAGGGCTATAATTTTTATTTTTATATTATTTTATTAATTCAAACTTTTAAATTTAGATATATTCATTCAAACCTACATTTACTCAAAATCAACAACTTTTACCGTCTCAAAATCAACAACTTTCACCGTTGATCTGCATACTAATATTTTAATTGCTTTCTATTTATTATATTCATTAATGATTTATGTAACAAATAAATTATTATTAATATTTTAAAATATTACATTTTTATATTTTTTTACTATATTACCGTTGCATTTATTATATTTACTGAAATTTTAAAAAATATATTTCTAATGTTTTTAAAGTATTACACATGATAAATTTGTTATTTTGGTTATATTATTTTACAAAAATATTGTGATTATTATTGGAGTTAAAACATTAAAATAAATTGAATAATTAAATGATGTCACCATAATATTTTAATTGATATGATCATTAATTAAAATTAATATTAGTCATTAGAACTTCAATTTAATAGTGTTTAAGTACAATTGTGATTTCTACAAAAATATAACTCAGGGCTCTATACCAAGGGTCATATATATCCCAGCATTTAGCCCAATTGGGCTACATTTAACATTTTTGGTATAACTCTGCCTTGGGTTGGAGATGATTTTTTGCTGATTCTGAGGCTATATCAAGCCTTTGGCCCTGGACTGGAGATGGTCTAAGCACCCATGGCTATTTTTCAAAAGAGGACACATGTCAAATTGTGACTGGTTATCTTAGTCAACATTTGATTTTGATGGCTGAGCCTACAGTGATGTAGTTGTGGTGGATTACACCACTTACAATAAGAAGCAACTGGTCTCCACCGCGTCTTCGCCATCGAAAAAATCATCTCTGTCACCGAGTTCATCGCCGTCGTTGACCACAAAAACCCTCATCCTCTCTCTCTGTCAAATTAAAGAAGAGAATAGTACTTTTTACCTAATATCTACACAATTGGAGACATGTGTGGAGATTTTCTTGGCGACCCAATTCTCAGCCACGGTTACACTCTTAACCAAATCAGAAAGCATCTTAGCCAATTCTCAGCCACCATGGCTTGAAACCCAAACTTGCTCAAAGCATTCAAGATATTATAATTGCATCAAAAAGCTTCACTTTTAAAATCCTATTATCCTTGAGCATCTTCACAACCGACGCTGGATGAAGAGCATGTGTGTCTTACATTCCCCAGTTAACTCCAATCCCGGCCACAAAACCCACCAAAATATTCAACAACACCGAACCCACAACAAAGCCTCTAAAAGACGCCATGGAAAAAGAGTTGAAGTTCAGGCAACAATCGTTGGCCACTTTTCGGGTGGCGACCCGAACTTTGGGTGTTCAAAGCAGAAAACGCAAAGACAAAGGAGGAATGTGACGTGTCTGAGGTCGACGCGAAGAGGGTGGCGGAGAGGGAGAGAGAGAGAAGGAGGTGTCGCGATGGTTTGGCGACAGAGGTGGGTTCCCGACTTCCCGGCGGCGTTCCACTGCACAAAGGCAAGGATCAAATATACTAAATTTATGATAAAATCGGTCAATATTTAAAAAGTTAAAAAAAAAAATCAATAGTACTTCGACACGTGACAAGTGTTGAAATTAATCTTAAGATTCTTAGTATTGGAGTGCATTCTAGCATTTTTTCGTAACACATGATAAAGGTAGAGGTTCCGTCTCTAAAAGCAAAATATGCTCCCTTTCTAAGAGGTGCTTCTATCAATGTCTACCTGCCTCACATGTGCCAAGTCCCTGTTAGGCATCTTCATGTGTATTTATTTCTTTCCTTAAGCAAGGTTTGCCTTCATCGCAGGCAATTCATCGCTTGTTTAATGCATGAACTGAACGAAAAAAAGAGTACATTTAGTCTTGTTCATGTGAAGTACATGCTCACCCACTCTTATCAATGATGCTGAACAAATGTATACTTGTACCATGAGATATGAATAATTTAGATATTTTTCCCTAGTGTAATTATTACGACACAAGACATATCATCAAGTACTCGAAATTACCTAAATTAATTTTAAAAATAAATTATTTATAATAATAATAAAATAAATAGGAGCATCATCAAACCTTCTAAAACTGTCAAAACTTTGGGCAATATCGACGCACCACACCGATATGTTTCATGTCCATGTGTCTCTTCATGAGATAAATAAAAATCACAACACCCTAAAACAGAAAATAAAAATACCCCAGTTGCCCCAATAAATCAATAATCCCTAATTATTCGTCCTGTATCAGTTTTTTCTTGTTTTCTGGAAGTAAAAAATAAAATAAAAAAGCCGTTCGTCTTTCGTCGGAAAATTTGGTTCTGCCATTCGTCAATCGCCGGAGCTCCGTTGGCTTCTCCGGAAGTTCTCCCGAAATTTATCGCAGGTAATTACGGGCTTCTCTTCGTTTATTGATTCGATTGTTAGGGATTTAGTTGATTCTTCGAAACCCTAACCCTAACCTTCGTTTGGCTATTTGGAATGTCGAGGAAATTTTAATTTGGGGAACTTTCTCGCGTACTGGTTGTTCTGTAACTTTTGTTTGTTTTTGGATTTCCTCTTTTAGCTAAAAGGAAATTTTACAGCTGAGGTGAGTTGAGGTTTGGAATTTTGGATCTGTAGAATGAGTTTTTCTTCATTACTGGAATTTAATTGCTGGCTTATATTTTGTTTTGGTGAACTAGAATGTTGGAAATGCTTATGTAAGCTTGAATTTGTTGCTGATATGACACTAGTAGTGCTTTTCATGGAATGACATGAATTTCAGTATTAGTTTGGATCTTGGCCTTCAATTACTGGTTTATAAGCTTCTGAAACAGTTATGTTCATATTTGTGAGCTTCTATGTATGCTCTATGTAGTCTTTTTGTAAGGATTTGGATTCAGATTAAGGAATTTTTGTTACTAATCATGTATTGATCGGAAGTTGCATGTATTGCTTGAACCAGGTCAAGAGCATGTAGATTTGGGGTCAACAGACATTATGGACTCTGAGGCACACTCACATCAGGATAATAGTTTGGTTCAGCAAGGAGATCCTGCTTTAGTTCCATCTGCGGCACATCATGTTGCAGTGCAGAAGCCTGGTATGTCTTTGCAATCAATTGTGAATGGTGTTCTCTTTTACGAGTCATCTTATAATTAGGTGACCATCCAAAGGGCAACTTCCCATTAATCATTGTTAATAGCTGCAGTGAAAAAACCGACAAGGCAATGGGCTGCTTGGACACATCAAGAAGAGCAGAGTTTCTTTGCCGCACTACGACAAGTTGGCAAAGTACATTGACCTCTCTTATGTTGGCAAAAGTTTACTTGATTGCACCATATCATCCTAACTGTGCTGTACTTTGATTGCAGAATTTTGAAAAAATAACTTCTCGTGTTCAAAGTAAAAACAAGGATCAGGTATTCACTAAGACAGTTGCTTTCGACTGTTGTCGTCTTGACATCTTGATTCTAATTTTCTGTTTTTCTTTTTGTGTCTTTCTTCTATGCTTTGCAGGTCAGGCATTATTATTATCGTCTTGTGAGGCGTATGAACAAGCTTCTGGGTCCAGAATTATATTTGGATTCGAAAAACTCTAAAGACACTAATGCTGCTATGCTGCGGTGGTAAGATTAATAACTAATCTGGTTTTCAGAAGAACTTGCCTTTGTATAACAAGTTGAAGTTTAGAACTTTCTAGTTGAAATTTAGTTTTTTTTTTCTGGGGTTACAAGAGGGGCTCTCAGAACCCGAACAGTTGATTTTAGTTTTATAAAATCACTTCGGGGGCATTTGACCCAAAGTTCTTCCTGTAATAAATCTGTTCTTCATAACTGGCTGGAGAACAATATGGTTGGCAATAATTTGGGTTTCCTGTCACATAAAATTGCAATGATCTGCAACAGATAGGTTCATTGTATCAGTGTTTTTGTCAAAGTTAAACTGTACATAAGTTTCTTTTAATTTTCTGGTATTGTTACAGGTGGTCTTTGCTTGAAAAGCATAGCTGCAAAGCATCAAAGCTTCACCTGAAACCCCGACGATTCAAGATGTTTATGGAAGCATTGGTTAGTAAATCCTACCAGTTTCGATTTCATGGATGCTTTACAAGATTCCTTAATTTCGTAATGTTTGAGTAGACATCTTCTCACCACCATCAAACTATGATACACTGTTACATCTCCACTCATCAGTTTGATATGTTTTAACTTCTAATTTTTCCAAGAATTTTGTTTGAACATATTAATCCATAATGCAGAACTTTACTGTATATGATGTCGATATATTGCTTATGCTCATGTGTTTTTTCTTATAAAGGAACACCAACTCCAAAAAGACCGGAAGAAAACTGTCAGGAAACAGCCTTCTCTGGGAGAAAACTGCCCTCCTGATTCTCCTAGCCCTGTCTCAAATCAGAATAGACCTTCAGGACATGATAATCGTACAGTTAAATTTGTTCTTGTTGACAGTCACAACATTCAGAAATTAGGACCAGGAAAATCACCTTTAAAGCGCAGTGGGAACATAGGTGTAAATCGCAATAACAAAGGAGATTCAAGTACCATGAAACCTGCTAAACAACGACAGAAACCAGGTGATCTTTCTGTTTGTCTACCTACTTTTCGGATACTCCATGTTCAGTTTTTCTCTTCTGAATGTGGGTTATCTTTCTGGTTAACATTTGGTGGGGTTATCAGTTGCATTGACAACCTTCTCACTAAAGGTCAAAACTATATCAGAGTTTTGACTTTGTCTCTCAGATGTGCATATTGGCTTATAAGTTGCTTATGTGCCTTTTGTTTTCATATATTGCTTTGATGTAAGGACAAGCAAGAAGAATGTTAGATTACAAGTTTGCATGAATTTAGTATCCTCCTCTTTTTCTTTTCTTTTTTTGAGAAAAATGATTGCATTAACGTAGTAGCGTCCTCTTGTAAAAAAGATATATGATTTGGTGTCCTCTTGTAAAAAAGATATATAATAGAAAGAAAAAATTTGGACTTTCAACTTCATCCCGTTTCAGTTTTATATATGAAAAAATTAATGTACGCCTTATTGGCCTAACAATGATGAGGTATTGCTTCCTGATTCCGATGTAATGATGCACACCAGGTAGTAGTACCTCATACTCACACACTCATGTTATTCTGGAAATTCTGGTTTCTAATAAATTAGCAGGTATTTTCTCTTCAACAGCTGCATATAAAAAGTGGGAGAAGGCTGCAATTGCTGGGGTCTCTCTGGTTGCAGATGCCGCAGAGCACTTGGAGCGTACAATCGATAAAGAGCTCGGACAAGAAAAAAGCAGTACAGGTGAGTTATATCCTACCTAGATGTCTCTGGTCAATAATTCTGAGTAAGAAGGAGATAGTTTTAGCACGTTTTTTAACTGCATATATGATCCATTGCATTTTCAGAGAAAAATAATGGTGTTCCTGTTGGAAGTTTTCTGCCTCCTGTGCCCACATTTCCTAATAGTATTTGTGCAGAGACCAACATACACAACTCTACGAAACTTAAACTCCAATTGTTCCCAATTGACGATGGTACTAGAAGAGCCTTGGAACTTGTGAGTAGCATATTGCTTATATTTTCAAATTCAGTGTGAAAAAAAAGTGTTATCACCTAAACAGTTTTCAGCTCATGTAAAGAAATTTGCATTTTCACCTGTCCACAGGATAAACATAATCCACATCTAGAGCTCACTCTCCCTACTCGGAAAAAAATATCATCAGTTATGGAACATCTAAATCGCAAATGGGGTAGTTCAAGTGTAGCATCAGGAGAGCTAATGCTTTTCCCTAATAATGCTCAGCAGGATAGTCTGACAGACTGTCTAAGATGGAAACAAGACTCAAATGTCAGTGCAGGAGATGTATATGCAATGATTGGGAGCCCTCCAGTTTTCCGATTAAGGTTCCTATTTTCTTTCTTTCTTTCTTCTCAAATGACAGATTAGAGCACATTTTAGTATCACTGTATATGCATAGTTACTGACTTAAAATAATTACTTACAGGTATGGTTGGTTCTCCTCTAGTGAGCTGAGATCTGTATTATCACAAGCATTTATAGCATCTTCCAGAAATCAAGTTGAGTGTGATATGAATCTGGAGAAGATGAAGGATTCTGTTATAGAATCTGCAGAAGCTTTTCCACTACCAGTTGATAATCAATGTGTAGATATCCACAATGACTGCTTAACCTCAGTGTCCAAGAATTATGATCTTGCTCTGACTTCATCTGCTGAGCCCAATAAGAAGAATAACCGTGAGGGGAACCCTACAGAAAGTACACTGTGGCATGACAAGGTTGTTAACGATAAGGGCATAGTAAGACATCAAGAAGCGGTAAGTGTTTTCTATTCCTGATATGCTGATAATCATTAGCATGCATATGTACATATTTCCATTTAGTACACTAATCACAGTAGTGGAACATGTTATTTACTTATGGCACGCCCAATGGCATTGTCTATGGGTGTTGCTTGCTTGTCCTAACTGTTCTATTTGACACCCCCCATGTAGTTTCTCATGTAAAGCAGGATACCTTGCTTTTTGGTTAAAATAATCCCTTGAGAAATACTTTACATGGATTAATGCTAACTTTTTATTTTTCTGTTATTCGTTTAACTTTATTTTGTTTTCCTAACCTAGGATGGCCTGAGATTACATAATGGCACTGCACTATCAACCAAGGAGTGGGTTGATAGCCTAACCAACGTTAGTGTCGGAGATCTCCTTTCTAGGGTGCCTCATGATTTAGATGTTAACTACATTGATCAATCTCTCACTGGAAGGTCTCAGTGTCTTCAGCAGATCCCATTTAGCTGTGATTCATTTGATGCTGCAATTGCTGCTCATATTTCTAAACAGAAGGACAAGATAGGATGTGAGCTAACTATTGTATCTAATGTATCATCCATCTGGGATGCTGAAGAAACATGTGATGCCTTCGTATTTCAGAAGAATTCAGCTTTCCATCAAGAGGCGACTCGTTCATCTGGTGTTACTCCTCATAGGGGCTGCAAACTGTTGGCCAGTACAATTTCAGTGGCCAGTGATCATATGGTTGAGGTATCATTTCATTTCTCTCTATTAGTGGACTACAGGCTTCAGCTTATAATTTTATTATGTTTAAAGAAAAATAGAGGCTGAGAAGTTGAAAACAGTAATAGTAACACATGAAGTAATACTTTCCTGCAGGACATACCTGTCTCAGAGACACCAATTAGTGATCCTGAAGGAGAGCCCATTCAGTCATATTCACATGTCCTTGAAAATTCAGGGAAAGATTTCAATGCTTTAGAAGATATATGCTGGGTATGTTCTTTTCCAGCATTCTATACTTTTAACTTTGAATTTCAAGGACCTCTTAGATGGGTTATGAGTATGACGTCCTGAGGTTTGCTGAAGCCTGTCCTCTAGTTTCATAAAGAAGCATGGTCATTGTACTGAGTCTAAACAAGTGCATTATGTGTACCTTGGATTAAACTCCTGTCATATATTTTGATTATAGTATATTCGTGCAATTTTTCAGCACTTCTTTGGATATATGTCTGAGTCCATTTTTCTCTTTGTACAGCCTGAATCTTTAGGACCATTAGAGTTGGAGCTACCACCGTCCAAACACCATAATGCAGATTTTATTCTGAGTGATAGTCTCAATGGGCTGAACCGCCTTATTGCCAGCAGTCTCGATGCATTTCAAAATTGCTCTTTTTTTTGTTCGAACAAGAAAGAATCAATGTCATCAATTGAGGCCCGTGAGCCTGTTTCCTTCTCGGATTTTAAAATTGGCAATGGAATTTGAGGTCTGCCAATTTAAAGAATAGGATTAGATCTTCTTCATGGTGGGGCTTTGATTGGAGTTCAGTGACTAACATTTTCTCAGTTTAGCTCTGTCTTGAAGATCGCATGCCAAATGTCTCCATGCTAGCCGAAAAACGTATGTACATTCTCTGATCAGAGGTTTTATTATGTACAAAATAGACATCAAATTATGCCTTTTAAGTGCTTTGCTTACCTTTTTGTATATTTTTTTTCTTTATGTAAATTGTTATCTCAGAGTTGGACTTGTTAATGATACGCGTACATTCTTTGCTGCTCAATATTTATTCTGTGGTTATCTTGTCGGTTCTCTTACTCGACTTTCAGATGCTATCTTGTGGAGATCTTGCTAATATCAGGTGTAACAAGTACACATTTTCAGAGCTTTTCTTCGAGTCGCTCCAATGATTGTTTTGAAGTTCCAATTTGATTGCCAACTGGTCTGGTAGTTGAGCGAAGGTGTATGACCAGAATGACTGGTAGACGATGGATACAACAAACGAGTTTGATTTCTGGAATTATTATTAAATTTTTGATAAACTAAAAAAATATTTATTTATCGATAAAATAATAATTTCAATTAATTAAATAATAATTTCTCGAAGTTATTCATTTATAGATGTTTTATTGTATTAGGTTGACATTATATTGTAACAGTGTAACAGGGTGACGTAAATTCTTAGTTAATTATAACATCAATTATTTCCAAAATTAACAAAAGTTGCTTGTACATGCAACCAATTCAAAAAGATGTTCCACTCTCAAACTCGAGTTTGAATTTTAGCCTTCACGTCACTAATGAAGTTGCATAAGCTCCTTTGCGATGATCCATTTACAGCCAAAGCATCCACCAATGTTTGCTTTGCTTTCTTGATCTCCTTGTGCAGTTTCCCATCACCTAAATTTCCACTCATCAAACGGTTGATCTTCTCTGCTGCCTCTAACCTTGTAAGTGGCTTCTTATCACATAGATTTAGACCAATCCCCCAATCATCAACCACTAGTTTCCTGTTAGTGATTTGGTCAGTTGAAATTGGAAAACACAGCATTGGTACACCAAACCACATACTTTCCAGTATTGAATTCCATCCGCAATGAGTTAAGAATCCTCCTATAGCTGCATTTGAGAGTACTTCAATCTGAGAGCACCATGGCACAATTAACCCTCTGTCTCTAATCTGATCCTCGAATTTAAAGGGTTTGATATGACCGTCTTCCTCATAGCTTAGAGTGTCAGGGCGTAGTACCCAAATGAAACTCACTTTACTAAGCAAAAGCCCCTGAGCTATTTCCTCAAACTCATTCTTGGTGACTTGACAATAGCTACCAAATGAGACATACAAAATAGAACCTTGAGGCTTGGTTTTGAGCCATTGTGTACAGTCAAACTCAGACATCAGATTAGTAGCCACAACACTCTTGGTGGGTTCAGCCGGGAAGACGGGGCCGATTGCATATGTAGGTTGCCTGTCTTGCAAGGCTGAAAGTGTCTCTGCTTCAAGTTCTTGAACTGTATTGCATAGAATAAAATCTGCCATCTTAACTTCGTGGAATGCTTTCTTTATAATTCGGAGCACTGGAGTAGAAGTATCATTAACTTGTAAATGTGTCATCAAGTCCTTTGGTTCAATAGCCTTCACACCAGGTATGTAATCTATGGTATCCTCACACCTATCTGATCAATCATCCAACAAAAAACAGATTCATTAATTATCTAAATTTAAATTTCGTTAATGTTCAGTACTATGAGGCTTAAGCGAAACGTGAGGAGAGAGATCGTACCATGATAACCAAAATGGCCATGTTTTACGAGGAGATCCAAGTGGTAGTAAATGCTCAAGACTAGAGCTGGTTCAGTCCAGAAGGAAATATTTACCAGGTTGTACTTGTTAGCTATCATCAACGGCCATGTGTGGAAGGTATCAGCAATAATACAATTGATTGAAGGGTCGGACTGGACCAAGTCTCCAACAAGCTCATCAACATGAGCAGGGAAGACATGGATAGTGCCCTCAAGAAACTGGTCAAGGTTGCTGAACCGATTGAAGGACAGAGGGAAAGCATCATTCACTATTCTGTAACGTATGTGAAGGCCGGACTTACGCGCCGCCTCGAAGATGTCTTGAACTTCTTGCCCTTGTGTAGTACTATCGGTATCGGATTGGGATTTGGTTATCTGGTGATGAATGAGTTGGGTGTTGACAAATGTGATGGTGAATCCATTTGATGCAAGCTTCATGGCCAAGTTAGTGAAGGGGTTGACGTGGCCTTGGAGAGGAAGAGGTACCATGATTGCATGAGGCTTTGGCTCCATGGTTTCTAACTTCCAAGTCTTTTCTCAGTGGCTGTGTGAGGATTGCGTAAGAGAGCAAGTGCTGAAACCTCACCAGTCACCAACCCTTTATTCTTAGTATTTTCACAATTTAAATTTGATATAGCAGAATGATAAATTGTGAAAGAGATCGGAAAGTAAATTAATGTATATCATTCTTTGCCACGAAAATGGAATGTGATGAAATTTTTCTTTTTCTTTCCCTTCCAGTATAACACGTGCATTACCATGAAATTATGTGCAATTAATGCAAAAGATTAGGAAGGAATTAGAGTTTCAAGTTAACATGAAGGTAACCCACCTTTCTCCCCAAAGTGTTGAGTTTGTTGCATGTTTATCTCTCTCTCTCTTCGCCGAAATCATTCGAAACTCAAACCAAACCCTAGTGGCGCTGCCGCCTCCTTCCTCTGATTTCTCTCTTCTATCCTCACCTATACCTTCCATTTCCTTTATACCTGGTGTCTATACCTTGCTCTCTTGCTCCCTCCCTTACCGAAAAATCCAAATGGGCATTTAGCTTCCCGCTTGACTGTCATGGCAGCCGATGCGGATGTCTGCACAGTTTGAGGCCGGAATGGAATTCTCATATGACGACGTGTTTGACGTTGTTCATCTTGCTCCGCCGGCAGAGGCGATAGATGGTGGAAATGAAGCCGGGATGCACTATGGCGTTGCGAGGCTTTTCGGGTCGGAGGTTCGAGATCCCTTATTGAAGGCTGCCATTGCGTGTCTATGGCATGGACCACTTGGGCCGGGCCAGATTGTGTTACATCAGCATTATGCGGATCGATTATTCTACAAGTTTGGAGATCTGGTTGCCCTCAAACGCGACGTACGTGGTCCATGGTTCTTCCAGAACTATACGGTGGTGGTCAAGGAGTTTGATGGGTTCTCTGACCTCGCGGCAGTAACACATACGTAGGTGATAGCCCACAAAGTCCTGAGGGCGACCCTCACTACACTACCACATTTGTGCCCATCACCGGCGAGATCACCGGAGACAAGGCCGGCGACCGGAAAAGTCGCCGGTAATGTCCATCATTACTGGCGACTTACTCCGTCGCCGGTAATGTCGCCGGAATCTCGCCGGTAATGTTCCAAAACATTACCGGCGACTCCAACCGTCGCCGGCAATGTCAAGCCGAACATTTCCGGCGATTTTCCGGCCGGAATTTCGCCGGAAATGTGTGGCTAGACATTGCCGGCGACGGTTGGAGTCGCCGGTAATGTTTTGGAACATTACCGGCGAGATTCCGGCGTAAAGTCGCCGGTAATGTCTTCATTTCCGGCGACTTACTCCGTCGCCGGCAATGTGTCTTATATTAGATGCCGGATGCGGCAGCTCGATCATTCAATCATTTTGATCGAAAAAAATCCAGAGAAATCGAAAGAAGGAAAACGTACGCTCTGAAATCGATCATTCGGTATATATTGTCAAAATTAAGGCGCGCATCGAAAACTCGATCACTCGGGAAGCTATATATATAGGTAGGTGTATATATACGTATATGTGGTATATATATATATGTGTGTGTGTGTGTGTTGATCAAATCCAATTCGTGAGATATATATGAAATGTTGTTGATGTACGGTCACCGAAACGAGAAAACAGCTTGTAGTTAATCTTGTGTCTGAATCAATGACTGGTATTATCGTATTGTTATCAGAGCCAGGCTTAACAGAGCCTCCTACCCAGTCAAATACGTTTTGAATTGAAAAAAGGAGAATACTATCATCGAGTACTGAATCGAATTCAGAGATTAGATCGATATATATATACATATGCATGCATGTGTTGATTTAATTAGAGTTGAATTGAGATATCACGTCGATTATTAGTAGTGAATGTGTGTATATATATATAATTAATACGTAAAATTGTTAGAATTTTCAGGATGGACAAGAGTTGGATGAGCCTCGAAAGATGGGATGTCAGATATCACCAGGGAATTAGGAGTTTTGTGGATTTTGTGAAGGCTAATTGTGGAGACACTACACTTCATTATTGCCCGTGTAAAGAATGTAAGTGTTTCAGCGATCGATTTCGATTTCCCATTGATAAAGTCCAGAGGCACCTGAGTAAATACGGGTTTTGGGATAAGTACACTTGTTGGATTTATCACGGTGAAACATCGGTAGCGGGTCTGCATGATCATGGACAATTTGGTGAGAGGGCCAGTCCACGCTATGATCATGGAGATTTTGCTGAGAGTGGCAGTTTATCCTATGATCCAACATCGATGTTAATCAATGATATGTTTCCTCATGAGAGCGGTGTATTTGCTGATGAAGCACCAAATGTCCCTCCCGTCGTTGAGGGTTTCCCCCATATCGAGCCAGTCGAACCATTACCTGGAGCTCATGTCAACACAAGCGGTATGGACAAGTACAACAACCTGATTGCATTGCAACAGACTCCGTTGTACGACGGTTGTAGTAAGGCTGTTCTTGAAAGTGTGATGGGAGTGATGCAGCTCAAAATGGAGAACAAAATGTCTGTCAAAGCTGTTGATTCTTGGTTGAAGTGGATTGCTTCGCTACTGCCACCCGGTCATCGTCTTCCTACCACTCATCATAAGGTGCGACATATCCTGAAAGATCTTGGGCTTTCCTACATCAAAATCCATGCATGCAGATATGATTGTATTCTCTTCTGGGGAAAAGATCTCGAAGACCTTGAAGCCTGCCCGGTATGTTTTACAGAAAGGTATAAGTTGACTCCTGCAGGCAACAAGAAAGCTGTGAAGATACTTCGATATTTCCCGCTTATTGATAGGCTGGAGCGGTTGTTCATGTGTGATTTCACGGCCGAGGCAATGAGATGGTGGGCTGAGAGGAACTTGCCTGACGATGACACCCTTATACACCCTTCCGACGGAGAGGCTTGGAAGCACATGGTCAGGGAGTTTGATCATTTTGCAGCAGAGGTCCGAAATGTTTGGCTAGGGCTCTCATCTGACGGATTCAACCCTTTTGGCAACATGAGTCTTCAATACAGTATATGGCCAGTTATTTTGGTACCGTACAACCTTCCACCATGGATGTGCATGAAGAAGGAATACAATATGCTCACTCTGTTAATTCCGGGCCCGGGTTATCCAGGAAAGTGTCTCGATGTGTATTTGAGGCCTTTGATTGAGGAGCTTAAGTACCTGAGTGAGTGTGGCCACCCCACTTACGATAGGTTCAAAAACGAGATGTTCCAGATGCATGCCATGCTTGTTGGCACCATCAGTGATTTTCCTGCCCGCGGTATGTTATCGGGCAACGTTACCAGGGGTTACAGGGCTTGTTCAGAGTGCATGACGGTTGATTGTTGCAGTCCTCATTGCAGTAAAATTGTTCAGATGCGTCACCGTTGTTGGCTTCCATATGATCACCCATTTAGGCAGGATCCAGACGCGTTTGATGAGACTGTGGAAACAGGTGTGGCACCCAGGCGATGGACAGGGGAAGAAATTTTGGAAGTGTTGAATGAATTTGATTTTGGCCAGCTGAGCAATCATCCTGACATAGTGGCGTCAATTCCAGACAAGCCCGAAAGGTATAAGTTTTGGACACACAAGAGCATATTCTGGGAACTCCCCTACTGGCCCAGTTTGCCTATCAGACATTACCTAGATGTCATGCACATAGAGAAGAATGTGTGTGAAAGTGTAGTGGGCACAGTTCTTAACTTGGAGGGGAAAACAAAAGACATCCCTAAGGCACGCATTGATCTGAAAGCAATGGGTCTGCGGAAACATTTGTGGTTAAGAGATGGTAAGAGAAAAATGCCGCAAGCTCCGTACACCGTAAAGCCGAAGCATAAGCATGAAATTTTTCGGTGGCTGAGTAATGTCAGGTATATATTCTTATGGCTATGTAGGAATTTGGCCTTAAATTTTTAGCGGAGTATATATGGTTATATGCGAGAAATATAATTGTTGCATATATATGGCTTTATCTATATATATATGCAGGTATCCTTATGGCTATGCAGGAAATATAAGCAGGTGTGTTAACTTCCGGGACAATAAGATGTACGGATTAAAGAGTCATGACTGCCATGTACTGCTTCAACGCCTTTTCCCTATTTTCATTCGAGGGTACATGCCCAAAGAGGTGGTGGAGCCGTTGGTGGCCTTGTCAAGATTCTTTCAGAAGTTATGCACCAGGGAAGTTAAAAAAGCAGACCTCAGGGAGATGCAAGATGACATCATTTTTATCATGTGTAAGCTTGAGAGGATATTTCCCCCAAATTTTTTCAACATAATGCCGCACCTGATGATCCATCTTCCCGAACAATTGTTGCTTACCGGTCCCGTATACTACACTTGGATGTATCCCATGGAAAGGTACAAATGATTCATAAATTTGGTTTGCCTATGTTTTTATATGTAAATTCTTATTTTTTAAGTAAGTTAACATGCACTTGTTAACTTGTAGACAATTGGGAGCCTACAAGGACTATGTGAAGAATAAATATGCACCTGAAGGGTGTATCGCTGAAGCATATCTTCCGCACGAGTGTGTAACGTACACCAAAGTGTACCTCGAAAATATAGAGGACCCCCAACAACAGATGCCGATAGATGAACCCCAGTTCAACATTTCTATCATCTCCAGTGACGTGGTAGTACAGGGAAGCTTGCCAAAGTCGTACAAGTTGGATGGAAATGAGGTAGTCATTGCCCACTGGTCGGTACTGATTAACTGTCAAGAAGTACAATATTGGAAAAACTATCATCTTCACTGCCCTGCTATTGCCGGAAATGTTGATTACCACAACAAGACGTTTGCAAACTACTTTGGTCAATGGGTAAGTATATGTGTATATGTATATTTTTATATATATCCTTATATAGCATGTATGTATGTACGTGGTTTTGTGGTTTCAAGATGACATAATTTCTTCTGTACGTATTAATATATGGACGTTTTCAGATGAACCATGTAGCAGATGATGGTTGCCTAGAGTGGTCAAACGAATTAAGGGTCCTGGCGATGAAACCGATTGCTTCAAAAGTTTACTCGATGTGTCAGGTCAATGGCGTGAAATTTATATGTGAAAATCGAGACGACCAACTGAAAACACAGAATTGTGGGGTGATGGTCCATGGTGGGCAGGATGGCGTTGACTATTACGGTGTCCTTCATTCAGTTGTTGAACTAATTTATGGGAACCGCATGAAAGTGCACTTGTTCAAGTGTAGATGGTTTGATACTAGCCCGGAGAACACAAGGACCGATCAGTACGGAACATTTTCGGTGAATACTGCTACTACCTGGTATGAAGATGACCCTTTCGTTCTTGCCTCATCAGTAAAACAAGTGTTTTACCTGGACGATCTTCTTAACAAAGTCCCGTGGAAGGTGGTTAACCATGTTGCTCATAGAAACATATACAGTGCTGCCACACTTGGTAATACCGCAGATGATGAGGAAGTTACTGCATACCAAGAGCTGAACGCTTTTAACATTCTGGAATCATCTACGATTCGCCTTAATAATGTGAGATCTGGGAGTGTGGTTCGAATTACTGGAGCAGAACTTCTCGATGTTAATCCATATGAAGTTGACGCTGATTCAGATGACGAGGAGCGGCACATATTGCCAGAGGTTACCTATGAAACCGAGTCAGACTCAAGTGATGAAGATGATTACGATTATCATCCTTAGTACGTTGGAAATTGTAGTCGGAAAATGTACGTAGTAAAATGTACGTAGTAAAATGTACGTAGTAAAATGTAGTCGGAAATTGTAGTCGGAAAATGTACTCGGAAATTGTATGTAGTCGGAAATTGTACGTAGTCGAAAATCAGAACCGTAGTCGGAAATTATACGTAGTCGGAAATTGTACGTAGTCGGAAATTATGTAGTCGGAAATTGGTCGGAAATTGGTCGATCGGATAATAGTCGACAAATAATGACATTACCAACGAGTTAGCAACTCGTGGGTAATGTCATTACCAACGAGTCAAGTCGTTGGTAATGACATTACCCACGACGTACGTCGTTGATAATGTCATTACCAACGACGTTGACCTACCTCGCCGGCAATGGTGGCGGTATAGGCAGCTCGAGCTCGATCTCCTCCTCCCCATTTCTCTTCGGCCTAATTCGAATCTCTCTTCCCTCTTCCCTCTCTTAGGATGAAATTCTCACCTCTCCCCTCTCCTCAATCCTCTCTTCTCTCTTCCCTCTCCCCTCTCTTCCTCTCCTCCCCTCTCTCCTCCCCTCTCTCCTCCTCCCCTCCTCCTCTTCCTCCTCCCCTCACCTCCGTCGCCGGCACAGTTGGGTCGAGCTCCACCATGCCAGGTTTGAGCTCACTCTCTCTCCCTCTCTCTCTCCCTCTCTCTCTCTCTCATTCCACAATTTTTTTTGTGTATTTTGATTAATTAATTTTTGATAATTGTGGGATGTATATATGTATGCATGTGGACAATATTTGTAAAATGTAATTAAGGTATGTTTGAAAATTGTGGGAAAAAAATGTGGATAATTGTGGGGTGAAGGAGCAATATATGTGATGTATATATGTGAAAAATTAATTAATATATATGGAATGTATATATATACGTATGTTTGAAAAATGTGGAAAATTAATTAGCTAGGGTGAATTGGATTAATATGTGATGTATATATATATGTGTGAATTAAGGTGAAATTAAGGTGAATGATCGATGTATACAAACTGTATATTTGATGTATATATATGTGAAAAGTTTAAAGCCGGAAATGATGTATGTATATATGTTAATTTAGGTGATATAGTTGTTAATTTAACGTATAATAGGTGAAAAAATTGTTCGGAATTTAACGTATAAATTAAGGTGATATAGTTGTTAATTTAACGTATAAATTAAGGTGAAAAATCGGAATCGGAACAGTAGTCAACCACAACAGTTTGGAACCACAACAGTTTGAAACCGGAACTGTTTGTAACCGGAACCGTTATGTTACAAACGGTTCCGGTTACAAACAGTTCCGGTTTCAAACGGTTCCGATTCCACACCGTTCCGGTTCCAAACTGTTATAGAACCCCAGTCGGTTCTGAACCGGAACTGTTTGTAACCGGAACCGTTTGTAATATAATGGTTCCAGGTTCAAACGGTTCCGGTTCCAAACCGTTCCGGTTCCGATTTTTTATAGAACCGAATCCATGACTATTACGGTGTCCATGCCAGGAGGTTTTGCGGCTAATTGGCTTCGGAGAGGTTCCCGAAATAGTGGAGGGAACAATAGTCAAGCTTCCTCCTCGCCCGCAGTTAGCAACACGCCCAGTGGGCCAATGATGAGTGCTCGCACGAGAGCCTTGCTACAAGCGCGAGCTGAGGAGGAAGCTGCACGATCAAGAGCCGTGCAACCGGAAGTTGAGCCTCGAGCCTCAAACTCCAGACGCTCAATCAGCAGACGTCCCTCCGGTGGCAGAGCCTCAGACGAGCGACAGTCAACGGGGGCATCAGAAACTCCCTCAATCCGAATGCCCCATATTCGCCCGGTGCCTACTCCCATTTCACGGGAATCATCTGAGACACATGGTGGTGCTGGCGCCTCATCGTCCAGGCCTCGTCTATCTCCGCCGTCCGGTCTCTTCCTACCCGATGAGATTCCTATCATCCCTGAATTCGATGATAGGGGGATGCCTGTTTATATTGAAGGACGGCTGGAGTTCCTGACCGTGGAGGAAGCGTATAACTTCCTCCCGTTCGACCCCGTGTATCTTTGGAGTGTGAGGTGCACCAACCAACAAACGGACGATGCAGGTAAATTTTATTTAACATCAGATTGATTACTTAATTATTACTTAAGACTTGCGATAGGTTCAATTAATGATATCAATTTGTTGACATTGTATTATTAGGCAATTTCGTTAATGGGACTGGAAAACGGAAATGGGCTAGAGGCACCTGCATCGGGAAGAGACTTGAGCAGGCCACCGGCGGAAGGAAAACGCCCATAAGGGCCAATGAGGATGGCGAGGTGATCGAGGCATTCGACACCACGCGCAAATATGTCAGCATGGCCGGTGCGATCGTGCGGGACAAGGTCCCAATGCTTTAGCCAGATTGGGAATCTGTGCCTATCTACGTGAAGATGCAAGTGCATAATGCACTCAGTGTGAGTAAAATCGTATTTTCATTACGTAAATTTTACATTTATTAATTTAGTCCGAATAAATATATAATTTTACCTTTTATATATTCATATTGCAGGTGTGGTTTGACGTGGATGAAGTTCTTATTCACACGTGGGTAGAGCGTCAACTACATATGAGGTGATGTGCTTCGACTTATTTGAATATATATCGAGTTAGATTTTTGTTTATCAAGTGTTTTAATATCTCTAACTTTTTTTCCTTGTTTTAATATAGGTATAAAGAGTGGAAGAACGAGCTTTCTTCCCATTACACTGTATACAAGGAGCTAGGCCGAGGTTCTACCCCTAGCGAATTCCGGTTTAGGGAGTACGAGTGGATGTGGCTGATAGCCCACTTCGAGCACCCCAAAGCTCGGGTATGCATCCTTAATATATCTTACAACCCTAATGTATCGTATCAGATTGAAATAGTTAGTTACTAATTTTTTTCCATATGTTTATCAAACAAGGCGATTTTGAAGACGAACCGGGCGAATAGATTGAAAAACACCAGGGCCCATCATGCAGGTTCACTCAAATACATGGGTTGGTCGACTAAGGCGCAGCAACAACAAGAAGTGAACCCCTTGGTGTATATTCATCAAAAGTTCTATCCGCAGTGCCCTGACGAAGCGGTAAGTCTTTCGCCTCTCCATGTGTTAATAAAACTATTTTTCGATATTAATTTATTTTGTTACCTAATACGTTATTCATTTTCACTTTTCAATTAGGCGAGAGTGGAGGAGGCGACCGTGGAAGTGACCATGAATATAGCTCGGACTAACCATCCTGACTGCTCCGAGGAAGAAGTCACCCAGTATGCCTCTCAGATCGATCCGCTTGATCGCCCTATAGCGGCTCAGATCATGGCAAAAGCATGCGGGACTGGCAAGAATACCTACTACTGTAGGGGAATGGGCACGGCGGGCGAAGGACTATTGAAGAACACTTCAGAATACTCTACCGGGTCAAGAAGTTCAACTTCTAGTCGTAACCTCGCAGCAGAGCTTCACAGGACGCAGAGGGAGTTGGAGGAGCAAAAGAGGCAGATGGCCGAGTACCAAATGCAGCAGACACAGGTGCAGGCTCAGATGTACACATGGATGCGGACGATGTACGAGGCTCACACTACCGGACAACTGTTCCCCACACCTCCCCCGGTCCCGGTCCCTCCGTTCCATAGCTATCCACCACCACCACCGCACCAGTCAACGCCAGAGCAAGACCAAGGTAGCCACCGGAATTCAAATGAGTACATGGATTACTTCGACCCTGACCCGCAAGTTCCTCGACCTGACTTGTAGTTGTAGTTAATTTTCGTATCGTCGTTGCTATTTGTACTGTAACGTTGGACATTTATGTGTACTGTTGAACTTGTATGATTGTACGGTTTATGTCTTTCAATGCAGGTTCTGGAATTGGGCCCAATCCAGAATCGCGTTTTTTTTTCAAAAATTTTCCACACATTGCCGGCGACATGGACCTCAGTCGCCGGCAATGTCTCACATTTCGGCCACGGCGGCGCTACCATTGCCGGCGACGCCGTCGCCGGTAATGTCCGAGACATCACCGGCGACTCTCGCCGGCAATGTTAACATCGGCGGGGAATCTCCGGCGACGTCATTGCCGGCGACTTGTCGCCGGTAATGTCAATTCCGGCGAAAAAAAAAAAGACAAGGCCGGCGACGGCAGGTCGCTGGTAATGTCTCCATTTCTGGTAGTGCTAGAGGATGGGCATAGCGGATTGGCAATTTTGTGGGTGAGTACATTAAGCATGATCCGGCCTTGCTTGCTAATGGGGTGATGAAGATCAAGATTCGTGTCAATCTCCACCGAGGTGTGGCTGGAAAAGGAAGATTTGATTTTCTCCGGAATACGTGCTGCCAATTATTTTTGAATACCCGAATGTGAAGGAGTTTTGCTCCTTTTACAGGTTGATTGTGTATGACGGTTCAGGTGTGTTGTGCAGCGGGTTCAAGAGGAAAGGAGAGCGGAGAAAGCGGCGGCACAGACCATACAGCCGCCGCCAAGTTTTAAAAATGGCCCAGCATTCACCACGACGGCAGAGTCGACACCGGCGAAGGAGATGCCGAGGACCTCGGTGGGGGTGCTAACACTGGCCGATGCCACACATGCAGAACATGTGGTAAGCATGCATGACATGTGGCAAGCAAGTAGGGTGTTTGAGTTGAAGGTTTGGGACACATGTCATACATGCAGGGTAATCCTCTTTTTGAGGGGGATCCACTAACCCAATTTATTTTTTCGCAGGTTCCAAACTCAATTGATAATCTACGATCAAGCTCATCTAGAGTAAACCCTACTGTCCACCAAGAAGTAGGAGATGTTCCTCAGGGTATGCGATCTTATGTCAGGTCAGAGCGGTGCAAGACAAAAGCAGCGTCGCAGACAGTTGGATCATCTTCGAGGAGGCGGGCCCAGTGCACACAGATAAGGCATCCCCGCTGACTGAAGTTAGCGGACGACGCAATATGAGACATCGTCGGTGCCTTCCGGAGGATCGACAATGACTGCTCGGGTCCCAATGGGCAGAAAGAAGAGAGGGACGCGGGATGAGACACCACCACCGATAACTGGTGGCAGCAGGGCCTCGAGTGTCCATGTGTCGTAGGTGTCCAAGTATGAGTCCCCGCCGAAGATGGTGGCACTAAATCTAGTCGTTGAGTAGTAGGGTGACAAGAAACATGTGTTGCTATAGTTTTGGATGCATAATTAGATAGGATGTGGACCCCGAATTCTTTTAGTCATTTTTTTACGTCAAGTCCGTCTAGTTATGTGATAGTAGGTCTGTGCTAAGCATGTAATAGTTTAGATTACTATAGAGAGTTCTTTCTATCGTGTTGATGACTTGGTGTTCTCCTTGTAATCTTTCAGCCCAATCAATTCTATCGTTCATCTCAACAAAACAAAACAAAAACTACTTTTCTCCCCACTTTCCTTTCCCTAAAGAAAGTATTTTTTCCTTTTATATTCCAAACAAAAATTCTATAATAAACTAGCTAGCCTTTATGTGCGCGTGTAGAAGAGCGTCGTGCTCACTCGTAATAAAGAGGCATACAATAATATCATATTCGACAAAAGAGCCGAGGCAAAATTGTGTTCTATTAATTTCATTTGATCTTGTCATTATGTTCGATAATAGGTTTACATTGATTTGTCATATCCAAATGTTACATGTTAAAAGTTGTTTTGCTCGTAAATTATATTAATTCGAAACGATTAGTTTTGGTATCGCACCAATATTTCACCTCAGGTTCTCAACTCAGCAAAAATTCTATAGTGTTTCGGAATACAAAAAAATTCCCAGTTTTGAAGTGTCAGATAATTTCTACGGTCTCTATTTTTTTAGAAATAAAGTGATCCAATACTTTAAAAATAGAAAATTTTGATACTCCGAAATACCGTAAAACACCTGTCAACTTGGTGCTTAATTTTCGTTTTCTTTTTTCCAACTTGATGAACCAATCGAGACTGAAAGAGATAACTACTTTTGTAGTTATATGGCCTGGGCCACGTACTGTAACTAGCTACCATTCATCTTAATCGGAAAAAAAATTAAAATATTATTAAAAAAAAAGAGAGCTAGCTACCATTCATGATCCAAGGAAAAGTTCAATCTTGCCACAGCCGTACATGCATCATGGCTTGGATTTTGACTTCTAATGCATTTACGGTTTAATTTTTTTTATTAGTGTTATACACTGATATTTTTTATTTTTTATTTTTGAAAAGAACACTGATATATAGAGCTACCGATAGCTAGCGAGCATAAAATTGTATGTCGTTATTAAAGATTGAGCTAACAGATGTCTACTGCATTAATTTTTTTTCTTGTCTTGCCTTATATTTTCATAGATATTGATTGATGTATGGCCTATAGAACACGTATACAAATAACAATTTGTAAGATACATATTTTAAGTATATGAAGGTCGTCCTAGAAGAACCTTTGTATGCCAAAGGAAGAAGGAGGTATGAGATTTCGTGACTTGAAAGCTCACAATCTAGCTCTCTTAGCCAAACAAGGATGGCGGCTCCTTAAATACCCGGACTCAATCCTAGCACGTCTCTACAAGGCTAGGTATCATCCTACTTGCGACTTTCTTAAGGCAGACGTGAGAGGGTCAGTTTCTGCTTGCTGGTGTGTTATTACCTCGACCAGGGAGGTGTTACAAAAGGGACTACGAAAACAAGTGGGCTCCGAGACATCAATCAGAATACTCAAGGACCCGTGGTTACCGAGACCGAATACTTTCAAGCCTTATGGATGCCGAGCCCCTAGAAATTCGAAGGTTTCAGAGTTAAACCTTGAGCTAAGAAACTAGGACGTGGACCGTTTACAGTAGTGGTTTAATCAAGAAGATAGATATTTGATTCTCAGTATCCCTTTGAGAGTAAGGGCCAGTGATGATCGCTGGGTTTGGCACTTCAACAAAAAAGGTTTCTTCTCTACCAAAACGGCTTACAAACTCATTGTGGGATCCTCTCTTGAAGCATCAAGAATCTCATCTTTTCCTAGCTGCTGGAAAGCTCTTTGGTCCTCGCCAGCATCGTGCAAAATGAAGCTACATATGTGGTGAGCTTGTCACAGGGTACTCCCTACAGTTTCTAACTTGTTACAACGTAGAGTTCCAGTAACCAATGGTTTTCTTCTCTATAGTAGCTCATATGAGGATGCAATCCATGTAATGCAACGATGTCCTTTTACAACGGCAGTATTACAACAGTTTCCTGATCTGACTAGGAAACTGCCGCAACTCTCTCATATGTCTTTACCAGAATGGTTGTTCCTGTGCTGCTCTAAACTACCAGTCGCTGATTTTGTCATGCTGCTACTGATCTCCTGGTCGGTATAGAAGGAGAGGAACAGCCGACTCTGGACAGGTAAACATAAAGACCCCCTACAGCTCAGTTTTGCAATAAAAGTTCACTTCGCTACAGTTTGGTCGGCATTTGAGAAGAAGACGAAACCCAAGTGCCTTCAGGCGACTCGAGCCTGGACTCCGCCACCACTAAACTTCCTCAAGATCAATGTTGATGGGGCTTTCGACACTGATGCTAGAAGAGGTGGTATCGGATCACTCCTAAGGAATAGTTTGGGGGAAGTTATCGGTGGTGGGGCCTGCTCACTGACCCATATGCATTCGACAGTAATGGTTGAAGCTCTGGCCAAAATAAAGGCCCTTCGATGTGCTGTGAATCAAAATCTTCATCATCTCAAAGTCGCGATAGATTGTCTTTCTTTAGTGGAGGTTGTTAACAGAAGAGTAGAGGATCACTCTGAGATAGGTCGGCTTATCGATGATGTGCTCGAACTAATGGCAACAAATCCTAATTGTTCTCTATCACACATGTATAGGGAGGTAAACAGCTTGGCTCATAGTGTGGCGAAGTTCTCTTTAATTTTTCTGTGTAATGTAGCTTGGTTCAGGGTTGTCCCTCCAATTTTAGAAGCCATTGTGGCTGCTGGTTGTACTGTTTGATTTTGTTGAATAGAAGCCTCTCTATCAATTCAAAAAAAAACTATATGAAGGTCAACCTTATATTTCTCATTCCGAACTTATGTTAATCCCTTATAAAGCTTATGAGAGATGTTTGCAACAAATTGTATTACTTAATTTTTTCATCAGTGTAATTCCATTGTTTGCCAGGAAAAAAGAAAAAGGAAAATAAATAAATAAATACAAGGACATAGCTAGCTTACCTCCTCCGGATGATCACTTATGTAAGATACGTTCTAAACTTTGCTCATGCATGTATGACAAATATCACTAAATTCATTATCAAATTATATCGTTAGTCTTTTTGATCACTCCGTCTCTAATAGACGTTAAAAATCGGATAACGTCGTTAAAAAATAGTCATGTGTTATTCACATGTCATTTTACAAGGACTTTTTTGGAAATTTATAGTTCATGTGACTTCATCCCCGTCCTCTCCACAACATCTCATTCTTGTTGACACTGTCACCAACATCACCCAGTATATAACCTCTGTTCCAACTATAGGTGCTCTCAGCCTGTCAGCAAGTCACTGCCTCAATTAATTTCCCGTAATCAGGTTACAAATATTTCCTTAAAGATCTAGGAAACACTCACAATAATGTGAATTTGTCGTCAAATTCATGGGATTAAACAAAGTTAAGAATTCTAGGACAAATCATAGTAGCACATATTAGTAAATATAGTACAGGCATTGAGAGAGAGATCTGATTATGTACACCCATTATATTAAGAGACTCTCACTTGACTTGAGTACTGTAAAGACTTCCACGATGATTCAAGCCGCAAAAGATGCAATATTCAACAAATGGCTCGAGAACTTATGCCTCTTCTTTTGAAGCAAAACCATGGGTATGCTATGCCTCATCAAAAAAATTTCGAACTCATAAGATGGCCCCCAATTTTGAATTTGTCAAATTTTGCATCTTTCGATTCTAGGTTTTGTTGAATTGGATTTTTTTTTGTCGATTTTAATTGCTTAGATTATTAAACCTTTTTGTGGTTGCTGTATATGGGTCTTTTGTTTGATGCGATTATGAGCTCAAGGACCGGTTTTGGAGGCCATGTTTTTGTATACAACTTATGGACATCACCTTAATGGTGGTGGCGTTCAGTGATTTTTCAGCGACGAAGTTTCTATGTGCCCAGAGTAATTTCTGGGTGTCCATAACAGAGGAAGATGGGGGAGAGGAAAGAGGAGATCAGAGGGAGAGAGAAAGAAGGAGCGACATTGGAAGCAAAGGTTTTCGACTTTCCGGCGATAGAGTGGAATTTCCGCCATTAGACGGTTGGCTGAGATTCTAGGTAAAGATGAGGATGTGGTGTTCTGAGCTTATTATAAGCTCGTTGACCGTTTACTTTTTTAACCAACCAAATACAGAGAGGGAAAAAAAGAAATTGGTTTCCATGAAATTTGCTAAAAGTCATTGTAAAATGACAGGTGAATGACATGTGCCTATTTTTTAACGACAGAATCCGGTTTTTAACGTCTTTTGGAGACGGAGTGATCAAAGTGACTAACATTATAATTCAATAATGACCTTAGTGATATTTGTCATACATGAATGAACAAAATTTAGAATGTGTCATACGTAAGTGATCATCCGAACAATTTTTTTTGAAAACTAAATATATAATATGTAGATTGTTTAGTGTAGGAACAAAGTAACTTGGTTGAGTGGTAAAGTATTGATCTTTTACATCAAAGAATTGGGTTCTAATCTCACAAAATGCATTTTTTGTTGTTTTTTTTTTCTACCACCTCTTCTTTTGTATTTATATTTTATAGTTATTTTTTTCTTGCTTTTTGTATACTGTCTCTTTAAAAAACAATTGTGTCTATATATTTCGTAGTTATTTACCACCTCTTCTTTTGTCTACATATTTTATAGTTAATTTTTTTCTTAGGTATTTTTTTATGCTGTCTCTTTACATTGTATTAATCAATATTTTACACAATCTGTCTCTACTATATAATTTTTATAATATATTTTTATTCGTATTTATTTTTTAATATTTTAAGACCCCTCCTCATATTAAATTTTGACTTCGTCTCGGGCTACATATATACCTTGAGAGCCGAAATGAGTCAAATGACCATGTTTTATGAGGAGTTCCAAGTGGTAGAAGGAAGGAGAGAGAGATAGAGAGACGGTGGGAGAGGTAAATTACCTGATGAGTGGAGAAGGCGATAATGATGGTCTGCAGAATTACACGAAAGCTTACGAACAACAGCACTAAAGAAAATCCTCGAATTCGAATTCATCATCTCTCTTGGAAAAATGGTAATTTGAATATAGATGAGTTGCAATTTACAAAACTACAAAAATAGCCAGGATTGGACCTCTTGATGCTGTTTGGTCGTTGATTATAATCACTTGGTTTGTGGTGTGTTGGTTGGGTTGATTAGCATCGCAGCCCAACCCTGCTCAGCCCATATCTTAGTCTTTTTTGCTACTTCTTTGGTTTCATAGTTTGAAACCCAAGGTTAGCATCTGGATCCTTAAAGGGCATTGTTCGAAAACTTGTCCGAATCGGCTGAGTACTCGGCGAGTACTCACTATTTAGTAAAAAAATGAACTGTTTTAGGCCTACTCCCCCTTCCTGAGCGGTAGCTGAGTAATCCCCGATTAATCGCCAAGTAAACCCGAATTGTATGCTTAATCAACCTGAATCAGTCTCACTTTAACTAAAATATTAAAAGAAATCTAATTTCTAAAAATGAAAACATCCAAAAACTCAAAACAAAACGTAAATATTAATTTGAAGTTAAAGAAATTGAGGACGCATTTGGAGAGTTTGACAATATTGAGTGATTTTTTATTTTGAAATACACTTAATAATGCTTTTATTTGAGTAGGGACTATGTGTTTAATGATTTTGATAACTTTGATGTCAATTTTTTTAAAATTCTTTATATCTTAACTAATGACATTTATATACATATATATATAATATATTAATAATTATCGTATTATTTAAATTTTGAAAAATAGCGACTCCGAGTACTACCCTAGTACTCGGTTGAGCGGTAATCGGTAACAAAACGAATCACGGTCGATTACCATTTTTTTGAACATTGCTTCCCTTAAAGGAGAGTTATGGTGTTGAGGTATATTTGACTAATTGTGTAAAAAATTTAGAGGCGATGGTTAGTCGAGATGGTGGAGAGGGCAGCGAGGCGACTAGTAGCAAAATCCTAGCGAGCATCATCGGGTCTATTATGGAAGGGTCTAAGGGGAATCCAGAATTACTAGGGATTAATTTTATAAGTGTTTCTCTCAAAATATGTCTAAGGTTGTCACACTACTCAATTACTTGCCAAATAGACCAAACCACATGCTAAACTCTTGTGACTAATCTCCACATATCAAAGACTTCCTATATTGAGGATCAAAAAGGTCTTTAATGGGTGTAATGGGGATGAGCTCATGGGTTTATAGAACAAAAATGATATGGAATACAAGAATAAGTTCTAAAACCTAGTAGAGCACCAATGTAAAGAGACTTTCTCGAACTTTACAACCATTGAAGCATCTTCACCAATGAATTCTCTTCATATGTGTCACGATTGTGGCCAGATATCATCCTAGTGGGTCTGCACGCCATTCTTTTCATACACAGTTAACTTAAGGTATCAATCTAGAACATCACAGAGTACATATTTTTTACTTTCTTGCCGATTTCTTCCCCTTTTTTCTTTCTTTCAACTTTTGGCTTTTACAATATAATACATAGCTAGTTTGATACCCCATACTTAGATTGTTTCTTTGCATCATCTTTATAACTGTTACCTTGGTCTTCATGCACATATGTCATGTACAGCTCTACTAAGTTCAAGAATAAATGTAGAGATCGATATAACTATACTAAGGTTCAAGGTTAGAATTATGCAAGTGATGACAAAAAGTTTAAACATGTAGGCTCAAAGTGGTTAACTATAGGGTGCACAACTTGCATACACAATATATGGGACACATGCTACATATGACAATAATGGTAGATCATAAGTGTCTTTATTACTTCCTCGATCAGGACATAAATTGACTATAAGCTTTGAAAAACACAAGAGCAAGTTCTAGTAATCTCTAGAGTTCATTAACTTAATCTGCAACAAGTAATTGACACACAACAAATGAAGCATGTATATCACATTTAGGCTCAATCGCTTGCTACTTAAATGAATCTCAATAATGTTTAAGCATGCTCTTAATCTGTACCATATTAGCTTGTTTATACATCCACTACACATTCTCATATACACCATACATCAAGATTAACCAAAGATACTCAAATAATTTAGTCACATGTTTCAATATTAGTCACAATTTCGGAAAATATAATCACATCATGGACAAGAGTATCTCCAACAAAGTAGCTAGAAGCTAAATTTTAGCTACTTTTTAGCTAAAATTAGCTCATACAGAGTAGCTTTAGTTAACGTCAAATATAACTTTTAGTCATATTGGTAGCTATATTTAGCTACCAAGAAGAGAGAAAATGACTTAAAACTAAATATTTAATACTAAATATTTAGCTTTAGTTTTAGAATAGCTACCATTGCTAAAATTGAAGTAAAAAAATGATGAGCCACATTTAGATTTTGTAGTTAAAAATAGCCATAACTATAGTTTTACTGTTGGAGATGCTTTAGAGCCTCCTAAGAACTAAAAGACTCTTTTTGTATTGCTTTTTCTTAACACTATTTATTTTTATATTTTTTTTTATCATATAGACTCACAAACACATCAGAAAAACAAAGAAAAACTCAAAAATATAAAAAACTGACGCAGAGACCCTTCCACGACGAACTGGTCGTCGTAAAAGGCCTTTTCATTCTCAATGGGTCGAAAAGATGGTACTACCCGAAACTGACTCAAAATTTAACGGGTCAAAAATAATTTCGACAGGTCGAACAAAAACTTAAAAAAAACTCAAAAAAATGACTCAAAAACTTGAAATTTACAGAAATCGGAGAAATTAAGCATATCTACTTGCAAAATTTACACAGAATAAACCACAAGTCATAACAAGCTGAAATTTTATGAGAATAAACTAGACACATATATAAACACTAACTCAAATTTTTAAAATTTTCCGAGATATGTAACCACATCAATTTTACAATGAATTCATCTTCCCTAGCAAGCTTTGAATCTCCTTCTTTTTCTTTAGTGGGCTGGCGTTGAGCACCACCTCCTTTTTTTGTCAGGTACTTCAATCCCTCAGTGGTGAACCAGGAAACCCAAAAAGTCTCCCGCTTGGACCCCAAAGACGCACTTGGCGGGGTTCATCTTCAACTGATGAAGTCTCATATAGTCGAACACTTTGCTCAAGTTATCTATGTGATCTATTTGATGCTTGGTTTTGACCACCATGTCATCAATATAAACCTCCATGATTTTACCTATGAGGTCATGGAAAATTAAATTCATGGCTCGTTGCTACGTGGCGCCGATGTTCTTGAGTCCAAATGGCATGTCCACATACTCAAAAACACCAGTAAAACCAGGGCATCTAAATGCCATCTTGTGCCTGTTAGCCTCGGCCACCGGAATCTGGTGATACCTCGTTGTGCCATCCATGAAGGACAACATCTTGTGGAGAGCTACAGAGTACACTAGCAAGTCTGCTACTGGCATGGGATATGCATCCTTTGGAGTGGCATTTTTGAGATCGCGGTAGTCGACACAGACACGCATCTTCCCATTCTTCTTCCTGACTGGGACAGTGTTAGATAGCCACTCATTATACTTGGCTACTCTGATGATGCCTGACATGAGCATCTTTTGAATATCTTCTTTGACTAGAATTGTCATCTTGGTATTCATTCTACGCATCTCTTGCATTACTGGTTTCTTTCCTTCAATGATCGGAAGGTTATGATACACCAAGTCTGGCAACAGTCCTGGCATATCATCACCTTTCCCTGCAAAGCAATCAACATATTCGTGTAGCAATTCAATGAGCATTTTCCGTTCTTTAGGCTCCAAGAAGGTACTAATAGCCACAGTCATTGGCTCTTCTATGGTTCCCAGATTGATTTTCTCAATGGGATCCTTAACTCTAGGTAGAGTATCATCCAAGGCTACTGGAGCTAGTTGGATGGTCTCTTCCTCTTTTGATTCGTGCAATATATCATCATCCACATAGTCCAAGGCTGCAATCATTGGAACATGCCCGTAAGCTTGTTTCTCCATCAGGTATTCATATAGATGATCGTAGAGAGAATAACAAGCCTCTGCCTCTATGTCTGATAGAGGCTCTAGAATTGGGATACCTAATATGGTAGCTAAATGTTGTAAGGATAGCATTCATCTTTGCTCGCCTATATAATGCCCCATTGAGCTAATTGAGAGGTCGTCACCCCCATGGGGCGGCCCTTCTGGTCGATGCCATACACTTTTAATGGCCTCATATCTCTATTGTAGTAGCTGGAGTCTATGTTGTTGGCTAACACCAAAAATAGGTGAGGGTCAGCATCAATGACTTCTACCTCGCTTGACTCCATGTTCCATAAAACCATCTACTGGTGGAGGGAAGATGACATAAAATAGGTCATGTGAATCCAGTCTCATCCGAGTATAACGTTGTATGGTGACGTGCATTCTGCCATGAAGAAGGTATGTGTCCCTACTACTGGTCCAACCTACGCGTGAAGAAAGACAATGCTTAGGGTCTTTGATATGTTACCTTGGAAATTCCAGACATTGAGAGCCATTTCTTGAATGGCAGACTTTGGGATGCCCAACAGTCCCATTGCTCTGACTGTGACTCTGTTCACGGCAGCTCCTGAATCAACCAATATTTTGTTGAAGGATATCCCCTGGTCCTTGGCGGTGATGTAGAGGGGTGGCATATGCATAGCCATATTCAATGTTGGTTTGTTGAAGAGCGTGTATACCTTCCTCGGTGACAAGTCGATCTTTGGCTAGACCTAGGGTAGTTGTTTCTCTCCTTTCTCCTCTTCCTAAGTGGACGTCGTCAAGCGTCTCAATGTATTTGATTTATCCAAAACTACCTCCATGGTGAGAGAAAGTGTGGGGATTGGTAGTCGCGCTGCAGAACCTACAAACTTGGAGGGTAAGACGAAGACCATATTCACTTCGTATTTATCACCATAAACCTGGGATTCTGGTTCCTCATCTTCGCCGTAGTCAATTAACTCCTCGTCATCAACAACTTCATCATCTCCACCTGCAGTCATACCTTACGGTTTAGCTTCTGCCATGTCTTGGTCGACAGGGATTGTGGCTCCTAGAGCCGCTACTAAGCGGTCCTCAAAAGGAACCTCAGATGTAGGTTCAACGCTAGTAGGAGAAAAAAGTTCACTACACTGACTTTCTTAAGAAGAGGTGGCCTGGGTTTGAGTTTGAGCCAAAGCCATCTTCCTTTCTTCTTCCTTGCAATGACCTATGTTTTGCTGGCCTCGGCTACTTGGTGAAAACTTTTGAGAACAACATGCCTTGGATCTTTGGAGCTAGCGACCTGCTTGCTGCCCTTGGATATCTAATGGACCCATTGAACCTTAGGGATAGGTTCTTGAAATTAAGCTTTGGAAAGTAACTCAGGGTTATGAGAGAAGACGTTGGGTCTCGTTGTCCATACCTTAGGCTCGTGAGATTTCTTACCAAAGACCACTATAGGGTTAGTAGCCAGCGTGTTGAGCCTTTGCTCCAGCTGCCTAGGTGTATAAGCTAAGTCCTCTGGTTGAACGAGGCCCAAGTCTAAAGCTTTCAGTGCCCTCTTGGCCTAGCCAAAACGACGTTTTAGGTTCCTTCGCCTACTTGGAGTGACCTCTTTGGTCTTCCCATTCTCCTTATCATACCAAACATTCTCCTTGGTGATGTTCCTTGATGCCGGTGGTTTGTAAGGCTTGGTGAGGTCCTCTTTTTCTTTGAACTCCACTGTTGTGGTTTCAGGAACCGTTTGAAAGGACCCAACCCCGATTCAGTTACCCAAACTGGAATCGAACCCCTTCTGAAAACGCGAACCAACAAAAATCTTTCAAAATTTCGGCAGAGTAACATTACTAACGCGGAATTGCATTAACCTGCACCCTGAAAATAACACTTCATCCTATGCCACAAAAGCCAAACCGTGGGCACCAATCCCATCCGGATTTCTCAATATCATAACATAATCAATAAACAGTAAACATACTGTAATATATATAATGTATCCGAGAAAATCCGTATAAAACATGTATCAGAATGTATCAAAGCGACCTCTAGTATAAATATATACAATATATACATCAGTAGGTGAAACAAGAACATACTGGAAAGCACAGGTAACTCGGATCACTAGCCTCCCACCACGACGTGAAACACCAGAACCTGAATTGCAAATTGGGCACGGAAACCGAAAAGCCCAGGGGAAAGACATGAAAATTGTTAGAGTGAGTGGACGAAAATAAATGTCTTTTGTCAATTAATATATGTTATAAAAACATATGCGAGTCCAGATGAATGAATATAACAAAGTACACGAGGTAAACACATACTCCTCCAGCGTACTGAGCATGCAAGTAAAAATCCCACGGGGTCACTCATGGACACATCCGTGCTAGTACAGTCCGAATCACGGGATCCCAGACCCACACGTGATTCTAGCAAGAAAGGCCTCAGGTCAGGGTATCTGTTTCCACCCGGAAATACATCGGCGCAAGAAACAGATATCTGTACCCACCCGGAAATACATCGGCACAAGGTACAGTTCCCCCCTGGTAGGCACCCTCGGGGATCAGCCGGGATGCGAGTGTATCGATACAACAACATAAACTGTGACTATAATCTGTGTAAATCAAATCATAAATAATTTCATGCATACGTATAAAGCATAATCGTAAAACACATGCTCGTAATAATTCATAATCACAAACGTATGCTCATGCTCGTAAATCGTGTATAAAGACTCGCGATTATCAGTGAAAAGAAACTGTCCACTCACAAGTGAGCGAAACGCGCACTCGCGCTAATCTCGTGGCCCGACGGAAGATCCCTCGCTCGAAGCACGATCTCGATCTCGATCTCCTGAATAATCATAAACACATCTGATCAAAACCATAGTCCACAACACTGTACTTAATCACGAAAACCAACCGTTCCCGAAAACATATTAAACTGTACAAAATAATCGACTGAATTTCCGAAATCTCCACTCGAAACCTTCGACTGAAAATCCGATACCCAAATCACTACGAAAACCTCTAGGCGATAATTAGGGTGCGATTACGAGAAAAACGACATTAAATTCATCGAAAACCAAAAAGTCAAAGCGGCGGCGCGCCGTCAACGGTGACCTTCTCCGGCGAGGAAGCTCCAGAATTGAAGCTCTCCTCAAGCCCAGCCACATCTTCAACTACCACTAAGGCCAATTCAAACCAGAACCATGTCAATTTCACTCAAACCCAAACTGAAATCCTCCTCCGGCAACCACCACGGGTTCGCCGGAAAACACCCCCTCGTTCCAAACTAAGCACTCCACAAGCACCTACGAGGCTAGAGGAGTTGAAACCCCATCCTCTCCACCTCCACAACTCGCCGGAGCACAGCCCCCCGTCGCCGGCGAAATCCGGGATTTAAACTCGATTCGAAACCACATAAAACATAACCAATTTCCACAAACTCAAACATAAAACGAAAGAGGAACTCAAGGGGATTCGAACTGTACCCACAGCGTGGCCGGAGGTGGCCGGAAAAGTCGGGTCGGCCGGCGAGCTCAAACGGGTCACGTTCTTCCTTCACGGTCAACGGTCAAGTTTCCAAATTTGGAAAGTCAACAGGTGGTCAACATCAGTCAAACCTCAAACAGTGATTTACGACTATTTTCGATATTTATACTCGTCATCGGGTCGATCGACGATTCGAAACGGATAACCATTACAATTCGGATAAAACGGATAAACCCGTCGATAAACCGAAACTTCGAATAATCATATTATATTCCTCGGTTATCGGAAAAATCATCCGGAACCGCCCTCGAGCTCGAAATCACATGCTCTACAACTTCCGTGAAGAAACCCAATTCAAATTCTCGACCGATAATAAAGTTACGAACGAAATCGACAAATCACACATATAACCTGAAACCGCGACTACGCACATTCACGTGAATCGTACTGAATACACTACTGATTCTGGTTCGGGTCGTCACACCATTGCACTGCTCGCATCCGCTTATAAGCTTGCGAGTCCCTTGTGTTCAACTCTCGAGGGCTATTAGGCTGGTAATGCTTAGGCGAAGACACCAATTTTGGGCATACCTTGATTGCCTCCATCAGTTTCTCATAAGATATCTTCATCCCACAACGAACCTTGTAGCAAGAGCACAATGCTACTGGGGATTCTGCCCTTGGGTCCACCTTTTCCTTACCCTTCACGGAAGGTGTTGGTTTTTTCACCTTAGTAATGTCTCCTTCGGTTTGGAGGTCCAAAGTTGTTTCCTTTTGTTAGTATTAGACCTTTGTACCTCTACCATGCTCACCATAAGGCCGTCATTAGTACTGGTGTCTTGATCTAAGTCTTCACCATGTAGCTTGATGGCTATCTTGCCCTCGTCTATCCACCGTTGGATCCTGAATCTCAGGCTCATGCATTCCTCAGTTGTATGGGTCCGGGCATGGTGGAAACGATAATAGCGGAGCCCTTCCACACTTGCAGGGTTTGGCGAAGGTACACTAGGTACTTCAGCGATTTTCGCTTGGTTCAGGTAATATAGGATTTCTGACACTCACGAAACATTGTAAGTGAATTCCTACTTTGTTTTCTTCATGGGCTTAAGCCTCTTAGTGGGTTCTGCCTTTGTTGCTAACACCACCCACTTAAGCTTCTTGTGGAATGGTGGTAATGGTCTGTGATTCGCTGCTTGATCTTCCTCCTTGGTCGTAGCCAATCACCGGGTAGTCCAATAGGCTTTGGACAGTATTCTTCAAACTGAAGCACGACGAGGTTGTATATCCAAAATTGTTGTGGTACCTGTAAAAATAGTCATCTGGCCCTATATAGGCTAGGCCTTCTAGTCTCCTCACGGGCCTGTAGCTGATCAGATCCTCCATGATTAGTTCATCAAGGATCTCGTTCATATGATCCTGATTGAAAGTGTATCGCCACGACGGCCTGGGCATTTTTTTTCTAGTTGAACTCGCTTGAGATTGTTTGACCTTTTCTCATTTTCTCTGCCCCTCACCTAGCTGAAAATCCCTGTATTTCTACCATGTTGACCTGTGGGTCAGGGAACAGGTGAGAATCAACTAGTGAGACTGTGTTGGGTGATGGCTCTAGAGCAAGTTTGCCCTCATTGATCCACTTCTGGATTTGGTCTTTGAGTTTGATGCAATCCTTGGTGGAGTGATTCCACATGCCATGAAACTTGCAGTACATTTTTCCTTTTAGTTGCTTAGCATTGGGGAGAGGTCTGAAGTCTGTGTTCGCTACTCGCGAACTGATTAACTCGCTCAAGATCTCGTGAGCCAAGTTGGCATCGCTTGTGTATGTCTTGAACTCTGGCTTGGTAAAATTCACTGTCGAGAGCTTCACTGGACCTTTGTTTTGCTGGAGCTTCCTCGGCCTAAGCACCAACTTAGAGGTCAGCTTAAAGGCGTGAATGTGCTCTCCTTCGGACTCATATTCCTCATCAGCAGAGTCTTCAATATAAGCCATGGTTGCTGGCTTGTTTCTCTCTGAGTAGGATGACCTGGTCACATAAGTTCATTTCGAAGAGTTTTGCTTGTTGTCCCTCTCCTGCATGGCATTGTAAGCCTTCGTGACTACAACGATGAACTTGGTCAGCGAAGGATGCTTACTGCTGAGGAAAAAATTGTGGTATTAATCCTCTAGATCATTGATCATCATGTTAATCATGGTATCTTTTGTAAGAGGGGTCTTACACAAAGTGTACTCTGACCTAAAGTGATGCAAGAATGTCACCAGGCTCTCAGAAGGCGCATGGCTCATGACCACCAGTTTGTTGATGCTAGTCTTTAGCAAAGTCATGCCGAAATGATCGACAAACAACTTCTCCATATCAGCCCACTCCTTTATGGACTGCAGTTCAAGGCCCATATACCAAATCATGGCTGAACTAGTCAAGGAAGAGCCAAAAACCCTCAACTTCAACTGTGGGTCTTCTCCTCATGGTCCAAGCTACAATGTGAAAGTAGCCAAGTGAGTGGATGCATTCCCGTTTCCATCCCCGCTGAAGGTCTGGAAGATGAATGGCTTATAGTTCCTGGGCCATAGCCAACTGACATTGATATCCCCCAACAATGGGTAAGGGGTAACATACGGCTGGTGAGGCTTGGCGATCTGCAAGTGACACTGGTCCATGAATGCTTTGAACTTCTCCTGTCAAGTGGCCGAGAAAGTCTCAGCCTGTCGCTGACTCCTCGCGAGGCTGGACACAGACTTGTCGAGCTGCCCAATGTCATTATCAGCTCTTTTGAACATGTCTAGCATGTCTTTCTTTTTTTGCATCAATGTGACTTCGACAGCACTCAAAAATTCTGCCTGCAACCTCGTTTGCCCTTCTAGTGGGTTGCAAGTTGAGCTTTTTGGGCAGCTTGCTCTTCCAAGCCTTTGGTGAACTCGGCCCTTAGAGCGACTACTTTAGAGTTGGTAGCCTCTGTCTTCTTTCTATTGTCGCCGAGCAAAGCCGCCTGATCATCTAGACTTTGATTGATGAGATCGAGCTGCGCTGCTTGGTACTGATCACACTTGGCAGCGTACGGGTGATAATTCTCATATGTGAAGGCCCTGATCTCTTCTTCAGTCCCGAATATTAAGTCTACTACGTTCGCAGAGAGTGCGTGATACTCAGTAGACGTATGCTCCCGTTAGGTCGGTTGAGGATGTCTGCGACACTGCAGGTAAGCCCTTTGGTGGGGGTCCCTTATTGTCGCTTAGAGACACAAAGTATGTCCCACTAGGCGTGCCAAAATGTTTGGCTTAGAAATTCCCAGGGTGCTGGGAAGTCCGCAAACTGTCTCTTTTACTCGACCGTGATGTATGTGTGCTTCGGCGTGCCACTGCCCTGGGGCAGAAGGATGGTGATCATAGAGTGGGCCACTACCTGACTTCTAAGAAGCGATGTTATGAACGGGGATAGCACCAACCTCGTTCGGTGGATCTTTTTTGCCTAGTAGGCCTAGGACTTCGTAACTTTTGTATCTCTAGACGAGCCACAAAAAAAGATACTCAACAGCTCCTTCGGTGTGAAGCAGAGTAACTTCATTGACGAGCTTTGAAATCACAGGGGTGCGTTCTTGAATCTCCAGATACTCACACTCCTTCGGGTGAAGATCTTTTGATCGTCGGTTGCTAGGGTTTCTCGAGACGAGAATGTTGTTTTTCCGAGAGCAAAGGTTATATGATCATGGGTCTAGATTACGTAGAGATTTCCTCAATATATAGGAAACTATGGTGCCTTGACGTAGTAACCCTAAGATTCCTGGCACTTAGACTCACTTAATGGCTCTAATTGCTCGAATTCTTACTTCTTAGATTTTTCAATCAAAATCTAAGACTTGATGACAAGATCACTAAGGAACTGTTCCCTCCTTAGGAAAGACTTTTTGTTTCTCATGTAGCCGCTGATACTAGGCCACTTTCTTTAAAGCTCATTCCTCACGCGGGGCGCTGGTATCGGCCCGTTTATAATTAAAGCTATTTCACATGCAGGTTGCCAGTATCGACCCATTTATAATATAAAAATTAACCTAAAAATAAAGATTGTTTAGTTTGGGTCCAAACAAAAGTATCATTACCCCATCCATATTTAATATATTCCTCATGATGATATTCCTCTACAAAGACAGTTTCTACCTCCTCACTCTCATACTCTTCTTCTTCTTGAGGCACCATAGTCACATTTGGCATATGGAACCCTTTACTATAAAGACCAATGTCACTGTGTTGATTGTTGAGTTCCTCTTCTACTAATGGCTCGTTCATATCAAGAAGTAAGTCATATATGTCGAGAACAAGTCAATCTTAACTCTGGTGCTACATCCTCTTGCTTAACATATGTGTGCTTGGCTACATCATCCATCAATCATTGCATAGAATTTTTCAACCTCTCTAAGTCTAGAATCCATAATGATCTGATCATTCAACAACCATTCAAGACAAGACATGATTTCTTCGAAGACTTCTTCCTATTGATATCCTTGATGTGCATGGCCATAGCTAGAGTGATCATCCAAAGTTTAAGTGTAAGGAGGTGCGTAGTAGTTGCTCCGCAAGGTGGAATAAATTTGATATTGCTTATACGCACATTCTTCAATTGAGTGTCCTGCCATAGAACATATAGAACATACCACAAAATTAGAATACATAATGTACAAAATTTAAATAGAAACGACAAGTAAAGCAATTAGAGTTAATCAATCCCTGGAGACACAACGTCAAAATTTGATAAGCAGAAAACCACCTACCAAAGATATCCCTACTCTACGTCTAGATTGTCAATTGTAGCAAAGATAAGTAGGGGTCATTCCCGAAGAGGACTGATGAAACTAAATGGTTTAAACGACTCGAAACACTAATACCAGAAATCTGGCAGACTCTACCAACAGACAAAGAGTTAATTTATTAAATTATCTAGACTCAGCCTAAAACTACTAAAAACACAGACTCAATATAGACAGCATGGCATACAGCCACGTAAATTTATGGAATTTTCAAAGGTGATTTAAGTGTCGAAATTAATTAAAACAAAATAGAAAAGTAAATACAGAAAAGTAAAAGTAAACCAACTGTCTGGAAACGTAGGGTTTAGGGCGCTTAAGCTTGATTTGAGTCAGGCATACGACATGGTCGAGTGGTGTTTTTTGGAGGCGGTTGGGTTTTTATGACACTTGGATTTGGTGGATTATGAGGTTTGTCTCGACTGTGGCATATTCTTTTGTTGTCAATGGGGAGTTGTTGGATATAGTGATTCTGACTAGAAGGTTGAGACAAGGGGACACCATTTTCCCATATTTTCTTTGTCCTACATGGAGGCGTTATCCAGGTTGTTGACTCGGGCTGAGGAGCAAGGGGATTTTGACAGTGTTACAATTTGCAATGGTATGCCTACTATTAGTCACCTTTTTCGCGGATAATTTGTTTATCTTTAAGAAAAATTTCACTTTACCTACTTGTAGTTTGCTTCAAATATCATTTTACTACCTGTAGCTTCAAAATCTTTAGGCTATTTCCTTAAAAGTACGTTCTTGCATTTTGAGCTTAGCAGTGACCCTTCATACGCCTAAGAGAAGCATTTTAGTTGGGCGTGAGATTTTGAAGAAAGGCTTGAGGTTTAGAGTCGGGACTGGTGCGAGTATCAATGTTTGGCAGGACCCTTGGATTCCTATCCCATACACTTTCAAACCTTTCTCTTGTAGTCGGTACTGCCTTGAGGATATGAGCTCATTGTTGATGCCCTAATGACTGTTGGAGAAGGCGAATGGGACATTGACCCATTGAAGTTGATCTTCACACAAGATGAGGTTGTCTCGGAGGCCTCGATTTCGCTAAGTTTGGGGGCTGCTAGTGATTCGCTAGTGTGGCATTTTGATCACCATGGGCTGTACACGGTGAATTTAGGCTATTGTGTGGCTTGGCATGACAAGATGGCGGCTTCCACGGTCTCAACGAGCACCGTAACTAAACGTATTTTGTGGCAGCATATTTAGAGCTTGCAAGTTCCACCAAAGGTGAGAGCTTTTGTCTGGCATCTGTGTAAGGGAATATTGCCTACTCGTGCTGCTTTCCGCAAAAAAAGGTACATCTTATTGATATGTCATGCCTATTTTATCAACATGGGATTAAGGATACACAATTTTGTTGATTGTCCAGTCAAGAGGTTGATGTGGCAATAGATTATAGTGAAGGAGTGTGTTGGTCCTCCTAGTGTGCATTCTTGTAGCGAGTGGGTCTTTGACCAACTTATGTCTCTTGACAGCTCCAAATGTGATGCTTTTCTAATGTTGTTATGGGTTATTTGGATTGAGAGAAACAAGGTACTATGGAGGAATGAGCGTGTGGATCCCTTTAATATGCCCAGATGAGGCATGTTATTGTTAGAGGAGTATAATAAGGTCCATGGTTCTAATCCAAAGCAGATGCCCGCCAAGATGAGGTAGAAGAATCCCCCCTTGGGGAGACTCAAGCTCAACGTAGATGGAGCGTTTTGCATGGAAAGTAGTAGTGGAGGGGTCGGGGTTGTTGTATGTGAAGAGTTAATTTGGAGTGGTAAGGGCAACATTTGCTAGAGGTTTGCATATGTTGGGTCAGCTATTCAGATGGAGACGGAGGCTGTCAGAGCCGAGTTGTTAATTTGCGTTCATCAAGGTTGGTTTAATGTGGTGTTGGAATGTGATAATGTGTCTATAGTCAATGCCCTTACTGGAGCGAGCTTAATGCCCTTAAAGTATGTAATGTGCTTAATGATTGCTCTAGATATATGGCAGGTTTTGTTTCTTTACATGTTAAGCACATTTTTCGTGAAGCAAATGACGTGGCTAATCGACTTCCTCGTCTTGCTATTAGTAGTTGCTTAGACGCCTTATGGATAGACGAGACTCCGAATGCTATCATGGATATTCTTATTGAGGATGGTTGTAATTTATCTCGAGGTTTAGGCTCCATGTCCTCCTCAATGTACTCTCCAATCTTCAATAACAATCTTACGGGGTGTGGGGATGAGCCCTCTAGTATTTCCTAGGTTCGAACCTCTTTCAAAAAACAAAAACAAAAAAATTAGAGAAAATTTTGCAAATTATACCTGAAATTTCATCCGTCCAGTACTATGAATTTCAGAACTATTATCAGAGTCGTGCTTCAAGTCTTCAACTCAACATAATTGTCATACCGGGCCATTATTAACATCGTTAACTGGCTAAACTATCGTACCTTCATAAGCCTCATATGTTGCTGCCCCTGCGTCGCCACCCGAGCATAAAAGCAATGAAATACACCCTCCATTGACTACATTAAGCATGATTCACCCACTCCTCATCTATGTTAAAAACTAGTGTCGTCCGACAAAAGAATTCATCCAACGACGTTGGAGAAAAGGACCATCTCAAAGATCAATGCTTATTGTTCATATCTTCTACCATCACGACTAATCTCGACACCTGGTTAACCAATCCATGAAATGGTTAGCTACGGTAAATGATTACGTCAAGAATGCCGGATCCAAGAAATTTGCAAAGCTGATACAGGACGTGCAACAACACTTCTTCAAAAGTGTCCACATCGTCAATGTTATACAAGGATCGAGATAAACTATGCCCATTACGTTGTGAATGTTAATCGTTTTCATATCCTTTAGGAATTCAATCATGTTATTTTGAAATACTTTTGTTTGCTTTTTAATAAATTAATACCAGTATTGAGGCTAGGAGTAAGTAGCTCTCATCACTCATCAGTCTCATGCGCTAATGGCAACTTCCTACTCACCTCAGAAAAAAAAATGGCAACTTCCTACTAGCCAACACATTATCCACCATAATAGATCTTGCCTACGATAACCATACGATTCTAACATAAGCAATGACCAATCACCAAGCCCGTGATAACCAGCTAGCAGCCAATTTTGTGGAATAAATTGGACTGCGGAGGATTTTCCACCTTAGATAAAAACAAACAAACAGAACGTTCTAGAATTCATAAAACGATGCCATATGTAAGATAAACAAAATATATATACAACCAAAAAACATAATAATCGAACGTTCTTGTCCATATTTGATGTAGCATGAGGTTTCTAATACAAATTCTAATTCATAAATAATTTAAGAAATTACGATTAATAAGAGATTTTATTTCACACATAAAATTATTTATATTTATATTTTAATTAATGTTATTTTTTTATCTATGTTTTTTGTTTTTCTAATTTTGTCCCTTTATATTAACTTTTCAGGTTATTTATTCTTTTTATCCTAATTAATGTCACTTTTTTATCCATATTTTCTGCCTTTTCAATTTTTCTCATTTATATTAACTTTTCTTTCTTCGTCTTCTTCAAAATTTCAGAGAGAGAAATAATGAGGGACTACTGTTCTATAACACAATGTACTACTGTTTTGTAACACAATGTACTACTGCTGTCTCTAGTAAGCACTACTCCAAAACATTCAGGGTACTACTTCAAAACATGGTAAGTACTACTGTTTTGTGACACAATGTACTACACCATACCCTAACAACATGGAACTACATCAGACCCTAACATAACAGAAAACACTAAACCGCTACTTAGACTTTGATGTTTTGGTTGTCTTCTTCCTGTTCCGTAGTCGAATTGAGCATCCTTCTGGGATCTCAATTGGCGTTTCACTAGTTCTGTCGGCCTATCATGTCTTTTTTTGACCTCGACTCACATTCGACATCGATAGGTTCTGCCACCCTATCGTGTTTCCTTTTTGAATTGAATTCATGTCTCTGATCACTATCGGTGTTGCCCTGCATGTCATCACCATTATTAAAAGAAAATCAGTTTTTCGCAAACAACCAAAGCACACCAATCTGTATACACTACTATAGACTAACATACATACTACCACAGATTAACGTAGGCACTACTTCGTAACAACCAAATCACACCGATTTGTATACATTACTACAGACTAATATACACACTACCACAGACTACCGTAGACACTACTACGTAACAACCAAAACACTACTACATACCACACTACATACTACTCACATCTAACACACTACATTCTACTCACATCACACACTAATGTCTTCTAACATCAATACTATTACATATCACACTACATAATACTACAGACCATCATACATACCACCCACATCATACACACTACTGTCTTCTAGCATCAATACTACTACAGGCTACACTACATACTACTTACATCAATTATACATACTATTCACATCAATTCTACATACTACCCACATTAATTTTACATACTATTGCATACCAAACTACATACTACTCACGTCAATTCTACATACCACTCGTATCAATTTTACATACTACTACATACCACATTACATACTACTCACATCAATTCTACATATTACTCGCATCAATTCTACATACCACTCGTATCAATTTTACATATTACTACAGACCACACTACACACTACTTACATCAATTCTACGTACTACTCGCATCAATTATACATAATAATATAGACCACACTAAATGTGGAAGAGAGAGAAAGAGAGAGAGAGAGAGAGAGAGAGAGAGAGAGAGAGAGAGAAACCTAAATTTTAGTTGGTTTGGGGTTGAAGGCGTCGACGACGAGAAAGAAAAACTGCAAGCTGTGCGAACTTCCTTCTCAAACTTACTGCGAATCGGACCGGGCGACTCTCTACTGGGAATGCGATTTCAAGGTCCATGGTGCCAATTTCCTCGTGGCCAGGCACTCCAAGATGCTCCTCTGCAACGCGTGCCACGCGATGACACAGTGGAAGGCTTCCGGCGAGAAACTCGGCCACACTTTCTCCGTCTTCAAGCACTGCGTCAACGGCGTGGAGAGGCAACAAGGGGAGATTAGGACTGTTGTGAGTCGAGGAAGAGACGAGTTCGATGGCGAGTTTTGCGGAGAGAGGAGAGCGACGGATAGAGGATAGCGGAGGAGAGAGAGCGCGGCGAAGAGAAGAGGACGATAAAGAGAGACGGCGACGGAGTGATTAGAGCGGCGGAGCTCTGCTAGGACATGATTTGATTTTGGTCTAGAGAGAGAGAGAGAGAGAGAGAGAGAGAGAGAGAGAGAGAGAGAGAGAGAAACTAGGTTTATATATAATGACATTAGACATAAATAGATTGAACGAAATAGTCTTTTGTTAAATCAGGTGACTTTATTTGAGAAAAAAGTATTATGTGACCTTATACGTAAATAATCTTACGTAAGTGACCTTATAAATAATTTATCCTAAATAATTCTTATATCGATTTAAATGATCCAACAAAATAAGTATCATTAGAGTGATTAGACTGTGAACTTGAAATTTTAATTTTCCCATTGATAAAAGAAAATAGTTTCCAGAAAGAATTGATAATATTCCTGGACTAAACGAGAAGTAAACTCAAAACATTTCTTTCCAAACAAGAAATTGGGCTGAGTTAAAGTCGCCCCCAATATAAATATCCCAACCCCCAACAAGACACCCACTTTTACTTTCCTCTCTCTTCAAAGCGTCAAAAACAATCTCTCAGACTCTCAGAGCTTCGTCTCCGTCGGTCTTCCTGCTCCGTTCTCACCATGACAGATAAAGCTGAATCGTCTGACCCGTAAGCCTCCAGATCCCCAATCCCGATTAAGCTTCTCTCCCACCCTCTTTTAATTTTGACCTAATTTGTTGTTCGATTTATGTTTTGGGGTTTTTTGAATTGTGATTCGATTGTGTGTTTGTGTTTGCAGTAAGGGAACCAAGAGGGATTTCAGCACTGCGATTCTTGAGCGCAAGAAGGCGGCGAATCGGCTCGTTGTGGATGAGGCCATCAACGATGACAACTCCGTCGTTGCGCTTCACCCGGAGACCATGGAGAAGCTCCAGCTCTTCAGGGGTGACACAATTCTCATCAAGGTTTGTTTTTCTTGCTCTAATTGGTTGCGATTGTCTTTGTAGTTTGGTGAAATTAGGTTTTGGGTAGTGAGTAAATGCTGACTTTGTAGTTGGGTCGATGGGTTTTCAGTGGTTTGGTTGAGATCTGGTGACTGGGTGTGTTTTTGCGTACGAAAGTTAGGGTTTCCTTATTGAAATTTTGAGGGTGGAGGTAAAGTTCGGTGCTTTTGTAGTGGTTCAGAACCCTAGAACTGTTTGGATGAATATTAGTAGAAGCAATTTCGTTATAGTGCTATTTAAAACTTTGTACTGTTTGTTCAGTTGTTTTTTTCCCTTATCTTCTCTCTGTTTATGACGAAGTGTTCGTGAACTCTAGTGTTGTATCACTTGTATGTGATTCTCGTTTTCAGCTGGGGTTTTGTGAACTCTTATGCACTGTACTTATGGAGATTGGAGTTCTAAGTAAGTACGATGCCTTTCTTTCAGGGAAAGAAAAGGAAGGATACAATCTGCATTGCCCTTGCTGATGACACGTGTGATGAACCAAAGATAAGGATGAACAAGGTTGTGAGGAGCAACCTCAGGGTTAGGCTTGGAGATGTTGTTTCTGTTCACCAATGTGCTGATGTCAAGTACGGAAAGCGGGTGCACATTCTTCCTGTGGATGATACTATTGAAGGAGTCACTGGAAGTTTGTTTGATGCCTACTTGAAACGTGAGTCTGCAGTTTAACTTTGTTATTTTCAGCTGTAAATTGACACTATCGTATACATATGCATCGACTGCTTTTATGTCCAGTTTTTCCTACTGCGTTACAAATATCTAAGTTCAAATATAGTTTAACTTCTGCAGTTGGTAGTGCTGTTTAATTCTATCTATATGCTTAGAATAATTACGACTGTGTTGTGTTCAAGGTGGTAGTTATAAGTCAATCTTCTTTTCACACATGTTCATGAGAAAACTAAGATTTTATTCCTTATTGAAGTACTTGTGTAACTGATTTAAACAGTAGGTGATGGGAAAGTGATATGGCTCTGTATATCCTCCTCATATAAAACATAATTATGCTGTACACTCTTCTAAGTTTGTTCAACGGGATATGCTTCTACAGTTCATGCCAATTTTCCATGTGCCTTGTATATTGACCTAGTCTTCTGATATATGATGCAGCTTATTTCCTGGAGGCCTACCGCCCTGTGAGGAAGGGTGATCTCTTCCTTGTCAGAGGAGGAATGAGGAGTGTAGAGTTCAAGGTCATCGAGACTGATCCTTCTGAGTATTGTGTTGTTGCACCAGACACGGAAATTTTCTGTGAGGGGGAGCCTGTAAGACGGGAGGATGAGGATAGATTAGATGAGGTTGGTTATGATGATGTTGGTGGTGTTAGGAAGCAGATGGCTCAAATTCGTGAGTTGGTGGAGCTGCCACTGAGGCATCCTCAGCTATTTAAGTCAATTGGTGTGAAGCCACCAAAGGGTATTCTGCTCTATGGACCACCTGGATCTGGGAAGACTCTAATTGCCAGGGCTGTCGCCAATGAAACTGGGGCATTCTTTTTCTGCATCAATGGACCAGAAATCATGTCAAAATTGGCTGGAGAGAGTGAAAGCAACCTCAGGAAAGCTTTTGAAGAAGCAGAGAAGAATGCCCCATCCATTATCTTTATTGACGAGATTGATTCAATTGCTCCCAAGAGAGAAAAGACACATGGAGAAGTTGAGAGAAGAATTGTATCTCAGCTTTTGACACTCATGGATGGGCTTAAATCCCGTGCACATGTTATTGTTATGGGGGCAACAAATCGTCCAAACAGTATTGATCCTGCTCTTAGAAGGTTTGGTAGATTTGATAGGGAAATAGATATTGGTGTTCCAGATGAAGTTGGCCGTCTTGAGGTCCTTCGTATTCACACAAAGAACATGAAGCTCGCTGAAGATGTATGATTAAATATAGTTTTTTGTTGCTTTTTTTTTTGGTCATAAATTATGCTACAGCTTTCAACCTTGATGAAGTGCTCATGAAATGTGATTTTCTCTATATAGGTTGATCTTGAAAAGATAGGCAAGGAGACACATGGTTATGTTGGTGCAGATCTTGCTGCTTTATGTACCGAGGCTGCACTTCAGTGCATCAGAGAGAAGATGGATGTGATTGACTTGGAAGATGAGGAAATAGATGCCGAGATACTCAATTCAATGGCTGTAACAAATGAACACTTCTCAACTGCTCTTGGAACAAGCAACCCATCTGCTCTTTGTGAAACGGTAAGTATTCAACCTTTTGTTTCAAGCGACTTAGAGTTCTTTGATAATTATCTACAAGTTTGTGATGTTTATATTCTTCTGTCTGCCAGGTTGTTGAAGTACCCAATGTTTCTTGGGATGCCATTGGAGGCCTTGAGAACGTTAAGAGAGAACTTCAAGAGGTATTCAGTTTACTTTGTTTTACTATTCCTAGAAACTAAATCATTTGCATCTATTTCTTACATGTTTATGTCATGTTCTGTTATGCAGACAGTTCAATATCCTGTTGAGCATCCTGAGAAATTTGAGAAATTTGGGATGTCACCCTCAAAGGGAGTTCTGTTCTATGGCCCTCCAGGGTGTGGTAAGACTCTTCTTGCCAAGGCCATTGCCAATGAGTGTCAGGCGAACTTCATCAGTATCAAGGGACCTGAATTGCTTACCATGTGGTTTGGAGAGAGTGAGGCTAATGTGAGAGAAATCTTTGACAAGGCTCGTGGATCTGCTCCTTGTGTTCTGTTCTTCGATGAACTTGACTCCATTGCTACTCAGGTTTGAGCCTGTCTTCATTCTATATTAAATTACTGACTACTAAGTTCAATTTTGCAAAATATAAGGTGGATATTCATATGGAGTATGGAATCTTCAATTATTCATACCTTAGCACATATATACCTTATCCGGATATGACCTCAGCAACACTTAAAACCTCATCATTAACAGCACTTCAGCTCTTTTTACCTTTCAGATTCTTTCTAATTTTTTTAATTAATGCCAATCTGGTGTTCTTTGTGATTCTCTATACTATATACTTGTTATTTCTCAATACTTATGCTAATTATGTCTCTTCCTCATCTTGCAGAGAGGTAGCAGTTCAGGTGATGCCGGCGGTGCTGCCGATAGAGTCTTGAATCAACTTCTTACTGAGATGGATGGAATGTCGGCAAAGAAGACTGTTTTTATTATCGGTGCCACCAACAGACCTGACATTATAGACCCTGCACTTTTGCGTCCGGGCCGTCTGGATCAGTTGATTTACATCCCTCTCCCTGATGAGGAATCCCGTCTTCAAATCTTCAAGGCTGCCTTGAGGAAATCTCCAGTCTCTAAAGATGTGGACATCGCAGCCCTTGCCAAGTATACACAAGGATTCAGCGGTGCTGATATAACAGAAATTTGCCAGCGAGCTTGCAAATATGCCATTAGAGAGAATATTGAGAAGGTATGCTGGACTTCCTGGTTGATTGGTTTATATATATATATATATCTTAATTTTTTTGATGGGTTTCAATGTGAACATATCTCATCAACCAATGCTCTTTAATCTTGCAGGATATTGAGAGGGAGAGGAGGAGAAGTGAGAATCCTGAGGCAATGGAGGAAGATGTGGAGGATGAAGTACCTGAAATAAGGGCAGCTCACTTTGAGGAATCAATGAAGTTTGCTCGTCGCAGTGTTAGTGATGCTGATATCCGCAAGTACCAGGCGTTTGCTCAGACATTGCAGCAATCAAGAGGGTTTGGAACAGAGTTCAGGTTTCCAGAAAGTAGCTCTGCTGCAGCTGCCACCGGTTCCGACCCTTTTGCTGCCAGTGGTGGTGGGGCTGATGAAGATGACCTTTACAATTAGAACACTATGCACACTTCTTATATTTTGCGTTTTAACTTGCATTTTGGATTCATCTATGTTTTGGTGGAAGTGTCCATTTAATCTTTATTTGTACTGGGAAAGGCCTCGGGGCTCCAGATATTGGATACCTAAGGTCTAAGAATAGTTTAAGTTAAAACATTGTAATCATTTGATAAGATCACAATGGATGATGTAGACTGGCCTTTCATTTCATTTCATTTCAGTTCAACAGTAAAATGTTTTCAGACTAATCATGTTTTCCACACCTCATCATATGCTACTTTGTTTTTGTAAATTATCATATGCTAAATGCTTTCTGATTTGTCAGGATGTTTTCATGTCTCTTGGTTTCGACTTGCGAGTTTTGGTTTGTGTAGTTTTACTGTTTCTTGTTACCGAAGAATTTCTCTGGTACCAGTGGATACAACTAAAGTGGTCTCAACAGAAATATGTTGGACGTTGATTTGTACTTTTGTACCCAAGCATGCTTCTGAGCTTAAACCTCAACCAAGCACCAGCACAGTGGCATCCTCTTTGCGGTGCGGAAGGTTTGATGACTTTGATCTTAGCTCAAGCCATTCCAACTTCTACCGAGTGAACTGACCCCGTGGTGTTGGTACTTGAGATTGTTGACCATTTAAACTCTTGCCTACGAAAGAATTTTTTCAGTGGCATCCGATGTAGGAGAACGAGAAGGATTCGCTGCAAACACAAACCATAATCTAGCTTAGCAAAAAAAACAAACCATAATCTAGAAATCAATATACCCCAAATAGTTTGTTCCTTGGGCTTCAACTAAATGGTTGCAGTGGATTAAAAATCCGAGTAAAGGCTGAAGAACCTCCAAAGTCTAAACAGAAATCCAAATTTATTCAAGAACCTAAGTTTATGGGTGGGCATGGGACATGTCGAGTCTATTTTTGGCCGTCCCTATTCCTATCCTGAATATGACGGAATGATGTATTTTAAAAGTTCATCCCAATTGTCCCGAAAACCCAAACGGGACGGGTCTAATTTCAGATCCAATTTAAAATGAATATTTAATAGATTATTTAACAACAAAAATTTAAATCAGGCGAGACGAATCAAATTTTGGGTTCCATTATAAGATAAACATAGTTTAATAAGACTTAGAAGTGTACAATTACACAAAGTAATACCGTTTTACTTAATCTTTAATTAAAAGAAGTAAAACTACAAGCAATTTCATTTCATGTTTAATTGATACATTTAATTCATATTATAAGTAGTGTAATACTTTGATCGTTATAGGGTAATTTTATTTTTTTGTTGAATAATGTTAATTATTTTATAATTTAATATGTCAATTTTCAATAGACAAAATATATTATGCGGGACGGAACGGGTCTATCGGAATTTCAAAATTAAGACCTGATCCCGTCCCTAAAAAAATGGATGGATCGAGACGGGATAGAATAGTGAAAATTTTATTTTTCGTGTCGTTCCATCCCGAGCAGAATCTGGTCGAGTTCGGGATTCGTATCCACCCATACTCAAGTCCCTCAACCCCCATTATTTAACTAATAGATTCGTGAATAGGGCACTCATTGAAAGAATGAAAAAGGTTATTGGATTATATATCTAAAAAAAATAGAAGCCCAACCCTTGTAAGTAGTAAAGCACCAAAACCCAACAAACTCGACTCGAATTTGGAAAGGATCCGAGTCCAAGATTCAAACCTAAAAGCCGTCAAAGTTCCTTTTAGCAACCTAAACGCCTCCAAGGTTCCTTTTTTTTTTAGAGAACATGATAATTCTCATTTCAATAGGTAATAGTAATACAAGGTTCCATCGGATTACCTGGCTATATAAAACGAAACCCTAGAGTATTACTACCATATACTCATATCTCACTTCACAAACCTATATAGACAAATCAGAGTAATGCAAAAACTACAAAAAAAAATTTCAGAGGTACCACTCCTTAGTGTATCTAGGCACTTTCTCTACTGTGCAGCACTACGCCTCAGTTTTTCAACATCTGTTCTTGCTGGAAGCAAGATCGACTTCTTCTTTGGTGAAATCTTCTTTGGCCCATGAATTGACCCCAACTTGTTCTTGTTCATCTTATCTTCTGTTTTCCTCTTAGAGCCCTCTTTGCCCTTGCTTGCTCTGGGGAGCTCTCCCATAGACTCAGTACTGTCTTCCACCATATGCTTCCATGGTTAGAAAGGCATATATGCATCTCCATTGACCTTCTGGTGCTCAACTTCTTAACCAGATGATCCTACGGGTAAGCTTGAAGCTTTTGAATGAAGCTCTGGACCCGACATTAGAGGCCCAGGAACTTTGGCGAACATGATAGTAGCACCACCTTATGACTCAATGACACTAGGAATTGTCATCATATGTGAAACTATAGCATTAGATGTGGCTAAAGCTGCCTCCACTTCCTTTTCTTTGGACCTCCTGGTCCTAAGACTTGAATGTAACTCTAAACCTCCATTTGCAAAAGAATACATTGATTAATTGGAGTTCCCCCAAATAGGGGGTTTTCCATAACAAAGCTTGCGGGTTCCATGATGACGTCCGGAACTCTGGTCATCACTGCCTCCTTTCCTGACTGTGCCATGATTACATTCGGGCTTGGGGCACTACTAAAAAATAATACTTAGATGACGAAGCATTTTCATCGCCTAAATACTTAGGCGACGAACATTATGTCGCGTAAGTGTCATAGCCCAAAGGTTTATGATAGGACCTGCCCCAGATACTAACGTCACCCGATACAAGTCATGTGGAACCCGCATTAAGATAAATTGCATTGACGAATCAATCACTACAAGAAAACAGCACTTAGACCACGGAAACGTAACTGTTCCGTGGTCCAAGTGAGACCTAGACGACGGAAACGACTCCGTCGTCCAGGTAATCACCTGGACGACGGAGAATACCATCTCCGTCGTCCAGGTGGTCACCTGTACCACGGAGAAAACTCCGAGGTCCAGGTGATCACCTGGACGACGGAGATGATATTATCCGTCGTCCAGGTGGTCACCTGGAGGACGGAGAAAACTCCGAGGTCCAGGTGATCACCTGGACGACGGAGATGATATTCTCCGTCGTCCAGGTGATCACCTGGACCTCGGAGTTTTCTCCGTCCTCCAGGTGACCACCTGGACGACGGATAATATCATCTCCGTCGTCCAGGTGATCACCTGGACCTCGGAGTTTTCTCCGTCCTCCAGGTGATCACCTGGACGACGGAGATGGTATTCTTCGTCGTCCAGGTGATTACCTGGACCTCGGACCGACACGCCGTCGTCCGAGTTCACAAAACGTACTTCCACTTAGACGACGTGTCGACACCTCCGTCGTCTAAGTGAAGCATTATATAAGCCCACTGCCAAACTGATCGAATTCATTCCTAGCTAGCCTCGATCTCTTCATGATTCCATTTGAAGGAGAAGGGAGAAGGAGAAGCTAGGGAGCTCGAGCTAGCTAGGTAGCTAGAAGCTAGCTAGGCCGAGAAGAATCAGGATCGATAAGGGATCTCCGCTGACTAGCTAGTTAGCTTAATTAACGTAAAGATATCGAGAAGGCCAGCAGGTACGTACGTACGCAGTTAAAATTTGCTTAATTAATATGTATTTAGTGAAAAAGTACGTACATATATATATAGATGCAAGGATGTTAGCTGATGTTAGCTATATATATATATGTACAGATCGATTAAATTACGTACATACGTACGTAATTGATGGATCGATATGTAGATGGAGTACGTATAATTAAGCGTAAATTAATGGACAAATATATATATATATATATGTAATAATTAATTAAGTATAATATTTTGTAGCAGTATGGACAAGAGTTGGATGAAGTTGAAGAATAGATGTGATGTCCGGTATATGGATGGAATTAGCGAATTTGTGAATTTTGCGATAGAACATGGTCAGGGAAAGAAACGTTTCAGGTGTCCGTGTCAGAAATGTCTTAATTGTCAGTATGCGGAGGTTAATGTTATGGTGCAACACGTGTACGAAAATGGTATGATGTGGAGTTACACTACATGGAGCGAGCATGGTGAAGCAGTAGAGTTCAGCGCAGCAGACTTCAGCTCAGGGTACAGTTACCATGGTGCCTCATCCAGCGGCAGTGGTGCCGGACCCCCAGCTTGCAACCCAACTGCAGATTTGGTCCATGATGCGTTTCCGGGATGTAGTCATGGCGGACACCAACACCAAGACGGAGGTTACAGTACCACCAATGAGCATGATGACACATTCCCCGCAGCTAGCTTGGCCACTGACACCAGTGAGATGGAAAAGTACAACCGGATGCTACTTGAAGCGCAGACCCCGGTGTTCCCTGGATGTCGAGAGAATGTGTTGCAATATGTGATGGAGCAAATGAAGATAAAAGTGAAGCACAAAATGTCAGTGAGTGCTTTTGACGAAATTCAGGAGAAAATATGTAAGTTGCTTCCTGATGATCACAATCTTCCTAAATCTCATTATAAGGTTAGAAATATCCTGAGCAGCCTCGGCCTAAAGTACAGGATAATTGACGCATGTCCGAATGATTGTGTGCTATTTTACAAAGAGTATAAAGAGTTGGACTATTGTCCCGTATGTGGCCAGTGCAGATTCCAGTTGAATAGGAAGAGTTCGAAAAAGAGAATTCCTGTGAAAGTTGTTCGATATTTTCCCTTGATTCCCAGATTGCAGCGCCTGTACATGTCGCTACACACAGCAGAGGCGATGCGATGGTACGCAGAAAAGCGAATAGATGACGATGTCCTGCGACACGCCGCGGATGGGGAGGGTTTCAAACATTTCGACAGAGAATTTGGAGACTTTGCTTCAGAGGTTAGAAATGTTAGACTCGGCCTATCTACAGACGGATTCAATCCTTGGGGAAGTAATAGCTCCGCCGTCAGCACTTGGCCAGTTATTCTGATGCCGTACAACTTGCCTCCGTGGATGTGCATGAACAAGGAATTTAATTTCCTTACCGTACTAATTCCAGGTCCTAAATCTCCATCGAAGTGCTTAGATGTCTACCTCAGACCTTTGATCGACGAGCTGAAACTGTTGTGGGAAAATGGAGTCCCAACTTATGACAAATTCACTGACACGATGTTCACGATGAGGGCTGCTGTAATGTGGACGATCAGCGATTTTCCAGCATATGGGATGTTGGCAGCCTGCAGGACGAAAGGATATAATGGATGTCCTATATGTTTGGACGACGTGAACTCTAGTTGGCACGCGGGGAAGGTGTGTTACTTGGGTCACCGTAGATGGCTTCCTCACGACCACCCGTGGCGACAGGATGAAGCTCATTTCGACGGTACGGTAGAGAACAATCCTAAACCCCGTAGTTGGTCTGGCGAAGAGATTTTAGAGAGGTTGAGCTATTTCGACTTTGGTGTGTTGAGCAATGACGCGGATGTAAAGAAATACAATCCAATTCCTCCACATGATCTGAGCTATTGGGATCACAAGAGTATATTCTTTGAACTCCCTTACTGGTCGAAGTTGAAGCTGAGGAACAACTTGGACGCGATGCACATAGAAAAGAATGTGTGCGACAGCGTGGTGGGAACAATTCTCGGTATTAAGTTCAAGACTAAAGATACTCCCAAAGCGCGCAAAGATTTGGAATCAATGAATCTACGTCGTCCCTTGTAGTTGAGGAGGGATAGGAAATGAGTGTACAACAAGATGCCAGATGCACCTTACACAGTGAAGCCGACGCTTAGACGTTCTGTATTTCACTGGTTTAAGGGCGTTCGTTATCCGGCTACGTATGCAGCTACTATAACTGGAGCAGTGGACGAGGTGCAACACAAGTTTGTTGGTCTAAAGACACATGACTATCACGTTATGCTGCAACGTCTGATTCCAGTGGTAATTCGACCATACTTGCCTCGGGACGTCGTAGAACCAATAGTGGCATTGTGCAGGTGGTGGCAGAGGTTATGCGCCAGAGAATTAAAGAAGTCAGATGTGGTGGAATTGCAACAACAAATTGTGCACATCATTTGCAAACTAGAGAGGATTTTCCCCCCTGCTTTCTTTGACATCATGATTCACCTAATGATCCACCTGCCCGAGCAGGTGCTCATTTCTGGTCCGGTCCAGTACACTTGGATGTATCCTCAAGAAAGGTACGTACAACTAATTAATTAATTTGTTCCACTGGAGATTATATATATACTAGCCAGCTAGCTATATGTACTTATGTAATGTGTACGTTTGATTTTGTAGACAGCTTGGACAGTATAAGTCATTCGTCAAAAACAGGTCGGCCCCGGATGGCTCCATAGCAGAGACATACCTAATGCATGAGTGTGTTACTTACTGCAACAGGTACCTCAAAGATCCACCCCCTCCCAGTACTGCCTCCGATCGCAGTGCCCGCATCAATCTTTCTGTCGTCACCAATGTCGTCCGACCGTTTAGAGGAGTATTAAAGGAATCGTTAACACGGGAAGAACTTATTGAGGCACATTGGGTAGTGTTGCGAGACTGTGATGAAGTTGAGCCGTACATGATGTCATACAGGGAGAGGCTTCAGGCGTTAAATCAAAACAAGAGTTCGGCGTGGATTGAGAAAATGGTTAAGAAGAAGTTTCCTGATTATTTCTTCCAATGGGTACGTACGTACGACTCGGTATTAATTATTTAAATACATATTGCTCATGTTTGTAGAAAGTAAACCATTATATTAATTTGGCCTTTTTCGCAGATGATTGATCTGCAAAAATCTGATAACCACGGAGGGTGGTGGTCATGGCCAAAGTACTTGCTAGCAGGGAAGCCGGTTAAACACTATATTTATCCCGGATGTTTTGTGAACGGTGTAAATTTCCATTCATTGGCCCGAGATGAAGGAAGAAGAACACAAAACAGTGGGGTAGCCGTTGGGAAAGACAATGATCTATATTACGGGGCTATTGTATACGTGGTTCAGCTATGTTACGGGAATGATGTCAACGTTTTCCTATTCAAGTGCAGATGGTTCAAGCGTACAAAGGAAGACCTGGGACTATTATCTGTCGATACAAACTCGCACTGGTATGAGGATGAGCCTTTCGCTCTCGCCACCTTAGTTCGGCAGGTGTTCTATCTCGACGATCCGAAAGCCGGTGAAGGGTGGAAAATAGTGAACCATATCTCTCACCGAGGAATATGGAATACAGAGACAATTGAAGGGACACCGGCGACGACTGAAGATGCTGCTGAACCAGAAAGAGACATTCCTGCCTATCAAGAGCCTAATATTTCTATGGTCCGCTCCGATATAATGGACCTGGTTCAAGATGGTGAACGGTTACCCATGCCTGATGGTTGTACAGATCTAACTGAAGATGAGATTATCGATGAGGTAGATGAAGAAGACGAGCAGGAAGAGGACGCGGACAAGGACTCAGGTTATTCGTCGGACGATGTTGAGTACGATGACGAGGATGAGCCGTCATTGGACGGGGATGAGGACGATGATGATTATGACGAAGAGTACGGTCATACGACGAGGGAGATTAATTGGTGATTAATTACTGTAATTATTGTAATATATATATATATATGATCGATGCCAGTTTACGGTAAGAAATTAATCTGAATTATATATATATATCCTGGCCAACGGAGAAATTAATAAATATTGGCGTCAAATCTCAATCTCATATTAAACGTACCCTAGCTAGCTAAATCCTTGACCCTAAATCTAGCAGTTCGATCGGATCGATCGATCAATTTTTTAATTATATTTTTGAATCAGAATAATTGAACGGACACGTACACAAATGACCGGGGACGACCTAAACCGTAATCCCTAAGGCCCTAACCCCTGAAATCGGGTCTATGCACCTGGACGACGGAAAATGGTCATTTATTTAATCCTCTGAAATCCGATTTGCTAAATCCTCGACCCTAAATCTAGCAAATCGGATCGATCGATCATTTATTTAATTTTTTTATGGTCATTCAAAATAATTGAACGGGCACCTGAATTCCGTCCACGTTTATATTAGGTCCCCCGCCATATTCACCTTTGGCGCCATATAAAACCCTAAATCTTGGACCCAAAATCTAGCAGATCAGATCGATCTCTCAATTTTTGAATTATATTTTTGAATCAGAATAATTGAACGGACACACAAATGACCGGGGACGACCTAAACCGTAAACCCTAAGGCCCTAACCCCTGATTTCGGGGTTTAGAACTTGGACGACGGAGATGGTCATTCTCCGTCGTCCAGGTACACACTAGGACGACGGAGATGGTCATTCTCCGTCGTCCAGGTACACACTAGGACGACGGATCTGGTAATTTTCCGTCGTCCAAGTTCACAAACCCTAAACCCTAAACAGTAAGGCCCTAACCCCTGAATTCAGGGTCTATGAACCTGGACGACGGAGAAAGTAATTATCCGTCGTCCAGGTGATTACCTGGACGACGGAAAAGCTCATTTCCGTCGTCCAGGTGCAGATATCGTAATTTTTTCTAAGACAACGACTATCTAGACCTTCTTCCAATGCAAAGTCTTTTCATCAAGACTTTAGAGTAAACAATTCTTGGTGTGTGAGCTTCGACGGTTCGAAAATCGGAGTTGCGAAATGCCTTGTATCCACGTTTCCGGTTTGTGAAATTATCGGTTTTGCGGTTGACTGTGCCGATCAAACCCTTCCCGAACTTATTATTTTATGGTCCTTTGAAGACAATTATATATTATGTTACGACGAACATATCCAACGGTTGTTTTGTCCAAATTCAATTTCGTTAATACTCTGTTGCAAATGAGCGTCTACTCATGAACACTTAAGTCGTAAAGATTAGTCGATACTTAACATGTTTCAATACGTAAAATGAATCGTCGGTTCAAATTTAACTGTTTATATACACGATGCGTTCATCGATATTGTACGACTATTTCACTCGAATGACAGATCGCTAAATTCCTAGCGAATTATTTTTTAAAAATTTTTTTACGTAATTATTTTTCCGTCGTCCAGGTGTTCACCTGAACGACGGAGAATGACCATATCCGTCGTCTAGGTTCAAAAATCATGGCGGTTCAAATTTTTTTTGTTTAATTTTTTCATGTAATTTTCACCTGGACGACGGAAACTTACCATCTCCGTCGTCCAAGTCCAAATTTATGGCAGTTCAATTTACCGCTTCCGTTTTTGGGACCGCTTGAATTTTCACTTAGACGACAGAAACTTACCATCTCCGTCGTCCAGGTGAAAATTCATGGCGGTTCAAAACGTCCCGCCCCTTAATTACGCGCCGTTTCAAAATTTTTAAACCGCCACCTGGACGACGGAAAACACTGTTTCCGTCGTCCAAGTGCACTTAGACGACGGAGAATAGTGCTCCGTCGTCTAAGTGAAAGTCTATAAATAGAACAGCACCCCCCCTCCTTTTCTCATTCCATCTCCTCTCCTCTCCTCCTCTCCTCTCCTCTCCTCTCCTCTCCTCCGGCGATCCTCCTCCGGCGACGCTCCGACGACATTATTTCCGCCGTGGTTCCTCTTCTCCGACGACTCAACTCCGCCGATATTCCCGCAAACTCCGGTTCGGTAAATTTCTATTTTTCTCTTATTAAAATAATTTTATTTATTTAATTAATTTAATTCTAAATATAATTAATTTGTAGAATTTAATTGATTAATTAGTTTAAATATTTAATAAATGATTAATTATTGTTATTAATTAATTAAATCATAATTATTGTAATTATTGTAATTATTTATATATTATTAGTTGCATGATTAAATAAATTGACTATTATATTATTTATTATTAGTTGCATGATAAATAAATATAAATTATTGCATCTAATTAAAGGAATTATTAATTAATATTTACGTTTATTTTCTAGTAAATTAATTAGTAGTACGTGTTCGATTTAAATTTAGTACATAGGCTTGGTAATTATTAAGTCGCACTCTTTGGAATAGATGGCGCCTCTTTTCCTTGCTTATCTCCTTAACCCCTCGTGATGTGTGGATTTCATCACCGCACACCATAACCTAAGTGAAGTTATGGGCACGAGGTTGAGGGCGGAGTTTGCAAAGGACTTGAGGGAGTGTAAATTTTCGAAAAATTGGCCGAATGTCGGACATGGTGTCTAGAAACGGGTTATGACTGGTGACAGGATTTGGACTAAGAAAGACTTTTGTCGAAATTAGTCCTGCCTCTCGCGTTATCTCTATCCCTAACTGGCCATGTTTTTCGATTTAACCAAGGCTGATTAATTGAAAATTTACACTTTATCGCGCGGGTCGCACGTCCATTGAACGACCGAAAATGCCAAGCTAGTGTACTCTATTTAAATCTTAAACGTACTTAATTAATTAGCGTAAATTTTTAAGTTGTAATTATTATGGTAAGTAGGTATTTTAACCCCGTACTCTTAGGTTTAAATGGCTCCGCCAAAGACGACATCCGGCAAGAAGAAAGCCCAACAAGAGGCAGAAGATGCCATGCTCCGCCGCTTGGCGGACCAAGTCGGTTGGGAATTACCACCGGAGGGCAACGACGCTCTCAATCCGGACGGATCATCTGGTCCGTCCGTAGCGCCCTCTGGAGAAATTCCCGCTCCCCCATTCATCTCGAACGGTGATGACGTCGACCCCTTCCAATCTCCGACGCCCGGTACCCATTCAACGGGAAGTACTCAGGCGTCCTCCACCGCCGAATCAATCATGTACAGCGCCCGCCGTAGGCAAAGGAGGGCCCCCACTGACCCGGAACCGAAAAGGACTCGGGGTCTCGTTAAAGGGGGGAAAGCGGAGCGTATTTGCAAGGCGACCGGCAAAAAGATCGACTTGCCGTACGACGAATTCACCGGTGGCCCTCCCACAGCTCAACTAGCAAGTCTCTCGGCGCATGGGATAGGGTCAATCATCTGTAACCGGGTTCGTATCACTGCCCCTACTTGGAAGGAGGCGCCGGATCATGAGAAGGCGAAAGTCTTCGAAGATCTTTCGGTACGTAATACGTTCAATTTAGTTATTATATAATATTGTTAATCTCGGCCTAAAATTTCATAATATATACGATTATAATTTTCTATTTATTTTTCATAGGAACAATTTGACGTGGATCCGACACCGGATATGTTGAGGCATATCAATCAAACCGCAAACTCCATCTACAAAGATTGGAAGTACAGGCTCCATAAGTACTTCAAAGATGTCGGTCCCGTGCCTCCCCCGGTAGAGCTGCAAGGGGAGAGAGAAGATGAGTGGGAGTGGTTGTGTAACCACTTTGCCGATGAACAATTTAAGGTATTAATTTAATTTTTTTATTTCAATTAAAATAATTGAATTATTTAAATTGTAGTTATTCATTTTTTAATGATTTAATTATATTGTGTAACAGAAATTCTCCGGTGTCAACAAAGCCAACCGGGGGAAGAAGGAGAAACACCATACTACCGGCGCCAAGCAGTTCATTCAAATTGCCAAGGAGCACAAGGATAAGGGTTCCAAACACCCTTTTATTGATGCAAGCGTAAGCGCGTACGTGACGCCAGGGCTCGATAATGAAGCGAGTCAATGCGGGGTAAGTAATATATATATATATATGTGCTTTTAATTATAGTAATTATTATTTAAATATGATTACAAAATTTTAATAAATTAATTATAATTTTGTAGGCAAGGGCGATAGAGCGTGCACATGAAGAGTTGGCCAACACTCAGCTTGCGTTCCCGGATGTGCCGCCGGAAGACCTGCCTCCTCTATCCTTAGAGAGCCAAATTGCAATCGCGGATGAGGTCTACGGTCTTAGAGCTGGCAAGGAGGTTAGGCACTTTGGGCCTAGGGTGGTACGAGATTTGTCGACGACCTCCGGCTCATCATCTACGGGAGGTTCGAGGCAGCGGAGAATGAGTCAAGCTACGGCCGTCGAAGCAGCCATTCAAGAGGCTCGACTGGCACGAGAGGAGAATCGACTCACACAAGAGCAGAATGAGGCAATGCGGCAAAGACTTGACGAACAACAAGCACAAATAGCCCAACTCATCGCGCTCATGAACCAAAATCGAGAAGTATGTCAACCTCCTCCGAACCCACACCCCGACGACAACGACCCGGCTGGAGGCGGAGGACTCGGCCCCGCATCTGCTCCTCCAGTGTATTAGCTAGCACGTAGTATATTATCTCGTTTCTTTCCGCATTCCGAACAATATTTTAATTTTTAATTTATGGGTTTTTTCGTATGTACAAATTAATTTACTTTGATTATTTAATAATTATATAAGTTATTAATTTTAATTAATATTAAAAATTTAGTTTATTTATTTAATTTTAGCATTTTTCATTATTTAAATTAAAATAATAATAAATTAAATTAATAATTTTTAATTTCAATTTTTTTTTTTTTTAAATTAAATATTCACTTGGACGACGGAGTTTAAGTGTTCCGTCGTCCAGGTGCAGAACCCTAAACCCCTAAACCCTAACCCCTAAACCCTAAACCCTGTCGTTCTCCGTGGCCCAGGTGTTCACCTGGACGACGGAGACTTCGTGTTTCCGTCGTCCAGGTGAACACCTGGGCCACGGATAATCTACCATTATCCGTGGCCCATGTACACACTTGGACGACGGAAACACTAAGTCTCCGTCGTCCAGGTGAACACCTGGGCCACGGAAATTGCTCGTGTGTCCGTGGCCCAGGTTATCACCTGGACGACGGAGACTTAGTGTTTCCGTCGTCCAAGTGTGTACATGGGCCACGGATAATCTCCGAGGTCCAAGTGAACTTGGACGACGGATCACTAAATCTCCGTCGTCCAGGTGCTTGGACGACAGCACTTGGAGCACGGACCTTGGACGACGGAGTTTCCGTCGTCCAAGTACTTAGACGACGGAAATGCTCCGTGGTCTAAGTGCAGTTTTCTTGTAGTGAATACAAGTAACCCTAATCCGAGTTACCCAAAAACATGAACTAAAGAAAAACATCTCTAATTTGACTGAAAGTTCTTTATTAAGAGAAAAATCACAACTGGGAAGTTTACTAAATATAAGGGTTCTAACTATACAGTTTACAACTGACAAATATATTTTACATAAGTTTGTATTCAGAGAATCTAGGACCAGATGAATAGAAATATAAACATAGATAGGTCTCTGAGTAATCTACTTTGAACAAAACGGAAGCTGGGGAAAATCTAAGCCTCAAAAACTGAATGGACACTTCTTCAAATGTCTAACTTGATATTTGGGCAACATAAAACAAAGAGCCCAGGAAATACAGTTTCAAAACATTAGAGTGAGTGAACAAAAATAACTGAACATAAAACTAACACTTGACTATCTCTGCATTTCTAACAAATTGGAAGTTTAAAAGCTGACATGCAGTATGTTAAAAAGCTATCAATATAATACTAGGAAAAGTGGGTGACTGGGGATACTAGCTCACAGTCTCCACTAAAGAAAACTGACTTCATGATGTATATACTACAAGAACATTGACTGGGGGTGCTAGCTCACCAATACTTTAACAAATTAAAACATAGACTGAGAAAGACCGGTGACTGAGGGTGCTAGCTCACAGTCACGACTAGAGAAAATCAACTACTACATTGTACATACTATAGGAATATTGGTTGGGGGTGCTAGCTCACCAACCAATAATATGAGAGATTTATACTGACTCTCACACTACTAGAGGCAATGACTAGGAGGTGTTAGCTCACTAGTCAACTCTAGATGAAACGAGTTCTGGATCCTACAAGATGGAGGCAATGACTGGGGGGTGCTAGCTCACCAGACATCTAATAATCATCTATGGGGTGCTAGCACACTAGATGACCTATCCGATGGCTAATGCACCGGGCTAGTCACTCGGAGGCCAGGCTAAGTGACATATCATACGTATGCATACATATAATATTATAATAATAGTAACCTCCTGATGAACATAATACTGACTGACTTTAAGCAACTGGCTATTTGGCTAACTGAACTTGAAAATGTATATGAAAGGGCCCAACGCTAGATTAACTAGTAATTTAAGATCACGCCCTAACGGCAAGACTTAAACCACAGATTTCCGTAAAAATTTGACATAGTTTCCTCTATGAAGTGGACTACCAGAAACCTGCAAGAAAATCACACTTTGGATTTCCCACAAACAATACCGTGGACCACCAATGTCCATATGGATTTCTCAATAAAGTGCGGAAAGTAAATTAATTAAAATATTGGAACAATAATACAAGAATTGAAAAACTCATAATCCAGCAATACTAACAAGTCACAACCAGCACTGAAAAATATTTACAACACTAGTGTTCAGAGCGACTTCTAGGAGTATAATAAAACATAAGAAAATACACTGCTAGTGGGCCGAAAACTACAGAAATGTATGATAATCTGGTGGACTCAAAGCATCTAGGAATCAAAATCCAGCTCAGGAGAAACACTGCAACCTGGGCACGGAAAACTGAAAGGCCTAGAGAAAGGCAGATAAAAACATAAAAATGTTAGTGTGAGTGAAACAAAACTCACAATCAGTGTAAAACAGTAAAATATTCTTTCTGTGCCTCTCTGCTGATTTCAGAGAAATACAACAAGTTCAAAAACTGTAAATAAAAAACACTGGAGACGCTTACCCATGCCACCTAACCTGAGTCGGATAGTTGTAAGAAAAATAGATGTGACGGGATCGTCTCCAAGCCATCAAACTATGATGACTTTGAGTCCTCGCAAGGTCGTCACCCTATTTGTCTAACAGAATGTAAAAAGCGACAATAACTTGTTTCGTCGCATGATCTATTAGTGACGTAATAGGTTCATCGTATTTATGTTTGGCAAGAAATTCGAGTATGTTACAAAACATAAGTTTGACGCTTCTTTTTCGTTGCAAACATTAAATGCGATGTTTGACGTTTTTCACAAATACTAAATGGGACGCTTGACGTTTGTCAGAAAAATAAACTGTGAGGTTCTGTATCTATTGCTCATAATAAATTTGAGGTATTCTGGTTGTCTCAAAATTCAACTACGACGCTTTCTTTTTGTCGGATATTTCAAAAAACGAGATTTTGTTTTTGTCTTAATAAATAAAAATTAACGATTCATTTTTGTTGCAAATACTAAATCGATGTTTGATATTTGTTACAAATATTAAATGCGACGTTTCATGGCTGTCTTAATATATAGCTGTGGGGTTTCAGAATTTTCATAAATGATAACCGTGACATTCCATTATGTGTTTGTTACAAATACTAAATTCACACCGCTTTTGTTCTCATATTTTTCCCTTGCAATTCAATGAATTTTTTTTAAAAAAAATTGCTTTTGATTCTGGGGCATTTTAGTGGTTTAGTTCTGGGTATCTTTCTTCAAAGGAATATTTGATAATCGACTTGTCTGTAGATCTACAATGTTAAATTTCTCCCTTGTTGCTTTATATGCGTTATGAACAATCCAATTCTCTTATAGGTGAAGGCCTTCAAATCCTTTAAATCAAGAGCCTTTCCTAATTATATGTAAACAAAATTATGCATTAAATCAATCTAATGTTTAAGCAGCCATTAATACCCAAATCGAAGAAAACCCAACACGTAGGAAAGGAAGCCCTCAATACTTCCGGCTCGAAGACCCAGAAATTCTGAGTTCATGCCAAGAAGATCTAAGGGCATATGGCACTAAAAGGATTCCGATTTTGATAAGACGTGATCTAAATCGAGTCTATATTCAATTTGAAGAGATGCAAGTTTGTAACAAAAGAGATGCAGGTTTATTATGGAAACTAGTGAAATTAAAGAAGAAGAATAACGACTGCGTAGACGGAAAAAATGAGAAGAAGACGATTTTTAGATGACTCAACTTGAAGTGTCACATGTTTTAAATTCATTAAGACGTCAAATTGGTCGGCTAGAGTTTTTTTTATCTAGTGTTAGGCCTTCCATAAGGCCTCCTAACACTGCTGATTGTTAGAATATATTGGTAATCCATTATTCATGTCCATATAGACAATATATGTAGAAATTATACACATCATGCCGAAAGATTTACGTATGAGTTCACAAAGCTGAAACCTGAAACTAGTGAAAACTTTTCAAAATTCCATTGTCCATCTAGTAATGAGCTCGAGTTTTACCTAATAATTAAGCTGATCAACTCGATCGACTCGACTTGCAAAGAACGAAAAGAAAATAAAACTTTTAGTGGTCGTGCATATTTACTTAATTCATCCGTGTTATAATAAGGGAACATCTAATCATTTTTCACATGCATTGCATGGAATACATCGAGAACTCAGAGCCACCGACGTACGTACGTGCGTTAGGTGCACAGGAACAATGCTTCAGAACTTTAACAAATGACAGGGGTGGCCCTGGCCCTTGCGGTTTGGCCGGCCGCACAGAACCTCCGATTTGTGGGGGTTCCAATTTTTTTAATATCATTTAGATATTAGTTAAATAAATAAAGAAATCCTTACGTTATTTAGTATCCGTATAGCATAGTTGGCTGAGGCGTTGATAATCATGGGTGAGGCCAAAGTTCGAGTCGTGGCTTTTGCATCTCTCTACCTTTCCCCCTCCTTTTTCTTTTGCATGTCTTTCTCTTCCTTATTATTTGTGCCTTTTTCCTTTCACTTCTCTTTTAGTAAAGCAAAACATCTCTTCCAGTATTCCAAGAAAAATAAACAAAAGCTACAAACCCAAAAATATACATATTGTATGCTTTGGTGATATTGTTTATGAATCCTAAATTAACTAGATTTTCATGATTTTAGCTTTTAGAAATAACGTAAATTAGATTTTAAAATAATGTAACAATACATGCAAAAAGATAATTAGGGCTACACTTTAAAATTTCGCAGAGAACCTCAGTTAACTCAAGACCTCAGTTTGAATATATACATGTAGTTGCCCCATCTTTACACAGTTATGCTAAGTTGCTTACTCAAACCATCTTATTTAAAACATGTGCTACAAAGCCCCAAAAATCTCAATCTAGTAAACAAAAGTTCCACAGACTAAATTCGTGGCCTCGTTGGTAATGTGGGAGATTGGTCTCCCTTAACCCTAACTTCATATGCACAAGTGGTGGAGGAACAATAGTAGTTAAATGTAATCTGAAGCTATATAATATGAATTAAGGAATATGGCTTAGTTTAATTTAAAGAACTTGGTTTATTGAAGTGCAGTGAACATGTTCATTTAAATTCAGTTGGATCTTGTTGCTTCTCGTTTATATATTTTAATAAATCAAATGATAGAGTTAGGGGGACAAGGATATTGCAGTTTGATGCATTGCATGTCCCGCGACCTCTAGGAAAGAGGGCTGCATTTTAGAACGACAAATTTACTGTACATTCTGCCTTTTTTTTTTCTTTCTCATTTCATTATTTTCTGTTCGCATGCATGCGACCGTGGATACATTTTAATATACATATATACCATACAAATATTATAATTTTGAATAATAATAAAATATAGTTTTCACTTGTTTTGATTTCACACATTGCTTTATATCTTGTATGGCTACGTATTCCTACTCACAACTAGGAATAAAATGTACATTGCCGTCTTTCATTCACTTGAAATTAGAACAATAATGACCTATATATCTCTATTGCATATTTTTAGACTCATCGTCGATTAGTTCTCCGGTTCATATTTTTTGAAACAGATCCATGAATATTTTATATAATTTTTTAGCTTTCAACCAATGTAGAATTAAAATCGTAAAGTCTCTCCTTTCCATCATAGGGCATATACAAAAATACAAAAGAAAAGAAAAGCTCTCCTAAAATTCCAAAGAGTTTGACTCGAAAACTAGACAGACAGCACATTGTGTTCCAAGAGACATCCCATTAAATCGGAACCACGCAAGGAAATATTAAAGCCAAATTATTGAGAGCCATAAATTAATTACCCAAAGAAACGAGGGTCCTAGATTTATGACAATGAAGTCCCCCAAAGCTTTAACTAAAAATGAAGAGTCAAATAGGATCTCGAGCTTTGCCCCCCAAAATGTATATTGGGTACAGTTCCCTTCTAATGGAGGACACCAATGTGGCACTTAACTATTGGCCACGACTCCGTTAAAGGCACAACACCTGCCCTTCGTTATGGGCGTTGACCATGTTTTGGAAACCTTAACGGTCAAAGCTTAGCTAACTTTGGGTTAGGATAAGTACTGTACCGGACTATTAATTTTGCATTTAAGAAGAAAAATGGAAACTAATATTTGCATTTCGATAGTAAGTTGTTTGATTTTTTTGCCGTCACTACCAGCAAAAACACTATAGTCGACGACTTGCAAAACTGGCCGACAACAACTCTTGTCGTCGGTTATAGTATGGTATAGCCGACGAGGTTCTCCAGTCGTCGGTCATAGTACTATAACCGACGACGTGATTCTAGTCGTCGGCTATAGTAGCTGAAAAATCGTCTGGTATAGTTTGTAACTATTGCCAACAGGTTTTTTACTATGACCGACGACTTTTTAGTATTGTCGGCTATAGAGGTGGTTTATAGATCCAATCTGGGCAGCAGCTCGGTCATTCAAAAAAAACTTCCACGGAAACTGAAAACGCTCCGAAATCATTGGGTGTTGTCGAAAACTGTCCACGATGAGTTCGTGATTCATTATATAGGTACGTACGTACATATATATATGCATGATGTATAGATCCAGTTGAGATATATATATTGTTAATTTTGAGTTGATTTTTGGGTTTGAGTGATTGATGGTTGATTTTGAGTGATTGATAGTTAATTTGTAGTAATTGTCGTTGATTATTGTGAATATAGGATGATTTATTTGATATTTGTAATTATTATAGCTAGGGTAGTTAATTGTGATTATATATTATGGTTAATATATATATTGTGATTATTGTGTCTTTTGGTTAATTGTGATCGTAGTGTGGTTATTATTAGACAAAATATATATATATGTTCATTTGTAATTAATTAGGGATCGATCGAGTAGAATAATTAAATTATATAATTTATAATATAAATATCGATATATATATATATATATAATGATGAATTTTTAATTTATTAAATCATGAGTTTATATACAGCTATAATTATCATGATGGACAAGAGTTGGATGTGTCTTCCAAGATGAGATGTAAGATATCACCGTGGAATTAGGAGTTTTGTGGAATATGTGAAGGTTAATTGTGGAGGGATGACAATTCATTATTGTCCGTGTATGAAATGTCAGTGTCGCAGCGAACGATATCGTTTTCACATCGATAAAGTATTGGAGCACTTGAAGAAAAATGGGTTTTGGGATAAGTACACATGTTGGATTTATCACGGTGAGAGCTCATCAGTTGGTTAGCATGATCAGGGACAATTTTTTGAGAGTGGCAGTACATCCAATGATCCAACAACAAGGTTGATCAACGATATTCCTCATGAGAGCGGTATATTTGCTGAAGCATCAGATATTCCTCCCGCCGTTGGGGGTTTCCCTCATATTGAGCCAGTCCAGCAATTACCTACAGCTGTCAATACTGCTAGTATAGACAAGTACAACAACCTCATTGCCTTCCAACAGACCCGTTGTATAACGAGTATAATAAGACTGTTCTTGAAAGTGTTATGGGAGTAATGACGCTGAAAGTGGAGAACAAAATGTGTGAAGGCTGTTGATGATTGGCTGAAGTGGTCTAGTTCGTTGTTGCCCCCCGGTCATCGCCTTCCTACCACTCATCGTAAGGTGCGACAGATCCTGAAACATCTTGGCCTTTCCTACATCAAAATACATGCTTATAGATATGATTGTGTTCTATTCTGGGGTGAAGATGCTTATGGGAATAATCTTGAATCTCTTGATGGTTGCCCGGTATGTGGTACAAATAGGTATAAGTTGACTCTTACCGGAAACAAGAAAGCTGTGAAGATACTTCGGTATTTTTCGCTGCTAGATAGGCTAGAACGGTTGTTCATGTCTGCACACACGGCTGAAGCTATGAGATGGTGGGCGGAGAGGAATTTGCCCGACGGTGATACCCTTATATACCCTGCTGACGGAGAGGCTTGGAAGCACATGGTGAGGGAGTTTTCTTATTTTGCATCAGAGGTTCGAAATGTTTGGCTGGGGTTTTCATCTGACGGATTCAACCATTTTGGCAACATGAGTCTTCAATACAGTATATGGCCAATTATTTTAGTACCGTACAACCTTCCTCCATGGATGTGCATGAAGAAAGAATACAATATGCTCACTATGATAATTCCAGGGCCGGGTTATCCAGGAAAGTGTCTCGATGTGTATTTGAGACCCTTGATTAAGGAGCTTAAGTACCTGAGTGAGCATGGTCATCCCACTTATGACAAGTTCAAAAATGAAATGTTCTAGATGCATGCCATGCTTGTTGGCACCATTAGTGATTTTCCTGTACGCGGGATGTTGTGGGGCAACGTTACTAGGGGATACATGGATTGTCCAAAGTGCATGATTGTTGAGTGTTGCAGACCTCATTGCAGGAAGATTGTACAGATGCGTCGTCGTTGTTGGCTTCCACATGATCACCAATTTCGGGAGGATATGGAGGCATTTGATGGGACTGTGGAAATAGGTGAGCAACCGAGGAGATGAATGGGGGATGAAATATTAGAAATGCTAAATGAATACGATTTTGGGCAGCTCAGCAATCATCCTGAGATAGTGGCGTCAATACCTGACAAACCCGACAGGTATAAATTCTGGATACACAAAAGTATTTTTTGGGAACTTCCGTATTGGTCAAAGTTGTTGATCAGACACTACTTAGATGTCATGTACATAGAAAAAAAATGTGTGCGAGAGTGTGGTCGGCACAATGTTGAATTGGGAGGGAAAAACTAAAGACGGCCCGAAGGCACGCATTGATCTGAAAAGAATGGAAATGCGAAAACATTTGTGGTTGAGAGATGGGAAGAAAAAAATGCCTCAAGCTTCTTATACCGTCAAGCCTGCCCAGAAGAATGAAAATTTTGGCTGGATGGGTAATATTAGGTATCATTCCGGCTATGCAGGAAATATAAGTCGGTGTGTTAACTTCAAAGATAATAAGATGTACGGACTAAAGAGTCATGACTGTCATATACTGCTTCAACGCCTCTTCCCTGTTTTCATTCGAGGGTACCTGTCCAAAGAGGTGGTGGAGCCGTTAGTGGCTTTGTCAAGATTCTTTCAGAAGTTATGCACGAGAGAAGTGAAGAAATCGGACCTGTTGAAAATGCAACAGGACATCATTTTTATCATGTGCCAATTGGAAAGGATATTTCCTCCAAATTTTTTTGACATCATGCCTCACCTGATGCTCCATCTTCCGGAACAATTGTTGCTTACCAGTCCAGTACACTACATATGGATGTATCCCATGGAAAGGTATGTAAGACATCTCTGAATCTGGCTATGTCTTTAATATTATTTATTCACTTATTTTACAATAATCATAACATGCTATTTAATTACCACTTTATAAACAATTAGGGGACTACAAAGACTATGTGATGAACAAATTCGCACCCGAAGGGTGTATCGCTGAAGCATATATTGCGCACGAGTGCGTAACGTACACCAATTCAAGTTGTATTTGGGAGTGTTGGAGGACCCTCCACAACATATGCCGGTAGATGAACCGTAGTTCAACCTTTCTATCATCTCCAATGATGTTGAAGTTTCTGGAAAGTTGCCCAACTCGTACAATTTGGAACCATATGAGCTAGTCATTGCCCACTGGTCGGTATTGATTAACTGTCCAGAAGTTCAATATTGGAAAAATGTGCACCTTTACTGCCCTGCTATTGCCGGTGATGTTGAGTACCACAACAAGACGTTCGCAAACTATTTTGGCAAATGGGTACGTATATAGATATATTTACTTGTATATGAATTTAAGTGTCTCGTATCCTATTTATAGTTAAGTTAATAAGTGATTATTTTCAGATGAACCATGTACAAGATGATGGTATCCCTCAGTGGTCACACGAATTGAGGCTCTTGGCGCAGAAACTGATAACTTCCAGGGTTTATCCTATGTGTAAGGTAAATGACGTGCTATTTATTTGTGAACATAGAGATGTCAGACGAATAACACAAAATTCTGGGGTAATGGTGCATGGTGGGTAGAATGGAGTTGACTATTACGGTGTTCTCCATTCAGTTGTCGAATTAATTTATGGGGAAGGCATGACAGTGCACTTGTTTAAGTGTAGATGGTTTGATACTGACCCTGAGAACACAAGGACCGATCAATACGACATATTTTTGGTGAATACTGCTACAAGCTGGTATGAAGATGATCCGTTTGTTTTGGCCATGGTGGTGAAACAATTGTTCTATCTTGATGATCTTGTGCATAAAGGAACGTGGAAAGTGTGTTCTTCCAAGAAACATATACAGTGCCTCGACACTTGGTGTGTCCTCGGATAATGAAGAAGTTAGTGCATACCAAGAGCCAAACGCAACTGGTGTTCCTGAATCCTCAACAATTCGCCTTAATAATGTGATACAGGGCAGCGTGGTACAAATTCCTCGACCGAAACTTATTGATGTTAATCAAAATGAAGACAATGAAGATTCAAGGGACGAGGGCTTACACATCTTACCTGAAATTAACTCAGAAACCGAGTCAGACTCAAGCAATGATTCTGGTTATGCGCCTTAGTGTACGTATGTTAATTTGAGTATGAACGTGCAATGTAAAATGATGTGTACGTACGACGATGACTTTGGCGTGCAATTTGAGTATGAACATGTAATGAATTAATTAATAATATATGTCGACATTTGTGATATGTAAAGTAGCCACTTTGTTTAATTAGCCTTTTTTATAAGTAACTAAAAAAAGCTCATAGCCTTTTCGTATACATGCATAAGGAAAAAAACAAATTAAAGCAAAGTGAAAGGAAAAAAAAGTATAGCCAACGATATTCATAATAAATATCGTCGGTTATTCTTCCTAAAACGGCTGTTCCGGGGATACAATCCAAGAACTATAACCGACGACATAAGTATAGCCGTCGGTTATAGTATCGCCGACGATATTCATAATAAATATCGTCGGTGATACTATAGCCGACGACATAAGTTACGTATGTCGTCGGCTATAGTTCTCGGGTTATATCCCTTAGAACAACCGTTTTGGGCAGAAATGAAACTGCCATTTTTTTTCTAAACCTTCCGATCGATTTCAAGTGACGCCGACTTCAAGCACGGGCCATCCTTCATCCTAGTCGCCGTCATTCATCCTAGCCATCGATTCAGCCGCCACCGTTCATCCTACAACCCAAAAACAGATTCGAATTCCTAAATTCTTAAATCCCCAATTTTGATTTTTTTTATTTAGGTTAGATTTATGTTTAGTTTGTTGATAATGTGGATGTTTGGATGAATTGTGTGAATATATATTGGATTATTGTTGATTTTTGTTGACTTTTGGAATTATTGTTGATTTTTTGGATTTTTGGAATTATTGGATTATATATATATTGGATATTAATTATTGGATTATATATTGGATATTATTGGATTATGAAAATATATATGTATATGAGATTGTTGGATTATGAATTTTTGGATTAGGAATTCAAATTTTTGGATTAGGAATTATTTTGAATTTTTGTAATTTAATGAAATTTTATATGAATGAATATATAATGAAATTTTTGGAATATAATGGAAATTTTATGTGAAGGCAAGGATTTTTTTATGAATTTTTGTAATTTATTGATTTTTTTTTGAATTTTTGTAATTTTTGGATTATTATTATGAACATATATATATATATATATGAATTAATACCAAATTAATATTTGGTGTTAATATGAATTAAATTGGCAGATTAATTATTTTTTTGATTTATTCTAGATTTATGTGAATTAATTTCATTTATTCAAGATTTATGTGAATTAATTTAGAATTTGATTGGTAGATTAATATATATGAATTAATTTGAATTTTTTTTGTAATTTAAGGAATTGTTGTGAGTTAAATATGGAAATATGTGAATTAATATATTCTGACATTTGGTAGATTAATGTGAATTAACTTTAATTTTATTGTTGATTTTAAAAACTATATAAAATTGAGTATGTTACGTAAATTTTATAGCAACGATGAATTGGTTGAATTGCGGCGCTTCGTGAGGGGAATCGAGGGGGGGGGGTCAAGAGGGAGATCGGGACGTGGGGATGAGGGCAACCGAAGTCAGTCCGCATCAGGATCCGCCAGTATGGGCAACACTTACAACGTTCCTCCCACCTCTTGGCACCGTACACTTCTAGGTTAGGGACAACCTCAGCAGCAGCAGGTTGATCCTCGTCGACCCTCCAACGCGTGGAGGCTTTATGAGGACAGTCGCACGCCTTCAACGGATAGTGCGACTCGATCCTCGGTCCGAATGCAAGACATTCATCAGCGGGACCTTTCCTCATCCACCGACCAGATTCCTCATTCTTCCGAGGAGGCAGGTGGATCGACTCAGTCCTTGACTAGGATACGACTATGCCCGCCGTATACCCTATTCTTACCCTTGAAAATCTCAACGATACCCCTCGTCGATTCCACGGGAATGCCTGTTCTAAGACAGCTAGGGTTCATTACCCCGGACCAGGCATACGCGTATGTACCATTCCTGCAACCTCTCTGAAGTGTGAGGATTCCGGGACAACGCACTGACGAATCAATTAAATATTAATTAGTGATATCTTTTTACTTTGTAATATTTAAATTATAGGTGTTGCTGTTTAAAAAATCGTCTACAAATGTGATAGGCGAGATCGTGCCCAGTGAAAAATAAAAGAGGACTAGAGGCCCCGTCGTCGGCAAGTTACTGGACGACGCGATTCGGGCTACCGGTGGTGGCCAAGTTATGATTCCGGCCGGGGATGGAGGCGAGGTGATTGAGGGAAATGTCACTTGACAGTACGCAGGGATGGCGGGTAGCATCATACTGGATAGAGTCCCTATGTTGTGGCCAGATTGGAATTAGGTGCCTCAATCAGTCAAATATGTGCTGAATAATGCGCTATCGGTGAGTAGAATTGTATATTCATTATGTATATTTTCTATATAAATTTTTAATATTGATATATATATATATATGTGCATTGCAGATGTGGTTCCGCGTGGACAACGACATTAGATCCACGTGGACGGATGAAGTGCAAGGGAGCAGGTTACGTGATTAATTTGTTTCGATTTTTCGTTTGTTTTGATTATGTTCATAAAATGTTGTAAGTTACTAACATTTGTGTTTTATTAATATAGGTACAAGGAGTGGAAGGGCGAGCTGAAAAAACATTGGAAAAAGTACGGCGACGATCGTTCGGGTACCCCTACCGAGTTTCGTTATAGGGAGTACGAGTGGCGATGGCTTGTGGTTCACTTCAACAACCCGAAATTAAAGCTACGCAACTTTTGATCGATTAAATTTTTGTTTTATCGTAGTTCCCCCAAATTATTTGGCTAATATTTTTTTGATGTTGGATTAATCGAGCAGGCTATTTCTGAAGTCAACACAAGGAACCGGGCAAAAAACACAAAAAATCATTATGCAGGTTTCAGATTATACTCGGGTTGGATCGAGGAGGCGGCCAAGTCCCTCCGCTTGTCTATACGATGTAGCACGCGTATCCGCAGTCCCTCGAAGATGCTGTAAGTGTCCTTATAACAAAATAAACATATTTCTTCTTTTTTTAGATTGTTTACATTAATTAACATTTTATTTTTCTTTATCAGTTAGGCGAGACTTCAGGAGGTGATTCCGGAGGTGTTGACTCAAGTGGCGAGAGAACGCTATCCCAACACCCACGATGCAAAACTCCCGACTGATCAGATTGATCAATCTGATCCGATCATAGCGGCCAGGATTATGGCAGCCGTGATCCCTCCAGGGAAGAACACTTTCTACTACAGGGGGCTCGGAAAGTAGGGTCAATGGCTGCTGAAGAAAACTCATGAATTCTCTCGCGGATCAGGATCTTCGAGGACTAATGAGCTACATGAGCAGCTTCAGAGGCAAGCGATGGAGATGAAATCTCAACGGCTACAGATGGAGGAGCTGGCGCGGGCAAGAGCCTCCGAGCAGGAGGCGCGAGCGCAGAGCAGATTCGATTGGCCGAGCAACAGCAGATGATGGGGACATGGATGCAGCACTGTTATGCACAGTTGCACGTATCTGGAATCCAGATAGCTCGTCCGCCCATTTTCAGTGCATCATAGCCACAGCCACAGCTGCAGCTGCAGCCATAGCCGCCAGACAAGGACCAACGAAGTTTTGGCGATCCGTTTGACCACATTGACTTAGGAAACCCGTAGTACGCATATGTATATAGATTTGAACGATTTCAGTTTTTTATTTTATTTACGTGTATAGTTTCAATATTTTTGGATTTTAAATGTGAACAATATTGGTGGCTTTTTGGAAATGCAGGTTCTGGGTTTCATCCCAGAACCTACAATTTTTTTTAAATAATACACACTATAGCCGACGATATACACTTATATCGTCGGCTATAGTTTCCTCCATGGTCAACCAATTTGACCAGGGGAGAAGGTATGGCCGACGACAAAGTCATCGGTTATAGTATGGAACTATAGCCGACGACTTGATCTCGTTGGCTATACCTCCATACTATAACCGACGACAATCTTATCTTGTCGTCGGTTATAGTATCACCGACGGTCTATTACCAACGATACTATAGCCGACGATGAGTCGTCGGTTATAGGCTATAGCAGACGATATTTAGAGACAGGCAAACGACTTCATGTCATCGACTATAGTATTTCTTCTAGTAGTACGTAGTAAAAACAAAATGGTACGTTAAGGTAAGTATTCAGATACCTGCCAGATTGAGATGGGGACATTAGAGTACAGGCATCCATTATTCCTATGTAATAGTGGTAATACCTATAAATGGGCGGTTCTTTACCAAGAAAAGGTTTCCTTTTTAGTAATATTTGTTTTTTCTTGGTTATTATCAAAAGAAAAAGGTCTTTAGCTCATCAAATATTTACATCAATAGTATTTAAGACCTTATGAAAATTAGCTTAAAATGTTAGATAAGTATTGACACCGACATGATTTCTAGTTTTGCATCACCAATGGATGTGGGCATCTCTCCATAGTTGGGTGGTGAAAATCTGCTCTCAATGCATAGTGTGCCTGAGACATTGAGAAGTTTCTTTGTCAAAATAATTTCGTTCAACATTTTGTCATATTGACTAAACTAACATTTTTCCTTACGAAAATCTACGCAATCTCCAAATAACAAATTGTGAGTGTTAGGAGAAAAAAAAAATTCAAAAGAGAGAAAAATCATCTTGGGTTATAAAATCACTGGAGTCATTGTTTTCAAAAATAAATATTTTATAATATTTTTGTTTTTGTTTGAGATATTTTCATTATAATTTTTTTTGAAGTGAACCAATAAAATTTGGTGTCTGATGAGATTTGAATACGTGACCTTAAGGATCACGGTATGAGTCCTTACCACTGAATTACAACTCATCGACAATAATTAATCCAATGTGTGTAAGAGACAATAAATGTGCGTTTTCAATTACAATTAAAAGACTATAAATACTATATACGTAAGTTTACTATTTCACGTGTCAGTCTAAAATTTATTGAACTTAGATCGCGTAGTAACTTGATATAAATTTATGACCTTGACAAATAACGGAAACTAGATCCGTTTAAGAAATTACCTAGTTACTTGAGATAATTAAATACATCAATTTATATATAACTTTGTAGAATATGAAATGTATGTCAAGTAATCGTTTTAACAATGTAACAAAATATGCTTGTATGTGTTTGCTCAAAAATCGTTATGACCAAAATCAGGATGGCCGGTAGACTTCTGGTTCAAAGTGTCATTCTGATTGATGCGGGGTGTGTTAACTCGCGATCTGTAGACCAAGTGAAGTTTTGATAGATTGCGCTGGATTTGACTCTTCAAGTGATTGATGACGGAGGAAGAAACCCTCTCGGTTGTTGGTTCGAATGCCTTGTACAAAAAGACTTGACCAAAACACTAATCTTGGTTCTCGATCACGTCAAAGCTCTGAGTGAAATCGAAAGTACGCGTGACCAATGAGAAATCAACCGAGTTGATGTACTCATAGATCACAGTAAATGTGAAGGTGAAGTGGACTTGATCATCAAATCTTTGTGAGGTGATGTGTGTGTGAACAACGAATCGCATCGACCCAATCCGGACTGGCCGAAAGAGAGTACTAAGTTAACCAACAACTCCTAGGTGCAAGGAATCAGACTGCAAAAACTAAAGAACAAAAAAAAATTGCAAGAAAGTAAAGAACAAGAATGTAAATGACGAAAAGTGAATCTATATTATCAAAGTAAAGGATGAACAAGGTAAAGTACCTAAGAGTACGAAAGATAGAAAAACTTGTACGTAAGTTTGTGTGTTTGGCCATTACAATGTGCTATAAAGTTTCTATATATACAATTTGTACAAAACTCTAACCTAACCGACTCGTCCATCCAGCCAACGAATCCCAATAATTTGAACTCCTTGATTTCAGCCAAGTAAAACCTTTTTTATCTCGACCATCACTTGATAGATTCCTTCTCGGACTCGGTCACTCCTTGATTTGATGACATCCATCCATTAAAATTTGATCCGATCAAATATTATAATCTTTGCTTTAAAAGTACTCCTTATACGAATGACACATTCCTAAAAGTAGACTCGAATCCAACTCATTCTCGGTTGAAGCCCAAAAAGTCATCCGACCAACTTACATTTGAGCTCGGCCCATTTTAGTCGCACAACCCTTATACGTCGGTTGCCTAGATCCATCATGCCCAAGTAATAAATACTTGGTTCTCTGGGCCAGATGTCCCATTTAGCCCGTACGATAAAATGTTACTTTTATAGAACACCAAATGAATGACGTTGGTCACAAAATACGTTGGCGTTAGTCACCGTGAGTGTCGGTCAAAATAAGGCATTGGCCAAAATGACATCACTTCACCAAGCAAAATGAGGGTCGCCCAAGCAAAATGTTAGTCACTCATGTACTTGGTCACCCAAGTACAATAAAAGTCGGCCGAGAAACTTGGTCGCTTAAGCGAAATGAGAGTTGATCAAGTAAAATTAGAGTCGGTCGAGCAACTTGGTCACCCAAGCAAAATGAGCCGCCAAAGTAAAAGGAGTCGGCTGAGTGCGTTGGCCAAGCAAAATTAGAGTTGGCCAACTGAAAATTACAGGGTATTGGTCAAAATGACATTAGTCATCATAAACCACCTTGAACCTTCGTTGGCCGACAACAAATATTAATCAGCCAATGAACCACTTGCAATCACAAAATTAGATACAAACAGTATGACGTTGTCGTTTGCACCAAATCTCCAGATACTATAAGTTCAAAGTTTTTCTCTCTTCACAGGATAGAGCATAACAATAGAGGAAAAATTCGGAGAAAATAGGAATGAATTAGATAAAATAGGGGACAAATAATTTTATAGAAGAGACTAGAAAAATTGATAACTGCCCCTTTGGATCTTTCTATTTCCATTTCTTTTCTACATTTCCCAAATAATCCAATACAAGTAAGAAGACATTCTTGTGAACCTTTTCCTCATAACCTCACTTTCACTTATCTCTTTCTTTTTTCTCTCTCATCAAGATGGCCTTGGAAGCCCACCCATGACTTCTTACACTTTTCTTCTCTCTACCAAGAAATTTTGAGCTTTTCCTCTTTCTCTCTCTATCCAGGTACAAGCTATAATTGTAGGCATAAAATACATATATAAGCTCTGTGGCTTTCTTTCGAGGTCCTCTGAGATCTACTGCTTGTGTAAGACTTGTTTTTTTAGATAGAGATTGACAGAGGAACTGAACAGAACACAAACAATATAAGAGAAAAGGAAAAGCTCAGAGCCTCAGCGCCAGGTAAGCTTAGCATTTCGATACCCCTATATAACGCATACAGGCGCATATACTCCTTAAGTATGAACCTTTTATGTGCTTTTCTCCTGCTTGACTGGATATTTTGATTGAACCCCATATGCATCATCATCCTTGGTATTCGCGTCATGATGGGTTTTTTTCGGTTTCTGCTTATTTGGGTACCTCAGATCCATGGAAACGGATTCTGGTAAATATTCTCCGTACTCAGATGCTAAGGAGTTTGGGTTCTCTTCGAACTTGACCTTCTTTGTTGTTTTGAAGTCTGAAACTTTATGTGTCTTTTGATTCTGGTTCAGGGTCTTTTTCCTTTTCTTAAGCTGTGGAAAGATCTGAGGTGTGTTTGGAGCAGGGTTTATGTTTTTCTGCTGCGAATAAGTATTGGAATTTGATTTGTTGCTGTTTGACCCTTGTTATCGTAGTTTTAAACTTTTGATAGTATAGATACTAGCTGCTCTGTTGATCAGATTTTAGGAAGCTCAAAAAATACTCTACATTGAAATCATTGCTGTCAATGTGCTTATTGAATGGTGTTAATGAGCCATACTTGGCTACTAGTAAGGCTGTCTTGCATCTTTGAGTCAGTTGTAGAAGTAGGCTATTAGTATGCTTTGGTGTTGATATATATGCACATATATTTCTTTTTGGTTGATATTTTTGGGGTCTCTAGAGAGTAATTTCATTTTCTGAATCAGGATAGGACGTCAGAGGCAGGGTATCAAGTGATTGGAGTGGTTGAAGTTTTACTTTTGTAAGGATTGGATTGACCTTCTACTCATACCGGGGAGATAAATAGAGAATTTGATGGGGTGAATGATGTACTTTGCAATGGCATCCAATTCGGAATGATTGGCAGCATCAGATTAGTGTCTGATGATCACTGTTATCGTTTACAGATAGAACATGTAGAAGTCATGTGAAAAAGTTTGATTTGATCTGCGCATACTGGAATAAACTGCGAGACTACCTTATCAGGACTTTCATTGGATTACTTCCTCGTAGGCATTAACAAGTTGTTCCTAGTGAGAAGTGTCTTGTCATATGGGGTTGGAATACTGAGAATCTACCTCGAAGTGATAATGACTGTCATTAAATCTATCTAGTGTTGTACCCCATTGGCGACCCTATTGCTTGAAAGTGTTTATTACTTTTCTTCCAGTTCTTTATGCCCTCATCATTCCTTCTCTTTTCTGTCTCCTCGATTCTAGGTCCTCATCCATCTTGTGCTCGCCACTCTTTATTTATCCCATAATTTAAGTGCTTCCATCTTTCGTTTTCTTCACAAGGACTGGATAGCAAAATTGGTAATTCTAGTTTGGTTGAGTAGTACAGGAAGTCCCTCCTCAAGCAGGACAGATCCATCATATTCTCACAAAAGAAAATTATTGGCAATTTTGCTTTACCAGAGTTTGATAGCCAATATGGAATCCGCTAGTTCTAATGCTAACAATAAGGCGGGTCTTCTACATCAGTTGCTTCCTGTTGTTGGACCAATGCTTCTGATTTCTGTTGGATATCTTGACCCTGGAAAGTGGGCGGCAACTGTTGAAGCAGGTTCTCGTTATGGTACTGATCTGGCTGCATCGATGCTTATCTTGAATTTGGTTGCTATTTTATGTCACTACCTGTCTGCTCGCATTGCTGTGGTCACTGGAAGAGATCTTGCTCAGGTACCATCTCTCATATTTAGGGTTTTGTATACTTTATCAGTAGTGAAGGTGCTTCTACTGCTTATGCGTACTAGGAAACACTATCTGCTAATAACTCGCACATAGTAAACAGTAAACCAACATATCTTTGCACACTCCTTGTTAGCTGGCCAATTCAACACTAATTGTTTTTTATCCTTAATTTTCATTTGTGCGTATAGATTTGCAGTGAGGAGTATGACAAGGGTACATGCATATTCTTAGGGGTGCAAACAGAGATATCGGTGATAGTGTTGGACCTTACCATGGTAAAATTCTATTCATACTGATAATAAGTAGTATCATTATTGAATCCAAAGTTGGTATGTATGTAACATATGACTGCACTATTTTTCTAGATCATTGGTATTGCACATGGAATTAATCTTTGGTTTGGATGGGATTTGTTCACTTGCGTGTTTTTGACTGCTGCAAATGCTGTTTTATATCCTATTTTTTCAACACTTCTGGTAAGTTTTATTATTTTCATTTGTGTATTACTTTATCTTATACTTTATCGTTATAAAATAGTTGGCTCCCCTATTTCAGGAGACTTGGAAGGCGAAATTCCTATGTGTATGCATCTACAGTGCAGGGTTCATGCTGCTTTCATTTGTTTTTGGAGTATTTTTCAATCTACGACAAAGACCACTTTCCATGACTGGGATGTTAACAAAGCTAAGCGGGGAAAGTGCTTTTTCCTTGATGAGCCTTCTTGGAGCAAGTATAATGCCCCACAGTTTTTATCTTCATTCTTCTCTTGTGCAGGTATTTGTGATTTTCATGCTCATCAGTCTCTGTTCATGCATATGTTCCTTAATATTGCTTCATTCATATGTTTCTGAATATTAGTTCATACATGTGTACCTTTGTTATTTATATATATATATATTCAGGCACATAATTGTTTGTTCATTAATACTTGGTTCTTTTGTATTTACTTTTGTTGCGTGTCATTGTCCTTGCGTTTTCTGATCTATGCACAATTGCTCATTGCATATTGAGTTCATAATTTCGTACATGTTTTTATTATATATTTTAAATAAATATTATTCTTAAATGAGTCTTCTGTGTGGTGAATGCCCATGGATTTTCCAGTTGCTTGCTTAAATATGCATCTGTAGTTGCAATCAATTGTATTGTTTCTCAACATCACTTGCCATTAGGGAAAATTACTGACTCATCGGTGCTTGTAGTTTGAAAGAGCTTTGACAAAAGACACAACGGACTATATCTGCTTCCTTCCTGAATAGAAAATAGAAAAATTTCCATTAACAGGATAATTTGAGTTCTCTTGTTGGAGGTAGTGGGTCTAAAAATAAATACTTATGAAATGAGTATCAATTTATCCCGGCTGCTCCAAAAAGTTATGCTCCCTACTCTTGAGCACTCTCTGCTTTGTTTGTAAACTACTCTATGCTCACATGTAGCTGTTTTTGGAGACCATCATTTCTCTCAAATATCATATTATAATTTTGCAGCAGCATCAGCGACAACCAATCATTTCTAAGGATGCATTGTGTCAGAATCATTTTGTTGCTGTCTTCTCCATCTTCAGTGGTATTTATCTGGTGAATTATGTCTTGATGACCTTAGCAGCAAATGTATTAGACACTTCACGTGGTTTGCTTACTTTTCAGGATGCACTGGAACAGGTTTAGTTTCTCCCTTTGATCAGTTGCTTGTGATGAATTATTATTTGCAATATTAGTTCAATACCATGCTGCAATGTAATATTTATTTTTTATATTATGCAGGTCTTTTGGGGACCAATAGTATATGTTGCCTTCTTGCCGGTTCTCTTTTTGTCAAATCAAATCGCGACAGTAAGCTGGAGTCTGGGTGGAAAAGTTGTTTTGAATGATTTTTTGAAACTAGACCTCCCTGGTTGGCTTCACTGTGCTACAATCAGAATTATAGCAGTTGTTCCTGCCGTATATTTTGTTTGGAGCTCAGGAGCAGAGGGGATGTATCAATTGCTTATATCCACACAGGTTTTGGCAGCCTTACTACTGCCATCTTCAGTGATCCCTCTTTTTCGTGTTGCTGCCTCAAGACAAATAATGGGTGTCCATAAGATCTCTCAATTCGTTGAATTTTTAGCCCTGATTACGCTTATTGGGATGCTTGGATTGAAAATTATCTTTGTAGTGGAAATGATTTTTGGGAATAGTGATTGGGTGGACAATCTGAGATGGGATGCTGGGAGTAGTATGTCTGTACTTCTGATCACTGCTTCTGCATCATTTTGCTTGATGATTTGGCTGGCGGCTACACCGCTAAAATCTGCAAGTGCTCGATTGGAGAATCAGGAGTGGAACTGGGATTCGCCTAAGGTTATACCTGAGCCATTTTCTAATAAAGAGGTTATTGATAAAGCTGATCCTAACTATCATAGGGATGCAAGTGCAGAGAGGCATGAACCGTCACCTTCACAATCACTATCTTCTGGAAAGGCTTTAGATAGAGATTCAGACACAGCTGTTGCAAATTTTGATTTTGGTCTGCCTGAAACTATCTTGGAGCCTGATAAGGATTTCCATCCAAATACTGTAGAGGAAAGTATGTCTCACATTACTTATCCTTGCTCCTCTAAATGCAGTATGGAGCAACCCACATCGGTAGCGGAGTCGAATGCCATCCCAACTGTGGTTAATGAGGTTTCTGATGTTACGTCACTTGGCACCAATACTGTGAAAGTTGATTCATCAGTGTCAGTTGAGAAGACTCTTGGAGGTGAAGGAAACTTGCCAACTGAAAAAGATGACGACGAAGAAGATACCTGGGAACCTGAAGATCCATTGAAGGAGGTTTCTGGGAGCCCCACTTCATTGATATCTGAGGGTCCAGGATCATTCAGGAGTCTCGGTGGAAAAGGTGACGAAGGGGGGAGTGGTGCTGGAAGCCTTTCAAGACTATCAGGGTTGGGTCGTGCTGCTAGACGTCAACTAGCTGCTGTACTGGATGAGTTCTGGGGACAACTGTATGATTTCCATGGGAATGTAATTCAAGAAGCAAAGGCTAGGAAACTGGATTTGTTGTTCGCGTCAGATTCAAAGGCTGCTTCCTCTGCTTCATCCAATTCCTGCGCTTCTTCCTTGCTGAAAGATGATACCACTGCAAAGGAAATTTCCGGAAACATTCCATCTGTAGGAGGCAGAGGGTTTGATCCTTTACTCAACTCAAGTTTATACGACTCTGCTAAACAGCAGAGGCTGCAGAATAGTTTAGAGTCGTCATATGGGGCTCAAAGGGGATCTTCTTCCTTGTGGTCTGGCCACATGCAATTACCGGATGCCTATGTACAAAATTCAGGCCGCGGTCTTATCGACTCGGAGAGGCGCTATTCAAGCATGCGCAGTATACCATCTTCTGACTTGGGTGAGAGACGGTATTCAAGTGTGCGCAGTATACCATCTTCTGACTTGGGTGAGAGACGGTATTCAAGTGTGCGCAGTATACCAACTTCTGACTTGGGTGAAAGACGCTATTCAAGTGTGACAAGTATACCATCTTCAGAATCGGGTGAAAGGCTCTATTCAAATGTGCGCAGCATATCATCTGCTGAAAGCTGGGATTACCAGCCAGCCACAATACACCATCAAATTTCGTCTTATCTGAAACCAACAGACAGAAGTTCGGGTAACTTGAATGGTCAAATGGAGTCACCAGCCTTAAAGTCAGCCTCTTCATTAGGTGCTGGAAACTACAGAGATTCGATTGCATTTACTATGGGGAAGAAGTTGCAAAATGGGTTAGGCGCTAGTCAGGCCTCCAATTTTCAGAACCTTACAGTATCTCGACAGAGTCCCTTGCAATCTGAAAGATCTCATTATGATGTGAACTCTTCTGTACTCGCTGAAAATGCGCTAAACTCAGATAATGCAAAGAAATATCACAGTTTACCTGACATTCACCGTGATCTGTACACGTCAAAGAAAGCTGCTAAATGGGATGGTCCCCCTGGGTATGAACCCCGTGTTGGGATGACTGGTTACGAATCATCCTTGTATTCAAATTCTGGACCACGAGCAGGAGCACGGACTGGAGCACCCTTGGCATTTGATGAACTCTCTCTTCCAACAAGAGTGTATCGGGATGCTCTATCATCCCAACAGAATTCTAGTTTTGGCACAGGGTCCCTCTGGTCTAGACAGCCTTTTGAACAATTTGGTGTAGCTGATACCAATCGTTCTATTGGGGGCGCGGTTGGTAGTAGAGCAGGTTCTCCAGGTCAAGAAGCTACGTCAGTTGCAGATTCAGAGGCGAAGCTTCTTCAGTCATTTAGACACTGCATTGTAAAGCTTTTGAAATTGGAAGGGTCTGACTCATTATTTAGACATAATGATGGGGCAGATGAAGATCTGATAGAAAGAGTGGCTGCCAGGGAGAAAATTCTTTACGAAGCTGAAACTAGAGAGATCAATAGAACAGCTCACATGGGTGAATCGCAGTACCCTTTTTCTGATAGGAAGTCATCTTCTGCAATGAAAATTAATGATGCAAACCTCACCAATTTCATGGTTTCCTCAGTTCCCAACTGTGGGGAAGGTTGTATTTGGAGAGCTGATTTGATAGTAAGCTTTGGGGTGTGGTGTATCCATCGCATTCTTGACATGTCACTTATAGAAAGCCGGCCAGAGTTATGGGGGAAATACACTTACGTTCTCAATCGACTTCAGGTATATACTAAAAACTTATTCTCACAAGATACTCATATCTCCAATTTTTTCGAAGTTCATACACAAGTTCATTCTTGTGGTTGCTATTCTTTAATACCATGCAGTAAAAAGGCATAATGCTTGTGGTTATGCTGTAACTCAAGTTTAAATAGACAATATCTGCATTATATCCTTCATCCAACTGTTATGAGAATTTCTTAGCCAAAAAAAAGAGAAAGTTATGAGGGTTTTGCTGTGTTTACCTTACTAATACTAGTTACAGTCTTTTTACTGAGACGGATTATACATGTACTTGCCCTTAATGAATTTAGAGTTAACTAAAGAAACAAAATAGTGAGAAGAGAATAGAAATGGGTGAAAGAATACCACAGGAAACACTTTCTCCTTGCATTGCATGACATTAGACTAGATACTCATTTGCCTCTCTTTTTTTCATTTTCAAAGCTTCTTGTTGAGTGGTGTAATTGGTATGACTCATATTTGTCTTTTCAAATACAGGGAATTGTTGATTCTGCATTTTTGAAACCTCGCTCTCCGATGTCTCCATGCTTCTGCCTTCAAATTGCTGCAGCACAGCAGCAGAAGTCCAGTCCAACATATTCGAATGGAATGTTACCACCCCCTGCTGCAAAACCAGCCAGGGGAAAATGCACATCTGCAACACTCTTAGACATAATCAAGGATGTGGAGATTGCAATTTCTTGTCGTAAGGGCCGAACAGGGACAGCAGCTGGTGATGTGGCTTTCCCGAAGGGAAAAGAAAATCTAGCATCTGTCCTCAAACGTTACAAGCGGCGATTATCCAACAAGCCAGTTGGCACTCACGAGGGGCCTTCTGGTTCTCGGAAGGCTCTAACATCTACTCCTTCTGGGCAATAGCTCTCACATACACAATACAGGTGATCTCGTCTGATTTATTGAGCTGTTTTTTGATCTTGAACAACGGCTCATCTTTTGAATCAAACTGATTAAATGAAGCAGAGAGAGTGTGTGTTCTTTTGGGTCAAAGTGCGTGCCCTCGGTCGAAATAAATTCTCTCATTGTATCAAAGCCATTGCTGCAAAATTGTATTTCCTTGTATGTCAACATATACATAGGGTAAGAACTGCTCAATCTGTAATTGCAGCCTTATTAAAGAAAGTGGATAAAAGGTCAAGAATTGGTTATGGCAATTTTTGTGTTTCTCTGCTTCTGTTGCCTTCTCTAATAACATGGATGGAGTTAAAATTGATTATGGATTGGGTAATATACGCTTATGATGTCAGTACGTGCTGCTCATCAAACTGTGCAAGTCCATGTCTGATAATCAAATCTCTTGATGTCCATTATCCCCAGAATGTGATAATTTGGCTCGATTGGTAAAAGGAGAAGCTCTAAACAGTTGGAAGTGAAGTGGGTCAATGAATCTGGGAACAGACATATGCTCTGGTGGTGCAAGTAAATAAGGTAGACGATGGCGTCTTGACAATTGGTGCTCGGTCGGTTGGTAAGAACATACAACAACAAATCAATAATAATGACAATTCGGTACTTAATTAATCAACATAATCTCGAGTAAAACAAGAGACTGGGGTAGTCGACTAGACTAGTGGGGTACTAAATTACACCATCTGATGATCAAACGCAATTGTCCCACAGTAAATTTGATTTCTCAATCCTCCATGTCTTTTCATTTTCGTCATAACTTTTCATTTCTGCATTAACAAAAAATGCTAAATGCTACTCCACGTCAAGTAATCCTATTACTGCATTAAGTTAGTCACCCACGTCAAGTAATCCTATTACGCGGAATATAACTTCACCGTCATTTTCCACGTAATAACTCCACGGAAAATGCTAAATGCAGGTAATCCTATTACTTGGTTTAACCTGCGGAAAACCTAGATGCAGATAATCCTATTAATTAAAGTCCCACGGAAAATGACGGTGGAGTAATTAACAAAAAATTGGTTTAACCCACGTCAAGTAATCCTATTACTGCATTAAGTTAGTCAGAGGAGAAACGTCAATAAAGATGTAAAGCCTGTATGTTCTACGTTTAAATTATATCAGCATAATACAATTGTTACATTAAATGTATCAAATTACCTACACCCTAGTGTTAGAGACTTGGTCGTTTTTGCCAGCTGTTTATAGACGTTATGCATGTGGTATTCAGTTGTGAAGTGTCGTACATCAGTAGTTTGATATTTTGTTAAGCTTCCTGCAGTGGCTCGACACGTATTGTGTCACATGAGCCGACTATCATCCTTAATCCTTGTAATCGTCCATGGGAATAGCGATCAATCAGATTGTTATAACGAATCTAAGAAAGAATACAGATTTATATAGTTCACTAATAATGTTAGTTACGTCTATAGACAGAGGAGAACAATTTTATTAATTTTTGAGGAAAATGGATTACAGATTACAGAATACCACACTAGGTTAATAACCTAATATATATATATATATATCTACACACCCCCCTCTGAATAGTAAGCCCAACAAAAAATCACAGCCCGACATAAAAGATTAATTTAGCAAAACTCTTGTATGTCGGCGGTTTTATACATGATTCAAGGTATATCTTAACACAAATCAGAAGCTATTTCATTTACTCTTCTCTCTTGGTTGTTTGTTCTTTGGTCTTGGGTGCCTAATGATAGGTGCATAATTATGCAACGTTTCTATGTGTAATATTACCTTATATTTAGTTCTTTTGTTACGTTTTTAAATAAATAAATTATATTTATTTGTTTTATAGATTTTTGGAGGACATAAAAAAAAAGAAATTTAAAGAAGTCTTCCTAGTACAACAAGGAATTAAATTGGGCTAGCATACAAGGAATCCATATTCCTTATGAATTGAGGAAAGAGCAGACGTGAGTGGGAGAGGAAGTCAAAACGTGATCAATTAAAAGAAGTTGAGATCGATTGAAGGTTGATTACAGAGGGGGCTGCACTTATATATATATTTATATATAATTGGCTGAGACGTGATTGATGGGATGAGAAAGAGACGTGAAGGATGGCTGCATGTTATATATATATACCTAGTGATTGATTGGGAGGAGAAAAAAAGAATAGAAGAAAAAAAGGGAGCAGGAGGCTCACGGCAAGGCAGAGGAGAAGAAGAGAAAAGGAAGAAAAGGCTACATCATCAACATCTTATGGTTGCATTTTTCTCTCTTTTATATTTTTCTTTAGCTTCTATGGTTAGCATGAGGAACTAAACTTTATTTGTTAGGGGCTGATCGAAGTCCTAGACATGTTTTGATCTTGAACCCCAGTGATTTACATAACTTTTTGATGAGAATTTATTCACTATTTTATCACCGTATGATTTCTTGCATATGTGTCTTTGGTTCGAAACTTAGATGTGTATGTTAGGATCTATTGTCTTGAATGTGTAGGTGACGATCAATCAGTGCATATTCTGTAGAGATAAGCAGCCTAATACGTTGTGTGAATTAGTTCCAAGGTGATGCAAGGGCACTCATCCATAGTAGCTCTAGAAGTCTTGTTGTTTTCTCAAACATCCTACAGATCGTAATGACTTAGTTTAAGTTGATTTTGGACCGATCGAAGAAGTACCATATCTCTTAAGTTAAGATCAAGTTAAGCTAGGGTACATCAACCGGTTTAACATGTCAAGCACGAGGGTGTAAGGTGTATGCGACTTAATCACAGCGTATGCATGAGAAACATTCATTTGAGGTTATGTGAATTGATTGGGGTAGATTGGAATTGTCTAGGGTGGAGAGAAGTTTCTAACAATCTCTTTATTTTGATTAAATCTTTGTTATGCTGTACTGTTTTCAGTTCGTAGTCTAGTTTATATAATTTATTTCGACATTCAAAACAACTCCGATTACATTGAAATTTTGTGTGGTTGTCCACCACTGTGTCTAGTTTGTCCTGTATAAATTTCGTGATTTTTGGTTTAGTCTAGGTATTTTAATTAATTATGTTTTCGTCCAGTGGTCGAGTCTGTCAGATTTCTGATATTCGCGTCTTAGTTTGTGTTTAGAGTATAAAGTCTACTTTTCCATGTGGATCGATCCCTATCTGCACTATATTGCATTAATCTTAAGTATATACTGAATAGGGTATTATTTTTGGTTGGTGTGCGACCACCGATCACCTAACAACTGGTATCAGAGCCCTGTTCAATTGAACCTGCTCAGAAGACCGGCAAAGACCTACCAGACCTTACTGTTGCTGAACGTGACTACTTAGCTTAGCAATCGGAGACGACGACTCAGATCACTACTCTTCGTGAATCTGTGGAGGCTATGCGTGAGACACAGCTCTCGTTTCAAGCCCACACCCTTGAGCTGCAGATCCAAAACGAGACAATGCAACAGCAAACAAGTCATATGTTTTCAGAGATATTGGAGCTGGTTCATGAGTTTCGAGCTGGGAATGGTACAGTACGCACTATAACTGAGGAGCTCATTGCGTCGGTACCGAGCACAACTTCACCGTCATATTCCGCAGGACCATCACTGACGAAAGCACAACCAGTGCAGTTCGGAGTGTACGGTTCCCCTGCCGTGCTGATTTCAACTACAACTTCGTTGGTATTGGTGGAGATTCCCCTATCTGAGGAGCCGAGCCCTAGCTACTAGATCTGCAGATCCGGTGATTCGTGGCATCTCTCCTCCTAGGTCTACTGAGAATGGTTCAGCTCCGGAGTTTGTACCTCAGAGAGAAGGAAAAGATCATATGGTTGAAGGAGAATCGAGTAACCAGCTCTGATGCGGAGAGGAAAGGCCGGAATGGTTGATGACAGACTCTTTCCGGGTCGGGTCCAACCCGATCTACTCTTTAATCGTAAAATTAATTGCTACTTATAAACTCTATAAATAGAGAAATGTAAAAGTGAAAAGAGACAGAGCGTTCATTTACTCTGTCATAATAATCCACTTACAGAATGTATAATAAGCTCGATCGAAAGAATTTTCATGTAAGATCGAAGGACATCTATCATAGAAACTCAAGTTCATTTATTGTGGTGAAATTAGTTACCATAAATTGGTGCTTTCATTGAAAGATGAAAATTATACTCAAAGAGGTTTTACGTTGAGTTCTTTTTATTTTGAAAAAAATTCACCCACCATACTTCAACTTATGTGGCTAGGTCAGTTTGATACGTGAATTTTTTTCGTATGAAAAATGTATTCCAACTTATTTTTTCGTACCGTCAGGGTACACACATCACATTTTCATTCAATTTTCAGCAAGTTTGTTGACGTGATATCTCTGTTTTTTTTAAAGTTCATATTATCCCCCCTCAAAGTTTTCCGTCAGTTTTCAAAATTGAGAAGTCTCCCTCTGGATCTAACTCTCCTCAGCTCTTCTATGAAGGCTTTTTATCTCTCTTCCCCGAGTAGGGGGTATGGGCGAAAGTCAAGTGCTCAAGATGAGGATCTTGGCGGCATGAGGTTGGCGGTGATCGGGCTTGACGGAAAGTCCCCGAACTGCTGGGTTTGAGATTTTGGGTGCTTGTGGCGACGTCCAGCTCGCCCGACTGTTCGTCAATAACTCAATATGCAGCTAGCAATATATATGAGAGAAGTTAAACCGTGCATGCACAGAGGAACACGCACATACGTACAGGAGATATCATTATAGTGTTCATGCATGGCATAATTGACATGAGTGGCCGATTACGTACGTTAGATGCATGCATATGTACGTGACTAATTATATATAGGTGATCCTACAGTAGTTCGAACATGAGATCAACCATTGACATGCATGTAGATGAGCTTCCCACGTTAAAACACATGCAAATAATTAGAATTAGGGCTGGGCACGGCTTGGGGTTGGGCCTGATCCGAAATTAAAACCAAAATAATAATTGGTTTCGGTTCGGTTCTAACAAATTTAGTCATCTGGACCGAATGGACCCGAACCGAAAAATTTCGGCTCGGTTCGGCCCAATTCGGTATGAATCTGTTTACAAAATGGTTCAAATCTGTTATTTGACTTATTTCCTTCATTCAAAATCAAGTATATTTCAGGTACACCAAGCCTAATTAATTAGAGTTTTTACATTTCAAAATCAAGTACACATAAACCAAGTACATTTCATGTTCAAATATGCATAACTATGTACACATAAATCAAGTACATTTCAGGTTCAAATATGCAGATCTAAATACAATTAAAACCAAGTACAGTTCATGTTGAATTCAGAACTAACTACAGATATTTGCTCAGGCAGTTGAAATTTAAAAGTCAAAACAGTCACATAAATTACAGTCCAAACAGTCCAGATATTACAGTCCAAACAGTCCCAAATACAGTTCATAGAATTACAGTCATTGCAGTTCATAGAATTACAGTCCAAAATGCATAAAATAGAATTACAGTCAAATTTAGCATAAATACAGTCCCAAATTCAACTAGAGGCTAGATCATTCATCTCTAGCCTCTTCATCTTCATTGTCATCAGAATCTTCAATGAGCTCCACAGTTTCAGAAACTCCACTGGCACTGGCTCCAAGTCCAATTTCGGCGGTACTTCCTAGCTGTGTAATGTGCTCTGCAAATTGACAAGCATCAACTTATATACTGATCGATATACATTTGATAATCAAATTGCCACAGTTTACAGATGAAGACAGATTCAAAATGCAAGTTCACAAATGCAAACAGAATCAAAATGTAGTTGACAAATGCAGAAACAAAATGCAAGTCACAAATGCAGACAGAATCAAAATGCAAGTAAATGCAAACATAATCAAAATGACACAGTTTCACAAAAACAGTTAAGTGAGTTAAGTCAGTTAAACTTTTTCACAGGCCTCATATATCTCAGTAATCCTAATGCTTGGAATATCATCATCATTATCATTTACTTCATTTCCCCTAAGCCAACTTTAAAGACAGATCAATCCCTCTATAGACTTAGGAGTCAATGAGCTCCTAAAATTTTCGATGACTCTCCTACCTGTGCTAAAAGCACTATCCGAAATCACTATGCTCACTTGTATAGCCAGCACATCCCTAGCAGTTCTTGACACCACTGGATACTTGGCACCATTCACCCTCCACCAATCTAGAATTGGATACTGCTCACCATTTTCACATACCGGCTCAAGATCATCCAAATATCTGTCTACTTCATGGATAGGCCCTGACTCATTTGCCGAAGACACCATCTCCTTCCATTTACCAATAAGAGAGGATCTGAAACCAGTGGGGCTGCCCTGTTGCTAGTAGTTACCCTTAGCAGATTATCCTTGCTCACAGTTGCTTGAATGTCTGTTGGCTCCACATATTATGCATATAAATCCATGAAGAACTTCTTTGCCTTCTCTGTGTCTGCATTAATCTCCACCTCATCTTTCCCATCAATTTGAAACAGATGCACCAAGTGAACAAGTTTGAATCTTGGATCAAGAATCAAACCTAGCTTGATGAAAGGATTCACCTCAGCTTTTGATCCGAAATACTTGTTAAGTTTCTTCGGCATGTCACCAGCCACCTCATTCATCACCCTCTCTACTGCAGTAACACCTCGCATCATTTCAGGTTCCAAAATCAGCTTGTTGATCTCCGCATCGATGACCATCACATCATGGTAGGTGGAGTGCATTGTAGGGTGTGTAGATGCACTAACTCTCACTGTCACCTCATAAAAAACCTTGAGGAACACCATAAACTCCTCCGTATTATCCCAATCTTCATCACAAGGAGGCCCACACTTTCCTCTAACATTTGGCAGATGAGGAATTATGTTACATTCCTCATCAAACTCTTCATCCAGCTCCGTAAAGTATGCTCTATAGCATTCTTCATCCTCCACCATTCTAATGAAAGCAGCCTTGAACTTCAGGGTTGCTTCCAACATTAGGTATGTGGAGTTCCACCTTGTCGGAACATCCATCACAACCAGACCTCTACAATGTATATTTTCTTTTGCTATGCTATTTTTGAAGATATCTAACCTATAGGCAGAGGACCAGACAAACTTAACAGCATTTCTAATTCCCAAGACACCCTTATTTAACTTCTTTAAACCAATTCCGACAATCAAGTTGCATATGTGGGCAGCACACCTAACATACATATGTTTATCATCTAATATAGCTTGAGAATCCTTAATCCTATTCAATCTAGCCCTAACATACTCAATAACACACTTATTAGTAGCTGCATTATCCACAATTATGGTGAGAACCTTAGTAATTCCCCACTTAAGCAAGCATTCCTCAATCAGGTTTCCTATTGAACTCCCACCATGATTATGGATAGTAATAAAATTAATGATCCTCTTATGCATTACCCACTTCTTATCAATAAAATGTGCAGTAAGCACCATGTAATTAATTTTTTGAACACTTGTCCAAGTATCGGTGGTTAGACAAACTCTATATTTGAGTAAACTCTTATTAAGGTCTTTCCTCTTACTTTCACACAAATTCAAAAAATTCCTATGGAGAGTTCTTCTACATGGAACTGTAAAATCAGGAACAACAACTCTACAAAAACCCATAAAACCCAACTTCTCAACAAAGCTAAAATGCAATTCATCAACAACAACCATTTCAACACAGGCTTGCATAACTTCTTTAGGGTTAAAAATATGAGTCTTCAGCCTATTACTCTTAATTTTATCCCCAACCAAAGTCTTTTGTTTTTTATCAACATTCTGCATTCCTTTATAATACCTACATCTTTATTTTATGTGTTTATTCATCCCTCTAGTTCCATTCTTTGTACTATCTACAACATAATCTCCTAAATTACCCTTAGGACAATATTTGCATTTAGCTCTCTTTTCAGATATAGTTTGATCAGGTTTCCCTTTATACTTAACAACCTTAATAACATTATACTATGTGAAATGATCCCATACCAAACTACGTTTCTTAGATACGAAACAGTCTGGACTTACATCAGATGCAGCAGCCTCAGCTTCAGCTTCTGGAGCTGGAGTGGTTCCAATTGACGAAGCATTCCCACTTGGAGCATGAACCTTACTGGTTTCAGGGACTCCTCCTCTTTTCTTCTTAATATTTTTCAACTGTGACAGAAAAGAAAACTAGTTAAGAACCTAATATTACAAATTGGAGATCATATGTTACACAATAAAATAAATACAATGTCACTTCACATACAAAAACTTACATTGATCTTAGTCATAGTTCAAAACTTCCCTTGGGCCAGTCTCTTAGCTTGTGATAGTCCTACCTATACAGGGAGAAAAGAACAAGTCAGTAGGTTATAAAAATCACAAACTACAACCAAAGCAAAAAAATGAAAAACTAACAATGTTTGACATTGTACCTTTAGGGTTCAGGCCACTTGAATTGCTTCACTTGCTTCACAGCCTACTTCTTTTACAAATTCAGTTATCCAGGGCCTATTTTTCATGTCTCGCAAAAGTAAAAAACTAGGATCAGTTTACAACCTTTTCAGTTCAATTCAATCACAACATGCAACTCAATTAAACATTAAACTTTCACATTTTCAGTTCATTTTAACAAAAATCTAAGCTTGGTACGGGAGCAGAGGACAATCGGTGTGCACTGGCAGCCTCATGCATGCCTGGCCGGGTGTATGCTTTATCCAATATACCAAGCTATACCTAATTAGTTTTGCTTCAAGTTTCAAAACAAAAAAAATGAAAACTCCATTTTCAGTTCAAAACAACCAAGGAAGTGAGAAGTGAAATTCCATTTTCAAAGCAAAAAATGAAAACTAATTAAAAATGAAAATTTAGAGAGACAATGAGATTGTGAGAGAGAGAGAGAGACAGAGCCTACCCTTGAAGATCAGATCAGTGAGGCTAGCAGATCGTAGATGACATGCAACTGTGATCGAGAAGAGATCGAAGATTGGTGAGGCTAGCAGATCGGAGATGACATGAAACTACGATCGAAAAGAGATCGGAGATCGGTGAGGCTAGCAGATCGGAGATGACATGCAACAACTATCAAGAAGAGATTGGAGATTGATGAGGCTAGCAGATCGGAGATGACATGCAACTGCGATCAAGAAGAGATTGGTGAGGCTGTGAGGGTTTGGCCGAGAGGCGATTGAAGATTGGTGAGGCCGTGAGGGTCAACGTCTCAACAACGTCGATTGAGGCGGCGGCGATGCTCGTTTGAGGCTGTGCGTCGTCGATTAAGGCTGTGTGTGACTGAATCTCGACCTAGAGTTTGAGACAAAGAAATTGGAGGCGGCAGCGTCGATTGAGGTGGTACGGCGTCGATTGGGTTATGTGCCGTTGTCTGGGCCATCGTCGTCGTTTGGGCTGTTAGGGTTTCTTTGGTGTATTTTGGACTGAGTTTGAGAGAGAGATGAAAGAAAGGAGGCGAGAACGAGAGGGTGACCGTGAGGGTGTGATTAGGTTAGGGTATCAGGTTTTCATTTCAGCTTATATACTTGGACCAAGTGGGAGAGATTCAGTAAGGGAAGGTGTAGGGTTTGTAATGTGGATATCGAGTTCAGGCCGGTAGATGAGAGACACGTAATTGTTTCGGTTTTGATTAATTTTTGGTTCGGTTTTTGTACGGTACCGAACCGTACCGAAATATCTTTTTCGGTTTCGGGCCATTCGGTTTCGGGCCGAGAATTTGGCTGATCCGTTCGGTTCGGACTTCGGTTTTCGGCCCATTCGGTTCAATTTTTTTTCTGTTTGGCAGCCCAGTCCTAATTAGAATATAAACTAATATGTGTTGCTACGTACGTATTCGTGATCGAGTCGAGTTCCAAACATTTCTATATGTTCGTGTTCGGGCTCAACATGCGTTTCTAACGTAACCATGGCATTAAGGGCATAATAAAGGTACACGAGAGGTGGTGATGCTTTAGGTGCGTGCTAACACATGCGATCGTGTTGATGAGGTGTGTATATATATATGAAGCGAACTAGCTAGATACAGTAGCATGCATATACATGGTAAATGGCTAATTGAGAGAGTTTGTATTACTAACATGCTTTAATCATTTGATCAAATAGGAAGATGGTAATTATTAAATCGGAGCACTTATCTTTGAAGCAGAGTGGAGTGAGTTCTGATTGTTGACGAGACGATGCCCTAGCTAGTCCAATCCTCAAGAGTTCTAACGGATCGCAGTTCCCGAAGACTGAAGCGTGGGCGGACGGAGAGCTTCATGGGAAGAACGAAGAAATTGGTGAGAGGGTTTGTGGGTGTTGGTGGTGCCCAGAAATAGAGTCTGCAGATCTTAAAGCTCTGCGGATTGGTACCATTTTGGTGGGCGACTACTGTATATTTTGTCATTTCAGTGAAGTGAGGTAAACCAGTTAACAGAGATCGCGATATTTGCATCTGGGAATTCATGGGTACAATGGAATGGAGTCTAGGGTCCCCTAGGGAGAGAGATATAATGCCGCCATAGAGGAGCTGAGGAGAGTGAGATGGAGATGGAGACCCCCCAATTTTGAAAACTGGCGGAAAACTTTGAGAGAGAGTAATATGGACTTTTTAAAAAACAGAGGTGCTACGTCAGCAAATTTGCCGGAAATTAAACGGAAATGTGATGTGGGTACTTCGACGGTACGAAAAAATAAGTTGGAGTACGTTTTTCATACGAAAAAAATTCTAGGTTTCAAACTGACCTGACCATATAAATTGAAGTCTGGTGGGTGAATTTTTTCCTTTTATTTTTTATCTATTTTATTTTTATCTTTTAACGTGTTTGAATCATGGTTGGAACACGAAAGCAAGTTGTTAGAACATGTTCGAACGTGAATGCAAGAAACTACAACGTAGATGAGAGTAGTGGTGAGCTAATCTCACCTATAGGCGAGTCATTACCATTAATTGTCGTCGCCCATATTTTCAATGTTGGCTGACATCCTATAGCGACAGACGCGTCATCAACATCCCAAAGTGTACATTTGCAAACTACTCAGGCGAAGGAGAATCAAAGTGTGTTGACAAAAAAAAAATGACAGGTTGCGTAAGCATGTGCAAGATGTATCCAAGCAATTAGTAGACCAAGAATTTCTTATCTTAGCAATGAACCAGATGATCATGCTATTTTGCAATGCACGAATAAAAGAACAGCTCGAGCGAATGAGCCGGGTGGTACTCAAGATAAACTTGACCAAGACACAGGAAATGATGAAGCATTTCTATGGTAAGATGCATAAGGAGAGATCATTTATGGTTGGGGACATGATTTTTAAAGTTGCAAAACTACAAAAAACATTCTGTTGAGTCTTGGCCAGTGCACAAACTTGCTGCAAACTACTATGGTTCATTTGAAGTACTAGAGAGAATTGGAGAGGTAGCTTACAAGTTGAAATTGCCCCCTTGAGCAAGAGTTCATCCGGTGTTTCATGTATCCTTGTTGAAGAGGAAGATTGGTAAGAAGGCAGTCCCAAATCCATTCCTTCATCCCACTCATGATCCCAACAATACTTGCTGGTATTATGGAATCATTTTAGACTCTGTTTTGGTCAAATACAAAGGTGAAGCTTCACCTAAGTGGTTGATTCATTGGCTGGGAATGTCCAAGGATGATGCGACGTGAAAGTATGCTGAAGAGATCAAGGCACGCTACCCAGATTTCACATACTAAGCTTGAGGCCAAGCTTATTTTGGAGGAGGCAGTATGTTAGAACCCGACCCCGATTTAATGGCCTAAATCGTGATTAGGTCCTAATGGTGCTACTAACTGAGGTTTTCAATCATCATTCTAAACAAACCATCTAAAAGAACAATGAAAATAAAACTGAAACTAAACCCTTACTAAAATCAACAAAGCAAGAATCTACAAAAGTAAAGAATGCCTTTTGACACCAGAGCTGCTACATATTCTAAATTGACTAACCAAATAAGCTACAAACTCGTAGGATCAACTGTGAATCCTACGATGGGAATACTGCTATGCCTCGAAGTGCGTATGCATCAGACCTCCATTGAAACTCTGCAGACCTGGGTATTTGAAATCAAAGGGGCCAGGTAAGGACATTTGGAAAACAGAAAACTGTTAGAGTGAATGGACGAAAATTATAATAAACGCAAGGAATATGAGAAATTACTGTTATACCCTTCCATTGAAAACTAGTATGCAAGTTTTTAAAATCATATAACAAAAATAAATAGCCGAGATCAACCACGAGACTGACTCTGAACTCAAATGTCGAAAGTCGAGATATGAAATCGACTAGCTGAAAGTTGAATAAGATCTGAGCGTCGGAAACTGAAAGCTCTTACCATAACGATGACTAAGGTATTTGCATCTCTAACCATCCGAATTTATGATTAGCTGACTGAGAACTGAAACCGAAATAAAATAATTAAATGAGGATGACTGAGGTATTCGATGTCTTAAGTCCTCAAAACCTGAGTCAACTAACTGAAACTGGATATGAAATGGACAATCAGATGGTGATGACTGAGATATATGGCATCTCTGGTCGATTGAATCTAAGATTAACTGAAAGAAAGCTAAATCTGATGATGGAAAAGCAGAAGAGAATGATAGAGGCATCTGACTTCTCTAGGCATCGAGTGTCGTTTAGGAGCCTAGCATCCAGGATGACACGTGACTATTGTGACTTGAGGAATAAGGAGGCAATGATGACTGACAGTGAACTACAACCCAAGTCACCCATATTATCTGGTAGTGAATTACAACCCCAGATAATGCATCAGTAGTGAACTACAACCCTAGAATGGTTACATGAGGGCCAGTCAGGCATCATATATGCACATATATAAAAATCTCTGATACAAATATATAGCCTCCGTGAAAACTCACTCATCTCCTAATACGACATAAGAAATGAATTGATGGAACTGAAAATAAGAGCCAAAACACTAACTGAACTGAATATGTCAAACCTAAATCATGGACATATGTTGTAACACTACTCAAGATCGTAAACATAAAATGTGAGAAGTTGAAGTAATTGACCTAACTTCAAGTTGAATGTTACGACTCGAACTGAAATTACGCACTTATCGAATAATATTAAGTTTTATCGCGGATTAGTTGCACTATTGAGGTTATTAACAACTTTTTCACTAGGCGAAAATTTGATTTAACTTTCCTCACAAGAGTTGTAGAGTCTTTTAGTTCGAGACTGTAGAAATTTTCAGAAAATTTTTTGGATAAGCGAGCTATTTTTTTTATGATTATTAGAAGTCGGCGTGAGAAATTATAAAAAATGGAATTATTTTTGGTCGGTTTAATCTCGACCATTTTTTCGTGATAAGATCGAATTTAGGCCGTTGATTATTTGAGGGGCTTAGGGGTATAAATAGAATTTTGTTAGAAAAACCCAAATTAGAAAACACCTCGGGTGTGAGAACCCGACCCCGATTTAGCTGCCTAAACAGAGATTAGGTCCTCAAAACCTACTAAACTATACATGACATAATTTTAACCGAACTCTACACTGAAGATTTCCTAAGTCGATAATAGCGTAGCTAAACTTCTAATTAATCTATCATAACTAAGACACTAATCCGTAGGGTCGGAGTTGATCCCACGGTGGGGTTCTGCTATACCTCAATTCGCGTGCCTGCCCGACCTCCGATGAGACTTTGCAACCTAGGAATTTGAAACCAAATGGCCCAGGGGAAAAGCATATAAAACAAAAAAAATCGTCAGAGTGAGTAGACGAAAAATAAATGTTCATAAAGAGTCATAAAATATTTATTTCAGCCTTTCACCGAAATATACATAAATAAAAATCAGCGAGTCATGTAAAACAAATCATGAATGTGGAGGTAAGCATAACATGGTAATCGGGTCAAGAGTTGTCATGTCCTTCCCGGGGCATACTCGGTGATCAACTGAGAAGCTAATGCATCGATGTATACCATGAATCATAACGTGCATGAGAAATCATGAAAACATAACATGGTGTCTCCATACGTGATCATACTCATAGCATGCCGTGATACGAATATAAATATATACATGCTTATATACATATATGTATATGTATACATATGGAAATCATAATGTCTAAACTGGACTCGCTAAGAATTAGTGGAAAAAAAAATGTCCACTCACCTGGAATGCCGGAACCGTAGGTGGATCCACTAACTCGATAAGCGTATCTAAGCATTTAAAGATTTACATTAGTATACGACATTTAATCATAAAAATAGGTAAGGGTTCCAAGTCGATTTATATCATAAATACTCACGTTACATTTCTGATCATTAAACTACGTACACTTCTACACCACATCGGTAATTCAAATATATCCGACAACCCTTGGCTCCTAAGCTCTATAGGGAGGTGAGCATCGACTCGACACACGTCATATGATGGCACGGAAGTTCGAGTCGGCTAGAATCCTAAAATAGTTGGAAATATCATTAAAAATTTTGATTCGCACAAAACTACGAAAAATATGGTCATCGATGGTCTTAGGAAACTTCCCGTGAAAATTCATATTTTCTAATCGTTGGAGCTCCGCCGCCTGCGGCTGGAATCGATCAGCCTAGAAATCTTGGAGCTGCATATCAAATTGAAGCTCTCAACACGTAGAATAACTTCCTAGTTAAACACAAACCCAAAAATAGACCGGAAGAAGCCGGAAGTTACCTCGAAAGGCGTTGAAACTCACTGGAATCGTCCCAAGTTTGGTCGACCTCATCCGACTACCACGTGACTTGAGAGGGGTCATGTTTGGATCCTGGATGTGCGGGGAGTAAAACCACCTTACCCCTACCCTCAAACAGTGGGCGGAACGCTGCCGTCGACGACGGACCAAAACGAAGGGGAGTTCTCACCTTCTCAGCTTCGATTCTCTCACCCGAGGCGTTGCATGGCTGATTTGAGGGCAGGAATAGGTCGAGGAGGAGGAGAACTTTCTATTAGGGTCGGATAGGAGGGCAGAGGTGGCCGAATCGACGAAGGTCCGACCCGTATCATTGAATCGAGTCGGGTCCTCAGCCGGGTCAACCATTCGGGTCAATCGGGTCATTCCTCCTACTTGGGTGAACTCTGGGTATTTATACCCTTAGATCAATCCAAGATCAATGGCCAAAACTTAAACAGTGTTTGATCCAAGGGTCAAGTAATTTGACCAAAGGTAGATTTCCAAAAATTTACTTCAATACTCAAAACTTCAAAACTTCAAAACTAATTGCTCGAAGCTCAGAAAAATCCAGTAAAAATACGCACGAGCTCGGAATAATTTTCTCTACAACTTTGGTGAAGGAAGTATGTAAAAATTCATAATTTATAAAAATTTAATTTTTAAATCGCGACAAATATCAGAAAACGTGTCTTAAGATGCCAAGTTCGATAATTAACGCGACAATGATGATTAACACCCAAATTTGGGGCCCCAGGGCCTTCCAATCTACCCCCAATAAAAATTTGTCCTTGAAATTTATGTCACGAAAAGTCAAAGTAGCGAGGACACCAAGACCACAATTGTTGGATGAAAATTCTCCGAAAAACATATGGTATACCATAACAATATACTCCCAATGACACAGGCGATGCACTCGGTGCAAGGATTGACAGACTGAAAGCCCCTCATGATTATATGGTCTAGAAAAACTCATAATACTCCGTCGGAGGATCGATATCCTGATATAACATAATTACCAGAGAACTATGCTAAAGTGCTTCATGAAACATACCATCTGCTTATGACTGAAACGTCAAAACGCCCAACTGCCTCTACTTGCATTAATTCCCTTTTCTCTGTATCGCAATACCCTTGCATCACCATCTTTAATGGTACAGGCGACTGTGCTAACCTATATCACTGATTTGCATAAATATCCAAAATGCCGTAATAACTCATGAATTGCCAGAGTTTAGTCTTCGATGAAAAAGACATTCCCACATCGACGTTCGAGCTCGAAAGATAGATTACACATGTTGTGATGACTTTTGAGAATGGTAATACACAGGATGTCTTCGAAAGAAAGGTGCGGATGATAAAACATTATACCCCATGTGTCATAGGCTTGAATCTACATGAACATGAATCCCGCCTAGTCACGCCAGATATTGAGTAAAAGGAAGCTCAATAAACGGAATAAAATTCAAATTACTGAATCATCGTATCGATAACATTGAGATACTACGCCCAATGCGCACATAGACACTTGTCGATACAAATTTCCAATGTGCTAAAACCACATGAAACCTGGAGTCTCATGAACACACACGAGAAATAACATGGAAGGGAAAAATCTTATTAACACCACCTATGCAAACTACAAACACAACCAAACATTCTGCGATGGACATCCAAAATATCTGTACCTGATCACGTAGAGCCCGTGTATTAGTACTCTTCCCGACGTAACTAAAAATACTAATATGGTAGAAAATTTCTTATTGAATACTAATTGATCCTTGATACTCGTGATAATAAGATGGCGTACTTGAAATCCACAAAGACATTGCCTTTACCTGATCGAATTTAAAGTACTCTTAACCCCGATAAAGGTGATGGAAAATCTGCACACAACCTCGTAGTATAACATGCAATATACACGCCTCATAAAAACTTGGTCGTTAATTAGTGATCACGTGATCATAGACGTCTCATGGTTCCATCTATATTTGCATGTCAAAAGAAAGAAATTTCGATAACTCAACCTTGGAGGAATTCCCACCAAAAATTTGGCATGACCTATTCGTTTACATTCGAACCGCAATACCTGCAATTTCAAAATTTTCCAGTATACCAATATCCATAACACAACAATAGCTTCAACAAACTCACATACTCGCACATCGACACATAACCAACTTCAAGTGGTGCAAATTTACACATCTTACATGAGATACAAACTACTATAAATTCTTGATAATTCTTTGAATATGATATTTCCAATAAAATGTATTGTACAAATCTTAAACGATATTGCCCATATGTACAATGATGATGAAAAAGGTCTCGAACTCGAGAATTAGATTGCAAAGCCCTCGTATTGAACAATAGAATTGTTGCTCATTGACTTATCCATTAACAAGGAACACAAATCATGCATAAGAATGACAAGTCAAAACAACTGCACTTGATGAGATCCGAAAATTGTTGTGGCTAGGTACAACAATCTCGCTAGAGAGGAACCCTATACATTTACAAGCACACCCTTAATACTTCATATCCTTATTATTCGAGAGAACACCACGTGCATCAAGAATTAGACGAAACAGAACACGCTAAAGTGACAAAATTCGAGAATAACCTTTCAGGTTAAAATGGGCGGATCTCCTCGACGAATAAGATCAAGGAGTTCAAGGTAACCTAAGTGGAACGAGTAAAAGATAGTAAATGAAACCAAATGAAGAGGCAACTAGAATGTAGCATACTTAGCTGAAACTACAAATGATTACTCCACACCAATGGTTATCTAAGATTGTTCCAAGGTTTCAATGTAACTATGCTGGTATGACACTGATACACTCGGATTCGGAAGATTGGTTAGTAATATTCATGAAGCACAATAATGACAGAGAAACATGACCAGATAGAACGACGTAAAATTGAACGATTACCGCGTGATAGGCAGAACAATCGATTTGATTGAAACCAAAAGGAAAGAGAACACACCTCATTACTAAGAACGTATGCATGGAATACCCCAAGTACGATAAACTTCTCAGGTAGTTTGACCAAAAGATGGCGTACCTCGGATGATGTCACACGCAAGAATCGATTCCCGGTCCATAAGCATCGTTTGTGCGTAATGGTCATGCAAATCCCATACTGAGTGATCCAATTAGTTTCCCGAGGGTGATGTTCGGAGTCAGAATGTTTAGACGTGAATTGAAGGGAAAAAAAATATTTATATCTGACATGAAGTGATTAAATAAAACACATGACTTAACATGACGAAGAGAAAAGCTTTGATTACCGAGATTCACTGACATAATTCAGAATTAAAGAACATCATCGCATACCGAAGCTCATAAGGTATTGGTGCGATTACCGACGATCTTTTCAAGTCGTTCCTCACTCTACTACGTGACTTCGTGTAACACAATTCCTCGTCCAATAACTTTCCAATCCCCGAATGATACTGAATATGAAGCACGCAACTGGGAGGTTAACCTCGAACTGGAAAGTTGAAGCTAAACAATACCTTTGAAACTTTTTTCTGGACAGGATGAAAGAGGTTCAAGAATTAAACATGGCGACAGAAAATATTTTGCGCTTTTGATTCATTGTCATAGTTAATGATTTACTAACCAGACGTCATGAGGCAGCTTATGTGTTATCGATGTAATCAGATATCACCAACTATATCGCAGTAATGCTCTTCCTTCAACGACTTCATGTGATAGAATTTCTAGATCAAGAATTGACTCATCCTCGTCAAATAAATTAACATGAAGCATGAGGCTAAAAAGTTTAACAACAGATGTAAAACTGAAAACTGTAAGTGACTGACGATATTATGACATGGTACGGCATGAGAGAAAAGATATGAATTATTGCAAAGAAATGAAAGACATAGCATGTCAAGACTCATCCTATGAATTATTGGGTTGCACCTCGAGAATACATCAAGCCAATTAAGATTGTGCGAAAGTCGTAACGTTTTTGTGACGTCCCACAGCGTGGGACATAATCATAAGGAATTTATAAAAAATTTGGCATAATCTCCCCACAAATACAAGTCCAACCAAAACCTATAGAGAAATTCACAACTCATATCGCACAAGTCCAAGAAACAAAAATAGTGCCCCCACACATCCATCGTATACATTCATGATAATTAATTAGTTGTCACCAGAGAAGTTGAGCAGTCCTCCAAGTCCACCGCTATACCCCATATAGTCGGATAACAATTATAAATATACATGAAACCCTACAACTCAACTTATCAATAACTTCTTACACTTCATAACTTTATATGCGTAAACTTTAGCTTCCGAAGAGACGTAACTCAACAATTTACATCATTTGGAACAAACATCGTAACAAATGTGTCATACTAATTTTCGAGCCCCATTTAATCGTGTATGAACTCAATCCTGATCGTCATAATTCTTGATGTCATAGAGTAAGCATGAAAATTCCCATATGTGCAGGGTGCTCGAGACTTAAAAGCCCCGCAAAACTTCAGAGAAAATGTCCTATTGTAGATTTTCGTGGAGAGAGATTGAGGTCGGCTCACACGAGGCATTGACTCACATGCTAGGGATGGTACTCGGTCACATTCGCCACGTATTCCATGAAGTTCAACAACCTGAGTATTCGATGGGGATCCGCCGGTCGGTCGGGCCGTCACTCTGGAAGTGTTAAGTGTAATCGAATGCGAAAACAAACGCGGCCTAGTATAGTCTACAGAACCTAAAACCTAGAGCTCTGATACCAATTGTGAGAACCCGACCCCGGCTGCCTAAATAAGGATTAGGCCCTCAAAACCTACTAAACCATAAATGACATAATTTTAACCGAACTCTACACTGAAGATTTTCTAACTCGATAACAGCGCAGCTAAACTTCTAATTAATCTATCATAACTAAGACACTAATCCATGGGTCGAAGTTGATTCTATAGTAGGGTTTCGCTATGCCTCAATTCACGTGCTCGCTCGTCCTCCGATGAGACTTTACAACCTGGGCATTTGAAACCAAAGGGCCTAGGGGAAAGGCAAATAAAACAGAAAAATCGTCAGAGTGAATGGATGAAAAATAAATGTTCGTAAAGAGTCATAAAATATTATTTTCAGCCTTTCACCGAAATATACGTAAATAAAAATTAGCGAGTAACAAATCATGAATGTGGAGGAAAACATAACATGGTCATCGGGTCAGGGGTTGTCATGTTCTTCCCGGGCATACTCGGTGATCAACCAAGATGCCGATGCATCGATGCATACCGTGAATCATAATGTGTATGAGAAATTGTGAAAACATAACATGGTGCCTCCATACGTGATCATACTCATAGCATGCCGTTATACGTATATAAACATATACATGCTTATATACATATATGTATATGTATACATATGGAAATCATGATGTATAAACTAGAATCACTAAGAATAAGTGAAAAAAATAAATGTCCACTAACCTGGAATGTCGGAATTGTAGGTCGATCCACGAACTCGATAAACGTATTTAGTGCCTCTAAACATTTAAATATTTACATTAGTATACGTCATTTAATCGTAAAAATAGATAAGGGATCCAAGATGATTCATATCATAAATACTCACGATACCTTCCAATAATTAAACTACATACACTTCTATGTCACATCGTTAATTCAAATATATCCGACAAGCCTTGGCTCCCAAGCTCCATAGGGAGGTGAACATCGACTCGACACATGTCGTATGATGGCAAAGAAGTGTCGAGTCGGCTCGAATGCTAGAATAGTTGGAAATATTATTAAAACTTTCGAATCGCACAAAACTACGGAAAATATGGTCATTGATGGTCTTAGGAAACTTCCCGTGGAAATTCAGATTTTCCGGTCGTTGGAGTTCCGCTGCGCACGGTGGCGGCCAGAATCGATAGGCCCAATTTTTTTGATTTGCATATCAAATTGAAGCTCTCAACACATAGAACAACTTCCTAGTTCAACACAAACCCAAAAAACAGATTGGAAGAAACCGGAAGTTACCTCGAAAGGCATTGAAACTCGCCAAAATTGGCCCTCCTCCGGCCGACCTCCTCTGACCATGGCTTTACTCAAGAGGGGTCGCGTTCATCTCCTAGATGTGGGGGAGTAAAACCCCCTTATCCCACCGTCCAAAATTGGCTGGAACGCCGTTGTCGACGACGGACCGAAACGAAGAGGAGTTCTAACCTTCTCAGCTTCGATTCTCTCATCTGCGGCATTGCATGGTTGATTGGAGGGCAAAAACAGATCAAGGAGGAGGAGAGCTTTCAATTAGAGCCGGATCAGAGGGCAGAGGTGGCCAGACGGCGAAGGTCCGACCTAGATCAGTGAATCAAGTCGGGTCCTTAGCCGAGTCAATTGAGTCATTCCTCCTACCCGGGTGAACTATGGGTATTTATACCCTTAGATAAATCCAAGATAAACAACCCAAATTCAAACACTGTTTGATCCAACGGTCATAAAAATTTGACCAACGGTAAATTTCTAAAAATTCACTTAAATACTTAAAAATTCAAAAATTCATAACTAATTGCTCGGAGCTCGAAAAAATTCAGTAAACATACGCACGAGTTCAAAATAATTTTCTCTACAACTTTGGTGAAGGAAGAAAGTACAAATTCATAATATATAAAAAGTTAATTTTTTAATCTCAACAAATCTCGAAAAACATGTCGCGAGATGCCAAGTTTGATAATTAGCGCGATAATGATGATTAACACCCAAATTTGGGGTCAGGGCATTACATCAGGCTCGACCTATTTCTGGAAGTTTTGACTAGCGTTGTGCGCCCGACCCGACCCGTTTAGATCGCCATTTTCCGGCCACCTCCAACGTCGATTGTGATAGGGAATTGAAGCTCTTGGCTTCCTTGATTGTATGTTGTGGAAATTTTGGTTGTTTGCAGGGGTTGCGGGTTAACCCATGGAGAATCGCCACCGGGGTCGGCAGTTCTTCGGCGTATTTTAGGGTCGCGGTATTAGAGGTCTGTGGAGCTCTCCCTCCTCTAAGTCGAATTAGGGTGGTCACAAACTCCGTCATGGAGATACGACAAAAAAGGTTTTTCGGCTGATTTTGAGCCATGAGGTTTTGAGGCCTATTCTGGTGATGTGAGGTAGAGTTGGAGCTCGTAGGTATAAGGGTTTGGTTAGGCTTGAGGAGAGGAGTCTTTTGAGGGTTGGATTGTCTTCCTTGGTGGCGGTTGCCAGAGTTAGATTTCCTAGTTGTTTTAGGTTTTTCTGGCCAAACACCGTCGATTTAGGTCTCGACCCAGTTATGAAAGTTGTTGGCCTCATTAAGAGCTTTACAACGAGGTATCAAACACCGTCATCGGAGAACTTTCACCACCCACGACAGAGTTTCAGCGAGGCAGATTGTAGGATTCTTCGACGGGACTTTCAGGGTGATTTTTAGGGCCATTTTTCATAGTTTTACATGTTATGATATTATGTGATCCTTATGAACAGGACACCGTGATTGTGACCCCAACAATGAAGGGAATTCCACTGGACCCTAAAAGTAGTCGCAGACTTTTGAGTGGACCTTTATTTTTCACAGTCGCTAGCAAGTTCATAATTTATGCATTACACTTTATGTTACGTTTTCAGAGTGTTAAAATTGGAGGTTTACTTTGTGATCATTTTATTTAGTTACATCGATGTTATAGCTATTTGGCTGATCACCGGATAGCCGGTCGGACCGGGTTAGGACAAACACCCTGCCTGACCTAGATTGTCTCGGGTTAGGATAAACACCCTAGACGATCTCATCACCTTAATTTTCATACATATCGTTCCGGGTTAGGGAAAACACCTTGCACGACCACCTCCATTGTATTTTAGTTTATAATTTTTGAACTCACATCATTTCACGAAAATTAGCGGAAATGCATGATATTTTAGTTTTATTGTTTTACGCAGATTATGTTATTTTTGTTCCCTCACTCTAACGTTTTATATTTTAATGCCTTTTCCTGGGATCTTCGGTTTCCATCGCCCAGGCTATAAAGTATATCTTGAGAGTTCTTGGTTTCGTCGAAGACTTCGAGTCCACCTATCACCACTACCACATTTTGACTCATTGCCGGCGATTTTTAAATCGCCGGCAATGTTTTTTAACATTACCGGCGATTTTTGCCGGAAAAATCGCCGGTAATGTCTTTTTTTTTTTTTAACATTACCGGCGACATAAATGTATGTCGCCGGCAATGTCTCGAAGGTAATGTAAAAAAAAAAAACGACATTGCAGGCGACATACATTTATGTCGCCGGTAATGTTTAAAAAAAAAAAAAGACATTGCCGGCGACATAAATGAAGTTGCCGGCAATGTCTTTTTTTTTACATTACCATCGAGACATTGCCGGCGACATACATTTATGTCGCCGGTAATGTTAAAAAAAAAGAAGACATTACCGGCGATTTTTCCGGCAAAAATCGCCGGTAATGTTAAAAAACATTGCCGGCGATTTAAAAATCGCCGGCAATGAGTCAAAATGTGGTAGTGCACCTCTTCACTAGTAGGTTTCAGCTCCACTACTAGTATGTATCATATGTGTATAGGGGTCGCTCTAAATAGTGGTTGTATTATATCGTTTTCAGTGGTACTCATGTAAATAGTCAGCCACTTTTGTAGTCGTTGAGTTTACTTTTTCTTGTCTTCAGAACCAGTATGTTATAAATATGTTTTTAAGTTCCTAAGTTAAGTTTCTAGTTTTTGTTTATATCATTTGTTGAGAAATCCGGATGGACATTGGTGGTCCACGGTATGTTTATGAGATTCGATTTGTGAAGTGTCATCTTCATGCAAGTTTTTGGTTTGTCTCCGTTGCAAGGGAAGTTATGTCAAAATTTTCATAAAATTTCTTAGTTTATGGTCAGTCGTTAGAACTTAATCTTAACTTACTAGCTAAACTAGGGTTGGGTCTTTTCACTGAAGTACTGAAAATGAAATTCAGAATTTAACACAAATAAACTTTTAGCTGGTATAGTGGAATTTGTAAATTATAATCACTAAAGGATCTAGAATCGAAAATATAATAAAATTTACTACTCGCATAAGCGACAGTGAAATGAAAAGTCCACTTACCTGGATCGCTAGAAAAATCATAATTGATCCACCAACTCGTAAATGGTACTTAACCAAGACCCATTTACATATACGTTGAAAAGGATTTCTCCTACGATCCGATAAACGACACGAGTAGGCATCCACGTTTTCCTTATTGTCATCGAGTAAAATTCAACATCGAGTTCGGTGCCTCGAATCGTGAAATCTAAGGTTTCTGGTCGCTGAAGCTGTGATGTGCACGGTGGAACGTGGGCCCCACGCGCCACCACAGGCGACGGCCAAATCGGTATGCTCTAATGCGCTCAACCTGCATATCAAATTGAACATCACGACAACCCTACCATCATTCACCAAGCAACCTATAACTGATTTGGGATAGAAGTGGATGAAATGTACTTCAAAAGGTGCCCGAATTCGTCGACAGTCGTTTGACGTCGTTAGGCTGAGATATGCCGCAAGGCTGGTGGCGCTCGAATCCTTGAAGGGTTGGAAGGAAAACCCCCATGAGGTGGTGGCAAGAAGACGCCTGCGGCGAAGGCCGAATCGGTCTGAAACCCTAACTTCATCGTCGATGCATGCACGATGAAATCAGTGGCTTAGGGATGATAGTAGAGATGGAGAGCATCAATTTCGCTGAATGGAGTAGTGGAGAGAAGCTCGCCAGACGGAGGTGACACTACTGATGTCGTACGGACGCAACACGGAGAGAGAGAGAGAGTTCTACCCCTCCGGTAGAATTGTTTAGAAATATCTCTTAATCAAACAACGACCCAGATTGTTTCACTATTTGATCTAACGGCCAAAATTAATCACATATGGTAGTTTTCTAATTTAATTTCTTAATACAACGAAACTTTCAAAATTCATAAAAATTTGATCGGACCTCTAAAAAATAAACTAAAAATATGCGTGTGCTCGTAAAAATTTTCTCCACAACTTTCATAAAGAAAGTGAATCTAAAATCAAAAATTTTAAAAATTCAATTTTTAGTCGCAATAAATCTCGATAAACACGCCAAAGTGCGATTAATTTGCTAATCAACATGACCAATAAGATTAGTGTGATAGTTTTAGTACAGGTCGTTACACAGTATTGTTAGACATAGTCATTTTTGCCAGCTGATGATGCACGTTATGCATGTCGTATTCAGCTGTAAAGTGTCGTACACCAGTAGTTTGATATTTTGTTAAGCTTCAGGCTCGACACGTGTTGTGTCACATAAGCACGTCCTTGGGAATATTAATCAATCAAATCAGAGGCTATGTCTCTCTCTCTCTCTCTCTCTCTCTGTTATTTGGTCTTTGGTCTTGGGTACCTTAGGGTATCTCTAATGAGAAAGTCTTAAATTTATTTTTAGGACTTCACTTTGACATTATTTATTTAGGACTTCGGTTATCTCCAATAGTTAAAGTTCTATCTCAAAATTCTAATTTTATATATTTAGAATTTTTATTTTATATTATTTTTAATAATAATTTAAACTTTGTAAAATTATCACCGTACATGATAAATCATAATTATATTCATTTATTATTAGTTTGATCCCGCAACCTTTCCTAACTCCCTCGTATGAGTTCACACATGCTCACATACGTATCTTCATTTCATCGTATAATCATTGTAATGTACGTAAATTAGTATTGTAGTCAAATTGTAATATAAACTATTATATAGTACGTGGTGTGTAGTACAGTGGTGTACAGTAGAATTACTACCCACGGTTTACGGTTTCATAATTATATCCACTTTCCCCTCTTCTCTCGCGCGTCGCGCGTCGTAAGCTCCTCCACGTTTGTCGTCTAGGGGCTCCCGCATCTCACTTGCCGCTCAGCGTCTCCATCTCTCTCTCCGCTGCTCTTTTCTGTCACAGCGGCCCCACTCCAATATTTAGATCGCGTCTTAAACAAGATCTATTTTATGACTTGGATTGGGACTCCGAGCTAGATATATAGGGTTTAGATCTCTTCAATTCTACTGTTGGAGAGCTCCATCAACACCGTAGCTAGATGTATAGGATTCAGTACCTCTTGGATATGTCCTAACACCTAGCATCTAAAGTGCTAGAGTGCTGTAAAAAAACAAAACACCAGTTTCTTTACTCTATAATAGAAAATTCATCTGCACATTTAATTTAACAATTTTTTTTTACTGTATTCATGTATTTAACAAGTGACCAGTTTCTTTACTGTATTCATGTATTTTACTCTAAAATGTAAGAAGATCTCCGACATTTCTTTAAAAGTTCTCTATTATAGAGATGCAGAATCCAACATATTTATAAAAAATTTGCTTCAACTCTAACAGTTTCTTCAAATTTTATTCTATACTTTAATATTTCTTTCTATAATTTAATGAAACCAACACAAATGATATTTAAATTAACGAGTTTCAAAAAATATATTTTTAAATTAAAGTAGTTTATATTAAAATAAATTATTGATTAAGAAAGACAAGAGATAAAATAGAGAGATGATGAACAAAGAGAGTGAAAATAATAAATATACATTAAATTATAGAGATTCTGTTTGAGATTTAAATTTTTTGGTTATTCTATAAATATTGAGTTTTTGGTTCTCTTTTTTTTCTAAAATAAATAGATGTTTATATTAACTATTAGTCAAAAATATATAATTTAACTATAAAATACATGAATTTTCTATTATAGGAGTATCTCTTTAAAAAAATTTAAATTTTCTATTATACCTGTTGGAGATGCTATACCCCGGTGCACACAATTTGGGAAAGAAGGCGGGTTAAAAAAACAGGAGTAGGTTTGGAACGAAAAGACTTGTAATTGACAGGCCACCAATAAGTAAGTAACAAGCACTCATGCAGCATCCACGGTCTAACGTTGACACGTTGTACATGTGGATATCGATAGCCGTCTATCACGCAGTTCCAATTTTAAGCTCATATATTGCCTTCATCGATCACCACATTATTTCTCTCCAGAATCTACTGATCTACTATACTGTGCTAACTTCGTTTGTCCTAGATCAAGTAAGTCCAGGCTCAGGCAACTCCCACCAACAGGTCAAGAGGTAACTCGCTAATCAATTAAGCATGAAGCATGCTCTAACTGTCGTCGACTAACTTGTACCCACTTTTCAGTTGAATCATAATGAATCTGAATCTATTTGTCACTAACATATATGTTTCTAAAAATCGATGTGCATGGTTTTTGGTAGCCTGATCGAAAATCAATCAAAGTTGGAGATGGGATTTATAATGGTGGTGTCGTTGCCAGTGATACTTTTCATCTTGATCGTAGCCCTTGCCTTTTACCTACTTGGTAGGGCAAATGGCCGAAGAGAAGCAATCATCGTTGGGCCTCCTCCGGTTCCGGCGCCTCCATTGCAATTGCAACACAAGTCATCTCAGGATTCGCAGCACGTCTAGATCGATCGAGCTAGGTTGATTGCTCCTGTAGCTTCTGTACGTATACAATTGAAGATCCTTTTTCTGATAAGTTGCTATTTACTGTTGCAGACTTGCAGTCAATAGCTCCTGTATCAATCTAAGTAGCTGTGACTTAAACTGTTGTGGCTAGAGTTGCTTCGATGTAATTTCCACATCTATAAGTTCCACACTTCCACTGTTGTCCTAGCTATATATAGTTCGAATGCTCGATGTACTAATTAATCATTTCTTTTAAGAAGCAAGCTAGTGATAATATATATGTAATTAAAAATATTTACTTAAAAAACCCTAGGTTTTCTCTCCCTAAAACACTAATTTCTTAGCGTTGTTTTTCCGTCGGACGGGCGTTTCTTCTACAGTGAGACATGGCGGAGTTCAAGATTTTAGTCTGGAATTGCCGCAGTTTAGTCAACAAAGAAACACAAGATGCTATTATCTCACTAGTTAAGCGTCATTAACCAAATCTGATGTTCCTTTCGGAAACTCTAGCTCCTCGGGCAATGGTGAAGAAAGTGAGACGTGATGCAGGGTTTGACAGAGTGTATTGTAAGAAGAGATCCGAGGATTCTCGAGGGCTAGCACTATTCTGGAGAAAGGCAGATTCTGTTCTCTTGAATACGTACATACTCCACAAACTATATTCACGTAGAGATTGGGGAGAGTGGCTCACAAGAAGCGTGGCGATTCATAGGAATATATGGTTGTGCTGGGAATGGAGACCGAGTCCGTACCTGGGATCTCTTTCGTTTTCTCAGGGCGAGGAGCTCTCTATCGTGTTTAGTAGCAGGGGATTACATTGAGATAGTGAATAATGAGGAAATCAGGAGGATAAGCAATGGTTCTTCGACAAATATTTGGAAGCATGACTGGATTCCAAATGTAGTTTCTCATACTCTTTCTCGTCCTACAGTTAGTATTGTGGAGTTGGTAGCTAAGTTGTTCTTACCTGTTACTAAACAGTGGGATGTTGATAAGTTACAACAACCTTTTTCGCCAAAGATAATTCATCAAATTATGTGTCTTCCTATGTGCAGTAGGAATATGGTGGACTCTTGGACGTGGAAGCTGGATCATCAAGGTCAATACACTGTGAAGTCGAGTTACTTTATTTCAAGGAACTTAGTTTTGGGTTCCTCTTTGGCTTATACTTTTGCAGGGACAATTTTAAGCCACTTTGGAAGGCTATATGGCATGCACATGTTCCAGAGAAGGTACTTATGTGCATATGGAGAGCTGCCAATAACATATTGCCCACACAAGAGTGTTTAAGCATGAAGGGTTACTCCGGTGACCTCAGGCGTGCTCTATATGGAGCGACATTTGAGTCCACAGGTCATCTTTTTTGTTGTTGTCCCACTTCCAAAGAAATCATAACACACAATCCTTTCGATCTCAATGTGTTCATGTCTTTGAAATTTTGCAATGTGTTCATGTCTCCGACATTTTGCTTTAAGGAGTGGTTGTTGGAGCAAGTTAGTCGGCTTTCAAAGAAAACTTTTTGAAAAGTTGTTGATGGTAAATATAAAGTTTGTGGCTAAACAGGAATGAGAAGGTATAGAGAGACACTGCAAAATAGGCCAAGAAAATCGCTGCATTAGCCATGGCCAGGTATGAAGAAGTTAATCAAGCTAATACAAAACCTATCATGCATGCACAATAGAAGAATATGGCACTCAAACATTGGGAACCTTCACTTAAAGGAGAGATAAAATTGAATGTCAATGCTGCCTTCAATTCGGATTTAGGTGGTCGAGACGGGGTTCTTTGAGATGCTAGGGACAAGTCCATTGCAGGCTTTGCTTATCATTATGATGGTGTGAGTTCGGCATCACATGTAGAGGTGAGAGATATAAAGGATGAGCTTGATTTCCTGAGCAAACTAGGAGTCTCAAAAGCCATCGTGGAGTCGGACGACCTTGTAGTAGTAAAGTGGTGTTCCAGTAAGGAGCTCGATGAGTCACTCCTTGGAGGTCCAATAGAAGATGTGAAAGAAATTTTCAAGAAGCAATTATGCTAGACGTCTCTTAGTTTTGCTCCTAGGCAATGTAATAGAGTAGCTCACAATTTTACAAACAGGAGTATAATCCGAACATACATATGGAATGGTTTGGTCATTTTCTGTAGTTTGTTCTGGATGCCATCAATTACGACCTTAGCCGTATTACGTAATAAAATCGTCTTCCAAACTAGAAGGTTATTTTCCTCGAAAAAAATATATATGTAATTAAAAGTATTAAACTTTCCATTTAAAAAAACATTAAAATATTCAAGGATCATAAAAACTACATCAAATTAAGGATAAAAAAAGGATATTACTTAGGCTTGGGCACTTGGGCCTGAAAACTCGGGCCTTCCTCATACCATCTCGGCTCGCAATGGAACATGACGGGTTTGAATTTTGAAGATTGGAGGCCTATCCCGTCCCGGCCTGTTACACTTAATCACGACAGACCACGGGTTTTAATTTTGAATAGATGCAAGGTCCGGCCCGACCTGTAGAGACAAATACATATATACTAATGCTAAGTGCCAACTCTAACAATTTCAACACTTTACACTTCCCTCCAGCCTCTCAGTATCTCATCTTCTCTTACAACAAACGAAGTGACCGACCCCATTTCCCGACAACCAAGTCCTTGACCTCACCAAACCTTACTCAACGAGTCGCTTCCAGTCATGCTTCAAGCCTCGCCTCCTCGGTTCCATCTAGCATCACTCATCTTGCCTCGGCCTCGACCAACATCACTCTCGCTCTTAATCAAATCCCCATATGTTCTAGTAGCCTTATCCTAGTTATGCATTGATTTGGTTTAGTTGTTCAGGTCAATATTAGAAAGTTAGTGTCTATAATTTTGAACAAATGGAATGCCATTCTTGATTCCATTACGTTGTCAAGTAGTAATAATGATTATAATTGTAATAGCCTTTCATGAATCACTTGAACAAGATGTTAGTGATCACAAATTATGTTTTGATTTGTATTTTAGCTTAGCTTTGTCAACTACTTAATCTCTATTTTTAGTCAGATTAGTAAGATGGTGATTGCATATACTAAGTTACTAACGTGTATATTGTTGGTTCTTGACAACTAGCTTGTGAGATAGCTACAACTATTCAGCCTCAACATTCTAGCTCCCTTGAGTAGTATGATTTGTAATTCCTTTGTAATCACAGTTTGGGCCTTTGGGCTTCGAAAAAGTAAAAAAAAAATGGATTTCGTGATGGGCCCATCTCGTCCCGAACCCATACAATGCATGCCTTTACGGGTTTCAGTTTTAGAATCTTACTTTTTGTCCTGTCCCAGCACGTGAATAAAAAAAGGACAGGCCAGGCTTTGTCAAGGCCTGTACTGTCTCATCTCGTGCCTACCCCTAATGATACTAGATACAACAATGCACGCATTACAAAAGAAATTAACCTAAGAAACATGGTTGAGCTAGAGTATTATGAATTATGGACAAAGTTCATCATCCATGCTCATCTAAGTATTTTCCTTATTCAAAGCAGCAAATGTAATCCAAAATTGAGAAAATAGAGCAGGGTCGGGGTGTCCAATTTAGGAGGCTCTACTCTACAACCCCTTTTCTTAAGTATTGTAGGGAAGCCGTACTGAAGATGTACGTGCTCCTTAGTCGATCGAAGAACTAGAAATTTGAACCTCAGTTGAGTCAGTCCTATATTGTAGTAAAAGAATCATCTATAGTTTTACATCCCAACCAAATACGAACCCTACATCAGTAAGCCCAATCATCGCAACAATAGCCCAAGAATCATTTGCGAGACCCAAATGTAAATCCTCTGGCTCTGGGTGCTCTTAGAGCATCCGCACCTATAGAGTACCTCATATTTTCTTTACTGATGATTGGGTACTGTTTAGAACATCTGCACTTATATATTACCTCATTTATTAAACGAAGTTACTATTTATTAAATAGGAAGAGTAATACCTGTTTTCCTACAGCGGTGTAAAAAATAACACATTCTATTACTATTCATTAATTCTAAATTATTTGATTTTTTATTTCTTGGTAAAAATTTTGACCAACAACTAGACAACACGTGTTTACTAATTTTGTTGGTACGCCGCTAGTGATGATGACGAATTTGTCATAAATACGAGTTTTTAAAATCGACTATTATTCCTTTATGAGTATGATTCCGCTTCCTTAGCGAGAGTTGCTGATTATTTTTTCGCGAGCTCGTAAGAAATTTTGGATAATGTTTGGACAATCAAAATATTTATTATGAATTTTAAAGGTTCTAATAACTAAAAAAAAATTGACCATTTCAATTAAATTTGATTTTTTTATAGTTAAAAGGAGCAATTAAGGGAGCTGGTTTATTAAATTAACTAATTAAGAGAGCTGATTTTTTTTTATCGACCCAAGTCTATCAAGATTGGATCTTCGATCTCAGCAAAGCCCATCGGCTCGGATCTATGAGTTTTTTTGGTCGACCGAGTTTCAAACTCAACAACGACGGAGGGTCGATTTTGGAGGAGTCGATATGGACCAGACCAAGAGATGATAGAGGTCAATCTGCACATGCCTTAACTTTCAAAAAAATAAGAATTAAATGCGCCTGACATCACCCACGAGTGGTGGGCTTCGTCAGGTTGCTTGTCCTCTCTTGCGAACAATTTCTGCTCATCCAACTGCTCGTCTAGCATCTCCCACAATCTGCACCGCAGTAGATGCTCTTAGAAGCCAAGCAATAAGTGAAGCAACTCTTGACTTAAGAGTAAGATACCTAAACATTAGAAGCTATATATAATTTTGGAATAAAAGAAAGTTCTATTGAGTAAATCCCAGTTAATTTTTTCAAAAGTTTGACCCAGTGCAGCCCGTCCTGAAGTCCACGAGGCCCGGCCCAACAGCTCTTGACCACGTAGGTTTTTTTTTTTTTTTTTTTTAGTCTGAAACGAGTGAAATATGTTTGTAGTAGTTTTGTCACGTAAGAAAAAGGATTGATATTTCTTGAAGCCCACAAGTTCACAGTGCCCATATACATATAAAAGTGAGCGTAAGAAATTGAAACTCTAGCTGCTCTTAGTTAGGAAATAATCCGAAATATATATTGACTTCTTTTTTGACAAGAAAGAGAATATGGACTTGGAGTAGGGACTAGGGCTTAAGATGTATTTAGAGAATATGGCTTGGGTTAATTTAAGAGAGACAACGTAACACAGAAGGACTAGACTATGGAATTGTGGGAATTCGAAACTTAGCCAAACGGCCCAAACTGCAGTGTTTGCTTGAAAAAAATTGAGGTGCTACTACGAGCCCACTGCCCTCCAAGTCTTCAATGTAGTACGTTCAGGTGCGTCCGTACTCCGAATAAGGAATCAGCAGTAAAAGGTTGGCAGCCAAAATTAGCGAAACAAATCTCTATATTATAAACTTAAGGAGAAAGATTTCATTAAATTTAAAGTTAACAAAAATATCTTATAATAATAATTAAATTATAAATAGAAAAAGATAAAAATCTCTATCAATTATGTAAAATGTTCTTAAGGTTAAACATTCCAAATGACAAATATTGTCCTTTCCGAAAAAAGGTAATTAAAAACTTGGAAAACTGCTTTTACAGTTCCATTCTCGGCCTTATACTCCACTTTTGAAAAACTGTTCTCTCATCGGGGAACAATCGCATCTCACATCCACCGCCTCTCCGAACAATTGCTGTTCTCTCTCTCTCAATAAAAGTAAACGCGACTCCGACGAAGCCAGCCTTAAATGTTGGTTGTCGCCGAATGGTCCTAGCCCTCACCTCCAAGTTGCGCCCTTGCCGCTGCAAAACTAGGCCTCGCCTTCTACAAATCCAACTCTCGCTCAACTCAGATCGTTATGCTGCCTCCGCGATGCAAATCTTGATCTCGATCATAGTAGGTAATGCATTTTCAGAAGTTGGGTTCTCAACTGCAATTTATTTAGCTCTGTTATGCGATCGAACCGTAAATTCTGGGTTTTTTTAAAGGATTGTGGTGATCGGGTTTGATGGGTGAATATGTAATGCTAATGGACTTGAGGGCACCAGCATGAATATATTCGATGAACTCCTTTGGCTTTCTTAAATGCTCACTTGATTAGGCAATAAATTGAAATAGTTAATAACTTTTGCAGTTTAATTAGTTTGGCGTTGAATATGTATTGCATATATGTTGAATGATTCGGACAAGTTTGATGTTATCATTGTTTAATCTCCTTATCTTTCTTTTTTGTCTCACGGTTCATGAGTAACATCGTGTTCCAATGGAATTAGCTGGATCTGATTTTCAATTTGAGGTTGATTTGTAGAAATTTAGTTTCTGGATTGAAATACTCCTCCCGATTTGGTTGGTAGGATTTGAGCATTTGATGTTGGTATTCACATAGTTAGTCTCTGTAGATTCGTTTGAATAATGCAGCAATGGTGTGAGATTGTGCTGCTTTAGGATAGATGTTCTCTTCATTGATTTGATTCATTTTGGTTACTGTTGTCTCGGATTGATGAAATTTCATGGTTTTCAGGTGCTATGTGCAATCTTTCTGACTGCTATTGAGTTTGTGGTTGTTTCAAGTGAATCAAGATGGTACTTTTCTTTACGAATTCCATTTGATGTTTAAGCAATCTGAATGGATCAATGATGATTATTTGATGTTAGATAGAAATTAACTGTTGTTAGGAACAGTAATTTTTCAACTGAGATTTAGTATATCTATAATTTGCGACCGCCCGTTTTTGTGGAAATCAAATTTGATTCAATGAACATGTTTCGATCAATGGTAAGTAACCATTCCCAATTTTTAATCAATTTCCTTTTGCTCTTAGTTATTTTACTGTGCTTGGTTCTTAAAGTTAATGTCTTACCTATCGTAGTTAAACTCCTGATTAAGAAAGAGGGATGGGTTTAATGATTTGTAATGGGTTTTTGGTTTAGAGTCGACTAATTTAGTGATACTATATGATTGGGAGCTCACTGTTTACTGAAATAGTTGATTGTATTAAGAAACTTTGAATTGTAGTTGCCAGGATTACATGAGGAATCGATTTTGGAGAATTGATAGCCAAAAGATATGATGGTTTCATATATTGATAATATATACACATCTCTATTAATTAAACAAATTGTGGTTAAGGTTAAATTTTCAAAATCCCATTATTTATCCTTTAATTGTTAGTTTCTTCTGATTACAGAAAAAGAAAAGAAAAATGGTAAAAAGGTAAAATCACATCTCCTTGCAATTTACATATTCCCACCAAAAAAAAACTGTTGCAGTTTACGGTAAGTTCTGAAATCAGTTTCACTTTCCCTATATGTTCCTACATCTCCTCCTCGGACCACTTGACTCTCACCGGAACGAAAAAAATAAGCGCAGAGGAATAAAGAGAGATAAAGCATTGCCTTCATACTCTGTACACAAAAAACTACATTACATTGGTTTTCACAATGGCCACAATTACACCTTGGTTGGACTTCATCCTCCATTTTCTCTTCTGTCACTAAACTAAACTATCAGAGATTTCTCTCTCCTCGCTCTCTCTCTCATCAGATTGTGGTGCCCTATACCCATTTTCACTCTCATCAGATTGTGGTGCCCTATACACATCTGGGTCTTCTTTGATTTGATAGCACCCAAGTCATGGAGTCTCTTCATTTCGAGTCTTGACTCTCTGTGTTGGTTTCTGGGTATGTCTTTTTTGAAGTTCCCGACTCGATGAACTACGCTTTATTGGGTTTGTTTCAGTTTAACTTTCGATCTTTTTGGTCAAAGATTGAATTTTTTTATGTGTTGTAATTTATGGTACGGTCCTGATTTTTGTTGCAGGTTTGATTTGGGTTTTTGTTTATTCTGTGTGTTGTGTTGTGTTGTATACTTATCTGATCATGTATGATTGTTCTGTAGTGGGATTTTGCTTTTTTTGTTTTTTTTGTTTTTGGGAGATATTTTAGCGTGGATTAGTTGGTGTAGTGCGATGTTTGTTTTTTGGAATTGTTGCTATTGGCCACTTTGATCCCAAAGATTTCGGCCTTTTGTTTACATGAGTATTGAAAGGGTCTGATGATGTATCTACTACATTTTTTTTGGTTTTTTGTTTTGCTTAGGGACTTCTGGAAATTGGTGGTTACGTGAAGAAACTCTTTGATTGATTCTTCATGTTTGGAGGTTCTGTTTAAGTTTACAGTCATGAATTTCGAGCAAGAGAAGATAGTCAGGTGAGTTTGACGATACCATTGATGTTGATACTTGCTGTTTGCATATGAGACTGAAATAACACTGCTACCTAAATAATTAAAGGATATTTGCTTGATGCCATTCACGAGGGTCTGAATACTATTTGCTTGATGCCATCCTAAGGTGTAATATGTTGTTGTAGTCCAAGGAAAAAATTCTGTGGTTACAGCATTCCTCATCCATCAGACAACCGAGTTAATATTAGAATCCAAACTACAGGTAATATATACTATGTGTGGGTGCAATTTTTTGTTTGTTTTGTTATTCTTATAGGCATGCCACTGTTACTATGATTTTGTTGTAAACTCCAATCTTTTCTGATCGGGTAAGATTTTCTGTTCTCTTTTGAGAGACAGATGTGTTAAAAAATTCATTGTAAGTAAATGGTATATGCTTTCAATGTTATTGTTCAACAGTAATTTAGAACTAGGTATCCAGCCGTCGGTGGTAGAGATCTGTAAGCGCATATGCGAGCATACCCCTATTAAAACTCAAATGATTGTGTACACACGTGTCAAATCAGAACAACCACTACTCTATCCACTTTTACGATACTTTTTGCTGGACAAAACTGTTGTTCACTAGGTGCTCCAATATTACTGTAACTTCCATGTCTTCATATCAACTTCTTTCTCTGTTTGGCCAGTTCGACGATGTTGCGGAATGTTGTATCTTTTAATTCCATTCTTAATAAATTCTTGCACATACCATATTGTTTTGTTATGTAGGACTAATAGAAGAAAAAAATTAATGGAAGGATATGTGGAATAGAACTATAGAAGTAACAAAAGTTTGCAATATAGCCTGGACCATATTGCTGCATCTATGTATGATCTTCTAAGCTGTGTAGCTTTCTATACTTTAAACTCATGTACCTTTAATTACATTTATTAATTCATTGTGTTATGGTGTTGTTGTCCTGTTTTAAAACTCTCATGGTTGCAGACGGATGAGATATGTAAGGACCATATGGCTGCAACTATCTGAGGGTATCTTCAACGACTTTTTGTAACATACATTTACTTTCATAAAATAAAATGGATCGAATGAGCCGTGCACGTGCTCGTCATCGGCAATGGCGAGAGTCAATGACTTATTCTCAGCGTCAAGAGTATCTGGCAAGGCGTCTGGTACATCTGGGGCAGAGGAGAGTTGGTCGTACATCTGGCACTATTGTGGTGCATCTGGTACATCTGGTCATCTGGGAGAGGATTCAAGTCAAGGTAGAGAGTTGTTAGAATATGCCTTGAATCAAGTCTCGCGAGTAAGAGTCTTTGGCGAGGAGTTGTTTAGCGAGGAGTCTTTGATGAAAGAGTTGGCTTGCTATTCAGGATTCCGTAAGGAATAGGGATTCCTCAGTCATTCCAGTTTAGGATTCCTCAGACATTCGGGTCTGGAATTCCTCTGGTATTCCAGACTCTGTTGTGCTATATATATACTCTAGATTGTTAGCTAACGGGGTGTGAGAGATATATTCTGTAATCTGGTTTTATCTTGTAAGTTGTGTTTAACCTGGTGTGGTAAATTTTGTATTTTGTATTCTGTAATCTGGTTTCCTCAAGGATAATAAATATGTTCTCCTTCTGTCGTGGACGTAACTAACTCGCGTTAGTGAACCGCGTAAATCTGTGTTATTTCTTACATTCGTTACTTCCGCTTTAACACTAACTATACATAAAACTGAAAAAATATACGGAAAATATCTCATGAGTCAATCCACATGTGTGACACCTCGATAGATCGTACCGGTATTATTGGTTATACTTAATTTCACCTCCGTCGACTCCCTGTCTGTCAATATCGATCGATCTATCTATCTGTATGCTGATATCTAAGCTTCAGAAACTAACAAATATGAAACATGTCCAACTACTGCCTGGTTCACGTACAAAGGTCAGAAGCCTTCAAATCCACATGATCGATAAATAGGGTTTAAGTTTGGATTTTGAACGATGGAGCTTACTTGACCTGCAAGACGTCGTACTCTATGTTTTGGCCAACGAGGCAACGAATAAGTGAGCGTTAATAAATGAGTGAGCTCGACCTGTGTACGTCATTGATGTTTGGAAACCATCCATGAAAAATGCATGGGTGCCGATCGAACAAACAAGGCAACAATTCAAGACATGCTAGCTGCTAGCTAAGCTTGACCCATCAGACGGGACGACCTGTGTACTAGTCACGTGGTATCGACCCCCCGAATCGAACTCAAATACCTTGTTTGGTTTTCAAAATGTGGTAGGCAAGGCAGCCAAGTCACGTGCCCCTTGCATCAGTGGTCGAAGATTGACAACCAAGCTTGAATAGTTGCATGCATGCATGGCTTCCAAATCTACCACTCGTTCTCTCTTGGTCTTCCTCCTCCTCCTCCTCAGTTTATCCAGTACGTACTCCAGATCCATCGTGGCGTTCCTGGGAAGACAGCGATGTGTGCGCGAGGCTCATGCATGCCGTTTTAATTTTCTAAATATTCAAGTACATCCGAACATTAACATCTGCATGCAGCACGATCCATATATAGAAAATGAGAGGTAAAACGAAAAAGAACCTCCCCCGCCCCCCTATCCCGCGGCACATCTGATGAAGTTAACCAGGGACGCGGTGATCAAAAAAATGAATTACACTATCAGAAGGATCATTATAGTCGATGACGAAAAATCGTCGGCCTGTTAACAAAAATCTTCGGCCATAACTATAACCGACAATGTGTCGTCAGTTATAGCATCGTCGGAAAAAAACCATAGGTCTATAGCTGACAACAATATAAGGTAGTTGTTGACTATAGGTAAAACTATAGCTGACGACGTACACATCGTTGGGAATAAATTAGGCTATTCCCGATGATGAAGTCGTCGGTCTAACCCACCCCCGTGGTCAAAATGATGACTGATCCAAACTATAGCCGACGACGTATTCTATGAATATCGTCGGCTAGAACACGTCGTCGGCTATAGTGCAAGAACATCGTCGGTTATAGTTTGAATGTCATCGGTTATAGTGTACAAAAATGTCAGTTTCTGGAGAACTTTAGCCGACAAGATAGATTCATGTCGTCGACTATAGTTGGTGATTTTGAAAAAAAAATCTGCAGATTCTGGATTTCATTCCCAGAACCTGTAATTGCAAAATACAACACATATTTTTCCAACAACACATATTGTCCAACAAACATATCCATACAAACAAAACACATATTCACCCACAAGAAGAGGTAGCTACACTAAGGGTTTCCCAAATATATGTTATCGAAAGGATTTGATTGACTACCATGGTCTTGCTGATCCTCCTGCGACTGCGGCTGTGGTGCACTGAAAATGTGCGGAGGTGGGGCCAGGATTTGGATTCCAGAAGCCTGAAACTGTGCATAACATTGCTGCATCAATGTCGCTATAGATGTCTGCTGCTCCGCCAATCTCATCTGATCGGCTAATCTCGCCGACTCCATCTCCCGCTACATCTCTTCCACCAGTCTCCGAATCTCCTCCATCTCCCTCCCCTGCCTCTGAAGCTACTCTTGTAGCTCAGAGTTCCTGGAAGTTCTCGATTCGCAGGAGAATTCGGGAGTCTTTTCAAGACCCCTGCAGTAGAAGGTGTTCTTTCCTGGAGGGATCGCGGTTGACATGATCCTTGCCGCTACCATCAGATCAGATGGATCAATCTGATCAATCGAGGGGTCCGCATCCGGGATGTTAGGATATAGCCCTCTCGCTACTTGAGTCAACACTTGCGGAATCATCTTGTGCACTCTCGCCAAATTGACAAGGAAAAAAAATAATGTTTAATTTAACCATACAAAAAAATGTAGAGCAAATAGATATATAAGCAAATATGTTAATTAATTTATAAGGGCTCAAGACTTACGACATATTCGGGGTACTGCGAATACGCGTGCTATACCGTATACACCAACGCGGGGACTCCTGGGTGTTGGGCGGCCTCCTCCATCTAATCCGAATATGATCTAGAGTCGGCACGATGGTTCTTGGTGTTTTTGCCCCGGTTCTTGGAGTTTGTTTCATAAACGGTCTTGTTGGATGAACATATATAAAAAAATTATTAGTTAACTATTTTCTCCAAATACGATACAACATAAATATACTCAGGTTGCATACATTTAATCTTGGGTTGTTGAAGTGGGTTACAAGCCATCGCCACTCGTATTCCCTATAACGAAACTCACTAGGGGTACCATCTCGGTCGTCGCCGTTCTTCTTCCAATGCTTTTTGAGGTCGACTTTCCACTCCTTGTACCTATATGAATGCAATACAAATGTTAGAAATTGACAACACTTGATCAACAAAATCTAACTCGATATATACAATATAACTCGAATCACATCACCTACCTCCTTACACCTCATTTGCCCACGTGGGTTTGAGCTCGTTCTGCACGTGAAACCACCTATGCAATGTATATATAAATGGTAAAAATTATATATTTATTCGGAATTAATTAATAAGTAGAAAAGATACATAATGAATATACAATATAACTCAACGACTATGCATTATTCAATTCTTACTTCACGCAGTGCGGCACGAAATTCTAATTTGGCCACAACATTGGGACTTTATCCAGTATGATGCTTCCTACCATGCCGGCGTACTTTTGCGTAATCTTTCCCTCGATCACCTCACCACCGTCCCCGGTCTGAATGACCACTTTCCCACCACCCCTGATTGCCTCTTCCAGTAGCTTGCCGACGACGGGGCCTCTGGTTTTTCTTTCTTTGCCTCCGGCAACGATTTCGCCCAAGACATGGTAAAAAGATTAAAACATAAGCACCTAATTTAATTTACATATTATTAATAAGTTTCAAATTAAAGAACCAAAGTTGTTAATTAATATTTACCTGATTCGTTTGTAACTTGTCCCGGAGCCCTCGCACTCCATAGAGGTTTCTTGAACGGTGCATACACGTATGCTTATTTCGAGGGTAGTAAAACCTTGCTGTTCTGGAAAAGGCATTCCCGTGTCATTGACGGCAAGTATGGTAGGTATCTCCAGGGGCAAGAAGAGGGTAGACGGTAGACATAATCGTACCCTGATCGAGGAACTACCTGAGCTGTAGAGGGAGAAGGCTCCGGCTGGTGAATGTCTGGCATACGAACTAAGGATTGAGTCGCACTATCCGTTGAGGGCGTGCGGTTGTCGTCGTGAGCCTTCTCGCGCTGGAGGGTTGGCGGGCCACTACTTCCTGTTGCGGCGTCACCCCCTGACCTAGCAGTTAAAGGTGGTGAGAGCTTGGAGGGTTGCTATAAGTGTTGCTGATAGTGGCGGACCCGGAATAACTAGCGCTAGTCCCATTTCCACATTTGGATCTCGACTTGGATCTCAACGAATTACCGTAGTTTAACCAATTCATCATTTCTAATCAATTTACATAGCATAATCAGTTTCACATACAAGATGAATTTCACATACCATAATCAATTTTACAAACCCTAATCAATCCTAACAGCCCTAAACAACCTAACATCTTATAATTCATCTAATTCATCTAATCATATCATTTTATTCACAACCAAAATATATTCACACAAAAGAAAATTATATGAAATTATATTCACCAATATACAGCAATAAACACCATTATTCACCAATCAACACTAATATACACAATTCTACACAAATATACACATTTTTCAGAAATTCAATCTCACATTCTCACATTCAATTTCACATATTCTCACATTCAATCTCAACAACTACAATCTTTTAACCAACATTCAATCCAGAAACCCTAATATGTTTTTATACCTAAACCCTAACATTCAATCAACCATAATATAACCCTAATCTCACAAAAACAGTACCAATCAAATTATTTACATCAATCATCGCTTAATCTCACAAAAATAGTAGCAATCTCACATCACAGTAGCAAAAAAAGTAGCAATCTCACAAAAACAGTACCAAATTCTCACTTTGAGAGAGAGAGAGAGAGAGAGAGAGCGAGAGAGAGAGAGAGAGAGAGAGAGAGAGAGAGAGAGAGAGAGAGAGAGAGAGAGAGAGAGAGAGAGAGAGAGAGAGAGAGAGAGAGATGAGCTATGTGAGGCGAACGACGTGAATTCCACCAAAAATTGATTTTTTAGGGTTTTGCTCGTTTTGGTTCGGGCTAGGTGGCACGGGCTGGGCATATAAAGTCGATAAATATAGTCGATGACATGAATATAGTCGGTTATACTATACTTGACGATATTCATGTATCATGTCGCCGGGTACAGTATACCCGACGACAATACACTTATGTCATCTAGTATAGCTAGTATAACCGACGACATGAGTTTATGTCATCAACTATAGTGTTAACTTTTTTTTTACAGAGTAGACTCATGTGGCAACACGTTTCCCACAAATACCTGTTTCACTAATTAAAGAACATAGTATGAATCATTGCTATATTTATAAGTCTGAAAAATACTTAACAATATTAGGCTCATTTACCAACAAACATATATGTTTATACTCAAATTTTAACTAAGGCTCATAATCAGAATCATTGCTTGAGTCTGACTCGGTGTCTGAATTAATTTTTGGTAAGATGTGCCACTCCTTATCACTTCAGTCTTCGTTGTCTTCATTTGGATTAACATGAATAAGTTCTACTCGAGGAATTCGAACCACACTACCCTATATCACATTATTAAGGCGAATTGTAGAGGATTCAGGAATACCATTTGCGTTCAGCTCTTGGTACGCAGTAACTTCTTCATTATCTGTGGTATCAAATTTGCACATGATAAAAATGATGTCCTGTTGCATTTTCCACATGTATGATTTTTTCACTTCTTTGGCGCATAACTTCTGAAAGAATCTTGACAATGTCATTAACGGCTCCACCACTTCTTTGGGCAGGTACCTTTAAATGAAAATAGGGAAGAGGCAATGAAATAGTATATGGTAGCCATGACTCTTTAATCCGTACATCTTATTGTCTTTGAAGTTAACACACCGGCCTATATTTATTGTATAGCCTGAAGGATAGCTAACATTACCCATCCACCCAAAAGTTTCATTCTTCTGGTTAGGTTGGACGATGTAAGGAGTTTGATGCATTTTTTTTTCTTCCCATCTCTCAACCACAAATGTTTTTGCAATCCCATTCTTTTCAGATCAATGCGTGCCTTATGGCCGTCTTTAGTTTTTCCCTCCTAATTCAGCACTATGCCCACCATTCTTTCACACACATTCTTCTTTATTTGCATGACATCTAGGTAGTACCTGATCGACAACTTGGACCAGTACGAGAGTTCCCAGAATATGCTTTTGTGTGTCCATAATTTATACTTGTCGGGTCTGTCAGGTATTAACGCTACTATTTCAGGATGTTTGCTTAGCTGCCTAAAATCGTATTCATTCAACACTTCCAAAATTTCATCCCCCGTCCATCTCTAAGGTTGCACACCTATTTCTACAGTCCCATCAAATGCCTCATTATTTTCTCGAAATGGGGGATGATGTGGAAGTTAACAACGGTGACGCATCTGGACAATTTTTCTGCAATGAGGTCTGCAACACTCAATAGTCATGCACTCTGGACAATCCTTGTATCCCCTGGTAACGTTGTCTGACAACATCCTACGGGCAGAAAAATTACCGATGGTGCTAACAAGTATGGCATGCATCTGGAAGATCTCATTTTTGTACTTGTCATAAGTGGGATAGCCATACTCACTCATGTACTTAAGCTCCTCAATCAAGGGTCTCAAATACACATCGAGACACTTTCCTGGATAACCCGGTCCTGGAATTAATAGAGTGAGCATATTGTATTCATTCTTCATGCACATTCATGGAGGAAGGTTGTACAGTACCAAAATAACTGGCTATATACTGTATTGAAGACTCATATTGCTAAAAGGGTATAGTTGAATCCGTCAGATGAGAGCCCGAGCCAAACATTTCGGACATCTGATGCAAAATGAGAAAACTCCCTCACCATGTGCTTCCAAGCCTCTCCGTCAGCAGGGTGTATAAGGATATCATCGTTAGGCAAATTCTTCTCAGCCCACCATCTCATAGCTTCGGCCGTGTGTGCACACATGAACAACCGTTCTAGCCTATCAATAAGTGAGAAATACTGAAGTATCTTCTAGCTTTCTTGTTCCCTGCAGGAGTCAACTTATACCTATCCGTACCACATACTGGGCAGGCATCAATGCATTCAAGATTATTCCCGTAAACATCTTCACCCGAGAAGAGAACACAATCATATATGCATGCATGAATTTTGATTTACGAAATACCAAGATGTTTCAGGATATGTCGCACCTTACGATGAGTGGTAGGAAGACGATGATGGGGGAGGGGGAGGGGTAGCAGCGAAACAAACCAATTCAGTCAATCATCAACGACCTTAACACTCATTTTCAAGAACAGTCTTATTACATCCGTTGTACAACAGAGTCTATTAGAAGGTAATCAGGTTATTGTACTTGTCCATACCAGCAGTGTTGACAGCTCTATGTAATTGCTAGACTATCTCAATATGAGGGAAGTCCCCAACGACGGGAGGGATATCTGGTGCTTGATCAAATACACTGCTTTCATAAAGAAACACATCGTTGATCATTCTCGTTGTTTGATCATTGGATGTACTGGCCCTCACAGGAAATTTCCCATGATCATGCTGACCCGCAGATGATGTTTCACCGTGATAAATCTAACATGTGTACTTATTCCAAAACCCATTTTTCTTCAGGTGCTCCAATACTTTATCAATGGAAAAACAATATCGCTCGCTGTGACACTGACATTTCATACACGGACAATAATGAATTGTCATCCCTCTACAATTAGCCTTCACATATTCTACAAAACTCTTAATTCCATGGTGATATCTTACATCCCATCTTGTCCATCCGGAAAATTCTAACTGTATATATATATACACACATACTCTAATTAATTAAAAATTCATCATTATATCTATATATATCGATCTTTAAACTACAAACTACATAATTTAATTCTTCTACGTACTTCCTAATTACAAATTAACACATATATATCAACAATTTACATATAATTATATATATATATTCATCGAATTCAACTTAAAATCAACTCAAAATCAACAATCAAGTCTACATCAACAATCAACACACACACACACACACATATATATGTATATATATACGTACATATATATAGCTTCATGAACCTATTTTGGACAGCTTCTGACAATACCCAACGATTTCAGAGCGTTTTCAGTTTTTCTCACCGAATTTTTTTTGAATGATTGAGTTGCTGCCCAGATCGATCTGTAATAAAGAACTATAGTCGAAGACTTAATAATGTAGTAAGCTATAATTGAAAAATGTTGTCAGTGTTTGTCAAACACTATAGCTGACGACGATCTCGACACAAACACCGTCGACGTTTTTTCAGTCGTCGGCTATAGCACTATGGCTGACGATCGGAAACTATGGCCGACAAAACGTGTTTGTCTTCAGATATACTATAGTATAGTATACCCGACGACATTAAAAATCGTCGGCCTGTTTTTTGTCATTTTGTCGGTTAAAGTACTTATTCTAGTAGTGTTATTCAAATGTTAATGCATGGTTATTAAATATTTCATATATATTTGAGCTCACGATATCAACGTACACTATATATATTAGGCACAGATTTTCAATAATCGTGATCAACAGAACTATAGAAGTGTATATATATTTACCGCTCTATGTCGCCGAAATCCTCTGTTTGTAATGTTTAATATGTAGTGTAAAGTTCTCATTTCTTTTCAATATGCATATATACGTATATTATACATAGTAATCAATATGACTGACAAAACTGATATCCATTTTGAAGAATTGAAATATCAAATCGTACACTCTTTACGTACGTAAGTCATTCGTAGCCTACTTTGCGGCCATGTAGCTTACGTGTTGTATGGTGGTAAGTTGAACTTGTGGAAGAGATGGTATGATGCATGCTTTGCTATGGGGTTCTGGTAGGTGGGATAATTTATAACGTGGAAAATCTGGCCAGCATGAGTTTCTTTCATTCTTCGATCATTTAAATCGTTTTTCTTTGTACGTACGTAGCTCTGCAAGCATGTTAAACTGTCGCCTTATTCCTTAGCTGGGATTAAGTACAAGATACTGGCATTAAAAGAAGGCTGCGATTTAATTTGCTAAGCTTTTGGGAGATCGATCTATGCTTATCCATCAGGAGAATGTATATACTCTAACACGTATATGCTCCAAATGCCGTCCATTTTCTTTGTGACCCAAACAAAACGAACAACAAGAAAACCCAAGTTGCTTTTATTAGGTTTGAACTGATTATTATACTCAAAAATTTGAGAGTAGGGCATACTCTAAAGCTACAGTTTGAATCGCTCATTGTAGCAAATTCAATGAGAAAGCTCCAGAAACATAAATGGTGGAGAGTGATCAAATTCTTTTCCTATTTACTCATGGTTATTCAATCAAGTTAGATTTTGTTTGGTTAGAAGCTAGGCGGCTAGCCCTTGCTAACCAGATAAAGGGTACATAATGATAGGTTCCATGCCTCCTATACCTTATATTCAGATTTTGATAAGTAGAGCAATAATAACTAATTAAAAGGAATGGTAAATTACATATAAAGTCAATATCCTAAGACCTATAATAAATAAGGTCACTTCATAGTTTTATTTCAAACTAGATCACAATTATAACTCCATGACCTTAAAATATAATTAAACTTACTTACAATATATATCATCATATATAAATAACATATCATACCACATACTATACTATTCTCTCTCTCTCTCTCTCTCTCTCTCTCTCTCTCTCTCAACAGAAAATCTAAAAGAGCTTCATAACTCCATCACCGCCGTCCCAAGAACTTTGAGGCCGCCGTCTCAAGAGTTGTGCCTCCCTCCATGCTCGGTCGTCGCCTCCCGTACCTCCCTCCATGCTTGGCCGCTCTTCTTGTTGCCTCTCTCTCTCTCTCAGAGTTGGAGTATAGTTTGTGGTAGTGTTTGGTTTGGTTTAGTTTGGTTGTTACGCAAAAGTTGTTGTATTTTAGTTGTTACATACGTAATAGTGTCTACAATAGTCTGTGATAGTATTTATGTTAGTTTGTAGTAGTGTGTACAGATTGGTGTTATTTAGTTTTTATGCTGTAGTGTCTACAATAATTTGTGGTAGTGTTTATTTTACTCTGTGGTGTGCTCTGTAGTAGCTTGTAGTGTTGTCTGTGAATAGTATGTAGTGTGCTCTGCAGTAGTTTGTAGTATTTTGTAGTGTACTCTGTAGTAGTTTGTAGTGTTGTCTGTGAGTAGTATGTAGTGTGTTCTGTAGTAGTATGTAATGTGTTCTGTAGTATTTTGTAGTGTTGTCTGTGAGTTGTATATAGTGTTGTTTGTGAGTAGTATGTAGTGTGCTCTGTAGTAGTATGTGACAACCCGAACCGTTGAATGTGTACTTATTGGTCAAGCCGTGACTTTGTGAGTTAATCATACTCGTGGGATTGCAAGCGACTAAATTATCGGACAAGAATTTGTGATGAGTTCCTTCACGAGAGTTGTAGTGTACGTTATTTTGAGCTCGTGGGAGTTCCCGGAAAATTATTTCGTTAATCGAGGAATACGTTATGAATATTTTCAGCCGTTGGATTTAGTCGTGTTTATCCAATTGGTTTCAATCCGTTTTCGACCGTTGATCATTTTTATCAGATAAGCTTGTGTTGAATTGAGTCGTTGACTTTTTATCGGATTTGTCGAAGTTGGTTGACTTCAGATGAAAATCGAAGAATTTGTCGAGATAAGTTCGTAGACATGAGAATCGTTGAAAACGGGGTTACGATGCAAAAGTTATGTTCGATTAAAATTTGTCGTAAAATAAATACGGAAGTTACCAAAAATGGAAAGTATAAATTGTGGGTTTCCTTTTTGGGTAAATCAGACTTGGACTTTGGAAGTTGACCGAGTCAACTGGGGTGAGTTGACTCACCCTTGTTTACCATTTCAGGCCGTGACCTTGTGGCCTTCGTGGTGCCTTATTCCGGCCACGGTTGGCCGTGGTGTCTTCATGAAACTTGTTGGGCTCGTACTCCTCTTCGATTTGATAGGTGAATCGTTCAATTTGGTTGTCGGATGAAGAAGTTACGACGATTTGAAATTTGTGGGTTTTCTGGAGAAATCGCCGGCGACGGTGGAGGCCGAGATGGAGGTCGACCCTATAGGAGTTTTGTAGCCCTTGGGGAGAGAAAACTTTTAGAAGTAGTTTTGCACCTTGCCGTGGCCGGTGGTGGCCGATCGGAGTGCATGAATTCCGGCGAGGGTTTTCGACTTCAAGGTGAGATTTGGACCTTTTTCGGTCAAAATTGAGCTCAACTTTGAACTAGAAAATTGTTGAAAATGTTGAGATCTTCAAATCCATGTATAGATTGAAATTTTCTGGGCCGATGGAATTTTCCGGCGACAGTTTTCCGGCCGAAATGATTTTCGACAAGTTTTATGTCATTTTGCTCGAAATCGCGCACTGATCGCAGTGGTGAGGTTTATATTTTGAATTGAGCATCAGAATTTGTGGCGAGGTTTTATAGTGTGTTTATTGAATTTTTGACGATTTCGTCGATATCCGAGTTATATGTTTTCCGGAATGGTTGGTTCTCGAGATGTGGTTCAGGATTTTGAAATGTGATTTTGAACAGTGGTATTTGTGATTATTTAGGGGATCGTGATCGTCCGTTTGGCAAGGGATTTTCCGCCGGATCACAGGATTAACGCGTTTTACGTTGTGCTAGTCTGTGAGTGGACACCTTTCTTTTCACTGATTAGTTGCGAGTCTTTATTATACGTTTTACGAGCATGAGCATGCGTATGTGATTATAATTTATACGAGCATGTGCTTTACGATTATGCATTTACATTATACTTTGTACATTTGCATGAAACTATTTATGATTTGGTTTACACAGAGTACAGTATTAGTATATGTGGTTGTATCGATACACTTGCATCCCGACTGATCCCCAAGGATGTTTATCAGGGGGGACTGTTAGCTTGTGCCGATGTATTTCCGAGTGGGAATAGATACCCTGACCTGAGGCATTTCTGGCTAGAATCATGTTTGGGTTTGGGGATCCCGTGATTCGGACTATACTAGCGCGGATGTGTCCATAAGTGACCCCGTGGGATTTTCGATGCATGCTCTGTACGCGTGAGGAGTTAGAGTCTCCCTCGTGTACTTTATTATTTTCATGCATTCAGACTCGCATATGTTTTTATAACATATATATTATTCGGCGAAATACATTTATTTTCGTCCACTCACTCTAACAGTTTATATGTCTTTCCCTGGGCTTTTTTTTTCAAAGCCCAGTTTGCAGTTCGGATTCTGGTGTCGCACGTCGCAGTTGGAGGCATAGTATTCGAGCCACTCTTCATTTTTCAGTAGGTTTCTTGTTTGGCCTACTGTTGTGTGTATATGTATATACTAGAGGTCGCTCTGAATACTATTATGTTTATATTTTCATATGATTTCCTGGATTTTCTGTAAAATTACAGTTTTGCTTATTACTTTAAATTATGATATGATTTTGAGAAATCCAGATGGGATTTGTGCCCACGGTTTGACTTTTGTGGCATATGATGAAGTGTATTTTCGGGTGCAGGTTAATTGTAACTTCGCGATATAGTGAAATTCTGCCGAAATTTCTATGGTTTTTGAAAGTTCGTGTTTTCAGAAGGGGTTTGATTCTGGTTTAGGAAACTAAATCGGGGTTGGGTCCTTTCAGCTTGGTATCAGTGCATTAGGTTTTTGGTTCTGTAGACTTCTGTAGTCGTGTTTACTAAGGATATTTGAGAATGTACAGCATGTCTGGAGCGATGACCCGACCGGCCGACGAATACTCATCAATGCTCTGGGTGTTGTATGCTTTCAAATGTTTGAAGTTCCATGATTACGTCCTTCTTGTTGTGAACAACGTTTTATTCATTAGGATGCCTCATTGATGTGCTTTCCAAGTCAGTAAGGTTGTGGATCCTGTTGAGGATCAGTCGACGCGTGACTTAATAATATGAATTGTGGGTTTGGATGAGCATTCTGGATTCAGAAATATGTGTGGCATGGTTTTTCTGGTTGTGCGTGTATAGGCGTCTATATATTGCTTTTGAACAGAGGATTGTGGTAGCTAATGGTTTGTTTGAGTCAGTTCATTGTGTTTGGTGGATTGGTATTGTGTGAGTTTCTGTTGCGACTCCATGACCTACATTCAGGGTATTGTTTATACGGTAATGGTTCAATTAGGCTACCCAACAACGGAAATATGAAGTGTTTACCAACCTGAGGCAGAGATGTATTGTTCACATGTTTGTTCCAGTTTGCACGTGTTATGTGGCTTCAGAGGAAGCAATGCAGGAGGTTCGAGATGAGTTCAAGGTTCTAAAAGGCGCTAGGCGGAATTAGGCGGTGGAGTTACTGCCTAGCGCATAGGCAGAGTTTAATCGATAATTAAGCGGTAATTAGGTGGATCATTTGTTATATATATTTAATTAATTATATATTTATATAGTATATTGTAATTTGAAACATAAAGTAAAAATTATAAAGAAATATCATAAAAATTCTAAACTAAGTTTATAAAGAAATCCAATTAACAATCCATCTCAATTTTTTGAAATAGATGTGCATAAACAAGAATCCCAAGAATATGAAATTATCTATTTCGAAGCTGATAATTCATAAATCACAGTACATTATGAGTTTATGACAATGAAACTTACATTATAAACTTGCAACCATGGAAACCATTCAAACATAAAGTTTCACGGAATCAAGTTTTGTTTGTGTGATGGCCATAGACACTATGCTCTTGCCCACATTTAACCATATTAATTTATCAACATATAACAAACAAGGATGACGGCGGTGGACGGCAAGTGGCGGCGACGGCGGTGATCGGCAAGTGGCGTCCAAGTCACGGCGTTTGCAGAGGGAGAGAGACGACGTTTCGCGAAAGAAATTGGATTGGATTTTCTATTTAAAATTCATTCCTTTGCGTTGTACCTCTTAATTTAAAAAAAAAAGCCTAGGCGGTGCTTTTCTACCGATTAGTCGTTGGTCGCCCGCCTAATTGCCGATTAGTCGGTTCCCGCCTAACTACCCCGTCCATGACCAAAATTAGGCAATAAGATGGTTTTTTCCGATTAGTCGGTGCCTAGGAGGCCTAGGCGGCTGTTTTTTTAGAACAGTGGATGAGTTTGAACCTGAGCATCAAAGAGATTTTGACTGTTGTACCTCAAGACAACCGTGATGACTTTGTTTGTGCTGCACTCAGAGGCGAGGACATTAGAAGGAAAGTCAGATATGCGGTTTCAGACATGTCAGTTTCAGGAAGGTGAACTTTGATGAGGTTGAGTTCAGGCACTTCGGGATTAGTAGCTTCATCAGGCTGTGGCCTTTTTGATTATGTTGAGGGTTATTTGGATAAGGCAGAAAATCCATTTAGTGGAGAAGGAGATCACAGAGTAGTGGACTAGTTCTTGTGGCACGAGTCAGGGTGGTCGTTGGTGATCCTTCCACATAGCAGGAGTTTCCATTGTGCAACTTTTACAGCAGGCGTCACTGCGGTTTGTGTCAGAGGGGCATTCTCAGTTGCTATTATGGTGGCCAGGAGGGTCACGTTACAAAGGGATATCCTCAGTTAGCTGCTTTTAGTGGTTCTACAGCTCAGAGTTCAGGAGGAGGCCAAGGTACCATTTCTGGAGTTTGACCAACACAGACTTCTAGACAAGTCAATCAACAAAGTCGCAATCAACGTGGATGGTTAGTTGGACATGCTAGAGTTCATGCCACGACCCTGTGTGAGGGTAGAGTTTCCCTGAGGTTACCGTTGCTTGACATCCATGGCTATTATGCTTGTATCTTCACTTCCAAGTTTGTGGAGAGTGCTGTATCCAGTTGATGAGATTGTGTGTACCAGGTGGGGTATCGAGACTATGAGGTTTGCATGAGGTTGTGGACTAGCTGCGGAGTGGTTGCTCGTTGCAAGAATGTTGTAGTCCTTTGACGTCCAGTCGTGCCAGAGATCTTGTTTAGAGGTGAAAGAAATGCTTCTCTACTATGTGTGATTTCAGCAATGAGGTAGAGCTGATGATGAAGCAAGAATGTATGCCATACTTGGCATATGTTTGTGATGTTGAGATTGTTGTACCTGATGTTCGTGATGTTGAGGTTATCTGATGGTTCGATAAGGTTGTGCATTGGCTACCGGAAGCTGAATCAGGTTTCAAAGAAGAGCAAGTATCCTCCACTTCGGATTGATGGCTTGTTTGATCAGCTTATTAGAGCTTCAGTTTCGGAGATTGATTTCAGATTTGAGTATCATCAGTTTCAATCAAAGGGTCGAGTTTGAAATGGTCAGATACCTGTGATGAGAGTTACATGTGGTGGTTAGAGGAGAGGTTGATAACTGCACCATTGTTCACCATTATGTGATGTCAGTGAGGAGTATGTTATGTATAGTGATGTTTCGAAACTAGATTTTGGTCGAGTTGGGCTGCAGCATGGCAATATGATGGTATATGGTTCCAGGCAGTGGAAGCTTTATGAAGTTATGTATCCTATGTATGATTTGGGAGTAGCTGTCTTTGTGTTAGCATCGAAGAGTTGGAGACACTACTGCTATGGCGTGCAGCGCAGTGTAGGATGTACACTGATCACTTGAGTTTCATCTACTTGCGTATTCAACCAGATTTAAGCATGAGGCAGCGTAGATGGATGGGGTTGGCTAATGTGGTTGTACTTTGACTATCATTTAGGGGAGACCAACGTTGTTGATGATGCACTTAGTCGGAAATTTGGAGTTTCTATGTTTCATGTACGTGTCGCAAGAACTTCATTGTTAGCTGAGTTGCGAGCTACAAGAGCTGAGTTAGAGTGAGATGATGATGGAGCATTGTTGGCTAGTTCCAGGATCGACCTGTGTTACTTGATCAGGTCTGTAAGGCTCAGGATGCGGATTCCTACTTGTTGGAGAAGAAGAATGTGATTCAGAATGGTGTTCCAGCAGAATATCAGTTGAGGAATGTTGGTACTTTATCGTGCAGAGTGAGGCTAGGTGGGCCCAGAGATGATGAATTTAAGAGGGAGATGCTTGTTGAAGCTCATTGTTCTACGTACGTTATGCACCTTGGTGGTACGAAGATGTATCGGATACTTGGAATTTACTACTTGTGGCGCAATATGAAGAAGGGAAATAACAGCCTATGGGAGCAGATGCCTCATTTGTCAGCTGGTGAAGGTAGAGAGACGGAAACTTGCTGAAAAGTTACAGCCATTGGAGATTCCCGATTAGAAGTGGGAGCATATCACTGTGGATTTCGTGTATCAAAAAGATTTCAGTGGACAGGATGGCATAGCTATATTTGGCAGAGGTTGTCCATTTGCATGGTGTGCCTGTGTCCCTGGTCGCTGATCGAGATAATCAGTTACAACAGAGTTTTGGCAGGTATTGCAGTGAGCATTGGGGACCAAATTACAGTTTAGTGCAGTTTTTCATCCTCAGATTGGTGGGGTAATCTGAGAGGACTATTTAGACTTTGGGGGACATGTTGTGGTCCTGTGTATTGTAGTTCAGAGGGATTTGGGACCAGCAGTTTCATTTGTTCGAGATTGCTTGTAGTATCAGTTTGCAGACCAGTATTGTTATGACATTGTATGAAGTTGTATATGAGGAACAGTGTTGCACTCCATTGTGTTAGGGATGAGATGGCTTTTGGTCCTGATTTAGTGGAATGCGTTATTGTAGACCTTCAGATTAGCAGGGACAGGTTGATAATTGCTCGTGATCGGCAGAGAAGTTATGCAGATGTGAGTAGGTTGAGTCATTAAGTTCAAGGTTGGTGACTAAGGTTTCCTTGGAAAGATATGATTTGTTTTGGGAGGTGTGGTATACTTTGCCACGTTATTTGGTCCGTATGTGATCATGGGGCAAGTTAGTGTTGTGACGTATAGTTTGGCATTGCCTGTAGCGTTGGCCAGTGTGTATGTTGTATTCCATGTGGTGGAACTACATTTCAGATTTATTGCATGTTTAGCATCCTATCAGTTCTCTATACAAGAAGACTTGACATTTGTGGAGGAGCCAGTTCAGATTCTGGATTTGAGGGTGCAGAGATTACATCACAGAGATATTTCCTATTGTGAAGCCTGATGGCAGAGTCGTTCAGTTGAAGTAGTCATTTGGGAGTTTGAGCAGTATGCAGAGACAATGTCCTTATTTTTCAGTTGGCAGGCTTAGAAATTTCGAGGTCGAAATTTTTGCAAGGGGGCTAGATTTGTGACGACCCGAAGTGTTGAATGTGTACTTATTGGTCGAGCCGTGACTTTGTGAGTTAATCATACTCGTGGGGTTGTTAGCGACTAAATTATCGGGCAAGAATTTGTGATGAGTTCCTTCACGAGAGTTGTAATGTACGCTATTTTGAGCTCGTGGGAGTTCCCGGAGAATTATTTCGTTAATCGAGGAATAAGTTATGAATATTTTCGGCCGTTGAATTTAGTCGTGTTTATCCAATTGGTTTCGATCCGTTTTCGACCGTTGATCGTTTTTATCAGATAAGCTTGTGTTGAATTGAGCCGTTGACTTTTTATCGGATTTGTCGAAGTTGGTTGACTTCAGGTGGAAATCGAAGAATTTGTCGAGATAAGTTCGTAGACACGAGAATCGTTGAAAACAGGGTTACGATGCAAAAGTTACGTTCGATCAAAATTTGTCGTAAAATAAATACGGAAGTTACCAAAAATAGAAAGTATAAATAGTGGATTTCCTTTTTGGGTAAGTCAGACTTAGACTTTGGGAGTTCACCGAGTCAACTGGGGTGAGTTGACTCACCCTTGTTCACCATTTCAGGCCGTGACCTTGTGGCCTTCTTGGTGCCTTATTCCGGCCACGGTTGGCCGTGGTGTCTTCATGAAACTTGTTGGGATCGTGCTCCTCTTCGATTTGATAGGTGGATCATTCAATTTGGTTGTCGGATGATGAAGTTACGATGATTTGAAATTAGTGGGTTTTTCGGCGAAATAGCCGGCGACGGTGGCAATGGTGGAGGCCGAGATGGAGGTCGACCCTATAGGACTTTTGTAGCCCTTGGGGAGAGGAAAATTTTAAAAGTAGTCTTGCACCTTGCCGTGGACGGTGGTGGCTGATCGGAGTGCATGAATTCCGGCGAGGATTTTTGATTTCAATGTGAGATTTGGATCTTTTCCGGTCAAAATTGGGCTTAACTTTGAACTAGAAAGTTGTTGGAAATGTCGAGATCTTCAAATCCATGTGTAGGTTGAAATTTTCTGGGCCGATATAATTTTTCGGCGACGGCGGCGCGCCGTACACGGCGGTTTTCCGGTCGAGATGATTTTCAACAAGTTTTATGTCGTTTTGCTCAGAATCGCACACTGATCACAGTGCGGAGCTTTATATTTTGAATTGAGCATTGAAATTTGTGGCGATGTTTTATAGTGTGTTTATTGGATTTTTTACGATTTCGTCGATATTCGAGGTGATTTCTGGCTAGAATCACGTGTGGGTCTGGGATCCCGTGATTCGGACTGTACTAGCGCGGATGTGTCTATGAGTGACCCCACGGGATTTTCGATGAATGCTCTGTACGCGTGAGGAGTTAGAGTCTCTCTCGTGTACTTTATTATTTTCATGCATTTAGACTCGCATATGTTTTTATAACATATATATATATTATTCAGCGAAAGACATTTATTTTCGTCCACTCACTCTAACAGTTTATATGTCTTTCCCTGGGCACTTTGTTTTCAATGCCCAGTTTGCAGTTCGAATTCTGCCGTCGCATGTCGCAGTTGGAGGCATAGTATTCGAGCCACTCTTCATTTTTCAGTAAGTTTCTTGTTTGGCCTACTGTTGTGTATATATGTATATACTAGAGGTCACTCTAAATACTATGATGTTTATATTTTCATATGATTTCCTGGATTTTCTGTAAAATTACAATTTTGCTTATTACTTTATATTATGATATGATTTTGAGAAGTCCGGATGAGATTTGTGCCCACGGTTTGGCTTTTGTGGCATAAGATGAAGTGTATTTTTGGGTGCAGGTTAATGGTAACTTCGCGATATAGTGAAAATCTGCCGAAATTTCTATAGTTTTTGAAAGTTCGTGTTTTCAGAAGGGGTTTGATTCCGGCTTAGGAAACTAAATCGGGGTTGGGTCCTTTCATAGTATGTAAAATTGATGTAAGTAATATGTAGTGTTTTGATGGTCTATTTTATTTTTTTGCAGAAATTGCACAAATGAAGGACCCTGAGAAACCCAAAGTCTAAATAAGATCGACATTAAGAGGCTTACAAAGTCATGGGTGAACTTTATAAAAAATTGCCTCCAAAAACAGTGAGCATGTTGCAGAAAACACTATTTGACAGTTTCATGGAAAACACTACAATAGTTTTTTGAAAGTACTACTGTACTTTCAGAAAGTACTACTCTTGTTGTTGGACAGTACTACTCTACTGGGACTTGATGCATTCTAACTAAAACTTTGTTGAAAGTACTACTGTAGTTTTTTAGAAAGTACTACTCCAACTGTTGGACAGTACTACTATTACTAGTTTTACACACTATCCAGAAACAAAAAAATGAATCTTCGTTCCCGTTCTTTCCAGCGGCATAGAGCATGTATATCTTGTACTTTCTCTTGAGATGAGCAGCATCAACAAACAAAAACGCACACACAAAAACACAGAAGACTAATGTGGAGAGAATCAAGCTAATGGATCTCTCTCTCTCTCTCTCTCTCTCTCTCTCTCTCTCTCTCTCTCTCTCTCTCTCTCTCTCTCTCTCTCTCTCTCTCTCTCTAGCACGGCTCTCTCCCTCTTTCTCTAAAAGCTGCCGGTGAAGTTTTGAATTTGAACTAAACCGTTACAAAAAAAAAATAGAAATTGAACTAAACAATTCTCTTTATAAAAGAGGGCAATTTTAGAAACTCAAATATATTAAAGAATGGATAATGACATTATGTGTGTAAAAAATTTAAAGTGACCTTATATCAAAAATAAAGTCTCTAATTGACCTTATATGTAATTTTCTATTAAAAGAATTGATGTTTAGTGATCAACGTTTTTTCATAAATGTTTTTTCAATGTTTTTTTACTTCAAAAAAATTATTTGAGCATTAAAATTAGTTTCGTAAAAGAAAATTGGAGAAATGTCCTATTCGAAATCCGATCCTCAACGGGTGATTAAACTGGTACTTTATTAAAGAATGTACTGTGTTGAAACTTGAAAGTTTGATTTAGATGGAAATTAACTTGGAAGTAATAGTGGTCGAAAATTAACCCATGCCAAAAGCTAAGTGAACCATACTATGCAAGGATTCATTTCGCAGCTCAGATTTGTTGACCAACGTAACGTAAGCACGCACGCCGGCCAGCTTAAAGCAAAAGGAACTCGATCGGGGATAGTGGATGGTGGGTTGGTGGCCGCCTGGCCGGGTGGCGACCGTCGCATGCAGCAAACACTAGTAATTAGCTCCATTAGACAAATTAACCAAAGGCAATCAACAACCAGATAATAGAGCTCTCTCTTTCTGAAGTCTCAACATGCAACAACGTACTGCTGAACAAATAGATCGAGGGTTAATTACATCATTGCATCAATTAACGAGGTGATAGAAAGGGTTTGATCGATTAGGTTTAACTGTTTTTTTTGTCCGATAGACGATCAATTAGGTTTAACTATGACTTGATATAGATTACATACGAGTTTGAAGAATTTTTTTTTATTTATCAAAAACGGTTGTAAATTTTTTCAACATATTTGGGTCCGAGATAAAATATCACTTACTGGGCCTTGAGGGCTGGATTAAGCGAGCGGCCGGAATAGAGTGTACACGTTCAAGTCGTAATGGGCTGAAAGGGGATAATGTTGAAGGCTAACCCATGCGGCTTAGTTTTTATCTAACTTCTCCTACAATGGATATGTCTCCTTTGTGAGACTTATTGATAAGATCACAGACGAGAATGTCAATCGTTTAGAGTTGTATTGAGAGTCTGTGCTACTAAAGAGTTTCAAGTGAAGTGGAACATGAATATGATCTTCTATATAAAGAGCTTAAAAGCAATTGGAAAAGGATCCTTGATCAAATACATATTTTACTCTCAGCAAACTATCATTCTCATCACGAGAAATTATTGCAACCAATGATCAAGAAAGTTGTCACCTGAAGAGCGTGAAATTCTTGCGATTCAAGGACGCAAAGCCCTGCAACCAGTGATCACACTACAAGAAAAACGCACTTAGACCGCGGAGCGTTTCCATCGTCTAAGTGCGTTTTTCCGTCGTCTAAGTACTTAGACGACGGAGCCTCCGTCGTCCAGGTTCCGTCCTCCAAGTGCTGTCGTCCAGGCACCTGGACGACGGAGAATTTCGTCTCCGTCGTCCAAGTGCACTTGTACCGCGAAGACTCTCCGTGGCCCAGGTAAGCACCTGGACGACAGAGATGACATTCTCCGTCGTCCAGGTGCTTACCTGGGCCACGGAGAGTGTCAATTAATTTAAAAATAAAATAAATTGTTATTAATTATTAATAATTTAATTTATTATTAATTGATTTAAATATTGAAAAATGCTAAAATTAATTAAATAAACTAAATTTGTAATATTACTTAATTAAATAATTAATAAAATTAATTTGTACATACATAATTGAAAAAACCCATAAAAATTAAAATATTGTTCGGAATGCGGAAAGAAACGAGATAATAAACTACTAGCTAATATACTGGAGGAACAGATGCGTCGCCGAGTCTCCCGCCTCCAGCCGGGTCGTCGTCGTCGGGGTATGGGTTCAGAAGAGGTTGACATTCTCCTCAAGATTGTTGCATGAGGGCGATGAGTTGGGTTATTTGTGCTTGTTACTCATCAAGTCATTGACGCATGGATTGATTTTCCTCTCGTGCAAGTTGAGCTTCTTGAATCGCTGCTTCGACGACCGCAGCCTGAGTACGTCTCCGCCCCGAACCTCCCGTAGATGATGAGTCGGAAGTCGTCAACAAATCTCAAACCACCTTAGGTTCGAACCCCCTAACCTCTTTGCCAGCTCTAAGACCGTAGACCTCATCCGCGATCGCAATTTGGCTCTCCATCGATAGAGGAGGCAGGTCTTCCGGCGGCAAATCTGGGAACGCAAGCTGAGTGTTAGCCAATTCTTCCTGCACACGCTCTATCACCCTTGCCTACAAAAGAATAATTAAAAAATTATAATGAAATAATATTTAAATAATAATTACTACAATTAAAAGCATACATATATATATCACTTACGCCGTATTGACTCGCTTCATTATCGAGCCCAGGCGTCACGTACGCGCTTATGCTAGCATCGAGATAAGGGTGTTTGGAACCCTTATTCTTGTGCTCCTTGGCTATTTGAATGAGTTGCTTGGCGCCGGAAGTGTGGTGTTTGTCCTTCTTCCCCCGGTTGGCTTTGTTCACTTGGGAGAATTTCTGTTAGACAACATAATTAAATTATTAAAAAATTAATAAGTAACTAAAATTAAAATATTTCAATTATCTTAATTGAAATAAAAAAAGTAAACACCTTAAATTCTTCATCTTGAAAGTGGTTACACAACCACTGCCACTCATCTTCTCTATCCCCACGCAGCTCTACGGGGGTAGGCACGGTGCCGATATTTTTGAAGTACTGATGGAGCTTGTACTTCCAATCACGGTAGATGGAGTTGGCGGTTTGGTTGATATGCCTCAACATCGGCTGTGTCGGATCCACCTCAAATTGTTCCTATCAGAAATAAATAGAAAATTATAATCGTATATATTATGAAATTATAACTAATATTAACAAAATTATATAATAACTAAAATTGTATGTATTACGTACCGAAAGTTCTTTAAAGAGTTTCGCCTTCTCATCATCCGGCACCTCCTTCCAAGTAGGGGCAGTGAGACGAACCCGGCTACGAACGATTGACCCTATGCTATGGGCCGAGAGACTTGCTAGCTGAGCTGTGGGAGTGATTCACATCTTTTCAAGCATTTAATTAAACACTTAATCAAACACGAATACAATTAAAACCCTTCTTTGTTGATGTAGCATTGATAAGTAGGGATCGTTCTTAACCGGGGATTGAGGGTGCATGCATAACTATGCTAGGTTTAGTTTATGGGGGTGCAATGTTTGTTTTTACTAATTTTCCTACAAGATAGAACCTAAATCTACTATTTACATGTGATCATCTCAATTTTTCACTCAACTCTTTACACTAAGTCATATTATATGCAACCTAAAAGTATCTAAGTTTTTAGCTCACATGTGATTCGTTTTCATGCTTCGGGAATTTGCCCTATGACATATCTATCAACTTGACAAGGAATTTGCCTTCGAGTTGCGTCGGTGATGGAAACGATTTGTGACGATGGAGGAGGCGGATCCTTGTAGACCTTCGGCTTTGGGAAGAGAGGGAAAGTGTTTTGGCAGAGATTTTTGCTAGCAAATTGAGAGATCCCTTGCTTTGAGGCCGAGTTCCCCTTTATATAGGAGAAGGAAAGCCTAGTTCGACTCCTTCTAGGACTCTAACTAGTCTACCCGGGTAACCTGACCCTTCTCCATGAAAACAGGAATATCTCTCGTTCTAGGAATTCAAATTGTGTAATTCCAGTTGAGTTGGAAACTAGACTTCTATATCTTTCCAACCATATGCTAATCGCGTCTAGATTCATCCGTATCTGTTCACAGTGGCCTTTTGAAGTGGGCTGATCTGCACAGGCAGATTTCCTGATTTCTAGCTTTTGATCCATTTTCTTCTTTTGGGCTTCTTTGTGGGTGAATCTTGACATGATCTTGGACCTTCTTGGACACATGAGCATGGTCTTGACCCATCTTAGTGATCTTTGATCCATTCTTTATAAATCGTGGCCCATTCTTCTTCATCTTTCCTCCTCATTTTAGGAACTTCCTCCTTAGTAGGTTTTGAGCTCATTTCTGCCTCCTTTACGGATTCCTCCTTTATTTCTACCTACAAACATAAAGTAAGTTAAAAACATATTTACTAAGCACAAAACAAAACTAAATATAGAGAAAATTATATAATAACTAAAATTGTACGTATTACGTACCGAAAGTTCTTTAAAGAGTTTCGCCTTCTCATTATCCGGCATCTCCTTCCAAGTAGGGGCAGTGAGACGAACCCGGCTACGAACGATTGACCCTATGCTATGGGTCGAGAGACTTGCTAGCTGAGCTGTGGGAGGGCCACCGGTGAATTCGTCGTAGGGCAAGTCGATCTTTTTCCCGGTCGCCTTGCAAATTTTCTCCGCTTTGCCCCCTTTAACGAGACCGCGAGTCCTTTTCGGGTCCGGGTCAGTCGGGGCCCTCCTTTGCTTACGCTGGGCGCTGTACATGATAGATTCAGAGGTTGAGGACGCCTGAGTACTTGCTATTGAACCGGTACCGGGCGTCGGACTTGAGAAGGGGTCGACGTCATCACCGGTAGAGACAAATGGGGCAGCGGGGATTTCCCAAGAAGGCGCTGCTGACGGACCAGATGAAGGGTCCGGATTGAGGGCGTTGTTGCCCTCCTGTTCAACCCAACCGACTTGGTTCGCCAAGCGGCGGAGCATAGCATCTTCTGCCTCCTGTTGGGCTTTTTTCTTGCCGGATGGAGCCATTTAATGAAACCTAGGAGTACGTTGTTAAAATAAATAATTACCATAATAATTACAACTAAAAATTTACGCTAATTAAGTATGATTAAGATTTAAATAGAGTACACTAGCTTGGATTTTTGGGTCGTTCAATGGACGTGCGACCCGCGCGATAAAGTGTAAATTTTCAATTAATCAGCCTTGGTTAAATCGAAAAACATGGCCAGTTAGGGATAGAGATAACGCGAGAGGCAGGACTAATTTCGACAAAACACCCCGAGGCTAACCAAATGAATGGTATATACTCTATTGGTGTCGTCTTTCTTAGATCCAAAACCTGTCACCAGTCATAACCCGTTTCTAGACACCATGTCCGATATTCGGCCAATTTTTCAAAAATTTACACTCCCTCAAGTCCTTTGCAAACTCCGCCCTCAACCTCGTGTCCATAACTTCACTTAGGTTATGGTGTGCGGTGATGAAATCCACACATCACGAGGGGTTAAGGAGATAAGCTAGGAAAAGAGGCGCCATCTATTCCAAAGAGTGCGACTTAATAAACCAAGCTTATGTACTAAATTTAAATCAAAGACGTACTACCATGCAATTTACTAGAAAATACACATAATTATTAATTAAATAAAACAATAAATAATGACAATAATGAAATATTATTTATCATGCATTTAATAATAATTATTCATTTACCAATATAATTAATTATTATTAACAATAATTATTATTACTATTATTTAATTACAATAATTATTATTTACCTAATAACAACTAATAATGATTAATTACTAAATTTTAATAATAACAACTAAATAATTATTATAATTACAACTATTAATTATTTAAAACTAATGATTTAAAAATATTTAGAAATTAAATAATTACTTAAATAAAAATAATGTAAATAAGGTAAAAAATAGAATTATTACCTCGCCGGAATGTCGTCGAAATATCGGAGAGTAGAGTCGTCGGAGAGGGGGAAGCACGCCGGAATTTTGAGTCACCGGAGGAGGAAGGCCGGAGGAGAGGAGAGGAGAGGAGAGGAGGAGAGGAGAGGAGAGGAGATGGAATGAGTAAAGGGGGGGGGGTTCCTGTTCTATATATAGGCGTTCACTTAGACGTCGGAGCCCTATTTTCCGTCGTCTAAGTGCACTTGGACGACGGAAACGGGCTTTTCCGTCGTCTAGGTGAAGCGTTAAAATTTTTCAAAGAGGCACGTAATTAATGGGTGGGACGTTTCACCCGCCATAAATTTGAACTTAGACGACGGAGAATTGATTCTCCGTCGTCTAAGTGAAATTTCAAGCGGTGCCGAAAATTGAGGCGGCACATTGAACCGCCATAATTTTCAACTTGGACGACGGAGAATGATCATCTCCGTCGTCCAACTGCAATTAACATTGAAAAAAAAAATAAAAATTAAAATGAACCGCCATAATAATTTGAACCTGGACGACGGAGATGGTCATTCTCCGTCGTCCAGGTTCAAATTACGTAAATTTTTTTTTTAAAATTAATTCGCTAGGAATTTAGCGATCTGTTATTCGAATGAAATAGTCGTACAATATCGATGAATGCATCGTATATATGAACAGTTAAATTTGAAACGACGAATAATTTTACGTCTTTAAACTTGTTAAGTATCTACTAATGTTTACGACTTAATGGTTCATAAGTATAGGCTCATTTGCACCAGAGTATTAGCGAACTTGAATTTGGACAAAAAAACCGTTGGATACGTTCGCCGTAACATAATATATAATTACAATAATTTTCAGAAAATAATAAGTTCGTGAAGGGTTTCATCGGCACAGTCAACCGCAAAACTGAGAATTTCACAAACCGGAAACGTGGATACAAGACATTTCATAACTCCGATTTTCAAACCGTCGAAGCTCACACACCAAGAATTGTTTACTCTAAAGTCTTGACGAAAAGAATATGTATTGGAAGAAGGTCTAGATGGTCGTTGTCTTAGAAAAAATTACGAAATCTGCACTTGGACGACGGAGATGATATTCTCCGTCGTCCAGGTTAGTACCTGGACGACGGAGAAGCTCATCTCCGTCGTCCAGGTTCAGAGACCCTGAATTCAGGGGTTAGGGGCCTTACTGTTTAGGGCATAGGGTCTCTGCACCTGGACGACGGAGATGAGCTTCTCCGTCGTCCAGGTGCAGAGACCCTGGATTCAGGGGTTAGGGAGCCTTAGGGTTTAGGGTTTAGGGTTTTACACTTGGACGACGCAAATTCCCTTATCCGTCGTCCTAGTGAGTATCTAGACGACGGAAAATGACCATCTCTGTCGTCCAAGTGTACAAACCTTGAATTCAGGGGTTAGGGCCTTAGGGTTTAGGGTTTATATCGTCCAGGGTCATTTGTGTGTCGGTTCAATTATTTTGATTCAAAAAAAAAAATTAAAAAAATGATCGATCGATCCGATCTGCTAGATTTAGGGTCGAGGATTTAGGGAGATCTACCCAAAACCCAAAAGGCGAAATCTAGAGTTAATTTCTCCGTTGTCGAGAAATTAAATAATTCGGATTAATTAATTATTTTAATTTAATTTACGTACGTCAGTCGATCCGATCTGATCGAACATGGACGCGTGTAATTAATTAATTAAGTGCAAAAATATTAAGATCTACGTACATATATACATTCTCCTCCTTATAATATTTATATTAATTATTGATCGATGATGCATCATATATTACAATTATTACATAAATTAATTACCAATTAATTTTTCTCGTCTTAGTTAAGTAGTCATCATCATAATCGTCATCATCCTCGTCCCCGGTATCCGATTGCTCATCATACTCAACATCGTCCGACGAATAACCTGAGTCCTCGTCCGCGTCCTCATCCTGCTCGTCTTCTTCATCTACCTCATTAATGGCATCGATAATCTCATCTTCAGTTAGATCTGTACAACCATCAGGCATGGGTAACCGTTCACCATCTTGAACCAGGTCCATTATATGGGAGCGGATGACAGAAATATTAGACTCGTGATAGGCATGAATGTCTCTTTCTGGTTCAGCAGCATCTTCAGTCGTCGCCGATGTCCCTTCAATTGTCTCTGTATTCCATATTCCTCGATGAGAGATATGGTTCACTATTTTCTACCGTTCACCGGCTTTCGGATCTTCGAGATAGAACACCTGCCTAACTAAGGTGGCGAGAGCGAAAGGCTCATCCTCATACCAGCTTGAGTTTGTATCGACTGATAATAGTCCCAGGTCTTCCTTTGTACGCTTGAACCATCTGCACTTGAATAGGAAAACATTGACATCATTCCCGTAACATAGCTGAACCACATATACAATAGCCCCGTAATATAGATCATTATCTTTCCCAACCGCTACCCCACTGTTTTGTGTTCTTCTTCCTTCATCTCGGGCCAATGAATGGAACTTTACACCGTTCAAAAAACATCCGGGATAAATATAGTGTTTAATCGACTTCCCTGCTAGCAAGTGCTTTGGCCATGACCACCACCCCCCGTGGTTTTCAGATTTTTGCAGATCAATCATCTGCAAAAAAGGGCAAATTAATATAAGGGTTTACTTTCTACAAACATGATCGATATGTATATAAATTACTAATTAAATACCGAGACGTACGTACGTACCCATTGGAAGAAATAATCGGGAAACTTCTTCTTAACCATTTTCTCAATCCACGCCGAACTCTTGTTTTGATTTAACGCCTGAAGCCTCTCCCTGTATGACATCATGTACGGCTCAACTTCGTCACAGTCTCGCAACACTACCCAATGTGCCTTAATAAGTTCTTCCCGTGTTAACGATTCCTTTAATACTCCTCTAAACGGTCGGACGACATTGGTGACGACAGAAAGATTGATGCGGGCACTGGGATCGGCGGCAGTGGGAGGTGGTGGATCTTTGAGGTACCTGTTGCAGTAAGTAACACACTCATGCATTAGGTATGTCTCTGCTATGGAGCCATCCGGGGCCGACCTGTTTTTGACGAATGACTTATATTGTCCAAGCTGTCTACAAAAGCAAATGTACAATAAGAATAAGTACATATAGCTAGCTAGTAATCTCCAGTGGAACAAATTTTGAATCGAAAAACCTGTATAATTAAGTAGTTGTACGTACCTTTCTTGAGGATACATCCAAGTGTACTGGACCAGACTAGAAATGAGCACCTGCTCGGGCAGGTGGATCATTAGGTGAATCATGATGTCAAAGAAAGCAGGGGAAAAAATCCTCTCTAGTTAGCAAATGATGTGCACAATTTGTTGTTGCAATTCCACCACATATGACTTCTTTAATTCTCTGGCGTATAACCTCTGCCACCATCTGCACAATGCCACTATTGGTTCTACGACGTCGCGAGGCAAATATGGTCGAATTACCACTGGAATCAGATGTTGCAGCATAACGTAATAGTCATGTGTCTTTAGACCAACAAACTTGTGTTGCACCTCGTCCACTACTCCAGTTATAGTAGCAGCATACGTAGCTGGATAACGAACGCCCTTAAACCAGTGAAATATAGAACGTCTAAGTATCGGCTTCACTGTGTAAGGTGCAGCTGGCATCTTGTTGTACACTCCTTTCATATCTCTCCTAAACCACAAGGGACGACGTAGATTCATTGATTCCAGATCTTTGCGCGCTTTGGGAGTACCTTTAGTCTTGAACTTAATACCGAGAATTGTTCCCACCACGCTGTCGCACACATTCTTTTCTATGTGCATCGCGTCCAAGTTGTTCCTCAGCTTCAACTTCGACCAGTAAGGGAGTTCAAAGAATATACTCTTGTGATGCCAATAGCTGAGATCATGTGGAGGAATCAGATTGCATTTCTTTACATCCACATCATTGGTCAACACACCAAAGTCGAAATAGCTCAACCTCTCTAAAATCTCTTCGCCCGACCAACTATGGGGTTTAGGATTGTTCTCTACCGTTCCGTCGAAATGAGCTTCATCCTGTCGCCAAGGGTGGTCGTGAGGAAGCCCTCTACGGTGACCCAAGTAACACATCTTCCCTGCGTGCCAACTAGAGTTCACGTTGTCCAAACATATAGGACATCCATTATATCATTTTGTCTTGCAGGATGCCAACATCCCATACGCTGGAAAATCGCTGTTCATCCACATTATGGCAGCCCTCATCGTGAACATCGTGTCAGTGAATTTGTCATAAGTTGGGACTCCATTTTCCAACAACAGTTTCAGGTCGTCGATCAAAGGTCTGAGGTAGACATCTAAGCACTTCCCTGGAGATTTAAGACCTGGAATTAGTACAGTAAGGAAATTAAATTCCTTGTTCATGCACATCCACGGAGGCAAGTTGTACGGCATCAGAATAACTGGCCAAGTGCTGACGGCGGAGCTATTACTTCCCCAAGGATTGAATCCGTTTATAGATAGGCCGAGTCTAACATTTCTAACCTCTGCAGCAAAGTCTCCAAATTCTCTGTCGAAATGTTTGAAACCCTCCCCATTCGCGGCGTGTCGCAGGACATCGTCATCTATTCGTTTTTCTGCGTACCATCGCATCGCCTCTGCTGTGTGTAGAGACATGTACAGGCGCTGCAATATGGGAATCAAGGGAAAATATCGAACAACTTTCACAAGAATTCTCTTTTTCGAACTCTTCCTATTCACCTGGAATCTGCACTGGCCACATACGGGACAATAGTCCAAATCTTTATACTCTTTGTAAAATAGCACACAATCATTCGGACATGCGTCAATTATCCTGTACTTTAGGCCGAGGCTGCTCAAGATATTTCTAACCTTATAATGAGATTTAGGAAGATTGTGATCATCAGGAAGCAACTTACATATTTGCTCCTGAATTTCGTCAAAAGCACTCACTAACATTTTGTCCTTCACTTTTATCTTCAGTTGCTCCATCACATATTGCAACACATTCTCTCGACATCCAGGGAACACCGGGGTCTGCGCTTCAAGTAGCATCCGGTTGTACTTATCCATCTCACTAGTGTCATTGGCCAAGCTAGCAGAGGGGAATGTGTCATCATGCTCATGAGTGGTACTGTAACCTACGTATTGGTGTTGGTGTCCACCATGACTAAATCCCGGAAACGCATCATGGACCAAATCTGCAGTTGGGTTGCAAGCTGGGGGGCCGGCACCACTGCCGCTGGATGAGGCACCCTAGTAACTGTACCCTGAGCTGATGTCTGCTGAGCTGAACTCTACAGCTTCACCATGCTTGCTCCATGTAGTGTAACTCCACATCATACCATTTTCGTACAGGTGTTGCACCATAACATTAACCTCCACATACTGACAATTAAGACATTTCTGGCACGGACACCTGAAACGCTTCTTTCCCTGACCATGTTCTATCACAAAATTCACAAATTCGCTAATTCCATCCATATACCAGACATCACATCTATTCTTCAACTTCATCAAACTCTTGTCCATACTGCTACAAAATATTATAATTACTTAATTATTACATATATATTAGTCCATTAATTAACTATTAATTATACGTACTCGATCTACATCGATCAATTACGTAATTTAATATGTGTACGTAGCTAACATCCATGCATGTATGTACGTTTTAACTAAATATATATTAAGCAAATTTTAACTGCGTACGTACATGCTGGCCTTCTCGATATCAGTTAAGAGCTAGTGAGCGAAGATCCTTCTCCTTCTCCTTCTCCTTCTTTAAAATTTCGATTCCCGGGAGAGGAAAGAGAGTTTGGCATATAATGTTTCACTTAGACGACGGAGGTGTCGGTACGTGGTTTAAGTGGACGTCACTCGGACCACGGCGTGTCGGTCCGTTGTCCAGGTGAGAACCTGGACAACGGAGATAATATTCTCCGTCGTCAAGGTTCTCACCTGGACAACGGAAACGACTCCGTGGTCCAGGTCCTCACCTGGACGACGGAGATAGTATTCTCCGTCGTCCAGGTTCTCACTCGGACCACGGAGACTTCTCCGTTGTCCAGGTAAGCACCTGGACGACGGAGAAGTCTCCGTCGTCCCAGTGTCACTTGGACCACGGAACAATTCTGTTTCCGTGGTCTAAGTGGTGTTTTCTTGTAGTGTCAAGAGGCTTGTCACCAGAAAGAGTGAGAGTTTTGAGATTCAAGGAGGCAACACCCTATGTTCTCAAAACCTTGTCAAGGAGATTGCTCTGCTTTATACCAGGAGGAGTATAGAGTATCGATTTCCGTGGCTCAGCTAGAGACAAAAACCGTAAGTCCTAAGTCATTAGGCAAGAAGGATCCATTCAGGCGAGGTTGGTGCTCTCCTCACCTAAATCGATTATCAAGAAGTCAGTAGCCGCTAGCTTACAAATCAAGAGACAGTTTACAAGATCTCTCAAACCTGCTGGGAGATTTTGGCGTCAAACATTTTGGTACTCCCAGTGGGACTAGCTTTTTATGTCTCTAAGCGACAATTAGGGACCCCTATAAAAAGGAGTACCCTCAGTGTCGCAAACACCCACGACCGAAGTACCGAGAACACACTTCTTCTAAGTGTCATTCACTATCCGAGAAAGTGGCTGGCATCATCTTCTAAACATAACATCATTCAAGGATGAACATAAACTTCCTGAGTGAAGGTGATATTAATCATTTAGGTTACGATGAGTATCGAGCGTATGCTGCTAAGTGAGAAGTACAGCTTGAAGGTTACTTCAAATCCATCGAGCGAAGGATTGAAAAGCAAGCAGACCAGCTCGCTTCCACTAGTAAGAAGACAAACACGCCGATAGATGAAATGAAAGTTCTAAGGCTAGAATGTAACAAAGTCATGGAGGATCAGGAGCTTTTGAAGGCTCAAATAGCAACCCTCGCCAGGAAAGGATGCATGCGGAGATCATGCATACCCTAGAATCAAACCTAACAAAGCAGGCCAAAATGGTGGCCACACAATTTCAAAGAACAGAGAGACATTTCAGCCCTAACCAAATCCGTCTCCGATCTCACCAGGAGAACACGACAAGTAGGGGCTTTCCTGGCTGCATGGGAAGAGCGCTTATAAAGGTTCATGGATGAGTGTGATATTCACATCGCCAAGAACTGTATGAAACTCTTTTCCCGCCTATCCAGAATGGCGACACCAAGGCTTGGCAGTGGCCAAGACATTACAAACCAATCAACTTCCAGACCTTTATAGGAGATGATGATGCCAACGCAACAACACATTTAGCCTACTTTACCCTACATCTAGGGCAATTTTCTGAAGATGAGGAGCTCAAATTGAGAACCTTCGGTTCATCTCTGTCTGGATTAGCCCTCGTCTGGTATACAGGTGTGGAGAAGAGGTCCATCACGGAGTGGGCGACAATGGAAGTGTTGTTCATAGACCATTTCGGGACAACGAGACCAGCAACCAGCATTGGAAAGCTAGCAGCCATGAGTCAATCATCATCAAAAACACCAGTAGCTTTCCTTCACCATTTTCGATCTTAGTACAACCTATATAGAACCCCGTTAGGGAAAGATGCAGTTGTTGAGATGGCCATCAATGGCTTGGAAGACTAGTACTACAATTTGTTTTTCAACAAAAGGTATTTTATCTTAAATGAGCTTATTACGGCTGTGACGAAAGCTCATAGTGCCATGCAAGAGCGTGATAACAAACGCAACTAATTGAAATTGACGTATGCATCAATGTCTTACGTTAGACACAAGCTAAGAACTATGGCTTATATAAAGGATCAAGTTGAACAAGAATCAGACTCCGAAGAAGAATAAGTGGGTGCTGTCAAGTTAGCAACAAACAAAGTGTTGAAACCCCACAAACTTCAGAAGAATAAATGTCCTATAAAGCTCTCGACAGTGGCTTTTGCAAAGCCAAATTCGAGACGTACACATATGACGCCAACATGGCTCGTGAGATACTAGATGAGCTTTTAAGTATGCGGCCCGTCAAGACAGACTTCGGCCCACTTCCTAGCGCTCAACAATTAAAAGGGAAGCAGTATTGTAAGTTCCATGGCACATGTACATATGACTTAGGACTGCGTCAAGCTGAAAGATCAAATCCAGAAGTGGATTAATGAATGCAAGTTAGCTTTAGAAGGAGCTTCCAAGATGGCCTCGCTAGTTGATTCTCAACCATTCCTAACGTCTCAGGTTAATATGGTGAATGTCGATTGGTCGTCAACTATTAGCTTTGTAATAAGAGCAGAGGAAAAGAATGCACTAATCCACCAGGAGTATACTTTTCCACAAAATAAGGTGGAAGAAATCGTAGACAGATTGCCAGTATTCAAGCTAAGACATCAAAAATATGAAAGGCCAGGCGAGCATTTTTGCATGCTTCACAACACATTTGGACATCAAACGACAACGTGTTCTGCTCTGAAGATTAGAATTCTGGGCTTAATTGACCGGAAATTGATCACAGTTAGCCAAGAAGGGGTGCTGGAATGGCATCCTAACACACCACCACCTTTCATTACAGTTCCAGTAATTTTCCCGTCTCATGATATACCTAGGCTAGCACTACGATGGAGAAGATCAAGGCGGAGGCTTAAGCCTAAGCGAAATATCGCATTTGTCCAACCCAGGCGAGCCGAGATCATGTATGATGCATCTAGGCGAGCAAAGATTTTTGAAGGGCTACTCCAAGCAGGTATAGCAGTGGTCCTAAATAATTGGGGAACTTCTGACCCAGATCCTGAAGATGTGAAAGATCTACCTCACTACCGATACCATAACAGATGGGGACATTACTCCACTAATGATTGCATTAAATTAATGTATAGGATTCAGTAATGGATAGACGAGGGAGAAGTGCAAATTGCAGCACCCGTGCCAAATTCTACGATTAAAGAGGCATTGATGGTTGGAATGATAGAGCTCCCAAGAGGAAACCCAAACAAAATGAAATAAACTCTCGACCTTCGGACTAGAAGTGAGGGTACCTCAAGTAGACAACAAGAAAATAAATCAAAAGGAAAGGAGAAGGTCGGCCCAAAGGAAGAATCGCTAGTGGCTTTGTGTTCCCATTGCAGGTTCCATTGTGGGCTGAAGATCACGTACGAGGAATTAAAAGAAGCAATCCAAGTCTGTCCATAGTTGATCTCAACACCTGGACACTATCCGCCAAGTAGCCTAAGGGAGCTAAGTCAAAGGAATTCCCAAACCTTCAAAAGAATGAGAGTTGTAGAGAAGACTAGCAGATCAGAGAAATTTGAAGCAGTTGTAATCGACGCACTCGCCAAGCCGTACATTCCACCAGCTTCTAGAAATATCACTAAGGAAAACGTATGGTACTTGAAGTTGAAAGGTAAAACGGTGGAAGTGACTTCGAGCAAGAGACACAACTTGCAATGACACTTTAGAGAAGCTAAGAGTGCTCTGGAGGCATTAGAGATGGGTTTGGTGTAGGAAGATCAGTTGGTATACACCCCAGAACAGTTGCAGAGGTGTCTGAATGCCTTGGAAGCTAATCACCTGGTTGTTTTTGGAAAGAGATCTCACGAGCCCAAATTTCGAGCAACCAGGCCAATTGTCTTTGATCGTAACCCAGAGTTATGGGTCAGACAGAAGACACCGGACCCTGTACCCGAGGTTCCCCGTGACTCAACGAAACACAAAATGGCCAGGCAACGTCTCTACTTTGCTGAGGAAGCTACACAATCAGTGAAGAGCCCTCAGTGAACTAAGGAGGTTGCACAGGGGCATGTCATGATAAGCAAAGCAAAGGGTCTTCGTTGGAGGCAAAAACCTTTGATTAAGGAAGAAAAGAAGAAAAAAGCTAGCTTGGACAAGTCTTTTCCTACCCCTGAAAAGAAAAGTTCTGGTTTGTTTCGACCAACCACATTAGAACCTATATCTGAGGTTCAAGTGCAGCACATTGCCACCTTAGATATCACTAACGATGCAAATATGGATGTTGAGAAGACTGAAGAAGGTGTCAAGGGAAACGACGAGGAACTAGTAGAATATGGTGAAGATGAGGAGGAAGAGATGCAAAAATATGAGGATGAGGTAGATATTAATGTTCATATGGTGTTTGTCTTACCTGCTAAGTTTGGAGGACCTTTAACAAAAGTAATAGTGGTCGACGCTAGCCCATTAAAAAGTGTGAACAATTTGGCGACCACAAAAGAGGACACCATATCAGCAGATCAGCAGTTGCTCGCCAAGCAACCAAAGGTTGACTTGTCTTTGAAGAAGGTATATATGATGTTCGTGAAGCTTACGTTGAATATGGCCATGCATATACGACCACTATACGTCACAGGGAAGGTCCATGGCCATGCACTACTAGGTATCCCCAAGTCCGATATCCAAGAAACAACCTTGAATGTTCAAAACTTCCAAGGCAGCATTTCCAAGACTTTGTTAATCGTTTTCTTCATGTGCATGTGGGACCGGCTGCAGGCACATACACATTCTTAGTAGCAGAAAGTACATCACCATACAGCGCAATCCTGGGACGAGATTGGATCCACAGAAGCTATTGCGTACCCTCTTCTCTTCATCGGTAGATGTTGCTCTGGAATATGGAGTCAGGCGAGGCATAAGTTATTGACGCACATTCTCGTTCTTATTCTGTATCTACCAATGCTTTGGATGCCAGCTACTACAACAGTGACCTCCGGCCATTGGAAGTATGTAGCGTAGATAATAGAGGCCGCCCAATTGGTGTAACGGCCTCTGAATTAGCTCAATGGTGTATTATCCAAGTAGGCGAGGATAGTCGTCGACCCTATACCATTGAGCTACCACTCAGACCGTTCTAATGTTAGAGTCTCTATCGAACATAGAGGTCGAGGCTTGCTACTCCTTGTATGAACGAATCCACAATTTTCTCATGGAGAGTCAAACCTACGAGAGCGTTCCAATGATTGCAGCATTGGAATATGTAGATGATGACGTACTGCACGAATCAGATGAAGAGGAGGAAATTAAATTAGCTCCCACAGCTTTAGACGATATGCTTCCTAAAGTTGAGGATCCCATCGAAAAGATTAGTCTCAGGACATCGGAAGAACGAATGACTGTGGCTATAAGTACCTTCTTGGAACCTGAAGAACGATAGAGGATCATTGAATTGTTGAAGGAATACGCAGATTATTTTGCCATGAAATACGAAGACATGTTAGGGCTGTTGCCAGACCTAGTGTGCCGTAATTTACCTATCTTATAAGGCAAGAAATCTGTGAAGGAAGAGATGCAACGTATGAACACAGAGATAACCATTCTAGTCAAGGAAGGGATTGAAAAAATGCTTAACTCAGGCATTATTAGAGTAGCCAAGTAAAATGAGTGGCTTTCAAACGTGGTCCCGATAAATAAGAAGAATTGAAAGATGAGAGTTTGCGTTGATTATCGAGACCTTAACAATGCAACTCTGAAGGATGCATACCCGATGCCGGTAGTAGATTTGTTGGTGGATTCAGTCGCTCACCATGAGATATTATCATTCATGGAAGGAACATCTGGATACCATACCGGATGCTGGTAGTAGATTTGTCGGTGGATTCAGTCGCTCGACATAAGATATTATCATCATGGAAGGAACAGTTGGATACCATCAAATCTCAGTGGCAGAAGCAGATATGCATAAGACAGCATTCCGGTGCCCAGGCTTTGCAGGGGTATTTCAGTACTTGGATATGCCATTTGGACTCAAGAATAAATACAACAAATGAGTTAGTGCTTGTGACTTACTAAAGCTATTTACCAAAGTACAATTAAGCTTTATTCCCTGAGAGGAAAATTATGCAATAAATGAGTTGGTCCAACTAGCAACAGGGGTAAGTTTACAAAATGGAGTGCATGAGCGCATTTTCACCAAATGGGTGGAAGCTAGACCGTTGAAAGTGTCCTCAGCGAAAGACTTGGGCTCCAGTTTCTGTTCGAAGATATCATCTGTAGATTTGGCATTTCGGAATGTTTTGTGTCAGACAAAGGGGCATCTTTCATGTCTGGCGAGGTAGATGAGCCGATGAAAGACTTGGGAATACATTTTCTTCATTCTACCCCCTATTATGCTTAATCCAACGGTCATGCTGAGGCAAGCAATAAGATAATCATACATATCCTAAAGAGAATGCTTGCTAGGAATGCCCACTTATGGCATTAAGATTTATTGAACACATTATGGGCATACTGAACAAGTAAATGAAACCCCACTGGAACAACTCCATATGCATTAATGTTCGTCCATGATGCAGTTTTACCATTAAAAATCAATGCCCAGTCCTTGCGTGTTATGGAGGAACATGATTTGATTAGCGAGGATTATGTGCAGGCGATGTGGCAGGAGCTTGAGAACTTAGATGAGAAACGTTTGGAGGCTTATGACAACCTATTCTCCAAAAAATGAAGAGTATCTCGTGCTTATGACAGGTGCACAAGGGGCAAAAGTTTTGCAGAAGGAGATTAGTCTGGAGAGTGATACTTTCCATTGACGAGAAAATCGACGGACGAGGCAAGTGGTCTGAAAAATGGGAAGGTCCATACATCATCGATCGCATTCAAGGAAAAGGGGTTGTTCGTCTAAGAGATCAAGATGGTACAGTTCATGTCAATCCTATTAATGGGCATTTCTTTAAGAAATATGTGCAACTAGTGTGGGAGTATGACGATCCACCAACAACAAAGTAATTCAGTCTATACAGGCCACAAGGCAACTCCTCGCCTGAATAGACTGCAGGGGCATAACAAAGAGACTTCTCTAGCATAAGGCTAATTCCTGTGACTAACTTTCATACCGAAATTTTCTAAAATGTTCTAAGTTTTTACAGTCAATTCCTGTGGCTAAATCCTTTGTCAATATTTAGTTGTTAATCTGTACTCGCCAACATCTATGGCCAAAATCAGAAGTGTACTTTTTCATGCACGAACAATGTTTGAGTTTATCAATACGAACAACGTTTTTGCAGAAAGAAATTATTCTTTAAACACAAGCAGATTACATTAAAGCACAAGATTACAAAGGCTTTATGGCTTTAAACTCTGATATCATACGCCCACTATGCTACGGTTGACAGAAGAACAAAAGAAACAAAAAGGGAAAATGATCCCTACACCCCAATTCCTCAAAACAGTTGATAGCCAACAATTCTACTAGAAGATGGAGAAGGGCCATAGAAAGAAGAATTAGAGGATGTTAAAGACTAATTTGGTAGATGGGGAGAAGTTTGCTTTCAATCCTTTTTCATCAATAACGCTGATTTGTTAGCTTCCACCTTGGCATCTTTCCCCGGGAATGAACCAAGTACTGGAAGCAAGTTGTCATGTGCCTCCCTGAATTGACTCCATGTAAAATGGGGAGCGGTAGCACACATAGATTCTTGGCTTTCTTCGCCAAAACATCTGCGTTCATGGACCTGCAGTCTCTATGCACACAAAAGCAAATCAGTTGCTAGCAAGGAAGCCAGTGCAAAGTCATCCCCAACGTTTAGACTTTGTCACCCTGCATATACTCAGGACTTTACCAAGAAGGTACCTGGACATAGGCATCAATATCTAGCTCAGACTTGGACATGGATATCACTATCTAGGGTTCATAGTGTGGGAAGATTATGTCTGGAGGTTTCTATTCAAGAGAGAACCATAGTAAATATGGCGAAATGGAGTTGATCTTGAACGAGAAAGTTGAGGGGGTGTATAGGTGCAAAGAATGAGAGTGGTATTTATAGGAGAAGTAAATATTGAACCGTTACGTTCAAATAGAGTGGTAACAATTCTCGAGATAAAACGCAGCCGTTGATGAAAGACGCGTGTCTCTAGGGGATTGAGCAGCAAGACTAACAGGAGGGTAAACATCTATGCAAATATACCTTATTTTTAACCAAGATATATCATTGTAATAGTTAATTATAAGGGTTATCGAACACAAGAAGTTGGTGAAACTAAATCCTAACACTAGACTATAATGCTGACAGACTCGACTACAGTACACTAATGATACTATGAACCTAAGATAGACTACTCTAAAAGCTACTAAAACTTAACATAATATACTAGACATAGTGGTGGACCACCACACAAAATTTGAGACTATTCTGAATAGTTTTGGTTGCCAAAATAGTTTGGCCAAGCTACAGCTAATGCAGAAAATAAATGCTGAAAGTAAAGATGCTAATAAATACAAATGGATTTAAACTATATGATTAATGAGCTAAAAAGCATGCAATCCACCACTACCATTCCACCTTTCCAATACATACTTAATTTAATACACATATCCGATGAATGAAAGTTCCCAAGATGAGTTGATCGTTATAACTACGTCCTTGACTATACATGTAATTTATGTCCTTCAGCAGCGAGCTACTACCGGCAGACGAGAGAGCACCGCTTGCGGTCGCCAGGGCCGAGACACTGGAAAAGGCAAGCGAGGCACTCGTCGAGTAGATCATTGATGTACTCAACGGAGGAGTCTACATCAGAATCAAATTCGTCGAGTAGCATCAGAGAGATCAGAGCCGTTGCTTTGGGCTTGTTGGATCGGGTTCTGTTTTCACGGCGTCCTGGTATTACTGCCGCCAAAGATGACTGGGCCATCACGGAGCACTTCGAAATCAAACAGTTGAGCTGTGTCGCTCAAAACTTCTTGATTGATTGATGTTAACTCGAGAGGGGCAGACTTGAATTTCATAAAGCAATAGAAGAAAATGCTAATTCATATTTTCAAACGATATGCATTCCGAATCGGATTTTGAGTTTTCAAATTCAATCCAAGTTGATTTTTATTCGATGCAGAGCTCATACAAGTTTGTTTTTATTTCGAATTAAATCTATAATCAAGTAACCCAGGAATGAAGCAAACCTAGAAATCAAGATTCAATCCAATCATAAGTAGATCTATATGAAAGGCCAGAGAATAGAAAAGAAAACGGACGGATGTATCATGTTGATAGTGTTTTGAGAGTACAAGTATCATATTGATAGTTTTGAGAGTTTGAGTACCATATTAACATAATCAAATATTAAAATGACCATATTACCCCTCCACATCAGCATCCAAAAGGCTCATAAACTGAAAAATGAACAGATGTATCATGCTGATATTGTTTTGAGAGTCCAGGTATCATATTGATAATTTTGAGAGTTCGAGTACCATATTGACAATGCCCTTGAGAGATAAAATACCATACAGTCATTTTTTCTTTCCCTAATCGGTGAAAAGTATGATCACTGATCACCAACAACAGCATCCATATATTTCCGTTCACAGTTTCAATCTACTTCATCAACGAAATGTTGGATGGTTTTGTAAAGTTAAATACTAACATAAATAACGACTTTAATTTGAAGCCAAATTCCTCTTTATCATGGCCTTAGTCCAACTATGTTGACCTTATGCAGCAACAATAAAATTAAACCATCACTACCAGAAGAATAACTATAGCCGACGACTTGGTGTCGTCGGTATGTTCCCTTTCATCGTCGGTCATAGCCTATATCCGACGACACATTGTCGGTTATAGTCTCGTCGGTAATACACCGTCGGTGATACTATAACCGACGATGAATTAGGGTTATCGTTGAAAAAAAGGGAGACTAAAGGCAACGATGGTTTATCGTCGGGCATAGTTTCAAACTATAACCGACGATGACATCGTCGGTTATAGTTTTCTCCATGGTCAAAATGGTTGACCGTGGAGAAAACTATAACCGACGATGTTGACACATATCGTTGGTTATAGTTATTAATAATAAATTTTTTTTTGCAGGTTCTGGGTTTTATCCCAAATCCTCCATTCCCAAATAATCACAAATATTGTTCAAATTGCACATCAACAACCATTGAAACTATAGTAATAAATAAATTAAAAAAAACCAAAATCGTTCAAATCTGTATACATATGCATGCGTACGTAGTAAATAATTAAAATAAAAACCGACAATTGTTCAAATCTACGGGTGTCCTAAATCTATGTGATCAAACGGATTGTCATCAGATGGTTGGTCCTGGTCTGGCTGAGGTTGCGGCTGAGGCTGAGGCTGAGGCTGTGGCTGTGGCGCACCGAAAATAGGCGGGGGAGCTATCTGGATTCCAGATGCCTGCAGCTGTGCATAAAAGTGCTGCATCCATGTCCCCATCTGCTGCTGCTGTTCGGCCAACCGATTCTGCTCTGCGGCTCGCGCATGCTCCATCTCCTCCATCCGACGCCCTTGAGCTTCCATCTCAATTGCTTGTCTATGAAGCTAGTCTTGTAGCTCATTAGTCCTCGAAGATGATGATGATCTCGATCCGCGAGAGAATTCAGGGGTTTGCTTCAGCAGCCCTTGACCCCACTTTCCGGAACCCCTGCAGTAGAATGTGATCTTCCCTGGAGGGATCGCAGTTGACATAATCCTGGCCCTGACGATCGGATCAGATCGATCAATCTGATCAATCGGGAGTTCTGCATCGGGGGTGTTGGGATAGAGCTCTCTCGCCACTTGAGTCAACACCTCCGGAATCGCCTCCTGAATTCTCGCCTAATTTACAAAGAACAATAAAATATTAATTAAAAAAATTATATCTAAATAAATAAGAAATAAGTTTATTTTGTTATAAGGACACTTACAGCATATTCGGGGGATTGCGGATACGCGTGCTGCATCGTATAGACAAGGGGATCCTCTTCTAGGTGGTTGGCCGCCTCCTCGATCCAACCCGAGTATGATCTGAAACCGGCATGATGATTTTTGGTGTTTTTGGCCCGGTTCCTTGTGTTGACTTCAGAAAGAGCCTGCTCGATTAATCCAACATCAACAAAAAAACACTCATTAGCGAAATAATTTAAGGGAAGTACGATAAAACAAAAATTTAATCGATGGAAGGTTGCGTACCTTCAATTTCGGGTTGTTGAAGTGAACCACAAGCCATCGCCACTCGTACTCCCTATAACGAAACTCGCTAGGGGTACCCGAACGATCGTCGCCGTACTTTTTCCAATGCTTCTTCAGCTCACCCTTCCATTCCTTATACCTATATATACCCATAAAATCAAGCGTTAGTAACTTACAACATAGTATGAACATAATCAAAAGAAACGAAAAAATTGAAACAAATTAAATGCCGGTCTGCAAACCTGCTCCCATGCACTTCATCCGCCCACGTGGGTCTAATGTCTGCATCCACGCGGAACCACCTCTGCAATGCATATATATATATCAATAATATTAAAAATTTATTTAGAAAATTTACATAATGAATATACAATTCAACTCACCGACAACGCATTATTCAGCTGATATTTGACGGATTGCGGCACTGAATTCCAATCTGGCCACAACATTGTGACTCTATCCCGTATGAGGCTGCCCGCCATCTCCGCGTACTTTCGAGTGACCTTTCCCTCGATCACCTGCCCTCTATCCCTGGTCGGAATCATAACTTGGCCACCACCGCTAGCCTGAATGGCGTCGTATAGTAACTTGCCGACGACGGGGCCTCTGGTTCTCTTCTGTTTCTCACCGGGCACGATCTCGCCTATCACATATATATGTAGACGATTTTTTAAACATCAACACCTAATTGAATTTAAATATTACTAAGTAAAAAGATATCACTAATTAATATTTACCTGATTCGTCGGTGTGTTGTGAAAGGACCCAATCTCGATTCAGTTACCTAAACCGGAACCAAAACCCTTTCGAAAATACGAACCAACAAAAAATTTTCAAAATTTCGGCAGAGTTTTGTTACTAGCGTGGAATTGCATAAACCTGCACCCTGAAACAACACTTCATCCTGTGCCACAAAAGCCAAACCGTGGGCACCAATCCCATCCGGATTTCTCAACATCAATATAATCAATAACAGTAACAAACTGTACTATGTATATATGTATATCCGAGAAAATCCGTATAAACAAGTATCAGAAAGTATCAGAGCGACCTCTAAAGTAAAACATATACAATATACACATCAGTAGGCGAAACAAGAACCTACTGGAAAGCACAGGTAACTCTGATCACTAGCCTCCAAACCGCGACGTGAAAACACCAAACCTGAACTGCAACTGGGCACGGAAACCGAAAAGCCCAGGGGAAAGACAATAAACACGTTAGAGTGAGTGGACAAAAATAAATGTCTTTCACCAATTATATATATATTTTAAAAAACATGTGCGAGTCCAGGTAAATAAAATAACGTAGTACACGAGGTAAAACTCACACTCCTCCAGTGTACTGAGCATGCAAGTAAAAATCCCACGGGGTCACTCATGGACACACACCGTGCTAGTACAGTCCGAATCACGGGATCCCGGACCCACACGTGATTCTAAGCCAGAAAGGCCTCGGTTCCGGGGATACGCCCCTCGCCGGTCAGGTCGGGGTAACGCCCCGCCTGGGATGCCTACCATCGGGGATCAACCGAGAGGCTAGTGTATCGATACAACAACGTAACCAAGACTGTACTCTGTGTAAACCAAATCATAAACATTTCGATGCAAATGCATGAAACAATATATAAGTGTATGCATATTCGTATACGTATATCCGTATAAGTATAATCGTGTAATCGTAAAACATATGCTCATGTAATCCGAAATCTCATACGCATGCTCAAGTTCATAAATCAAATAAAAGACTCGCAATCAATCCGTGAAAATAAATTGTCCACTCACAGGTGAGCAAAGAGCACACTCGCTCTAATATCCAGGACCGGCGGAAGATCCCTCGCCACAAGCTCGATCACGATCCCGATCTCGATCTCCTGAATATCCACAAAACATAACTGATCAATATCGTAATCCACAACACTGTACTGATGCACGGAAACCAACCGTTCCCGGAAATACGAGATGCAGTACAAAATGAATTACGGAAATCCCGAAATCCCCACTCGAAATCTCGACTAAAAATCGGCTAATCAAATCGACCCAAAAACCTCTGTACGATAACCAGGGCGTGATTACGAGAAAAATGACATTAAAATTGTCGAAATCTGAAAAGTTGACTTTTCTCGCCGGAGCGCCGCCGTTGACCGCCGCCGGCGGCGGCGGCGCGCCGTCAACGGTGGAATTTCATGGCGAGGAAGCTCCAGAATGGAATCAACTCAAACCGAATCATTACTATAACTAGCACAAAGTCTAATTTCAACCAGAAGGCAACCAATTACAGCTCGAAACCCGAACGGAAAATACTCCGGCAACCTAATCGGGTTTCCACAAAACCACCACCTCAATCAAAACTGACCACATAGGAAGCTTCAACAAGGTGTGGGGAGCTAAAACCCCAACACCCCCACCTACAAATCTCGCCGGAACCACCGTGACCTTCACCGGCGAAATTCCCGAACTCGACCCGATTCGGGTTGCAAGAAAACTCAACCAATTTCCATAATTTCAAATGCAAAACCACTTAAAATCACAAGAGGAAGCGTTTTATACCTTCAAAGAAGTCGGAGGTGGCCAGAAAATAGGTCGTCAGACGGTGAAGCCGAAACGGGAAACTCTCTCCCACGGTCAACGGGTCAAACTTGCCAAAAACGGAAAGTCAATGTCTGGTCAACGCCCGAAATGAAATTCTCGACTATTTCTCGACTATTTTTCGACTTTTCGATATTTATACTCGTCCCTCGAGTCGATCAACGATTCGAATTGGATAACCATCACGATTCGGATAAACTCGAAACAATCGGATAAACTCGTCGGAATCTGAAACTTAAAATAATCATAAAATATTCCTCGGCTATCGGAAAAATCTTCCGGAACCGCCCACGAGCTCGAAATCACGTACTCTACAATTTCCGTGAAGACACTCAACTCAAATTCTCGACCGAAAACATAGTCGCGAATCGAATCGGCAAACCACATATACGACAATAAACTGCGACTAAACTCAATCTCGAGAATCGTGCCGAATATGCATTAGATTCTGGTTCGGGTCGTCACACGTTGTCCCGGAATTCTCACACTCCAGAGAGGTTCCGGGAAGGGTACATGCGCATATGCCTGGTCCGGGGTAATGAACCCTAGCTGTCCCGGAACAGGCATCCCGTCGGAATCGACGTGAGGTATCGTCGGGATTTCCAACGGTAAGAATAAGGTAGACGGCGGGCATAGTCGCATCGTCGCCGAGGATTGAGTGGATCCACCAGCCTCTTCGGAAGAATGAGGAGCTGTCTGGTGGATGGCGGGGGAAGGGTCCTCGCGATGAATGTCCGGCATTCGGACGGAGGATTGAGTCGCACTATCCGTTTCCGGCGTGCGACTAACCTCTTGAACCCTCCTCGCGCCTGAGGATCGAGGAGGCTCGAACTGCTGCTGCTGAGGTTGTCCCTCGCCCATCAGTCTACGGTGTCGAGAGGTCTGCGGAAGACTGTAAGTGTTGCCGATACTGGTGGATCCTGATGCGGACCGACTTTCGGTGCCCTCATCCCCACGTCCCGATCTCCCTCTCCCTCTCGACCTCCCCCTCGAGCTCGACCCCCCTCGGGAAGCACCGCAATTTAACCAATTCATCGTTGCTATAAAATTATAAAAATTCAAAATAATTCCTAATTCATAAAAAAATTCGAATACATATTCCAATATATATCAATAATCCAATACATAAATATTCCAATATATATATATCCAAAAATTCCAAAAATTCCATAAAATCCAATATATATAATTCCAATAATCCAAGATATAAATATTCCACAAAAATTCCAATAATCCAATATATAAATCCAATATATAAATTCAACACAAAAAAATATATTCAATAATATCCAACAATCCACTAAATTCAACACAAAAAAATATATTCAATAATATCCAATATAATTAAATTAATAAGAACACAATATATATATATATATGTATATAAACCAATTAATTAATAATTCTACACTTAAACAATCCAAAAAATAATCCAATAATTCCCAATATAATCCAATAACTCCCAAAAATCCAAAAAATCAACACAAAAATTCCAATAATTCCATCAAATCCCAAAAAATGAACACAATAATTCCAATAAATCCCAAAAATTAACAATAATTCCCATTACTTACAAAATTCAAGCAAAATCTAATATATATTCACCCAATGAACATAATGAATCCACATTATCGATAAACAAAGTAAAAAAATTAAAATCTAACCTAAAATCAACATATATAGGGATTTAGGGATTTAGCTAGAACCTGTTTTTGGTTTAGAGAGATCCTGTTGATGATGGAGGGCTTGATTGAGATTGAGAGAACCTTCCTCGATCTTGCTTGATGGAACAAGAGGGCTTGATTGAGATTGAGAGAGAATGGATTGCAGATCGAAATGAAACTGCCCGAAACGGTGCCAGTTCTGGGATATAACGCCAACTATAGCCGACGATATAAGTATTATCGTCGGCCATAGTATACCCGTAACTATAACCGACGATATTTGATATGAATATCATCAGTTATAGTTTTTTTATTTTTTTCATATGCTGGTTATATATATATAGTGTACTTAATAGTTATTAATATATAATAATACGAAATTATTATTAAAAAAACGGAAATTATGTTAAAAGCCTAATTAAATTAAAATGGCATTTAATTTTTTTGGCTATATATATATGTTTAAATATTAATATTTATTACTATTTAATAATACGATATTTATTCGAATATCGTCGGTTGGCCTGCAGCAATTTAATCGACACAATTTAAAGTCGATCATCTGAATATAATTTCCGTTACATTGCACGTTCAAACTCAAAATAACATACATATATACACTAAGGCGCATAGTCAGAATCATCGCTTGAGTCTGATTCTGTTTTCGAGTTAATTTCAGGTAAGATGTGTATTCCCTCGTCACTTGAGTCTTCATTGTCTTCATTTTGATTAACATCAATAAGATTCGGTTGAGGAATTCGTACCACACTGCCCTGTCTCACATTATTAAGGCGAATTGTTGAGGTTTCAGGAATAGCAGTTGCGTTCGGCTCTTGGTATGCACTGACTTCTTCATTATCCGAGGTCACACCAAGGGTTGAGGCACTGTATATGTTTCGTGGAAGAACATGGTTAATCACTTTCCACGCGCCTTTATGCACAAGATCATCAAGATAGAACAATTGTTTCACCGCCGTGGCCAACACAAACGGATCATCTTCATACCAGCTTGTAGCAGTATTCACAGAAAAAATCCCGTATTGATCGGTCCTTGTGTTCTGAGGGTCGGTATCAAACCATCTATACTTAAACAAGTGCACGGTCATGCCTTCCCCATATATTAATTCGACAACTGAATGGAGAACACCGTAATAGTCAACTCCATTCTGCCCACCATGCACCATTACCCCAGAATTCTGTGTTTTTCGTCTGACATCTCTATGTTCACAAATAAATAGCACGCCATTTACCTTACACATAGGATAAACTCTGGAAGTTACCGGTTTCTGCGCCAAGAGCCTCAATTCGTGTGACCACTAAGGGATACCATCATCTTGTACATGATTCATCTGAAAATAATCATTTATTAACTTAACTATAAATAGGATGCGAGACATGCACTTAACAGCATATATAATTTCAATTTATCTATAAACGTACCCAGTTGCCAAAATAGTTTGCGAATGTCTTGTTGTGGTACTCAACATCACCGGAAATAGCAGGGCAGTAAATGTGCAAATTTTTCCAATATTGAACTTCTGGACAGTTAATCAATACTGACCAATGGGCAATGACTAGCTCATAAGGTTCCAACTTGTACGAGTTGGGCAACTTTCCAGAAACTTCAACATCATCGGAGATGATCGAAAGGTTGAACTGCCCTCCATCTACTCGCATATGTTGTGGAGGGTCCTCCAACGCTCCCAAATACAACTTGGTGTACATTACGCGCTCATGCGCAATATATGCTTCAGCGATACACCCTTCGGGTGCAGATTTGTTCATCACATAGTCTTTGTAGTCCCCTAATTGTCTGTAAATTGGTAATTACAGATCGAGCATGTTATGCTTATTGCAACAATAAGTGAATAAATAATATTAAAGATCGACATATATATAGCCAGATTCAGAGATGCATTACGTACCTTTCCATAGGATACATCCATGTGTAGTGTACTGGACCAGTAATCAACAATTGTTCCGGAAGATGGAGCATCAGGTGAGGCATGATGTGGAAAAAGTTTGGAGGAAATATCCTTTCGAATTTGCACATGATAAAAATGATGTCCTGTTGCATTTCCAACAAGTCCGATTTCTTCACTTCTCTCGTGCATAACTTCTGAAAGAATCTTGACAAAGCCACTAACGGCTCCACCACCTCTTTGGGCAGGCACCCTCGAATGAAAACAGGGAAGAGGCGTTGAAGCAGTATATGACAGTCATGACTCTTTAGTCCGTACATCTTATTGTCTTTGAAGTTAACACATCGACTCATATTTCCAGCATAGCCTGAAGGATACCTGACATTACCCATCCAGCCAAAAATTTCATTCTTCTGGGCAGGCTTCACGGTATAAGGAGCTTGTGGCATTTTTTTCTTCCCATCTCTCAACCAAAAATGTTTTCGCAGTCCCATCCTTTTAAGATCAATGCGTGCCTTCGGGCCGTCTTTAGTTTTTCCCTCCCAATTCAACACTGTGCCGACCACACTCTCGCACACATTTTTCTCTATGTGCATGACATCTAAGTAGTGTCTGATCAACAACTTGGACCAATACGGAAGTTCCCAAAATATACTTTTGTGTGTCCAGAATTTATACCTGT